>OX453318.1:2175414-3490997 GCA_949710035.1 Crambus lathoniellus | reverse complement strand
TTTCGTCAATAGACCGAGTGATCCATGAAGAAAGTTTAATGTATAATATTGGGTTAGTGAACTGCTGGAGTGGGGAGATTGAATACTTGGTAAATTTCTTCACAAATGGTAAAAAAGATGTAATATTTCGCTATTCACCGCTTTTCTATTCATCTTGTTTGTTCAGAGATTTAATACTCGGTAGGTAAATTTTTTCACAAAATTATAAAAAAAAAAACTTTTATTAGCTCCAATATCGAACCCTTTGCGCCAGTGTGTTGGTGTGGGGGCAAGCGTGAACAACTTGTTTGATCAGAGATTTAATACTCGGTAAATTTCTTCACAATTTTTTTCACAAAATTAAAAAAAAATATAGTTCCAGTGTCGAACCCTTGCGTCTGTGTGTTGGTGAAGGGCAAGCGCGAAAACTTGTTCGTTTAGAAATTTAATAAGTACTTAATTTTCTCAACAAGTTCTTTCACAAAATTTAAAAAAGAAGCTTTTTTTTCGTTCCAGTATCGAAGCCTTTGCACCTGTGTGTTGGTGTAGGGGCAAGCGTGAACAACTTGTTTATTCAGAGATTTAATACTCGGTAAACTTCTTCACAAATTTTTTCACAAAATTTTAAAAAAATAATATTAGTTCCAGTGTCGAACCCTTGCGTCTGTGTGTTGGTGCGGGGCAAGCGCGAAAACTTGTTTGTTTAGAAATTTAATACTTAATTTTCTCAACAATTTTTTTCACAAAATTTAAAAAAGAAGATTTTATAAGTTCCGTTATCGAACCCCTTGCGCCAGTGTGTTGGTGTGGGGGCAAGCGCGAACAACTTGTTTGTTCAGAGATCTAATACTCGATAGTTAAGTAATTTTTTCACAAAATTTGAAGAAAAGAACTATTATTCGTTCCAGTATCGAAGCCTTTGCACCTGTGTGTTTGTGTGGGGGCAAACGTGAACAACTTGTTTTCTTAGAAATTTAATTCTTAGGTGCTTCTTATATGACTTCACAATTTTTATCACAAAATTTGAAAAAAAAAATTAAGTTCCAAAATCGAACCCCTTACGCCTGTGTGTTGGTGCGAGGGCAAGCGCGAACAACTTATTTGCTAAGAAATTTAATTCTTAGGTGCTTCATAAATTTCATTACAATTTTTTTCACAAAATTTGAAAAAAAAAACTTTTATAAGTTCCAGAATCGAACCCCTTGCGCCTGTGTGCTGGTGTGGGGGCAAGCGCGAACAACTTGTTTGTTCAGAGATTTAATACTCGGTAGGTAAGTAATTTTTTCACAAAATTTGAAGAAAAAAACTATTATTCGTTCCAGTATCGAAGCCTTTGCACCTGTGTGTTTGTGTGGGGGCTAACGTGAACAACTTGTTTTCTTAGAAATTTAATTCTTAGGTGCTTCTTATATGACTTCACAATTTTTATCACAAAATTTGAGAAAAAAAAATAAGTTCCAAAATCGAACCCCTTACGCCTGTGTGTTGGTGCGGGGGCAAGCGCAAACAACTTATTTGCTAAGAAATTTAATTCTTAGGTGCTTCATAAATTTCATTACAATTTTATTAAAAAAAATTTGAAAAAAAAATCTTTTATAAGTTCCAGTATCGAACCCCTTGCGCCTGTGTGTTGGTGTGGCGCAAGCGCGAACAACTTGTTTGCTTAGAAATTTAATTCTTAGGTGCTTCATAAATTTCTTTACAATTTTTTTCACAAAATTTGGAAAAAAAAAACTTTTTTAAGTTCCAGTATCGAACCCCTTGCGCCTGTGTGTTGGTGTGGCGCAAGCGCGAACAACTTGTTTGCTTAGAAATTTAATTCTTAGGTGCTTCATAAATTTCTTTACAATTTTTTTCACAAAATTTGGAAAAAAAAAATCTTTTTTAAGTTCCAGTATCGAACCCCTTGCGCCTGTGTGTTGGTGTGACGCAAGCGCGAACAACTTGTTTGCTTAGAACTTTAATTCTTAGGTGCTTCATAAATTTCATTACAATTTTTTTCACAAAATTTGAAAAAAAAATCTTTTATAAGTTCCAGAATCGAACCCCTTGCGCCTGTGTGTTGGTGTGGGGGCAAGCGCGAACAACTTATTTGCTTAGAAATTTAATTCTTAGGTGCTTCTTATATGACTTCACAATTTTTATCACAAAATTTGAAAAAAAAAATAAGTTCCAAAATCGAACCCCTTACGCCTGTGTGTTGGTGCGAGGGCAAGCGCGAACAACTTATTTGCTTAGAAATTTAATTCTTAGGTGCTTCATAAATTTCATTACAATTTTTTTCACAAAATTTGAAAAAAAAATCTTTTTTAAGTTCCAGTATCGAACCCCTTGCGCCTGTGTGTTGGTGTGGGGGCAAGCGCGAACAACTTGTTTGTTTAGAAATTTAATTCTTAGGTGCTTCTTATATGACTTCACAATTTTTATCACAAAATTTGAAAAAAAAAAATAAGTTCCAAAATCGAACTCCTTACGCCTGTGTGTTGGTGCGAGGGCAAGCGCGAACAACTTATTTGCTTAGAAATTTAATTCTTAGGTGCTTCATAAATTTCATTACAATTTTTTTCACAAAATTTGAAAAAAAAATCTTTTTTAAGTTCCAGTATCGAACCCCTTGCGCCTGTGTGTTGGTGTGGGGGCAAGCGCGAACAACTTGTTTGTTCAGAGATTTAATACTCGGTAAATTTCTTCACGTTACCTGCCCTACGGCTCTCACGACGAGCGGCGCAAGTGGAAACTGGTAGTTGTGTACAAATTTATTTGTGATATTTTATATAAACTGTGTATTTCAGTGTCTCTAACAGTCAACAAAAAGAAATCGTTTATCGAACTGAAATTCACATTTAAATGCAATTTCGATTAAAGACTTGTTCAATTTATGTAATTTAAGAGTATTGCTTTAATTTTATAGATATATTACATAAGGCTAAATTGGTTTAAAAATTGTATGAATTTTCTGAGGAAAACTGAAACAATCAGTATTGTAAATGCAATATTAGTCATAGAACTATTGTTTTGTTATCATATTCATGTTAGCAAAAGACAGTGTACATTGTTTGAGGAAAAGTATTCTAATTTATAATTTTTTTTGCCTGCATTTTTTATTATTGAAAATGAAGTACCTACCTATTACAAAAAATCGTCCCGTCCCACAACTTTCTAATAAGTCCTTCATTTTCAATCAAAAGTATTATCCTAAAAATTCATTTTTTTAGGAAAAGCTGTTGTTATTTTTTTCGTCTATTTAAATGACAGGAAAAGGTAGGTACTACATATTCATGTGTAACACGTTGCAAGTTATTCACATGTCTAAAAATCAATTAAAGTCTCTTCTGAATAACACTTGACTTAAACACTTGACTTTATTCTTTCAATAAAAAATGTACCTATCTATATCGAAGTCAAAGTCAAAATTACAAAACTTCGAAAACTCACTTACCACCTTCACAACCAGTTCGACTTAATTGGATATATCATAGGCGTCTGTTTGCGCATGCCAATTGATTGCAACTTAACAACATACCAGCAAATTGCCTGCCCCGACGACAGAGATAGCAACAGCGAGCTTAATCACAAAGCTCCATAAGAAAAAACGAGACAGAACATTTTCAAGCTTCGCGTCGAAGAGAACAGAGTTCGTAATGGCGATACGACTAACGAAGCCAGAGCAAGCAACGAAAAGAGTAAAGTATTTATTCTTAAACCTATCATTTTGGTTTAAAAGCTTTTAATCACAGCTGGCCAGTGTTTAAAAACGGGTTGTTAGTACGAGTTTTCCAAATCATTTATAATAATTGACCAATAAATGTTAATTTTTATAATTATCCTTCTTTTTCTTTATTCAAATTGGCGGTTTGGCGGGCCTCTTATATTTTTACGGTTCCGTAGATGTTACTTTCAGGAGCTCGTCTTCTGGAGCTGTTATTTGACGAATGGTTTTTATTTTTTTAATACCTTCTGTGTTATAATAATGGGACGGTTCAACCAGTATAAATATAAGAATTTGCGAAAGTTAATTGTGACTGTAAAATAACTTTTCAGTTTTTTCAGTTTTTCGATGAATATTAGTCTAATAAAATTATGGTTTGGAATTGGAACTTGGCTGGGTAAGTGGTTAGATAAGAAAAAGAACTTCGAAAAGGAATGTAAATTCGGACGAAGGGAAAGAGGGATGAAAAATAGGGGAAGAAAATTGCTATGAGAATTTGGACGAGTTCGAATTTGGAGTCGGTGCCTCGTTAGTATTGTTTCTACATTATGCTGGGGCTTCACCTGCGTCTAATGCTATTAGCTCGCTGACAGGGATATATGGGCCATAACATGAGTTTTGATTTATTGTTGTTCGTTTTTGCGAAAGTTGGACGGATTTTGGAAATTTTCAAACTGTGATTCAATAATAAGAAAATAAAAATAAGTTTTTAGTAAAAATTTCATTTTTATGACAAGTTTTTTGCTGACTGTACTTATGTACTGTGACTGTATTAATATTGTATTGTCATCTAAACTAAACCTGTATACAAAATTTCAGCTCCATCGGACACTGGGAAGTGGGTCAAATTAAGCTTGCAAGATTTGTCCCCCACTAACTAACATGGCTAGTTAATAAAAAGCTTGTAAAAATTGCATTGTAAATGTAAAAAAATAATAGTTGTCATAATAATATGTGCTAACTTTAGTGTCTCATAGATAGGAAACTACCTATTCGTATGTCTGCACTAAGTCTAACAAAATTTTCGAATCACTGTGTTCGGAAAAGATCGACGTTTCTGAACGCGTCTCTAATGTCACGTCAAATTGACATTTGGCTGTCACTTGAAGTTGACAGTGACACTTGATTGGAATTCTTCTTGGAAAAATGTCGGAATAATTTTGCTGAATTTGTTAAAAATCGCTCGCGTTGAATGTGCCTGGCATATCGAGTTTGAAAAATCTTAAATTATCCTGCCGATCCCGTGTTGTACGACCACGATTTTGATGCCATCCTGATGAGTGGCCGGTCGCGATGCTTTGAAGGATAATCATCCACCACACGTGTTGTTGCAGGGGCAATATATATCTTGACAAAAGGCTCCTCCGTGTGTTATTGTGTATCTAGTGTTGAAACGCCCAGTGTCTTGTGAACGCTGTTATTTGTGTTATGAGTGAGGTGACTAATTGGTAAGGTCTGCAGAAGAAGACGGAGCCACAGGGGGGCCCCCCTCTCCCCACGCTGCCCAGGGACTTTCTACAGCACAGACCACAGTATGTAAAATCACCTTACTTCACATTCTCTCCGCTGTGTATCGCAGTCCAATTGTTCAGTTACATCCCGGCTGAAACCTAGTTCTTGTCCGGAGTCTACTCATGATAAATCTTCCACTGCGCCATGCCGGCTCCGCGGTATAGGCAGGGGTGTACTGAACATTTCTTGGTAGCCAAGAGCGTAGCTTGAAGGCCTGAGAGGCCCACGCCAAAACTTTGTATTAATCAGTGCCGTGTTGATGACCCAGTCTGGTCCGGACTAGATTAATTTGTACTTGTAAATGGTAATTAACTTGCATTTGAAAAGTAAAGGGCATTCCTTTGTTATTGGTTCCATGTCTTGTAATTAATTGTCATGTATTGAGGTTCCAAAATGTAAACAGATGCCTTTCTTTGTTCATAATAATTATTATTTAGTTTTGTCAGCAAATTTGAGTTGTGAATATTGACAAGTTTGTTGCTAAATAATAGCTAATAAAAGGTTAGCTAATAAGTTTGCACTCAATACTTAGTGAAACTTAAATGATTTAAGACATTGTTTACACATTGAAACTTATTGAAACTTGTGCTTTGAAATAATTAAAATCATCTTGTTGTATGTCGATATCCAAGTGAATTTCAATGGTCAGTGATTTGTTTGAACTGAATAACTTTTGACTTACAAAGTCAAAGTTAGTTTGTGTCTAAGTTATAACCTCTTGAGAGTTAGAGTTATAATTATATACTTGAGTTTTGTTGTTTTCTGATAACCTCCAAATATTTAAGAGTTTGTGTCATTATAAATACTTTGTTGTTGTAATATTGGAATTTTGTGGTTATCAATAACCTCAAAATATTGGAGATTTTGTGTTATAGTGAATATTTTGAATTTGTTGTTTTTGTTGATAAATTTGTGACGTTACAATGACGGCCTCCTCTGCTAAAGCCAAAATACGTTCTGAGTTACGGTGGTTAGCGTCTGCAGTCGCATTGTTGGATCGACCTGATAGGACGGAGGCCTTGTTGAACAGATACGTAGATCTGCCCATACGTTTGGCTGTTGTTGATGAGCAGTATGCCTTATTTTTGGAAAGGACTGTTGAGGCCGAGGTGGAAATGCGACAAGAAGTCGATTTGGATGTGGACCAGTGTTATGATTTTGCGGACAGAATTACCCAGGTGGCTCGACCTTTGCAAGTGGCAAGAGAGAATGAACCGAGCCCGTCCCCGGTCACATCTAAGAGTATGCCCCCTCTCTTTGCTAGATTGGCCCCCTTAGACCTAAGGCGTTTTGCTGGTCGTCTAGAGGACTGGGAGGGCTTTATTAATATTTTTGATAGTCTGGTACATGCCCGGGATGATTTGACCCAGGGCCAGAAGTTAGCTTATTTATTATCCGTGTTGGAAGGGGAGGCCCTTGAATCGGTTCAACATTTGGCCCCCTCGGATGAAAACTACCCTGTTGCTAGGGATTTGATTGCCCGTCGGTACCAGAACGTACGACGTCTGGCGGACAACCATGTTGCCGCCATTTTGAATTTACCCCGCGTTGCCAGCGTGATGCACTTGAGAGTGGCTTTGTTGAATCCGCTGTTGGTTGCCTACAACGCATTGAAAAATTTAAAACTCCCAGTGGAGCAGTGGTCGTTTTTGTTACTGCACATTGTCCTGGGAAAGTTGCCGGACTCTGTTAAGGTCCGTTTTGAGCAGCAGTATGGTGGGGATAGTGCGACTTATCTGCCACCCTTCTCGGACCTCTTGACGTTCCTGGAAGGAGAAAGTAGACTGGCAGATAATTCCTCTCTGGCCGGTCCTATGGGACCCGAACGACCTGTGCCACAGAGTGGATCCCCCACCGGACCCCCCCGTAGGGGGCGTATGGCCCCTCGCGCGCCCGGCCGCTATGCCGCCGTCCAGGAGACCGCCCGCTGCTTGTACTGTCGGGAACCGGGTCACAGCACGACCCGTTGTGATAAGTTCCTCGACCAGCGCGTCCAAGGCCGTCGAGCGATCGCGCGACAACGGACATGGTGCTACTCGTGCTTGGGCCTGCACATGCAGCGCGAATGTACCCAAGCGCACCCATGCCGCTTTTGTAAGGGCAACCACCATCCCCTCCTCTGCATGAACAGCCCAGAGGGCGGCGGAGCGCCGCAGCGCGTCGCTGCAGGATCACCGCGTATGGGTGGGGGTCTCGGACCCCCCGCGGTGTTTGCATCCCGCAGCAGTTCTAGTGGCCACCAGAGTGGCCCCAGACGCTCTCCGCCACGTTTGGACCCTCAAACGGGTGGGGGTCCCAGGGACCCCCCCATGGGAAACCGATCCCCAAGGATGGGGATGAGTTACGCGAGCGTTGCCGGAGGTCGTAGAGGCCCCCCGCGACGTTTTGAGCCTCGCACGGGCGGGGGTCCCACGGACCCCCCCATGGGAAACCGATCCCCAAGGATGGGGATGAGTTATGCGGGCGTTGCCGGAGGTCGTAGAGGCCCCCCGCGACGTTTTGAGCCTCGCACGGGCGGGGGTCCCACGGACCCCCCCATGGGAAATCGGTCCCCAACTAGGGGGTTCGATTTTGCGAGCGTTGCGGGAGGTCGTAGAAGCCCCCCGCAACGTGTTGAGCCTCGCACAGCCGGGGGTCCCCGGGACCCCCCCTCTGAAAATCGGTCACCGTGCCCCCGCGACTATGGGGCGACGTACACGGTGGATGATAGGCACCGATTCTCGCCGCCGCTCGCCGAATACCCGCGTTTGGAGCGGCGCCCGCCCCGTCTTCAAGGGGCCGGGAGATATAACCCGCCTGATGCCGGGCGAATTGGACGTAGGCAGTATGTGGGAGATTGGGACCCACTGGATCGCTATGAGCGACCCCCTTACCATGGGGGGACGTCTGGGGACCCCACATACTAGCAATCAACGTGTTTACGGTCGATTGTAGCCACCCCTCCAGAGACCGTTTTGTTGCCCACGGCCTCTGTACTTGTCAGGGGATTGAATGGCGACCTTGTGGAAGTTCGCGCCTTGTTGGATTCCGGTGCTCAGGGGTGTGTTGTGTCATCTTGGTTAGTTAGGCGGTTGGGCCTCAAGGTGCACCCCCACACGGAAGGCGTGAGAGGTGTTGGCGATGTGAAAGTCCCCGGGTTGTTAGGGCATGTTGACTTCACATTTACCTCACGTAATAAGTCCACGCCAGGCATTAAGACCTCGGCGATTGTGTTGGACACAGTTGTTGGCCGTCAACCTTCAGTTGACTTGGGACCGAGTATGTTGTCTTTGGTGTCTGATTCCCCACTCGCCGATCCAAATTTCTTCCGCCCAGGCCCGATTGATGCTCTCCTTGGAGCCGATGTCCTGGGGCGAGTTTTGTTGACGGGGAAGCGAGTTTTGCAGCCAGATGGCTTGGTAGCTCTGCAGACGACACTCGGTACAGTTGTGATGGGCCCTGCTCGCCGCGTTTTGGATTCCCTTGATGAGGATCGCGGTCTTGTTTTTAATGTGTCTCTCTCCGAAGTGGTGCAGAAGTTTTGGGAGGTTGAGGAACCTCCACCAGCCCCGCGGGTTGACCCAGTAGCGGATGAATGCGAGTTGTATTACCAGAATAACACTGGTCGCCTCCGCTCTGGTCGTTTGATCACCCGTCTCCCCTTTCGTGCCGGCCGACCTCCTCTGGGCGAATCCCGACCGCTAGCGGAACGTAGGCTAGTGGCGATGGAGCGTCGCATGAGCAAGGATCCGGTCTTCCGCCAGAAGTATGTTGAATTCATGCGGGAGTATGAGGAGTTAGGGCACATGTCCGTGAGCGATTTGGATTGGCGCTCCGTTGAGCACTTCTTTTTGCCGCACCACGCCGTTTTGAAATCCGGAAAGATTCGGGTGGTCTTTGACGGTTCGGCTCCCACCTCTACTGGAGCGTCCTTGAACCAGTGTCTGCATGTAGGTCCCAAGCTGCACACGGAGATCTCAGACATTTTGACCAACTTCCGGCGGCACCAAATTGTATTTATGACTGACATCCGGATGATGTTCAGACAAACGGTCATCCATCCAGAGGATAGGAGGTACCAATTGATTTTGTGGAGAGAGAGTCCTAGGGACCCCTTGTTGATTTATGAATTGAATACGAATACGTACGGATTGGCTTCGAGCCCGTTTGTTGCGATTCGTTCTTTGTTGGAGTTGGCCGAGAAGGAGCGCTTGAGATACCCTCGCGCCTCCGCCATTTTGGCCAGTGATGTCTATGTGGATGACATTTGCACGGGCGCCTCATCTGTCTCAGAGGCGATTGTCCTGAGAGACGAACTCACCGCCCTTTTGAAGTCGGGAGGTTACGAGTTGAGGAAATGGATATCCAACTAGGACAAGAACTAGGTTTCAGCCGGGATGTAACTGAACAATTGGACTGCGATACACAGCGGAGAGAATGTGAAGTAAGGTGATTTTACATACTGTGGTCTGTGCTGTAGAAAGTCCCTGGGCAGCGTGGGGAGAGGGGGGCCCCCCCTGTGGCTCCGTCTTCTTCTGCAGACCTTACCAATTAGTCACCTCACTCATAACACAAATAACAGCGTTCACAAGACACTGGGCGTTTCAACACTAGATACACAATAACACACGGAGGAGCCTTTTGTCAAGATATATATTGCCCCTGCAACAACACGTGTGGTGGATGATTATCCTTCAAAGCATCGCGACCGGCCACTCATCAGGATGGCATCAAAATCGTGGTCGTACAACACGGGATCGGCAGGATAATTTAAGATTTTTCAAACTCGATATGCCAGGCACATTCAACGCGAGCGATTTTTAACAAATTCAGCAAAATTATTCCGACATTTTTCCAAGAAGAATTCCAATCAAGTGTCACTGTCAACTTCAAGTGACAGCCAAATGTCAATTTGACGTGACATTAGAGACGCGTTTCAAAAATTCTCATACAGTCCTCAACTTTTCCAAAAACTAATGACAATAAACTGAGCTCATCGCTCCATATTAACGTTATATGGACATGATATGAGGTTTAAAGAAGAAGTAAGAAAGAAAGAAAGAAAAGAAAGAAAGAAAGAGGTTTGACTTACTGTTTTTCATTTTTGCGAAAGTTGAGCGGATTTTGAAAAGTTTTGAAACTGTGATTCGACAATAATGGGCCTCCGGCCTCTCCATTGACGTAAACATCATTGTAGAGATGCAAATAGATTCCCAATAGATTCTATGAGACGCTAAAGTGAGCATTTTATTTTTGCTTGCATGTGTAAGTACCAATATTTTTGAAACTTTTGTAATCCATAATATGCAAATAAATAAATCTATACTAATATTATAAAGAGAAATGATTTGTATGTATGTACCTATGTACCTATACATGTAATAAATAAACTCAAAAACTAATGAACCGATTTGAAAATTCTGTTTGAAAAGTTTGAAATATCATATTATTATGCAAATAAATAAATATGAAATATCTGAGATGACTAAATAACTATCTCGAAATCATATCAAATGTATTATTTTGTATATTATGTAAGTACCTACCCTATTTATTTGTGAGTTCATATTTTTTGAAAAATGGAGAGTAAAGTATTTTACAAAAAAATCGACCCGTCTCACAACTAGGTCCGATGGGACTCGAATCCACGACCTTTCGTTTTCCGGGCGCCTGCTCTGCTCTGCGCTTTCCGGAAAGTGAAAGCGAAAGAATGCAAAAAAGTAAAAATTCACATTTATTTTATTTTATTGCCATTTTTTTTAATGTTTTAATTGTATCCAATACCTGTTTCGAGTTAATTGAATTAACACCACAGCTCGCTGAAAAGTACCCGCTTTTGGGTTGTCATATTTATATCGATTACCTTTCGATGTGTTCGGAGGCAATTTTTAATGCAATATAAATAAGTGTTGCCCTCGCAATCTGATCGGGGTTGAAGTCGAGTTTGACCGAGAGAGTAAGACTGTGGAACTTTAATACTGACGTGTTTGTTTCAAGTCTGGGTGTTAAATATTAATTGTCCCAAATCTGTTAATTTTAGTAAAAAAAAACAAACAAATTTTCGTCCTACTTATAACTTTAGTTGTATGTTTATCTTATAATAATAATTATCAATAAATATCTTACAACAGCACACACATTGATCTGATTACGAAATTATAGTAGCTTATACCTATGCACTATTAACAAATGCTTTCATACCGTTGTTGTTTCACGAAGAAGAGTTGAACACTCATCTTTCCTTACAAAGTTGCACGTTTTTATTATTTCACTTAATTACAAAATAAATTACACAACAAATGATAAATGAAACAAGACCAAAGTCCAAGATGTTATATACAAAATCAAGAGGCTCATATGGCGATGGGCAGGCCATATTATCATATGGCCTGCCCAGAGGAAAAGAAAAATGGAGCAAAATTGTAACAAGGTGGTACCCCTGAGAGGGGCACAAGGAAGAGAGGTAGACCACAAAGAAGGTGGGACGATGACATACGAGAAGTCGCAGGAGCAACATGGAATTAAATAGAGTGGCTGAGGATAAACATGAATGGAAAAGGTTGGAGGAGGCCTTTGCCGGCTGGCAAACAGACCTATAAATAAGTTTTAAGTAAAAATTTCATTTTCATGACAAGCTTTTTGCTCACTGTACTTAAATATTGTATTGTCATCTAAACCAAACCTGTATACAAAATTTCAGCTCTATCGGACACTGGGAAGTGGGTCAAATTAAGCTTGCAAGATTTGTCCCCCACTAACTAACTACATGGCAAGATTAAAAAGCTTGTAAACAAAGTTTTTAGTAAAAATTTCATATAGTGACAAGATTTTTAGCTGACTGTACTTTAATATTGTATTGTCATCTGAACCGAACCTGTATAAGTACAAAATTTCAGCTCCATCGAACACTGGGAAGTGGGTGAAAATTAACTAACATGGCAAGTTAATAAAAAGCTATAAACAATAAGCGTTGTTTATGTGGATATATCGTTGTGGAGATCCATGGGGGAGGCCTATGCCCAGCAGTGGGCGTTGTACTGCAGTGCTGAAATGAAGATGACGTATGAGTCTTGCGCTTAGCAACATTAATTTTTATTTATATAATAAAATAATATAATATAGTTAGATAACCAAAATCAAAAATAATTTCTTACAATCATTGTTAATCCATATAAATAAATTAAGATTTATTTATTACACTAGTATTTAGTACTGATACTGAATTAACAGCCGTAGCAACAGGCTAACCGTCCTATTTAAATAATTAAAAAATCATACTTACTTTCATTAAGACCCAAGTTGTTAAAAAAGCTCTCTTAAAACCGTTACACAATATAAAATAAACCATGTGTAGTTATAGCAACATAATAAACAGTTGAATATCTTAAAATAAAAATAAAACAATTTAACAATAAATGATTTTTAGAGAATATAAAATTCGCACTTTAAACCAGTAATTTAGTGTTTTTTCGAATTTCTTGATGAGCTTGCAAGAATATTCGTTATTTGCACGTTAGAAATATTACAAAAATTATGCAAAAAAACTTAACGATCTTTATTATACTACTGTAATGCTACTATTGCGTGCTTGATCCTATAAACTGAAGTGTTTTTATTGTTCCCATTAAATCGTTTACAAAGTAATAAAACAATTTTATTAAAAAGCGGTTTTTTCTTAAACACTTCTGAAGCTTACTCGCTGGAACCGGAGATTAAAGGCAGTTTACTACTAATTGTATTTTTATGATATACTGTAGGATTATAAGTGAAGAAATGAGTTGGTTAGGATAACATTCGCACTGAAGACCAGTTAATGACTGAGTTTTATCTTTAGCCGTGGTTTTATAGCATGACATAGAAAAGCACTTTTATCTACACTCATGTTATAATATTCGAATTATGAACTCATGCCTGAACGTATACTGATACACTTTATGCCATAGTCAACTTTAAAAAATAAATCTGCTGTATCCGGGTGTTTCATAATGACCATTATGCAACACCCGGATACAGCTGTCACTGATTATAAAACACTTATATTTTTAAAATTTACAGTCTCCATGGCAACCGTAGGATTTACCGGCCCTGACTTCCAACTCTTTCAAGCTCTTCTTTAGCCGGCAACAATCAGAAAAGTTTTTAAAATTAGAATTTTGAATTTAGAAGGAATAGACCGTATAGACTCCTATGAGTGGAGTTTGGCACCAATTCACATTTTATAATTAATATTGATTTGCTTTATTTTTGAAATATATAATAAATGTAATGAGTGTAGATAAAGTAGTGTATGAGACTGCACAAAACTCGCCAAGGCTCGTTTTTTAAACTCCCACTCGTGTTTTAATACCCCTCCTTATGCGACAGTCAAATAAACTACTATTTTGCTTGCCGTAGTTATCATAAAAGTTGACTTAGGGAGCACATCCGTAGCCGTGGGTGCACACTAGACACACGCAACAGTCACACGCAAAAAAGCTGCCACCTTTTGATAGTGAGGGGAATGCATTTACGCATACCCCGTCCGCGTGCGGTGTGCGGGTGATGGTTATGTGGGACTCTCATGGCCACTTCCTGATCCTCCATCCAGTGTCAGATGTCAGATCAGGAAGGGGAATACCCACTAAGCCCCTCACTTTTTGCTCTCTCCGCTGTCAATTAGGTCATAATGTAGGCCCGAGGTGGCAAGCTCCACCTACAACCTTACGGAGACGGTTGGAAACGCCGCGACCTGGGTGCCTACCATCAACTCTTATTGCGGTTTTGTTTAGGACCTAAACTGATCTGCTTCGCTTATTCGTACCACGACAGCTCAATATCAATGACAGCGATTCAGTGATCATTCAATGACATTTCACAGCCGCTGAGCTGTCATCAACTCTTATTTGACTTATAACTCGGCCAAGCTAACATGACACCTGCAGGTTATACCCGTCCCTTTCACTCTGCGGGCATGACAGAATCGAGTGAAAGAGACGGGTAGAAGAAATAAGGACACAAATCGTTCGGTCATTCACATTTAGCAATTCATTTGCGATCCAGTTTTTAGAAGGTCATAGTACGAAAGAAAGCAATTCATTTTAGGAACCTACTAGCGGCCGCCCGCGGTTTCACCCGCGTGGTTCCCGTTCCCGTGGGAATATCGGGATAAAAAGTACATATAAACCTTCCTCTTGAATCACTCTATCTATTAAAAAAAAACGCATCAAAATCCGTTGCGTAGTTTCAAAGATTTAAGCATACAAAGGGACATAGGGACAGAGAAAGCGACTTTGTTTTATACTATGTAGTGATTCTGCATCGCGCTATTTTTGAATCGCTGTCTTAAAGTTGATGGTAGGCACACTGATGCCAGAAGCGGCTACAAAAGTAGCTGAAGCAATAGACACTTGTGGTCGGTTGTAGACACTTGCGGTGTTTCTCAATTTTCTTTTTCTAAGTCAATATTTTGAAAGATAGAGCCTTCCAAAGTGGTAAACTGTGTGTCCCCCCTCTAACTTTTGAAATAAAAGATTGAAAAATCTAGAAAAAAAACCCAAGGTTCAATATTGGGCCCTTTACTATTCTGGATTTATAAATGACATATTTTGAAGAATAATTTGTGTGTCAGAAACAGTGCTTTTTGCCAACAACTCATTAATTTTCAAATTTGATAGAGGTGTTACTGGTTCCGATGACTTAAAAAGAAGTGAAAAACTTCTAACGCTCCTCTTTTAACTTGATTGGCGATCTCATCGTTGTTTTTTACTGGACGAAACGAGGGCGCTAATGTATGATACTGTAAGTTATAAAGTTAAAGTACAATGATTAAGTAATTACAATATCAATAGAACCCATTCTGTTTTTTTTTTCAAAACCATATTTTTATTCCTATTTATACCTTTGAAGAAAAAATCCAAGAAGGTCTTACTCTCCCGTGCAAGATTGCGAACGCGCTCCGGCAAAAGAATCAATACACTAAAATATAAACACCGTCCGAATTATATCGAAATAAATAAATATCGCCCCACTCGTAAAGAAGGTCGCAACTGACATTTACGGCGTGAGCTTCACTTTATTACTTGACTCTTTACTTTTTTTCTGCCCGCGTGCGCTGTAAGCGAAATTAATTTTTGTATTATGCCAGGCCATTTTGCTTTGTTTCGTTTGCGCGCCTGTTTCGCGAGATTAAACGATTCGAATATGTTATTTAGTGCCGTTCCTAAAGTTTTTTTCTTAATTTTCAAATAAGGAACGTATCGTTCTTGCTTTGTTTTTTCTTTTTTTCGTATTTCGGCTGTGGTTACGTGTCAACTGTGGAATTGTTTTGGAACTTAATTGCGTTAAAAATGTGAATGAGCTGTGATCGACCATTTAGATACGAGAAACTATTTAACATAAATAGCCTCTGGAGATTAATGATAATGTTTTGCGGTTGTCGTAATTACTGCTCTTATAGAACTAGTACCAAGTAGGTATAAATGTAAGTTTAATTAACATGTCTGTGAATTGGCATAGATAATTATATTTTAATATTCGCATTTTAAGAACGTTTTGGAAATAGATCTAAAATGAATGTTATTATTATCTTAACAGAAGTGTAAAAAGTCTTACCCAAGTGTACGTATGTACT
The DNA here is from genome assembly GCA_949710035.1 of Crambus lathoniellus. Classification (NCBI taxonomy): domain Eukaryota; kingdom Metazoa; phylum Arthropoda; class Insecta; order Lepidoptera; family Crambidae; genus Crambus; species Crambus lathoniellus. The sequence goes on along the minus strand of OX453318.1, from coordinate 3,475,209 downwards.
TTCAAAAACCAATACATTATTAACTTGTTAACATAATATGACGTCTTTATTAAACTCCTCACGTACAAAGTTCAGACGGTGCAATAATAAAATAGAATTAATCCCTTGCAAAAAGAGCCATTCAACATCATATTTAAGATAAAACCTTTTCCGATTACCCCTAACAGATGTCGCCAGCATCGCATTATAATAATAAGATATGCAATTTTACTCAGAACTTAAATTGAGAGGCATACGACTCTAATCCCCGTAATAGCTGGTTTTACACCTTACCATAAAAAGAAATATACATCGCAGAGTCTTTAACGAAGGCGCAGTGTCGTAAAAGTAGCCATTTTGCTTAATAATTAAATAATAAACAGCTGAGGCACGATATTAAAGTCAAGTGTAAATTCAACAATTTATTTCATACGATCGCGTTTAGTTTCTGCTGTCTTGAAATTGTGCGAGGATGGTGTGTTTTATGACATGCAAGTGAGAAGCGTTTGGTGTTTAATTTTAATTTGCAAGTGACCTTCAAAAAAAGATTAATTGGTTTTACATTTACGCAAGTCAATCATATGTTTAAACTTCATATAAGAACAAAAATGAAGAGAGAAAATTTTATTGAAAAACCTAATGATTATGCGTGTGGTATAAGCTCTCAAATAATATTCAACAGTTGGCTTATTAACATGTCTATCTATACCAATATTACCAATGTTATACCTAAATAGGAAAACATTGATTATTTGTTTGTTTTTAATGGATGAACTCAAAAACTACTGGACCGATGCTAAAAATTCTTTCACCAGTAGGAAGCTGCATTATTCCCGGGTTACATAGGCTATATTTTATCCTGATACCTACTCCTACGGAAACGGGGACAACGTAGGTAAAACCGCGGCAAGCCATAAATAAAAATAACAGATTATTACTCATATAATTTTGTGATTTTAAATCAATTAAGAGACGACTAGCAAGAAAAAGTACTTTAAGAGCAATTTTTCAAAAATGCTAGGGCATAATTCTCCGAATTGATAAGTTTGCTTGAGACATGAAATGAAGTAGGCAAAACAAGAAAAAATATTTAAGCATCGTCGCTTAGCATATGATCGAAGCTAAGCATAGTAGAAAGTAGCGAGTCAAAATGGAAGAAACAAGTTCTGCATTCTCCTGTGGGTGAGACTCTAGAAAAAAAACTAAAAAAATACAAATTATAAAAAACTTATTTCATGCATTGCATTGTAAACGCAAACATTTAAGTCATTATTTGAAGAAACTGCAAAACATACAGATTTCGTTCCAAACCAAAGCAAATTAAAAGAAAGTTGAAACAAAAAAGTAAAAAAAGTCCACCAACATTCCTCTCGAGTCAAACAAACTGAAATGTTATGCTAATAGGCAACAGTTCTGAACACTTCCAAGCCATTACCAGTACACAATGCGTCAATGTTCCATACTCAGATTAAATCGTGTCTACATGATCATAGCTTAGTACTAGCAACAACAGAACAAGCTTCACACCTGCCATACAAAAATCATAGCTATTACAACTCAATAAGAACCTTACCGAAAAATCGGATCTGGTGTCGAATGCTTATCTTTCTCCTTCACTCTTGTAAGAATTGTGTCTTGCGTCTTCCACGGCACTGAATGTTCGTTCACACCTGCGTTTTCGATTTGTTTGTTTGTTCAAAGATTTTATTATATCGATGTTGTCTCGATAATGATGTATCTAAGCTTTGGTTACGATTCGAATAAATGTAAGAGGTTTATAATTTAGTGATGGTAAAATATTTATGTGGATGCAATGGATAATGTGTCTTAAAAAAACAAATTGTTATTGATTCTGGTCAAAATAAGCTTTACTAGATTTTAAATGATTTAGATTCCACCTAGTAACTACTACGAAAAAAAATAGATTTCAAACAGAAAGAAATCCAAGAAAATGTAGGACGAACGAAAAACAACGACAAAAACCAACAACGGAAAACAGTAGGTAACGAAATTTGTAAAAAAACAACAACAATAGTTTTTAGTAAAAAATGTTTTTTTTATGACAAGCTTTTTTGCTGGCTGTACTTTAATATTGTATTGTCATCTAAACCAAACCTGTATACAAAATTTCAGCTCCATCGGACACTGGGAAGTGGGTCAAATTAAGCTTGCAAGATTTGTCCCCCACTAACTAACAAACTAACTAACCAACTAACATGGCAAGTTAATAAAAAGCTTGAAAAAACGAACAGTTACAAAATTTGAAAAAAAAACCTAAACGTAAGTACTTACGTATTTTAATATCATGAAATTCGTGAATGTCTATCGACATTTTCCTGTGTTAGTTTCAAAATCAGTGTCAAAAACAACTCCATCAACAAACTAGATCATCATCGCACGAGAGTAGGTAATCGTGTCTCAACAGGATTATTTTTACTTTTTTTATATCAAACAGGAGCAAACGAGCAGACGAGTCACGTGATGGGAAGTAGTCATCGTCGCCCATGGACATCTACAACACCAGAAGGGTTGCATATGCGTTACCAGCCTTTGTGTTTTAGGGTCCTATTTATACGCTTCTTGAAGAACTCCATGTCATAGCACGAAGGAAACACCCCTGGAGGAAGCTCATTCCACATCTTATAAGTTCGGGATAGGAACGAACGTGATGCCCGGCCAAACAGTTGTTGTTTTCTAGGCGTCAAGAATGTGGGGGTGTTTAGGATGAGTTCTACTCACTTGGCGTGCGGTGCGGTGGCAGAAATGTGACGGTGGCAGAAATGTGACGGTGCAAGAAATGTGACGGTGGCACCAGTTCAAAAAGCTCCTCAGAACATTCCCCATTGTATAGACACGGTAGAACACACACAGAGAGCTTATATCTCTGCGGTGACTAAGTGGTTCTAAACCGTTCGTGAGTCTCGTCTACTTTACGTTACTTGTGATTCTGGAATATGGAAAACATAGACGACGTTAGGGGACATCGTTAGTTTATTTAGGTACCACATTAAGCATTGGAGTACCAAATGCATCTTAAATTCATCATCAGTCAGAGTGTAAGATATAGCAAGCACTATATGTAGCAGTAGGAATTTAGATATAAAATGTCTTCGAACAAAAAGAGTAGCGGTTGTTGACACAGGATTTTTCGCACTAACGTTACATCGCACCTGTGAAGCATCGATGAAACAAAACCGCGAGCTAAAGAGTTATCGACACACCGTGTTCGATCTAATGAAGTTCGAACTATAAACTTTCGAACTTAAATAGGAACACTTCTTGGTGACCCCACCTCTGGGGCACAAGCCATCCATGGAGGAGAATAGGCCATGACTCATTACGCGGACCCAATGCGGATTGGTGGATATTAACGACTACAAATGCAGAGCGACCATTGCGAAAGTGTCTTAACAACCACATAGGTCATCCCTTTTACAAAACACTGTAAAGAAAGATTCTACACAGTAATGTTTCTTATTAAACTTAACCACATTAAAGTAAATACTCCTCTATTATTCGTAAACTTTACACATATAGCAGCCATTCCATGTTATGATAGGACATAAGATTAAGCCATAAGAAAGAAAAGGCTTAATAACTTCATTCGAAAGTAACAAATACTGCACCATTCAAATACACAGGAACCATTAAGTTTGGATTAAGTATCACCCCCGGTTGTGGGTATCGGGTTGCTAAGAGAGATGGTAATGAATAGTGATGTACGGAAAGTATCGGATATTTTCGTATATGAGACTTTAAACTATATAAGGAGCTTTGTGGCGCAGTAGAAAACGCTCCCTGCGATTGTGCCATTTTCGCATGTTAAGCTGTCTAGTCTGCATTAAATCAGAATTGGGCCCTCGTAGTGTTTCCATAAGAAAAGCTTGTGCTTCAGTAATGTTGTGAGTTGCAGTATAGCAAAACCCGTGTGTTTAATGTCTGGGAACTGATAATGACTTCGAACTGTGGCCGAGACTTCTTACACAAGAATAACACTATTTATTGTCAGTTTAGATTTTTATAAACTTGATTTGTTGGTGAAATGCCTTATAATATAATGTTTGTTACAATTAAGTACACCAAGACCCGAAAGCATTTGCCAAAACTTGGATTAACAAAATTTCATAAACTTTACTAACTTATTAGAAATATGACGAGTTTTCGTTTAAACTGGGATATAATTAACCCGTAATGTAAGTTTGTCAATGTGCAATCGATTGCGTTTGCGTTACGAATTCTATTCTAAGCCTAGTTTCTTTACAGTTACGATCTATCTCTCAAGATATAACTCAAAAGCGATAGTGACCTTTAAACATTGACAAACTTACACTACGGGTACTGACTTTAGGAACTAACTTTCGTATATTTGAATACGAATTCGTTCCAGCACTAGTAATGACTCTATTCCAGATGTAGATACATCGGTGTCGGGTTACACGGGTGGAAATAGGAATTTATATCATTGAACGGGAATAAGTTTTATTACGATAATAATTTTGAATGAAAATAACCGGTGAGAAAGTACCGTGATTAATATGATTGGAGTTATGAAGTAAGGAATTTTGTTTACAAATAACAAACACTTTACGTGACAAATTTGTATTATGTTTTTAACAGTTGGTGGTACGCAAGGTATTTTTTTTTCACTAGATTTTGGTAAACTCTGATCAACGAGGCCCAAGATTAATAAAGATTAGTTTCAGTTCAGCGGACCCAATGGTGCAGTGGTAGAGAAGATGGTTCACCCTTGTTTGGCAGAACAACGTTTGATCGAATTTCAATAATTCGAACAACGTTTGAGAAAATAATCACTTTGTATAATATCGATTGACATAATTTTCATTTCATCGAATATTCATTTGCGATAACAACGTTTGCGCTAATGATCGTAAAATAGAATGTTCATTTCATCGAATATTCATTTGATATAATAATCGTTTGGTATAAAAACGTTTGGAAGAAAAGCCGACTCCTCGGAAGTCCTGTAGAACACGTGATAGGTTAGAAATTTAAGGCGATCGCGAAGCGCAGCGAAGCGATCTCCTTAAATTTCGTGGTTATTTTTTTGTTTTAATACAAATTACTTATGAATTGTTTCACAAAAAAAAATAACCACGAAATTTAAGGCGATCACTTCGCTGCGCTTCGCGATCGCCTTAAATTTCTAACCTATCACGTGTTCTACAGGACTTCCGAGCCACTCAAATATTAACGATCTTTCGACTAAATCATTATTAGTCTAGTTAAACATTCGTTTAAATAAAATTAGCGCAATTGAAAATTCGGTAAAATGACATTCGTCTAAATAAAATTAGCGCAATCGAAAATTCGGTAAAATGACATTCGACCAAATAAATAATTATACGAAATAAAATTATGACAAATAAACATTCGATCAAATGAATAATTCTGTGAAATGACTTTATTGTAACTAAAATTAGTCGAACCGATTTTCGACGAAACGTTGTTCTACCAAACAAGGGTGAACCGAACCAGGGGGGGTCAGTGTGTCGCAAAGGGTGCGCAAAAAGTCTTAACTAACAATTTTGCTGAAAAATGAAATCAAATGGTTTTCTTACGTTTTGCCGGCAGTTGCCGCGGCACGGCCCGGCCCGCCTTTTATTTTCACACTTCTAACCTAACCTAACCGAATATTACATTCACTTGTAATTACTAAAAAGTCCTTTGGGTCACTTTAACCGTTTAATCTCTAAACTGTACAAAATTCAAGTTAAGGCGCTACTCGGAAAAAGTATGGACTTTTTGATTTAAAACTATAGGACGGTTACAGTTGTTACAAATACAATTACAAATCTGGTAATAAGATATATATTTCTTCATACCTTTATCTAGAATCGTATAGTTTCAAAAACACGATTTTATGATTTTGCCTCGACACTTTTTCTTTTCGAAAAGACCTCTAAAAAATACGAAAATTCAAGATTATTCTTAAATGGGGCTACTTACACTATTGAAAATTGGTTTAATAAGTGGACACCGATAATATTTAGGATCGTATAGAAGCATTTTTCAAAAATCGCTGTAGTTTTTTAATACGAAATGTTTTGTGCTTTTTTTGCCTAGTCTGCAAAATCGGTCTCGCTCCCGCGCGCGTCGTTTTCTCATTGCTATCTCGCTTCAGCATATTTTTTCCGAGTATCGCCTTAAAAGCATTTATATTTTTATTTGTATATTTTAGTTTTTCTTGTTTCTGTTTCTTTCTAAACCAAAAGTCATCAAACATGGTTAATTAGTTGAGAAATGAAAAGTTTCTAACGGATAGTGTTACCTACTTTAATTATATAAAATTTATGATATTAAAGTATAGATACATCACAAGATTACCTTTTGTATTGGCTCTGAAATGGTGTTTAAGTAGGAGATTACCGTGTGAACCTATTATTTTCGTAACATGCCACATTTAATAAGAAAGGTCAGCAAATACAATGCACAACCAATAACGTTCTCACAACTCACATCAAAACAATTATTCGGAACCATTTCTCACTTCACTGAACTAGGTGTTCTACGGGCAGCAAAACAAGTATATTTTATGTACAAAAAGATAAAACGGAGGCTTATTGAGGAGCACGGGGCGCAGTGGTTAGCAGGCTTGGCCTGCGATCGTCGAAGTTAAGCAACTTTCGCAATGGCCGGCTGCGGGAAGGGTGACCAAAAATTTATTATCTCATAATATTATCTTCGGAAGGCACGTTAAGCCGTTGGTCCCGGCTGCGTTTGCAGTCGTTAATAAATAAATAAATAAATAAATAAACCATTTATTTCAGGCAACACAATGAAATTTTACAAAATCAGGCCCATAGAATAAATACCTTACAGACTAACATACATATTATATTTATATTATACATAATTATTATTTATTTACACGTATAATCGGCGGCGGCGTGTTGCGCAATGCAGCAATGTCCGGCAGCCGACCCCGAAACCGGCGGAACAGGACACCCTTCGGCCAAAAGTCTTCTTTCATAAAGGTCGACAGATGATCGGTCGGCACCCTCACCACAAATGAGTTGAAGTTCACATTGTGGCGGGACTCTAACCGCTCGACCCTCAGATTGAACTTGGTCTTCACTCTCATGTACTCCACAATGTCTTCAGATTTTGTGGAGTAATGCAAGCGGGACACGTACACCAGCGTCGTCGGGATAGCCGGCCGCAGCAGGTGGTTATGTCCAGTCGGGGCAGTGCCGCACAGGTTACGACGAGAGGCCGTCTTCTTCCTTTCCACTTTCTTGAAGCCGTCATCATCGCATCCTGCATCCTGTCTCCGCGGCGCTGGTTGCACAGCTTTGGAGACCGATCGTTGTTTATTTCCCTCTTTTGTAGCCCGGTCAAGTTGTTGATGAGCGGGCTTATTGGTAGGGGTTAATAACCACCAATCCGCATTGGGCCGGCGTGGTGGGTCATGGCCCATTCTCCTTATCCATCCTTAAGGAAGGCCTGTGCCCCAGCAGTGGGGACTTATAATGGCTATGGATGATGATGATCATTGTTCAAATGTATCAAATTATTGTTTCCAACATTTGAGTGATAAAATTTTATCACATATTCTTATAAAATGTCTTGGCTTGTAAGCTAATTGAATGAAGTTAAATAGAACAAAAAACAAGCAATCACATCCGTGAAATTAATACTGAGATACTTAAGTACTATAAAGCATTACTACTAAAGAAAATACTTACTATGTTTGTGCCTTAAAGATGGCAAACATAAAATTATTGTCAAATGTTAAAAGCAAGGATATTGTTATGTACCTGTTATGTATCCACCTAATGGAACCCTAAAGATATTGTATTACAGATATGCAACATTGTAACTAACCAATAGAATTCCTAATCAGTAAAGATCAGAGGTCAAGATGACAATTAAATGTTTATCTAATGTTTTGATGTACCGCTATCGTTTCTTTTAATTACCAAAATATGTTATCTTATTTTTTTGCAACATTGTAAGACAATGACGATCATTGTATTTACATCCTATTTTTCTAAGTATTATCTCCCTTACATTGTAAAGAGGTCTTAACCCCCGAAATATTGTATAAACTCATTGTTATCAATTTTTAGAAGTAATTAATAAGATATCTAAATGACCCAATTTATCATATCCACTCCTTTGTATATTGTTTTAGAATTGCGTAAACGTTTTCTGGAAAACAACAGAAAACGAGATAACAAAACTGTATAAAAGCAAAGCTTCTGCCGAGACAGATCAGATCTTGGGATAGCATTGTAGTAGCTAGTCATAATAACAAACCTTGTACCTCCTAATTATACTGAATATTAGTTTCAATAAAACAAATACATTGTTTTAAGAAGAAAAGTTTTATTCAAGAAGTATCATCTGAAAATCCAAACCCGTCCTGCAAATTCCCAACTCAGGGATATAACATAAAATTGGTGTCAGAAGTGGGATTGATTCGACTTTAAGAAAGGTGATTTCCAAATCTTTGCGAATAACAACCCATTGGCATTTTCAGAAGACAGGAGTACAACTGTTATATCAGACACTGATAGCGACAGCGATAGTGAAGCAGAATCAGACGACGGAAACCCCTCAACTTCGGTTAACAACGGGACATCACGACGTCTGCTGGATCAAGACGAAGAACTTCCACCGCTGCCTCCGTTAGGTGAACATCCACTGCCACATCAGTTGGGACGATATTCACCGCTGCCTTTTCCAAACCTGCCAGATCGTGTTCGCCGCTGGAATTTGGACCAATGGCATACGGACTACACAAATTTACACTTCTAGTGTTGTAAGTTACCCCAATTTCTCATTTTGTTTTAATTTTATGTTTATTTCTTATGTTTTGTTTATTTTGTGTTCTTATTGATTCCTAATTCATAACTTGTGTTCTCTTTATTCTTTCAACAAATTTGTCAAAATCTTAAATTCAAAATGGTTGAAGATAACAAAACTGGACCTTCAACTTCCGTTGAAAATTTAAATGCATTTATATCAATTGATACACTGCTAAGATTTATAAAAACATATGACGGTAATCGAGATGATCTGAGTTCATGGTTAGCTAATTGCGACCGAGCTTTCTCTTTAGCAGACAGATCACAAAAACATATCTTATTTGCATTTGTTCAAAATCAATTAACAGATCGAGCTCAATCGACTTGTAGCAATACTATATTCTCTAAATGGGAAGATCTTAAAGAATTCCTTAAATCACGTTTCGGTAATAAGAAACACGAAACACACCTTTTAATTGAATTGCAAAGTTGTAAACAATTGCATAGTGAAAGCGTTTCCCAATACATTTATAAAATCGAAACTTGTTTGAAACGACTTCTTAGTTCCATAAAACAGTCTTGCGTTGAACCAATTTTACTACCAGGACAAATCGCTAGCACTAATCAACTGGCACTTCAAACATTTTTATTAGGTATTAATCCACAAATTTCTCAAATGTTACGTTCACGAGAGCCGCAAAATCTCAATGATGCATTCAACATTGCTCTAGAAGAAGAAAAATTCAATATGCTACAAACATCAAAAAACAAATTTTGTACAATATGTCACAAACCAGGTCATACTAATTTTCAATGTAAACGTAATTATAATCAAAGACAAAATACTTTCCAAAATAAAAAAGTATATCATTTTCAAAACAACAACAATAAGACTTTGTTCTGTAGATATTGTAAAAAGAATGGACACTTAATTGAAAATTGTTTTAAGAGAAGAAATAAAAATCAAAGAACTTTGAATTTTAATAATCAGACTACTGAAACGGATAATAATAGTCAATCAAGAAAAGTGAATTCGAACACAAACAAAACAAATATCAATTCTTTAAACTCCAACCGACTCGAGGAATGTGCCGCCCTTTCGGGTCTCGAAACATCTATACAGGCAATTTCAATGTAGACGATGAAGAATTTAAAACTTTGCACGCAGAAGTAATAGTAAAAGAAGCAAAAGATGGTAAAAAGCTTAAATTTTTAGTAGATACTGGTGCAGGTGCTTCAATCGTAATATCTAAAAACTTAGAGCGAAATACTCTAGTCCATACTTGTTCACGTATTACCATAACTGGTGTAACAAAATCTGAACAAAACTGTGAAACTCTGGGATTTACATATCTCAATCTTATAATTAATGGTGATACAGTCAACCATATGTTTCACGTCGTTCATGATAATCATATATCTCTTGATTATGATGGAATAATAGGAAATGACTTCCTAATGGCTTACAAAGCTGAAATTTATTTTGAAAATCAATTTTTGACATTTTATTATGATAATAAATTAATAAAATTAAATCTTCTACTAAAAAATGAAAATCCTAATCTCGATAATTCAAAAAATGAATTCATTTATCGAATCAAGCCAAGGAGCGAAACATTAATAAAAATAAATGTCTTAAATCCTGAAATAAAAGAAGGAATTACTAATAATATAAAAATCCTCGATGGTGTATATTTATCAAATGCAATTACTAGCGTTGATGAAAATAATCAAGCATACGCTACAGTTCTTAATACTCTCGAAAAGGAAATAATTATAAAGAAAATAGACGTTGTCTTAGAACCTTTGAGTTCCTATCTATTTGAGGACGTTAATATGAGTGATCGTACCATATGCAGTAGCAGTACCTCGCGTAACTGTGATCCTGATCAAGAACCACTGAGTTCATCTTTTTCTAAGGACGTCACTACTAATAATTTTAATAAATCCAGTAGCAGTACTTCAAGTAACTGTGATCCTGAAAAGAACGTCACTACAAATAATTTTAATAAATCCAGTAGCAGTACCTCAAGTAACTGTGATCCTGAAAAGAACGTCATTACGAATAATCATATTCAATCCAGTAGCAGTACTTCGCGTAACTGTGAGTCTGAAAAGAATTCTTTAAATATTCGAGATCTTTTTATCTTAAACACCAATCAAATTAAAATTGAAACTTCTTATAACGAGGATAATCGTAATAAAAAATTACTAAATGAATTGAGGATAGATCATTTAAATCCTGAAGAAAAGGAATCATTATTAAAAATTTGTAAAAAATATAATTCAATATTCTTCCTCTCTGGTGACAAATTGACTAGCACCAATGTATTAAAACATAAAATCGATACCAATCCAAGTAATCCTATTCAAAGTAAAACATATCGGTATCCAGAAGTTCATAAAGAAGAAGTGAACTCTCAAATTAATCAAATGATTAATCAAGGAATTATTAGACCATCAACTAGTCCATGGTCATCTCCTTTATGGGTCGTTCCAAAGAAGAAAGACGCCTCGGGAAAAGTTAAATGGCGCGTTGTTATTGATTATCGTAAATTGAACAATGTAACTATAGGTGATGCCTATCCACTTCCTAATATAAGTGAAATTTTAGATCAGCTAGGACATTCAAAATATTTTACTACATTAGATTTAGCTAACGGTTTTCATCAAATCGAAATGGATCCTAAAGACATTCCAAAAACTGCTTTTACAACTCCACAAGGACTTTATGAATATGTCAGAATGCCATTCGGATTAAAAAATGCTCCAGCTACATTCCAAAGACTAATGAATAGTGTTTTGAGTGGAATCAATGGAATCTATTGTTTTGTATACTTGGATGATATAGTTATATATGCAAATTCAATCCAAAATCATTCTTTAAAATTGGAAGCTGTGTTTGAAAAATTAAAGGAAAATAATTTAAAGTTACAACCTGATAAATGTGAATTCATGAGACATGAAGTAGCTTATCTTGGTCATATAATTACAAGCGAAGGCGTATTGCCGGATCCTAATAAAACTAAAGTTATTAAAAACTTTCCTATTCCTAAATGTGCAAAAGATGTTAAATCATTCTTAGGACTTGTAGGTTATTATAGAAAATTTATAGAAAACTTCTCAAAATTAACCAAACCACTTACCAAATTATTAAAAAAAGATGCTGTATTTATTTGGACAGACGAACAACAAGAATCTTTTAATAAAATGCGTGAATTACTCATTTCACCGGTCATACTACAATATCCAGATTTCTCTAAAGAATTTATATTAACAACCGATGCTAGTAATTTTGCTATCGGAGCGGTTTTAAGTCAAGGTGAAATCGGAAAAGACTTACCAATCGCGTACGCATCTCGTACATTAAATCATACTGAAGGAAATTATAATACGACAGAAAAGGAACTACTTGCAATCAAATGGTCAATTCAACATTTCAGACCGTACCTATATGGTCGACATTTTAAAATTGTTACTGATCATAGACCCCTTATATGGCTTTTCAATGTAAAAGACCCTGGAAGTAAGTTAGTCAGATGGCGCTTACAGTTAGAAGAATTTGATTATGAAATAATACATAAACCTGGACGTGTAAATTCCAATGCAGATTGCTTATCTAGAATAGCTGTAAATACGATAAACTCTAGCACTGATAATAAAATAGAATCTTATAGTGACTTCCAAAATTTCTTTTTGTCACAAAACGAATTCTCGATAGAAGACTTCCAAGAGACAGATGATCTTTTATTTAATAGAAAACATGATAACATTGCTTATATTACAAGTATAAATTTTGATGAAGAAAATCCTTATGCAATCGAAGCTTTTAGCCATAGTAATAATATTGATGAACTTTTAAATGAGAAAAAAGAATTGTATCAAGTATTAGTATCGAAGGACAAAAACAAAAACATATTTCATTGCATTGCTAAACAAAATTACTATGATAAACTATCTCTAAAAGATTTATTTTACACACTTCAAAATCTACGAAATGAATTATTAAAATATGATATTAAAACAATATATTTACCAGACTTTAAAGACTCATACAGTTCGTTACATCCAGACAGGATTAAACAAATAATCTTTTATGTTTTTAAAGATATCAAATTAAAAATAAGACTTTGTCACAATAAAATTATCAACCCCGACAGTTCTTTAATCCCTATTATTTTAAAAGAAAATCATAATGATGTTACCTCCGGTCATAACGGAATCGTTAAAATGTATCTAAGAGTAAAATCTAAATATTCGTGGCCTAATATGAAAAATGATATAATTAAATATGTAAGAAATTGTAAATCTTGTTTATTAAATAAAACCGTAAGAAGAAAGAATAAATCGCCTATGATGATAACTACAACTTCAACTGCGGCATTTGAAAGAATCGCAATGGACATAGTTGGTCCATTACCAGTAACTAAAGATGGAAATAAATTTATCCTTACAATACAGGATGATCTTACAAAATTCTCTCAAGCATTTCCTTTGCCTAATCATGAAGCTCACATCGTAGCTGATAAATTAATACTTTTCATGACTTATTTTGGTATTCCAAAATCTATCTTAACCGATCAAGGTTCAGAATTTATGTCAAACCTTTTTAAAGAACTAACTAAATTATTTAAAATAAAAAAGCTTAATTCTACTGCATACCACCCTCAAACTAATGGCGCGTTAGAAAGAAGCCACTCTACTTTAAAAGACTATCTTAAACAGTACGTATCGGAAGATCAAAACAACTGGGATAAATATGTACCTTTAGCTATGTTTTGCTATAATACAAGTGTACATTCTAGTAGTAATTTTACTCCTTATGAACTTGTTTTCGGACAAAAACCTTTACTACCATCTTCTATTAACGATAATGAAAATGAATCTACATACGATACTTATATTCATAATCTAAAAGGAAAATTAAATCAAATTCAATCCATTGCTCGTCAAAATTTGATAAAAAATAAGGAACGTTCAAAAATTAGATATGACAATAAAATCAAAGTACCTAAATACGAAATCGGAGATTATGTATTGTTATCTTCAAAATCCTCCAATAAACTAAAATCTTCTTGGAGAGGTCCTTATGAGATAATTTCTATGGATAAAGTTAATGTTACAATCAGAACAAAGAACGGAAAACACGAAAGAGTACATCTAAATAGAGTAAAGCCTGCTCCTAAAAGTTTTATAAAACGAATTAAACCGAAATTTTCAGGATATGGACTACGTTCGAAGAGTCAAAATCCGAACCAGTGACTATTACACAGATAACAAACGGATCTGGTTTATTCTTTGATAGAATCGGAATTATGAAGATTCACATCGATAACTGGAAATTAGTAACTTTTAAGGATATTGGAAATATACCTAAGGCTATACGATTACTTGAAACAAGATATAAATATACCGTTATACATTGTAATGAAATAGAAAGAATTAGTACCAGTCTTAAATGTAATAAAAGAGTATTAACTGTAGAAAAGAATTTAAACAAGATAATTTCACTCTATGAATCTTTAGCTCATCTCACAAGCACAGGTCGTTCAAAACGCGGATGGTTCGATGGATTTGGTTCCCTATTTAAAACCGTTTTTGGAACACTTGATCATGATGATGCAATTTACTATGATAATGCTATTAATCAAGTTTTAAAAGACGAAAAGGAAATTTACAGTATAATGAAAAATCAAATACAAGTAACCCAGTCAGCCATTCAAAATTTTAATAATACTATAAATAAATTAAATAAAAATGAAGAAATGTTGGATAAAAACTTTCTTGATCTTACAGAGTTCGTGACAAACTTAAGTTCTAATATGTCTATTATTAACATTCGTTCAACTTTGAATACTCATTTTAATGTCTTAAATTCAATGACATCAGCTTTAATTGATGAAATTGAACTCATAGTTAATGCTATTCTTTTTGCAAAGCGTAATGTTCTTCACCCAAATATTATCTCACCCAAAGAGGTTTATAATGAATTGGTTGCTAATATCAGAGTCATTAAGCAACATAAAGAATTTCCTGTTCCCCTTAATTTAGAAGATATTCATTCTTTAATAGATATTTCAACATTAGACGTTTTTTATATTAATTTCAAATTAATATTCATTCTTAATATTCCCTTAGTCTCGTTACAAGAATACGAATTATATCATGTATTCCCTATGCCTGTTCCCCATAAATTTCAAGATTTAACTTATGCTCTTATTCAGCCTAGTAAAAGATTTCTCGGAATAACAACTAATCGACATTCTTATGTTCAGTTCAACAATCTTGAATCATGTCAGAAACTATCTAAAGTTCATTTTGTATGTGAAGATGTTAACGAATACTCTTCAATGTCTAATCCTTCTTGTGAATCTCAATTAATAACAAAGGTATTAAAAGAAATCCCAAAAGAATGTATTACTAAATTCATGTATGGAAATGTAGAAATTTGGCAGAAATTAACTAATAATCGATGGATATTTATCTATTCAAAACCAACAAAAATGACAATCGACTGCTCTAATAAAGAAGTTAAAGAATACGAACTTTCAAATACTGGAATTTTAACCCTTCAAAGTAATTGTAGAGGCTATGCTAATTTAATACAAATAAGTGCAACTAGTGATATTATAACTAATTATACTTCTCCTAGTATTGATATTGATCTAACTAAAGATGATTGTTGTAATGATGAAAAACTGAATTTAACTAAACATTTATTTACACCATTTCATATAAATAATATCCAGTTAGATGATTTAAATTTAGCATCAGTAAAACTTCACTCTATTGAAGAACAAATTAAAAGTAGAGAAGACAGAGGATTTGAAATTAGAAATAGTGTTCACATCCCTTATCTTTTATATGTTGTTTGTGGACTCGTAGTGATATTTTTTATGTATAGACTACGTAAAATTTTTAAAAGAAAGAAACGCATTAGTCACAGACATGCTAATAATGATGATGATGATGATAATGATAATAATGACAGCAAATGCTGCATCCAAATATTTAATCAATGTTATACCAAACGACGAACAGAAAATAGATTAGAACCCCACTTAGGACTTAATCATATAGAATCAACCACCATTGATGAAAATGATGAAAGAAGACCAATAAGGTTAAAGAGATCATCAAGTTCAAACTCTGAATTAAAATATACTTATAATTTAAATAATTAAGTACATAATTTAAGATACCTATAAGATTTTGTAATCATTCTAAAGTATAGACATAATAATAATAATTAAATACTAAGATATAAAATAAATAATAAATAAAAAAAAAAAAGGGCATTTTAATCTCCTTTATAATAAGAGAAATTGTAATCAATAAAATATATTTTTATTCTAATCTTTTATTTCTATTTTAGAAATATATTACATTGTATCTAGAATAAGATAAATAATCCCTTTAATTATAATGATATAATTTCAATACAACGTACCTACCTACCTATAATATAAATTTGTTAATTAAGAAGTATGTACTAACCAATATTGTACTTTGTAATTTAAGATATAAGAAATTAATTGTAAAACTTCAGTATAATTAATCAATTTTATTGTTTCAATTAATCAATTTTATTGTAACTGTTAAACTAAACAATCCTTCTAACCCTTGTTTAGTTTTATCAGGGGAGGTGTTATGTACCTGTTATGTATCCACCTAATGGAACCCTAAAGATATTGTATTACAGATATGCAACATTGTAACTAACCAATAGAATTCCTAATCAGTAAAGATCAGAGGTCAAGATGACAATTAAATGTTTATCTAATGTTTTGATGTACCGCTATCGTTTCTTTTAATTACCAAAATATGTTATCTTATTTTTTTGCAACATTGTAAGACAATGACGATCATTGTATTTACATCCTATTTTTCTAAGTATTATCTCCCTTACATTGTAAAGAGGTCTTAACCCCCGAAATATTGTATAAACTCATTGTTATCAATTTTTAGAAGTAATTAATAAGATATCTAAATGACCCAATTTATCATATCCACTCCTTTGTATATTGTTTTAGAATTGCGTAAACGTTTTCTGGAAAACAACAGAAAACGAGATAACAAAACTGTATAAAAGCAAAGCTTCTGCCGAGACAGATCAGATCTTGGGATAGCATTGTAGTAGCTAGTCATAATAACAAACCTTGTACCTCCTAATTATACTGAATATTAGTTTCAATAAAACAAATACATTGTTTTAAGAAGAAAAGTTTTATTCAAGAAGTATCATCTGAAAATCCAAACCCGTCCTGCAAATTCCCAACTCAGGGATATAACAATATTCAAATTATTTACGCATCTACTTTATTATAAAACTAGATTGAAAAATCTAAATCAAATTTAGTAATCTGATATATCAAAATGCTTAATATTTTTTTTGAGAAAATATGCAAAATCTGCAATTTAATAACTTTGTGTTAGATTTTATTTATATTAATTATTTAATTTGCTTACCCTACTACAACCACCCATTGTATCTAATAAAATAAGTCACAGTTATCATTTAACGCCCATACAATAATGGAGGCCTTACGCCGTGAAGTGCCATCACTCAGCCGATACGATCAGGTAGGGTCGCGGGTTCGATTTCTGCGTTTGTTGAAGGAAAATACCATCTATTTAGTTTGTGGGTTTAACTAATGTTATTTGGAGAATATGATAACCTCGTTCTTTTTGAAGTTGGCTAAAAAAGAAATAATATTATTTTATTTTCCTTGTACCAGCTCGTTGATGTCTTTTGTATGCAAATTGCAATTGTAGCTATGTCGAACATGAGAAACTTAAAATTAGTTTAGAATTTTAGTAGTAATTATTTAATAATTTAAGTAATATTATTAAGTAGTATTAATTAAAAATACTAGGTCAGCGACTGTTGCCAGTCTAAACCAATTTTTTCCGCGACCAAACCTATTATTTTAGTCGGTAAATTTAGTAATTTTTAGTCAGTCGGTTTGTTATGTTCCATTTTATTTTAAAATCAGTTATCTCTAAGTTTAACTTATAATAAGAACAACGTTAAGTTTCTTTCAACTACAACACAACACATAAACTTTATTTAAAGTCCCCGATAACTCAGTGGTATTGACCAAATGAGCAAAGGGTCGTGGGTTCGAACACCACCTACACTCATATGATTAATATTTGTGTTTATTCTGTATTTGGGTATTATGCCTTTTTTGGTTTATATATCCATAACAAAAGTGCTTTTAAGCTATTTATTTGTAATTCGTCAAAACTGGTGATTTTGTCTGTTTATTTTTTAATCCACCAATCCGCATTGGGCCCTCGTGGTGGGTCTGATAGCACAATCTCTTTATACATCCTTAAGGAAGGCCCAGCCCAGTGGCCCAGCAGTGGGGGCATTAAATGATTTATATTAATTCAACAAAAACGATTCAAATAATGAAATATTAAGTTGACTTTTTTAACAAGTTTTTTCTATTTAAAGCCAAAATCTTTTTCGTCCAACCTAACTAATGATTCCCAAAGTATATTAAATGTAAAGAACCAAAAAAGAGTTCCAATTATTGAAATATTAATTTGACTTTTTTGACCAAGTTTTTCTATTCAAAACCAAATACTTTTTCGTCCAATCTAACCAATGTTTCCCAAAGTGTATTCATCTGTGTAACTAAACGATCGCCGATAATAATCGCGCCTGTAGCGACGCTTTACGGAGCTGGACCTCCATACATCTGTAACCGGACACTTTCTTGTATGTTGATATTGTCTTTTAGTATAAATTGAAACGTTCGGTTCTTAGTTAGGGATCGGTGGGATATGGTGATGTCATGGTTAATACCTTAAATTGTTTTTATGCATTCACGATGCAATTCCGTGGGTAGTAGGGGAGCCCATAATGCTAAATGTGGATTTACTCGAGCGTCGCGGAAACCTATTAGAATTGGTAGATTAGAATAAAGGAAGAATAAATGGTCCTATAGTGTTTCCACTTTTAGCGGTGGGGGAAGTGTCTACAGATATTCAAAGTTGTAAATAGCTTGCATCACTTCCAAATCATCAGATTAAGAAATTGGAGCATCAGTAGGGTTCACTGAACAACTGCTATGAAAATTCGACGCGCTCGAGTAAATCCACACATCATTTTACTTTTGCAACTTTGTTACCCTCCCACTCCAACGTAACACTCAAATCGTCAGTTTAGCAAAATTGACATGTACTAGTTAGTAATTAACCCCCCTTATCTTAATTTGACGCGGTCGAGTATTGCAGGTGATCGTTTTTTTTTACATTTTCAAAAATTCTCTGTGAGCTTACGTCACTTCCAAATCGTCACATTAAGAAATTGGATCATCATTAGTGTTCACTGAACAACCCCTATGAAAATATGACGCGCTCTAGTAAATCCCTAAATCCCCTCTTGGTCTCTCCTACTATATAAAAAAATATTTGTTTTAAAAAAGTCACCAGCCTTGCATGTATGTAACTTTTAGACCGAAAGCGGAAAGCTGAACTCGTCTGAAAGATCAACAATTTTCGTATACGTACGGGATGTCATGGTTGTGGTGGTATTTAGTTCATAGGGAAAATAGGCGATCAAAATAAACTAATGTTATAAATGTGAAAGTGTTTTTGTGGGTTTGTGTATTTTTGTCGATCTTTCTTCAAGTAGGTACTTAAGTATAAATTAGACGAAAGAGTTTTTGGTTTTGAATAGAAAAACTTAGTCAAAAAAGTCGAATTAATATTTCATTATTCGGAACTCTTTTTAACCGACTTCTAAATCAAAAAGGAGGAGGTTCTCTATTCGTCTGTATGTATGTTTTTTTTTTGTGTATGTCCACCGATTACTCGAAGACGGATGGACCGATTGAAATGATTGAAACGTTATTATTTCAGGTTGGTTTCCAAGTTGGTCCCATTTTTTGAAATTTTGAAATCGGTTCAGTAGTTTTCAGGAAATCTTGAAAATACTGTCGTTTTCGTTACCACTTATGTGAATTTAATACGTATCTTTAGGCATAACTCCTTTGTTTATAAACCGATATAGATGATTCTTGTTTTGTTAAAAAGGGGATACCTCAAGGTATTTTAACCGACTTCAAAAAAGGAGGTTTTCAATTTGATCACATACCTATTTACCAGAATACAAGTAAATTGCCTGCACGATGCACTAAAAAGAGTGAAATAAATATTATTTTTATAAAAAATATTAAACCGCCTTCAAAAAAAACACATAAAAAAAGTAAGAAATAATTCCTCACCAAATAAATAACGTAAGTACTTTGAAGTCGGGCGGGTTTTAACAAAAACAACAAAAAATCGTACATGTTTCACGCCCGACTTCAAAGTACTTACGTTATTTATTTGGCGAAGAATTATTTCTTACTTTTTTTATGTGATTTTTCTGAACGCGGTTTTTTTTTTTTTTGGTTCTTTAAGTACAATGCTTGCCCGGTTTAAAATAAAAAAATAGTCAAACGGAGAAACGGTTCGACGAGATTTTCGTATGAAGATAGTTTGGGAGATGGATAATGATATAGGCTACTTTTTATTCCGGAAAATATGCGAGAGGGTCGATTTTTTCTAGTACTTCATTTTCAATAATAAAAATTGCATTTTGAACGCAAAAAAATAAAAATAATCTTCCAACGTCTACTTCCAAGTGAGTTCGAGTCCCATCGGAGCTAGTTGTGAGACGGGTCGATTTTTTTCTAATATAATAAGCTAGAACATTTTTTTCTGCTTTTTCATATTTTGCAATTTTTTTAACTATTGAACAATATCATAGCTTATAACCGTAATTTGGAAGGTGCAAATTACGGTTATAAGCTATGATATTGTTGTGTCGCAAGGTGTGTCCTTGCTGTTGCAATGAGAAAAGCTAAGTAATTATTCTTATTCTGCATTTTTTTTTTCACTCTTTTTTAAAATAAATCTTAGCATTTATCGGTAATTTTTAAAACTCTTTATAGAACCCACATCAAAAACATTACCACGTCCCTTCACTAATCCTAACATACATGTTTTACGCCCGATCGTCCCTTAAGGTGCCGGATTGAGTTATCCACGTTCCATCCAACGAAATATGGCCGGAATTATTTATACAAATGGATTGTTTTTTTAAAATGAATATGGCCCAAAAAATCTAGCTTGAATGTGCGTGTTAGTGCAGTGTACGTTCTAATAACTCCTGAGGATACTCCTTGTGGTTGCGAAACACTTGTACAGTGATATATGAAAGGCAAGAGTGTGAAACTGAGTGAGCGATAAAAGTGCAAGGTGTGTCCCTGCTGTTGCAATGAGAAAAGTTAAGTATTTTTTTTATTATTATTATTTTCACTTTTTTATATATCTTTTAGCATTTATCGGTAATTTTTGAAACTCATTAATGGAACCCATATCAAAAACCTTACCACGTCCCTTCACTAATCCTAACATACATGTTTTTTGCCCGATCGTCCCTTAAGGTGCCGGATTGAGTTATCCACATTCCATCCAACGAAATATGGCCGGAATTATTTATACAAATGGATTGTTTTTTTTTAAATGAATATGGCCCATAAAATCTAGCTTGAATGTGCGTGTTAGTGCAGTGTACGTTCTAATAACTCCTGAGGATACTCCTTGTGGTTGCGAATCACTTGTACAGTGATATATGAAAGGCAAGAGTGTGAGTCACTGAGTGAGCGGTGAAAGTGCAAGGTGTGTCCTTGCTGTTGCAATGAGAAAAGCTAAGTAATTATTCTTATTCTGCATTTTTTTTTTCACTCTTTTTTAAAATAAATCTTAGCATTTATCGGTAATTTTTAAAACTCTTTATAGAACCCATATCAAAAACCTTACCACGTCCCTTCACTAATCCTAACATACATGTTTTACGCCCGATCGTCCCTTAAGGTGCCGGATTGAGTTATCCACATTCCATCCAACGAAATATGGCCGGAATTATTTAAACAAATAGTTATTTTTAACGTTTGCGACGCGATCAATTTATAGCTTTTAATGACGTAATTTATTTTATTTGGAGGCGTTAAAATATCAGGTTACCTCGCTTTATTGAAGTGATTAAACTTTGAAACGATATTGGGTGTCGTGAGCTTTGCTATGATCAAATTGTTTTACAGATTATGTTCTGTTGATTGCTCGGATTAAAACATTAATGTTAACTGGGTGCCTACCATCAACTTTAAGACAGCGATTCAAAAATAGCGCGATGCAGAATAGGTTCCTAAAATGAATTGCTTTCTTTCGTACTCTGACCTTCTAAAAACTGGATCGCAAATGAATTGCTAAATGTTAATGACCGAACGATTTGTGTCCTTTTTCTTCTACCCGTCACTTTCACTCGATTCTGTCATGCCCGGAGAGTGAGAGGGACGGGTATAACCTGCAGGTGACATGTTAAATCGACCGGGTTATAAGTCAAATAAGAGTTCCTGACAGCTTAGCGGCTGTGAAATGTCATTGCTCGATCACTGAATCGCTGTCATTGATATTAAGCTGTCGTGGTACGAATAAGCGAAGCAGTTCAGTTTAGGTCCTAAACAAAACCGCAATAAGAGTTGATGGTAAGCACCCTGTTGTAGGTCTGATGGAATGTGTTAAAAAGCAAGCCGTACTATACACTATTTAAAGAAATATTAAATACCAGAGATGGTTGGCCTAATTCAAAGCATTTTGTCAAAACCTACATCGGAAGTAGCAAAAAATGTCTGTATTTTAGTAAAAGTGATTCCTTTCCTATAAGATAGCCTAGCCCCTTAGCTAACTTTAGATTTATTCTAGATTAAGTAATTTATATAAGTATTTAGTTACTTTGTGTTGATAAATGCCCCGAACTAAACGGAATTGACGCAAGATTTTTCCATAATTTCGAGCATTACAATATTGTCAGTAAATTCGAAATATGAAAAAAATAAAAAAGTACATTATAAACTTTTTCTTTTCTTTTAAATTAAATTAAGCATATCCAACACACTGGCCGATAACCGGCCCGCCAGCTGTCAGACGTTTATATTAACCCGAGAATAAGTTATCTCGCTTATCATAATCTAACAAAGGATCACAATAGAGTGTTACTGCATCATCAATATATTACTACGGTGTACGCTGACCAATGGGATTCATACTTGAGGAAAAAGGATTAGATTGCGTTTTACAGTTGTTTTTAATACAAACAATTGTGTTTTTTACAACTTGCTTGGTTTATTATGAACAATCAATTGTTTAAGCAAGTAAATAGTTCAAATGTATAAATTAATAAAAAACGCAAATTAACGGTGAAACAGAATAATTAAAAAAAAAGTTGAACACGATCATACGTAAAACCGGGTTGCTTTGACCCTAAGGGGTAATTTTGACTCATATTCGATAGAATTTTAAACTTTTTGTTCTGCAATGTAATAGTCAACTGAGCGTGATAATACTTTCCTTAATCTTTCGACAATGGCCTGCAGCTGATAGATAAAAGTTCATACCACAGGCAGGACGCTATATTTCCATCTCCACAGCAAACAGTAATACGTGCTAGTTACCCATAAAGCATAACCTTGAATTTTTAAAACAATTAACCTACCATTCCTTATTGAAACATAAATAAATAAATAATAATAAATAATAAATAATAAATAAATAACTTTTTACATTCACACCAATTATCTAAGCCCATGTTAATTTCATTAAGAAACTGTATCATGGAAAACTTGATAACGGATAAATATATACTTAAATACTTTTTGTTTGTAAATACATACTTAATATACATAGTAAACACCCAGACCAAGACAAATAGACATGTTCATGCACACAAATATTTGTCTTATTCGGGAATCGAACCCGAGACCACTGGCGCAGAAGGTGGGTAGCCTACCCCTGCGCCAAATCGGTCGTCGACATAGGTTTATATTGCAAGTATCAACCCTACACTGCCCGAGTATACTCTGCTCAGCCAGATTGAGCGAGGTGTGAGCTCTGTGCCAGCGCGGCAGGGGCCCTACATCGGTTCTCAGAACTTACTGATGATGCTAGAACCAACATTGCATTTAGCTGGTCAGTATCAACCCTCCGATACCCTAGTACACCCCACTCAGATTGAAGGAGGTGTAAGTACTGTAAGTTACCGGCGGCGGCGGCGCGGCAGGGGCCTGCATTCTCTGAACTTACTGATGATGCTACAACCGACATTGCTTGTAGCTGGTCATCCGCAATGAGGTTATATAACAAGTATCAACCCTCAATCACCCAAGTATCTGCTCAGCCAGATTGAGCAAGGTGTGAGTAATACGAGTTACCGGCGCGGCGGGGCGCCTATAGTCTATCTAATGTTCTTAGAACTTTCTGATGATGCCACAATCAACGTTGCTTGTAGCTGGTCATCAGGTAGTGAGTTGATATAGCAAGTATCAAGCCTCCACTGCCCTAGTACTCCCCACTCAGATTGAGAGAGCTGTGAGTTACCGGCGTGGCAGGGTGCCTGTAGGTACTCTTACTAGCATTCTTGGAACTTGCTGATAATGCCACAATCAACGAACGCACCTCACTACTATCAATGTATTCAGAACTTAATGATGATGCTACAACCAACGTTGCTTGTAGCTAGTCATCAGCAATGAGGTTATATAACAAGTATCAACCCTCAATCACCCAATTATACTCTGCTCAGCCAGATTGAGCGAGGTGTAAGTGTTGTGAGTTACCGGCGCGGTGGGGCGCCTATAGTCTGACTAACGTTCTTATAACTTGCTGATGATGCCACAATCAACGTTGCTTGTAGCTGGTCATCAGCAGTGAGTTGATATAGCAAGTATCAACTCTCCACTGCCCTAGTATTCCCCACTCAGATTGAGAGAGCTGTGAGTTACCGGCGTGGCAGGGCGCCTGTGGGTACTCTTACTAGCATTCTTGGAACTTGCTGATAATGGCACAATCAACGAACGCACCTCACTACTATCAATGTATTCAGAACTTAATGATAATGCTACAACCAACGTTGCTTGTAGCTGGTCATCAACAGCGAGGTGATATAGCAAGTATCAACCCTCCAGTACCCGAGTATACTCTGCTCAGCCAGATTGAGCGAGGTGTGAGTGTTGTGAGTTACCGGCGCGACGGGGCGCCTGTAACGTTCTTGGAACTTACTGATGGTGCCACAATCATCGAACATACCTTGAATGCTTATTTAACTCATTAGGAATATTACCTACTGTATCGATTTACCCTTGTAAATTTTCTGTCTTCCGATTCTGGCTTCCAAAATGTCAACCAACCTCTTTTAGCTGACTTTGTCACTAAAATAGTAGACACATCGAAACTTAATTAGTACATTACAGCCGAGTACGGGAAGCTAGCAATGAAAATAGCTTCCAGAACAAGGCAGGGGGCCGATTCTCAGGCAATCGAGAAAAGTTCACATTTATAAGCTCGGAATTCAAATATAACACAGTTTGTGTATTGTTAGAATTTCACAATCGAAAAAGTTCGATCGAAAACCAGTCGAACGCTACGAGTGGTAAAAACCAATAGATGTTCGTATACGAAAAGCTGTCAAAATGAATTTGTTGACATGTGGGACAGCTTAGTTTATTTGAAACGTTCTAGCTTTTCAATAGAAACCACAAACAAAATGTTCGACATACGAATTATCACACTGAAAAAATTCGAATGCCTGAGAATCGGGCCCCTGGTATAAAACTTTTCTCACGAAATGCGAGGAAATACATTTTTTGTTAACAATATTAATAAATTGTTCCATGTTAACATTTCAGAGCATAAGAAAGAAAAGGTTATTTTCTTAGTCATAGTAGAGTCTTAAAATGAAGTTATAGTGCCACAAGCTTTTCTGTTCCGGTGACAGTCGTGACAGAGGAGCCACTTGCAATACGAAATTACCTGTCAAAATGGACTGTCGTATGAAAACTGTTTTAGTTCCAAAGAGAATCACCGGAACAGAAAAGATTGGCACACTATACATTCGGTAAACTCTAAACTTGATGGTGTGTAGCTAACAGTGTGTACCTTGGCAAGTCTAATTGAAGCATACAAATATTGAAGTTTTGCTTCAAGTAGACTTGACGGTAAAATGGATGCTTGATTAAGGTATACCACGCTCTATGAAATCCTTTTTATCTCTAAGGTGGAATTTATTTAATATCGGTAATTGGTTCAGTAGTTTAAGCGTGAAAAGATTTATCTGCGTTTTAAAATTAATACATTTTATTTTTTACCTACAACGGGTAGCACTAATGGCTGCTATACACGGGTAGAGTAAACGGTAGAGTAGAGCGGTAGAGTACTAATTTAATACTACATTAGTATAGTTTCATTTTGTGAAAATAGTTAACCTTTCTTTTTCATTCACAGCTGCATGCCTATTGATTTTTATTACTCATATTTGACATAACATTAACATTTTCTTATTTTAATTTTTTACATATATTACTAATTTCCCAATGATTATTATTTTTGATTTTTATTTATAATGTTCGGATTATTATTACTATTTTTGACATTTATAATTCTAATTCTCTAATTTTCTGATTATTACTACTGATCTTTGACATTTATTTTTACCATCATTTTAATTCTGCATGTTGTCCACACACACATACACTCAAACACTTTCTCCCACTGTTATTATTTTGTTTATAATTTTGTTTACCATGCGTCTCAAGGGTGATGGCTGAAAATCAGTGTTTTGCCTCCGGGCAAAAACTACACTGAGCCTTGGCCCATTTTGCTGCTGCACATACGTACAATTCTTTCTTTTCTTTCTTTTTTCTAAAATATGTACTTTCCAATTTTGTTTGTTAGGTATATTTTGTGTTTTCTGTTTTTATGTTTATCTCGGCAATTGTATGTATGTGAAATAATTCAGCAATAAACGATTTATCTATCTATCTATCTATCTATAGAAAGTTTAGTACTCTACCGCTCTACTCTACCGTTTACTCTACCCGTGTACAGCTTTAGAGCCGTCCGGCGACTGGGCCCACTTTCTACTAGGCCCATGGGCCCAGACGCCGGATTGCATTTTTTAAATATATTCTTCATCACACCTGATGTTAAGTGATGATAAGGCTGAAGGTGGAAGCGTAATACTTCCGGAATCCTTAATTACTGAGGAACTGGCTATTTTATCTCTAACTGCCGGAACACAATAATGCTGAAAAGGTCATTGTTATGGCGACAGACTTAGATAAGATGGTGGTAGCTAGCCAGGCGGACTTTGAACAAGCCCTACCACCAACCAAACTGAATACAATATGAATCCCCACGGGGAATCGAACCCAGGACCTCTAGGTCTGATACCGGTGGCGAGTACCACTAGACCAATGAAGTGGTTAAAATATTATGCGTTTAATTAAAATAATACTGTTCATTGTGAATTTATTTATTTGAAGAGCGTAACGGCCCCTTATTAAATTGATAACCTTCATAGCCGAGTGGTATAAGCACCGGTTTTCAAGGTGCCACTATCTCTGAGGTCCCGGGTTCGATTTTAGATCGGGTAAATATTAACAAGAAGTAAATATTGTATGTCTGATGTTTTCAGCATTTTTATGTTCCGGCAGTTAGAATATGATAGCCAGTCCCCTCAGTAAGTGAGGATTCCGGGATTAGTGCGTTTCCACCTTCAGCCTTATTACCACTTAACATCAGGTGTGATGAAGGCTAAGTGCTACCCCGTTGTGAATAAAAATTAAACATTAAAAAAAAAATCGACTCTGGACGTATGTGATCTTAAGATTTTAAACTTTCATAGTCAATTTTACTATAACTATTATAAACAACGGGGTATTTACCATGTTTAGACTTAGTAAATATCCCGTTGTTTATAATAGTTATAGTATGTGATCTTAGTTTGTAATTGGAGTAATGTATGTAAAATGTATGTAAGTACAATACTTAAAAAAGAAGTGCATAAAAAACTCACAATCAGTCGCTGCAGGCAGACACACAGTCGCCGAAACGAATCTATTAAGAAACTTCCCAAGAAAACAATAAAACCAAATCCTTAAGATAAGGCTCGAGATAAGAGTTGAAACTACCAGTGTATCCAATACGGTGCGCGATCATTTATACCCAGAGAGATTTTAACAGATTTGTATTTTATTCGTACCTGGAACTACATTTATCACTCCTAAACGATAATGTTACTTTTACAAACTTTTTTTTACAGTTAACTTCGACTTTAGGGATGTAAGAATAGAGTTGAAGGTTTTTAAAGTGGACTCTTTTTATGTTTGTGTAAGAATAGTGTGGGCTGGCAATAGTTTATTCATTGTTCACAACATAGTCACTGTTATAGATCCGAGAAGATTTGAATAAGGCATTCAGTTTATTACCATTGTCCTCAAGGGTTAGGATAAACATGTTTATGTTGAACGTAATGTTGTAATCTTCACATTTATTTGTTACTAGCGGATCCTCGCGGTTTCACCCGCGTGGTACCCGTTCCCGTGGGAATATCGGGATAAAATATATCCTATGTCACTCGGGAAGAATGTAGCTTTCTAATGGTCAAAGAATTTTCAAAATAGGTCCAGTAGTTTTGGAGCCTATTCGATGCAAACAAACAAACAAACAATCAAATCTTTCCTCTTTATAATATTAGTATATATATAGATTTAGACTAGCCTTCCACCCGCATCTTCACTCGCGTGGACTACAAGACGTTATCCCGCGGGAATGTGACGTTTTTCTGGGATAAAAAGTAAATCCTATGTCACTCTACAGCCCCCCAATCTATCCCCATACCAAAAATCACGTCGTTCCGTTGCTCCGTTTTGACGTGAAAGATGGACAAACAAACAAACACACATTTTTAACACCAACTCATCACCGGGTCAATAGACCCGGAGAACTTCGATCACCTACCTACATCTTAATAAAGATTTTCATAATACCAAAGAAGTTTTAAATACTGCCTGCCGCAATGTCACTTACTAAAATAAAAGTAATCTAAAAAGCAATAGATTGTCATTAATACTTCGCATTTATTCTAGAGATTATGTAAGTAAACAAACAAACCATTTTTAATGTGGATTTCTCAATCGTAGCCTAGAAAAGCTTGGCGGGCAGTAAGCTATTAAGTTATGATAGGTATTGTACTTTAGAATATAACTTTGTAAAATATACTTCGTTCGCTATAGATTAACCAACATGAATATCTTGCTTACGTTTCAATCAAAAGATATGAGTAGGTTAGTATCTAAATAATTTGCAAAGAGTTTTTACGATCGATAAAAAGTAAATCTCACAAGCTCATTACAAGTTGCTAAACGATTCTTGCATCAATGTAACCCATATCATGTATTATTTCCACTATAAAGAACGATTTTCTATAAAATCACTCAATTCTCGGTATCCAATTTAGTATCTGCTACAAAATAATGAGGTCATAAAAGTAACAATGTTATCTTTCGAAAGAGCATTGCGACTAAGAATTATAATTATGAAATTTTGAAAATATTTTGTTAAAACAGACAAAATATTTTATCGTTTTGCATTTTTTATCTTTCATCGTCACTAACACTGTAAATAATTCGAAAAGCGCGATTTTTACTACTCTTTTTTTGCTACTCCCTGATCATGGCGTGTGCAACTGCGCCGAAATATCGGGGATTCGACAACAAAACATGGTTAGTTAGAATCCCGCTTTTCGTAGTATTTTCAGACATGTAATTACCTATCTAATACTATAAACTAGCCTTCCGCCCGCGGCTTCACCCGCGTGAAATACACGACGTTATGCCGCGAGAGCCTTATATATTTCCGGGATAAAAAGTAACCTATGTTTCTCTCCAGCTCCCAAATTATCCCCATACCAATAATCACCTCGATCCGTCCATCCGTTCGTGAAAGACGGCCAACAAACAAACACACTTTCACATTTATAATATTAGTATGGATGTGAAAGTTTTCACTGTGCTAAATCACGGCGGAACGGCTGAGCAGATCGGGATGAAATTTGGCACGGAGATAGATTGTCCAGAATAGCATGAATGCTACTTTTATTCCGGGAAAATATCTCAATCCCACGGGAAATCATCGTTATTCTGGTCTAGGCCCACCGTATGCCTAGCATGAAAAACTATCGATAAGGTAATAGAATAGTAAACTATACGTCCTTCAAAAACGATACCGCCAGTAGAATAGAAAGAAAATGTATGAGATTGATATTAGCTTTCACGTGACATTTCAATCGTTAATGTCAATCCCATACATTTTCTTTGTATTCTACTGGCGATATCGATAATCGAAAACCACTTGTCTAGGGGGGCTTTTCAGAGGGCCTAGACAAGTGGCTTTCTATTATCGACATCGCTAGTCGCATAGAAAGAAAATGTATGAGATTGACATTAGCTGTCACTTTTCAATCGTTAATGTCAATCCCATACATTTTCTTTCTATTCGACTGGCGAATTCGATTATAGAAAGCCACTTTTTTATTATTATAGTGAGGGCAAATACTGTCTTTACGTATACCAAACGGCATGTTGGACTCAGTCAGACACAGGGCCTGTGCCTCGGTCTAGGGGAGCTGTTCTGGTTTCCATACAAAATAATACAACCACGATTAAAGATACCATAATGACATATGTGATGACAAATATGTGGTACCTAAAGTATCAAATTACTATGGTGATCGGATTCTCAGTAAGAGAATCTCTTACGGCTCGTGAACGGGTGCTGCCAGTGGGAATGGGTCTGCTCTTATCTGCTTGCCTTAAAATGTGTTTTCTTTTGTTTTTATTCATTTTATTGAGAATTACATTTGAAACATGTATGGCGCAACTTGCAGTATATAGTAGAATTGTCTTTTGTTTTTAACTAATATTAAAGCTTTAAGTAGAGTTCCTAAGTAATTGAAAATTGTTCACCGCTATGATCATAAGTTCGCCTGTACTTAACTGTATTTATCATAACCCATTGTGTAATTGTGATGGAAACTGACCTTAGTCATACCATGTTAAGGTCATTTTTCAATTTGACGACTCTGTATGAAATAAAACAGGGAGAAAAAAACAACCCTTGGAGTTTCTTGCCGGTTCTTCTCCAAGGCCTCCCGCTGTAGGGTTTGCGAACCGATGGCGTAGCTTCTATGACGTTCACAAGTATTGTAAATAACAATCTAAATTGAATAAACAAATTTGAATCTTAATCTTGAATCTTACATATTAAATGGTCTACCTTACTATATATTAGATCTGAGGATAATTTAATTAAATTTGGCACCCTACTGAAAAAATATCTACTTGTTAGTATAAAAATAAATAGTTCTCCAAATTACTGATTGTAACATAGTTTAACCGTTAATTATAATTATTATTGTGAGACTCTGTACCCACAGTCAAACTACTTATGTCGTTTTGTGGGACCATAGTTTAAATTGTATGGTTTTCTTGAAGGAAATAAATAAAGTATCTAAAAAAAATTACAATTTTTCATGGTATACTGATGTTCTGTTGACTATACAACATAAACCAAATATTAAACAGATTAAAACTTGTTTACTCATAATTCATTTTGAAATTGGTATTCAAATTATATTTCTAACACGAATAAAGTTAGCTATCATTAGCTTGACATCGAATGTCGGACTAGGCTAATAAAAATATTAAAATTTATTCTAATTCCAGTGTCTAGCACATTCATCACGCGAGAACGAAAAGAAGATGTACAGATGCGGAGGCAAGAAAGGTAGATTTCCAAATGGCGTTTTTTATTATTTATATTTTGGTCTAAGTATACATTTTTTTTTCGTTTTTTTTTTCTTTTTTTATTCACATCGGGGTAGCACTTAGACTAGACATCACACCTGATGCTAGGTGGTGATAAGGCTGAAGGTGAAAGAGCACTACTCAAGGAATCTTCTATCACTGAGGAACTGGCTATCTCATCTCTAACTGCCGGAACACAATGATGCTGAAATTGTCATTGTGAAAACAAGCCAGGCGGACTAACCAAATCAATACAATATGTACCCCCACTGGGAATCGAACCCGGGACCTCTGGGTCTGAAACCGGTGGTGTGAACCACCGGTTTCAGACCCAGAGGCCATGAAGCCATATCATAATATGTATTTGATAGGTATCACTTCGCGCATGAGATATTGTGTATTATTGATTCACTATTTCTTGTTACTTTCGGCTTGACACCGACTTCAATCAGATCAGTAAGTTCAAGATTAATTAGAAAAAGTCCCGCACTTTCGTACTTTGAATTGAATGATTCAATTTATTTTTCACTTTTACGTGTTTTTTGGAAAATGAGTTTTTTGTTTGTAGTTTTGTTTGCAGTTTTGTTTTGAAGGCGGTTTAATTTTTTTGAAAAAATTTGTTTATTTTTCCATTTTTAGTGTAAGAAATCTACCATAAGAAACCGCATAATGAGCAAGCGTAGCGCAATGTGCAAGGACTGTAGCCCATATCTAAATTAGAATACTGAGACAAGCACCGCCCTCCGACTCACAACTGTTATGCAGTTTCCTTCCATCATCAGCTAACCTAAATTACTTGAAAGAATACAACCTAAAGTTCTATTCGCGCTTGTGGTACTTAAAAACATATTTTAACTCCTAAGCGTTAAGGAGTTTTACCTTCCATCATCAGCTTACCTAAATAACCTAAAAGATAACAACTATAAATATTTACGCATCAACAATATTTAGAGAATTATTCTCCAACTCCCAACCATTGAGGAGTTGTACCTTCCATCACCAGCTCTTCATCGTGAGATGATGACTACCAGACGCAAATACTTGAAAATTGCTTATAAACCATATTAAAGAAATCGTATCGCGCCCGTAAAATTTAGTATTTTATTAATATTTCCGATGACCATCTGTGGTCCTCATCATCAGTTCCACTACACCAAATGGTGCTTACCGAAAGCAAGTGCTCAAGTTATTTAAGAAAATACAAAAATCGCTATAGGTTTGCCGATAAAATTTGAAGAGTTCCCTTGATTTCACCAGGATCCCATCATCAGATCCTGACCGTATGACAATGGGACCAATTTGTAACTATATGCTTTTGAACAAAAAAAGAATTTCTAAAATCGGTTTATAATTGACAAAGTTATGAGGTAACAAACATTAAAAAAAAAAAAAAAAAAAAACCTCCTCCTTTTTTGAAGTCGGTTAAAAAGTGTCATATATGTTATTCCAGCCTATAAGTAATCTATCTCCATTGCAAATTTCAACCAGATCCGTTCAGTAGTTTTTGTGTGAAAGAGTAACAAACATCCATACATCCAATATAATACTTACTAAGTAGGAAGTAGAACAAATAGATTAAAGTAGGATACATTCTCAAAAATTCAACAACATCAAACGCCCTAAATGAAACGTCCAATATTGAAAAATATCGCGAAAATTTATTTAGTTAAAAAGTATAAAAAAATGGAAAATGAAGTACTTATTTAGAAAAAATCGACTCATCTCACAACAGCTAGCTCCGATGGGATCCGATAGTTGTGAGACGAGTCGATTTTTTCTAAATACTTCATTTTCCATTTTTCAATAATAAAAATTGCATTGTGAATGCAAAAAAGTAAAAATTTAAATAACTAGTTAAAAAGTAATTAAAAATTATTTACAGGTTGCGGTACTCCAAATATTTAAATCAAATTCACCTAAATATGACAGCTTGCAGCAGTCGTTTATATAATTAACGACTTTTTATGCCTTCTTAATGGGCATTTAAGATTTTTATAGTCACCACAGTGGGCAAATATGTTAATAAAATAGTTTTGATGTTTTAAATTTGATATTTTTCTGGTCAGACATCTTGTATGTTCACGCAAAATTATGTGATTGATTTTGGTGCAAATTCTATAAATAAACATGACAAAGTTGGATTTCTGATAATTTAAATAGGTACAGGGTTATTTTGAAATCATTGGCCAAATTTTTAAGTTCTAATCAGAATCGGTAATTTAACAACTTTCTTCTAGAAACATGGGTCGAAATATGGTTTGTATGAAAAGTAAAAAAAAAATGACATAAGTATTATTTTATTATTTAAATTTTTCCTTTTTTTTTTTCATTTACAATGCAATTCTTATGGTTGAAAAATGGAAAATGAAGTATTTAGAAAAAATCTACCCGCCTCACAACCAGCTCCGATGGGACTCGAACCCACGACCTTTCGCTATCCGGGCGACTGCTCTAACCACTGAGCTACGGAGTCGTTACGAGAAGCGTCGAATTTATCAAATACTTCTTACACGCTTAAACCGATTTGGTGAGTACTTGCATTATGATATAGAATAGAATAGAATAAATTTATTTCTTTATAAAACTTAGTCTAAGACATACATACATCAAACTTAAAAAGTAACATCTATTTTCCTTATAATACATAAATCAGATATAATTATACACAATTACTGTTGATATTGTTTTATAATAAATGTTAGTAGTGCATAATAATCTAAGCGATACCTAAACTAAGTAATACTTGTAACTTTAATATAACTTTGTTGATATAGTACTTAGTTGTTGTTGAACTTGGTTTTTGGCCACTTTTGACGTGGAAATTTAAAGTGTTATACCAAATTTCACGGGGACGAAGTTGGAGGCAGAATGCTAGTCTTGAAAAAGCTTCTATCTAATCTCTAAAATTAAATACCTACTTAACCTTCTTTAAAAAATATTCACCGAATGTTATTCGTGGTTGTGTTATTTTAAGATTTATGACTATGTGTGTCTGAGCGGTGTCCGATTTATTCATAATTATCTACCAAATCTGCATTTACAAGAGGTAATAAACACGTTAATATGTCTAAACATGATATAAAGTTATGGCTATAAATAAAGGTATTTTACCTCTATTTGATTTAAGCGAAGCTCGCAATTATTCCTCTTGAGGTTAAATACCGCTATGTCTTCACTAAAATTATAAAGGAACTTCTTTTTGCATGAGAATAGGCGAAGTTATTTAGCTGTGCGGTTGTGTATTAATGAAATTTTAGACCTATAATAATTGTCTGTCAGCCCCACCACTACGGGTCCGATGGATGATCAGCGCTGGGTGCCTACTATCACAAAATAAAGAGTTTACAGAAGGACCGCTCCCACCGTTTTTGAAAATCTATACCCATCTTTGTCTGACTCAATAGGGTTGCTTCTGTATTGATTCTGAATTTAAAAAGGAGTAGGTAGTATAAGTTAACAATCATACATACGTCAATTCGTTTATTCATACATCTTAAACATGTTTACATGCCTTAGAGGCTGCTTAGATGGTAAACAGAGCACCTAATATCCATTTAAAGTCCCGACGCCACACACGACGAAGACAAGATCCTATATTATGTATTCCATTCCTATACGTTATAATGTACTCTATGAACAAGATATAAATATGGTGTAATAGTTACCCCACTAAAAACATAAACGTGAAAAAGGCACTAAGTTCGACGAAAACATAAATGTAAAAAGGGTGCCAAGTTCAGCGAAAAATAGTTGAAATCTAAATGGGTTACAAGTTCCATAAATTTTTCATTCATGAACTTCAAATAATTAATATTTTCTTAAATGTTGAATTTATAACTTGTCATCTTCAAAAATTTAAAAACCTTTATAACGCAAGAACTATATCAAGCAATAGTGGTAACTATTTTCAAAACAAGAAAGTGTATTTAAATACCTATGTTGTGTGTTTTTATCGTATAAGTATAGTTAAATAAAAAAATATAGTTTAATAGTAAAAGTCTAATTTGTTTATTCAATTTAGATTGTTATTTACAATACTTGTGAACGTCATAAAAGCTACGCTATCGGTTCGCAAACCCTACAGCGGGAGAACAGCGAGATGAAAACAGGTTCATATTTGTTTCTGGCGCAGCTGTTCTTTTTAGTCTTTTCTTGCATTCAAGAATATCGTTTAACAGCTTTCTTTTTCTGGGAGAACTTGCAGAAAGGTGAGCTGCTGTTTGTGAATTTGAGTCACATTTAACTTTTTCATATTGTGTACAAGATTCCTTAGTCTCCACAGTTGCTTGCGATTCTTTATTTTAACTTTTTTTTACAGGTAGCAAATGTTTGGGATTAGTGCCTTTTTTCAGGACAGTTCGGTTCGATGTCTTGTTTTAAGAAACTATAACATCTAAATAAGGACCAGCGTCATCATCATGACAGCCGAACGACGCCCACTGCTGGGAATAGGCCTCCCCCAAGGATCTCCACAACTATCGGTCCTGCGCTGCCCGCATTAGTAATTAGATTATGCGTGACTCGTGACCCGCTGCGAGTTGTGATTGTGACCGGCGGGCGGCGCTCGAGCGCCAACAAAGAATATAATATCTAGGTACCTACTTACCTAAACCATAGTACCCAAATACTGGCGGACTACCAGCGAACGATAAGATGATGTGTATGGTTGATCGTCGTTATCAAAGCGGCTAGTTCCAAAAGTACCTAGGTATACTCACCTAACAACAAGAGAAAACAGTTTTACATAACTTTACCTTTCAATATCGTTTGGAAATTTAAAGAACGTGTATGCAGTTTTTAATCGTATTTAGACAACCAAATACACTGGAAATGTAATAATATCGGTTGGTTATTTTGTTAAATATTAGTAAAATAGGTATATAAGTGCCACAGTGACACGTAGCGGCGGGCGCGGACGTGAAGTGATCAATTAAATGCTCTTTGGAACTTGCGATCACTGACCTCTTTGCGATACTCGCGACTGAGTACTGTCCCAAACTGCCCCATTTTGCCTGTATATGTGACGTCTATGTGTGCGTGACGAAAATGGCACCTTGTTCTAAGCGGACTCTCTGCTAGGGCGACCGCCCGCGTAGTTACTTTGTGCTACTATCAACTTTAAGACAGCGATTCAAAAATAGCGCGATGCAGAATAGGTTCCTAAAATGAATTGCTTTCTTTCGTACTATGACCTTCTAAAAACTGGATCGCAAATGAATTGCTAAATGACCGAACGATTTGTGTCCTTTTTCTTCTACCCGTCTCTTTCACTCGATTCTGTCATGCCCGGAGAGTGAGAGGGACGGGTATAACCTGCAGGTGTCATGTTAAATCGACCGGGTTATAAGTCAAATAAGAGTTCCTGACAGCTTAGCGGCTGTGAAATGTCATTGATCGATCACCACTGAATCGCTGTCATTGATATTAAGCTGTCGTGGTACGAATAAGCGAAGCAGATCAGTTTAGGTCCTAAACAAAACCGCAATAAGAGTTGATGGTAAGCACTCTGGTTACAAGACAAGCAATATACTGAGCCTGAATAATGCTTATGTCACATAAGGCAATAATGTTTTGTGTCTTTTAAATGTGTTTTGTTGTCCCAAATAAATGTATTTTCTTTCTTTCTTTCTTTTTATGTGTAAGTTTGTATGTAGGAAAAAGCTCTTAACCCACCGAACCGATTTAGAATTATTTTTCAGAAATATACACCGACTTTATTCCTGACATCCTATCCTGTGTATTATATAAAATTGGATTTACTGAGAATGATATTCAAATGTAATTCATGGTGCATTTTAATAGATTTGGTCGTGGTCATCAAGGAAAAAATACTCGCCGAGCTCGCAGTCTTTGAAATATTAAATTAAAAGGGTTAAAAAGAAACTGCCCTCCATGGAAGTGATCCCAGGGCCAGGGTGCCTACCATCAACTCTTATTGGGGTTTTGTTTAGGACCTAAACTGATCTGCTTCGCTTATTCGTACCACGACAGCTTAATATCAATGACAGCGATTCAGTGATCATCCAATGACATTTCACAGCCGCTGAGCTGTCATCAACTCTTATTTGACTTATAGCTCGACCAAACTAACATGACACCTGCAGGTTATACCCGTCCCTTTCACTCTCCAGGCATGACAGAATCGAGTGAAAGAGACGGGTAGAAGAAATAAGGACACAAATTGTTCGGTCATTCAGATTTAGCAATTCATTTGCGATCCACTTTTTAGAAGGTCAGAGTACGAAAGAAAGCAATTCATTTTAGGAACCTATTCTGCATCGCGCTATTTTTGAATCGCTGTCTTAAAGTTGATGGTAGGCACCCAGCTCCACGGAAGTGATAATCACCACATAAATATTGTCCATGACGGGTGCCACGTGGTTCAGAGTCAGACCACTCAAAGCAGCTGGTCCATACTAATAAGTGTTACTTAAAGAGATAAGATTTGTATTTTTGTTTGTAACGAATAAACTCAAAAACTACTTAACCGATTTGAAAATTCTTTCACCAGTAGCATTACTATTTAGTAATCTGTGCCAGTAGAAAGCTTACATTTACTTAGCTGGCATAGGTTATTATTTGTTTTCCGTGAATAAATAAACATTCAATCATTCATTCATTCAAAAAACCTTGCAAGTTGCAACTGGGATTCGAACCCAAGCCAAGCCTATCAATAGCTTAGTTAGTTGGTCAGAGCATTGAGCCGAATCAGGGGAATCCCGCCTGAAAGCTACTTGCAGGGCTTGTAGTATACAATTTTCCTATACTTACTTACAGAATTGCATTGTGAATGCATAAAATTAATAAAAAAACACACCTTATAATTTGGGAACTCTATAGTTACGTGTATGCGTCGAATTTAACTTAATTATGACTCAATATTAGTTGAGACTTTACAGCTATCTAATTTTATAGCGATATAAAACGTCTTACAGAATTGCATTGTAAATGCATAAAATTAATAAAAAACACACATTATTATTTGGGAACTCTATGGTTATGTGTATGCGTCGAATTTAACTTAATTATGACCTAAGTATAAGTTGAGATTGAGACATTCATCATCATCATCATTTCAGCCGTACGACGCCCACTGCTGGGCATAGGCCTCCCCCAAGGATCTCCACAACGATCGGTCCTGCGCTGCCCGCATCCAGCGGCTTCCCGCGACCTTGACCAGATCGTCGGTCCACCTTGTAGGGGGCCTGCCCACGGAACGTCGTCCGGTTCGCGGTCGCCATTCGAGAACCTTTCCGCCCCAACGGCCATCGGTTCTCCGCGCTATGTGTCCCGCCCACTGCCACTTCAACTGAGCAATCCTTCGAGCGATGTCGGTCGTTTTAGTTCTCCTGCGGATCTCATCATTTCTGATTCGATCGAGCAGGGAAATACCAAGCATCGCTCTCTCCATTGCTCGCTGGGTAACCTTGAGCCTTCTTATGAGACCCATAGTAAAAGACCACGTCTCGCTTCCATAAGTCATAACTGGCAACACACACTGGTCAAAGACCTTAGTCTTGAGACATTGAGGAATTTTGGACGCAAATATATGCCGGAGCTTCCCAAACGCTGCCCATCCGAGCTGGATTCGACGAGAGATCTCTTTCTCGAAGTTGGACTTACCTAATTGGATTGTCTGTCCTAGGTAGACATAGTGGTCAACAACTTCGAGTGTATTGTTCCCAACATTAACTGGAGCGGATGCAACATGGGCATTGGACATGATTTTCGTCTTATCCATGTTCATCTTCAGACCCACTCTTTGGGAAGCATTGCTGAGATCTTCGAGCATTGTGTTCAGGTCTTCCAAAGTCTCAGCCATGAGAACTACATCATCGGCAAACCGCAGGTGTGTTAGGTACTCGCCATTGATGTTAATGCCGAATCCTTTCCAGTCCAGTAGCTTAAAAATATCCTCCAACGCAGCTGTGAACAGTTTCGGAGAAATGACGTCTCCCTGTCTCACACCTCGCTGTAGTTGGATAGGATTAGAGCTCTGGTTCTGTAATCGGACCGACATGGTGGCGTTTTGGTATAAGTACCTCAGCACCTCGATGTACCTGTAGTCTATTTGGCACCTCTGGAGAGACTGCAGCACTGCCCAGGTCTCGATCGAATCAAAGGCTTTCTCATAGTCCACGAACGCCAAGCATAGTGGCAAGTTATACTCTTCGGTCTTCTGTATAACTTGCCGCAGCGTATGAATGTGGTCTATGGTACTATAACCTTTTCGGAACCCGGCTTGTTCGGGAGGTTGGAAGTCGTCGAACCTGCGAGCGAGACGATTCGTAATGACTCTCGAAAACAACTTGTAGATATGGCTCAGAAGCGAGATGGGTCGGTAATTCTTCAGGAGAGTCTTATCACCCTTCTTGAAGAACAGCATCACATCGCTTCTGCCCCATGCCTTTGGCGTTTTGCCCTCGAGGATGACAGAGTTGAAGAGCTTCTGGAGGACCTTAAGTATCGGCTTACCGCCCGCTCTCAGAAGTTCTGTTGTGATTCCGTCATCGCCCGCCGCCTTGTTGTTTTTGAGCTGCTTGAGAGCCATTCTAATCTCGTACAGGCTGACGTCCGGGATATCTTCGGTATAGTGTCGGGTAAGTTTGGCTCTAGGTTCTGTAGCCTTACTTTCAACAGGTGTTTGCGTGGAGTACAACTGTCCATAGAAACTCTCAATCTCCCTCAGGATTTCAGGTGTTGATGAAATGATACTACCGTCCTCAGCTTGCAGCCTCGTCAGTTGACTTTGCCCTATAGCCAGATCTCTAGCGAACACTTTGGAGCCTTTGTTCCGCTCAATGGCCTCTTTAATACGCTCGGTATTAAATTGGCGAAGGTCGCTTGTCAAGAACTTGGAGATCTGCTTATTTAACTGTCGATAACGAAGGGCATCCGCTGAGTTCTGTAGTTTCATTTCGTTTCTCTGATCCATGAGTCGGATAGTGTGGCTGGAGAGTTTCTTTAATTTAGGACGGTGGGTTTTGTAGTGCTTGGACCCTACCGTGCGGACAGTGTCCACCACCGTGTTGTATAGATCGTCCATATCGATGCTGTTCTCAAGGGCTTCGAAGCGGTTTTGGAGCTCGAGCTGAAAGCACTCGGGGTTTTGAATTTGAGCCGGTATTGGTCGGAGCGTAAATTTTATTAGTCGAGATCTTTCCAGCTTGACGTTGATATTCAATGTGCCTCTAAGCATGCGGTGATCGCTTCCCGTCTTTACGGCGTTGATCACAACGACATCATTGAATATTTGCTTCCTCGTTGACATAATAAAATCTATCTCGTTTTTGACTTTACCGTCCGGACTAATCCAGGTCCATTTGCGGCTTACGGGCTTCTTAAAGAAGGAGTTCATCATGTAGAGGTTCTCCCTCTCCATGAAGTCTGCCAGCATCTGGCCCCTTTCGTTCCGTTGCCCAAATCCAAATTGCCCCACTCTCAACTCATCACCGCAACGTTGCCCCAACTTAGCATTAAAATCCCCCATCACAACCGTGTAGTGGGTTCTATAGCTATGCATGGCTTTAGAGATCTCCTCATACATAGCCTCCACTTCGACATCGTCGTGTTTCGAGGTCGGAGCGTAGACCTGAATGACATTCAGCGAATATCGTTCCGATATTCTGAGTATTAGGTATGCTACCCTGCTCGAAACACTTCCGATAGTGATCACGTTGTTGACAAGGGATTTATGGACGATGAACCCGACACCACCTTGGGACTGTTGGTCGCCCTCCCGGTGGTATAGTAAGTTACCGGATTGAAGGGTAATCGAGTCCTCCCCCTCTCTTCGGACTTCAGATAACCCAATAATATCCCAATGCAACTTACTAATTGCCTCTTCCAACTCTATAAGCTTCGCGTCGAGCCTCAACGTGCGCGTGTTGTAGGTTGCCAGGTCAAGTCGTCGGTGTTGGTAGCCGGAGCCTACCCGGGGATTCTTAGCACCCCCTGCCCCGCCGTTACCATAGCCGCTACCGTAGCTAGGAATAGCGGGGCCGCCGGGGACTGGGGGCCGATTTTTTGTGTGTGTAGCCATTTCGGGGGGTTTTGCCATAATCGCCACGCTTGGCAGGCGGGTTGGCGATCGCAGTATGGCCTGCTGTTAAATGGAGACGCTGCTGCCCATCTCCTTTGGCAGTTTTCCCTCTGTCGGCTCTTACGACACCCACGGGAAGAGAGGGGGTAGTGCTATTCTTTTTATGTGCCGGCACTACACGGCACATTTGAGACATTACAGCTCTCTAATTTTATAGCGATATAAACACGCCAGTTAAAGTGTTGACCCCGTGTGACCTATGCTAATGGTGCATTTAATACTAATTGATACTGTTGTAAATTTTAAACTACAATTTAATTACAGTTACTCAAGTTTAGTCGAACCCGTGCAGCAGTAAATAGAACGCTCGGCCTGTGACCGTGGTTGTTACCGCCTGGCCACGGGAAAGCGCGGCGGCGGCGGCGGCGACCAGCGAATTGCGCAATCATTAAGGCACTACTCGGAAAAATATGGACTTTTTGATTTAAAACTATAGGACGGTTACAGTTGTTACAAATCTGGTAATAAGATATATATTTCTTCATACCTTTATCTAGATTCGTATAGTTTCAAAAACACGATTTTATGATTTTGCCTCGACACTTTTTCTTTTCGAAAAGACCTCTAAAAAGACGAAAAGTCAAGATTATTCTTAAATGGGGTTACTTACTTACACTATTGAAAATTGGTTTAAGGCGATACTCGGAAAAATTATACTGAAGCGAGATAGCAATGAGTGAACGACGCGCGCGGGAGCGAGACCGATTTTGCAGACTTGGCAAAAAAATTATAAAATCACTTCGTATTAAAAAACTATAGCGATTTTTAAAAAATGCTTCTACACGATCCTAAATATTATTGGTATATTTGCTTTCAAATCAAAGCAAAAAATAAATATTTTTTAAGTAGAGTCTCTTTGGACCGCGTACCGGACGACGTTCCGTGGGCAGGCCCCCTTCAAGGTGGACCGACTATCTAGTTCTAGTCAAGGTCGCAGGAAGCCGCTGGATGCGAGCAACGCAGGACCGTTGTAGAGATCCTTGGGGGAGGCCTATGCCCAGCAGTGGGCGTCGTTCGGCTGCCATGATGATAGGCTCTTCGCGGTTTCAGCGGTTCTCATTTCAGTGGGTATTATGGGATAAAATAAAGCCGGGATAAAACACAGGCGCGGAGACTACACGCTGCACATATTTCTTCTGATAAAAAGTAGAAATACGCGCGTAGTCTTTTATTCTTATGCTGGGGCTTCACCTGCGTGACGCCTGACGGGGCGTTAATAACGGCATGCACGTCTTAGCGCGCTTATTGTATCAAATAGTGCGCTAAAACCCGGCTACACCTGCGTATTATATCAAATAGCGCGCTAGTTAATGACATTAGACGCAGGTGAAGAATTAATATGTGCTGTATCCGTTGAGGAGATAAGGGTGATATTGTAATGTGAAGTTTCAGATTGACGCTTACAAACGTTACATCCTATCTTCCTACTAATATTATAAATGTGAAAGTTTAGATGTTTGTATGTTTAGATGTTTGGATGTTTGAATGATTGTTATCTACTCAATCACGCCAAAACGGCTGAACGGATTTGGCTGAAATTTGGGACACAGATACTTTGTACCCTAGAGAGGCACAAAGTCTACTTTTTATCCCGGAAAAGTATCAAATTCTCGTGGGATAACGTCGTGTAATCCACGCGGGCGAAAAGCTAGTATTCTTTATATTATTAGTTTAGACTTCATTCAAAGCTAACGTCATACCGTCTTATAGACGCTCATTAGCTATTCAGTCTTGAGACAGAAATGGCGTTTTTATAGAGGTCTCTGGTATTTTTATAAATATATTATTTTGTGCTCTCCGTATGGGGTCCCGGGGCGACTACTGTTGCACTGTAATGTCTTTATTAGGAATTTTGTTAGGGTTTTGCTACAGTAGGGGAGATGTAGCTTTGCTATAAGTGGGCTTTAAATTCTTCAATAGTTTTTATTAAGTAAACCGCTTTTTGCATACATGTGCAAAAATAAGTAGACCACATTTTCTCAATTATTTCAAATGTGAATGATTTTACAAGCTTTTTATTTAATTGCCATGTTAGTTAGTTAGTTAGTTAGTGATGCAAGCTTAATTTGACCCACTTCCCAGTGTCCGATGGAGCTGAAATTTTGTATATAGGTTTGGTTTAGATGACAATACAGTATTTAAGTACAGTCAGCAAAAAAGCTTGTCATGAAAATGAAAGTTTTACTAAAAACTTATTCTTGTGAACAAGG
Source organism: Crambus lathoniellus (assembly GCA_949710035.1). NCBI lineage: Eukaryota > Metazoa > Arthropoda > Insecta > Lepidoptera > Crambidae > Crambus > Crambus lathoniellus. The sequence continues at coordinate 3,431,447 of OX453318.1, read as the reverse complement.
TGAGAATCTTCTCAAAATTAGCAAGTTCAAACATGAAATGAAAAGTCTACAGATTTATTTTGTAACTAGCTATACGCCCGCGGCTTTGCCTGCGTGAACTACACGATGTTTCCCCATAGGAATGAGACATTTTTCCGGGGTAAAAATACCTAGACTATATGCCTTTTTAGACTATAATAGATTTTTCGCCAAATTTTATCTCGATCCGTTTGGCTGGTTCGCTATGATTGAGTAGTAAACATCCAAACTTTCGCATTTATAAGATTAGTAAGAAATTATCTGCGTTGGTCTTTTTATTCGTAAGCTTACGCTAATTATTTTGGAGTCAGATTAATGATTCAATCTAAGGCCACAGATTATATAATAGTACTTAAGGCCTCATTTCCACCTGCAAGTAAGTCTTCTGCGATAAATGTCCGACAGTCTGTCAGATAGCAGAATGACATATAAAACAAAATTTATAAAATTATGTCAAAAGGCCAGTTAAACAAGTGAAATAATATTTTACAGCATGTGATGTGCCTATGTTGTACAGCTAAGTATTTGACCGACCAGTATAATAAAAGCTTGTTTATATTTCCTATAAAGTGTATCTTTAGGTGGATTTTCATATTAAGTAAGCTGCTGTGTGACAGTAGCCATTGATTTAATTTACAATTTTAGAATTATCCGATGTTTCTATACGTTTGTTTGAAACTTGTATTTCTGTATGTTTATTGTGGACCATTGGAAGCTTAATTTGTATATGGGTGCAGTAAAATTTATAGCCATTCAATTTGATGACGATTTGTATTCAAAACTTTAAGTTTTATTTCTGATAATACGATATCACGACTGTTTTTATTAAGTAAATTATTTTTAAGTTTTTAGTTTTGCTTCTGTTAGGTTTTTGTCTACGAAATTTGATTTTTTTATAGTTGTAGTTTATAGTAGGGATCCTATCTATTTAGTTGCATTGTTCACACTCATTACATTCTTCATGTTAAATACAAATAGATATATGAAATCGGTTCTGGTTGACTACCTATCTAAGTTTTTCAAAGGTGGCCGGATTCATAAGTAGGAAGAGTTCGTTTCATATACCTAAGAAGTCCCCGGCATATCACCGGAACTAAAATGTAGATTCCTTATGTTTATAATAATAGAGCTTAATTTCGAATATTCAATTAGACTGAAGCGCCGATATCAAGGGAACCCTGTCTTAAAACGGAGTCTGGGTCACCCCGGGAACATAGGCATCATCATTATCATTTCAGCCGTACGAGGCCCACGGCTGGGCATAGGCCGGCTCTATCAAGAAATATTTTTACTGTCACGTTGATTAAAAGACTAAGTATATTGCTTATAACAGAAGGGTAGCGTCATAATAGAGTGCTTCTTTTATTTACCTAACTTTAGGTGGAAGAAAGAAAGACAAAACATTTATTTAGGGCATCACAACAAAAACACAAAATCACATAAATAAAGTTTGTCCCAAAACGGTCCCGACTCAGCATAATGCTTGGCTTGTGACCAGGGTGCCTACCATCAACTTTAAGACAGCGATTCAAAAATAGCGCGATGCAGAATAGGTTCCTAAAATGAATTGCTTTCTTTCGTACTCTGACCTTCTAAAAACTGGATCGCAAATGAATTGCTAAATGTTAATGACCGAACGATTTGTGTCCTTTTTCTTCTACCCGTCTCTTTCACTCGATTCTGTCATGCCCGGAGAGTGAGAGTACGGGTATAACCTGCCGGTGACATGTTAAATCGACCGGGTTATAAGTCAAATAAGAGTTCCTGACAGCTTAGCGGCTGTGAAATGTCATTGATCGATCACTGAATCGCTGTCATTGATATTTAAGCTGTCGTGGTACGAATAAGCGAAGCAGATCAGTTTAGGTCCTAAACAAAACCGCAATAAGAGTTGATGGTAAGCACCCAGCGCTGATCTTCCGTCGGAACTATAGGGGATCGGACTGATTTTTTTTTATTTGTATTAAATACTTTTATTAATATCAGAAACATTATTTTCACATATTTTCCATGTTTTCTTAGGTTAGAGATAGCTCATCATACTTCCTTATTAGACAAGGTCAGCGCTAGACAAGGATGACGTCAGTTGTGCTTAGCGCCATAGTCCCGAGTCCCGCCATAAAAAAATTGTTTCAGAAAGAGATAGCTAGAGACACAGTTTTTTTCACTTTTGTTATTCTTCAATGTTATATTTTTGAATGTTAATTAAATATTTACATATGAATAACAGTCCGATCCCCTACTAGGCTTGGTATGGACATGTTATGAGAAGGGATGATAGGCATGTTACTTAAAGGTGATGGACATCAATTTTGGTGGATGGAGAGGAAGAGGGAGACCGCAAAAAAGATGGATAGAATGTGTGCGTCATAATATGAATGAGAAAGGAAATGAGGAGATGGTAGGTAGAGTGGAGTGGCGGAAAAGAACGTACGCGCCCACCACTAATCCTACTTCCTACTTAATACTATAAATGTGAAAGTTTAGATGTTTGGATGTTAAGATGTTTGGATGTTTGTTACTCAATCACGCCAAAACGACTGAACGGATTTGGCTGAAATTTAGGATACAGATACTTTGTAGCCTGGAGAGGAACATAGGCTACTTTTTGTCCCGAAAAAATATCACATTCCCGCGGGATAACGTCATGTAGTTCACGCGGGCGAAGCCGCGGACGTAAAGCTAGTAAATAAATAAATAAATAACTTTTCCCAATCACACCAATTATCTAGGTCATAAGAAGTTATGTGTTATGGAAACTAGATAAAGGATAAATATACCTATACTTATATACTATTTTTTGTATTTTTTTTGTAAATATATCCATACTAATATTATAAATGTGAAAGTGTGTTTGTTTGTTTGTTTGTTTGTTTGTCCGTCTTTCACGTCAAAACGGAGCAACGGATCGACTCGATTTTTGGTATGGGGATAGTTTGGGAGCTGGAGAATAGGCTACTTTTTATTCCGGAAAATTATAAAATAAAAATGATTATTTTGTATAGAAAATCGATAAACTGTCGTACTATACAAAACTGTCATTTCTTCCATAGCCGCTTCCAAAGAGGTATGTCAAAGAGTATTGTAATCACTGACGTTTTACCCGCTTTGGATTACCTACTTTTTAATAAGTGACATTTGTTGCAGGCAGTGTATAAAACTTCTTCGCGATCATTTATTTTCATCTGTCTATCTATAATAGATGTTGGTGCTACGAAGTTTACCGGGTCCACTATAATTAATATGGCAAAACAACGTTTGCCGGGTCAGCTAGTACTTAATATACCTACATAGAAAACACCCAGACCAAGACAAATAGACATGTCCATGCACACAAATATTTGTCTTGTTCTGCGATCAATCAATCAATCAATCAAAACATTTATTTAATAAAATCGAACCCGAGACCTCTGGCGCAAGGCAGGTATCCAACCCTTGCGCAAAATCGGTCGACAAATAGAATAGGGACAAGGTCAGGAAGATAATGGTTAAAATTGTTATTTGCATTCTCAAAGGTATTTTTCAATGCTAAACCGTAAACATATAAGTGCTAGGTATTTATTCAGCAATCGGCACATTTGCATTGTGGTCATCAAACATTCAAGTCATTCATTCATTTCAGCTTAAATGAAACAATTTAGAAGCCTCACCAAGCCATGCCAAAGTCTTCGTACAGGATATATGAAGAAACATTATTGGACGATTTGGAAGTAAGTAAGTACTTGAATTTTAAACAATATACCATTTAGGTATCTAAGAAAAAATGTATTAGCTTATAGTTATAGCAGCCAATAGAATTTGGTTTTGTACCTAATTGAGTATGAATTAGTTATTGTGAAGTTATCAAAAAATATCACTACGAAACTATCAGTGCACATTACCTGCAGTTGCAGATAGCAAGACAACGTCCCACCTTGCACCTTCACCGATTAGACTACTCTACACGTGTTTCTTCCCGACCCGGGGCATCAGGAGTTCTTAGATCGTGCGAAATCCAGCACTGGTGCTGTAATATATACGTAATAAAGAAATATTTTTGAACAATGTTCTTTTTATAGGAAAAATGTGATAGTAAAAAGCCACGAGCTCTATAAGTAAGTAGCTTTCAGGCGGGAAGCTACTTATAGGGCTCGTGGTTTTTTACTATAACATTTTTCCTATACTTACAAAATTGCATTGTGTTTTTTTTAATAATACTAAAACTCACTTGTTTCCAAAATTGATCACACGGGAATACCGTACCAGCATAATTTAAATTCCTACAAATAAAGTAAACTTCTTAAAGTAGTAGTACCTACTTGACATTTTGCATTCAAAATGCTATTTTTAAGCGTTACCGTCTATATAGGTACTATTTATACAGCAATCAACACATTTGCATTGGGGTCATCGCATATTCAACAGTTCAAATGAAACAATTTGGAAGCCCCAAGCTCTTCAGACAGGATATTTGAAGAAACATTATTGGCCGATTTGGAAGTACTTGTATTTTAAACAATCGACAAGTTAGGCTTCTAAGAAAAGTCGTAGCCAATAGGATTCGGTTTTAAAACTGACTTTGAATTAGTTATGTGTGTTTTGTGTAGCTAATAATACATTACGAGTTAGGTAAGTGCTATTTATACAGGTGTTAGGGGCACCCTTGCAAAAACTTTAACCACGGCTTCAGACCATCATGCTGAACAACGTACAGCAAGAATTTTTTCGTCAGAATTGAAAAAAAATTGTACTTTTCATACAAATTTAGCAACTTATCGGGACATTTTGTATGGAGAGTCGATTTTTTTTTCATTTCCGACAAAAAAACTTGCTGTGCGTTGTTCAGCATGAAGGCCTGAAGCCATGGTTAAAGTTTTTGCAAGGGTGCCCCTAACACTCTGTATAATATTTTCAAAATCAATGAAATTCTTAGAATATGGAAGCTAACTGGAAATAAATTTAAAATATATAATAATAATGCTAAATACATATCAAAATGGAATATTTAAGTATTTTTAATCAAAGCTAGAATATCTTTGTCATCAAAGAACTCTCAGTCAGTCAGTCAGTCAGTAACGCAAGGATTTTATTTAAGATATTTTTTTTTCAGTGCACAAATTTTTAGAATCGAATCAGAATCGGTAAGCGAACAACTTTCTCCTAGAAACATAGGTCGAAATGTGGCAAAAAATTTTTGACTCTTCATACAAATCGGACTGATCACGTGATCGATTTAGTATGGGAGTCCATAAATTTGTGTCATATTTCGACCCATGTTTCTATGAGATAGTTGTTCACTTACCGATTCTGAGTCGATCTTTAAAATGTGTGCTCTGATAAAAAAATTATCCTGTATAATAAATACACACAAGTTATATTTATAACAAATGAGCTCCCGAAACACGAAGACTACTTATGTAATAATGTAATAAATTTGTTTTTCCTTGGAAAATTTAAACAAGTACATTTTAATGGAAAATTTAAAGCAGTAGGCACACTTTAATTTTTATCGCTTTCAAGAAGCGATATAAAAGTGTTATTCCGCTCTGGAATAGTACTGAACAGTCATGACGTGACCGTTACCAGGTTCGATTCTCGACACGCGCCACAATTTAGTGGCTACCCATTATATGCGTGTGAGTTGAATCACAAGTTAGAAGGGTTGGTTATACCGCATGCTATTAAAAGATTAGTAAGTATAGCAATGATGCATACTCGTATTTAAGATATCTGATAAAAAAATATCTATAATTAAAGATTATGTTTTATTGTTTATAAGCGCTTAACTATAAAACTATCTTGTCAGAATGCTTTAAGTTTGTTGGCATAGGAAAAGATCGGGCCGAGCTACATGCTGTTTATGCCACCAATAATGGTAATACAAACTCTTTCATACGAATAAGTTGCAAAGAAGGCCAATAAAGAAAAGAAGAACAAATGAAGATCGTTTTTTTTTAGAGTCCTAGGCTCTAGTATTGTTATGATCAGATCTAGTATTATATGATCTGAGGTCCTAGGCCTAGATTTATTTAGTTCAACCCTAAACACATGCTTTACGAGGCTTTACCTATCTAAGGGTATCTAGATCTATTTCCGTTAAATGAAATTTTTAAAGCAAACTTTTTTTAAGTGAAGAAAAGGCACTACTCCCGGAATCCTCAACCACTGAGGAACTGGACGGTTGTTTTATCTAGCTATCTATCTATAAGATGGTGGTACCTAGACAGGCGGACTTAGAAGAAGACCTACCATGAAACAAACCGAATAGAATATGTATACCCCCACTGGGAAACGAAGGTGTACCACTCGACCACAGAGGCAGTAAAAATATAGCAAATAAAAGTTTTATACATTGCCTAGCCTAGATAATTAAGTAAGAAGTGTTAATAAAAATGGAATATTTTTAATAGCATCTTATTTATATTTCCTTTTCCTTCGATATTTAATTAAGATATTTGATATGAAAATTCTTTCATTGTTTATCTATTTAACTGAAATAAGTGATATTGATCGTTCTTTACTATAGTCACCTATTGTTGTGAGTACTGCCTTCACTACTCATAATAGAATCCTTAGCTCTACATATTATAAGCTCTCAGTATAAAACAATCCTTAGTAATGTCAATCTTAAGGATAACAGTCCACTGTGATACGCAATTAAATTTCTAACTTTCGTTCTAAGAAACGTAAACAATTCGAGCATTTGTCTAATTTGAATATGTAGTGTTCCTTCTAAATAATAGTGGTCGCATAATTTTTAATAGTTTACGCGTTTTAATAATGGAATCTTTGCAATGGAATGGAATAAAATATAAATGAATTATTGAATGATACTTAATACGTGGAAAAAAATTCATGCTTTTAAAAAAATAACCCTCAATGAAGGTCACACCGCTCTGCGCTGGAAAGACGACGATCTTGTTGTGGTTGCTTGAGTTGAAGGCAGCTCAGGACTGATCGTTGTGGAGATTGATGTGGGAGGCCTTTGCCCAACAATGGGCGTCGTACGACTGACGATAATAATGATGAAGGTCACAGTGGCTGCAGTTACAATTTGGAGGTGCAAAGCCTCAATTCCTTCATACACCTACCTAATAATAATAAAATTGTGTAGATTTTTTTATCATTGAAAAATTGAAAATGAAGTATCAGATAAAGTCAACCCTTCTCACAACTTAACTCACATAGATAAGGTTGATCTCAAAACATAAAAAAAAAATTGTTTTGCCATTCATCATCATCATCAGCTATCTAATATCCCATTGCTAGGGCACTGGGCTTCCTTATGGATGGTTAAATAATAATATTTTTTTTGTTTTTTAACCTCCGACTGCAAAAAGAAAATTTTAAACAACCCCCGACACAAAAAATCTTTAAAATGTAAAGAAAACTTTTGATTAACTCTTTTTAATTATGAAGTCTCGGTTTCTGCTACATTATTTTAATAGGTACCTGAAGTCCATTAACAAAGGCGCCATACAAATCATTAAAACCAAGAGAAGAATATCCAATTTATTGTAATTCCTGTTACGTGTAGTCACTTGTACTTTTCGAGTTTATGTTAATAGTAATAGTTTCACAGTTATTTTTATAGAATTCGAATGTAAATGTTGACAATAATAGGAACATGTTTCTTAGTAATGTTGACTGTGGTGGGTGAATGTGTTTTTTAGATCTTTTGAATTTTAGGAAATGACTATAAAATTGTCGATTGTTTTGTCATGTCGATGTCGTGTTGTAGCGATGCGATGTTGTCTACTACGTAATAAGTACCCTTAGCACGAAAAACTATCGTTATCGTAATTGTTACCGTACATACATACATACATATGAGTATGTAATGTACGGTATATGTATACTCACGCCTATTTCCCACGGGGGTAGGCTAGGACACGTCCTGGGAAAATAGGACGGATGGCAACCCTAGGGTAGGCAGAGACTAGGGATCGCCACCTGCTACGATTCTTGCACACTTCTTCCGCTTCATTCACATCCATCAATCTTTTCATACATGCCCATTTGTTACCATCATAAATAAATAAATCATAATAAATAAATAAATAAATAAATAACCTCTTACATTCACACCAATTATCTAAGCCCATTTTAATTTCATTAAGAAACTGTATCATGGAAAACTTGATAACGGATAACTATATACTTAAATACTATTTGTTTCTAAATACATACTTAATATACATAGTAAACACCCAGACCAAGACAAATAGACATGTTCATGCACACAAATATTTGTCTTGTTCGGGAATCGAACCCGAGACCACTGGCGCAGAAGGTGGGTAGCCTACCCCTGCGCCAAATCGGTCGTCAAAAAATAATAATAATGATAGTAATGATTTAAGGTATAATATATCTGTTTAAAAAAATGTTTTTCACTTTTTTTTGAATACCTACTAGCTACTTACTTACCTAATGTTTATTTTGTCCACAAATAGGTAAAAATAAATGTATTTGTGTTTAATTTTTTTTTTCATTTTAGGGGGAGGTGTAGTGTGTGTACTAGCTATTTATATGCACACACTCATCTCTCTCTACTAAGTATATAAGTAATTGTTCCTTATTAATAAATGCCATTAATCGCAGTCAGGTGTTATTATTTAGTCGTCCCGAACCGCCTACATTACAACCTCAAGGTATTTTAACCGACTTAAAAAAGGAGGTTCTCGATTTGATCACATACCTTGTAACGATGTCGATTCGTACCAGTCATTATGGATGATTTAAAACTCTATAATGGCTGGAAACTCCATCAAGTTCTACATACGTCCCGTCACAACCTATTTACCAGAATACACGTAAATTACCTGCATGATGCACTAAAAAGAGTGAAATAAAAATTATTTTTATAAAAAAATAAAAACGCCTTCAAAAAAATGACATCAAAAAAGTAAGAAATAATCCCTCACCAAATAACGTAAGTTCTTTGAAGTCGGGCGGGTTTTAACAAAAACAACATAAATTGTACATGTTTCACGCCCAACTTTAAAGTACTTACGTTATTTGGTGAGGGATTATTTCTTACTTATTTGAGTCATTTTTTTTGAAGGTGGTTTTATCATACATGCCCATTTGTTACCATCATTGTCCTACTTTGAATGAAAACCAAAGCAGCGCCTCTTTCGGTCGCATAAGGAACAAAAATGCAATAGATATTTGACAGCAGCACTTTGACAGCTTTTTAGGGATGCTATAGTTTATGTATATTGTCTATCGTAGGTATATCGTCTGTCAATATTTTTCACAGCTAAATGTAATGTACAGTCAGGGACAAATGCGGTAAACCACCTCTTACTTCTTTTTGTGTGGCTGGTGCCTCGCACGGACAGACATTCACGCACAGACCCTTTTACTATTTGTCATCATCATCATCATCATCATTTCAGCCGTACGACGCCCACTGCTGGGCATAGGCCTCCCCCAAGGATCTCCACAACGATCGGACATGCGCTGCCCGCATCCAGCGGCTTCCCGCGACCTTGACCCGATCGGCGGTCCACCTTGTAGGGGACCCGCCCACGGAACGTCGTCCGGTTCGCGGTCGCCATTCGAGAACCTTTCCGCCCCAACGGCCATCGGTTCTCCGCGCTATGTGTACCGCCCACTGTCACTTCAACAGAGCAATCCTTCGAGCGATGTCGGTCGTTTTAGTTCTCCTGCGGATCTCATCATTTCTGATTCAATGGGAAATACTTGCTGGGTACCTTACTTACCTTGAGCCTTCTTATGAGACCCTTAGTAAAAGACCACGTCTCGCTTCCATAAGTCATAACTGGCAACACACACTGGTCAATGACCTTAGTCTAGAGTATGTACTATTTGTACTTAAATGTATTAAACTAGGGTAGTACAATGTATACGCAGTTACAGAGAGGGGCTGCAAGTGGACGGTGAGTTGCCAGCCACACAAAAAGAATTAAGAAGTTCACCGAATTTGTCCCATTTTCGTAGAGCAATACACGGTAATTTTTTTATCATCCCGGATAATTATAGGGATTATTCTACTCATAAAAACAAACAACATTTAGTATGGGACCAAAATGAAATCGCGAAAAAAATCAGCTGTTCCATACAAAAGTGCAAAAATATTTAATCAAAATGTATGGAACAGCTGTTTTTTTTCGCGATTTCAGTGTTGGTCCCATAATAAAAGTTGTTTATTTTTATGAGTAGAATAATCCCTAAAATTATCCGGGGTGATAAAAAAACTACCGTGTAGGTAGGTATATTGAATCATATGCCCGAATACTCGTACGCTACTTATCTTTGGGAGCGTCTCACACATCGCCCTGTCACTTTAAATGTCAAACGTATGAAAGAGATGCCATGATGTTTAAGACGCTCCCAAAGATGATTAGCGTTTGAGAATTCGGGCGTTAATGTTCTTATTTAAGTACTTAACCGTTGTTTCAAAATAACGGGTTCATGACAATAGTAGTACAAAGTTATACCGTAAGGTATTATGGTATTATACAGTAATTTAAGTAAGTTTGTTCCTAACCGTATTAAAATAGTCTCTGTAATTGCATCAAACAACAAATGTTTTCCCTCTAAATAGGTTAAAGTACCAACTTTAAAGTATATAAAGTGGCCATTTAGAAATTCCCCATAAGTTATTACACCATTCTGCTTAATCCTTACCGAGCTGATCCGCATCAGAACAATATAACCGAACAATGAGACAGATCTGCTCACAAATTGCCGAAAAACAGGTTCCAGATAAGACATGTTCCACAGAAATTATTGTATTAAACGTGTGCTTGTGTGGTGACCACAATATTGTATCGTAATTCGAATCAAAATATTTAGGGAAACATAACGAGAAACAAAACAAATTCGAAGTTTGTCATTGAAGCATAGGTGAATGATTAGGCCACACTACAAAGAGCCTTGCTTATTGCTAAGAGCCAAGCGACTCGCTTTGTGACTAATCCTAGCGAACAGACGTATTACATGCTAGCGGCCACAGTCATGTGCGAGATGCGGATCGGTGCAGACGCGAGCTAAAATTTTTATTAAATTGTGAAACGCGGCCAAGTGCCGCGTTACGTATACAAGCCATGAGTGATAAACTTGTGGCCAACGAACTCCTGGCGTTCCTACAACAAAAGCTGGACGTCATGGATGAGGTGAGCGCGCTCCAAATCTGCAAGTCTAACTTCAGTGAGGATGATGTGGCCGCAGCGAAGAAACTGCTGTACGAGTCTCTCGGTAAGATTGACCAGATGGTGTCCCGGAGACGTGATGGGACACAGAAGAGCCTGCAGGAGATCATCACCCTGCTCAAGGAAACCGATCCTGACGACGTGCCCACCTTCGTGGCGAGAGACCTCAACAAGTTGCCTCCCGTCACCTTCGATCACGTCGATGTGACCTGCCTTCTGAAGGATATCGTTACCCTGAAGAAAAGTTTGGCCGAGATGATGTTGAAGTTTCAAACATCTGAAAACACAGTGAGTGAATTGCGTAAGGAAGTTGACGATTTACGTGAATCACTCGCTGTAACTCGGTCACCGATCGTGGGCTCGAATGTAAACATGCGACGCGGGGCATGCCTCGATACATCGACAGCGTCGAGTTGCAAGTCAGCAGTTTCGTCGCCGACTCCGCCACGGCCCGACAAATCCCGAGCGCCGCCACCGCTGCCGGCCGCGAGCGCCGACCCCGTGAGGAGCGCGCCTCCCGCTCGCGCCGCGCCGCCGCCGCTTCCTACAGCGGATGCGCCGCGCGCGCCTGTCAACTCGTCGCTCGCATGACATACTGTCGTATCTTACAATTTTGTCGTAACTGAACTGAATGCAGTAACATACATAATTTCTATTGCTTTTCATTGTCACAAAGTGTCGCATCTGTAGGTAGCATAGTTTCGGCAATAGACAAGTTTAGGAACGACGTATCTTCAAAGAAATAGTTTTTTTTAGTTTTACTATATGACTTAAGTAACCTAAGACTTTTTGTAAAATTAAAAAATAAAGTTTCTGTTTTATCTGAAAGACGTAAGTAACTTACGACGGTTAGTGGTGTAAAATTAATGAAGTTATTACCATTTACGACTGTTCGATTTATAAAAAGTGCAAACGAAACAGTGTTGTATTGAGTACCATTTAGGGATCATAATGGAATATAAGTAGAGAAGGGGATATCGCATTTCTACTCCGACGACATCTGTGCACCCCCCCAAGCCGATGACCACAACACAACACGTTGCAACAAAAACAAGACTGGCACAACAACAAGATTCGGCACACAGCGCCATTAACTATGCAATAAAAAAGTGGAAACATTTTTATTCCTAGTCAGCTGGTACCCATTTTTAAATTAGCTCGCAGGAAAAAGCCATATGAAGTTATTATAGGCTTGAGTATTCATGAAGGAGAAGGATTGCTCAGTTGAAGTGGCAGTGGGCGGGACACATAGCGCGGAGAACCGATGTCCGTTGGGGCGGAAAGGTTCTCGAATGGCGACCGCAAACCGGACGACGTTCCGTGGGCAGGCCCCCTACAAGGTGGACCGACGATCTGGTCAAGGTCGCGGGAAGCCGCTGGATGCGGGCCAAGCAGGACCGATCGTTGTGGAGATCCTTGGGGGAGGCCTATGCCCAGCAGTGGGCGTCGTACGGCTGAAATGATGATGAGTATTCATATATGTTGGATTTCAAAAAAAAATTAAGCTTTTGAAGTTCCTCTCATTACGCAAAGATAGTTCTGGTCAGTCAGCCAATTGAACAGAAATGGTTAAATTCCAAGTCTTTAAAAGCAATCCTACTGATTTTTTTTCAACACTAGCCATGCAGAAACAATCCCGAGAAAATTACCTCTCAAAAGAAATGCTTCAAACGACTTGAGTAAGAGAATTCCAGCTCTTCACCAGTTTCCTCCTAAAATAGCTAGACAAATACAACAATTTACCATCATTGACAAGGCCACAAGGGACACCCCAGTAATAAAATTAAATAAATATGTTGATTTTTATAAGTCTTTAAATCATTAATTTTTAAGTTACTTATGTATAACATTGTTCACTACTAACTATCATAGTTATTTGATAACTTGATTTAACTTTGATCACTTTTATTATTATTGAATTACTTGATTTTAATCAAAGTTGAGTTTAATTAAAAGTGCTGTGAAACTTGGGACCTAGAAGTCTTATTTGAGTTGATTATTTATAAGATACTAGCGGATCTTCGCGGTTTCACCCGCGTAGTACCCGTTCCCGTGGGAATATCGGGATAAAATATAGCCTATGTCACTCGGGAAGGACGTAGCTTTCTAATGGTCAAAGAATTTTCAAAATCGGTCCAGTAGTTTCGGAGCTTATTCGATGCGAACAAACAAATAAACAAACTATCAAATCGTTCCTCTTTATAGCCCATCGGCTGCCAAGCTTTTTTCGCAAATCGCGTTATCTGCCAGCCATTAAAAATGGCGACGCAAAATTGTCCACTCAGCACTTGCAAAAACAATTTGAACTATTATATATTTATATATTATTATATAATATTTATTATTGGTATCTTTATAAAATAATCAATCAAAATATCTTATTTGCGGAGTAAATTATTGTTTTTTAATTTGTTTATTTTTTATTTATTTATTTATATTTTATAAAAAATATTTTATGTCACAAAATTTTAATTATGCATGTTTAACAATGTATTTCACTATTACTTGATAATAAATAGACTAAATTATTAGAAAATAATAAAATTAAATGGTTTTATTCTAATAAAACTATAAAAAATACAAAAACGGCAACAAATCACGCGTGACCTTGAATGACCTTGAACTTTAAAACGTCTATAGTTAAATCCAAGTGACGCATAAAAGTGTAAGGATGGTCTGTGGTGTTAGCGTATTACATTATTTGTCATTAGAGTCCAAAAAACACGGTAAAATAGACTCTATATTCAGTAACTTAGCTAATAAAATCGCTTGAAGGTCATAGTACCCTCCACGGGATGTTGGCAAACCGATGATGTAATTTGATCCCGTGACAGGTAAGCTGGCACGGTAAAGGATAATATTAGTATAGAAAGTGTTGTTTTTTTAACTATTTAAACTTGTTAACTTGTGTAAGTCTGTGTACCATGACTGAAAACGCAAGTGAGACTGATTTATTAATAACTAGCTTTCCGCCCGCGGCTTCGCCCGCGTGGACTTCACGACGTTATCCCGCGGGAATATGACATTTTTCCGGGATAAAAAGGCCTATGTTCCTCTCCAGGCTACAAAGTATCTGTGTCCCAAATTTCAGCCAAATCCGTTCAACTGTTTTGGCGTGATTGAGTAACAAACATACAAACATCCAAACATCTAAACTTTCACATTTATAATACTAGCCTTCCGCCCGCGGCTTCGCCCGCGTGTACTACACGACGTTATCCCGTGGGAAGGTGATATTTTTCAGGAATAAAAAGTAGCCTATGTCCTTTCTCAGGCTCTAGACTATCTCTGTACCAAAATTCATTCAAATCGGTACAGTAGTTTAGGTGTGATTGTGTAACACACAGACAGACAGAGACGCATTTATAATATAAGTAAGGATTAGTAGGAAGTAGGATATTGTGCTGTGAAACTTAGAACCTGTTAGTTATAATATTTAGACAGTAAGTGTAGCACTCCAAGTCTGATATTATGTATTTGCTTATATGTAAATGTTGATACTTTTGTGCCGTGTAGTGCCGGCACATAAATAGAATAGCACTACCCCCTCTCTTCCCGTGGGTGTCGTAAGAGGCGACAAAGGGAAAACTGCCATCAGGAGATGGGCAGCAGCGTCTCCAGGTTACAACAGGCCATACTGCGATCGCCAACCCGCCTGCCAAGCGTGGCGATTATGGCAAACCCCCCCCCCCCGAAAAATGGATACACACCCAAAAAATCGGCCCCCAGTCCCCGGCGGCCCTGCTATTCCTAGCTACGGTAGCGGCTATGGTAACGGCGGGGCAGGGGGTGCTAAGAATCCCCGGGTAAGCTACGGCTACCAACACCGACGACTCGACCTGGCAACCTACAACACGCGCACATTGAGGCTCGACGAGAAGCTCGTAGAGTTGGAAGAGGCAATAAGTAAGTTACATTGGGATATCATTGGGTTATCTGAAGTCCGAAGAGAGGGGGAGGACTCGATAACCCTGCAATCCGGTAACTTACTTTACCACCGGGAGGGCGACCAACAGTCCATTGGTGGTGTCGGGTTCATCGTCCATAAATCCCTTGTCAACAACGTGATCACCATCGGAAGTGTTTCGAGCAGGGTAGCGTACCTGATACTCAGATTATCGAAACGATATTCGCTGAATGTTATCCAGGTACGCTCCGACCTCGAAACACGACGATGTCGAAGTGGAGGCTATGTATGAGGAGATCTCTAACGCCATGCATAGCTATAAAACCCACTACACGGTTGTGATGGGGGATTTCAATGCAAAGTTGGGGCAACGTTGCGGTGATGAGCTGAGAGTGGGGCAATTTGGATTTGGGCAACGGAACGATAGAGGCCAGATGCTGGCAGACTTCATGGAGAGGGAGAACCTCTATATGATGAACTCCTTCTTTAGGAAGCCCGTAAGCCGCAAATGGACCTGGATCAGTCCGGACGGTAAAGTCAAAAACGAGATCGATTTTATCATGTCGACGAAGAAGCACATATTCAATGATGTCAGTGTGATCAACGCTGTTAAGACAGGAAGCGATCACCGTATGGTGAGAGGCACATTGAATATCGATCTCAAGCTCGAAAGATCGCGACTGATAAAATCCACGCTCCGACCAATACCTGCTCAAATTCAAAACCCCAGTGCTTTCAGCTCGAGCTTTATTTGATTTTAAATAAGGTGATTAAAAACTAATTCTTATGTATAAATTTCCTTTTTATTACTTTGCGAATGTAGAGTCGTAACTACATTTTTGTCCCTCCTACAAAAAACAAAGTTATCACAAAATGTCTTATCTGTTTTAAAGCTGTATTACACAAATAATATAAATACATATTGATAATGATATATGCAGAAATAAAGAGAAACATATACTTAACTAAAGTACATTCTTGATTTCCTTGTAGAGTTTATAATTAAAAAGTTATATCGTAAAGTATTGACACCAAAATCTAAAAAACGTTGCTGTGAACATTTTGATTGATGTTAGTTACGACTGTATGTCATGCGAGCGACGCTATGCTGCTGTTGCTGCCGCCAAAACAAGTTCGCGGCCGCAGAAGCCAGACACCGAGAGAAGAGCGCTTGCAACGAATGTTGTCCTTCCGGGCCAAGATGACCAAGGTTTTACCGAGGTTCGGAAACAAAGGCAACATCGTCAGCGGGCGTCGAAAAACCAGTATGGTACCGCACCGACAGGGCCCAACTTCCTGCTGCGAGCTGCCATACCGACTACGGCTGTATACCTGTCCCGTCTACACCACACTATCACTGCGGGGGATGTGACAGAGTATATAAAGAAAAAGGCCAACTTCTGCCTTAGAGTTCAGGTTTTGGAATCGCGCCACAACACAAATTTCAAATCGTTTGTGGTGCGCGTCCCGACAGCGAGGTGGAAACTTTCATGAAGGAAGATTTCTGGCCGCAGGGTGTGGTTTACCGGCGCTTCCGCGGGACTTTGCCAGAAGCCACCGATTCGACGCCGAAAGTCACCTAAAGTTTTTCTTACTAACCTAATCTTATGTTTTGTATACTAACAGAATTGTTGTTATTTTTAGTATTTATTTTATTTTAAGGTATATATCTATGGGCCATTGCAGCCTGAAAATAAATGATTATGATGATTGCAAGCGGCGCGCCTAGCTAGGTGACTAAACCAGGCACCGGTTTTTGTATGTAAAACTGTGAATGTGTGGCCAATTGCGGCCAACTGAAAGGCTGTTGCCTGCTGATGGACTGATAAGTCTGTGGGGCGTTTAAGTTAGAGGTTAGAGGAAGCGCTGCAGTGGCGCTACTAACTGCAAATTTTCATACAATTTCTAGAAGCGGTCTTTATTCGGAACTCGGATCGCCACTGTCATTTTTTCATAGGGAAGTGACGTGGTTTTAATTTAAAAAAGAACCTGTTTCGTATATCTAAAGCACTAATTTGTATTTGGTGAAGTAGGTATTTGAAATGGTTCCAGCGAGAGCTTTACTTGAATTCTTTACACTACTAGTAACAGAATAGGTAATATTTGTACTAATGTCGTCATCTCTGACACATGTCATTGTAGATATGTAATGTATTGTATGTATGTATGTCTATGTAGGTACCTATATGTATGTATTTAATAGCATCAGTATATATTTATATATATTATTTTTATAAAAGTTTACATGCTTTATGTAGCTATTATAAGTATGTGTTTATTTGACCAATACAGTTTCTTTAAAATATTTTTTTATTGCCGCCACAGGCACAAAAGCATGGTAACACTAGCAAACGGTAGTGTTTCCCCAGTGAATCGTCAAATTTGCCGTAAAAAGCATTTTTCTCTCCTAATAGCGGTAATAAAGAACGGGACAGAGCAATCAAGATTGTGCCGTGTAACGTGTCCCGACGTTTGTGTCAGAAATGAGAAAGACCTTTGACCTTAAAGGCAGTTCTACATGAACACTGCGCTTGTTATTATGGTTTTCTTTTTATCACAAAAATACTTTGCATCCAGTTGCTCAGGACGCCGGAGCGCCGGACCGCCGGACCGGCCGAATAGGGCCGGAGAATTATATAGTAAATGCTGCCTTATTTCTATATCAAATAAGGCAGCATTTCGGTTTGTTTCAGTCAACTAAAAGAGTAGCCCAAAAAGGGTCTTTAAAATTTATGCAGCAAGCAAAAATGAGTTTTTTATTATTATGGTTTATTCAAAATCAAAATAATCTTTCACTATCCGCAATTCCGCATGCTATGCTAATATAATAAATGTGAAAGTGTGTGTGTTTGTCCGTTTTTCACGTCAAAAAGAGCAACGGATCGATGTGATTATTGGTATGGGAATAGTTTGGGAGCTTAGTGGGATAGTTTGGGATATGGAGAATGACATAGGCTACTCTTAATCCCGGAATGTTTTTCCGGGATTAAAAGTAGCCTATGTCAGTTACGTCACGTTCCCGCGGGATAACGTCGCGTAGTCCACGCGAGCGAAGCCGCGGGCGTAAGGTTAAATACTTTCATATAAGCAGAAAAGCAAAAAAAGAAGCCCTTAAAAACTTTGCTTTTTGTCACCAGTTACCATAATTGAAAAACCGTTCATAACAGCTTAATTAACATCAAATACACCGCAGTTTTTATAACCACCGAACAAACAAATTTGAGCCGAATTCATAGAGCATAGAGCGATCCCATTCCACGAACCATAAACATTATTTAGTCACACATTACCGTGTCACCCTAAGCCGATGCGGTATTCATGAAAAGCCCTATTCTGGAAACCGTCGAATAAGTTTCGAACGATTGTGAAATCGATCCCGATTGCCCCTGTCACGGGGTGATTAAATAAAAACATTCATACTGACATGGTTTGGGGATGACTGTGACACCGTTCTGTAACTTTTGTGAGTGACTATAATGGTCTATGGACTGAATCAAACAATTAATTTGATTTAATTTTTTACAAATAATCTTACCACTAGCTTGTTGGTAGCACTAGTTAATAAGTAAAGAAAAACTTAACTATACTATACTTAACAGTAATTCATTAAGGATTTTTTTTTACTTTTTTACTAGTCTCTATTATAAAACTAAAAAGTTTAAATGTAAGTACACTCGGAAGCACATCAAGTTAAACAGTTGAACTGCTATAACAGCTTTTTTACGTATAGCCCGAGAGCCAAACTAACTCGCTCTATGGAGACTCAACAATAATTCTATATCAGTAATTTCTTAACATTGAAAATTAGATTATCTAGTTTAATAAATAATTCATTAGTAATCCACCAATATTTATGACAGCGACATAAAAAAAAAACAAATACAAAGCTTTAAAAAATCTATAAAAAATAGGCAAAAATGGTATAAGTGTTATTCACTTTACATTTGAATACATTTATTATTATCTTTCGTAAAAGTATATAATCCCCCTATATTTGTAAATGAAAAACAAATAAACTTTAAAAAAAACTCTCTTCGTAAACTCAAATTGGCATTACACCTATGTTAAAAATGCTATCAGAAACAACCGACTTCTTCCTAAAGTATTAGTTTCCCGTTTTATATCTTTATGGATTTCGACTTTGGTGCTTAGATATGGTTAACATAAACACATGTTAACGATAAAATTGGTGATAGCATATTTGCTGAAAGAATTGCACCATTTTCGGGGTATAACTTTTTTTTTTATACCTTCCAATGCGATATTATGTTGGATTCCAAAATATAGTCTCTTAAAATTATATTTAAGGGCCGTTTACAAAAATTTGGCCTGTTATTGAATTTTTTACAAAAATATCGGATAGCTCTTGGGGTAGTAGGGCATACAGGCGGTCTCAAGGTCAACATGTATAGTCTGATGTGCCGCCGTCGCGCCGCCGCCGTGTGTACATATACCTATCATTAGTCATTACACTTACGAATTAGTATAAATAACTAAATGTAACAGTTGATACCTACAATCACTTTATACAATGGGAAAATACTAAATTAGCTATCACATGGAGCAATCGTTTTATAGCCAATAAAATAAGTAGATGGACTTTATGTGCCGTTCTGTATTTAACTGTTACACGTCTCGTTGTAAATGGTGCCCGGAGGGAATGTTCGTTTGGCTTGAGAACTTAGAAGGCGTTTGAGACTTTAGAAGGCGTCTCGCGAGTCAAAATTTGGGGGACTTTAAGGCGCTACTCGGAAAAAGTATGGACTTTTTTATTTAAAACTATAGGACGGTTACAGTTGTTACAAATCTGGTATTAGGATAAGTATTATATGTATTTCTTCATACCTTTATCTAGATTCTTATAGTTTCAAAAACACGATTTAATGAATTTGCCTCGACACTTTTTCTTTTTGAAAAGACAGAAAAAATTCAAAATTATTCTTAAATGGGGTTACTTACACTATTGGAAATTGGTTAAATTGGTGGACACCAATAATATTTAGGATTGTATAGAATCTTTTTTTTTTAAATCGCTGCAGTTTTTTAATACGAAGTGGTTTTGTGTTTTTTTTTGCCTAATCTGCAAAATCGGTCTCGCTCCCGCGCGCGTCGTTTTCTCATTGCTATCTCGCTTCAGCACAATTTTTCCGAGTATCGCCTTAAGTGCCATTGTGTATTTTGCTGTTACATTTCGGTGTAAAAGGTGCCCGGAGAGAATGTTCGTTTGGCACGTACCGAGGCGTCGCAAGTCAATTGCCAACAATAGTTAGGCGGTTCACGCTCAATTGCTCGCGAATTATTGCTAGTTTTCGTTGTAAGGTCGGCAAAGCTATCAATAAATATACTTTTGCAGTTTTCTTTATACCTACGTATGCAACTAACACCCAGTTGCAGGAAGCTCCATTAAAGTGAATGGTTCATTAAATCTTTTGCTGTATTTTTTTATTTCTTGACAACAAAAAGTGACAGCAATAGATTTAATGAAACATTAACTTTAATGGAGCTTTCTGCAACTGGGTGTTTGTAAATTAAAAATGATTCAAACTCAAAATTATCACTTTCTACTACCGTTTTATTAGCACAAATCAAAAATATAATAATACCTAATTAATTATATATCTTTGACATTTGTCGTCAAAAAAAAACTGTAGCTAATGTAACAATTACCAAAAAATATGTCAGTAAATAGCGGAAACAGCATTATTTCAAGTAAAACCTTTTACAAATCAGAAAGCGCACAGTGACTCAAAAAAACACACATAATTTGGTAAGTGTTAATCAAACAGTTTTCAAATACATATCTACATAATATATAATATTTCATTCCTTTCAAAATGTGTTCAATCAAATCATCTTCCACTTTTCTGCCGACCATCCCAAACACCAGATGTAAATTTTTTTGCTACCCCACTCACACGCAGCATAGACCATAGACTTTTTGCCCGTTCGAGTGTCGCGTTATTGAGAAGTGTCGATTTCAATTAAACCTCTTTTGTGCTATTGTGGGCAACACAATTTGCTTTGGTCAGTTGAAGAAGGTATTTTTTTTTTCATAGACAAGAATCGCTTTTTTTTCTTTCTTTTTTTAAAGACATCAGTTTGAATCTCGTAAAGATCCTTTGTGAAGTCGATTTGTACAATGCTTGCTTAAATTGCTTTAAAATGCGACTTTAACTGAGATTTGAATTTGGAATGGGAATTGAAATATGTAGGTTTTTTCTCAAAGGTGAGGAACAGAGAGCAGCATAATAAGGGTTTTCTCTTGTAAAAGTAATAAGTTTATTAAACCAACTCTGTTTAATTGAATCTTTCACCTAAAAACGAGCACTTGCCTTACTTCCATACAAACATAATTACTTCATGGTCATTTAAATAAAACTGTCAGTACTTATACTTATTTCTGCAATAATTTTTGTTTGAAATGTGTTGGATAAATGTTTGTTTTTCCGATAATCATTTCAAACAACATTGAAAATCTCTTCCTATTCCCTAAACTTCCAAAAATGTAAAACATTCGTTGACTTTCATAGAACAATGTATGGACTTTCAATCTTTTTCCGCTGTGGGGAGTTTTTTTTTTTTTTTTTTTATTCTCAACGGTGTAGCACTTAGCCTTCATCACACCTGCTTTGTTAAGTGGTGATAAGGCTGAAGGTGGAAGCGCACTACTCCCGGAATCCTCAATCACTGATGAACTGGCTATCTTATCTCTAACTGCCGGAACACAATAACGCTGAAAACATCATTGTTATGGCGTCAGACTTAGATAAGACGGTGGTAGCTAGCCAGGCGGACTAAGAACAAGTCCTACCACCAACCAAACCGAATACTATAAGTACCCCCACTGGGAATCGAACCCGGGACCTCTGGGTCTGAAATCGGTGGTGTGAACCACTAGACCACAGAGGCGGTTAAAATGATGGGGAATAGTGTGTGTTCTTATTTGAGGCTTTTATTCGAAAGACGACTCATTTTGAATTTTGATAATATTGGTAGTGTAGAGAAATAACGAGGAGATGATTTGCAATAGAGACTGTGAAGTGAGCGTCTGTGTTGAAATAGTATATTATGATACAAGTGAGCTTAGGTTGCTCATTACACACGAGGCTGTGGGTTGCAGCCCGAGCCGCAGGCGAGGGCGTAAATCAGCCGAGTGTCTAGTGAGTAAGTTGCTCACGAGTTTCATACGCACTTTTTCAACACACTTGCGAGGAAAAACAAACATTTATTGCATACATATTGTATTATCCTAATATTAACTAAGGGAAAAAGCGCGCAAGTTTTTTTTTTGCACGCGCCATATGTGAGTTGATTGATTACATACAGCCATACAGCCTACTACAAAATAATTAAGTATAATAATAGTGATAAAATGCAAATGTTTTATAACAAATTATTGTGAATTATAAATAATTTGATAATAATATACTTAATTATGTTTTTTGTCTTAATTAATTAGGGACACATTTATTTATTCTAAAAACGTAAATGTATTTACAGCCGTATAAAACCTCTTTGTTGTTACAAAAAAAGAACTGTATCTATTACCCGCTGAAATTGAGAATGCTCTGTTGACTCGCATATAACTTGCAGTTAGGTACTAACTTAACTTTGTAGGGATACTGTATTACCCGGTTAAATTGAAAAGTCTCTGTTTACTCGCATATAATTTGCAGTTAGGTACTTACTTAACTTTGTAGGGATAATTTTATTACGCAACTAGTACTGTAATATTATTATGCACGCGTGGGTTATAGTTCGGTTTATGGCCCTAAGATCGATGTAATAAGGCTCACTTTATGAGCAAGTGTGTTGAAAAATATGTTTTTTATTCACAACGGGGTAGCACTGAGCCTTCCTCACAACTGATGTTAAGTAGTGATAAGGGTGGAAGCGCACTACTTCCAGAATCCTCAACCCAACCACAGAGGAACTGGCCATCTTATCTCTGACTGCAGGAACACAACAATGCTAAAAGCATCGTTGTTATGTCCATTGCAATAGGGTATTTGACTGTTGTTGATGTGTAGATATAAGACATTCAGAAACATAACATTATTGAATAACGAATGTGAAAAAAGAAATTCAATTTGTATTTTAACAAGCGAATTATGAGCTATTTAAGGCGCTACTCGGAAAAAGTATGGACATTTTGATATAAAACTATAGAACGGTTAGAGTTGTTACAAATCTGGTAATAAAATATATATTTTTTCATACCTTTATCTAGAATCGTATAGTTTCAAAAACACGATTTTATGATTTTGCCTCGACACTTTTTCTTTTTGAAAAAACCTTTAATAAATACGAAAATTCAAGATTATTCTTAAATGGGGTTACATATACTATTGGAAATTTGTTTAATTAGTGGACACCAATAATATTTAGGATCGTATATAATCATTTTTTTAATACGAAGTGATTTCGTGTTTTTTTTGCCTAATCTGCAAAATCGGTCTCACTCCCGCGCGCGTCGTTTTCTCATTGCTATCTCGCTTCAGCATAATTTTTCCGAGTATCGCCTTAATTGTGACTCTAGCTGTCTCTTTCTAAAACGAAATTTTCTATGGCGATAGTATGGCGCTACCAGCATGTGACGTCACTGGTCTTACTACAGGCACACACTTATTCATTAAATACAAGGAGAGCGTTACTAAGTGACTCACTGGCTGGTAACGCTCTCCTTGTATTTAATGAATAAGTGTGTGTCTGTAGTAAGAAAATAAAGTGATTATCTATCTATCTATCTATGTTGTGTTGCTACCATTTCAATAAACATTATAAGCAAATTAAAAATAAAATCAGTAAAATACCCTATTCAAGCGCGGTGACCACTGCATCATGGGCCTTCTTTTACCATCAAAAAAGTAATAAAAAAAAACAATAAGTATATTAATCGTGATTTCCAAACTTTATTCATTAAACACCATAGACAAATAAATCTACCGAAACACCACAGATTGGATAGAAAGATATAGAGCCCACGTGTCAAAGCAAACAGCCCAAGGCAAGAGTCACCAACCGTTGGGCTAATTTATGGTGTTTGTGCACCTTTTGTGCCCCGCCAGGTGTTACCAACCTTTTGTGATGGTCCACTAACGAATTTGAACTTTATAAATAACGATAAAAGTGACACATTTGAAGTCAATTACAAAATGTTTAGCGTAATGGTTATTTGCAGAAATTGGATTGCATAGTGTTCGGAGGCAGTATGACTTTAAAACATTTTGCAGACGAAGATAATACAAATTTCTTTTTAAATTAAAACAATTCTATGTAATATAAGGAACTAGGATGGAACATCGTCATCATCATCACCATCAGCCCGTATCTGTCCACTGCTGGACATAGGCCTCTCCTAATTTACGCCACTGAGCACGGTCTTCAGCTCTTCGCAGCCAGCCCCCGCCTGCCATCTTTCGCAGGTCGTCGCTCCACCTGGTAGCACGCTAGTAGCAGGTAGCACGCTACATTTGCCTAAGCGCGGTCTCCAATCCAGAACTCGTTTGCTCCAACGGCCGTCGGTTCTTCGCGCGATGTGACCTGCCCATTGCCACTTCAGCTTGCTTATTCTTTGGGCTATGTCCGTGACCTTGGTACTCTGTCGAATCACTTCATTTCTTATCTTATCCTTTAGAGAAACGCCGAGCATTAGCCCTCTCCATAGCTCGTTGGGCGACTTATATGTGGACTAGTCCCACCGTGAGTGTCCATGTTTAGGCTACGTAAGTCATTACGGGTAAACTTTCGTCTTCAGGCTTTGTGGTATGGACGACGTAAAGATTCCAAGAAGTCAGCCCATCCTAACTAATTCTTCGATTGGTTTCCCTCTCAAACAGGATGGAACAATATTATTAGATTTAAGGTGGTTCGATGAGCTCAGTAGCGCCACCAATGGAAATAAATCTTAGATTAAAAGTTGCGGTTATTTTGCGCAAATAAAAGAGTAAAATGCATTTTATAAATATACTTGTAAGAACTTAAACATAAGCAATAAGTCGTGAATCTCAATAGTGCCAAAAGTGGCCACAATTAGCAATATCGAGATCCATAACTTAATGCTCATATTTGGGGCCATGAAAAAATACTTAAAAATTGCACTTTACTCTTCTATTTGCGCAAAATAACTGAAACATTTATTCTAAGCCCTTGATAAATCGTAAATGATTTATTTCCATTGGTAGCGCTACTGAGCTCAATGAACCACCTTAAATAAAACATTGAATAACAATTTCGGAATTAACAGGCATGAATATTAAAAAAAAAGGTTTGTCTTTCGGATCGATTCAGAAAACGGCTGAAAGCTTATCTTCAGTGACAGATAGACTTACCAATTTTAAGTTATTGCTTAAAACAACCAACATAGGTGTTTCTGTAAGGCGCACATTAGACGATAGGTTTTAGTGTCAGCTTGCTAGCAGTCACTATTCTTTTAGCCAATCAAAATTAACCATTCATAACGCTGCCTAAGTTCCTCTATACCGATTGGTTAGCTAGTCATGAGTGATGGTGATGATTTAAATGTTATAATAATATTGTATAATATGTGCTCTATGTTTGTTCAATATTGTAATAAGTAACGATATGTATTTTTGTAAATGTCGTTACCTGAGATACGCGCTGGCAAGTTTCTTGCGCCCATTCTTCTTGTCAGTTAAAAAGGTATTGTAGGAAAATATTGACGATTCATAAGTACATGCTTATTATGTCTATGTGAATAAATAAATATTTGATTGATTGATGGAATTGACTGATGGTTGCATGGTCGTCTAATGTATGTCTTACAGTAAAGTTGGCATACTGACTTATTTTATATCCGTTTTACATAGCAATCAATTAACCGTGAAATTCGTTTGAATGGGCCTAGTTCGAGTGACTCCGAATCATTTGGCAATTAAATCTTTTGAATGGCGCTTTGTGTGTTGGGAATATAGTTCTAAATAATTGTCAAATGAATGAAGATTTTGGAAAAAAATATAATGTGTTCAATCCAAATTCGTTATAATAAACACATCTTAGATTTCTGCGCGAACTGTTCATATAAATAAAGTTCGTTATAATGTCAATTTTATCCATTTTTGCAAAAATGGTTTGTTTGTTTGTTGAACTAAGTTAAATTCTTTATTAAAATCTATTCTCTACAACTGAAAGACAAGACGATTTTCATGTATAAAAATTACTTACTTATTCTCTTTTTTAGCTTTTTTTCAGATTATTGGAAAAATTACATATTTCGAGTAAAGGCGAAACTGCCAAAATACCTGCCTTGTTTTATTTTATTAATCCCAAATTAGGTATAATAAAAATAACGACACTACGTAGAATCGTCACTATTCAAAAATATTAGAGCACCTGCAAATCAACCGGAAACAAAATACGATCAAATTATACTAAAAACTAACCAACAATAGTAAATTGTTTAAAACGGCCAGTTTGACACAAATGTGTGTCATTAATGTTTTGTGTCAGGTCCACCTATTGAGGCTGAGGTAGCGAGCTACCGCACAAAAGGCTTGGCTATAACACCGCAGGGTATGCCTTCATCTGAATAATCTAATTTTATCTAGACAGAGGTTGTCAAACTGTTTAACTTTTTGCCCATCGGATAAAAGCTGTAACGATAAATTGATGAATTTTGTATAAGTAGTTTTATAATAATTCATTTTTTTTATGACTGGTTTTAGTTAAAAAACTTATCCGTAAGAAAATTTATCTTACTCTATTTTGAGAAACATAAATATTTTGTTCAATATATTTGAATAAGTAGAAAAAGGTCATTCGAATTTATTATCAGTGATATTTGAGTAGTTTTTGTCTTTTAGGTATGATAATAATTATAGGTATTAACTACTGTTTATCTTGTTGTCCGACATTATACCCAGCCCCTCCTAATATGACCAAAAAACGCGATATGATATAGCGGTTTATCGCGTTTAATGGTCAAAATATAATGGGTCTTAACGTTTGAGTGTCGATAAAACGCTATATCATGCGATACATATCACGTTTGGGCGGTCATGCTAGGCTTAAAGATAATAGAGGGCCATATCAAACACTCAAATTCGACTTCATAAACAACATAGAAAAGTTGGTTTTCTATCTCTGCACCTTAGAAATGAGTTAAGTATTAAAAAATAGGCACTAGTTTTACCGATTTATTTGTCATTAGCCTTCCGCCCGCGACTTCGCCTTCATGGACTAAACTACCCGCGTGGGAAAGGTTTTTTCGGTATAAAAAGTAGCCTATGTCACTCCAGCTCCCAAATTATCCCTATACCAAAAACCTCGTCGAACTTCGAGCCCCGTTTTGACGTGAAAGACGAACAAACAAACACCTTACAGATTAATTTATAATATTATTTTGAGAGTATGGACTAGTTGTTTCCGGCATTTCGTAAAGTTTGAGAACACCTAACCTAATTTATTCAGAGTCACATAATACTATCGCATAAATAAATTTCGTGACTACTTTATTATTGTATGTGGCCACTTGGTTTGATTGAGATGTTCAGAGATTGGGCCATGATGAATTTTTATAACCTATTGTGTTCTATGAATGTCATAGCATGTTTATCTTGAGGATATAAATGACGTCATAAAATAAATATTATCCTAAATTTTATTATTGGGTGTATTATTAAATCGTAAATTCCTCAAATCCGTAGTAGAATACGTTGTAACAAGGGTAAAGAGCTTGTTTATGATATCGCTTCAAAATCTGGAATTACAAGACTGATTTATACAAATTTTTATACCATTTGCTAGCCTCAATTTCTTACGCAATGAAAGAGGAGCATTTAAAAGGACTGCTATTGATATCAGAATATTTAATTTCGGATTAGCTGTTACATTCCATCAGTAGGTATCTCTTTTTCCACTGTTTTCAAAATATCCTTCTTGGTGCTGCTATACGTTTACGTGCGGGACAAAAGTTGAAGTTTTCATGGAATGGTCCGAGGGCATCATGGAACAATTCTGTGATGATGGTGTAGCGCTTAGCCTTCATCTCACCTGTTACGTGAAGATAAGGCCGAAGGTGGAAGCGAACTACTACCGGAATCCTCAACACTGAGTAACTGGCTATCTTATCTCTAACTGCCAGAAAACAACAAATGTTATGGCGTCAGACTCTGGCCAGGCGGACTTATAACAAGTCCTACCTACCACCAACCAAACCGAGCAAACACGTCAAACACGTAGAATGTTAGACAACCACGTAAAGTTTGACAAACAATTTGATCGTTTACAGGGTTTACGCTTAAAATGTCCTGTAAACGATCAAATTTGTTTGTAAATTTCATCAAGCACTACTGCAATGCAAACGGTCAAACGAAAGTTTGACAAATTAAGTGCTGCTGTCACATCTCTATTGAATTTAAGTTCCTAAACGACAGGAAGACGCTGCTCTGCTTTTCAAACAAAATAATACGATCACTAAAATCATTACGAAAACGAGAGTCTTTAGTGCTTGTGTAGAAAGTTCTAGCCGTGTAAGTATCTGCAACAATTCGCCCTCGACAGCAGATAATTTACCTACTAGGTTTAGATTACCTATTTATCCCATTCAAGCAAGACCGTTTTCATCTCACAACTACCAAAACAACCTCATTAGATTTACTGGTGAGAAACGAAATAAATTTAAAAAGAAAAAAGAGCCCAACTCCACCATAACTCAAGGTGCCAGTCTAGCGCCACAACAAAACTTAAAAGAAAAAGTAATAAAAAACTAAATAAAGATCAGATGGTAAGCCACGTACGGCTGAGCACGTATCATGTTCCGCGTAATTTGAATAAATTATTGTGGGTGTTGTTCAGTGATGTCTCTATTATTTAGTCTGGACCACTAGGGACCTTTTTGTGTGGGTGACGACTCAGGGGTGGCACAAGATAGGGGCAGGAAGAAACATAACCAACCATTTACAATGTTGAGATAATTTTCAGACGTTGTTCCTCATAGCGCAACCATTTTTAAGCGCACTTAAACTATTCCACAAAGCTCACCTCTTTTAGAGGTAATTGATTTTATTAGCACACCTTAAATGTACGCTATGGGGAATAGTTCAGTTGCGCTAAATTAGGTGCGCTAAAAATAGGCGCGCTATGAGGAATACCTCAAAATTGGAGGTTTTAGGTATTTTTTAACATAACTTTATACCTAGTTACTTAACGACATTTACTAGTTACTTACTTACGTTAAGTATCTAGTAAATGTCGTTGCGTCTCGGTAATGACTAGTCAATAAAAAAAACAGTGAAGTCATGGTGATAACCATGATTAGGTGCCTACCTATTTTTTATCTGAAAAACACTTAAGGGAGCAAATATTATTGAATAATAGTAGATTATTAACCAAGGGGATAAAGCAGTGTCTTCTGTCGCGGGTGACGATTTAAATCGCGAGCGTAACGAAGGACTCTAGGTTTACTCCCGAGCGTAGCGAGGGTGTTAAAAACGAGTCCTGAGTGTAGCGAGGGAGGGATTTAAGGTCACCCAAGACTAAGACAGCTTTATCACCTAGGAAAATACTCTACTTTTCGTACCATTTGCGAAAAAATTACACAATAATAATATGAGATAATAAACTTAACGTTTATGTATTTGAAGAAAACAAAAACGCGGCAAATTCCTAGACTAATATTTTTTGTCGGAAAAGCAAAGGCATCAAGCTCATACGGCCTCGTCGGTTTTTAACCGACTTCTAAATCAAAAAGGAGGAGGTTCTCTATTCGTCTGTATGTATGTTTTTTTTTTGTGTATGTCCACCGATTACTCGAAGACGGATGGACCGATTGAAATGACTTTTACAAAAAGATGTGTAATGCTTTATATAAAAACTCAATGGTGTAAACTTACACAGATGTAGTTCAGTATTAATTTCGGTAAGTATTCCAAATTTAAATCACATTCTCTCCCTAGAGGATGAATGAAATTCAGTACAATTTTCTTTCCCTGTTTTTAACAGATTAAAAATGACTATTGTTATGTTCGCTTTTTGTGGCATAGACTGTCGCTTTTTTGAGCAAGTGGTACGAAAAAATATATGTACACAAAGAAACAGAACGAAAAACGAAACGAAAGAACTACATACATCGGAATGATCAATGTATGTTTTGTCGTCGTAATATAGTTATTAATTTATAATATGTTATAGAATACACACTGTAAACTTATCCCTAAGCAAGCTTCTACATCACAAAGGTCAACGTTTACCGTGCTATAGTGTATCAAGTTACAATACACGTGCGTAACTATATCTGTGGGTGAAGAAGCTAGCGAGCCTACAAAGTTACAACGTTTTCACCTTTTTTGGATATCTTGCTCGCTATGAAACGTGTGACGCAAGCATTATGATGTTAAAAGAGATTTATCTTTATCTATTTTGGTATTTTCTTGGAACATACCGTTTATGTACATTAATGTTAATATGAAGTTATTTTTAATTACAGCAAATTTTATTAAAATTTTAATAAAAAAAATAACCATATTTTTATCATCATGTCAGCCAAACGACGCCCACTGCTGGGCATAGGCCTCCCCCAAGGATCTCCACAACGATCGGTCCTGCGCTGCCCGCATCCAGCGGCTTCCCGCGACCTTGACCAGATCGTCGGTCCACCTTGTAGGGGGCCTGCCCACGGAACGTCGTCCGGCACGCGGTCGCCATTCAAGAACCTTTCCACCCCAACGGCCATCGGTTCTCCGCGCTATGTGTCCCGCCCACTGCCACTTCAATGATGCAATCCTTCGAGCGATGTCGGTTGTTTTAGTTCTCCTGCGGATCTCATCATTTCTGATTCGATCGAGCAGGGAAATACCAAGCATCGCTCTCTCCATTGCTCACTGGGTGACTTTGAGCCTTCTTATGAGACCCATAGTAAAAGACCACGTCTCACTTCCATAGGTCATTACTGGCAACACACACTGGTCAAAGACTTTCGTCTTGAGACACTGAGGTATTTCGGACGCGAATATATGTCGGAGCTTCCCAAACGCTGCCCATCCGAGCTGGATTCGACGAGATATTTTTATACCTGCAGTGTTTTATTCGTGTTAATCGGCCTATTTGAGATTGAACTATACTCATATGAATTTTGGTATTACCGTTTCGTTTTCGTAAAATAATTTGTCCTACCATAAAGGACTTGCATACCAACGAGGTAGGTACTTTGAAAGGATTAAAAACCAATGAAAACAAAATATTTATTATCTATTCACTGTTGAAATGTTATATTTAACTTTACATAAAACTTTTCAAGGGCATGCGAAAGTAAAAACTTACTACTTATTATTTAATTAAGATTTTATCAGTGACCATCCGATTGAATCATAATTTGAATGTGTTTGTATGGCGCTAAATCGTGCTCTATTCACAAGGTCAATAATTACAAATGTTAAGGCGCTACTCGGAAAAATATGGACTTTTTGATTTAAAACTATAGGACGGTTACAGATGTTACAAATCTGGTAATAAGATATATATTTCTTCATACCTTTAGGGCGTTTGTGCACTACACTGAATTTTACCGATCCGGAAAAAAACGGATGCTTGTATTTTAATAATTAGTCATTTATAATAGTAATTAATTAAATACAAGCATCCGATTTTTTCCGGATCGGTAAAATTCAGTGGTAGTGCACAAACGCCCTTATCTAGATTCGTATAGTTTCAAAAACACGATTTTATGATTTTGCCTCGACACTTTTTCTTTTCGAAAAGACCTCTAAAAAATACGAAAAGTGAAGATTATTCTTAAATGAGGTTACTTACACTATTGGAAATTGGTTTAATTAGTGGACACCAATAATATTGAGGATCGTATACAAGCATTTTTTTAAAAATCGCTGTAGTTTTTTAATACGTGATTTTGTGTTTTTTTTGCTTAATCTGCAAAATCGGTCTCGCTCCCGCGCGCGTCGTTTTCTCATTGCTATCTCGCTTCAGCACTTTTTTTTCGAGTATCGCCTTAAGGTTAGGATTCCCGAGCGAAATAGGCACGCTCGCTACGCTTGCTCGGCCGCGCGCAATACACTTTGATTCGCAATACCCTATTTTAGGGAATCCTAGCCTTGGCGTGAAGATGCGATTTACAAAAAAATATTTTTAGAAAAAAATAAAACCGTCTTCAAAAAAATGACACCAAAAAAGTAAGAAATAATCCCTCTAATACTGTATTCACACCAAATAACGTAAGTACTTTGAAGTCGGGCGGGTTTTAACAAAAACAACAAAAAATTGTACATTCTTCACGCCCGACTTCAAAGTACTTACGTTATTTGGTGTGAATATTAATTGATGATATGATATAATATAATATAATAATTATAATTATACTATACTTAGTATACCTAATTATAATTATTATATTATATTATATTATTTTAAATTTATATATTAAAATCTATATGGAGATTATCTTGTTTTTAAAGAAGTAAAAAGAACCTACAGAACCAGAATATTTTAAAAGTTCGAGACATCTATGGATAATCAATATCCACAGATGACTCGAACTTTTAAAAGTGCGCTAAAGGTGGCTAAAGTCAAATTCCATTCAAATCTGATTGAATCACAATTTTGTATGTGTTTGTATGGCGCTAAATCGTGCTCTGTTCACACGGCCAATAATTATAAATGTTGAGTGACGGGCAGGCGTAAGGAGATGCGATTGATGCTGAGGCACCCTGCTGCGGACCCCGATTCTGGGTACAGGGCCGGAGTTAAGGTCCCGCCACATTTTTGTGGTGTGGTGTGTTGTGACGCTATCCGTTTCATACATTTAGTATGGACACGCACGACAGAGACAGAAAGAGTCGCGCCATACAGCATAAGTGTGTTTCTAACCATACTAAATGTATGAAACGGATAGCGTCACAACACACCACACCACAAAAATGTGG
The DNA here is from genome assembly GCA_949710035.1 of Crambus lathoniellus. Classification (NCBI taxonomy): domain Eukaryota; kingdom Metazoa; phylum Arthropoda; class Insecta; order Lepidoptera; family Crambidae; genus Crambus; species Crambus lathoniellus. The sequence continues at coordinate 3,398,469 of OX453318.1, read as the reverse complement.
TTCCACCTTAAGGGACAGGTCGCAGTAAAAAAAAGATTATATCAATGGAAAGGCAGCATTAGTTTTTCGAATTGGTGCTTATTTTAAAAGGGATGCAAAAGACTTTACGATTTGATTGTGCACTAATCCAGATTGGGGCCGCGTAGTGGGTTATTGTCCATTCTCCTTCTTCTCGCAGCCCTGGGTTCTAGCAGAGTGGGGACATTGCGGATGATAATGAAGTGTTTTAGTAACATTATAACGCTATACATGCGTAAATTCACTTTTTTTATTAATTATGCTTATTACAAGTATTGGGAATAGAAACAAACAAACAAAGCTAGTAACGGAATTTTTCGTAGTGATATAAAACTATAGACATTTATATACCAACAGGTAGATAGGTATGTAGGTACATATATTTAAACAAACATAATAGATGAATTTTACCCATTACCTGGCATAAATTGATTTATCACTTCAGTGCCCTAACTCCGGTCCTGTACACAGCCATACACAAAATTCCCAAACAAGAGTCATCCCTTAACGCGCTGGCTAATTATTTAAAACATAATGGTCTCCTTATTTATGGCCTCAAACCGAAAAATATGGGCCTTTAATGGCCTAATAGAAGGCCACAAATGGCCCTTTTGTCTCGAGCGCCAACTGCGGATTCACCATAAAATTGTTTGGTCAATTTTAAATGTCTATTATACTATTTGAACAAAATGTTTTTAGTCTTTTATGAGGGCCTACTATACACAATAAGTGTTTGAACATACAATGAAAGGGTAATTAGTATCACTTTACAAAAAGTACTTAGTGCTGGTCAATTTTGCACTTTGTCCATTTTCAAAGACCACAAGCTATGGTCATTTGACTCATTTGGCGTTTTGATCAGAACTCATTTTGCTTTAAGCAAATGAGTTCTGATCTGATAGATTTTTAGTTCTTCGATGAATCACCATAATATGGTGATATATTATTATAAGTTATGAACAGAAATGGACCCAACAGTGACCCTTGAGGTACCCTTAAAAAACTTTGACTCATTTAGATATATTTTTGTTAAGAACCTTGACCTATTGCAGATAAACGATCCCTTGCAATCCCCTGTTGGTCTTTACTAGGTAGATTTAGGATAGATGTACAGTACACACGTTGAGTGATCGTATTTTTTACACGACTGCCCAAGGAGTGTTATTATTGAATGCCTATCCTTTAACCTTATATAATAAAGATGGAGATTTAAAATAAAAAACAAAATCAATCGATACACACCTATTAAATGAACGCATCATCGATATTATTACTAACTTAACAAGTAACCAATAACCCCAAATGGTAGTTAACAGAGACCCATTGTATAGTTCCCCGAAACCGTTCCACAATTAACTGTCTCTAGTTAATTGAACGACAATTTATTTGTCATGAGAACTTTGATTTTGTGTCCGCCCGCAATTCTCAGAGATTCGAGGTTCTCATGGATTTTGTGAGGGGTGAGATTGTGAAAGGTTAGTTTGTATCGTAAGAGATTTGAAATACAACTGATTGTAAGTCGTTAAAGACAAACAAGTGTATGCAATTATAGTTTCTTAATCCACTGTGGGCCTGTTGCTGAGAACCACTGTACAAGTAATTAACGAATTAGTAGTTTATGTAGGTACTTATAAGTTACCTATAATTATTGTCCTCATTCATAAAGGTTTCTCATTCTAATTATATAAAACAAAATTTTAATTTGTTGCAAACTTTTCAGAAATTGTAGGCTATTCATATTTAATAATTTTTTCCGTTTTTAATATTCAGTGGCATTTATAAAGACCTATTCTGTAAAAATCAATAAAGTCCCAAATAAAGTACTTCTCCGCCTTAGCGCCTTCGCCACATTCGATAGTCGTGTAAAATATTCTCAAAGGATCCACAATAAAACTACGCAACCATAAACTCAGCATCAATCTCCAACTTCATACAAATCACAGTCACATTGTCATCTCGAGAGCGCCTTCCTGAACAATATGGCGATAAAAGACTTTTATTTGTAACAAATTATCTTACGATTCGTCGAAGGCGCCAATATGTGAATTATTCCAACATTAAAATCAATTTCCACGTCAAATAAAATCAAACACCCAAAAAGTTTACACCGCACAAAATTCGACTTTACCTCCAAGTCATTTGGGAACGGTAAACTTCGACAGTTGTCAAATAACTTTGTCAATGACATAAAGGAATGGAGACGTCAAAAGTCAACTCCCGTACGACAACAATGAGCACTGATTGCCACGGTCCTATTCAAAAATTACACACGGCTATTATATTCTATTTAGTCCCAAATAACCATTTAATAATAGTTTACGAAGCGGCAACGTCCCCTTAGCATGCTTATTGACAATACAATAAAATAAATAACAAATAATACAAAATAGGTACCACTTTACACCTTCTTGGAAAACGGCAGTTGGTTAGTGAAAAAAAAAAGAAATAAAAACATCAGTCTCTTTCTTCTTGATACGTCTATCTTCTTCCAATCTTTTGTGTTTAATCCCCGTGGTGTTTATTGTTTACGCACAATATACAACCGTGAAACTATTTATAACTCAATTTTGTCACTTCCTCCTTGGTTTTAAAGTCTAGTTTACAATTCGCAAATTGCTAAACTAACTTTGTCTTATACCTCAACAGATTGAAGTATAGATGAAGTGGAAAATGATATAGTCAATGTGTCAATCCCTTTTCATGGCGAGGTTAATGTAAAATTAATATATTTTTGTAATGTCGACAAAAAACGGTAACATATGACAATTGGATGGGTCGACAGAATGCTTTGGATGTCTTGATGCGTGAAATTTTAAGTGGTCGTGCCAATTTCATGGAATTCAAATAGGGTAAACATTACTGTCATCTTGACTCAGGTTTCTTGTTATATTAATCTGAACAAAACCATGTTCGTTGCGATCCTGTTTTAGTTTTGGCAGTTATGGTGAGAAAGCTTCATGCACAATAAACGACTACAATTATTACTAATGCATTCATGATACCATAAGAAATATATCTAAAGTAACTTTAGGTAGGATTTTAAATTTTATGAGACGAAATACCAAAAAATAAATATTTTTCTGTTTACTCATTTGATGAATTTTGAATTATCATTGACTTGCACTTATCCCAATTTATTTGGAATCTGCGCAGTAATTTCATCTCTATCAGACCTTTAAAAAAGATAAGTTTAATGCAGTTTTCTCTCTTTGTCAAAAATAAAGGAATGGTTCCTTTCAGTGCAATTTGCTATCTCCATTATTTCGAATACTTTCCCTGCATCGGATTCGAATCGGATTCGAATTCTGTGCTTTGTCTTTGTCTATTCCATAGTGAGTGATAGAGGTAGTGCATACATTCTGCTGTCGGGACTAGGGAGCATTCCCGGCGGTTTATGAATAAGAGGGCACACCTAACACCTAACAAATAATTCCACCTTGTATGTTTATGTATTGGTTAAGACATTAGTATTCGCCTCAATTACAACAGATTAAAACTCTGCTATCCAGTTTTGATTTATATCAAGATACATATTAATACGAGGAACCTCGGTGGTCATTGTTTGAAAAATAAAGGTCGTTTAAATCGTATAGGAAGCTTATCAGATGTATCACCTCAGAATATTGATGAAGATCTAATAATACTTCATAATGTTCCTGAATCGTAAAATTTTAGAAATAAAATACTTATATTTATTGCACTGCACACTATAGCGACTCGCCCTGTCTTCGCACAGGTGCAATGTAAATGTATCAAACTATGATCAAACTATAAGAAATCGAATATAAAAACCGCATTATACTTAGTCCATTGCGTAGTTGAAATAATAAATTAATATAATTAAATTAAAAAAATAGATAGTCCATGAATTTCTAAACTTTTGTTTACAAACACTTTTTATGGTGATCGTAACATCGGAAAAAATAAAAAGACCATGCTAATGTAATGACAGCCTAAATAGTCTATTGTCTGAGCTTCTAGTTTAAAAATCAAGGTAGTGAAGAAGAATTTTGAATTAAATACGAAGAAAAGGAGAGTATTTTGTATTTTGTAATAAATATGAAGAAACGGAGCGGCACCTTTTTTGTTTTGAGTAGTTTACGAGTATTTTACTTCCAGACAACGTTGGCTGTAAGAAAACCAATAATTGGGAAAGTAAAAGAAAAACAAGCATAAAGAGGATGGAGAAAATAAGAAGCGATACGAAATAACTCTTATTAACCAAAGGGATAAGTAGTAAGATTAGAATCTATAAGTATTGATAACATTTAATAAACATGCGTCAAACTTCACCTTACTAAAAAAACAATTTGCTCAATTTTTGTTTTCAAAAAGAATGTTAAGTATACTTTTTAGGGTGTATCTATTTTAAAAACAGGGGTTGTTACAAATTTAACTAGCTTAACCGCTTATCTAATCGTTGTGGTTAAGTGGGCAACTTTACCCTCAATACTTAATTAATGCTCACGACTAAATCTTGTAACATTTTGTTACTGATTGTAAACTTTATTGTATTTACAATAAAGGTGTGCCCGTATAATGGCCACAGACAATAGAAGCGCGACAGATGTGCATTCCATTACAAAAAAAAGAGAAGAAAAAAGTTTAGTCTATGGTCAACTTTTTTTCTGCTCAAAGCGTGTCGTTTGAAAATCGAATCCAAACATATTTAAACGGCCAATTAAAATGGCAATTTGGTTTACGAGGATCACGAGGATCGCTCCTGAGCTCTGACAGCTCGTCAACGCCCCCTTCAAATTCGCTAAAATAACAGTTTTTGCTCAAAACCTTTTTGTGACGCTCAATAGAAAGATGGATCACGTTACGAAGTGCCTTTCTTCAAATAAAAAAATAATATTTCGTCGGTTTCCCTGCTGCATATTTCTATGCATCAAAATGTGTGATTAAAATTAACTAGTTAGTTATAGGTATAATAATATGTTAGGAACGGTTTCGTAGTTGATTTTGCCATTAAATAATAGTAACCAATTTAGGTAGGAAACTTAAGCCAATGATTCCTTTACTGCCATCCAAACTGCAAAATGAAAATGACTTCGATCAACAATAGTAGGTAAGTACTATGCGATTATTATAAGAATAGGACTGTCAAAACGGCCATATTTGTTTGCGTTTCGCTTCCACTTCAGGGTGTAGGATGTGCAAGAAAAGGAACAAAGATCAAAAATGCCGTTTGACAGTCCAATTCTTATAATAATCGCATAGTACTAGATTTTTTATATTTTTTATTCTATATTTAATTTAGGGACTTTTGTTTTCAAAACGTGCCAGTCAATAGTACCTAGATGAAGGTTCACGAACTAAATCAAAACTTTTATGGCTGAAAAAATGGGTAAAAATGTACGATAAATGACAGGAACTACTTATAAATATACGCTTAAGTGGTTCAGTGGGCGCATATTTTCTCAGCCGTGTTTGTCACTTCAACTATTTAGGTATCTAGACATATGTTTTATTATTGATCGAAGCTAGTAGATAATCTGATGATTAGAACAATGAAACTAGGCTGCACATCAACTTAATACATCGCTAACCAATTTAAAAAATCAAAATGTCACCTGTCAAATCTCCCGCGCAAACCGCTTTCCGTTGCCTCGCCTCATATCTCGTATTACGCATTCTTTACGCACGCCACGAATTAGTTATGTTTAAACGCGCTTGCTGTATCGCTACGCATAGCTAGGACCTACTTGACCACCCGGTTGTTCCTGCTATGTTTTGAATTGAATGCACAGTTGTTTATTATGGCATTGCGCTTGGAATATGCAACAGTTTAACTGGAAACTGTGGAGTAGAATGTGGTCGATTCTTACATTGTATTGTATTGTTTGAGTTTTAATCGGTTTTGTTGAAGTTTTGGTTTTAGATCAGTAGTGCTGGACGAAGAAGACATACTTGGGTTTAGAAATAGAAAATAATTTATTTGGTGCATGAAAAAATAAAATCCTAATCTCTTTAGAGAGTTAGGCGTACATTAGACGGTCATGCAACCATTAGTCATGACTATAGAACCAATCGATATAGATGAGGAACATGGGGCAGCGTTATGAATGGTTCATTTTGATGATCGTACATGACTAACAGCAAACTGTCAGCAAAACCTGCCGTCTAATGTAAGCAAGCCCACCGATACCACGAGATAAGGAGAACCCACTGTGCAAGCCAAATGCGGATTTGTGCGTTGAGGATTGAAAATACAGCCGAGATTAACGGCTTAACGTGCCTTCTGAAGCTCGAGATAATATAGGAAAAATGTGAAAATGGTTTCCTCACATTGATGAAGCAACGCTGGCACGTACAGCGTAACAAGTGATAGCAAAATTAGACGAGTCGTGTAAGCCTTTCGGTAGCATAGTTGGTCAGAGCATCGGGCCGGATACCCGGAGGCGCGGGTTCGAATCCCGCCTGAAAGCTACTGGCGGCTACTACTATATGGCTAGTGGTTTATTACTATCACATTTTTCCAATACCTACTTACAGAATTGCACTGTAAATGCATAAAAATAATTTAAAATCTCGAGATAATATTTTTTTGATATCACCCATCCCATGACCGAACATTGTGAAAGTAGCTTAACCTCAACGATCGCAGAACCAAGCGACTTATTGCCATGCCAGCCAAGGTTTATTAATGAAATACGCATATCACTCATCAAATCACTCTTCCACTTGTCACCACCTCAATCTTAGCATCCTATCTGTCCATCTTATTACCTATCTTCATAAAATCCTATAAATATTCTTGGCGCACAAGCGTGTAATAATTTAATGGGCGATGGAGCGCCCGCGCCGGTTTCCTGCGCACAGGGTGGCGCGTGCGCTGTGAATGCGTGATGCGTACTGACTAATTAGGTATTAATGCTATTAAGGGAAATGGGAGACATCGTCTGCGAAGAAATTGCTTTAAGGACTTTTATGCTAGAATCGAATCCCTGCTCGATCGAATAAGAAATGATGAGAACCGCAGGAGAACTAAAACAACCGACATCGCTCGAAGGATTGCATCGTTGAAGTGGCAGTGGGCGGGACACAAAGCCCGGAGAAACGATGGCCGTTGGGGCGGAAAGGTTCTCGAATGGCGACGGGGCGTACCGCGGCCGGTACGAGGTCGCCTCTCGAGAACGTTCCGTGGGCAGGCCCGCTACAAGGTAGACCGACGATCTGGTGAAGGTCGCAGGAAACCGCTGGATGTGGGCAGCGCAGGACCAATCGTTGTGGAGATCCTTGGGGGAGGCCTATGCCCAACAGTGGGCGTCCTACGGCTGAAATGATGATGATGATGATGCTAGGAACAGTCATAACGAAGATCTCGAAAGGCTAGGGCTAGTGCGTTTTAGAGCGAACAACCAATCAGTGGTTGGCGGTGTTTCCGATTGCCCTGCGATCATGGATATAAGTAGTATATTAAAAAGCCTGCGATCGTTTTCCCACAAAATCTATTTATTTGTTGAATGTAGCATGAATGTCGTATGACAGCTCAATAGTGCAATGCAAAATATTCTATAAGCTATTTGAATAAAACTTAAGAAAATCAGCATTAGACATTTTTTTATGCAGCTTATGCTAGAATTTAGACCCTATTCAGAAACAGCATTTTGATTTGCACGAAAATTGGCTGTCATAGGACCCATGCTACATTAATAGAAGATTTTGTGGGAAAGAGTACACCTTTCATTCAACATAAATGACGTTTACATCTATGATATTAGAGAGCTGAATAACCTGTTTATTGTGACAAGCATATCTGTTCCGGTGACAATCTTTGGAAGTAAAACATTATGACATGACACAGTCCCTTTTGACAGCTAATTTTGTATTGCAAGTGGCTCCACTGTTACCTCTTTTATTATTCGTAAAAAATATAGAAATTATTACTACTAAATACACAATCTGATATACAACATATGGCAAAAGGAGAGCATAGAAATTTTAGACTTTTCCATGTTTCCAACCCACATAGCTCACACGCACCAAACATTTTCAAAGACACCTTCAAAAAGCCCTTAAACTACATGCATTCATCACACCACACATACAATCACGCGCCCAAAAGGCCAATAAAAGTGACGTCACATTCAAGATTAAGCCGTTGCATCATATCCCATTACTGCCCATTCTGTACCCGGCGCACGCGCCACGTGACTTACTGAGCAAGCATTAGGATACTCCCTACGGGTTGGGAATATCTTATAGAAATGACGTTTAAGTTAATTTTGGGTGTCATAGGCATCTTCGTCATAGATAAATTTGATATCGTGGGAGAAACGACTTTGTGTCTGGCCGTTAGTCACCAATCCCAATAAAATTATCTATACTATTCTTGGTAAGTGGGAGACCTATTTTTGGTTCGTTATTTAGCAGCAGCACAGCGAGGTGTGAGACAGGGAGACGTCATCTCTCCGAAACTGTTCATAGCTGCGTTGGAGGATATTTTTAAGCTTCTGAACTGGAAAGGATACGGCATCAACATCAATGGCGAGAACCTAACACACCTACGGTTTGCGGATGATGTAGTTCTAATGGCTGAGACCTTGGAAGACCTGAACACAATGCTCAAAGATCAATCAATCAATCAATCAAAATTGTTTATTTGCTTGAGATCTCAATCAGATCTCTTATATGCAGCGTTTGGGAATATATTCGCGTCGTCCGAAATACCTTAATGTCTCAAGACGAAAGTCTTTGACCAGTGTGTATTTGCCAGTAATGACCTATGGAAGTGAGACATGGTCTTTTACTATGGGTACCTTAGTACTTTTATTTATTCTGTGCTATGGGTCTCATAAGAAGGCTCTAAGACACCCAGCGAGCAATGGAGAGAGCGATGCTTGGTATTTCCCTGCTCGATCGAATCAGAAATGATGAGATCCGCAGGAGAAATAAAACAACCGACATCGCTTGAAGGATTGCATAATTTACAAGGATATCTTGGCAATTAATCTTACTGAGGTTAAGTTATACTGAGGGAGTAAAAGCTAATACTCTCTAAGAACTAGGAATATCTTATAAGAATTATGTATATAAGTTAATTTTGGGTGTAGAGTAGGCATAGTAAGTAGCTTCGTAGATGTATTTTAAGCCGTGGGAGAAAGTTATCATTGACTTTAAAGAAACCAGTGAGGCAATTCAGTAGGTACTTACTTACCTACTCTTTTGTAACATAATGAAGTTTCTTATTTGAACAAACGTCCTTTTAAACTTTCCAAATTTTTACCCGACTGCGACAGAAGGAGGGTAATGTTTTTTGAGAGTAGGTATGTATGTATGCAGATTTCTATGTTCCCTGCTACAGCCTAAACGGTTTGAAGGATTTTAACGTATGCGGTGATAAGATGCACGTTAGATTCGTCTTGATAGCTCTAGGAAAGGTATTTCGCGTGTGGGGGTAGTAAATCTTCACATTGATGAAATTAACGCTGGCTATATGGATGAAATTAACGCGCTGTATACAGCGCGTAAGAAGTATTGGATAAATTCGACGCTTCTCGTAACGACTCCGTAGCTCAGAGGTTAGAGCAGTCGCCCGGATAGCGAAAGGTCATGGGTTCGAGTCCCATCGGAGCTGGTTGTGAGACGGGTCGATTTTTTCTAAATACCTACTTCATTTTTCATCTTTCAAAAAGCTTGTAATTAAAGATCTTGTGTTTCCCTTTTTAGTGGTTAATTTTTTTCCTCTGCAAGTGGCTTAGCTACCTCCTCTGAGCTGGATCAGTCTCAAACAGAACTTCAACAGCAACTTGAAAAAAATTACAGCTATGATCAAAATAAAATGCTTTGGCCCTATACCATCTCCTTTTATCTTAATATTAAAGTAATGTTAATTTAAAGACGCCTATCACTGCGTATAGCGCCATCTCTTTCACCAATTTACTTTTTTATTGTTAACAGTTTGTACTAAGGCTCAGACCTAGTGGGAAGTTTCTTGTCCGCTTTTTTCGTTATGCTGGGGCTTCACCTGCGTGACGCCTAACGGCGTTAATAACGGCATGCGCGTCTTAGCGCGCTTATTGTATCAAATAAGTGCGCTAAAACCCGGCTACAACTGCGTATTATATCAAATAGCGCGCTAATTAATGGCATTAGACGCAGGTGAAGCCCGGGCATTACAAGACTTTCACAGAACCTTTTTTCAAGCCAAATAGTGTAGCTTCTATTGTATTGAAGTGTGAACACTATAATTTTCATTTTCGTTTTTTAAATTTTCATTGCTTTTCTTATATACTTAGGTAGTATACTGTATGTAGGTAATTTGAATAAATGAATAAACGAAACATCAAAACCTTATTGCATCAATTATCTTATTTGATCATAAAAAAATTTGTTAGGCCCTATGTTGTAAAAAAGCCACTTTTTTCACTCACAGGAGCGTTTAATCTTTTTATCAACCGTTTATTGAGATAAAAATCTAAATAATCTCACATTATTTCACAAGACAAGTGCGAAGTGTTTCAAAATACTCTGTGCCTTACTTGCTTTTAATAAAAACAAAAAGTCCAATTCTACGTCTTATTAGAAACGGGCTAAAGTTCAAATTTCAAATAAGCTATCAGTCTTATTGACAGCAATGTGTAATCTCACGGTTATTTAACAGAGTAATACATCCACTAGAGATAATTTCACATTGTAATATTCAAATTATGTAAGTAGGTAGGTATAGTTGATAAAGCAGGAAGGTTTAACGTTATTTATCGCGTTCGTAACAAGATCGTTTTTTGCAGTTTTTTTTATCCGCAACGGGGTATCACTTAGCCTTCATCACACCTGATGTATAGTGATGATAAGGCTGAAGTTGGAAGTGTACTACTCGCACTAAAGGAAGTGGCTATCTTATCTCTAACTGCCGGAACACAACAATGCTGAAAACATTGTTGTTATGGCATCAGACATAGATAAGATGGTGGTAGGCCACCAACCAAACTGAATACAACATGTACCCCCACTGGGAAACGAACTCGGGACCTCTAGGTCTAATACCGGTGGGTATTTTCGTAATGAAACGTAAGGTTTATGTGATGTTCACATCACAGTACACTGTTCAAGTTGGGTTTAATTTCATTACTTTCACCAGTTTCTGCGCATACGCTGCTCGGTTAATTTCAGTTCGTCGCGAAACATGGCCACTTGTTGCTATCCCGCCCGCCCGCATGGCGCCGTCTCGCTCCACCATCATTATGTTATTAGGCCTCTTGCTACAAGAAGAGCTGTGATTAGCAGGTGATTAAGCTTCATTCAACATAATCATGTAATTATTTATTTATGTTTTAGAGGCGAGTGTGTTTTGTACGTAGTATATGTTTGAAAATCAGATAAAACATATCAGGGAATAAAAATTTTGTGTTTTACTTGGTCGGTAAAGTCAAAGTGAGTTTTTCAATACGCGATTTTTTTTCATGTTATCTAAAGATTTGACATGTTCAAATGTACTTGCAAAAGAACCTTCATTGGTACATAAAGTCACGAAATGATGGATTTTTCATATGATATTAAAACTTACAATAAAACATGATTTCGTTTAAAAAATTCTTATTGGTAAACAATAAATGTTTTGTGACGCGTCTATCCGACTTATTTGTCTAAGTATTATTTTTGTATCCAGGCAGGTTATTAGAAAATAAATAAGTAAAATTATATTTTAACCCTTGACGCCTGACCGGCCGAACAGGGCCGGAGAACATTGGAAAATCTATTGTGTCTCATTTCTGGGGCGTTGAAGGATTAAATAATTATATCAGACTAGCTTTCCGCCCGCGGCTTCGCCCGCGTGGACTACACGACGTTATCCCGCGGGAATGTGATATTTTCCGGGATAAAAAGAAGCCTATGTTCCTCTCCAGGCTACAAAGTATCTATGTCCCAAATTTCAGCCAAATCCGTTCAGCCGTTTTCGCGTAATTGAGTAACAAACATCCAAACATCTAAACATCCAAACATCTAAACTTTCACATTTATAATATTATATATATAATATATATATAGTAGGAAGTAGGATAGTAGGATTAGTAGGATACCTAGCTTAGCACCTTCGATCAACAATAAGACCTTAGCACACTTAGCGCTTTATTTATTTATCGGTTATCGTTATGTTTCTTTTTATTGCTTTTCGTAAAATGGATTTTTCCTCCTATTTTTTACATTTATCTAGCAATTTGCCATATACTATGGGTGCAAGTGAACGCCACGCAATAACGATATCTGCTCACGATCGCTAATGAAATGAACAACAGCGGCCCCGGCTCGAGCGGGACAGACGGACCGAAAGATCTTGTGACTAATTTAAATAATATTGCAAATTGGCGGTCGCCAGATATTTCATTGGATAGTAGGGTGGAGGTAGGCTTAGGGCCTTAGATCATCAATTCCACTAGATGAAGCCTCACGAACTAAAACACAACGAAAATATGGCACCGAATGCCTTCTTTAAACGAAGAAAAAGGTCAAAAAAGGAAAAAGGAAAAATATTACGATCATAATGAACCGTGTAATATTGTCACATGAGTACTATCAGAGAGACGACTGTCATACAGCGTATGTCATGTCATTCCACTGGCTGAGCTGTCATAAACCGGTTTTTTCCAGTCACGCCGTGTACGTGACACGCCAGTGACAAGCAGCCAGTGGAAACGCACACATGCGCAGCATGCTTGTGTAGTAGTGTAATCAATGCGCACCGTAATATGAAGTAAAGTCTCTGTTATACGTAGTATTTTTTTTCCTCTGTGATATTGTTGTCACCGTATTAAGTTTTCTGTATACGAAATTTCTAGTAGGATATGGCTATACCTATGTTTTATAGCAGTATTCTCATATGATCGAAGACTACGCGAGGACTTCGGCTGAAACTGTATTATATAAGTAGTTCTTGAGCCATTTTATGTCCCCACTGCTGGGGCATAGGCCTTCCTTATGGATGGATCCTTGTGCATGGCACATACCCACCACGCGGGCCCAATGTGGATTAGTGGGTATAAACGACTGCAAATGCAGCCGGGACCAACGGCTTAACGTCCCTTCCGAAGCACGGAGGAACTCGAGATAATAAATTTTTGGTCACCCATCCCGTGACCGACCTTTGCGCAAATTGCTTAACTTTAACGATCGCAGGCCGAGCGTCCCAGTCACCGCGCCACGGGCTCCTCGGTAGTAGTACATCATCATCCATACGACGCCCACTGCTGGGCATAGGCCTCCCCCAAGCATCTCCACAGCGATCGGTACTGCTTGACCCTCACCAGTGGCTTCCCGCGACCTTGACCAACCCTCTACCGGCTAAGCACCGTCCGTCGGCTTGAAGCCGATTACGACGCATCGTGCCATCCTTGTCATGCCATACCAAATGTGTTACGACATTACAAGGATGGCACCACGATGCGTCGTAATCGTAATCAAGCCGATAAGGTGCTTAGGCTGTAGCCCCCAGATCGTCGGTCCACCTTGTAGTGGGCCTGTCCACGGAAAGTCGTCCGGTACGCGGTCGCCATTCGAGAACCATTCCACCCCGACGGCCATCGGTTCTTCGCGCTATGTGTCCCGCCCACTGACACTTCAGCTGAGCAATCCTTTGAGCGATGTCAGTTGTTTTAGTTCTCCTGCGGATAGTGTATCGTAATATTAAAATAATAATGTATTACAAACTGACTGTCCTTCCTAGCAGTGTGTCCGGTATCTATCCGAACCGATATACTGTTCCACCGGAAACCAGTCACATTATCTTCCATTACGTTCTAAAGAGCAAATAAGTTTAATTTTACCTGTATTTACGACTTTTTGTCCACTAATAGCTAAGTACATTATTAATTGATTCCATAATCGATGGAATGGTATAATTGGTATGGCTATTGAAGGAGATTGATCGTGCCTATGCCTTCGATGAGCTTCGATTGTGCTCATGTTAACCTAATACTTAATCATCATACAGAATCTAATAAAAAAAGGGCACTTGCTTTATTTTGCACATATGCACACTTCATTGTCATTTAAATAAATTCGTTTCGTTTGTTTACAATAATTCCTATCTTCCCCTTAATAAGCTATGTGTAGTTAAATTATTTGTATTTTCTCTTCTACACAGGTAGGTAGGTACTCCAATCACGAACGAGACGTCAACGTGCGCGTCTCGATCTCCCCTAGTCGCAAGAGGGGACTCAGTAAGGCCCTGTTCCCCCTGTAGGGTGGAGCCTTAATAGGCCACTCTCCCCGGGTCATGTGGAGCGTGCTAACATACCCACAGGCTCGGGGAAGGCGCAGGTCTTCGAGAGGAGTTTAGTTCGTAGTCGTGCCTTCTCCCGTTCGCCCCGTCTGGCCTGCCCACCACGAGTGGGTAGCGTTGTGGGGAGCTGGGGAGGAAGCTCTCTCCCTCTGCCCGGCCCCCTCTCGTGCTTTTGGGCTCGTTAGGGGGGGAGGGCGAAGCCTAGTAGGCTTGGCGGGAGGGCTGGGTGCGGCGGCGGACATGCCTTGGGTGTGACCGAGTCCAACATAACGTATGGTATGCCTAAAAATCGCATTCTCCTTTTGTTACAAAAAAAGGTACTCCAATCATATACCAAAAGACGCGGCTGTCTCTAGTTGCAATGAAACCAAGCCTAATAAAACCTTCCATCGATCCAAGACTATGTTTACAACCTAACCTTTTGTTTGTTTACACTAATTCCCATCTTCTCCTAACTATACATCATCATCATCAGGCCCAATAGCCCTTAATAAGCTGTGTGTAATTAAATCATTTGTATTTTCTCGTTAACACGGGTTACTACTCGCGGCTTACGGCCCAATTTAATTACACGGACGGACATTAAATTTTTCTAACCACTTTAGGGTTCTTTGGCTGTTTTTTAAAGTGTAAAACAGGGTTTAATTTGAAATATGGAAAATTAAGAATTTTAGAAAAAATCGACCTGTCTCCTAACGGGTTTGGTCAAAGGGTCACAAAGGGTTTAATTTTTTTTGTTGTTAGGTAAAATCTAAACTTTTACTGTATTGTTGAACTAAGGTTATATCCATTCATAACATTTTTTTTTAAGTAATGTAGTTTTTACATCATTTTATTTTTTTATGATCTGATGTTTTTTTTTCTGACTCTGTTTACAGATTAATATAGTTTGATTAATTTATCAAAAAGTGTTTAAAAGGAATCATAACCTTTAACTTATTTTTAATGTAGGCATATTTACAAAGTTGTATAATATACCTATTGACTAACATATTAACTTCTGCACCCCTAGCGTGGAAAACTATCGTAATGATATCGAATAGTTATTTCTAGTGTTTTTTTTTTGTGTAATGGCTTCTTCCGTTTTTCACAGAAATTCCGCCAACGTCCCATAATTAATGAAACACGGTTTTGCCGAAATATGTCCGGTGAAAAGAACACGTTTTCAATTTTCAGCCTTGACACCTTGATACCGCCCTACAAAAGCTGTCAAAGTGCTGCTGTCAACTTCAGTTCCTCATACGACCGAAAGAGGCGCTACTCTTGTTTTCATACAAAACTTTACGATCACGATAACGGTTACCGAAACGACAGTTTTTAGTGCTTTAACATATAAAACTAACAAAACTAATATAGAACTAACTTACTCACTAAGCAAGTTCATTATTTATGTATGAAGTTCTAACACGAATCTCCTTTCATCAAAATCTGTCAAACTGTCAGAATCTCTTCATCACTAACGCCACAGTTTTACTTGACCAAATTCCATCAGAGCATTATCCTGGTTTTTCTCAGAAACCCGATTCCGTACGGTTTATAACCCATAATAATTGGTTTACTAGCACCTTGTTAGGGCGTGTCCACACGGCCAGCGGGAGCCTTGTTAAGGGCGGCTGGCAGTTACACCGTCGTATGGTAAGATCCCGAAATGGGGTGAAAACGTAAGATTTTTTTACTAATTAAGAGTTGTGCTTAGTGCATTTTAGTACCTTAAGTGCTGACTAAGTAAGTTTTTATTGTTCAATTTATTATTTCTCATAAAAATAAAACCGGCTATGCTATGTTTAACATTTTTGCCAATGAGTAGGTACAGAATGATAAACTTTAATATTGATAGAGTTATAATTTAATATACCTTGAAGCCGGTATAATTATGAGGGGTTAAAACTTTGTTTGATGAAGTAGAAAAAAGCCTGTTAAATGCAAACAGTTGGCTCATATCAATGCCAGCTTATAACCTACAAACTCTGTTTCACAGAACTACAATCTCAACCAGTTATGCCCGAATACTCGTACGCTACTTATCTTTGGGAGCGTCTCACACATCGCCCTGTCACTTTAAATGTCAAACGTATGAAAGAGATGCCATGATGTTTGAGACGCTCCCAAAGATGATTTACGTACGAGAAATCGGAAAATTTCGGACGTACGGAAATCGGGCGTAAATGTCACAAGAAAGCTGCACCACCTCCTGAAACTTGACGTCTGCAATTTCTTAACTCTCCAGCCGAATATAACAATGTACAAAGAGAATGGTAGTATTTGACTAGAGTGCGCGCCAGATAAGTCTGCGCGCAGTCAAAATCGAATACTAGCTTAGAAAAGAAATTGTAACTAGCGCCAAAAACGCCCCAGCCACGCGCAGAGTTTAGTATATTATGTCACATAACAATTATATCAAAGTAAAAATTAAATATAAACATCTGACATGCTCTCTACTATTGAAAGCTTTACAGGTAAACGTGATAAAATAAAATTTCTTATAACCTCAAATTTTTAAAGCATTTGACCTGAATGTAGTTCAATATTCTTTACGGTGTAAACGCAGCCAAACGAAATTGGTAGTCAATATTAAAATATTGACCACAATTAGTGCCCGATTTCGGGCCCCTGCTAATAAACCCACTTGCTAGGAACCCATTAAACACCTAGCATCATTAAAAGCAATAAAATTTAAACGCGCTTATTGTAAAATGGCTGTTATACCGACGAATAAATTTATTGTCAGTGTATCATTAAATTTCGCTGTCAAACTAAAGTTGATTACGAAATGTCTTCTCGTTATATTGATAGTGAAAGCTGCAGTTATTCTTTACTAAGGATTTATATTCATCACCATCTTCATCTTCATCAGCCATATAATGTAGCCAAAGGCCTTCCTTATGGATAATGAGAAAGCCATTATCTACCACGTGAGCCCAATGCAGATTAGAACAGAATAGAAAACTTTTATTTGCCTTAAAACACGGTATTTAAGATATTACAAGATTTAAAAAAGTGCAGCATGTACCCTTTGCTGGGTTTTTCACCAACTTGACACGAGAGACTGAGCACACGTGTGTCCAGTTGGTGAAACTCAAAATTAGTATCACTTATTATTTCGTCATCCGGACACGCCAAGATTTTGACGCGTGTCGAAACTTAAATTAAATCACTTTTATGTTTTCTCCAACTGGACACACGTTCGCATTTTATCCGAATTCATGACAAAGTACAGTCAAGCAGATAAATGTTTTGTATCGTTATGATCGGCCACTAAACTGTAAAATTTTCACTACTAGCAGATCCTCGCGGTTTTACCTGCGTGATACCCACTTCCGTGGTAACATCGGAATAAAATATAGCCTATGTCACTCGGGAAGAATGTAGCTTCCTAATGGCATATTATTCTGTGCTACTGGTCAAAGAATTTTCTAAATTTGGTCCAGTTGTTCCTGAGATTAGCGCGTTCAACCAAATATCTTCTTTATATTGTCTTTAAATAATACTATAGCCTTCTTCGATAAATGGACTATCCAACACAAAAAGGAATTTTTCAACTCGGTGCAGTAGTTTATATAGCTAAACTACTCTATTTCCAAAGTGTCAAATATTGTTGTTACAGAGTAAAACAATTACCCATTTTTTTGTCATATGTATGCGCTATTGATGATTATTTTGATATTTTATTTTATTATTTTATGCCACCTATAGCTGCTCAATGTTGTTTCAACTCCAGTCTCGTACAAACTACTTCAACGAGATTTAGTAAACAAGCACGTTTTGCAAGTTTGTATATATGGAGTGCATCTTTCATGGCTAAAAACGTCATTGCGTTTAACCATGTAAAATCCAAAAATTTACTTTGCTGAGTTCTTGAGTTGAGCTGACTTAATTGATTTTACTGTAATACTCGAAGTGATGATTTAAATTTTTTATTATTTAGATAATTTGAATATTTTCAAGCTATTGTAAAGTAAGTACCTATAGGTAACCAAAATAAGTAAGTATTAGCTAAGTAAGTATAAGTATTTGTCTCCATTTTTTATTCTGAAATATTTGTTTTATTTCAAAATTTTGAATAAGATTTTTCAAACAAAAAGTGAGGCACTTTTTCATGAAACCTCCTCGTTCAACAATTCAACGGACGTAACGATTATTCACTTGACTGTACCCTTTTTTGAAAAAAAAAAACAGTTTTTCGCCAACTGGCGAAAACATAAAAGTGATTTAATTTAAGTTTCACTATCTTGGCGTAAAAATCTTGGCGTGTCCAGATGACGAAATAATAAGTGATACTAATTTTGAGTTTCACCAACTGGACACACGTGTGTCCAGCCTCTCGTGTCGAGTTGGTGAAAAACCCGTTTTGGGGTATGGGGTGCTATAAGAATAGCACGCAAAAACGTCCAACATTGTGAAATTTTAAATCCTAAACATTATTAAACTACAAATTAAATACCATAAATTACAAAAAAAGATTGGTGGGTACGTATTAATGACTGCGAACGCAACCGGAGGAGCTCGAGATAACAAATTTTCGGTCACCTATCCCATGATCAGCCATTGCGAAAGTAGCTTAACCCCAACAATTGCAGCCGCAACCTCAGGTCGACCGTTATAACTCGACCTGAGTACTGTAACTTGAGTTTGAGTTTTTCCATTGAATAAGATAATTTACTGTACTTAACAAAAAGTACTTATTCCAGATAGCAAAAAAATAACTTTGAAATAGGTATGTGGTTACTTCTAGGAAGTTAATTCTACCCGGAGTTGGTCAGAGCAGAGCTTCATCATCGGCCCGGATTCCCGGGGGCGCGGGTTCGAATCCCGCTTTAAAGCTACTTGCAGGGCTGGCGGTTTTTTAGTTATACAGGACTGCCCTAAATTAGTGTTGCCGATCGATAGGCCACTATCGATAGCATTTCGATAGTCTATCGATAGTTTAAGCAAAAACAATAGTATCGATAGCTTTCGATAGTATCGATACTATCGACCTTGTTAGGCTCTTCGTTTTGTGGACTGTAGATTCTTGGTTGGTAGTATAGTATAAACAAAACACTGAATAAAATAGGAACGATTTTATTTGCACACTCATTAATAATATAGCAAAATCAGCGGACACCGTTTTATTGCTGCCGAGGGGGCAGAGCAGAGAGAAAAGAAGAACGGAAGTACATAATTTTTTACTCTTTTTAAAACTAGTTTAATGTTGCCAGCAACAGACCTCTCTTTTCATCATCATCATCACTTTAACCGTAAGACGCCCACTGCTGGGCATAGGCCTCCCCAAGGATCTCCACAACGATCGGTCCTGCGCTGCCCGTATCCAGCGGCTTCCCGCGACCTTGACCAGATCGTCGGTCCACCTTGTAGGGGGCCTGCCCACGGAACGTCGTCCGGTTCGCGGTCGCCATTCGAGAACCTTTCCGCCCCAACGGCCATCGGTTCTCCGCGCTATGTGTCCCGCCCACTGCCACTTCAACTGAGCAATCCTTCGAGCGATGTGCGGTCGTTTTAGTTCTCCTGCGGATCTCATCATTTCTGATTCGATCGAGCAGGAAAATACCAAGCATCGTTCTCTCCATTGCTCGCTGGGTAACCTTGAGCCTTCTTATGAGACCCATAGTAAAAGACCACGTCTCGCTTCCATAAGTCATAACTGGCTACACACACTGGTCAAAGACCTTAGTCTTGAGACATTGAGGAATTTTGGACGCAAATATATGCCGGAGCTTCCCAAACGCTGCCCATCCGAGCTGGATTCGACGAGAGACCTCTCTTTTAGTGTCGATCCCTGACGGCGAATAAACTATCGATAGTATCGATAGTATTGCTTTTCAATATTAATAAATTATCGATACTATCGACCCTAATGGAGCCTAAATACCCTAAATGGAGTGTTTAAGGTTAATGAATGTATGTATGTGTAATAAAATAACATAATAATATGTAAGTATTTGAATTTCTATATTCCGCCATAACAATTAAATTATGACGATCGTTTTGGCCAGACCTCAGAAAGTGCTGCTGATTAGAAACCAAAAATAAAATTCACATTAGCTCTATCTAAATGCTATTTAATATAATTATAAAAGTATCTATACCTCTGCTATTAACATTAAAATGTACTAATTGGTGTACTCGTCAGGTGTTTAATAAATATAATTCGATTCGTATCTCAAGTGAATTCAAATGATAGCAATCCGGTGTGCAATTAGGAAGCAAAACTAAATATTTTACGAATTATATTATCTAATCATTATCAACGTACAGTCGCTAAGACATCAAGGTTAGCTTGCTGTCTTTATCGGTTTGTTGCTTTGCTGCGTCCCGTATTGAGGAGAAGTAGTAAAAATTCCGTCCTTTGTAGGACAGGCGAAGACATTAAGCCATTGAATTAAAAATTGTACTCCATCTATCATAGAACACAATACAGATAGAAGTAGTAACTCGGCAGGTCTTGGCCTGGGCTTTAAGCTGATCTGTCGTAGTCTTTACATCTCATTGATTAAGGAAGTCATCAACGTTCTTAACCAATCTTTATCTTTATCTTAACAGCTTTAAATATCTAAAAGCGCCAAATTACACGGGAAATTAAAACGAAATCGTCAATCGAAATGTGATGTCATTATCAAAACTTGTCGTAAGTTTTTGTTGTTTGTCCTTGTCGAACTAGAGGGGTTAGAATGAGACATGTTTATGAAGGTAACCAAATTAGGGACTCTTAGGGGTAGTACACACATTACAGTAGGTACTTTTGAAAAAATATTTATATTTGAAGATCATACTCCATAATTATATCTTGGTCTTCTTATTCGATTATATCCTAACAACTTTAAGAACACCAAAATTAAGGTGTACACGGGTTTACAGCTTATATCTCTCATTCCGAGGTGAAACCACTAATACGACGGGATTTTATGTCTGGTTCAAAATTGCGTTTAATTAAAGTAGATATTTTGAATTCATGAAAATATCCAATGCCAATTTTCTCAATGTAGATATACTGTTTTGTTAACGTCTTTCAAATAAAGAATCCATACTAATATTATAAATGTGAAAGTGTGTTTGTTTGTTTGTTTATTTGTTTGTTTGTTTGTTTGTTTGTTTGTCCGTCTTTCACGTCAAAACGGAGCAACGGATCGACGAGATTTGCGGTATGGAGATAATTTGAGAGCTGGGGAGTAACATAGGCTACTTTTTATCCAGGAAAATTATAGAATAAAAATGGTAATTTTGTATAGAAAACCGTTAAACTGTCATACTTTACACAACTGTCATTTCTTAGCCGCTTCCTGTGCGCTTCCCGCTTCCAAAGAGAAGGTATGTCAAAGAGTATGTAATCTAATCACTGACATTTTTGCCGCTTAGGATTTTTTTTAATAAGTGACATTGTGTCCGGCAGGTGATACGAAGTTCGTGTCCAATAAAATTTATATGGCAAAACAACGTTTGCCGGGTCAGCTAGTTTTCAATAAAAAAGACAAAACACTATAACCAAAAATGGTTTTTTTTCTTAATAATATTAGGGTAAGAGTGGTTCTTATTTTCTTTTCTCGATCAATGAATGCGATGTTCACTAACATGTTAACTCATTTATTTGTTGTTTGTTATCAAAGTACCAAGTGTACCTCGACCTTTACATCCAACGCTAATGAGAAGCACTCATTATCTCCTCTCACAAAACGGCTCGAATTATCTCATCCTAATCTTCGATAGAGAGAAGTGTTGAAAAACCAATTCGTATAAATAAAACGCTCTGAACACAAGCAAAAGGTAAAACGAAAAGCGGACCAGATACACAGAATAAATACTCGCGGTACCTATTATTCCAGCTTTATATAAAAGGTCGAACGCGAGTTATGATGTTATGGATGTGTCTCTCGATGAAGCGCATACAAAGATCCTTCCAGCCCCCTTGATTTACAAACTGTCGGAAAAGCTTCCGGCAGCGGAATGTATGCACTGTCTCTGCCACTCACTCCCAACAAACATTTGTAGGTCGCCGCGACGTCGCCATTACGTTACTATCACGGCAATTTAAAAAAATAAAACCGCCTTTAAAAAAATCACATCAAAAAAGTAAGAAATAATTCCTCACCAAATAAATAACGTAAGTACTTTCAAGTCGGGCGTGAAACATGTACAACTTTTTTTGTTGTTTTTGTTAAAACCCGCCTGACTTCAAAGTACTTACGTTATTTATTTGGTGAGGAATTATTTCTTACTTTTTTGATGTGATTTTTTGAAGGCGGTTTTATTTTTTTATAAAAATAATTTTTATTTTACTTTTTTTAGTGCATCGTGCAGTCAATATACGTGTATTCTGGTAAATAGGTATGTGATCAGACTGAAAACCTCCTTTTTTGAAGTCGGTTAAAATACCTTGAGTTATCCCCTTTTCAACAAAACAAGAATCATCTAAATCGGTTTATAAACAAAGGAGTTATGCCTAAAGATACGTATTAAATTCACAAAAAGTGGTAATGAAAACGATAGTATTTTCAAGATTTCCTGAAAACTACTGAACCGATTTCAAAATTTCAAAAAATGGGACCAACTTGGAAACCAACCTGATGTAATAAAGTTTTAACCATTTCAATCGGTCCATCCGGCTTCGAGTAATCGGTGGACATACAAAAAAACAGACGAAAAGAGAACCTCATCCTTTTTGATTTAGAAGTCGGTTAAAAAGGGCCCACTTTATGCGACTCAGTGTCGTAATAGAGTCATGTAGCGGTCGAATAGACCATTTTAGTGTCGTTTAGAGGTTGTATAAAGTTAATGGGCTCTAAATTGTATTAAGTTGTATTAATTCTAAAATTACGCCAATCCGATGTGTTTAGCACTTTCTTGCCCGAATACTCGTACGCTACTTATCTTTGGGAGCGTCTCAAACATCATGGCATCTCTTTCATAAGTTTGACATTTAAAGTAACAGGGCGATGTTTGAGACGCTCCCAAAGATAAGTAGCGTACGAGTATTCGGGCATCAGTCACGTAAGTTTCACTTATTACTACAAAAATGTTTGATGGGTAAGTATAGAATAGGCAAAAATTTTGTAAATCAGGGAGCTGATCATACCGAGATAGATAGAGATACATATGAGTCATCATAACTCGTGTTGCAACCTATGAAGATGGAATACTGGAAAGGTAGTATTTATTCTGTGGTAAAACGAAACGCGGCCCAAAGACAATCTTACGAAATCTTAATTGGGGTGCGAGGTATGCCAAGAATTCGAGTTGGAACAACTTTTTTCGCTCCATCTCTTTTTTTTCGTCGTGATTGTTTTCCGTGCACGCTCGTTTGTCTCTGTCACACGGCGTCCGTCAGTCTGTTGTGGTCGCCATTTTACTTTTAAATAACGCAAGGAGATTTACACAAGGAGAGCCTACGCTTTGGCTTTCTGCAGTAAAAACTTGTGTTTGTTTCTTTGATTGTTGTCTGCTAAAAAACTTGCAAGAGAAAGCTGTGTTTCGTTTAAAAGTGTGTTTGTTCTGGGCTTTAAACGTCCTTTTAAAACATTGTTGATGGTTCGATTTAAATGGGCAATGATTTTTTCCCACGTTTTACGGTCGGTTTTGGAGTTTTGTTTGTAATATTTTGTGGTTGATCATTTGCGCGAATGGCTTGTTTGTTATAACTAGACATTCTTCAATACGCTGGATAATGAGAATACAGTGGAACAACAGAAAATCACACCTCACTCACAACCGTTCTACAATGGTTTCGGAATTCTATGCTTTGGATTTATCTTTTCTTGGGAGAATGACATTGACTATGACACTAGCATAGTATTATATTATCTGTGCCTATG
Organism: Crambus lathoniellus; assembly: GCA_949710035.1. Lineage (NCBI taxonomy): Eukaryota > Metazoa > Arthropoda > Insecta > Lepidoptera > Crambidae > Crambus > Crambus lathoniellus. The sequence continues at coordinate 3,374,424 of OX453318.1, read as the reverse complement.
CATGGCTATAGTGCAGCAAGCTTTTCTGTTCCGGTGATTATCTTTGGAACTAAAACAGTTTTCATACGGCAGTCCATTTTGACAGCTAATTTGGTATTGCAAGTGGCTCCTCTGTCACGGCTGTCACCGGAACAGGAAAGCTTGTGGCACTGTAAGGTTTATAAAGACATTATTTTTTATTTCTCATAAGAATTTACGATGTTCACTTAAAACGAAATTATACTGATTAAACTTTTTTTTATCCACAACGGGACAGCACTGAGTCTTTATGAAACCATGTAAAGTCGTGATCGTGATAAGGCTGGCGGTGGAAGCCAGTACTCCCGGAACCCTCAACCACCGAGGGACTGGCTGTCTTATCTCTAACTGCCGGAACACAACAACAAATATCGTTGTTAAGGCGAGGAATCCCGACTGAAATAGGCACGCTAACGCTTGCTCGGCCGCGCTCTATACACTTCGCGCGGACCCAGCGGCAGCCGGCAGTGAACTGTGAACTCGCGAGCGCCCCGCGAATCGATAATCACTGAATAATTAAAAATTAAATAATAAAAAATAATAATTTATGACGGCCGGAATCCCTCGGCTATTTAAAGACCATTATTTTAATATGTTTTTCATTAACTAAAACCATGTATACTGCAAGTAATATGATATTTGAATTATTATTAGACGGATGTTTGGGATTTTATTTAACACAGTAAAATATCACCAATCGAAAAAAACGGCCGGAAGCACTAGATAAATAACTGTAAAATAACATATATTTTTTCCAAGTTTTAAGTACTTGTGATTTGCGAGTAATCTATGGATTACTCGCAAATCACAAGTACTTAAAACTTGGAAAATCTAAAATAAAGATCTAAAATACCCTATTTTGGGGAATCGGTTTCTTAAGGCGCTAGACTTAGATAAGATGGTGGTAGCCCACCCAACCCAACTTATAGGTAATGTTACAAAGGCGGCGCAGCTCAAATGCATCAATAGTTATACATTATTACTAAACTAATGCCTAATGGCTATCTTTTAAGAAAACGTTGCCGTGTGTTTGTGAATGTTTTACATATTATGTAGGTATCTCTAATACGGAAACTCAAGTAAATAACACCCTATTTTGTACCTGTTACATAGGAATAAGTAATTACTTATTTATATGCCTGTTATTGCAAATTGTTTCTTTAGTGCAATTTGGATGCTAATCTACAATCATTTGTTGAAACAAACAATTACGGAAAGCGATTCATTCATAATTTATTATTAATTTCGTAATAACTAATCAAATTGGATAATTGAAAAATGAATGCCACAAGCTCATAAAATCGTAAAAGAGTTTCATATTATGTATTTAATATCTCCGTTTGAGCCAAACCAGGGGGCCAAGTCTGCTAACGTTAAGTCGTAATCGTGTCTCGATCGCGTTTCAATTGTAGTTCAGTGGTAGTGCTTTTTTAAACACTAGTTACAAGAATAAGGACAGTATGATGAGTTGTGAATGTAGTGTGTGGTGTGACCATCAATAGTATTGTGAAAAAAGTACATAATTCTTGTAACTGTGTGTAAAATAGCACTACAACTGAACTACAATTGAAACACGATTGAGACACGATTGTGACTTAACGTTAGCAGACTTGGCCCCCAGCTCTCTTGCGCTCCATGCCCGAAAATTAGCTTTTTAATAACTTGCCTGGTTAGTAGTTACTTAGTTAGTTAGTTAGTGGGGTCAAATCTTGCAAGCTTAATTTGACCCACTTCCCCGTGTCCGATGGAGCTGAAATTTTGTATACAGGTTTGGTTTAGATGACAATACAATATTAAAGTACAGTCAGCAAAAAAGCTCAACATAAAAATGATTTTTTTACTAAAAACGTATGTCCACATTAATCTTATTTAAGCACATCCTAAAACATGATATTTAATTGAAATATATTTTAACTCCTTATTTGTCAATATCCCATTAGCGTATGCGTCAGCTGGACACGGGTATTTGCACTAAACGTCCCATGTCAAATGCGAATTAAGCTGGGCATCAGACACTCGGCTTTATTATTGCAAGAGTGAAGAGTGCACTGCGAGTGTGTCGGGTGGTTCAGGATAATAAAAAAATTGAAATTAAAATTTTAATTAACCCCCTGACGCAAAAAATCTCTAAAAAGGTAAAAACTAAAATGTCTCTCTCGGTCGGGGGACCCCCCTAACATAATGGAGAGTTATACCCTTATAACACCCCTCTGATTGTGGTCCCCCGAGCGAGAAAGATTTTTTTTTACTTTTTAGTGTTGTTTTGGGTTGGGGGTTGATTATATTTTTTTATTCAATTTAATTCTTTTTAAATTACACACATGTTTGTAAGTAAATACCCATTAACCGTGTAGGTAGATCCCTACTGCAGCTAACTAAAAGAACAGACGACTTTGAAACGTCTGAACAAATTTTTACATTATTGTAGCCAAGAACTATCCTGGTCACGTCACCTTTAAAACAAAACAAGCGTATCAAAATCGGTCCGTTCGCTAGATACACAGTCACGTCAAATTTATAACACCCCTTTTTTGCAGTCGGGGATTAAAAACCGATATAAATATTTTAAACTTTAAGAATTTTCAAAACTAGCCTTCCTTGACTTTACGACGCTTTCCCGTGAAAATGCGATCTTATCGTAGACTATGGCACTCTCCAGCTCGCAAGCTATCTCCATGTCAAAAATCACGTCAATTCGTTTGCTCCATTTTGACGCGAAAGACGGAAACACACAAACAAATAAACAAACTTTCACATTAAATAATATTAGTTATTCATTAAACATTCTATTAGTATTATAGAATGTTTCAAAATGAGAATGATTTGATATACACACATCTAAAAAAGTATGTGATGACTACATAGATGCAGAATTGCAGAATCAATCAATGCCCCTTTGTTATGTCCCATTCAACTTATCCATTAACAAGGATGGTCTCCAGCAGTGTGGACATGAAATCTGACTCTTTCCGCTAAGCATCTAACGCCCGAATTCTCGTACGCTAATCATCTTTGGGAGCGTCTCAAACATCATGGCATCTCTTTCATACGTTTGACATTTAAAGTGACAGGGCGATGTGTGAGACGCTCCCAAAGATAAGTAGCGTAAGAGTATTCGGGCATTAGTACCTTAGGAAAGGCGATATTAACAATTTGTCCATCGATAAGGAAGGTTCTTGCCCCAGCAATAAGGCGTCCATAATTTGGTCTATTGATGAGAAAGGCTCAAAACGGCACTTTAAAAAAGAAGAGCCATGCCCATAATAGACTTATTTAGACTTTCTTTAGATATAATACTTACTTAGTTTAAAAAACATAAAAAAACACACTTTCATATCATCAGGCCCTCACCACCAAGTGTAGCGAATAGGTATCATCAAACCGAAACAAATGAGCTCAAACTCGAGGGGTTTCCTAGTAGCCATTGAAAAGTTCTATTGCCCACCTCTTGACTCCATCATCAGATCAGGTCGATGGTAGTAAATTATTGAAATGTCAACGGATTTCTATAAACTTACAAAGTTTGAAATCGATACGACTATAGAATTAGGTTAAAATTGAATTCCAAGATTTTCTTACATTGTAACTTAGTTAGTTATTTACAGGTGAAGCTAATAAAAGTGTGTCAAAAAAGAAGGTCTCTAAATCAGCAGTGAGGTCATTTAAAATAGGCTCATCGAGTGTGTCAATGCTTCCAAGCCCAGTAGAAAAAAGCCTTAAAAATGGGTCTAAAATACAAATTTGACGAGCCCGTGGCGTAGTAGTAAACGTGCTCGGCCTGCAATCGTTGAAGTCGTTGTCGTTAAGCAACTTTCGCAATGGTCGGTCACGGGATGGGTGACCAAAAATTTATATTCTCGAGCTCCTCCGTGCTTCGGAATGCACGTTAAGCCGTGGTTCCATCCGACTTCGTTTTCAGTCGTTAACACCCACCAATCCGCATTGGGTTCGCGTGGTGGGTCATGGCCCATTCTCCTTATCCATCCATAAGGAAGATCTGTGCCCCAGCAGTTGGGACTTATAATGGCTGATGATGATGACACCAGCACGCGTAGCATGACAAACCAGAGAAGAGTTTTGTCTACCTCGAAAGTCTATAAATTGACAGCTGAACAATACGTTTGTCTATACTAATATTATAAAGAGGTTGTTTGTTTGCATCGAATAGGCTCCGAAACTACTGGACCGATTTAGAAAATTCTTTCACCATTAGAAAGTCACGTTCTTCCCGAGTGACAAAGGCTATATTTTATCCCGATATTCCCACGGGAACGGGTACCACGCGGGTGAAGCCGCGAGGATCCTCTAGTCTACGATAAAACGTTATTTTTGACATTTCTTTATAGACAAAACCTTTCTCGAGTTCATCATGCTATCCGTGCAGGACATAGATCACCAGTATGTCTAGCACAACTTAGCGCGACTCTTTGTCGGGCTCCTTTCAACCAATCAGCACGTCGCCTTAAGTCGCGCGCGCTATCTACGAGCGATCTGATTGGTTGAAAGTGCCCGCGACTCTTTCTCACTCGAGTCGCGCTCAAGTTGTGCTAGCCCTACCGTAGTAGCAACAGGACCACAGAACCCTGCAGAAGTGGCATAACGAGCGCAGTGGCCAATACTCCGTAATCAATTTTCCGCCCTGTCACACCGCGTTAAGCGAACAAAAGACACACAGACACTTCGCAGCCCGCTGTAACTAAACAAAAGTACAGTTGACAACATATTACCAAGCTTAAATTCTCGTATTGTGAAAAACTAAATATATGTAGCTTACTTCCGCAAAAAACACAACATGCAAGATGCACCGCCCTCCGCCCGCAAAAAATTGCGGGCGGGAGGGCGGTTTAAAAACGTAAAACGTAAAACGTAAAACGTAAAACGTAAAACGTAAAACGTAAACGTAAAAACGTAAATACCAACAGACAGATAGACAGAGTTACTTTCGCATCTTTCGCATTTATAATATTGCTATATATATAAGTATGGATTAGTAAGAAGTGCGAGTAGAATGCGATAAAGGTGAATTTAAGATAACACGAGTAACATTTGATTGGGCAACGATTGGGTTACAAACTTACAATGTTCAATTAAAATTAAATGTGTTATGGACGGGCTACGCTTTTGACAAAGGTTTGATATGACGATTGATTGCGTTTAGTGGTTTTCTTAGTTTGTTTTTTAAGAACAAGGCGATTTACGGTTTAATGAAAAATCTTTTTACAGTTTATGAAATTGAACTTTAATAAGGTGTTTATGAAGAAGTTCACCTGTTAATACCGTTAGTGGGTATTGAAAATGTAAAAAAATTTAAACGATTCTGAAAATGAGCAGATTACAGTGTACCTACCTATTTACCAATCTGTTTTATTGATACGGCGGTATGTCATTAAATCTAAAGGCGTGCTTATAAAAATGTACTGTATCCATAAAAAATCTTTACATAAACTGAAAATTCATAACCTTTAATTATTACGACATTGCATAAAGAGTAATACAATTATGAAAACAGAAAAATATATTGTAATTTCTAAAAAAGTTCAATATAAGTACTCATCCTTGGTAAGTAATCTGTTAAGCTGTAAATAGTCTATTTTCATATTGAATCTCTACCATAACCACAACCCTTCTGCAATAAAACTAAGTGCAAGCCCAAATTCATCAATTGTGGCGCTTTCAGCGCTCGATCTAATTGAATGCGAGTGGAAGTGCAGCGAGCGAGCGCGAAAACTAATTAAAAGCAATAAATAAATGTGTAACTTCACTGCGGTGGTGGGTGGTTACCGTGCGCCAGTTTGTATTGGGAAATAGTATTGGCCCGAACGAAAAATATAAAAAACTTACTAGTTCTTCCATTAAAAATCTCTCATTCAGTAATAAAAAACAATTTGTATTTTTTTTTTAAATTGTACATCAACTTTACATCTATCTTAATCAGACGTGGGAAAAAAGTGCTAACACTTTCTTTTAAATTTCATTCAGTTTCAGTTACATATAAAACAGTAAATTTTCATAGTCACATCACAAGGTAACGATAAAATAAATCATTATTAGAAAACATGCGTTTTAAAATAGCTTTATTTCGTCTTATCTTTTAGTTGTTTACGAAACAAAATAAACAATAGCCAATGAAACAAAATATATTTTGACTGTTACAATAAAAAACCCTTTCGTTGGAAATAACCCTACTGCATCGTAGCACAAATAAAGCTTAGCTCACATTTCTCTAGGAAGCTAATTAAATGGCAAGCTATTACTTCCATGGCTAATAGAAATTAGCTATCTGCTAGGAACCCGGGAACTTGTTAATATCACTTATGTGGGAACTAATTTATGTCTTTAATGGGAACCTGCACTAAGCCCGGTCTTACATACATTACGATACTTATAGACCACTACTGGTATCATACACCAGTCGCGGTGACGGTATCTCACATACATTTGTATAGTGACTCGCTTAAGGTGGTTCGTTGAGCTCAGTAGCGCCAACAATGGAAATAAATCAATTACACTTTATTAAAGGCTTAGATCAAAAGTTTCGGTTATTTTGCGCAAATAAAAGAGTAAAATTCATTTTATAAATATACTTTTAAAAACTCAAACTTACGCAACAAGTCGTGAATGTGCATAGTGCCAAAAGTGGCCACATTTAGCAATATCGACATCCATAACTTAATGCTCATATTTGAGGCCCTGAAATAAGAAAAAAAATTGCGTTTTACTCTTTTATTTGCGCGAAATAACCGAAACTTTTATTCTAAGCCCTTGATAAATCGTAAATGATTTATTTCCATTGGTGGCGCTACTGAGCTCAACGAACCACCTTAAATACTAAACTACATTTCTGTTCCGGTGATAATCTTCGGAACTAAAAAGTTTTCATATGACAGTCCATTTTGACAGCTAATTTCGTATTGCAAGTGGCTTCTCTGTAACGGCTGTCACCAGAACAGACAAGAGTGCTGTGGGACTTTACCAGTATCGGACATCAGCCCCCTGATTCACGAACCGTCGGAAACGGAATCGGATTCGAATTCTGTGCTTTGTCTTTGTCTATTCTATAGTGAGTGACTCAGACAGGGCATACATTCCGCTGTCGGTAGCGTTCCCGACATACTTATATACCGGTAATTGTCATACCTATTCTCTTCACGTATATATATATTAAATACAAATAATTTAAAATATTTGTAAATTGAAATGAAAAGAATAATAAATAATAATAAATAATAAAAAAAGCTTTATTGCACACAAAGAAAGAAACAATAACACAAAGAGACATAGTTATGAGAAAACAGACAACAGGCGGCCTTATTGCTAAATAGCAATCTCTCCCAGGCAACCTTGGGCGAAAAAAAAAAACAAAAGAACAGAGGGGAGAGGGTGCATAAAAAGGAAAACAACTAATCTAATTTAGCACGTGACTCGTACCCACAACCGTTTGCTACCCGTTCCTTACGATCTCGTACGTAATTGAGCTCTGAGAGACGTCGAATTTTTCCAACTATTACTGAATAATAGAAAATTCGAATGTTATGTTATTACATACTTGTCATGGGTATTTTCGAACTTATAACACACATTTTAAGATTAAAGGGTTCTATTACCTACGTAAGGTGAAACAAAAGTTAATATAAAATACGGATAAATTAAAAAAAAACTCTCTCAAAAATTTAATAATATTTCTCCGTAGAAATTACAGAACATAGACGAAAATATCGAATGAAGAGAAAAAAAATATTCCGTGAGAATATTTTGTGATTTAGAATGCAATTTCCTACCTAAAACATACTTTACTGATCTATGTTATTCTACAGCAAATAACCTTGACAAAATATGTTTTACCTACCTCACGTAGTATGTACTTACATAAGTAGTAAATATGTATATGGGTTAAAGCAGTATCTCAACTAATTTTTTTCGATAACAGTAAATTCTACTAATTTTGACTTTTCACTTAATTCTTAATTTTATTGGAACGAAAGATTGGAAAGTGTTGGCGCTTTTGAGTGCGCGGGTAAGGTATTATCTTGCCCGAAATCAACTGGCCCGCATTTTTGTTTTTGTTTTTATAGATCACAGTTCTAACCTAACCTAACCAAATGAACTTATGTTTGTAGTAATTTGTATTTTAAATGATTACGACAAAAATGGTTAGGTTAGGTTAGAACTGTGTCCTATAAAAATAAAAACAAAAAAGCGGGCCAGTTGAGTTCGGGCGAGATATTATCACATTTCTTTAAACACTGTGCTTGCAAATTAATGTAGGTATTAATGAGTATTTGAGCTAGGTGAAACAAGCATTACATTATGTTGTGACTAACTAGTCTAACTAGTCTGAATCTGGTAGTTGTGTTAGCTTAATTTTTTAACTGTGCAACTCAATTTTATTTAAAGTCAAACAACTCGTCAAATCATGACTTTGAAGTTTCTTCAAAAAAGTCTTTAAAATCAGAACTTTGAAGTTTAAAGATACGAAAAAAATGTTAGTTTCAAAAAATACCTTCGTCATCGCCGCCTTCAGATTGCATACTCAAACTGACGTTAGTGAATTAGTTTTAATAAGCGCTAAAATGTTTTATCTGTCATTTTACATCACGTTAGGTAAACTGATTGTTGTCACTCGTGTATATGTTATAATACAAAAAAAAAATACAACAAGTAAGGCTTGATATGCTGCCAACTACGATTGTCCGTACTTAAGTTACTGTTTTATGCATATGTGCTGTGGTATTTGCCTATCCCAAACGACAAACCCATTAGGTTACATCCAATTATGTTTTTCTTTTCGCTTCCGACATAACAGAGCTGGAGGGACCATTCAAAAAGCCGAACAAAACACACTAAATTATATTCGAAAATAAATAATTTTTGAGGCATTAAGAAAATTTGAAGCTACCAGAGGAGCTCATTGTTTGTAGAAGCCGAACGCATCCTGTCGGCCTGTTTGTATGTCCGCCTGTCGTTAAATGTTTGACTTACATCTCTATTTAAGCCGGTAGCACACCGCTGGCCGATGCGAAACTATAGAAGCGGCGCGCTGCTGAGTCGTCGATTGTAGGGCGCGCGTACAGTGCGACAACGTTTTCTGTTCCGGTGGCCAAAAACTGGAACTAACGTGTTTTTTAATGTATTTTTGCTTTCAAGTTGATGTTCAACCATACCGCTGCTGCCAGCTGAAGGTCTTAGAATTAGGGCCGGTTAAAGTGCTACAAAAGAAGAAAAAAAATACATAGCCACCGGAATAGAAAAGATTGTCGATATGTAGCTGTAGCGCACTCGATAATGACTGCAAAATGTGGTACGTGTGAATTAACTACCTATTCATTTCCAATACAAAATGCGTCCCGCCCACGTGGTGTGGTTGTGGTTCGTGTGGGTTGAGCCTTATAAAGGTCTTAGCCCACTTACACGACTTTGCTCCAACACCACCCCCACCCAACACCGCCCTAAACTAAGGCGATAACGAGCAGGCACCCAGCAGTCCACGCGACGACAGCTAGCAGGCACCCAGCTGTCCACGCGCCGACTGCTATTCCCTCTATAGGTCACAGCAGATACATCAACTCGGAAAGGGATCGACACCCTATCGCCTTTCGCCTCGCCGTCAACCAGACGTCAACCTAACGCAAGCACGTAACCAAACCGGATCAGCGTCGGTACGTCTCGGCTCGGCTACGGTAGGCGACGCCACGCTTACGCCTCGCCACACAGTGGTTCCATATCGAAAAAAGGTGGACATGGGATCAAATCTCGGAATTTCAGTCAGATTTTTTGAAATGTGGTTAGTTCATTTTCATTTTCGGAGAGAGTAGCGTACGGAGAGACGTGAGCGCGTGGACGACTAACGACTAGGTAAGCGCGGGGATAGCAAGTTGAGCGACCCGCAAAGCGGTTCGTGAGCTGGTCCAGAGGCGAGGCGATTACGTTACGATGCCGACTAGTGTACGTTGCAGTAGGGGGTTGCATACAAAGAATACTGAACCGCTCGAGTTGATACGTTTACGATCCGTTTACGAGTTGATAAGTCTGCTGCTGGTGTCCGCGAGTCCGTGTGTCCGCGAGGCGTCAACTACCGAGCAGTCTGACGGCGGCGGAGGCGGTATGCTCGGGCGAGCATCTCAATGGCGGCGCCGCTACTATAGTTTCGCGGCGGCGCTGTACCACCGGCGTTAAAGTCCGATTTGCTTCGTCGGCAGGTCGGCAGTTGAATAAGCAGTTTGTGAACAACACATGAAGCTTAGTTTAGGTTACTGACTTTATGCAATTTCAGGATAAATTGGTTTGTTTAATGAAACGCTTTATACAGTGCATAATCGGAATCTTACTTCTTACTAATATTATAAATGTGAAAGTTTAGATGTTTGGATGTTTGTATGTTTGTTACTCAATCACGCCAAAACGGCTGAACGGATTTGGCTGTAATTTGGAACACAGATACTTTGTAGCCTGGAGAGGGACTACTTTTTATTCCGGAAAAATATCGCATTCCCGCAGGATAATGTCGTGTAGTCCACGCGGGCGGAAAGCTAGTCATTCATTAGACATATCAATTTAAGTTAAAGGGCTGACGACCCATTTCTTCTAAATATATATGCTAAATTTCTAAAAAAAAAACCTAAAGTGCACGCCTTTATAATCTTCATTATAAAATGGAATCAGTCAAGTTCTTGACGTCTTATTTATTTAATAACTTTACACAATTTAAAAAGCATTCAAACAGTTTATAACGGAACTTTGTTAATACTGGCCACTTTTGGTTAAACTTGATTGATTCTTATTTTAGAAATTGGGCTTATTGAGAAGCACTCAAATAAAATCGATTGGCGGCGCTAGTTGACTCACGTCAGCCCCTAATCTGTTTGTATCTGTGACGCCTTAAACATATATACCTACAGTTTATATAATTATGTTAATTACTAATTCAATATTTTTAACCTCAGTAGTGTGGGTAATAAAACTTAAAACTAAATCATATCCATGATAAAATGATAATGATAAAATAATCGATACATATAATAAAACAGAAACGGACAAAAAGTCTGTACATGAAATATAAAAAAAAAATATTACTGCTATGTGATGTGTACAGGATATAGACCCCAAAACGATAGATATTAAAATTTTGTCTTTTTGTCTGTTTGTCTGTTTGTCTGTTTGTCTGTTTGTCTGTTTGTCTGTTTGTCTGTTTGTATGTTCGCTTTTCACGCAAAAACTACTGGACGGATTTTTACCAAATTTTGTGTAGTAATAGCTTATAACCCGGGTCAACATATAGGGTACCTTTTATTGCGGGAAATTTAATTATTCCTACGGTAAAATACAAAAACTGATTCTTACTAAAATAGATGGCGCCACATGATTAAGTAAATACGTTATATTTAATCGCTGTCTCAATTAATAATGAATCATGTTATTTTTTTTACCTGCTTCAAAACATAATATAAATTAAAACCCATCCAGGCTCATATAAAATCATAAAAATAATTTCATGTTATTTACGTCATTATATCTACTAAGCAATAGATGGCGCAGGAAGTCAGTAAGATCACGATATACCTCTCACAAAAGAACATTCGAATGATTATATTAATTAGGGTGAAAGCCCCCTCTGTTGCCACTTTAAGATGTTTTCCACTTCTTTTGCATCATAACTACTAAGCAATAGATGGCGCGGGAAGTCAGTAAGATTACGATATACGTTTCACAAAAGTACATCCGAATGATTATCTATATTAAGTAGGGTGAAAGCCCCCGCTGTTGCCACTTTAGTTTTTTTTCACTTCTTTCGCCTATGGTCTTAAGTAGGTATCTAAAATTGTCAAGAATGTATCTTATACTTTTCTTTAAATTTTTAAATTTACAATACAAAAAAACTACTTTAAAAATTTTACCGACTCCAAAAAGTATTTGTCAACTGTAAAGGAAAAATATAATTTATATTATAATTAAGGTACCTTTTTGAGGTCGGTGCCTGTTCACTAACCGTTCAAATAAAATCAATCTAAATTCAAATTCTATATTCCCGCCCGTTCGATATGGTTCTAATGGATTAGCCAATCAGAGGGCTCGAAAGAGCATACCTGTCTGGTCGGCCAATATGGCGAAAAAGTGAGGAAGACCGGCGCGCTTCGCTCTGTATCGGGCGTGTGAAAACTTTATAATCGAAGGAAATCCGAGTGATCATTCATAGAACTATTCTAATTAAAGTGTTGGAACGTTACCATCGTGTGCAAACAAAATCCCGTAAGCAAATACCAGCTGCACCCACTTTGTGGAGGAACACGAGGTGGCGCCTTCCTTCTTCAGCCACCACGAGAGGTCCCAAGAGACTACCACTCCTGAGGTTAAAGGATACGGTGGCGCAGACAATCAGATCGGGTAAGTACCTCTAGTTGTCGAGCCACAAGAACCATCACATTCCTCATACGAGCGAGAATCTACCTAAATTCGACTCGCATTCCCAGAGTGTCGTCTTGAGCCTATTTCAAGCTTTCGGCTAGGCTGCGTCGTCACATCTTTTTGGTGCCGAAACCCGGGATATCGCCTTTAAACTCATAATTTGTTTTTAAAATCTCGACATATAGCTGGTATTTTTCGTATCAATTATCGCTAATTTCGTTATTTCAACATAAATACGCATAATCTTAACGTTTAACAGTGATTTCTAACCTGACGCTTATAAATATAATCATATTTTCGCAATAATTCGTCATTTCATACGCGACTTTCATTTTTTCTTTTGAAAGAAGGTAGGATTGAAAGCAACAAGCAACAATTTAAAGCGTTTCGCTAGTTTGCATTGCGTTAGGTTTGTCGGTAAAACAGTTCATATAACCGGTCACTCACTCATCATAAACTGTCATTCGCCATCTCATTCGCGATCACAGTTTCATTTTCCATTCGTTCAATCAAATCGACTCATTAGCACGCCATAACGTAAACATTGCTGCACAGATAACACGTAATTTGTTTATTATTCAACTAATAATTCGTATGCGGTGATTATATTTCGCTTCAGATCATTGTATGAACAATCTATTCTATTCAATTCGGTGTTCATATGATATCCAATCGGCTGTAGTGATTTATGTTCAATCTAAATCTAACGTTCGTAATCGTAAGCAAGTTAGTGTCATCTTTTCAATCTATTCAGTTATTTCGTACGTAGCCGTACTGTGTGAGATCGTAGCAAACAGCTGACTCACCGCTGCGGCCGGCAGTTGTTTACATGTGCAATTTCTTAATAATTAGCTATAACCGGCTATCCGTAGTTGAACTACAGCTATAGATAGATACGTAAACATTCTATTTAACTTATTAACTTTATTCTAGCGGTGTGGTTTTAATTGTTATACAAAAATGTCGTTTAATCCAAAACGGACAATGCGTAAGCTTAGTTCGGCGAGTAGAACTAAATCAAAACAAACACATTCTCAATGTTATACAGTAACTGATTTACCCGTATTGCGTAGAAAACGTACCTTAGCATTAAATCGTTTGGTGAAGGCATTCGATGTCGGTGAATTAGCGCGTACCGATGATAGTCAACAAGATCTATTTTTTTCATATTGCGATCAACTCGATAAATATATATCGGATTTTGAGAGCGCGCATTTCGCAATTATCGATCTTTTGGAGACGACTGATTATGGTCAAGGTGATGATGATGATGAAATTCAAACTCGTTTTGATGATACTTATTTTAAAGTTTTATCTATTTATCGTAGTTTAAATAAACCAAATACAAACTTATGTGAAACTAATTATCAATCTAATATTACTTCTCAACCGTCATCATCATCATTCTCTCATGTAAAATTACCTCGAATTAAGTTACCTTCATTTTGCGGTAATATTAAACAATGGCCTGAGTTTATTGATACGTATAACGCACTTATTCACGAATGCCCTGATCTTAAAGATATTGAGAAATTTCATTATCTCATATCATCGCTGAGCGGTGATCCTTTAACTCTAATTCGAACTTTTCCAGTAACTGGTGATCATTACTTAGATGCTTATGCAGCGTTAGTAGCGCGTTATCAAGACAAGCGCGAATTGTCATTTTCTTGTTGGAAGGACATTTTAAACATTCATTTTAACTTTCAAAACGCAAATGATTTTCGTAAAACGTTGGATTGTATTGATGAAAACTTAAGTATTTTGAGAAAATTAAAACTTCCAGTTGAACAGTGGTATTTTGTCATGGCATATCATATTTTATCAAAATTAGACTCCAAATTAAGACGTGAATTTGAAGAGAAGTGTAGCAACACTGAACTTCCCACCTACTTACATTTAAAACAGTTTTTACATTCAAAGTGTGAAGCGCTTATACGAGATAATCATTTTTCTGGTTCTACTTCCAACAAAGTGCCACGTCCAGTCAAGGACATATCTAATGCATCAAGTCATAGTTATTCAAAACGTACTAACGCGTCGCATACCCTTGTTGCGGATAATTCAACAAAATCGAACAAAATTCAAAATAATAAAAATACGATTATTATAAGGTGTTCATTTTGTACTAGTAATCATTCGATCACTCAGTGTCAATCTTTTCTAGCTAAATCCGTAGACGACCGTATGTCTATTGCTATCGAGAAGAAATGGTGTTTTAATTGTCTTAAGCCATCACATCAAATAAAAGATTGCATATCCGCATTTCGATGTCTGAAGTGTAAACACAAACACCATACGTTGCTTCATAAGGATCGCGCCGCTAACAACGAGAATCAAACCAACGAATCTGGCTCTCAGTCAGTGTCGTTAGTAACTAAAGGCTCCCATTCGACTTCGTTTTCTAAATCTACTCCTCCACATTCTACTGTGCTGCTCGCCACAGCCATCGTTCAAATTCAAGGTACAGACGGAAGTTACCATACTTACCGTGCTTTATTCGACACCGGCAGTCAGAACAATTTTATTACTAAGAACGCTGCACAACGCTTAAATCTTAAGCCAATCAAATCCGAAATCAATATCAACGGTTTAGGAGGCGTTGCGGCCAGCACTATCGGCTTAGTAACTTGTTCTATTGCATCTAACAATCGATCGTTGTTTAACGTAGACATGCACGTTATTTCAAATATATGCGGTGACCAACCAATAGCTAAACTCAATACCGTGGGATGGTCACATATTCAATCGTTACCGTTAGCCGATCCTGGCTTTGATGTACCAGGATCTATCGATATTCTATTAGGTGCGGATATTTTTGCTGATTCGCTTTTAAATCAACGCGTGAAGGGTGCTGTGAATCAACCGGTCGCCTTCAATTCCGTTTTCGGCTGGTTATTGCTCGGTCGCACGTCACTCGTCTCGTCATCGCTGTTACAATTTTCTTCGAAACCGGACGACGAGTTATGTTCTCTCGTTCAACGGTTTTGGGAGATAGATGGCGTTCCTCAAGCTTCCACCTTAACACCTGAGGAAGTAGCTTGCGAACAGGCTTACACGTCTGAAGTCGACCGTGATTCGACGGGTAGATACATCGTCAGACTTCCATTTAAGGATGGCGCTGAACCTTTATTCGAGAGCTCTCGCGACATCGCAGTGCGCCGTTTTCATGCGATTGAACGTCGCCTCTTACGCGATCCTGATCTACACCGTAAATACCGAGAATTCATGGACGATTATCTTCAATCCGGTCACATGACACCAGTTAACGCTAAAGAAGTGAATCAGGGGAAGTATTATATACCGCATCATTGTATTGTACGACCTGACAGCGCAACAACCAAACTACGGGTTGTCTTTGACGCGTCAGCCAAGGACGCTCAAGGCAAATCTTTAAATGATACGTTGCTAACGGGACCTAAACTTCAATCCAATATCATGGCCGTGCTTCTTCGCTTTCGTTTACACGCTATTGTCTTTATTGCTGACATACGTCAGATGTATAGGCAAATTCTTGTCGCGGATGATCAACGCGATTATCAACGAATTCTTTGGAGAACCGGACCAAATCAAACTTTGCAAGAATTCAGATTGAAAACCGTCACATATGGTGTTTTATCGGCACCGTATTTAGCTTGCAGAACCATTCAACAGCTGGCTGAGGATGAAGGTGCCGCCTTTCCTCTAGCTAAGCAAATACTGACAACGGCAATCTACGTTGATGACGTCACATCCGGCTGTGCTACTCTAGACTTGGCGCTAGAGGCTAAGTCACAGATCATTAATTTACTTAAACTTGGCCATTTTGAACTACGAAAATGGGCCAGTAACGAACCTCGGCTGTTGTCAAATCTTTCAAAAGAGGAGTGTCTTCTTGATCCTAAAACATTCTCAGATGATCAACCATCTACCATCAAAGTGCTTGGGCTCAAATGGGATCCAGCATCCGATGCGTTTCTGTTCGATGTCAAACCATCTAATCGCTCTTGTACAAAGAGAAACATATTAAGCGAGATCGCAAAGGTTTTCGACCCTTTAGGCTTTCTATCGCCTGACACTATTAAGGCTAAAACCTTGCTCCAATCCAACAGCTTTGGCTCCTTGGTGTCTCGTGGGATGAAGACCCGCCCGAGGAGATCGCCAAAGTCTGGAGGACCTTTTGTGATCAACTACCAGTGCTACAGGAGGTGAGAGTATCACGTTGCCTCACATCGCCATCCGTACAAGCGTACGAACTGCACGGATTTTGTGACAGTTCCGAACTCGCTTACGGGGCAATACTTTATGTACGCATCCTACTGAATGACGGGTCAGTCCGAATCATACCGCTATGCGCTAAAGCACGGGTTGCGCCCATCAAGAAACTTTCGTTACCACGCTTGGAGCTGAGTGCTGCGGTGGTTCTCGCTAACCTCGTTAAATTCATTCTTGACATCTATAACCTAAATCTATCCATTGATTCGATTCATTTGTGGTCTGACTCGACGGTAGTTCTGTCATCGCGTTGGAACACTTTTGTAGCCAATCGGGTTAGTCTCATCCAAGATACCGTTCCGGTGGAATCGTGGCACCACGTCGCATCCGCGGATAACCCCGCTGACGTGTGCTCACGAGGGCAACTACCACGTGACCTACTTCACAATTCATTGTGGTGGTCAGGACCAACTTGGTTGTCAAAATCACCCGATCAGTGGCCAAATTATTTAATATCTTCTGTTTCTACCGACGTGAAAGAGTTGGTGTGCGCTGAAGAGCGTCGACCAGTCGTGTTAATTACTGATAACAACGCAGCGAACCTATCGTTATCACCAATCGATCATCTGTTGAAGCGGTATTCTTCAATTGATAAAATAATTCGTATTGTTTCTTATATGCGGCGATTGCTTCCCAATGCAAGGAATCGTAATCTCAGTGCGATCCCCACTGATATCGAAAATTATAAATCGTTAATATTAATCGTTAAACATGTTCAATCGACTGAGTTCGCTGAAGTTATTCAACAACTCAAATCTAAAAAACAATTGCCCAAACATTTTCGAAAGCTTAATCCATTTCTGGACGACGAGGGTATCCTCAGGGTGGGCGGTCGGATCTCCCACGCTGGGATTGAATACGAACAAAAACATCCCGCACTCTTACCCTGCTCGCATCCCTTTACGTCAAAACTAATCGAATCCGTTCATCGTCAGCATTGCCATACTGGTCAGAATACGACTCATTATCTTATTCTACAACGATTTTGGGTATTGTCAGCAAAACGAGCTATTCGCCAGTGTTTGTCAAAATGCATACGTTGTTACTGGACCAATCCCAAGCCGCTACAACCGTATATGGGTGATCTACCATCCTATCGTGTTAATCAAGTCAAGCCCTTTTCGGTGGTCGGTGTAGACTTCGGTGGACCATTTCGCATCAAAGTTAGCCATCATCGCGGTGCCAAAATTGAGAAGGCCTATCTGTGTCTTTTCGTGTGCCTAGCTACTAAAGCAGTCCACCTTGAGGTCGTGTCGACTCTCTCTACCGAAGGTTTTATCGCAGCATTGCGCAGATTCGTTGGTCGGCGCGGTCGGTGTAATGTAATCCATGCTGATTGTGGGACAAACTTTATCGGTGCCAGTAACTACCTATCATCTCCAGCGGAGGCTTCGCAAACTCAATCCATTCAATTCGATTTCAACCCACCCTCTGCACCTCATTTTGGAGGCGTATGGGAAATACAAATCAAAGCTGCGAAAACTCACCTTTATCGCATTGTAGGCAATCAAGTGCTAACGTTCGAAGAGCTTTGTACGTTATTTATTCAAATCGAAGCTGTTTTAAACTCGCGACCGTTGTATCCGTTGAGTGCAGATCCAAACGATTTAAATGTGCTAACTCCAGGTCACTTCTTGACCTTGGAACCCTTAACAGCTGTGCCTGACGCGGATTATTCTAATATCAAACTATATCGTCTTAGCCGTTGGCAGCTTATCCAATCGTTTGTACAAAACTTTTGGCTTCGCTGGAAAAACGAATATCTACATTCCCTAACGCAACGTGCAAAGTGGACAAAGGCTTCAAAACCATTATCAATCAATTCTATCGTCATCATCAAAGATGACAATCGACCCCCATTGCACTGGTCTTTGGGAAGAGTTACCGATTTACACCCGGGCCTCGACGGCATCGTCCGCGTGGCAACTATTCAAACTAGAGACAGCTTAATAAAGCGTCCATTAGTCAAGCTGTGTCCTCTTCCCATAGAACCCAGTACCAACTAATCTACTGTTCTAATTATATATTTTCGTTATGTATCTAGTATTTTAAGCAAAACTAGTAGTCGTTAGTCGTTAATATAACTTTAATGTATCATTTTATGTATCAATTCCACTTAACCAACCGGAAAATACCAGCTGTATTTTGGTGGGCGGTATGTTCACTAACCGTTCAAATAAAATCAATCTAAATTCAAATTCTATATTCCCGCCCGTTCGATATGGTTCTAATGGATTAGCCAATCAGAGGGCTCGAAAGAGCATACCTGTCTGGTCGGCCAATATGGCGAAAAAGTGAGGAAGACCGGCGCGCTTCGCTCTGTATCGGGCGTGTGAAAACTTTATAATCGAAGGAAATCCGAGTGATCATTCATAGAACTATTCTAATTAAAGTGTTGGAACGTTACAATCGTGTGCAAACAAAATCCCGTAAGCAAATACCAGCTGCACCCACTTTGTGGAGGAACACGAGGTGGCGCCTTCCTTCTTCAGCCACCACGAGAGGTCCCAAGAGACTACCACTCCTGAGGTTAAAGGATACGGTGGCGCAGACAATCAGATCGGGTAAGTACCTCTAGTTGTCGAGCCACAAGAACCATCACATTCCTCATACGAGCGAGAATCTACCTAAATTCGACTCGCATTCCCAGAGTGTTGTCTTGAGCCTATTTCAAGCTTTCGGCTAGGCTGCGTCGTCACAGTGCCAGTCAGTTTATTTTTTTTAATTACTATTTATTTCCTAAGTTTTAGATAGATAGATAGATAGATGAACACTTTATTGACCACACAGAAATACAATACAAAGTAGGTAAATCAGAAATCAGAAAAGGGTAAAAATTATGTGGGCAAAGGCGGTCTTATCGCTAAGAGCGATTTCTTCCAGACAACCTTTGAGACATAGGAAAAAATATAAAGAGCGAGAGGTAGTGTACAAGCAAAAGGCAAAAATATACGAAGTTTATTACTGCTATTAGGTTAAATAAATATAACTACATAAACTACTTACTAATAAAATATATGTAACTATATATTCTATATATAACTATAATATATAAATATTATATATATATGTAACTATGTTATTTATATATATTAATAAAATAAAAATAAAAACAATATACTACATAACCATAAGGTAGTTGCAAGCTAGGATTTCGTGAGTAGATGAGAATGCAGATTGGTCTTGAAAGTGGCGAGTGACTTTGAATGGCGGATCTCATACGGAAGGTCATTCCAGAGGCTGACTGACTTAACTGTAAAGGAGTCTTTGAAGTATCCAGAGCGGGTGAGGGGACTTTGCAGCAGGTTGTCAGTCTTCGACCTATGTTGACGACTGTGCTCAGCTCCAAGTAATTGAAAACGTTCCTTAAGGTAAGGTGGGGTACGAGGGTCATACAGGACATTGGACAAAAGTGTAAGTACGTGCTCCTCGCGTCGTAGTCTTATTGGAAGCCACCCCAATTCGGTCCTGAATTTGGAGACATGATCGAACTTGCGCAAGCCAAAAATGAAACGTATGCAAAGATTCTGCAGACGCTGAAGTTTGTCCAGAAGATTTTCATTGAGGTCAATGGCACACACGTCAGCATAATCTAGAATTGGTAGGAGAAGCGACTGCGCAAGTTCAATCTTTGTACTCACAGGGAGTAGATTTTTCCATCTCCGCAAAGCTCCGGCGGCAGCATAGACCTTCCTACTAACCTCCGCAATATGTGGGGACCAAGAAGTAAAGTTTTAGTGTATATTGTACAATAACATACCCACGAAAACTACTAAACCGATTTTGATGAATCTTAGACTGTTCCCAAACTTAGAATACACCTAATTTAAATCAAATAGAATCATCTCGATATGCCTTTAGATTTCGAGAAATTCGTGGACATACATAGTAAAAACATATAACTAAGTATTCATATACTTACGAAATTTAGTTTTATTTTAGACAATTAAAAACCTATTTTTTAAACTTAAAATGTGCGAAGGGTGCCGATTGATGTGTTTTTTGTCAATCAAATTTTAAAAGATACATCGAGAAATCAATACTTAACTAACTTAGATAAAATAAAAGAAACATCTAATTCGATGTAAACTGAAAAGCGTTTATTGAATAATATTCCTATGTCATAAAAAATTATTACTATTGTTATTATGACTTAAAAGTCATAGATAAAAAGTATATTATCAAGCAAAAGTTATTAACGAAATGTTTTTAGCTAAGTAAGCACTCGGGGCAGTGGCCAAAACTAAAGTTCTTACCCTATTGATGTAAAATTTATATTTCGCATTTCCACTCGACGCTAGATGTCGCTACAGTAAGTATAGTGCCACAAATATATCTGAACCGGTGACAGTGGTCCTGGAGGAGCCACTAGCAATACAAAATTAACTGTCAAAATGGACTGCCGGCAGTCAACAGTATATTTAGTACCAAAAAATAACCACTGTGTGAAATAAGTTTGTCGCAATGTAGACAAAATGTCACCAATGTAGTTTTGAAAAATTTGCTCAAACGCTAAGTGGCCAGTACGTACACCTACCTACACTTTTTTATGTCATTTAACCGGCTCTGGCTACTTAGGCCTTCAGCCGTAGGTACCATCCAATAAAATAAAGAATTATTAAAAATAGTTTTCTATCTAACTTATTTATTCATTTATTTACTAGGAAAGCTTACATAAGTGATGATTGATTAAAATTAAATAATTAAATGGTATATCATTACATTTTATACCTGTTACTTAAAGAAGAAATGTCTCCATATCAAAATACTAGCCTTCCGCCCGCGACTTCGCCCGCTCGGACTAAACGACGACGTTATCCCACGGGAATGTGATATTTCAGGGATAAAAAGTAGCCAAAGGCAGCCATTACATCCAGATCGCGATCACTGATCGTGATCTTGATCGCGATCGAGATTCACTTTGTAG
The DNA here is from genome assembly GCA_949710035.1 of Crambus lathoniellus. Classification (NCBI taxonomy): domain Eukaryota; kingdom Metazoa; phylum Arthropoda; class Insecta; order Lepidoptera; family Crambidae; genus Crambus; species Crambus lathoniellus. The sequence goes on along the minus strand of OX453318.1, from coordinate 3,352,826 downwards.
ATATTTTGCGATCAAGATCGCGAGCCGTCAATCACCTTCGTACACAGTCAATCTGCATCGCGATCATTGATCATTGATCCAGATTGACTGTCTAATGGCTGCCTAAGTATGTCACTTTTCAGCTGCCAAACTATTCCCATATTCATATATATTCCCAAAAGTCACGTCGATCCGTTGCACCAATTTTGACGTGAAAGACGGACAAACAAACAAACCCACTTTCACATTTATAATATTAGTATGGATACACACAATCTCTTTTACATTTTATAGTAAAAATATGATTGGCCTGATATTATGCATTACTAAGTAAGAACTTCTGTTTGAATCGTGAAAGCGCGCATATGCGCAAACAAAACGATAATACGCGCTCTAATCGCACGCGGCAAGAGTGCGCTTCACCACTGGAGCTCCATAGTAGTGGTCGGAGTGGACGTGCCTCGTGCGATCCAAGAGCACCAAGAGAACAAATTAGATTCACGATCCATGATCCCCAATCTTAGATCGTGGTTGGGCAATCCAAGATGGATCGTTTGGTGTGGTTCAGTCTTATGAACCTCGCGTAGAATAGATCTATTGCCCGCTAGCAAGCAACGTCGAAGAACGAAGAACGGCTGTTCAAAATAATCGTTATCATTATACACTGTTATGTGTGATACATGCATTTTTGCGTATAAAAACCATATGAAAATATAGATAAGTTATCACAACTTACTGTAAATCGAGATTTGACAGCCTAAACCGACCTAGATAGCGGTTTAAATTTAAATCGGGATCGGTAACAACAAGTAGCTAAATGGGATTTAAAAGAAAATCGAGATCCAAGTGGCCCTTTTGAGTTATGAAGAAGAGAAGTTTGTTTTTTTTGGTCGCCTCTAAGGGATTGCAGACTTCAGTATTTAATTTGACATACATTTTAGCTTGATACCTCCCACGCATACTTGAGAAAAAGTTTCTTGACAGACGGACAGATCTTTGAATGAGGGCTCAACTATGTTCATGCAGCATATGATAACAACATACCATGTTCATACCCTAGCCTGCATATTCGATATTCTTTAGACCCTTTTAGTAGAGAATAGGACTTCAAGAAGAGCGTTATGAAATCTGAGCAACAAACACACATAAACTAAACTAACACAAAAGTCACTACACCGCGCGTACGAAGTCGCGGGCAACAGCTAGTAACATAATAAAATAGTTCTATTGTTCAATGGTTCTTATTAACTAATACATTTTTACTTACAAGTCATTTCAAACCAAACCTGTAGAAAGTATTTTTATTCCCAAATCAGCAATCATTAACAACTTTCATAATATACAGACCTATGTAATAATAAAAACCCATAGCCTAACTAATGAGGCCTATTTCGGGCCACAAATCATATTGAGGTTCCAAGAAGGCCCAATTACGACGGATATTGGCCCAAATCATAGGGTTTAGCCGGTCAAATTTGGCCCCAATAAAATAATGAGCTAATGAAAAGCCCGCGGCTGTACTCGTCTTGTTTTGATATTCGGTCAATTTTATTTTGTAATAATATTTCGTATTAATTTATTTCTACAGGTTCTATTTAAATTCAATTATAGTATCAGGCTTATTTATGATGTGAAAAAATAATAAGAAAAACTTCAAGAAATACTCTTATACATTTTGTTTGAATTCCTTTTTTTATTTAATAGATGATGACTGAAGTTATCGCTAAAGATGGAAGAGTACTATTCCCGGAATCCTCAACACTGAGGAACTGGCTATCTTATCTCTTACAACAATGCTGAAAACATCGTTGTTATTATAGCGTCAGACTTAGATAAAAATATAAGCTTGGTAGTATGGGTTGACTTGTATATGTTCTTGCAATTTTAAATTATAGTTTTACATTAGATGTTATACCTACGGGGCGTTTATTTCTAATTCCTTAGCCTAACTAAGCTTAACATGACAATATTGCCCATATCTTTTTAAACGACTTCTAAAAAGGAAAAGGTCCACAATTCGTCTGAATTCTTGATTGATTAATTTCATTCATCATCATCATCATGTCAGCCGAACGACGCCCACTGCTGGGCATAGGCCTCCCCCAAGGATCTCCACAACGATCGGTCCTGCGCTGCCCGCATCCAGCGGCTTCCCGCGACCTTGACCAGATCGTCGGTCCACCTTGTAGGGGGCCTGCCCACGGAACGTCGTCCGGCACGCGGTCGCCATTCAAGAACCTTTCCGCCCCAACGGCCATCGGTTCTCCGCGCTATGTGTCCCGCCCACTGCCACTTCAATGATGCAATCCTTCGAGCGATGTCGGTTGTTTTAGTTCTCCTGCGGATTTCATCATTTCTGATTCGATCGAGCAGGGAAATACCAAGCATCGCTCTCTCCATTGCTCGCTGGGTGACTTTGAGCCTTCTTATGAGACCCATAGTAAAAGACCACGTCTCACTTCCATAGGTCATTACTGGCAACACACACTGGTCAAAGACTTTCGTCTTGAGACATTGAGGTATTTCGGACGCGAATATATGTCGGAGCTTCCCAAACGCTGCCCATCCGAGCTGGATTCGACGAGAGATCTCTTTCTCAAAGTTGGACTTACCTAACTGGACCGTCTGTCCTAGGTAAACATAGTGGTCAACAACTTCGAGTGTAATGTTCCCAACATTAACTGGAGCGGGTGCAACATGGGCATTGGACATGATTTTCGTCTTGTCCATGTTCATCTTAAGACCCACTCTTTGCGAAGCATTACCGAGATCTTCGAGCATTGTGTTCAGGTCTTCCAAGGTCTCAGCCATAAGAACTACATCATCGGCAAACCGTAGATGTGTTAGGTACTCGCCATTGATGTTGATGCCGCATCCTTTCCAGTCCAGCAGCTTAAAAATATCCTCCAACGCAGCTGTGAACAGTTTGGGAGAGATGACATCTCCCTGTCTCACACCTCGCTGTAGTTGGATAGGATTAGAGCTCTGGTTCTGTAATCGGACCGACATGGTGGCGTTTTGGTATAGGTACCTCAGCACCTCGATATACCTGTAGTCTATTTGGCACCTCTGGAGAGACTGCACCACGGCCCAGGTCTCGATCGAATCAAAGGCTTTCTCATAGTCCACGAACGCCAAGCAAAGTGGCAGGTTATACTCTTCGGTCTTCTGTATAACTTGCCGCAGCGTATGAATGTGGTCTATGGTACTGTAGCCTTTCCGGAACCCGGCTTGTTCGGGAGGTTGGAAGTCGTCGAACCTGCGAGCGAGACGATTCGTAATGACTCTCGAAAACAACTTATAGATATGGCTCAGAAGCGAGATGGGTCTATAATTCTTCAAGAGAGTTTTATCACCCTTCTTGAAAAACAGCATCACATCGCTTCTGCCCCATGCCTTTGGCGTTTTGCCCTCGAGGATGACAGAGTTGAAGAGCTTCTGGAGGACCTTAAGTATCGGCTTACCGCCCGCTCTTAGAAGTTCTGTTGTGATTCCGTCATCACCCGCCGCCTTGTTGTTTTTGAGCTGCTTGAGAGCCATTCTAATCTCGTACAGGCTGACGTCCGGGATATCTTCGGTATAGTGTCGGGTAAGCTTGGCTCTAGGGTCTTTAGCCTTGCTTTCAACAGGTGTTTGCGTGGAATATAGCTGTCCATAGAAACTCTCAATCTCCCTCAGGATTTCAGGTGTTGACGAAACGATGCTACCTTCCCCAGTTTTCAGCCTCGTCAATTGACTTTGCCCGATAGACAGATCTCTCGCGAACACTTTGGAGCCTTTGTTCCGCTCAATGGCTTCTTTAATACGCTCGGTATTAAATTGGCGAAGGTCGCGCGTCAAGGACTTAGATATCTGTCTATTGAGCTGCCGATAACGATGGGCATCCGCTGAGTTCTGCAGCTTCATTTCGTGTCTCTGATCCATGAGTAGGAGAGTCTGACTGGAGAGTTTCTTCAATTTGGGACGGTGGGTTTTATAGTACTTAGACCCTACCGTGCGGACAGTGTCCACCACCATGTTGTATAGATCGTCCACGTCTATGCTGTTCTCAAGGGCTTCGAAGCGGTTTTGAAGCTCGAGCTGAAAGCACTCGGGGTTTTGAATTTGAGCTGGTATTGGTCGGAGCGTGGATTTTATCAGTCGCGATCTTTCGAGCTTGACATCGATATTCAATGTGCCTCTTACCATACGGTGATCGCTTCCTGTCTTAACAGCGTTGATCACACTGACATCATGGAATATGTGCTTCTTCGTCGACATGATAAAATCGATCTCGTTTTTGACTTTACCGTCCGGACTGATCCAGGTCCATTTGCGGCTTACGGGCTTCCTAAAGAAGGAGTTCATCATATAGAGGTTCTCCCTCTCCATAAAGTCTGCCAGCATCTGGCCTCTATCGTTCCGTTGCCCAAATCCAAATTGCCCCACTCTCAGCTCATCACCGCAACGTTGCCCCAACTTTGCATTGAAATCCCCCATCACAACCGTGTAGTGGGTTTTATAGCTATGCATGGCTTTAGAGATCTCCTCATACATAGCCTCCACTTCGTCATCGTCGTGTGTCGAGGTCGGAGCGTAGACCTGGATAACATTCAGCGAATATCGTTTCGATAATCTGAGTATCAGGAACGCTACCCTGCTCGACACACTTCCGATGGTGATCACGTTGTTGACAAGAAATTTATGGACGATGAACCCGACACCACCAATGGACTGTTGGTCGCCCTCCCGGTGGTAAAGTAAGTTACCGGATTGCAGGGTTATCGAGTCCTCCCCCTCTCTTCGGACTTCAGATAACCCAATGATATCCCAATGTAACTTACTTATTGCCTCTTCCAACTCTACGAGCTTCGCGTCGAGCCTCAATGTGCGCGTGTTGTAGGTTGCCAGGTCGAGTCGTCGGTGTTGGTAGCCGGAGCCTACCCGGAGATTCTTAGCACCCCCTGCCCCGCCGTTACCATAGCCGCTACCGTAGCTAGGAATAGCGGGGCCGCCGGGGACTGGGGGCCGATTTGTTGGTTGTGTTGTCATTGGGGGGGTTGTGCCATAATCGCCACGCTTGGCAGGCGGGTTGGCGATCGCAGTATTGGCCTTTTGTAACTGGAGACGCTGCTGCCCATCTCCTGATGGCAGTTTTCCCTTAGTCGCCTCTTACGACACCCACGGGAAGAGAGGGGGTAGTGCTATTCTATTTATGTGCCGGCACTACACGGCACGATAATTTCATTAGACTAGTATAATTATACTAATTATATAACACACAAAGCACATTGGTAATTGACATTGCAGAACTCTATTATACAATGCAATCTTATAAATCACAACAAATCTTTTGTCTAATTGGTACGCTTAGAACCTTTTAACATAATCGATTATTTTTTATCGACACAAGAGATATGCACAAAATCTTTTTTCAAATCGTTTAAAGCCAAAATCTCAAAACCCAGCCGATTATTTTTTATCGACACTTTATCGATACTAGTGCTGGGCCACGGAGGCGTGTCTCCCGCGGGTATAACTCACGCTCGGTTATTACTGCGCAGCGGCATTAACAAATATTTAAACGTATTACACGAGCAAAAAGCTGCGCGCACGCATCCCACATTCTCGGCTCGGGATTAAATTAGTCGAGAGCTTTTTTGGAGAAAAAGTTTCGACAGTATTTTTCGTTTTTTTTCTCTCGAAACAGTCTTACACTTATTCGCTGACAGTTCTGCAATTATGAGGTTATATAAGGTTTTTGAATACTTACTTAATATTTGTTTATACTTAATGAGTTGTTATTCTTAATTACATTACAAAAGGGTTACTCTTATAACCTCATTATAGTATGCATGTTAAAATTATTGTAGCAATAAAAAATCTCAACAGCATTATTAGTATAACTATTCGCCGAAGTAATAATTCTCGTAATAAAATCACATATATACATATAAATAAAGGTGAAATTCATAAAACAGTCTCGACAGAAACACAAAATGAAGGCATGCGCCTATAATTGGGCCCGAACAAATTTCCATTGATATTCGTGATGGGAAAAAAGTACAAAATTGTTGTCGATGGGATGTGTGCGGAGGTCGATATTCGAGTTGCGGCTTCGTTTTACCAACACCAAACTGCGGGGAAGCTTCGCTTTATTTTAAACAGGTTAAAGATCTTTATTGCTTGTTCGACTACAAGTTTTAAGTTGGTGAATTTATAATAGCCCACTTACAGGCACTGCAAATTGTCAAGAATTGCATCGACTCGAACAAGGTGTCAATTTAGCGGAGTTATGAAAGTTCAACTTCTTGGAACTATTTGTTTTTAACTGGGGAGAAGTTTGCACTTTATTTGTGTATTGATAGCTGGGCGTTTGCTTTACGACATTGCTTATTGAATACGAGTGTCGATTCCTGATAGTGGAGTTAACGGTCTTTGGATGGCTGCCCTTTTTATGTAGATATTATACGGGAGTTTTTGTGCTCTCCATTTGAGTAAAATACTGTGGTGTGTTTTTGCGACGTGAGTATTTGTTATTCAGAGTGGGACAGTTTTTCTGGATTGTGAAGAGAAGTAAGATAAACAAGGCTTTAGTACAGCAGTAGCTTTTTTATTGGCTCTGGTTTTTCTCTCTCATACATTGAAGGAACCATATTATTATGAAATAGTGCTAGATATTTTCTGTTTGTATTTAAATTGTTTTTTTACAAAACTTAAATACTGTTATACATTATTTTGTAATAGATAATGATGGTTTTATATTTCCATTCGCCAAAAAAGTATCCCTTGTCGGATTACTCAAGTGTCTTATTCATCTGTTAAGGAATTCAGATTCTCCTTGTATTAGTGAGATTCAAAGTTATCTGGTTTTTAACTACATTTTTCCGTAGCAGGTTCTGTGAATGAATCTATTTTGAAAATGTTTTAAGTCACTTCTACAGAGCTCAATAAATTTGGGCTTGACAAAATTACTGTCAAAAGTGATTTACAATTTAAAACCGATGATCATTGAAAAAACAAGTTTCAAATGAGACTAAAATTTAAAAACTTAATAGCCCACTTCAAAACAGTGACTAAGTACAATAAGAAATTTAAGCAAAGGTTGTTAAAAATAACTTGTAATGAGCTTATAAAATTATCACTCTACCAAAGATGTGTAATTACTCTTTAAAGCTGTATAGTTCTATCAGAAATATTATACAAAAACCAATTTTACACTATTATTAACCATAGCATTTTAAAGTTTCATAGCATGAATTGCATTATATATCTAAACTATGAAATAAAATAAAAATATCAAGGAAATGACAACTAAACGTGGTAAAAAAAAACGTTTTTTTATCTTCACTAAAACAATTCTATCGATAACAATAAAATTGTCGATTAATTAATATTCATCGACACGCCCCCCGCACTAGTGGACCAAACGAGATTTATATCTCATCATTACGGATAAAATATTTCTTTTAAGCGTATAATTAGTTGTTATTAATATTATAAATAATGCCTCGAGGTTAAAGTTATATTGATACGGTGCTGTTAAAATTTAGTTTGTTTTTGCCGAGTCGATAATCGAGTTAGAGAGGTTCAACGCTCGACTGAGTGTTGAAATGCTTATATGTATCGTGATTAAGTTATTCGGCATGCTATTTTAAAAATATTAGAAAACGGCATTTAGTACGTATTAAACTAGCCTTTAGTGAGCTATATCATCATTTTGAGCCCCATCTGAAATTCAGAGATTCCCCATTTGTGAGATTGGGGCCAGTTTGTTCTTCACTGTGTATTTCGTATCTCAATTTTTGGTCGAATTTTTTTTTCTCTCTTTCTAGTATGCGATTTTGTTAACCTGGTAATCAATAATATTACGCTTAGGAATAGACTTCTGGCTTAGAAAAAAGTGTATAAAGTATAACATTAGAATTTATTTCTTATTACTTATATTAATTTTATTTCTTTCCTGAAATTCATCAAAATCGGTTCAGTGGTATAAGCGTAAAAAGGGTAAGCAACAAGCAAAGTTACTTAGGACATTTTATGTTTTTGTAATAACTTTATAAAGATTCTTCGCTAAAAATAAAAAGCTTTTTTATTCGCGAAGTTGAATAACCTCATTGCACACACAGCCTTTCTTTCCATGATTACCATAAAGTATCATATCATTGTGCCAAATTATACACCGATAATGAACCACCAAAACAATATAGCGAACGAGCACCACGAAAAGTAGTTCATAATTTCCATTTAATACCCTTTAATGTTGATAAAAATCCATATTACATACATTATGCGTTCCCCAACTTTCATTATTCTTTACAACGAACACATTATGCACCCTGAAATCTTGACCAATTACCCTTTATGTGGGTAATTTGCAAATACTACTAACACTGGGTAAAATTACCCTATAAATTACCAAGTTAACTTTACCGTCCGTAACGTGCATTTGCATACATAACTCATTAAGATTAAGCTTGTGGGCGAAGCAAGTGCTAAGTTTGCCAAAAGCCAAAAATTTTAATAGTTTTTGTCACGCGATTTTGAGTTTTATGCTGTTGTGTTAAGGTGGAAAGGTTAGTGGATAGATATCATACATCGGTAAACATTAAGTTAGCGCGAGGCCATTATTGAATTTACTTTATATAATAATGGTTAATCACTCGAAAGTATCGAACGCTGCCTTGTTACTGAGGGTAATAGTGATGTGTTACGAATGTCGATAAATATTGTCTTTGATAATTATTATTATTATTATTAGTTATTCAGTTACAAGCTTGCAGCGACTTTTTTATATACATTATCTTATTGCAGAAAGTAAATAAAGAGTCATAGAAACAATAAATTTATGTTAAACCACGATGACAAAAAATAATTTATATCAAACCTTCGAGGACATAGGCAGCAGTTCAGCATTTGAACCGCTTTTGAACCACCATGATAAATGAACTAGCATTTGAATCACTTTACTAAAGGCTTAATCTTAAAATTATAATACAAATAGTGACTCGCCGTGATTTTACGTGCATGATACCCGTTCCCGTGTAAATAACAGGAGAAAAAATGTATGCCTATGTCATTAAAAAAAAACACCTAACTAACGGTGAAAAGATTTTAAATTTGAGTTTATTCGATACAAACAAAAACACCAAATTAGTTTACTTTACTCTATATAATATTAGTAGTTATGGATAAAGTAACAAGAGCTTTTCTGTGATTAAAAATGAGAAAAATATAGGAAAAATGTGATAGTAAAAAACCACGAGCCCTATAAGTAGCTTTCAGGCGGGATTCGAACCCGCGCCTTCGGGAATCCGGCCCGATGCTCTGACCAACTAAGCTACCGAAAGGCTTACACGACTCGTCGAATTTTGCTATCACTTGTTACGCTGTAGGCCAGCGTTGCTTCATCAATGTCAGGAAACCCTATACTTACAAAATTGCATTGTAAATGCATAAAAATAATATAAAATCTTAATGAAAAAAATGTTTTAAATACAACATAGGTCCAACTAAGCTATCTTAATATGTTTTATATTTAAGAACCCACGAAAGCAACAATTACATACCTCCAGAAACTTATCCGGCGCACAGTTAACAAACTAATATGTCGTAGTCACTGACACAAGCTATTAACCTAGGAGCTAACAAGCCAATCTATCGACAAGCCATCGCCCCAAACTATCGACACTTCCCCAACCCTTGCCCCAGGCGATGGAGGTTTGGGCGTGGCCCTCATTTCCCCGCAATAATTTATACCTTCAGCTAAATAATGGTGCACTCCTGCGCCGCACATTTAGCATCCTTTACACACTCGGCCATTTTAATTATCGGTTATCATAAACTAATTCCACGCTAGTGGGCATTTGTTATTTGTACTGCATAGGGATGGGTGTACATCGATATGTCTGGTTGGTTTCCTCAATTGATAATTAGGATTTTAACCATCGTTGCTGCATGGGTTCGAGTTCCCCGTGAAAACACTGTAGTCTAGTACTTGTAAATACTTCTGAACATGATAAATGGCCTATTAAATGACTGAGATAGACAGAAATTACTGGGCCCAAGAAGCTTTTTATCCCGGAAAAATATCAATTTTCCGCGGAATAACGTCGTCTAGCCCACGCGGGCGAAGCCGCGGGCGGAAGGCTAGTAAATAAAACAAAGACTTGTTTACCTTATCGGTACGAATTAAGTCATCCTGTTAGCATTATATGTATTATAGTTTACAAATTATTTTACCATTTTAAAGAGCAACACCATTATAAAGACATCAACGCGTCACTCACGTAAACGTTTTTTCAAACATTTACAATTTATTACATATAGTTTACAATTACCTATTGTAAGTTGTAAGCCTGGTGTACTGTCAGATAAGGGGGTGTTATCCTATTTAGACACCAGTTGTCCTAATCTTATCTTTATGTTACAACATTATTAGAGCGTCTTCAATGTAATTAATGTGTAGGTAAGAACTTTTTATTTTATCTGTTTTTGCATTCACAATAAAATTTAATCTAGGCATTGAAAATAAAATAGGTAGAAAAATGGAAAATGAAGTATTTAGAAAAAATCGACCCGTGTCACAACCAGCTCCGATGGGACTGGTTGTGAGACGGGTCGATTTTTTCTAAATACTTCATTTTCCATTTTTCAACCATAAAAATTGCATTGTGAATGCAAAAAAGTAAAAATTTTAATAAAATAAAATAGGTATTCGAAAAAAGTCGACCATCTCACAACTTTTCGTTTTCTGGGCAAATGCTCTAATCAGACTAACCACTGACGACGGTTAACGACTCCGTAGCTCAGTGGTTAGAATATTCGCCCGGAAAGCGAAATGTTATGGATTCGAATCCCATCCGAGCTAGTTGTGAGACGGGTGGATTTTTTCGAATACTTACTTAATTTTCAATATTTTCAGTGTAAGTACTTGTAAGTGTGTTTAGCATAGGTAAGATACCTACCAAAAATAAATTAATCAAAAGTCAATAAGTCTGAAGTTTGTATTGAACTTTAATAGTTAAATAAAATAAACTGTAGCATCTCTACAGCACAGGAAAGATCAATAATTATTAAATATCTTTGTTTATTCAAAAATGTAGAACAGTTTTGAAGTTAAAGAAAACAGGGGATACATCTTACTTACTGACTTTTGACTGTATAAATAGTGTCGACGATTTTGATTTTATTATTTAAATAAACAATAACAATTCGATCTCCTCGAAATATTGTTATAGCTTCAAAATATAAATAACAATTTTACGCTATTCTGACCGTGAAACAACCTGCCAACAAAAAGGCGTCGATGATAATTCCAAACAATAGAATGACATGAGTGTTGGTTCAATAACCTACAAAACAAAAGAAACGGTAGCAATTCGAGTTAAAAAGAGACAGGTTACAACAAAACCTCTTTACAACATAAGCCAGAAAGAGACAGTTATACAAGTTTACTTACGCGATAAAAAGTACAGCGCATGACTCGATAATGGAACTCCTCCTTAGAAGCCTGTGATTGGCCAATGAGAGTTTCAATTATTCTGTACTTGCGCACGAGTTTGTCATTGTAGAATAAGTGGGAATCGAATAAATTCATTTCATATCTTAAATGTATAGTGTTAAAGACTAAATTGGATTATAATTGGTTAAAATAGATGCTTTAATATTTAATTTCTTTCAAAGACTGTAGGTAGGTACTGGTTTTCATAGTATTTATAATTGTTAGATGAATTATAGTAAAAAAAAAACAAAATATATAACTGAGTCCTTTACCATTCTAAAATAACTCAAAAATAAAGAAAGAGAGAGGAATAAAAGCATTTTTTTTTATCCACAACGGGGTAGCACTTAGCCTTCATCACACCTGATGTGAAGTGGTGATAAGGCTGAAGGTGAAAGCGCACTACTCCCGGAATCCTTAATCACTGAGGAAATGGCTATCTTATCTCTAACCGCCGGAACGCAACAATGCTGAGAATTGTCATGGCGTCAGACTTCGATAAGATGGTGGTAGCTAGCCAGGCGAACTAAGAACAAGTCCTACCACCGACAAAACCGAATACAGTCTACGATCTAATAGAACTTCAGATAGGTATAATATTAAAATAGAATACGGCATAGGTATCTTCCATACTTTGTATATTTAAAATTTAAATAATAAATAAACTTTATAGCAGGTATGTACCTACTTACATCTAGCGGAGTATTATTTACTGAATTTCAAGTTTCAAAATAAAAAAAAAACACTTTTGAATAGTCTTCTTATCCTGGAAAATATCACATTCACGCGGGATAAAGCTTTCCAGTTTAGCTCACCGAAGCTAAACTGGAAAGCTTTATCCCGCGTGAATGTGATATTTTCTAGGATAAAAAGTAGCCCATGTCACTCTCCAGCTCCCAAACTATCCCTACACCAAAACACCACATCAAAAAAGTAAGAAATAATTCCTCACCAAATAAATAACGTAAGTACTTTGAAGTCGGGCGTAAAACATGTACAATTTTTTGTTGTTTTTGTTAAAACCCGCCAGACTTCAAAGTACTTACGTTTTTTATTTGGTGAGGAATTATTTCTTACTTTTTTGATGTGGTTTTTTTGAAGGCGGTTTTATTTTTTTATAAAAATAATTTTTATTTCACTCTTTTTAGTGCATCGTGCAGGCAATATACGTGTTTTCTGGTAAATAGGTATGTGATCAAACTGAAAACCTCCTTTTTCGAAGTCGGTTAAAATACCTTGAGGTATCCCCTTTTTAACAAAACAAGAATCATCTAAATCGGTTTATAAATAAACAAAGGAGTTATGCCTAAAGATACGTATTAAATTCACATAAAGTGGTAACGAAAACTACAGTATTTTCAAGATTTCCTGAAAACTACTGAACCGATTTCAAAATTTCAAAAAATGGGACCAACTTGGAAACCAACCTGATGTAATAACGTTTGAACCATTTCAATCGGTTCAGCCGTCTTCGAGTAATCGGTGGACATACACAAAAAAAAATACATACATACAGACGAATAGAGAACCTCCTCCTTTTTGATTTAGAAGTCGGTTAAAAATCACTGCAATCCGTTTCTCCTTCTCTTGACGTGAAAGACGGACAAACAAACATCACACAAACTCAATTAATTGTACTCGCTTTTCGCCTGCGGCTTTCCCGGCGTGGAATACATGACGTTATTATCTATAAAAAGTACGCACAAATATCTAAGATACCTATGCTTATATTAAACCAGACTCAGTTTTAATTTAAAAAATGAATCAAAGTTCAAACTGAATGAATGAAGAAAAACTGCATCTCTCCACTTCTCCCTGTCTCACTAAAGACAGACCTCACTCTTCACCAATTTTGAAACGCATAAAATATTGCCGAATAAATCCGAACCTATCAAAACAAGATGAGTCACGCTCGTATCATGGATCCTAAACACCTTTATTAAAACAACTACTTATTAACATATTCATTTGTACAGGAAGTAATTTCATCTAAATCTGTGGCACAGGGCTGTGTAAAGAAACAGAGACTTCGACTTATAATATCAACATGGGCTTAGGCTGACAGCCAGCGCTTTGCTCCTAAAGGGCAAATACATATTTCGCTGTGCTTTTGCCTACTCGCATCACTGTGACATACAAACTAACTAACCGCCTCTGTGGTCTAGTGGTACACGGAGTCTCGGGTTCGATTTCCCCTGGGGGTACATTAATTATATTTGGTTTGGTTGGTGGTAGGGCTCGTACTAATTCCGCCTGGCGAGGTAGCTTGCTACCACGACCTTATCTAAGTCTGACGCCTTCAGCATTATTGTGTTCGGCAGTTAGAGATAAGATAGCCAGTTCCTCAGTGATTTAGAATTCTGGGAGTATTGCGCTTTCACTTTCAGTGTTATCACCACTTAACATCATGTGTGATGAAGGCTAAGTGCTACCCCGTGGTGAATAAAAAAAAAAGCAATGCACCATGTTTGTTTTTCGTTTTTGCATATTGTGTTCTAATTTTTCATTCTGTATTTGTTTTTTTGTTTGTAATAAATAAACCTTTTTATCTATGTTATTTCCTTAATAATGACTTCTTGGTTTAACAGACTGCCACAGTGTCTTCAGACTTAGTTTTTAAGTTAAGTTGGTAGTTATTTAAAAGTTTAAAAAAATATTTCCTATAAATCTTGAACTAAAAGAGTTTCAATTATGACATGAACCTTAAGCCTGAATGATCAACCATTTTTCAACGTTAGAGGTTACTCAAACAATAGGTGTCACTTTAAATTCCAAAAGTATCTAAAGTTTGGTATCGTTTGTATATCGATGGGATAGACGACCCATCAAACCGATTTGGCGCAGGGGTAGGCTACCCTACTTCTGCGCCAGTGGTCTCGGGTTCGATTCCCGAACAAGATAAATATTTGTGTGCATGAACATGTCTTTTTGTCTTGGTCTGGGCGTTTACTATGTATGTTAAGTATGTATTTACAAACAAAAAGTATTTAAGTATATATTTATCCGTTATCAAGTTTTCCACGATACAGTTTCTTAATGGAATTAAAATGGGCTTAGATAATTGGTGTGAATGTAAGAAGTTATTTATTTATTTATTTATTTATTATTATAGACTAACGTCTCTATTCTGTGTGTTGTATAGGTACAACTCGTCAGGTTTTTGTATTATTTATGAACATCTATACCCCATAGGTTTAATTAAATTGGTTTTAAACAAATTCGATATAAGACGACAGTGTCGGTTTTAGAGTTGGTAGAACTACTATCTGACAACACGTCTCTTTCAAATATGAGCCTTTGTCTCTGTTCTAGTTTACAACCACGTCAGATTGTTGTACATCTAAATCCAGCAGTAGACGTGTCCGATCGCCTTAGCTGATTAACTAAGCGTCTCAAATTGGTCTCATTCAAATGAGCTGAGATACAAAAGGGTTGCCAGTTAAGTTGAGTTTGTAGAAACTCAAAGGTCTTAAAAAACATTTGTTTAAGACTAAGACTGTTTTTTTTCTACATAAGAGGGCCAACATTGATTGATTTTAATTATCTATACTCTATACAAATAAATAAAATTGGAGTGTCTGTTTGTAACATTAAAATAACCGCTTTTTAGTACATGCATATGATTATATATACGGTACACATACCAAAATGACATTTTTTAAAATTTTTGTCTGTCTGTCTGTCTGTTTGTTCCGGCTTATCTCTGAAACGGCTGGACTGATTTTGACGGGACTTTTACTGGCAGGTAGCTAATGTTGTAATAAGGAGTAACTTAGGCTACTTTTTATCCCGGAAAAATATCACATTCCCTCGGGATAGCGTCGTGTAGTTTATTATCAATGCGAAAGTTTGTGGGTATGGATGTATGGATGTTTGTTACCTTTTCACGCAAAAACTACTGAAAGGGTCTGGGTCTGGAATAACACATAGGGTACTTTTTATCCCGATATTCCCAACGGAACGGGAACCACGCGGGTGAAACCGCGGGCGGCCGCTAGTATTCAATAATTATTTTCATAGCATGTGTTATAAACATAGCAATTACATTTGAAGGTAAGTTTCTGTGTATCTGTCTGTGGTATCGTAGCTCTAGAGTGTGTGTCAGATAACTCTGCACGTGACTGGCGCGTTTTTGGCGCTAGTTACAGTGCATTTTTTTGTTCTTATGTTATAGAAAAGATTAGTATTCGATTTTCACCGCGCGCAGACTTATCTGACGAGCACTCTAATTTAGTTTTTTTTTTGTGTCATAGATAATTTTATCCCGAGTGTTCTTATCTTAGCCATGTTTCAAGATCAATCAATCTGTTCAGACGTTTGAAGATCTTCAGCTCTTTTCTAGTTGATGAGGGGATCTGACTAACTTCCATATGTCCGATCTATTCGAAATTTGGTACCGTGTTACTTAATTTTGTGTGTAATTTAAAAAGAATAAAATTTTAAAAAAAATTAAAGACCACTAAAATAGTAGTACTAAAACGGTATATACCTTGGGGGTCCGACCGAGAGAGAAATTTTATTTTTTACTTTTTTCTGGGTCGGGGGCTTTTAAATTTTATTTTTGTATAAAAAGCTGTGAGTGTGTGGCCGAATGTGGCCAACTGACAGGCCGTTGCCTGTAGGCAGACTGAAAGTCTGTGGGCCCTTAAGATCGCAAAAAAGAAATTCTAAGTGACGTTAAAAATTGTTCAGCGTAATTAAACTTTCATTAACTTCATTATGCCAGCCCTAGGTTGATTGCAGTTCATTCATTCAGCAGACAAATTGGATCCATTCACCGGTCTCGCTCAAGCGATAATTACTTTCCGATTTAAATAATGGCCGCGTGAAACATACAGCCTTAATAAGATCTTATTGACTTTGGGCAGTGTGTTCACGGTCCTAGCTGTGCCCGTAGTGTAAGTTTTTATGTCAAAAAACGCAAACTATTTCGAATGCGTATTAATGTCAATTTGTATGAAAACTGTATAAGCGCCTCTAGCGGCGAGTAGCGCGCTTATATAGTTTTCATACAAATTGACATTAATACGCATTCGAAATAGTTTGCGTTTGCTTGACATAAAAACTTACACTAGGGGTACTGTGCCCGTAGTGTAAGTTTTTATGTCAAAAAACGCAAACTATTTCGAATGCGTATTAATGTTAATTTGTATGAAAACTGTATTAGCGCCTCTAGCGGCGAGTAGCGCGCTTATACAGTTTTCATACAAATTGACATTAATACGCATTCGAAATAGTTTGCGTTTGCTTGACATAAAAACTTACACTCGGGGTACAGATCTCATAATTAAAAATGCTTGAGACGTCTTCGCTCATTTGTTTTTTGTTATGATTTGATGAACGGTAGCTGAAATAATATCTATTTGGTGCTATTTTTAACCGACTTCTAAATCAAAAAGGAGGAGGTTCTCTATTCGTCTGTATGTATGTTTTTTTTTTGTGTATGTCCACCGATTACTCGAAGACGGCTGAACCGATTGAAACGGTTCAAACGTTATTACATTAGGTTGGTTTCCAAGTTGGTCCCATTTTTTTGAAATTTTGAAATCGGTTCAGTAGTTTTCAGGAAATCTTGAAAATACTGTCGTTTTCGTTACCACTTTATGTGAATTTAATACGTATCTTTAGGCATAACTCCTTTGTTTATAAACCGATTTAGATGATTCTTGTTTTGTTAAAAAGGGGATACCTCAAGGTATTTTAACCGACTTCGAAAAAGGAGGTTTTGAGTTTGATCACATACCTATTTACCAGAAAACACGCAAATTGCCTGCACGATGCACTAAAAAGAGTGAAATAAAAATTATTTTTATAAAAAAATAAAACCGCCTTCTAAAAAACCACATCAAAAAAGTAAGAAATAATTCCTCACCAAATAAATAACGTAAGTACTTTGAAGTCGGGCGGGTTTTAAAAAAACAACAAAAAATTGTACATGTTTCACGCCCGAATTCAAAGTACTTACGTTATTTATTTGGTGAGGAATTATTTCTTACTTTTTGATATGGTTTTTTAGAAGGCGGTTTTATTTTTTTATAAAAATAATTTTATTTGTCTTTGAAACCTTATTTTACCAAAATTCATGGCTTAAATCAGATTTTAACTTTCATGTACGTAGAGCGTGCAGTTTGCACACTAGCGCCGCCATTGAAATAAATCATAGTGATAAACAGTATCCTACATCACTCTCCAGATCCGAATCTACTCCCGTACTATACCAAAAGTCACATGGATCCGTTGCTCCATTTTGACGTGAAAGACGGTCAACAAAATAATAATCCTTACCTACTGATTTTCCCGTGGGAATATGATACATTCCTGTGGTAAAAAGCCAAATTAGCCTGTTATAATACCGACGACCGATTTGGCGCAGGGGTAGGCTACCCACCTTCTGCGCCAGTGGTCTCGGGTTCGATTCCCGAACAAGACAAATATTTGTGTGCATGAACATGTCTATTTGTCTTGGTCTGGGTGTTAACTATGTATATTAAGTATGTATTTACAAACAAAAAGTATTTAAGTATATATTTATCCGTTATCAAGTTTTCCATGATACAGTTTCTTAATGAAATTAACATGGGCTTAGATAATTGGTGTGAATGTAAGAAGTTATTTATTTATTATTTATTTATTTATAATCCTTCCTGAGGTCTCAAACTTTTTTTTAATCCAAAACGGGGTAGCATTTAGCCTTCATCACACCTGATGTGAAGTAGTGATAAGGCTGGAGATGGAAGCGCACTACTCTCGGAATCCTCACTCACTGAGGAAATGGCTATCTTATCTTTGACTGCCAGAACACAATAATGTTGAAAACATCATTGTTTTGGCGTCAGACTTATTTAAGATGTTGGTAGCTAGCGGACTAAGAACAAGTCCCACCAACCAAACCGAATACAATATGCACCCACACTGGGAATCGAACCCGGGACTCTGGCTCTGTAATCAGTGGTGTGAACCACTAGACCACAGATGCGGTTAAGCACTATTTATGATGATGATGATCAATTAAATGTTGGTATTTAATACCAATTTCTGCCCGCAAATTTGCCCGCGCTTAAAGTGATGAACAAACCTACGAACAACTTTTACTATGAGACCAGCCAGCCACGATATCGTGAACAAAAAACATATTTTTTTATGTTTTTAGGAATATCAGCAACGCAGGTATTGATTTTTTCAAATATTTTATATATTTCTTATTAGACAAAACAATGAGAGCGCTACCCACTTGTGATATCACAAGTTAGTAGCGCCCAAGCGTCAAACTCCCACCATAGAAAATTTCGTTTTAGAAACAGATACTATCGTAATGGAAGACCGGGCTAAGTATTTCTTATAACTTAGTCAAAACGATAGGTACTTGATATACATTGTGGAAAAAAAGAACGTGGTTGGAAGAAAAGTACCATCATTCATATTGATGGTGGCAAATTTTATTGAAAGGAAGTCTCGGAATTACTTACTATTGTACCTACTTATTATTTCAGTTTTTTTTATTCCTTTATTTTCAAAAATAATTAAAACTGCATTTAAAGATTTTTGAAAGAGCACCTGCTTGAGCCGGGAATCAAGCCGGTGAAATGTGAAAAAAAACATCCTGTATTTTATGATACCAATATTTTTCTTGGTCTTGCTTTAATTTAAGATACTATGTTGTTTAAAAGAAATTGATTCTTATAAAGAAAAACTCTTTCGGTTGGTATCATAAAATACAGTTTTCAACACACTTGCTCATAAAGTGAGCCTTATTACATCAATATTAGGGCCATAAACCGAACTATAACCCACGCGTGCATAATAATATTACAGTACTAGTTGCGTAATAGAATTATCCCTACAAAGTTAAGTAA
The DNA here is from genome assembly GCA_949710035.1 of Crambus lathoniellus. NCBI lineage: Eukaryota > Metazoa > Arthropoda > Insecta > Lepidoptera > Crambidae > Crambus > Crambus lathoniellus. Next base: position 3,333,512 of record OX453318.1, on the reverse strand, counting down.
GTACCTAACTGCAAATTATATGCGAGTAAACAGAGTCTTTTCAATTTAACCGGGTAATACAGTATCCGTACAAAGTTAAGTTAGTACCATATAGTCGCATATAACTTGCAGTTACAACAGAGCATTTTCGATTTCACCGGGTAATAGATACAGTTCTTTTTTTTTAACAACAAAGAGGTTTTATACGGCTGAAAATCCATTTACGTTTTTAGAATAAATAAATGTGTCCCTATTTAAGACAAAAAACATAATTAAGTATATTATTATCAAATTATTTATAATTCACAATAATTTGTTATAAAACATTAATTGCATTTTATCACTATACAGGGTAAATTTTTAATCAGTGCACAAATTTTTAAGATCGACTCAGAATCGGTAAGTGAACAACTTTCTCCTAGAAACATAGGTCGAAATATGACAAAAAAAATTTGACTCTTCATACAAATCGGACTGATCACGTGATCGATTTAGTATGGGAAGTCCAAAAATTTTTGTCGTATTTCAACCCATGTTTCTAGGAGAAAGTTGTTCACTTACCGATTCTGAGTTGATCCTAAAAATTTGTGCACTGGTCAAAAAATTTTCCTGTATATTATACTTAATTATTTTGAAGTAGTCTGTATGGCTGTATGTAATCAATCACCTCACATTTGGCGCGTGCAAAAAAAAACTTGCGCGCTTTTTCCATTAGTTAATATTAGGTTAATACAATATGTATGCAATAAATGTTTGATTTTCCTCGCAAGTGTGTTGAAAAAGTGCGTATGAAACTCGTGAGCAACTTACTCACTAGACACTCGGCTGATTTACGCCCTCGCCTGCGGCTCGGGCTGCAACCCACAGCCTCGTGTATATAAGCAACCTAAGCTCACTTGTATCATAATATACTATTATGCCACCAACCGAAATAGTTTTTTTTCACATTTCACCGGTTCAGTTCTCGCCTCAAGCAGGTGATTTTTCAAAAATACTTAAATGCAGTTTAAATTATTTCTGAAATTAAAGGAATGTTAAAAAAATTGAAAATGAAGTATTTTAGAAAAAAATTACTCGTCTCACAACCAGCTCCGATGTTGTGAGGCAGGCCGATTTTTTCTAAAATACTTCATTTTAATTGTGAAAAATAAATATATTACCTTTCTTCCGCAAATAATCACAAAACTGGCACCTTCACCGATCACACTATACGTGTTTCGCCCCAACCCGGGGCATCCTCAGGAGATGTTTGACCTTATGCAATCCAGACATTGACCGACAGCACCGAATGACATTCATTCGGTGCTGTCGGTCAAGCTACATATATTTATTTTTCACAATGGTTAGGGACTTCCGCCAAGTGACGCCTGATTCAATCAAACACTAAACTTCATTTTAATCATTTTTTCAATAATAAAAATTGCATTGTGGATGCAAGAAAATAAAAATTTTAATAAAGGAATGTTTCCTTTTAAAAAAATTGGGGTATTTTTCCTCCAACCACGGTCTTTTTTTCCACCCTGTATATTTAACAATTTAATTTAAATAAAGAAGCAACTTATTATAAGGCGCTCCATCAAAAGTTTCATATAAGTGTTCCTAAGTCACCTATACGTTATACATACAGTCGCCGAGCCCCGGCTTCGCTCGTGTCTGAGCTTTATTTAATGGCGTATCGGGCTCTGTAATTAATTCGTAACTTTTGTAATTCACACGCGACTCGAGCTTTTCTGGTCATAATAACCATAGAACTAAGAACTGTAGAACTGAATGTTTTAATAATGCGTAAAAATAGAAAATATTAAATTGCACTACAAAAATTACTGAGTTGCATCAAAGCATAGTTTTAATGTGCATTTCGTATTGTTAGGTGTGCATTTCAGTAGTTATGTTAGATTGGTGAGCAGTTAATTATACCATCGCATAAAAATGTGTTTTGTAAAAAAAACTGTATAAATATACACAGTACGGGGATGTTGCATCTTTTGTTAAATTATGTTTATAAAAAAATAAAACCGCCTTCAAAAAAATCACATCAAAGAAGTAAGAAATAATTCCTCACCAAATAAATAACGTAAGTACTTTCAAGTCGGGCGTGAAACATGTACAACTTTTTTTGTTGTTTTTGTTAAAACCCGCCCGACTTCAAAGTACTTACGTTATTTATTTGGTGAGGAATTATTTCTTACTTTTTTGACGTGATTTTCTTGAAGGCGGTTTTATTTTTTTATAAAAATAATTTTTATTTCACTCTTTTTAGTGCATCGTGCAGTCAATTTACGTGTATTCTGGTAAATTGGTATGTGATCAAACTGAAAACCTCCTTTTTTGAAGTTGGTTAAAATACCTTGAGGTATCCCCTTTTTAACAAATCAAGAATCATCTAAATCGGTTTATAAACAAAGGAGTTATGCCTAAAGATACGTATTAAATTCACATAAAGTGGTAACGAAAACGACAGTATTTTCAAGATTTCCTGAAAACTACTGAACCGATTTCAAAATTTCAAAAAATGAGACCAACTTGGAAACCAACCTGATGTAATAAAGTTTTAATCATTTCAATCGGTCCATCCGGCTTCGAGTAATCGGTGGTATCTGTATAAGTGAACTATCTAGATCATAAAGTGAACCATTCAATTCACATTGCTGAGAATGAATATCTAGTGAATCATTCAATTCTTATGTTTACACATTCAACTTTCGTTCAAATTGCATTGAACGTTAAACGCAAAATTTAAAATATTGAGCAAGCTCGATCTTTTCAACGCGGTTGAATATGATTAAACATTTACTTTTAACTTTTACGTTTACATTGTTCAATTTGGTTGCTTCATCCAGAATTCATTCATAACTTTATACGTGAAGTCAACAGACGTCAAAGTCACTTACGTATATATTTGTCTTAGAAACCATTATTGCTTAGGTACTTACATAAAACAAAGCACACGTATCCGTGTGTTTGGTTCCAATGAATAGTAAAATGTGCGTCAAGTTAGCAGCCTCACAACAGAATTAGATGGTTTTGATTATGTCAAAAAATACTGTATAAATAGTGTTAAATAGTGATGTATATTAAATAAATAGTGTAACTCTGATTCAAAAGATATTTGAGTATCTTAGTGACGCTGCTAACTTAACGTCAAGTTAGCAGTCACCTCAAGAAATACAGTTCGTATCAATGTGATTTATATGTCAAAAAATACTGTATAAATAGTGTATCGTAAACGCAAAATTTCAAAAGTAGTGCTTTCATACAAGCCGAGATATTAGGGTCTCTAAGTGGGCTGCTAACTTGACGTTTCTTGCGATGGAGATTCCAGGGAAACAGGTACAAGTTTTAAATAAATAAATACTTGAAAAATTACTGTGTGAAATAGTGAATCTTAAGATATAAATAAAAAAAGAATTCTTCTTTGCTATTTTCAAAAAATCTAATGTTAACTTCTACCATACATTCGAATTTAGGTACAGTCGTGTACAGTTTTCTTTAGACGTACTGATATTGTCAAATTTTTTATTCCAGTCATTTTAAATGATACATAATCTATCGTATCATCATCATTTCAGCCGTACGACGCCCACTGCTGGGCATAGGCCTCCCCCAAGGATCTCCACAACGATCGGTCCTGCGCTGCCCGCATCCAGCGGCTTCCCGCGACCTTGACCAGTAGCCCGATTCTCGTAATATAAACCGTGACGATATCGTAGCGATTTAGTCGTTGAAACCATATTCGTATTCACAACTGTCGATAGAACTTGAGCGGCAGCGATTCTATCGAAGTGTCGTCGAAGTGTATTCTGGTACATTAATCGTCCTTCAATCGTTTCAAAACGATAACTCGAAGGTATTCTACTATTTAGATGACCTTTGTTTCGATCGGATTTCAACGACTAAACGTCAAAATAAGCGATCCAAGTGTCGTTGGACAAAAGTTCAATTAGCTGGAACTTTTGTATGTGAAAAATAAGCTTGGGGCTAGCATATTTGTTATTATTTCTTTTTTATTTTATTTAATAAACTTTTGTACATAATACATAGGCAATGTAATATACAAGGCGGACTTAATACTAAAAGTATTTTTTGCCAGTCAACCGTTGGGAAACAGAAAACAATTAAAGCGGTACAAATTATATAATTATCTATAAGTAAGTACTAATATTATAAAGAGGTAAGATTTGATTGTTTGTTTGTTAAATTGTTTTCATCGAATAGGCTCCGAAACTACTGGACCGATTTAGAAAATTCTTTGATCATTAGAAAGCTACATTCGTTCAGGTACCACGCGGATGAAACCGCGAGAATCCGCTAGTATATTATAAACAAACAAAATATACAAGCTACATAATCGACGCAAACAGCGTAAACGGAGAAATAAATTGAGAGCTGCAAGATGGGACGCTTCCGAAATGCCGGAGACTTCAAAATTTTGGTACAAACACTCATTTATTATTAATTATTAATTATTAATTATTAATTATTAATTATTAATTATTAATTATTAATTATTAATTATTAATTATCAATTATTAATTATTAATTATTAATTATTAATTAGTTATTATTTATTATTTATTATTTATTATTTATTATTTATTATTTATTATTTATTATTTATTATTTATTATTTATTATTTATTATTTATTATTTATTATTTATTATTTATTATTTATTATTTATTATTTATTATTTATTATTTATTATTTATTATTTATTATTTATTATTTATTATTTATTATTTATTATTTATTATTTATTATTTATTATTTATTATTTATTATTTATTATTTATTATTTATTATTTATTATTTATTATTTATTATTTATTATTTATTATTATTATTTATTATTTATTATTTATTATTTATTATTTATTATTTATTATTTATTATTTATTATTTATTATTTATTATTTATTATTTATTATTTATTATTTATTATTTATTATTTATTATTTATTATTTATTATTTATTATTCATTATTTATTATTTATTATTTATTATTTATAAATAATCCTCTCCCCCCTCGGATACCACTGTGAGTGGACGTGTGCTAAGGAAACGGAGTTTAAATTTAATAAATTAAATAGATTTAAAAGCGAAAAATTTTTTATGTTGCTTGCGGATTTGAACCGGTGATTCTACGGCTGCTCTGCTGAAGTGTAGGCGAGTATACAAGCTCGGCTGTCGAAGCGTTAACTCGTCGTGACGAAATTAGCGACCGCTTCCTACGACGCATTGCGATCCTGTGTTTCTTTCTACTACGTACTACTACGACGTAGTTACGGAAGGACCCCTACGAGCACCTACGAGGCTTACGTAATCAGGCAGAGGTACGTCTATATATTTGTTGAGACCGATATTCAACTTAACTTAGTGCAATGCCGCCACCGCTTGAACGCACTCCGCCTCCCACTAAGGCAACCGATTCGACACTCCATCATAGTGAATCGGAACCGAATTTAAGTTTGGTATTTGAGGAGGAGTCATCTTCCACCATAAATGTTGCAACCCGAAAACGAAAACTGGAACATGTTCAAAATGATCTTAAGGAATTATTTTTGGAGTCTAAAGAGGAACAAGATAAGAAGCTTGCTGTTATTCTATCGGCTATTGAGGACCTTAAAGGACAAAATGTAGAAATTAGGAAGTCGATGGATTTTATGGCAGAGAAGTATGACCAAGCTATGAAGAGGATCGACGAGCTTGAGGCGGACCGGAAGTCAACGTACAGATATATACAAACACTGGAAGATAAAATCGAACAGTTTGATCGTAAATCTAGATCTTCATGCTTTGAGCTAAGAAATATCCCAAAACAAATAAATGAAACTACGGAAGACTTACTTTCTATAGTACAAAATATAGGAAAAACAGTGAGTGCTCCTATTCTACCAGCTGACATTCGGGACGTATATCGAGTAAAATCAAAAACTGCGGAGAACTCGCCTATTGTTACCGAACTCACTAGTGTTTTGCTGCGGGATAATGTGGTAAAATCTGTTAGAAAATATAACAGCACAAATAAAGACAACAAATTAAACTACAAGCATCTGAATGCAAATGGTCCCGCTGTACCAATTTTCGTTACTGACAGTCTTACCTTCAGATGCAGAAAACTGTATTCACTTGCGAGGGACTTTGCTAAAAGTAATAATTATGCTTATTGCTGGACTAACTATGGAAAGATATACCTTAGGAAGAAAGAGAACCTTCCCTTCATAAGAATAGAATGTGAAGAAGATCTGAAAAAACTCCCTAAGGATTGACTAGTTTGTAAATCATCCAACCATAAATTAATTTGTTGTCTCACTTTGCATGCTACTTTTTACAATTATTCAAGTCTATTACTACTTTATACAACACACTATACTACACAATTATTATTTACAGCACTTAACACTAATTTCTCTGCACAGTATCTCAAACAAAAATGTATTTTAACATTGTTCTCGAATACCATGTACGCATACACAGCATCCATTACCGGGTTAATAGTTAAATTAGGGATTAATTACTTTTATCTCCAATCTCGTAACTTAAATTATATACCGATTGACCGTCCTGTTTTTGAATACCTTGTTTTGGGTTTTATCATTAAAATTCGATAACATAAATCAAAATTTACTGATCTCGGACCTAGATGCATACAAAGTGATCCCTTCCCGCTTTTGTGACCCAGAAGAGTGTCAAAACACTGTTCTCGCTACCCCTAATTCACTTAAGATATTATCACATAATGTAAGGAGTATCGCACGTAATTTGGATAACTTTTCCACTCTTTTGTCCAGGATTAATATTGATTGGGATCTACTTGTTCTGACTGAATGTTGGCTAAAATCATCTAAAATCATTCCACATATAGATGGTTATAACAGTGCTGCTACAAATACTAACCTGACGCAAAATGAGGGAGTTGTGGTTTACTACAAAAATCATCTCAACCCTACAATCGAGGAACCCCAGTTTAATAATGCCAATTGTATAATCTTAAAGCTCAATTCATTAACAGTTGTTGTTGCTATATATCGCCCACCCGGCTATAAAGATATACAAGTTTTTCTTAAATCATTGCAGACAGTTATTTCACAGCTCTCGAATTATAAAAATATAATTCTTATTGGCGATATAAATATTGACATAGTACCTAATACCACAGACACGCGATCGTGGGATTATCTTGACCATTTAGCAACCTATGACATTCATCCTGCACACACCATTCCTACTCATGGTCGAACTTGTCTCGATCATGCTATGGTCAAATTGTCTCTTAAGGCAAGTTGTTTCGTTATAAAATCATCAATAACTGATCATGATAGTGTTGCACTGAATTTGCTCTTAACTGATGCTATCCCGCCTCCTCTAAAATATCGGTCGCAGATTGATTATTCGAGTCTTGATATTTCTATGAAAAGCTTGGATTTTAAACTCTTATATAAAATGTCGGATCCAAACCTTGCCGCTTCTTTTTTAATTAACACACTTCGAAATGCGATTCAAGCTCATACTACATCAAAAAAGATTTCCCGTCGTAAATACATTAAAAAACCCTGGATCACTATTGGACTTCTTAAATGTATGCGTCACAGAGATTCCTTGCATAAAAAAGCTAAAAATAACCCAGACGACACTATTACTGTCACTACCTATAAGAGGTATAGAAATTATTGCAATGCCTTGCTGAAAAAGGTAAAACGGGCGTACGATAAATCTGAGATTGCTATGGCAGGAAACAACTGTAAAAAACTCTGGCAAACTATTAAAAATGTAACTCACTTTAAACAGGCTACTAGTGACCCCTTACAACTTATTGTCGATGAATTTGTTAATATTGGAAAGAATCTGGCTTCTAGAATGCCAAACCCTACCCTTGAAGAGCTGTCCTTGACTACATGTTGCAAGTCATTTGTACTTTTACCAACAGATGAAGATGAGGTGAAAAATCTTTTGCAAGGACTGGGTTCTAGTGCCGCGGTAGGATATGATAATATTTCGGCCCCTTTCATTAAACGCTATGTTGATATTCTTATCACTCCAGTTACTTTTTTGTGTAATCTTTGTCTTGAGAAAGGTGTTTTCCCTGAGGTGTTCAAAAAATCTCTTATCATGCCTGTACACAAGGATGGGGCCAGAAACTGTGTCAACAATTATAGACCAATATCCTTACTTCCTGTGTTATCCAAGATCCTGGAACGTATCATGAACAAGCGTCTGACTAGCTTCCTTGAGTCAAACATTTTATTGTCCTCCTCACAATTCGGATTCCGATCGGGAAGATCTACGGATGATGCTGTTCATCTTCTGACTGATTCCATTTCGACTAACTTGGATGGAAACAAAAAGGTTTTGGCGGTCATCCTCGATCTTGCGAAAGCGTTTGACACAGTTTCTGTCCCAATCTTGATTCGCAGGCTTGAGGGTGTCGGAATCCGAGGAATTGCTCTTAAGCTTTTTACTGACTATTTGAGTAATCGTTTCCAACTGGTTAAAATAGGAGACTGGATAAGCGAGGAGCTTCCTGTTGCCTTTGGAGTACCGCAGGGCAGCGTACTTGGTCCAACACTGTTTTTAATTTATGTCAACGATTTGTGCCAATTGAATATCTCCAATGGTAAAATCATAGCCTTTGCCGATGACACTGCTTTGTTGTTTAGCGCAGATTCTTGGCCTGAAGTTGTTGACCATGCCCAGAGTGGACTGGATTTGGTTGCAAAGTGGTTATCAGCAAATTTATTGACCCTGAATGTTGATAAAACCAAATTTATGACCTTCTCTCTTAGACGACTGGTTCTACCTGATAATCTGTTCTTAAGGGTTCATAGATGCTCGTCAATCTCGGATTGCTCCTGCCCGAAGCTTTTGCAAACGGATTGTATGAAGTATCTAGGTGTAATGATTGATTCCTCACTTAGTTTTTACCCCCACATTGAACTCTTAGCAGGTAGAATCAGAAAACTAATATTTATTTTTAAAACTCTTCGTCATGTTGCCGACTTTCCATTAGTTAAAACCGTATATTTTGCTATGTGCCAGTCAATCTTAAACTACTGTGTTTCTTCTTGGGGAGGAGCTGCCAAAACTCACCTTATTAAAGTGGAGCGCGCTCAAAGAGCAGTCTTGAAGGTAGGTGCTTCTCTTCCATTTCTTTGTCCCACAACTGATGTGTATAAACACTGGCAGGTGCTCTCTGTCCGGCAGTTGTTCATTCTTTCGCCAGTTCTTCGTAAACACTCTCAGCTTTACTTTGACCCAAACTTGCTAAGGGATAAGCGTCGTAGGGGAAATGTCTGTACATCACATCAATTTAAAACAAAGCTCTCAAATAGATTTTTTTGCTTCATGGGCAGTTATCTTTATAATAAATTGAACTCCATTCTCTCTTTGTATCCATTAACTAAAAAGACTTGTAAAAAGAAACTCACCAACTGGTTGCTACATCTAACATATGATGAGACTGAGGACTTATTGATGGTTAAGAATTAGCAATCATGTTTGTTTGTCATGTTTGTTTGTACATGCAGATAATGCACGTTATATATATGTATATAAACGCACACACACTCACTCTCTCTCTCTCACACACACACACACAACACACACAACACACACAATTACACACACTAACCCGCATGTACACACTTCATCCAAATTTACCCTAACAATTTTGATAGATTATTATTCCTTTTTTTTATTATTATTCTTTCTTTTTTGCATTCTAGAAACATTTCACTCATCACCACTTCGCTCGAGTTATTTTTGTTCTATGTATCTTTGTTAGTGGCCCGAGGTAGTGGGAGCCTGATGTTCTGTTATTTTCAGATATTTTTTATATCTACTTCAGGCATCAGTCTCACACAAACTTAAAGTAACTCAAATGTGACATATTTAAGCTTTCTACTGTATACCTATGTTTAAGTTTGTGATGAGAAATAAAGTATTTTATTATTATTTATTATTTATTATTTATTATTTATTATTTATTATTTATTATTTATTATTTATTATTTATTATTTATTATTTATTACTTATTATTTATTATTTATTATTTATTATTTATTATTTATTATTTATTATTTATTATTTATTATTTATTATTTATTATTTATTATTTATTATTTATTGTTATTATTTATTATTTATTATTTATTATTTATTATTTATTATTTATTATTTATTATTTATTATTTATTATTTATTATTTATTATTTATTATTTATTATTTATTATTTATTATTTATTATTTATTTATTATTAACCCTTAACTACCTAGCATCTCTTTTTGTCACATAACCACCTAGCATAGGTCTTCGAGACCCCGGAACAAAATAATGATAGGATGTAAAATTTTGTACGGCAAGGATTAGGTTTGAATTAAAAGTAAGTTTACGAACCTTTTAAACTATTTATTAGAACTATAAAAGTACATGAATATTACAACTATTTTTTAAAATCTCAACCAAACAACAAACACTTCTTAATTTGTACGTATAAACTAACATATTTGGTAAGTGAGATCCATAGTAATAATTACATAAAAGAGGCACTTATTTACCCTTGTTTTTAAATATTTAGTAATCAACAAATATAAAAATAACAAAAAAATCGGAATAATAAAAAAACATAAACAAAATTGCAAGCACCAAAGTTACAGTTTTTCACGACAATAAGAATACATTTTATGTGAGCATTCCAAACAGATGGAGGCTTTGCATTCAAAGCAAATGTACTGTGTTTTACTTTTTTTTTTGAATCGCAAGTAGAGCAGTTCTTACGCACAGCTAGTCGTTCTTCAGCGCCACTGGTAAATGTAATTGCTGATGGGGCGATTCCCGTTCCCGTGTTTGAGTCGAGGATGCGTCGAATAGCTGTTCTGATATCACGTTGCAGTTCACGTTATTTGCGCGACACTCCATATGAGGTCTAGTCAGCTGTTCTGCTAGATGCTTCGATATGCTGATCTTACACCTTCTTGCTCCTGCACGATATTATGCTGTACCTAGCGTTCTCGTTCGTGAGGAGGGTGGAACAGACGACCAACGGTAGTGATTCTTGCCAAAATAATTTATCTTCCTAGGCCTCAATCGCAGCACGGATAAATGTGTATCATCTTCAGACGAAAGTTCTTGTTCATTAACTAACGTTGAAGATGAACTAATTTCCGACGGAGCATTTTTGACAGTAGTAGGGTTCTCGCATTCCGAGTCCGATCCGCAACTTTCTTCTAAAGCATGATCTACTCCTACATCGGCTTCAACATCGCTATATTCGTCATTTGGGTCATTTTCGTCATCTGACAGATCTAAGTCTAGCCATCGCTGGATCTTTTCATCATTATCAGCCATACTCAACTAAAATAAAAACAAAAACACAAAAATTAAAAAGTCACGTAACCACCTAGCATAGGTCTCTCAGACCCCTAACGAAAGTTTTTTACTTACCTGAGACAAACGCGTGCATGTCCGACTGCGTCGAGGGCTTGAGCGGCACTGAGGGTCGCGGGGAGAAGGTACAGGAACGAACAAGTTCGTACGGTACTCGGATGCAATAATATTCACGAAATAAAATCTATCAGAGTCTGTGAGACGTATGCTAGGTGGTTAAGGGTTAATTATTAATTATTAATTATTAATTATTAATTATTAATTATTAATTATTAATTATTAATTATTAATTATTAATTATTAATTATTAATTATTAATTATTAATTATTAATTATTAATTATTTATTATTTATTATTTATTATTTATTATTTATTATTTATTATTTATTATTTATTATTTATTATTTATTATTTATTATTTATTATTTATTATTTATTATTTATTATTTATTATTTATTATTTATTATTTATTATTTATTATTTATTATTTATTGTTATTATTTATTATTTATTATTTATTATTTATTATTTATTATTTATTATTTATTATTTATTATTTATTATTTATTATTTATTATTTATTATTTATTATTTATTATTTATTATTTATTATTTATTATTTATTATTTATTATTTATTATTTATTATTTATTATTTATTATTTATTATTTATTATTTATTATTTATTATTTATTATTTAGTTTTTATTATTTATTATTTATTATTTATTATTTATTATTTATTATTTATTATTTATTATTTATTATTTATTATTTATTATTTATTATTTATTATTTATTATTTATTATTTATTATTTATTATTTATTATTTATTATTTATTATTTATTATTTATTATTTATTATTTATTATTTATTATTTATTATTTATTATTTATTATTTATGAAAGAACGATCTAATCTAAATAACCTGAAAGAATACAACTAAAAATCTTTACATATCAACGACATTTGAGGAGTTGTACCTTCCATCACCAGCTCATCAGCATGTGATGATGATTACCAGATGCAAATACTTAAAAAACTTTAGAAAATCTTTAAAATACGTAAATTACCATAAAATTTACGGGTTTTCCTCGATTTCCCCTGGATTCCACCATCAGATCCTAACTTGGTAACAATGTGACTACCTCAGGAGTTTACTCTTTCGAATAAAAAAATAATCATTGAAATTGGTCAATGGTTCGCGAAGATATTGACGTGTAAAGCAGGAACTACCAGTCAAAAACTATGTGTTTTTTCAGGATTGTGAAAAAACTACTGAACTGACTACTTTAACTTTTTCATGATACCACACATAAACTACCTACCTATTTTCTTTCAGATAAAAAAAGAATTATTAAAATCGGTTAACAACTGGCGAAGTTATGGTAAAACATACATAAAAAAATACTGTCGACTTGAGAACCTCCTCTTTTTTTGGAGTCGGTTAAAAAGTGGGTAGAAATATATTTGTTTAAATACCTAATCAATAGCATTAAACCGATTATACGTATGTATTGACACAATCAAAAATATATATTTCACTTTTTTGCTCGATAGTACGCACTTCACGATTGAAATAAAGTTTGAACCTTATTACTAAGGAGCAAAGTTCAACATTGATCGTCAGCATATATTCAGATTATTATGTAGAAGTTTACATTAGATTTTTTGAAAATAGCAAAGAAGAATTCTTTTTTTATTTATATCCTAAGATTCACTATTTCACACAGTATTTTTTCAAGTATTTATTTATTTAAAACTTGTACCTGTTTCCCTGGAATCTCCATCGCAAGAAACGTCAAGTTAGCAGCCCACTTAGAGACCCTAATATCTCGGCTTGTATTAAAGCACTACTTTTGAAATTTTGCGTTTACGATACACTATTTATACAGTATTTTTTGACATATAAATCACATTGATACGAACTGTATTTCTTGAGGTGACTGCTAACTTGACGTTAAGTTAGCAGCCTCACTAAGATACTCAAATATCTTTTGAATCAAAGTTACACTATTTATTTAATATACATCACTATTTAACACTATTTATACAGTATTTTTTGACATAATCAAAACCATCTAATTCTGTTGTGAGGCTGCTAACTTGACGCACATATAGTAAAGTGTTTTTTTATTTTTTATTTAATTTTGACAATAGTTAATTTATAAACATACAAGTACACATAACACATCTCAAGTGTTTTACAGACGTCACTTCTATAACATTTCAAGTACCACAGAGCAATCATGCCACTAAACTGTTTGTCAATGCGAAAAAGAGATGAAAATAACACGTACCCAATTGATATGAAAGGGATAAACTTAGAATTATTACGTCACAGCTGGATATCATCCTCTCGCACTATCGCACATCTTAATAACAAGATATTTTGCGGTTCCGACGCCAGTTTCTTTACCATTGCGTGTTGTGGTTACGTTATATTTTAATGGTTCGCTGTAAGGCAGTAATGGATTGAGTTTGTAAGTTGGTTGTGCATCGGTTGTAGCTTTTTGGTAGGCAAGCTCGTTAAGCGCTTGATATTTTGCTTTATTTTCATAACTACCCATATCTATCACTGTTAACGATGTTTATTCAAGCAGTTAAACGTCGGTGACCACAATTATTGTAATTTATTGGGGATATTGTGCTACTTTATTTTGGTTGGTGGTAGGACTTGTTCTTAGTCCGCCTGGCTAGCTACCTCCGTCTTATCTAAGTCTGACACCAAAACATTGATGTTTTCAGCATTATTGTAGTCCGGCAGTTAAAGATAAGATAGCCAGTTCCTCAGTGATTGAGGATTCCGGGAGTAGTGCGCTTCCACCTGCAGCCTTATCACCAGTTAACATCAGGTGTGATGAAGGCTAAGTGCTACCCCGTTGTGGATAAAAAAATGCAAATTTAGATATATCTGTAGCTACTGTTTTATTTCTACAGACGTTATATAATACAAATATTTTAACACTTTTCGGTAATTTCAGATATTTACTTATAATAACATGTCTCTCCCAGTGCATTTTCTAATATTTCAATTATTTTAATATCTGAAGTAGATATCGAAGCACTTTGAACATTAAAGTGTTTGTTAATGTAAGTAGAGCTATGATATACACGGTATTTTTTTATCACCCCGGATAATTTCAGGGCTTATTCTACTCATGAAAACAAACAAAAATCTGGGGTAATAAAAAATTACGGCGTAGAGACTTCACAATTATAATTCTTTTTATGAGGTGACGCTTATATACACCCACCAAATCATAGTAGGCCCACTAGGTGGGTCGTTCTTCTTATTCTCCTTATCCATCCATAAACATGACCTATGCCCAGCGATGAATACATATGTCTGTTGATGATAATTAAATTTATTATATTACTAGCGAATCCTCGTGGTTTTACCCGCGTGGTACCCGTTTCCGTGGGAATATCGGGAAAAAATAAAGCCTATGTCACTAGGGAAGAATGTAGCTTTCTAATGGTCATCGATCCAGTAGTTCCTCAGATTTGCGCGTTCAACCAAACAAACAAACTCTTCAGATTTATAATATTAGTACCTACAGGTTATATATTTATGCAATAAAACTCCTACATTTTCCAATCGCATAGCCACCCCACCATAATAAGGTATAAGCTTAAAGCTTATTTGCTCTCACAAGCGCGGGCACTAATGATGTTGTTAGTAAGTCTCGGTAGCGTTTTTTAACTGTCAAACTCACTATTGGGCACGTCTACTGAGTAATGGTCTACCAGTTAACCCCTCTTTGACCTGTTGTAATGGACTTTCGAATACATAACCCTTGATATGAGGAAGTGTACTTTGAAAGTGGTGGAAAGATGAACATTTTCTCCCAACTGCTCAGAATTTTGAACAACTGCTCAGCATTTTGACTTAATGCTGAGCTGTTTGAGCTACAGCTGCTTTGGTTTCTAGTAAATTGCTCAGATTTCTCAGCAATTGCTTATTTATGAGCAATCAAAATCACTTCATGAAATATTCTAGGTTTTAACTATCATACTCACTATTGGGTACGTCTACTGAGTAATGGTCTACCAGTTTACCCCTCTTTGACCTGTTGTAATGGACTTTCGAATACATAAGCATTGATATGAGGAAGTGCACTTTGAAAGTGGTGGAAAGATGAACATTGTCTCCCAACTGCTCAGAATTTTGAACAACTGCTAAGCTTATTAGCCGCCGTTGAAGCTACTAATCTGGTTTCTAGTACTTAAATTGCTCAGATATCTCAGCAATTGCTTATTTATGAGCTATCAAGATCATTTCATGAAATATTCTAGCGTTGTAACTATCATACTCACTATTGGGTACGTCTACTGAGTAATGGTAAACCAGTTTACCCCTCTTAGACCTGTTGTAAAGGACTTTCGAATACATAAGGATTGATATGAAGAAGTGTACTTTAAAAGTGTTGGAAAGATGAAAAGTTACTCCCAACTGCTCAGAATTTTGAACAACTGCTCAGCTTATAATCCTAATGCTAAGCCGTTGAAGCTACTGCTCTGGTTTCTGTAAAATTGCTCAGATATCTCAGCATTTGCTTATTATTAAGCTATCAAGAACAAGATCACTTCATGAAATATTCTAGCGTGTTAACTGTCATACTCACTATTAGGCATGTCCTGAGCAATGATCCACCAGTTAACGACCGATTTGGCGCAGGGCTAGGCTACCTACCTTCTGCGCCAGAGGTCTCGGGTTCTATTCCCGAACAAGACAAATATTTGTGTGCATGAACATGTCTATTTGTCTTGGTCTGGGTGTTTTCTATGTATATTAAGTATATATTTACAAATAAAAAGTATTTAAGTACTGTACCTATATATTTATCCGTTATCAAGTTTTCCATGACACAGTTTCTCAATGAAATTTACATGGGCTTAGATAATTGGTGTGATTCTAAAAAGTTATTTATTAGGTAACCCCTCTTTGACTTGTTGTAATGCACTTTCGAATACATAAGCATTGATATGAGGAAGTGTACTTAGAAAATGATGGAAAGATGAAAATTTACTCCCAAGTGCCCAGATTTTTGAGCAACTGCTCAGGTTTTTGAGCAGCTGCTCAAATTTCTGGGTGACTGTCGAAAGTTTAGGGCGACTCCATAGATTTGAGGGCGGTATGAAGCGGCGGTAAGAAAAGTATTTGAAAATTTCGATCCGTCTCGAAACTAGCTCCGATGAGACTCGATCTCACGACCTTTTACTGACCGGGCAAACGCTCTCCTTTGCGACTGCGTAGCTCAGTGATTAGAGCATTTGCACGGACCAATAAAAATTGCACTGTGAATGCAAAAAAGTAAAAATAACTTTATTATTTATTAACACTCGACAAGTTTCAAAGCAAAAAAAGCCATATCTCTCACAAGCTACTCTTATCAAAATGTGAAAAATATGGTCTCAGGGGTAATACTCAAAATTGGCTTAATTCATACTTATCTGAACGACAACAATACGTTGAACTCAAAAACTTAGATAAATATTTTAATGAAACATCATACACATCCGAGAAAAAAATTAATAGCTCCGGAGTCCCACAAGGAAGTATTCTGGGCCCACTACTTTTCTTGTTGTACATTAATGATCTCCCTAGAGCAACCCGGCACTTCTGCACACTTTTTGCTGATGACGTTTCCGTGGTAATACCAAACACTTATGATTCCACAATAGAATATAATAATGAAATTAATGAGACCGTGTCTAATATAATTAATTGGCTACGTAATAATAATTTAAAAATCAATGTAAATAAAACAAAATACGTGCAATTTCACAATCAACGTAATAATAAGTATACTGAACTTTCAATATGTCACGAAGGTCAGACGATTGGCGAAAGTAATGAGGTTAAATTCTTGGGACTTCGAATAGATAAGAATCTTACTTGGAAGGCACATATACAACGTGTTTGTAGTAAAATAAATAGCTTCGCATATGCCTTATATCGGCTCGTAAATATTGCTGATGTACAAACAGCCTTGTTAGCATACCATGGTTATGTGGCTTCCAACCTTAGATATGGAGTCATAGTCTGGGGCAACTCGGTAGATGGTGATCGAGCATTTATCGCCCAGAAACAATGCATACGCTCCATCTGCAACCTTTCCCGTACGACAAGCTGCAAACCCTATTTCATAAAATTGAAATTGTTATCGTTGCCATCCATGTATGTGTATGAAATATGTAACTTTGTCAAATCCAATGAAAACCTTTTTGTTAAGAATAATGACATGATCCATAATTATAATAGAAGACTCCCAAATAAACTTGTTTATCCTAAAGTGTCAACAACCTTATATAGAGAAAACGGCTTTCCGATGTCAATACAAATTTATAATAAATTGCCTAAGTACATAAAAACCTTACCTTTAAACTTGTTTAGGAGTAAACTGCACCATTTTCTCTTAGAAAAATGTTATTATAGTATAAAAGAGTACTTAACTGACAAATTAGAATAGTTAAAATTTATTATTATTGAATTGACATTGGCACAAATTAAACTGACATGAATTATTTGACATTACTACTATTGTTTTTTTTTTTATTGGATTTTTATTGTGATTATTATGTGATTGAATTGCGATTATTAATTATAGAATGTATTACTATTGGATTGACATTAGCACAAATTAAACTGTCATTTACTATTGACTTCATTAATAGAACTTTATATGTAACTATTATTTAAATGTAACTAACTTATTTTGATTTGCATGTCTGAATAGACTAAATGTGAGAACTTATATCTTATTGTCCACCATTGTCTGTACCATATTTAAGGCAAATAAATTATCATTATCATTATCATTATCATAGAACTTGACATTCAACCACTATTAACTCAAAAAAATCAAATTAACTACTATGTTAATTCAAGTTGCAATTTCAACATTATTAAGTGCTATTGAAGAGCCACCGCAAACGTTTGACTGATCATAAACCAACGCTTATTAAGTTATTTTTTACTGGCAACAATCAGTAGCATTCATCAAACTGTTAAATGTAAACATTATTTAGGCACTTGAATACACTGGCTAAACTTACAACTCACTTCACTATCTGGAGATCGAGAAACCAACAGCTTTAAGTGGCAACATACGAGCAAACATCTTGCTGTTAAACGAAGCAGGAATAAGTTTTATGTAAAATATTAAAAAAAAAAACAACGGGTTGCACTCTGGGAGTGCCGGCAGAAGTGAAAAGAGCTCCCTAAACTATTCCACAAAAAAAAAGGAATTTGACAAAAAAAAAAAAGAAAACATTCGGACTGGATTTGAACCGAGGTCTTCTGGCTTCAATGCCTCCCGTTTTCTAACCTGAGCTATTATTACAACTTTGGAAACGGTAGCGAAATTTGCCTTCGTATTCTAATGCCATTGTAACAGTTTTTCGATCAGGTCACGTGTCCATCTTACGAATATTCGATCTGACGGTCACGTACTGTCCTGGCGCAAGTTTAACATTTTTATCCCATCACAAAAAGTGCAGAACGCCGCTAAAGAAGTTTTCACTTCAGAAATCATTTTATGACAAGTTTTTGTGCACTGGACTTTATTGTTTTGTCACCCAGACCAAACTGTATGCAAAATTTTGGCTCAATTTGATTCTGGGAAGTTGTTCAAAAAGTTGCAAGATTTGACCCGTACGGAGTACTATGGTACGGACACACACTGCAAAATAAATAAAAGCTTGTTAAAATATTTAGTTGTTTATTTTTGTATCATAAATTTTCAGCCATGGGATTTACCCCAGAAGTATGATTATTTGCGTTATAGCAGAAATACACGATTCACTTTTACCTTTCGATTTTGGGTGAAGCAACCAAATTGAACAATGTAAACGTAAAAGTGAATCATTCAATGTCAATGTGCGCCTTTATTTCTTCGCCTAGATGATTGCAAATCGATTCACTTTGGTTGAACCGTGTAATATTTGCATTAGTCAGGTATTGTAGTGCTCGCTTCCGCGTCTATTAAGTTCTTGCAAGCCAAGTCCGTTTTATTTATATTTTTCAAACAATACATAATGCAATGTTCTAGTATAACCGGGATGACTAAAAAGTTTTGAGTCAATTTTAAAGTAGGTAACAATATTGAACGATATTAACGAGTTTTACTATATAGGTTTGGCTGGCCAGAACCTCGGATATTGCAAGAATTTCGTGCGGTTTTAAGGTACAATAACTCCCGTGTGTTTACACGTTAAAGGTAGCTATCTAAACGCGCTCTCGGGCCTCTCTCCAGGGGTCCTTTGTACCTCACATATAAATGAATCCCCTCCGAGAATGCTTAATATTATAATTTGATATTTTAAAACGGATAAAGATATTAAAAGTCACGCTCTCGAGTGTTGGTTAAACGATCGCTGTAGCCATTTTGAATTATGATGTTGTTTTGTTTCTTTTTTCTTTTTTTTTGGGTCCTGATTGGTTTTTGAGGTCGTGACGGTTCGTGTCTACAGATGCTGCTTAAATCACACTTTGATTTGTAAGATGAGATGTTACAAACATCAGTTTGTGACATGGGAACTTCAATAAATCATTTGGGCACTGGACAGCTAGCTAACGCTGCTGATTACTTTGAGCAGAAGCCCAATCACACTAATTTAGAATGAGAAAAAACCGAAACTAACCGTAAATGAATTCGACCATGACAGCAGAAAAATGTTTGCTAATAATTGGAGAATATTTAAAAAATTATCATCACAAGCAGAACCGAATGGCAATAAACCTGTAATAATAATAACTAAGATCTGTGATCGAGATAAAATAAAAACGTTTCACTTGTGTCTCTCTGGAGGTTCTACTAATTAATATTAACCTTCATAATATAATATAGAAACATAGTAATAACACAATAATTGACGAAACCATTGATCCCAAAAAAGCTGTGTATTTATTTAACTTTTTGAAGTATAGTCGTTGAGATTCTTATGAGGCGAACAGACAAATCGTCTTTCGTGCAAAATATAAATAGAGATACAGGCCCGTATTGTAGAACGACACTCAAGTGGAGATCTCTTTTCAATTATGTACAATTAGAAAGGGATGCAAATACATGCAACGAATACATTCATCCCTTGCTAACTATACTTCCTACCGAGATCTCCACTTGAGTGTCGTTCTAGAATCTGGGCCTAGGACCTTATTTGTTACCAGGTCACCAACAAGGATACCGTTTTATTGCAGTTAAACGTTCATTTTCATGTTTAGTGTTGAGATGCCCATAAACAAAATCATGCTTACAACATTAGTCATATATCTACAGACGAAGTCACGGGCAGCCACTAACACCCACTTAATTAGTTATTTACATTAACCTTTTTCCTCCGATTATCTCATCAGTACAAAGTGTTCCTTAAATAGCAGTGACATTAAGATTAATTAAATATCAATATAACTTGCAGCTACCGTACCTACACTATAAATCATTGAATATTTTGTTCCATTCCGGGAGCCTCGACGGACAGACGTGCAAAGTCATCCTCACTATACCTGCTTAATGAATCACTAAGTCGAATTTTTACAAGGATGTTAGATTTTGTTTTTAGGATGGTGGTTCTGTATTGATCAGTCTAACTCCGATTTAAGCATTTCAGTTACGGATTTTAAAATTAGCTGTGCTTTGGAAGGCACGTTAAGTTAAGACGTTGATTGTAGGTGCATTTGTTGTTAGTACCGCATGGCTCATGACCATTTCTCCTTATCTAGGCACAAGAAGGGGATCTGCCTCGATCAATCTGTTACTTTATAGTAAAAATATAAATATAACTGCAACTTCCCGCTACAGTTCACTACAAATCATTGAATATTTTTTTCATTCCGGGAGCCTCGACGGACAGACGTGCAAAGTCATCCTTAGGTACTATATGCTAAGTCGAATTATGATAAAATGGTGGTAGCTAGCCAGGCGGGCTTGGAACAAGTTCTACCACAAACAAAACTGAATATAATATGTGCCCCTACTGGGAATCGAACCCGGGATCTCTGGTCTGATACCGGTGGTTTGTTCCACTAGACCACAGAGGCGGTTGAAAGGTAGATTATTCCAAAAATTACTTCCTACTTACAAATACCTCTTTATAATATTAGTGAAGTCAAGAGTAGAGTTATATGCTTCGATCATATAAAGTTATAAGGCTAAATGGTTAAAGTGCTTGGCCTACGATGGTGGTGATAAGGTCTATGGTATATGGTTAACTTTGACTATGGTCGATCAAAGGATAGGTGACAAAAATATTTATTATCTTCTGTTTGTAGCGATGCACTCACATCGCTACATAAGCAAGACGCCGAGTATCTAAGAACTGCAGGATCAGCGAAAAGTTCGGATGTAAACGTCAACGCTCTAGCCTGTCGTCATGCACTACGTCAAGACAGACCCGAAGAATTGTATGGAAACATGAATCGTACAGAGTTTTTCAGATGCGTTGCATAAATACAATTTCCAACTGCTAACAGTTGGGTCGCGGACCCCGAGCACAGACGCCTAGCTCGAAGGAGGTACTCCTACTTCCCTTTTCGGTGGATATATATGACGAAGCATCCTGCTTCGACATCTCTTCAGTGCTGAAAAAGACAAATTAGGTGCAATTGCGATTGTTAGCATCCCCCAATCCACGTATGGGCTCGTGTGGTGTAAGCATGTCGTGCGTGCGTGGCCATTCAACTTAGCCATCCATAAAGAAAGCTTGTTCCCAACAGTGGGGATATTAAAATTACTGATGATGAGGTTGAATCCCCAGACACAAATAAGGTTGTTAGAGACTATTATGATCGTCAAAGAAGCTACGACGCTTAGCTTACATTGAAGAAATATTCTTACCCTTTCGCTCCATTCATCATCGTGTCTGTCTGTCTATCAGTTTTTCCTGATGTTAAGTGAAGATAGTGAAAGCGCACTTCTCCCGGAGTCCTCAACCACCGAGGACCTGAGGGTTTAGACAAGTAACTTTTTATTATCGATATCACTATTAGATTAAAAAGAAAATGTATGGTATTGACATTAGCGGTCAAGTGACATTACAATCGCTAATGTCAACCCCATACATTTGTCTTTCCATTCTACTGGCAATATCGATATTAAAAAGCCACTTGTCTAGGCCCTCTTTCTATCTTATGTTGGATATATTAACCTATTTCTAACTGCGTAGTCTATTTCTAACTGATTTACTAAATGGCTTATTACACTTATCCTAGTTATAGGATCCTCATTAAGCATACATTGCTTTCTTTGAGCTTATTTTTAGCAAGTGATGCAATCAAAACAAGCAATGTATGTTAAATTAGGATCCTAACTAGGATCATAAGCTCATAAGTGTAATAAGCTCTTAACTGGTTTTCTAACGTTCCAGCGGTACCCTAACCACAGATCCACAAAAACAAGCCCAGATCATTAGCAATCATTACGAACGCGATCGGCGTCGTTCGTCATCGAATCATTACGATACCTTGCGATCATTATCTCGAGTAACATGTCTCGAATGCGATTTGGGGTTTGTTGAGTCATCCACAAACAATGGATCTGTTGTGGTCGATTATTTTGAAGGGTTTAATTTAATTGTTTGGCTTTATTTTAATAGCTATATTAAATAACTCTTACTCAGAAGAGGTTAATGGTAAAGTCATATCCTGTTATTAAAATTTTTACAATGCAATTTTTATTATTGAAAATTTAAAATGATTTATTTAGAAAAATTCGACGCGTGAGGGTAGTAATGTCTTCACATTGATGAAGTTAACGCTGGCTATACAGCGCGTAAAAAGTATTGGATAAATTCGACGCTTCTCGTAACGTCTCCCTAGCTCAGTGGTTAGAGCAGTCGCCCGGACAGCGAAAGGTCGTGGGTTCGAGTCCCATCAGAGCTGGTTGTAAGACGGGTCGATTTTTTCGAAATGCTTACTTACATCATTTTCAATTTTTCAAAATCATATCCTTCTGCATTCTACTCAAGGTCACTGGATCGATGCGTTTGTAAGATAAGATAAGATAAGTATGCAGTAAAGACAAAGTTTTTTTTTAGAAAAACGTTTTGGCATTTCTGGTGTTTTCATATTATTAGGTTTCTCTAAACGCATTTGTGTATGAAGAGTGCAAATGTAGTAAAGAAATGGGCCAATTTTGTTATACCTACTCAGATAAACGTCATCACATCAGTTTTAGAATGAAGAATCATTAACATTAGCTTTTTTCATATTTTGTGATAGACATTTTAAAACCGGTCGTAAAATGTTTTGTTTGAAGACTTCATGAGAAACAAATGACGGTCCAGTTTAGCAGAGGCAAATAAGGAATGAAGTAGGATGGATGCCATTGAACTGTTTTGACGTTCGATTTAAAAACAACAAAACATAACTAATTTGCATCATTTCATACACGCTACAGGGAATCTAACGCTTAATTTAAAGTTCTTTATGAATAACAAGGTTTATTTATCGATATAATTATTGTTGTCAAGAAATCGATTTAGTGAGCACTAAACAATTCTGTAGGTCAGAGGCCCTACCACAGATTACTAAATAGGTAAGTACTATGTAACAGATAGTTCACTCCGCTAAGTCATTTAAATAAATAGCAACTCTAACTATAACGCAATAAAGTAGAATTCAGCTTGTACGGCGCAAATTACGAACGGCCGCTCGTTGCATCTCTTTCTATCGAATATATTCTAGCTCTGTTGCGGACCTAATTTCTATGGATTTACACCGCCGGCGATGCCGCCGCGTTTTCGAGCCGACACGGGGAGTGAAATAGGCCTGGCTCTACTCTAGTTCAACTAAAAACGAAACTTCGTTAGCCCCGCCGCTTTCACTTCATATAGAGTGAGAGGGACGGGTATAAATAACTAAGTTTCTTTTTCCGTTGAATTCGAGTAGAGTCTTAAGTTAGTGAGTCTGGGTGGGTAAGCATTACCAATTGTCTTATATGACCCATTCCTTCTTTCCATCCTAAACATAAGAACGGCATTTACTGTGGCTAAGCAGTTTGAAAAAAAACCAGGGCTGACGAAGATGTATAGTAAAGAGTATGATAATTTTTTAATTTGCATCAGTCAGCCGTAATAGTGGTTCAGCAAACAATTATGTTTGTATTGTGTGTATGTAATAACTGGAAAGAGCGCGTTTGCCCGGAGTGTTTCAATTATCCCAGCTCAACACCCGTCAGAGGAGACAGGGCGAGGCATGCTTATTAGCTCGTACAGGTGAGAACGACTGAGTTAACGAATTAAGTATTTACAAGTTTAAGTCATCTTATCAGTCATTTAATGTAAGATTAACGATTGCAAAAGCAGCCGGGACCAATAACGGCTTAAAGTGTCATTTAAAGCATTGAAGAGTTTGAGATAGGTAATCAACTTTTGTTCACCCATCCCGCGTTCGAACAATGCAAAAATGGCTCAACAACTACAATCGCAGGCCTAGTGCGCATACTTCTGCGCCACGGGCCACTCAAGCTTACTTGATGGCACTTTAGTATAAATCACTAGGAGGAAGACAGTTTCGCATAACTTTAGTACCTTTACTTTAGTAACTTTTTGTGACTAAAATTGCACAATTCCTGTCAATCCCAGCCAAATATGACGTCACGACCACATCAAACAGTTAAGTGCGATGGCAAAATTGTCTATATGTAGCAACCTGTTGCTGAGATACGGCCATACAATACCACGAAATATGGAGCAACATCGCTCCACTTAATTGCTTCAGATTAATCCATTATAGTTGCCAGGCAATTATTGTCAAAAAAATCCTTATACGCGCGCCTTTTCTGAAACGTACCAAATATACTGATTTATAGCATCTACACACGTTCCGATCCGACCGCCGATTTCGTCTGCGGACGACGCTACACACGTTCCGATTTGGTCTGCGCAGACCAAATCGGTCGGACGACTGCGCTACGTACGTTCCGATTTGGTCTGGGAGCAGACCAAATCGGCGGTCGGATAGGAACGTGTGTAGACACTATTAGATAGATTCTAAACCCATAAGCAAGGTCAGTGCCCCAGCAGTAGGGACATTAAAATGACTGTTAATATTATACTTAATAGCGAAATACCAAATTCTAGCTAACAAGTAAATCAGCTTTGTAAGGTATGGATTTTTACCATGTGATGACTAATCCATTAAAAGTAGGTACCTAAAACAAGTTTTTTGAATAAGCTTTTCTCGTCGACTGTACGAGATGATTGAGATAAAACATAGGGCTAAAGGTATTTGTCAGAGGGATTCATATGAGCCCACTAATATTGTTGTTTAATTAAACACCATAAAAAAACATCGACTTGAGTGAGAACTGGCATTGGGATGCTTTAAAAAGTTTTGTTACATAATGATTAACCCAGATAAGCCTGAAACTCTTTTTTCTCATAGATTTTTAAAGTTTCTAAATATATGAAAGACCTACCTCGTACTGTATTTTAAGATCTGAGGAAAGACCCGTTTCAAATTAATAAAACAATGATGATAGATTTTTTTATTTCTCAAAACCCATGTATGGGTCAGTTAATACCCTGTATCAAAGTGGAGTACAGGGTGCATACCATCAACTTTAAGACAGCGATTCAAAAATAGCGCGATGCAGAATAGGTTCCTAAAATGAATTGCTTTCTTTCGTACTCTGACCTTCTAAAAACTGGATCGCAAATGAATTGCTAAATGTTAATGACCGAACGATTTGTGTCCTTTTTCTTCTACCCGTCTCTTTCACTCGATTCTGTCATGCCCGGAGAGTTAGAGGGACGGGTATAACCTGCAGGTGTCATGTTAAATCGACCGGGTTATAAGTCAAATAAGAGTTCCTGACAGCTTAGCGGCTGTGAAATGTCATTGATCGATCACTGAATCGCTGTCATTGATATTAAGCTGTCGTGCTCGTGGTACGAATAAGCGAAGCAGATCAGTTTAGGTCCTAAACAAAACCACAATAAGAGTTGATGGTAAGCACCCAGGAGCCCGTGGCTCAGTGTTTATTGCGCTCGGCCTGCGATCGTTGAAGTTAAGCAACTTTTACAATGGTCGGTCACGCACGGGATGGGTGATCAAGATCTTTCATCTCGAGCTCCTCCTTGCTTCGGAAGGCACGTTAAGCCGTTGGTCCCTGCTAGGCGCTACTCGGAAAAAGTATAGACTTTTTTATGTAAAACTATAGGACGGTTATAGTTGTTACAAATCTGGTAATAAGATATATACTTCTTCATACCTTTATCTAGATTCTTATAGTTTCAAAAACACGATTTTATGATTTTTGCCTCGACACTTTTTCTTTTCGAAAAGACCTCTAAAACATACGAAAATTCAAGATTATTCTTAAATTGGGTTACTTACACTATTGGAAATTGGTTTAATTAGTGTACACCACTAATATTTAGGATCGTATATAATCATTTTTTTTTAAATCGCTGTAGTTTTTTTAATACGAAGTGATTTTGTGTTTTTTTGCCTAATCTGCATAATCGGTCTCGCTCCCGCGCGCGTCGTTTTCTCATTGCTATCTCGCTTCAGCATAATTTTTTCCAGTATCGCCTTAATACCCACCAACTCGCATTAGGCCCGCGTGGTGGGTCATGCCCCATTCACCATTCTTTTTCATTTGTAACGACCCTGAGGCCACGTATACGAAGTTTTGTCGTACCTAGGCAACAATACAAAGTGAAATATTTAGTAATGGTACAACAGGATTCCTCACAGTGTCTAGACCAGCCAGAATGATAGTTACTGACCGATAATAAATGTTTGTCTGTCAGTCTGGCAGTATTCCGGATCGTGAGCGATCTGCGCAGACACTTCCGCGCACGAGGCGTCCAATTGATAGCGTGGAATGGATTTATATTAATAGTTTGCTTGGGAAGTGATGCAATTGTAGCGAAAATTGTAGTCTCAGAACACAAGAAAGTACTGAATTATTTACTGATTTAAGAAAACAAGACAGATTTAAGATGACAGCATAAACCAAGATAACTTTTACCTTTTTGCGTTCACAATGCAATTATTATATTTATATATGTACGAGACACCTAGAGATGATGTGATAATAAAGAAAAGATGATATTGATTTAAACTATTTATTACAACACGAATAGTTGATAACGTAAAATGATACTACTATGCTAAGTGATTGATATATAAGCGCGCGTCCGCCGCGATGTGTGTGGTGACGTGAACTAACTTAAAATTATAATTATTTATTACAATTAATAAATTGATGATTTGGCGGTTTGGCGAAATGCACGGTTGCACCGTACAATATAAGTTCTGCAAATATTATAAAAAATCGGCCAAGTGCGAGTTGGACTTGCCCATGAAGGGTTCCGTACCCACTTAACGTACCGATTGCCTATACCTAAACAAAATTCCACTATAATTTTTCGTCAGCAAAATATAACTTTGTTTTTCAAAGTGTTTGTATGAATGACAAAGTTACATTTGCGGTTTTTGAAAATGTGTTATATCTCAAAAAGTACCAGACAGACAGACATAAATGACGAATCTATAAGGGTTCCATTTATTGCCATTCGGCTACGGAACCCTAAAAACGGACTTCATTTTCAATATTTTCAGCATGAAGAAAATATGTAGGCACGGAGGATAGTTGAATATTTTCATCAAAAGTTTTTCTGAAAAACTCTGTACCCCTAGTGTAAGTTTTTATATCAAGCAAACGCAAACTATTTCGATTCCGTATTTATGTCAATTTGTATGAAAACTGTATCAGCGCCTCTAGCGGCGAGTAGCGCGCTTATACAGTACCCCTAGTGTAAGTTTTTATGTAAAGCAAACGCAAACTATCGCGAGTCCGTATTTATGTCAATTTGTATGAAAACTGCATAAGTGCGCTACTCGCCGCCAGAGGCGCTGATACAGTTTTCATACAAATTGACATAAATACGGACTCGAAATAGTTTGCGTTTGCTTGACATAAAAACTTACACTAGAGGTATACCATGAGTATTTACGTACCAGTGCCCGAAGTGTAAGTTTTTATATAAAAAAACGCAAACTATTTCGATTCCGTATTTATGTCAATTTGTATGAAAACTATAAAAGCGCGCTACTCGCCGCTAGAGGCGCTAATACAGTTTTCATACAAATTGACATAAATACGGAATCGAAATAGTTTGCGTTTTTTGACATAAAAACTTACACTACGGGCACTGATGGTAACTCAATAACAACCAATTTTACTTTCGCTTCCAGCCAAATAAATTATTTTTAATTTACTTTAACTAGCCTTATGTTATGACTAATTTACGTCTGAAATTCCAAGAAAAACTCAATTTTTTTTTTAAATACCAGTCTTTTTAATCACCACTTAAGCTCTCTCGCGTTTATAAATCTTAGAGATGTGAGTTCTTGTCACATAACTGAGGTATTAAAGAGAAATAGTGGTGTGATAGCCTCATCACTGCTCATATCATTTAGTTAAATACGCACATTCCGGGAAAAAGTTTGTAACACATTTTGCTTCAAAAAGACGGTCACGACTTTCCCGCTAGCGTAATCTGACGCGGAGCGGATAGCAGAAGCTAGATAGTGGGCCACACAATTTTTTTCCACAACGATTCACTGTGTGTTGAATGAATTAAGAGGTTTCACAGAGCCATTTGATAAAACAAACTACGAATTTTATGTAATCCATAAATGTATATTGTAATATTTAAGGCAAGCAACGCAGCACATCAAGCTTCTTTACTTTCACATCTCAACCAAATCACTCTATTCAGATTGGTCGTGGTCAACAAGTAAGTATGTAGTATTTTTAGTACCTATTTGTTTTTTACGAAAAACAATGTTTACTCAATCAAAATTGTCTCATCATAATTGTACATGTTATTCATATCGAAAAGTTGGTGCCAATTCTACCGTTGGAGAAATCACGACGAATCTCGTGAAGTGTTAAACGGGGATACTCTAACTAATTAACAAGAGTTTGGTTAAATGGAAAATGAAGTATTTAGAAAAAATCGACCCGAGACGAGTCGAGACAGGTCGATTTTTTCTAAATACTTCATTTTCCATTTTTCAGTAATAAAAATTTAAAATATTTTTTTTTTTTAATTTAATAATTTAGGTATTTAGACACTTACCATATTTAGGTTTGCATATCTGCTAATGCTTGAGTTAAGATTAAAAAATATTGCTTAAATTGAAAATCATTAATAAAAATTTTACTTTATTAAATTGTGTTATTTTATTAAATGACCAGTTTAATTAAATGGACAATAATTATCATTGAAAAGTTAACGTTCAATGATATTTTAAGCAACCTTTGGCCATATCATACCACTATTCAGGATATTAATTTAAGTATTGCATGGAATCCAAAGTTTTTATTTTTGAATTGGTACTTATTCTGGCACTTTGCCGGTCGTTGCCACGGCTCGCGCATTTTTTTAGAACTCTAACCTAACCAAGCTGAATATTATTTTATGGGGATTAATGTTTTTTAAGTATCGCACCCTTTTGCTAAACTTTAACCCACATTGGATAAAAAAAATGTCCGGCATTAAAACTACCAATAACAAAACAACTTCAGAGCCTCCAGCGGAGCACAATGTAACTATGTACTTTACGATATGATCAATAATTATTGACCATTTCATGGAATGACCGACCATTTCATGAAATAATCAATTAAATTGTCTGACCACGAAATATCCATAAATACACGAACACGAGCTTAGTTGGTAAAATCAATACATCATTTGATTTCAAAAGTAAGGGCGAAAATCAATAATTATATGTATAAAATGAAACTTTATAGGTACCTTTTTTCCATATTTTTATCTTTCAAGGTTTTCCGGGAAAAGATAATTATATTTTAGCTACATTATCAGATTAATTATTAGATTAGATATAAGTATCCGCTAGCAACGCCAGCTGATCCCATCAAATCTCAAATGAATAAGACACTATTGCGTTTCAATACTAAACATCAAATTATACAGATTTTCTTCTTTAAATTAGTACGACATGCCACTTTCAAGCAAACGTATTAAACGGTCCTACACTAATTGGGAAATATCAAAAGATTCCCAAAAAGATAAGACGCGAGATCGTCCCAAAGATATTCTTTATAACATTTTATATTTGTCGTGGCGAGCGTTTAAACTTCTTAACTGCGACGGTGTATAAATGGCTATTAACTTAAAATTAAAAATGTGTAATTAATTATACTTTATAGAGACAAGTATTACGCGTAATGGTTTAAGCGCAAACCACATAGACAGCGAGCGAGCTAATGAGCCCATCGATGTGTGTGACATCACACCACTTTTAATACTGAGAGAAAGAGAAGGCAAACGATGTCGCTTGCGTGAAACAGTTCCCGTAGCATGAAAAACTATCGTTATGGTAATCGAATAGATTACTAAACTGTCGTTCAAAGGCTATCAAAATGCTGCTGTCAAATATGTATGGGATTTCAGTTCCTTAAACGACTGAGAGAGGCGCAGTTATGGTTTACATACAAAATGATACGATAAAATGCAATAAAAAATAAAAATAAATTTATTTCCAAAGAAATACAGAAATGGTTTGAGGTGAGACAACCCCAGAAAGTAGCAATGAAATATAGTAATTGTGTTGGGCCGTGTGCCTCGCTCTAATATACCTTAGTGCCAGATTACATATTAGGGATTGAAAATTAAGTAAAAACTAAAAATGTGCCTGATGTGTAGAGTATAGGTCACAGCACATACATCAACTCGGAAAGGGATCGTAAACGTATCAACTCGAGCGGTTCAGTATTCTTTGTATGAAACCCCCTACTGCAAAGCACACTAATCGGAATCGTAACGTAATCGCCTCGCCCTAGACCAGCTCACGAACCGCTTTGCGGGTCGCTCAACTTGCTATCCCCGCGCATACCGCTAGTCGTCCACGCGCTCACGTCTCTCCGTAGCCGAGCTTACGGCTCTACGCACAGTGGTCTAAAAATGAAAATGAACATCAATTTTTTTTTATAATTTTTTTTCTCATGTTTTTGACATTTTTTTTTTTGTCTTTTTTTTATTTTTTTTTTAATTTTTTTCTCTCATTCTTTTTTTTTTAATGGAAACAATGTGCGGCATGCCGTAAGCGCGGCGTCGCCTAGCCGTAAGTCGTGGGCCACACTGGAGCGGCGCGTCTTGCGTCCGCGTTGAGCGGGAAAAACAAATATAATGAGACGGACGGGAGGGGCCACACTGGCGCGTCCAGCCAGCGGTCGCCGCGACCGACGGAGGGAATAGTACGTGTTCGCGCGTCCTGCGGATCCGCAGGTCGCCTCCGCGCCCCGCGGTCGCTCCAGTGTGGCCCACACGACTAAGCGCGGCGTCGCCTAGCCGTAGCCGAGCCGACGTACCGACGCTGATCCGGTTTGGTTACGTGCTTGCGTTAGGTTGACGCCTGGTTGACGGCGAGGCGAAGGCGATACGGTGTCGATCCCTTTCCAAGTTGATGTAATGTGCTGTGTCCTTATGTATACGCTCACGATAACGGTTACCATAATGCCAACGCCAGACATCCTACTAATCCTATCCTACTATATAATATTATAAATATGAAAGTTTAGATGTTTGGATGTTTTGATGTTTGGATATTTAAATGTTTGTTACTCAATCACGCCAAAACGGCTGAACAGATTTGGCTGAAATTTGGGACACAGATACTTTGTAGCCTGGAGAGGAACATAATTAGGCTATTCTTATCCCGGAAAAATATTACATTCCCGCGGGATAACGTCGTGTATTCCACGCGGGCAAACCCATGGGCGGAAAGCTAGTAGACAAATATTTGAACAAAGACTTTGAAGACTTTGCCTTCTGACATGGCAAAGTACGGTAGTTTTTTATCAAATGTTTGAACAAATACTCAAATACCCGTGCTACACATTTGTCTAAACATTTGTTCATATGTTTGTGATATGTCTGGCGCCAGCATAACGACAGTTTTTACAAGATTTTATTTAACTTGCCATGTTAGTTATTTAGTTAGTTAATGGGGGACAAGTCTTGCAAGCTTAATTTGACCCACTTCCCAGTGTCCGATGGAGCTGAAATTTTGTATACAGGTTGGGTTTAGATGACAATACAATATTTAAGTAAAGTCAGCAAAAAAGCTTGGCAAGAAAATGAAATTTTTACAAAAACTTATTCATGCTAAAACCTTGCTAAAACGTCACATCGCTCGGTTCGTTAGCTCGCTCGCCAGCTGGCATTGTGGCTTGCGCTTAATACTCGAATCGGTGAGAGCAAAATATGTGATTTTTGTATAGGTATTATTTATCTTTATTTGTTTACAAAGCATGGATTATGTTTATGTCATTAAAGAACGTGTTGGTTTGATTGGTTTTCTTACACAGGCACCTTTTATTATTTAGGTTTAATGTGTAGAATAATTCTTGTTATAAGATGATGAATGAGATGATTGTTAGTTGTAGGTACGAGTCTCATAAAATCCCTTCTTGAATGAAATGAAATACAGATTTGATAATAACAAAGCGAAGAGAAAATTTATTGCTACGGAATGAAAAAAAATCAAGACAAAACGGAATAGAAATAATCACTACAAAAAAGAAACATAAAATAGATATAAGTACAAACTCCTTGGTTAGTATTCTTTAATATTCGGCCTCTTTATATTCTTAACTCTAGGGTCCTAACACAAATATTTGTACTAAAATATCTCTTGTAAGCAACCACTCGGAACAACTGCCGGAAGGATTTTATATAAATAATGGAGTAAACTTTTGTACTATCACATTTTTCGTATAATTACAGAATTGCATTGTGAATGCATTTTAAATCTCAATGGATTATACTATTAACGCGATGAAAACTCTCATTTCTACATGAAAATACACCATCTTCACCCCCGTTTCTAACACTGACGTCCTCAGTAAGTATAATTAGGTAGGTAATTAGGTACTTATTTGAAACACTCCAGCAACATCCCAGCAGTGGGGAGTGTGGGGACTATAAAATGACTAAAAAACATTAAAAAAATAATTAAAAAACCGCGACAATTCATTTATAAAATAAGGTTGTTGTAAAAATTTCATTTTTATGACAAGCTTTTTTGTCGACTGTAACTATAGTACTAGGTCTTATGGAAAAAAAGCTGCACTTTGTGATAAAGGAAAGCCGCTTTGCATATTGTATTGTCATCCAAACCAGACCTGGGTGCTTACCATCAACTCTTATTGCGGTTTTGTTTAGGACCTAAACTGATCTGCTTCGCTTATTCGTACCACGAGCACGACAGCTTAATATCAATGACAGCGATTCAGTGATCATTCAATGACATTTCACAGCCGCTAAGCTGTCAGGAACTCTTATTTGACGTATAACCCGATCGATTTAACATGATACCTGCAGGTTATACCCGTCCCTCTCACTCTCCGGGCATGACAGAATCGAGTGAAAAAGACGGGTAGAAGAAAAAGGGCACAAATCGTTCCAGTTTTTAGAAGGTCAGAGTACGAAAGAAAGCAATTCATTTTAGGAACCTATTCTGCATCGCGCTATTTTAGAATCGCTGTCTTAAAGTTGATGGTAGGCACCCTGTATGCAAAGTTTCAGCTCAATCGGACACCGGGAAGTTGGTCTTTAAGTTGCAAGATTTAATTAGGTACAAACATTTAATTAGGTACAAACATTTAATTAGGTACAAACATTTAATTAGGTACACACATTTGATTAGGTACAAACATCGGGACAGGTGAAACCTTGTAATAGTAAACACTTATGTGGGTAAACTACATCAAATTCTAAAGAGTCACATCCTCAACAAAAACGCGAAATTCCCACCTTCTTAACAAAGCTACCCTAATCGGAGTTATTACACGCGATAGCATCTACATTGTTGAAGCCAGCAATGTATCATCACTTGACAGAGCGAGAGGGCCATCCTCTACCCTTATCACACAATGACATCAGATCCAACAGGACCCAA
Source organism: Crambus lathoniellus (assembly GCA_949710035.1). NCBI lineage: Eukaryota > Metazoa > Arthropoda > Insecta > Lepidoptera > Crambidae > Crambus > Crambus lathoniellus. The sequence continues at coordinate 3,299,193 of OX453318.1, read as the reverse complement.
CTTAATAATTTCATGGAACCACCTGATTTTAAGATTTGATATATTACAGGTTGGTGTAAAAAAAGTGTTTATTTATGTTAACTTTTTGACTTATCGAAGTGAAATATGTCTTTATAACATGCGAACTTTGTATTTGATGATGTATATATATAATTAATTTCAATAAATTGTCTGTATGTATGTGTGTACTATATAGGGCAGGCGTACCGGTTTTGGCCACTTTTTGCTCTAAAAGTTTTCTAAACAACTTTTAGCCATTTGTGGTAAAGGCAATTATAATAAGGTATTTTAAGGTAATAATAACAACCGTTAGAATTCCTTATGTCTTACGATTTTTTTTTCAATAAATCCCATTTTCTGTTTGAAAAAATGTTTTGTATGAACATTTTAAGAAATTTGTTTTGGATGAAATACTTTATAAACCTTTGTTTTTTACTATTAAATTGTTGTTTTGCAATTGACTGGTTTCTAGCGCATTAGAACATATTGATTTTACCTGGGTTTGGTTTTGATTTTTCGCAATACTTACAAAGGTTTAACTATCAGTAAGTGGCCAAAACCGGTACATTTAGCAACTCTCACACATTGTGTGTAATATAAAAAAACTATTTTACTTTTATAAATTTGAAAATGTACCTTTAAAGGTAGATAAATTATCTATAATTTAAGATATAATTTGTGTCTTAAATACCGAAGACCATTTAGTACTTAGTGCGTAAAAGTCAAAAAATCCTTAAAGTGGCCACAAAGGGTACCTCTGCCCTACTTTCCATTGGTGCGGTACGCGGCGTTTTGGACCGCGTACTAAACCAGACATTGTGACGGTACAAGGGATTTTTAATGAAGTTCACTATGGTCTTAGATAAATTTGGTGTGATTGTAAGAAGTTATTTATTAAATGAAATGTTACAACTGCAATGGCACATATCGTTCATTCTGAACTTCGATCAACAATAACACCTAGGTCTAGATACATAGTTGGAATGACAAACACGGCTGAGAAAATATGCGCCCACTAAGCCCCTTGAGCATATATTTTAAGTACAAGTTCCTATCATTTATGACATAAGATCGTACATTATTAACCTTTTTTCTCAGCCATAAAAAGTTTTGATATAGTTCGTGAGCCTTCATCTGTACTATTGTTGATCGAAGATTAGATTAGATCAAGTATAGAAAAAACTAGATTTCTATTATACTCACTAGACTCTAGATTGTAGCCATATGAACCGTATTGTGATTAAGTGGACCATCTAATACGATAAAGAAGATTGAAACATTTATCATTAAAAACCATTTATCGTTAAATCACATTCAATTAGAATTTCTGTCATTTAAATTTTCGTAATTTACCTAATACAAATTATATGGCATTCAAAACCTTGGTTTTACACCGGTTTATAAATTTGCTTATAAAAAATTAAGATGATAATATAATAAGATTGTTCTAGATTAAAACACATCTGTTTATACAAAAAACAAAATTAATACAAAATTATGGACATAATAACGTAATTACTTTCAACATATTGAAGATACCACAAAACGATATCCTAAATGATACTTCAGTTCAAATGTTTATGGTATGGAGGTTTCTGAGAAAAAATATTTTTATTTAAGTATCAAGAAACTTTTTATTTCCAAAACACGCGTGGCTTCCACTACCATTATCCGACCAAAAACATTAACAAACGCAATAAAATTTCGAAATATTAACTCGAACTTTATTAGCTTACATAACCCTAATTACGACGGTCGAATACAGCATTTAATATAAATTAATTAAGACATTTGTGAGATCAAATCACTGGATACCGATGGTCTGTTTCGTTACGGCTGTTGGCGTATAAAGGGAAATAAAATAAAAATAAAATGTAAAATAAATTTCTGTGGCGCGGCGCGAGCATACCAGCCCAATTAGTTTATTGGTCGACACATGTCCTTCTCGGAACGTGCTGATAAGATCTTAAGGTTAGCGCATACTGGGAGAGGAATTCATAAAGTAGGTGGTAGGTCATTCGTTCGAGTAAATAGGTCATTCGTTCATTGAGTGAATGGTAAGTTTTAAAAATTTGCAATGGTGCTTAGATCGTCTTGTTTATAAACATGATTAACAGCCTTCGATCAACAATAGTACTAGATAAAGGCTCACGAAATAAATCAAAACTTTTTATGGCTGAGAAAAAGGTTATTAATGTACGATCTTATGTCATAAATTACAGAAACTACTTATAAAAATACGCTCAAGTGGTTCAGTGGGCGCATATTTTCTCAGCCGTGTTTGTCACTCCAACTATGTATCTAGACCTTATTTTGTTATTGTTGGTCGAAGTTAACAGCCCAATTAGTTTATTGGTCGACACATTGTCCTTCTCGGAACGTGCGGATAAAATCTTAAGGTTATCGCATACTGGGAGAGGAATTCATAAAGTAGGTGGTAGGTCATTCGTTCGAGTAGATAGGTCATTCGTTCATTGAGTGAATGGTAAGTTTTAAAAATTTACACAGAAATGCAATGGTGTTTAAAAAGTTTTGTTTAACTGCTAATTAAAATAAAATAAAAAACTTAAAATAGAGGAAATTCGTCACTTTTGCTGTCGTTGCAAATATATTAAAATTATCCTATATTTAATGTTAATCTCGTTATTTTCACATTTATGAGCGATCGTGATGTCTAATGTTAGTTAGCAAAAATGTAAAATAAATTTTAGTGGTATGGTGCAAGCATACCAGCTGGGTCGACACATGTGCTTCTCAAAACCTGCTGATGAGATCACATAGGGTTGACGCACACTGGGAAAAGCGATAAGCAATTTGTTCATTGAGTGAATGTAAAAGTTTTTTTGGCTAAAATAAAAAATAATGTTTTGGTTTTCTAAAACACTAGACATATTTTTTATTTTTATTTTTGCTAGGATATTAATTTAATCTTTATCATTTTCACATTTCTATGAAGGCTATCAAAAGTTGTTAGGTACACAATGTTCTATTTTATTATAATTGTCTGTCTACTATTGTGAAATATGAACATATAATGAGTAGGTAGGTACTTACTAAAACACAATTGAAATGATAAGTCACTCAAACATTGAAATGATGAAAACCTTACCAATATTTTATAATGAATAAAAGAAAGACTATATCTTCACATGGAGCAACAGTGACCAGTGGTGATAGTCACCACTCACCACATGCGTTCACTCTACCTACTCTAATCCATTCATTCACTCATTTAATCACTAATCCCAGTGTGCACCGCGCCCAACAAAAACAAATCCGAGCGGGCGTTAATATGCACAAACGCATATATTTCTAACTAATAATAATAATAATGCATCGCACGTTGCATACCCTCACACCAATATCCAATTAATAAAAAAAGAGCTCAGCCTTTTTTTCACTTTGTAATGTTTTGTTAAACATCTAAATTTGGTTTTTGAGGAACACCACCTTGTTAGTCGATTTCGACTTATATTTATTTTGACAGCGATCGTAAATCCAAAGGAGTTTTTGTTGCCGGTTAGATTAATCACCTATTATTTTGGTAATTTTAATAGAAGAAGGTGTCGGGTGTTAGGGGCCGGTGGGAAGTTAAAGTTTTAATAGATTTTTATCGGTTTCGTACGGTTTGTATTTCTATTGACAACCATGACCGTTTATTTAGGAAATGAACCTTTTTTTTGCTTGTTTTTATCGTTTAGCTTTTAGACAGTTGGCGATATTAGACGATGTGACATTGGAAAAATGATATAGTATTAATATCCTTCTTCATTGACACAGTGTCATAAATTTTGAGTTTTTTGAGATAAAATGGAACGTCTAGTCAATCTAGAAGTCTATATTATTTTGAAACCACTGGCCAAATTTTTAAGGCGCTACTCGGAAAAATATGGACTTTTTGATTTAAAACTATAGGACGGTTACAGTTGTTACAAATCTGGTAATAAGATATATATTTCTTCATACCTTTATCTAGAATCGTATTAACGTAAAAACACGATTTTATGATTTTGCCTCGACACTTTTTCTTTTCGAAAAGACCTCTAGAAAATACGAAAAGTGAAGCTTATTCTTAAATGGGGTTACTTACACTATTGGAAATTGGTTTAATTAGTGGACACTAATAATATTGAGGATCGTATAGAAGCATTTTTTTTAAATCGCTGTAGTTTTTTAATACGAAGTGATTTTGTGTTTTTTTTTTGCCTAATCTGCAAAATCGGTCTCGCTCCCGCGCGCGTCGTTTTCTCATTGCTATCTCGCTTCAGCACATTTTTTCCGAGTATCGCCTTAAGTTCGACAAAGAATCAGTAATGCCCGAATACTCGAACGCTACTTAAATTTGGGAGCGTCTCAAGCATGTCCCTGTCGCTTTAAATGTCAAACGTATGAAAGAGACGACGTATGATGTTTGAGACGTTCCCAAATTTGATTTGCGTTCGAGAATTCGGGCGTAAGTGAATAACTTTCTCCTAGAAATATGTAAGTATTGAAATACGACAAAAATTTTTGGACTTCCCATACTAAATCGATCACGTGATCAGTATGATTTGTATGTAAAGTAAAAAAAAATTTACATATTTCGACCTATGTTTCTAGGGGAAAGTTGTTCACTTTCCGATTCTGAGTCGAACTTAAAAATTTTGCCAGTGGTGTAAAATAACCCTGTATTTGCATTTGCAGTAACTCTTCTTGATCGGCACGTTCCCAAATTAAGGAGCCCTTGGCGCAATGGTAAGCGCTCTTGGCCTGCAATCGTTGTGGTTAAACAACTTTCACAAAGGTCGCTCGCGGGATGGGTGACCAAAAAACCATTATCTCGAGCTTCTCCGTGGTTCGCTAAGCACATTTACCGCCGGTTTCTGAAACGCCAATCAAAATTAAAATTACCTAATTCCCAATTAATCTCCAATTAATTGTAGTTTGGGTTTCTGAAAGAAAAATGTGACAGACTGTCAACAGTCTGTTAACAGTCTGTCAGTGCCCATACAAATCTGAACCTAATTGTCAGATAATTTTCGTTTCAGAAACCCAAGGTGCTTTTAATTGGGAATTAATTGTGACAGTCTGTTAGCTAGTTTTAATTTTGATTGGCGTTTCAGAAACCGGCGGTAAGTCGTTGATTCTGGCTGCGTTTGCAGTCGTAGATAAACCCACCAATACGCATTGGGGCTGTCGTGGTGGGCCATGTCCCATTCTCTATATTTATCCACGAGAAAGTCCATTGCCCCAGCAGCTGTTGGGTTGGACATTAAACGGCTGATGATGATGATCCATCGAAGTGTATTATCATTAGAATAGACCCCCGCTCCGCTCATCACCGCTTTATTTGTGAGACAGTAGGTACTACTTTGTACAAATATACTTATATGGAACTCTTTCTTTATAAACTGGCTTACTAAAAGTCTATTGTTTCGGTTTACCCGCTATTTGTTTCGGTATCCAATCCACACATCCCTATTGTCAAACGTATGAAAACACATCCGCTCCGCTCATCTCTGCTCCGCTCATCTCCGTTCCGCTCATCTCCGCTTCGCTCAATATATACGGAACTATTTGCTTTACTCCAATTAAGTATTGAACCTCAGTTAAACGTTTAACTGGCTAACCGAAGGGCTTGTTAACCGCTATTTGTTTCGGTGTCCATACACGATTAATGCGGCTAGATAGCTAGCGCGACGGATTTATTCACTGAACTGTATTATACGGTGCAAGTCATAGGAGAAATGTCGAGAGATATAATAAAGAAAGAAATAGATTTACTGACAACCACACACACAGACATATAAAAAATAATAATTTAAAGACAGGACAATAGGTACGCAAACAAAGACTATAGATTATTGAGCTGCATGGTATCTTCGATTACTAATTTGAATCGGGAAATGATACATTATTATTTTCAACGACATCGAAAAGAAGAGAAAAGACAAAATTAATGCGCGGTTGAGTCAGAAAACTATATAATTCTAGATCAGCAGTAATACTGATCATACTGCGCATGCAAGTTAGCTAGCAGTAAGACGCTACTAGCTACTTATTTGTGGCAGCTTGATTTTTGCCCTCAGCTTGTGTCGTAGAGGTAGCTTGTGTCGTAATGTTAAAAAAAAAAAAAAATGTAATGTAATGGATTTGGGCCGTTAGTGTCAAACAGTAACAGTTTTTATTTTCATTTTGAGCCAAAAGACGAAAAAAAAAAATGGACGCAGTCGTGCGCGGCCGCTAGTAAAGCTTACCCATTTATAGTATCTTTATACTAACCTATATGAGTAAAGATTGTTAATTTTTAAGCATTTGTCTACCCGCTATCGTCTTATCCCTTGCGCCACACCCCAGCGTGTGATCAATTCACCCGCTCTCAATGGCAGTTGTTAAAGCGCGTCCGATCTCGCGCCATAGTTAATTGATATTACTATTATTCCAACACAAAATCCTAATGCTGCCATCCACACTAATATTTATTAATAATGGAAAAGTGTCTGTTAAATTTTACACCTTACCACTGAACCAATTTAAGTTAAATTTAGTATAGTCAGGAAAAGGAAAAAGGTAACGAAGACGTACTATTAAGTGGGGCGGCCACTAGTTATTATAAAGAAACGGATTTGCTTATTAGTTTTATACTTATATATTAAAAAGGCGTAACAATTATTGTTCATTTAGACAATTACATACTCGTATTCCGCTTTCATCATACGGCATCTGATCAAATAAGTAAGTGAAATGTACCAACTGATGCGCAAATCGCACGCCACCGCCCGCTGGCATGATCAGTTGATCATGATGGCCCAAGGACATGTATGCTAATCCGCTCTTCTCCGATCGCTTATGCCACGTTTGATCAGTTTAAGGCGCTACTCGGAAAAATATGGACTTTTTGATTTAAAACTATAGGACGGTTACAGTTGTTAAAAATCTGGTAATAAGATATATATTTCTTCATACCTTTATCTAGAATCGTATAGTTTCAAAAACACGATTTTATGATTTTGCCTCGACACTTTTTATTTACGAAAAGACCTCTAAAAATACGAAAAGTGAAGATTATTCTTAAATGGGGTTACTTACACTATTGGAAATTGGTTTAATTAGTGGACACCAATAATATTGAGGATCGTATAGAAGCATTTTTTTTAAATCGCTTTAGTTTTTTAATACGAAGTGTTTTTGTGTTTTTTTTGCCTAATCTGCAAAATCGGTCTCGCTCCCGCGCGCGTCGTTTTCTCATAGCTATCTCGCTTCAGCACATTTTTTCCGAGTATCGCCTTAAGTTACGACTGATCAAACGACCATAATAATTACTGTACTCTTGTAATTTTACTTATAAGCCAACTATTCATTATTGTGTAGCTGCTAAGAAGGTGGCAAACGTCGTCGGTAAAAGAAAAACAATTCAAAAAACCTTGATAACAAAAAACCTTCCAAAGTGTGATAAAAATAAATCGTCTTAGTCTGTAACCCCCTTATCAAGAAACGAAGACGTTTACACCTAGTTTAATTAAAAACTTTGTTTAGGAATAAGTATGACGCTTTGAAAATTTAACGTTAAACGTGGAGTAATATTGCTGAGCAAACTTTTTGGTTAAACCTAGGTGTAAACTTACTCTTTCCGACCTAGCATGAGCGGCTTTTATCGCGCGATATGATATGGTACGGCAAGTTGTCACCTTAGTGGGGTAAGCAAGACAACTTGCCGTACCATATCATATCGTGGTGTAAGCAACACAACTTGCCGTACCATATCATATCGCGCGATAAAAGCCGCTCATGCTAGGCCGGCAGGTTTATTAATAGGGCCATAAGCGTTGTCTTATCACAATTATTATTAGTAAAAAAATATTTCAAACATTATGAAACTCGTAATGTCCTATGCCTTGCACCAAATCGCAGCATGTGATCAATTTATCCCGTGGCATTTGTTAAAGCGCGAACGATTTCGCGCCATAATTAATTGTCATATATAAAATAATTATAGTACTATAATCATCATCATCATCAGCCTTTTATATTCCCACTGCTGGGGCGCTGGCCTTCCTTATGGATGAATAAAGAGAATGGGTCATGACTCACAACTACAATACTATAATAAAAAATCTAATTATTCAACTTTAATTGCCATAAAAAAATTTTTTACTATATAATTTCTTACAGTTCAACTCTCAATTTGATATTTGCTTAAACAATAAGGGAAATTTACAAACAATAATCCGTAAAGTTCAAATAAAAAATAATTTTGGATAAATAACAGGCACATAATGGCACTTAACTTGCACCAATTCACAGCATGTGATCAATTTATCCCGTGGCATTTGCGACTGATCTCGCGCCATAATTAATTGTGCGATCCAAAAATACTGATCGCGCGATCGTCGATCACTAATCGCTTATTCACCCGCCTGTTATGTTAATTTGAAATATTATAATGTGTGTTATGCTGTCAAATAGTCATTTATAATGTGTTAATGTAACAATGAGTTTGGTTGTAACAGTTTTTGATGGCTGTGTTTGAGAATTGATTTTGGTTTTTTGGAAAAGTCGCAGAAAGATATCGTTGTAATTGCAACAGTTAGACTGAGATATTTAATTAACATATTATCACTACCTACTAAATGATTGATAATGTAAGTAGTGAACGAAAAGTGTTTATATCGAAGTATCAATATTAAAAAGTTTGTTCTAAAATGTTTATTGTCTCCATTCTGCATATTACAAGTGCTTACAATATAAATAACATTAAAACTTAATTAATGAATAGATCAAATTCCTCAAGCTATTTAGTTGTTATTATCCTCAAACTATTTGTTATTATTTTAACTCACTAGTAGTAGTAGTAGTAGTATTATTAAGTACCACAATTAAGCTATCGCAAATTAATGTTAGCAAAAAACAAAACAACAAATTGCGAAAAACATGCAAAAACAACCGAAAACAACGGCAGACACCAAGAACGCGAACATCTCGAATCTATTAACGCTAAATCATACATTAAACATTATGACTCGATTTAAGGCACACCGCAAAGTAGTCGATAAAAAGTCGACCACGAAAATTTCATTGTCGAATGGTTTTGGTTCCGTATCAAAAATATCAAAATAAAAAAAAATTTTTTTTTCGTGAATTTAACCGCCTCTGTGGTCTAGTGGTTCGCACCACCGATTTCAGACAAAGAGGTCCCGGGGTCGATTCCCAGTGGGGGTACATATTGTATTCGGTTTGGTTGGTGGTAGGACTTGTTATTAGTCCAACTGGCTGCCTACCACCATGTTATCTAAGTCTAACGCCATAACAATGATGTTTTCACCATTATTGTGTTCCGGCAGTTAGAGATAAGATAGCCAATTCCTCAGTGATTGAGGATTCCGGGAGTAGTGCGCTTCCACCTTCAGCCTTATTCACCGCTGAACATCAGGTGTGATGAAGGCTAAGTGCTGTTCTGGATTAAAAAAAAGTTTTTTTTTTCTATCATTCAGGGAAAAAATTCCGCTACTGCTGGGGTACAGGCAGGCGTCCGTCACTAGCTCAAGAACCTGAGATAAGTGCCTACCGCTTCGGGTATATCTCGGGATACCAATTCAATACAATTTACAGCGGGCCGCCCGCCCGAGCGCGATAGAGTATATGCGATAGAAAGGGATGCAACGAGTGGCCGTTCGTAATTTGCGCCGTACAAGCTAAATTCCACTTTATTGCGTAATAGTTAGAGTCGCTACTAATTTAAATGGCCTAGCGGAGTGCAGTATCTGTTACGTAGTAACTATTTAGTAATCTGTGGTACAGGTACAGGCTTTCCATAGGGATGGATTAGAATAATGAGTTAACCCTCCACGCAGGTTTAATTAATGGTAAGTGTTAACATCTGCAGACAATGCATACATGACAATGCAATACATTGGAAACGTTTCTGACGAATTGTGACTATTGCTGATCACCCATCCAACAAATGGCCACTGTCAAAGTTGCTGCACATCAATAATAGTTTTTTTTTATTATTATTATAAGCCTTTATTCGGACACGACAATATTTCTTTGTTATTCATACAGTATTCTTTCGTTCCATTTTTGTGTGTCTCTTTGCCAGGTGGCAATGGCTTTTCTATGGCCACTCTACCCCATGTTATTCCCGCGACTTGTCTAATATCGTCGTCCCACCTTCTTTGTGGTCTACCTCTCTTTCTTTTTCCATCTCTTGGTTACCATTGTGTGACTATTTTACTCCATTTATCCTTTCCTTTGATCATGTGGCCTGCCCATCATCAATATCGTTACGGATCTCTGAAGGCCGTCATCCGTTGGTGTGGGACGGGCGTCATCCACAACCGCGGTATAATTTTACAAATGTTCTTCGGCCATTACAGGGGCTTTCACAGGTTTTTCTGCAGCCCTCATGCATTGCGATCGTGCGGTGATGTCTTTCATCTTGGAGTAGCCGCAAGGGATGAGTGAAATGCTTTTTCGCGTAATACTACGTTATACCGCTTACTGGCTTGCGGAAAAACACAATACAAAGGTAATGCAATTTTTATTATTAAAATAGAAATATTAGAAAATCGACCCGTCTCAAAACTAGCTCCGATGGCACTCGAACCCACGACCATTCTGTAGCCGTAGCATGAAAAACTATCGTTATGGTAAATGAATAGTAAACTATACCGTCCTTCAAAGCTGTCAAAGTGCTCCTGTCAAACATGTACTTATTGAATTTCAGCTGCTTAGACAGCTGAAAGAGGCGCTGCTCTGTGCTCTGTTTGTTTGTCCGCCTTTCACATCAAAACGGACCAACGGATCGATGTGAAATTCAGTATGGGGGTAGTTTGGGACCTGGAGAGTGAAATAGGCTACTTTTTATCCCGGAAAATATCACATGCCGCGGGATAATCTCCTAACCGGGATAGTACCAAGCGCTTTTCTTCTTACTTTGTGATGCGCACCGCTATGCAATGGAATAACCTGCCTGCTATGTTTTCCCGAATGACTACAACCCTATATTTTTTAAAGCTAGAGTGAATATGCTGCTTCTGGGTAAGCTCGCTCGAACATAGGCTTCTTCTCAACCCTAAAGTTCAGTGTGAAGCCAAGAGCAAGCCCATAAAATATATTTAAAAAAATTGTCCTGTAGTCCACGCGAGCGAAGCCGCGCGGGTGGCTAATACAATAACGGTAACGCGGTTACCATAACGACGGGTTTTCTTGCTACGGCTACTGGCGTTTGCAACTTGCACCCCACCCCAATATGTATTTATTTATAAGTGCCGCGTTTCAATGTCCGTTCAGACGCGTTTTTGTCGTCGCGGCATAATCACGCTCGTCCGTCGCAGATTTGTACGCGATACGACCTAGCTAGCCTTACTGTTTTATTTTCGCTTTTAACCATTTCGTATTTAGAGGAGACCGTGGCGCAGGGGTTGGCGCGCTTGGCCTGCGATCGTTGAAGTTAAGCAACTTTTGCAATGGTCGGTCACGAGATGGGTGACCAAAAACTTTTCATCTTGAGCTCCTCCGTGCTTCGGAAGTACGTTTGCAGTCGTTAATACCCAGCAATCCGCAAAAACTTTGCCTTCATCTCAACTGATGTTAAGTGTAGATGTCGCAGGGATTTTGTCAAAGTCGTGATATTATAATTCTACTAGTGAAATTATAATTTCGCGTGATATTATAATTCCACTAGTTAAATTATGAATAGACAATGAAACAATCCATAAGTTGTATTGATACAAAAAAAATAACCACGAAATGTCTAACCTATCACGTGTTCTATATGACTTCCGAGGCTCGCAGCCGTGTGCATACTGTCTCGTAATGTCTATTCATAATATCACGCGAAATTATAATTTTACTAGTGGAATTATAATATCACGACTTTGACAAAATCTCTGCGACATAGATAAGGCTGAAGATGGAAGCGCACTACTCCCGCAATCTTAAACACTGAGGAACTTGCTATCTTATCTTTATAACTGCCGGAACACAACTATGCTTAAAACATCGTTGTTACTTAGATAAGATGGTGGTAGCCAGGCGGACTTTAACAAGTCCCACCACCAACCGAACGGAATAAAATAATATTATCACTGGGAATCTAACCCGGGACCTTTTGGTCTGATACTGGTGGTGTGTACCACTAAACCACAGAGGCGGTTAAAAACGTACTTAGACGTCATTTGAGCAAATAGAATTTAAAAAGTTTTTTATTTCCATGAACTTGAAAGCTATGTTAAATTAATATTTAGCTGTTGTAATTTGTAACTGAACCTTGTGTTTATCCGTCAGGCACATAATATTAAATAATGTACGAATTTGGTATTGTGTAATGACTGAGAAAGAAAAGCTAGTTACTTCTACGTGCTACTTATATTTATGTAAGTACCTATTTCATCCCATGCAAGACTTCACGACTAACTTTTAGGACCTTCTTAAGGAGTCAAATCCACAGAACATAGATTTTATTTTCTCTTTGGTCAAATCTTTCATTGTTCAAAATTTAGCGAAACATTATTTTCTACTGTCCTAACTGTACATTATTCCCGAAAAACGCAGCCACATTTTACCTCCCGTTGGAATTCCATTCCAACCAGACTCCTAAATTCAACGGCACAACTCCTGTCCCACATCAATCGTTTAATTTAACCCTCAGAAAAAGCGACACCGTTACTAAGCTTGGGATAAAAAGATACACAGGGCCTGTTTCACAATCTGTTAGATTCTGATTAGCTGTACTTGACAGATAGGCCTTACAAAACCGTCAAGTAAACTGGTAAGTATCTCCTAATCGGATTGGTTTGAGTAAAAAACAATGTAAAGGATATTTTTCAGTTTTGTATGGAGCCTCGGCTAGGACTTTGTACACTATACCATAGGCAAGCAAAAGATAAATATAATAACTGAAAACTAATTATATCGCTATAAGCTAACGCGTTTGATGGTACAAAAGCATTATCTAGTCTTAATTTTATGCAACCCAGATTCAATATGGCGGTAAAACACTCACATTAAATCTTCTTCTTCACATTAGGTCTTATGTAAGATGTTATTTAAGATTTTTGTTCATGAATGTGTACGACAGTTTGTTTCTTAATAAAAAAATAATAATAAAAAAAAGGTTAACATTGACAGATTATAATCAGTCGTCAATGTCATCGATTTTTCGTACAGAAACATCAATGTTTCCGAACGTGATTTAAATATGGTTGCCAGTGTGACCATGGATGGCAAAGAATTTTTATTTTAAAGTTTATTTTTGTACTATTTATCCAGACAGATAATGAGAATTTGAATATTTTATATGACTTTACTATATTTTTTACTATTAGTACGAATAGTGTACAAAGTCCTAGCCGAAAATGAAAAATGTCTTTTATGCTTATATTATTTCAGCATGTAGCAGCATGGGCACAGCACGGAGAACCGATAGCCGTTGGGGCAGAAAAGTTCTCCAATGGCGATCGCGTACCCAAAGACATTCTGTGGGCAGACCCCCTACAAGGGGGATCGACGATCTGCCTGCAGATTCACAAAACGTCGGAATCGGAATCAGCGAATCAATGACAGCGATTCAGTGATCATTCAATGACATTTCACAGCCGCTGAGCTGTCATCAACTCTTATTTGACTTACAACTCGGCCAAGCTAACATGATACCTGCAGGTTATACCCGTCCCTTTCACTCTCCGGGCAATACAGAATCGAGTGAAAGAGACGGGTAGAAGAAATAAGGACACAAATTGTTCGGTCATTCACATTTAGCAATTCATTTGCGATCCAGTTTTTAGAAGGTCAGAGTACGAAAGAAAGCAATTCATTTTAGGAACCTATTCTGCATCGCGCTATTTTTGAATCGCTGTCTTAAAGTTGATGGAAGGCACCAAGGTCGCGGGAAGCCGCTGGATGCGGGCAGCGCAGACCCGATCGTTGTGGAGATCCTTGGGGTAGGTCTATGCCCAGCATTGGGCGTCGTCCGGCTGACATGATGATGATACATACACTTACTATTAATTAAATAAACTATTTGAATAACTAATTAAATTGTTTATTCAGTTTTTCTAGATCTAAGGCGGTTCCCACACTGCACCGCACACCGCTCCGGTTTGTGGTAGTGCGCTTCTTAACTATGGCTGTAGAATCTTGATGTGCATACACAACCCGTACTGTATGACAAATCACGCCACATCTCCGTCCGGTAGTGCGGAAACCGGAGGCAGTGTGATGGAAGCCTAAAGGTAAAGCGAGAGAATCAGACTCGGAATCGATAACAATGAATCGTTAAAAAACTTTATTGAAATGGGGTACTAAGTAGGAACCTCTAAAAAGTTTAGTATTATTATTGGCAAGTTTCCTGGATAACAGTTTTTATGCTCGTAAAGTACATGATTTCCAAAACCACAGTCAAACTTCGCGAGCCCGTTGGAATCCCATTCTAACCCTTTCTCCCACTCCTAAATTCAACGGTACATGTCCAGTCCCACATCAATCGTTTAATTAAACCCCCAGAAAAAGCGACACCGTTATTTGGTGTTGACAACATAATGCCAGCCGCAGAGCGCAAAAACAAAGAGCTAATGAAGTGATTCGCACTGAGCCGCCGGTTAGCACAGCTAAAGCTATGACAGTAACCCAAGTACAGATCGCGGCAAACAACTTTGACATAAAGTAGTGGGGCGGCGACCAATCACAACTCGTACAACGGGTTCGAGTTGTGATTGGTTGTTTGCCCCACCATTAGTTGTTTGCCGCGATCTGTACATACCTAAGTCTTTTAAGTACATACTGCTAAACCTTAAACAATATCCCAAATACTGGTTTCGGTGCGTTACTTAAGCCGATTTTAACACAGATTAAGACCTTTTTTTAAGTAAAATGTAGTAAGTAATAGATATATAAGAATAAATTAACTAGCTTTAACTTTGAACAAAATATATTATTTTATTAAGGAGTTTTATGTAATACTGGAACTTTAACCTGCTTACATAGTGGGTTATGCCACTCTTATTGCATTTGTCAAAATTAATATTACTTTTAATTACTATGTGGTAAATGTTGCTGGTGGCAAAGTAATTTATGTTATATTATTTTATATTAGTGAACTAAGACCAAACTTTGTTTACTGTTTGTTTACCCAAATAAAGATATAAAAAAAAGGAGTGTAGAGCCAGCTGACTAAAATTGACTAAATTACCTACTACGTTTTGTAGCTCCGTTTAATCATAGCAGTATGTAACACTTGGGCTAGATTATCGATTTTAATCATATTTAGATTAGTTCTTTGTCGTCAATATGTCGTCAAGTCAGGAAATGAAAACCAGCACTATTATGATAAGAACTTATGAGCCGTGCTGTTGCCATAGCTGAGATGCATAAGCTGCTCGATTAGATGATATGAGATACTGCTTTTGATGATAATATATTTACAGTGGTTCGTAGTAAGGGAAGATTCGCAATACGTCTGTATTTTGTATCAGATATTTCGCATTTCGGATCCAACATTTTAAAAGGCAAGTCAGGCAAGCGTTAGAACTTTCGCATAAATAACACACGCCTAGACAAACCATAATCTAATGTTTATATACGGGCCCTCCCACACCGTTACGCAATTTGCCGTTAGGTCCCCTAACAAGAGGGGCCAGCCCCAAAGGCCCCATGGGGCATGTTACGATAACTGGTAACACTTACAGATTTATTTATTACTTGCAATTTTTTTATGTAAGTAACTTGTGCGAATGTGTCGCTTTAAGTTATGGAGTCGTAAAATACTGATATAATGGGGAATTGCGTAAGCTTTGCCAATACCATTCAGTTTTGAATTAAGTGATCCCCTAGCCCGTCACACACCTAGCTATAATATTTATAATTAGTACCCTACTGTAATATATATATTATAGATAGCCATCACACACCAAAAATGAAACTATTTATAACATAAATTTTACCTTCATTTCTTTGATAACGTTAATATGCCTAGTTAGAGGATAATATGCAATAATATAAGTTACGGTCACAGAACATGGAAAGTAAAAAAATCTTTCCGTGTTCTGTGGTTACGGTATAGGTTGGTGACGTCACAGAAATATACCTAATATATAAGTAGCTGCGCGTGCGTGCGGTCACTCGAAAAGTATAGAAAATATGTGTTAATATAAAATAACTATAAAATAAATTATGGCAAGGTTTGTGACGGGTGTAAGATACATGATATCAAATAGGACATTTTTAATTCTAGCCTTCCGCCCGCGGTTTCACCCGCGTAGACTAAACGACGTTATCCCTCCGACGTTTTTCCGGGATAAAAAGTAGCCTTTGACACTCTCCAGCTGTCAAACTATCCCCATACCAAAAATCACGTCAGCCCGTGGCTCCGTTTTGACGTGAAAAACGGACACAAACAAACACACTTTGACATTTATAATAATATAGTATCCGATAATCCGAGTATGTGTAACTATTCTGCTAAGGCCTCATTTCTCTCTAGCTTTTTTTTTGTAGAAGCTTGATTTTTGCTGTCAGCCTATGTCACCATGGATAGGAGTGAAATGCACTTCTTCTGGTACTTTAAAGGCCTTGCAGAAAATTGACAGTTTTTTTTATATTAAAAAGGGGCAAACGAGCAGACGAGCCACGTGATGGGAAGTAGTCATCGTCGCCCATGGACATCTACAACACCAGAAGGGTTGCATATGAGTTGCCAGCCTTTGTGTTTAAGGGTCCTATTTACACGCTTTTTCAAGAACTCCATGTCATAGCACAAAGGGAACACCTCTGGAGGAAGCTCATTCCACATCTTACAAGTTCGAGGTAGGAACGAACGTGATGCCCGAACAGTTGTTGATTTCCAGGTGTCAAGAATGTGGGGGTGTCTAGGATGAGTTCTACTCACTTGGCGTGCGGTGCGGTGGCGGAAGTGTGACGGTTGCACCAGTTCAAAAAGCTCCTCGGAACATTCACCATTGTATAGACGGTAGAACACACACAGAACACACACAGTTGTTCCATAAGTTCAACGGAACAGCTGATTTCATTTGCTAAGTTGCAGAGTTGGCGCCGTAGTAAAAGTTGTTCATATTCATGAGCACAATCACCATCAAAGAGGTTTTGCGCTTATTTATTAACACGTTGTATAATATGTAGGAAAACAATAAGTCGAACAACTCACTAAAGTACAGTTGAACCAATTGATTCATGACCCATTTGGCTAATAACTTGTTTGAAAGCGTAAAAAATGTAAAGGCAGGCCTTTACAGTTTTTGTCCAAAGTGAGGTCAAAGTCAAAAAGTTTGAATTTCAACCTTATTGAATTTTCATATCTATTGGAAAATAGCCTTACGGCTGGTCACGAATACAATTGGTTCGAGTGTACAAAAAAAAATACAAATGATTATTATCATTGAAATTACCTATTGACTGAACTGCATTCTCAAGATATCTTTAATACGTAAACTAATGATCTCAACCACATACCAACAACACCCCCAAAATACCCTCTATCTAACAAATACACTAATAGAGTTATAACTTACCACAGAATCAAATCTAAATTGGTATAGTGTGTGATTTCATCGTTATACGTAACATTGAAGGGTCATATACCGTGATAGTTGTGATTGCCGGATAAAGTTACAAAGAGGGGTGGATAAGCTAAGGGTTTAAGTTAAACTAATCGCTTAAACACTTAACTACACTTTTGTAATCGGAAACTGAACATTTATTGAGATATAAGTTACATAGCTTCTTTTAAGTAGCACTTAGCCTTCATCATTCACGATGTTAAGTGGTGATAAGAATGAAGGTGGAAGCGCACTACTCCCGGAATCCTAAATCACTGAGGAACTGGCTATCTTATCTCTAACTGGCCGGAATACAATAAGGCTGAAAACATTACTTACACTAACACTTAGATAAGATGGTGGTAGCTAGCCAGGAGGCGGACTAAGAACAAGTCCTACCATACCATCAACCAACCAAACCGAATACAATATTGTTCCACGCTGGGAATGGAACCCGGGACGTCTCGGTCTGAAACAGGTTGTGTGAACCACTAGACCACAGAGACGGAGTCAAATCTTTTTGGAAATAAACATAAGCAAAGGTTTGGCGACCGATTTGGCGCAAGCGGTAGGATACCTGCCTTCTGTTAGCTCAATTACGAAAAACTGCCACTATCTATCCACACCTTTATCGTGATCGTATAATTTTGTATGAAAACCAGAGCAACGTATCATTCCGTCTTTTGTGGAACTGAATTTCAATACATATTTGACAGTTGTGGAACTGAATTTCAATACATATTTGACAGAAGCACTTTGAAAACTATTCGATACCATGACGATAGTTTCCATGCTAAGGGTACTGGTTTCAATACAATATAATAACAATAACGAAAGTCTTTCGTGCTAGAGAATCTTGTTCTGCGGGCAGCAGTTACAAACTATTACAAGACCTTTTATGTATGAATTGTATTCCTGAACCGGACAAAAAGTAGCGGTCCCAACACCTATCCCAGGGGGACACCCGTCAATCAGCGACCCGATTGTTTTCAAATACCCTGTCCGTCGCACACCGTATTATACGACAGGGTTTAGGCCTCGTACACAACAGTAAAACAATCGTAATAGGAGGTAGAAAATTTTCAGCTTCCTTCAGCAATGTGCGGATTATAGAGTAACAACTGTATCAAAGGCCTTGCTAAGATTTTCCACAACGACCGGTCTTGTGCTGTTTAAATTAAGCAGCTACTTGCGACTTTAACCATATCGTCGTTCTACCTACTTGGCGAAATAAAAACTTGATAACATCAGTTATATGATTAATAGTCCTTTCTATTTTATGACTTCTCAGAATACTAGAACCTTTCAGAAACTGTATTCCTGAACTGGACAAAAACTAGCGGTCCTTACACCTATCCCATGGAGACACCCGTCAATCAGCGACCCGATTGTTTTCAAATACCCTGTCCGCCGCACACCGTATTATGCGATAGGGTTTAGGCCTCGTACACAACAGTAAAACAATTGTAATAGAAGGTGGAAAAATGGTTAGCTTCCTTCAGCAATGACAGATTATAAAGTAGCAACTGTATAAAAGGCCTTCCTAAGATTCTCCACAACGACCGGTCTTGTGCTGTTTAAATTAAGCAGCTAATGCGACTTTTAACCATATCGTCGTTCTACCTACTTGGCAAAATAAAAACTTGATAACATCAGTTGTCTGATTAATAGTCCTTTCTATTTTATGAGTTCTCAGATTACTAGAACCTTTCAGAAACTGTATTCCTGAACTGGACAAAAACTAGCGGTCCTTACACCTATCCCATGGAGACACCCGTCAATCAGCGACCCGATTGTTTTCAAATACCCTGTCCGCCACACACCATATTATACGACAGGGTTTAGGCCTCGTACACAACAGTAAAACAATTGTAATAGGAGGTGGGAAATAGTCAGCTTCCTTCAGCAATGTGCGGATTATAGAGTAACAACTGTATCAAAGGCCTTCCTAAGATTCTCCACAACGACCGGTCTTGTGCTGTTCAAATTAAGCAACTACTTGCGACTTTAACCATATCGTCGTTCTACCTACTTGGCGAAATAAATACTTGATAACATCAGTTGTATGATTAATAGTCCTTTCTATTTTATGACTTCTCAGATTACTAGAACCTTTCAGAAACTGTATTCCTGAACCGGACAAAACTGGTCCCATCACCTATCCCACGACGACACCCGTCAATCAGTGATGCGATTGTTTTCAAATATCCTGTCCGCCGCACACGGTATTATACCTACGACAGGATTTAGGTCTCGTACACAACAGTAGAATCAGTAGATAATTATATATGGAGCAGAAACTTACATTCCACGACCCGTTCCTTGCTGAAATCAGCAGCATTCCGCGATCACAACCAGATCATCGGTCTATCTTCTTGAATTATCACTAAGTAAATATTGGACAACATCAAATTATGTTTATGTGATTCTTTATTTAACTATTCTTCCAAACTCTTAGCTCTTAGCTTAGATAGCTCCAAACTCTTACAAATTCAACTACTTCGCCACTCAGATCAGTTTTCTGCTCCAAACTTTTACAAGAACCTTTTCAGAAACTATATTCCTGATCCGGGCAAAAACTAGAGACACCCGTCAATCAGCGACCCGATTGTTTTCAAATACCCTGTCAGCCGCACACCGTAATATACGAGATGGTTTAGGCCTCATACACAACAGAAGAAAGGTTATAAATGGAGAAGGAAAATGACTTCAGCTATGTTGGATTATAGATTAGTTACTTTATCAAAGGCCTTCCTAAGATTCGCTACAGCGAGCGACGGGTCTTGTGCTGCACAAATTCAGCAACTTCCCACGACCAAATCCTCGGTCCAGCTTGTAGCGTTCCTGCCCAGGGAACGTCGCCGTCGTCCGGTGCGAGGTCGCCAATCGAGATCCTCTCCGCCCCAACGTTCATCAGTTCTCCGCGCTATGTGTCCCGCTCTCTGCCACTTCAGCAGAGCAATCCTTTGAGCGATGTCGGTTGTTTTGTTCGAAGTTTGTATAAAAAGATAAAAGATAAAACTATTCTTGAAAATTTATAATTTTTTCAAGGATAATTGGAAATAACGAAGAATGTTAGTTATGAACTATGGTTTCCATATTGTCCATTATATTTGTTAGTTTTCTTGTCCTACAATAAATAAGAGAGGGGCCTATGTCCAGCAGTGAGCGTTGAACGGCTGACATGGTGCAAACTTTTTACTCTATCAATGGCATAATCTATTAACAGTCTTGCGTAAGTAGGTTTTAAAATAGCAGATACACACCAAACTTTATTAACATCACCAAATATAACACTTTTAGGACAAGACAAGATTCCTGACATAATCGACAGATGTGTACGCGGCTCTAGTGTTGTAAACTCAACTTTTAACCAAATCGGTGCAGGTTTTGTTTTTTTATCGATATCTATCGCGTCGGGTTAGTGTTGCGACGACGCTCGAAACGTCGATTTGCGAGTCAAATCTATCGATAGCCATGTTGAACCGCGGATACTTATACTGGAAACATAGTGAAGTAAATTACGACGGGGACCCTCCAGCGTTCTAAACTAACTTTTAAGAAAGAAAGAAAGAAAGAAAGAAGAAAGAAAACTCATTTATTTGGGACATCACAAAAATACATTAAAAAAACAAAAAAGCACAAAAAGCATAGTATGTCCCAAAACGGTCCCGACTCAGCATAATGCTTGGCTTGTGACCAGCGCTCTTCCGTCGTTTAAGCCCAACGGAGACCGTCCAGAGCGTTCTAAAATAACTTCCCAGTTACAGCCAAATTGTATCTGTTTATTGTAAAATTACCTTTAAACTTTAAAGGTGATACCTTATTTTATTACTTACTTATTTTTACCTTAAATTAAAGCTTTGATGTACTTGGTCCAACAGCATAAGTTTAAGCTTTAGTTAGATCGATTGACTAATATTTGCAAATATTTCATTGCATTTTTAGTGAAAGAAATTTCATTAAATGTCATTATCTAATATATCACATTATCGTGTAGTTTTGGGCCAAATCTAACAAATTTAAATTAAGTTGTTAACTGTGCAAATAAACCTTATAAATTTAGTCAGTGAGGTTTAGATGTGATTAAAACTTGGAGCTATAGGTAACAGATTTGTAAATGATTGAGTTCCAAATTAAATATTGCAGGGGGTTTATTTTACTTTACATGTTTTTGGATCTTTCTTGCACTATTTTTAAGTAAACGTATATATCTATTTTTATTTATTTACTTCAATTAAAACGGTATTATACAAAACACCAATTACATTAATTAAAAGATAAAAGTTAATTACTTACTTAATATTAAATTTCCATACATAATTTCAGTAAAATAATTGGGAACAATATAATTAAAACAATTATTCAGATATGTCAAACGTAAAAACAATAATTTAAAAGGCAATGTTCACACTCAATTCATAATTCCCTTTCACAAAACCGCAAGCACTCTGACATAATTGTCGCCCAAGAATCGGCAAACAGGTCACATTCGGGATTTTGGGCAAGGAGAGCATTGAGTGATGTAAGGCTGCGCGGTATGGGCGACTGAGCGCGGGACGCCGTGCGACACTTGGGCACTGCAAACAACTTATGACTTCTACAACGGTTGTAGTTGTTGGGCACAAAAAAGCGAGACAAGTCAGTGTGTAGATCCGGTGAATCTATTTTGCCGCGAAGTATTTTGCACATAATTATCATTTGGTGCTTATCCCGTCTGACCTCCAACGAGTTGTATCCGAGACAGCCCAGTAGAAACTTAGTAGGGTACATATACGGATAGTATCCGTTGATTCGCTTGTATAGAACCCTAAGGAAAGCCTTTTGCACCTTTTCAAGCAAAAGTATATATTTGCTCTCCTGGGGATTCCATACACACATTGCGCTTTCCAGCTTTGATCGCACCAGCGCAGCAAATATAAGCCGCATTATGTTGTGATTTTTAAAGTCACGGGAGTTTCTTAAGATGAAACCCAATCGCTTAAAGCACTCTTTGGCCAGTACAACTACATGGTCATGAAACGTCAGGTGTCGGTCAAACGTGACACCCAAGTCACGCACGCTATCTGTCCGCGGTAAGAACTGATCGTTCAGCTTATAGTTGTAAGCTATAGGCTGCCGCTGTCGGGTAAACGTCATTGCAGAGCATTTGGCAGTATTAAACTCCAACCCATTCTTTCTAGCCCAAAGGCAAACTGCATCAACATCGCTCTGTAAATCACTGCAGTCCGCATCTGATTTTACCTCCATGAAAAGCTTCAGATCGTCCGCATACAACAGACATCGTGAGTTACCGAGTACCCCTGGGAGATCATTAATCATAAGTAAAAATAGGAGGGGCCCTAATATAGAGCCCTGACTTACTCCTGAACGGGTGTGATACGGATCAGACTCATATATGCCAAGTCTGACGAACTGTTGACGGTCTCGAAGATAGTCGGCAATTAAATGAAGAAGTCTCGGTGTGAATCCTATAGCACACAGTTTCACGAGCAACACGTCATTGTTTACCCGGTCAAATGCCTTCCGGAAATCAAAATAGAGCACATCGACTTGAGAACAACTATCTAATTTTGAAGAAATGTACTCGACTAAGGCCAATAAATTAGTCTCAACCGATCTCTTGGCTCTAAATCCATGCTGCTCGCTGCAAAGGTATTTGTCCACCTGTGAATATATGTGTTTGTGTAGTATGCTCTCAAATACCTTTGCTGGAGAAGAAAGCACTGCAATCGGCCTTTGTTCTTCGACTTTCGACTTATCTGAGCCTTTAGGAATCGGGCTAACTCTGGACAGTTTCCATTGAGGCGGATATTTTCCAGTCTCTAGAGCAACGTTAAAAATATGGCACAATGGTATACAAAGCGATTGATTTGCGTGCTTGAGTAAAACTGGGGGCACAGAATCGGGTCCCACAGAGCTATTTGGCCTCAACTTGTTGATTGCCTCAATGACTTCACTTGGAGTAATTTCGAAAATATTAACGTAATTACTGTTGCAGTTCTTGTCAGAGCATGATACGTCAACCGAATTCAAATCTGGAATCTCAGGCAAGAAGACACTCGCAAAGAAATTTGCGAATGCCTGCGCCGCCTCTTTGCCTGAGAAACATTTACCATCATACGTCACATTGGGCTCAAACCCACCCTTTGAACGCAGTCTAGCAATGTGTTGCCAAAACTCACGTGGGTTGGATTTTATATTGCTCTCAGTGCGTTTCATATACCGACTGTAAGCGGCTGCGGTACGACATTTAAGATCTGCCCTAAGCTGAGAAAACAACCTGTACGTATCCGCACACTTATTTTGTTTCCATGCGGCGTGCAATTTGGATTTTCGCTTAATGTCCTTAATAATGTCACTGGAAAACCAGACGGGATAACGCTTTCCAATAGATTTGCGAGTTTTTTTTGGCGCACACTCATCAAAGAAGCTATATAAAATATCATAAAAACTAATGGTGGCATCGTGAGCATCATTTTTATTGAGTACAGATTCCCAGGAACAATCGGAAAGCAGCTCAGACAAGATCTCATAATTACACTTGTTAAAATTCCAGTCTTTAGAAGGATCAATATTAGATGGCTTTAAGCCATCTGAACGATGACCTACGTTAATTTTAATTTCCACATCCAAAGGAGGATGATATTTGTCAGGTGAGACCAGCCCATCCGTGGCAGTGACATTTACCTCACACACATCATTGCTCTCCCTGACCAACACTACATCTAATATTCCTTGATGAGAATTGATAACCTTATTATTCTCCGACATGTTACAATATGATAAAAAATAACAATAATAATTACAAACATTTAAAGAGGCGCTATTAAGATTGATATCACCAATTATTAAAACTTGTCCTTTTAGCTCATTTGCATATTGTTCTACGGTATTAAACCATTGCATATAATCACTGTCACTAGCGGTTGGTTTAATATAAACTACACATATATAAATTTGCCTCCCATGCCACTCAAAACTGCACCATAAATCTTCGCCAGCTGTAGTTTCTAGATCACGGCGACGGTGCAAAACAATAGGCGCTCGAGCTAGCAATGCAACACCACCACAGGGTGTAACTCTATCACGTCGCAACACATTCCAATCACCAACAACAAGTTCAGAGTTTTCGACCGAGTTGTCCAGGAATGTTTCCGTCACCGCCACGATGTTATGATCCGACAAAAGCAAATTACTGCGCCATGTACTAAGCTTAGTCTTAAGACCGCGTACATTCTGATAGAACAGTTCGAGTTGCCTATGGCTTACTGGATGTTGGCCCACTTGCTGGACCGCGAAAGGGCTTATTCCCGGCTGTCGATAAAACCTTGTCTTGATTTGGCGTATCAGATTGTCTTTGATACGGAATCCAGGCTTTAATTCGTGCATTAATAGGCCACACATCAGTACTAAAGCACACATCATAGGATGCTATAGGAACACCAATCTTAAAAGACCTGTAGTCGCCCCTTGCCACTAATTCCAGTACAGTGCATGATCCATTGGGGCACAGATGTTTTAGATAGTCCCTGACGTCATCGGCACTGGATTCCATATTCCATAGATGTAAGTACTTCCTAGGCTCCACTGCTTTAAGGGTAATTTTTCCCGGTTCAGCTGTTCCACACAAAGAAGCTGGGCGGTGATTCTTCCTCTTTCTTACATCGTTCCACTGCCCAATATCAGTCTCTTGTTGAGATGTCACCGATGGAGACTTTTTATCCACAATCTCAGTAGGTCTTAGCTGGATATTCGGTAATACACTGGATAGATTTTGTGAAGCATGTGGAAAAGCCTTAGGACGCGTGGGCTGCTTACTGGAATTAGTATCAGTGTTCACTTTTTTCTGCTTGCGCCCTTTAGGTTCCAAATTTGGCGATGCTGGGGCCTCCAGGAATGGCACAGCCGCTGCAGCTTGAGGTTGAATCAAGGGTATTCCAACCAAAGTGGAACCCGCATCCACGTTAAGGACCGAAGAATTAGCAGTGGATGACAGTTGAGTGACAGTGGTGCCAGCCTTAACGGAATCCAGTTTCCTGTTTAATACTTTTACCTCTAGTGCATAATCAGCCATCTTTGATTCATAACTAATAATCAATTCGATCGCTCGTCCAATTTGAGATTTCAGCATTTTTATATCTTCACGCAGACCTCTGACATCATCCGTCTGTGGATCACTTCTATCGGCAATAAAACTTTCTTCAGCGGAAAAAACCAAGTTTGGTTTTTTCCGTATAGTTATATTCTCAGGTAATTTCTTGGCAGAGCCCACCGGAGTCGAACTATTATCCCCGCCTTTCTTAGTTGCACAACGGCATTCGGGACATATCCAAGCAATATCCTTCTCAAATAGATTGCCACCGGTACAGGCTATATGGTAATTTTTATTACAAGTCTCTATAACACACCGCAAGTGTTCATTTTCGCCTTCAATAGGTTCGTGGCAGGCAGCGCAAATCATTATGAATGAGGTTCGAGTAGTAGATAGCGGTAGGTAATTTCGAACGCAACGCACCCAGCGCCTGTAGCCGAACGGATATAAGTTCGATACTCACGGCAGGAGTCCGGTGTTCAAACCCAGCCGACCGCCGCAACTTTTCAATGTTTCGGACTTCGGGCAGTGCTTGAACTGCGTGACGAAGAAGCCCTGACTCTCAAGTAGGGGCGAAGGCCGGCGCTCCAAAACAATTAAAATTTATTTAAAATTAAATTCAAATACACAGTGGCACGTCCACTATCAAGGAAGAACTCACGCAGAAAAAAAAATGTAAACTAAATGTAAATAAAAACTATGTAACACTAGAGGCAGTAGCCGCTTTTAGAAGTCGTACTTCTTTGAAATCACAGCGGGACCGCACGAACTATCGGCCCGTATGTTCTCACCCATTATAGCCAAAGCTGGAGCTGTCTCACCCACCTACCTCCTTTTGGAACCTTTAACGACTTGAGAATTTGTTCCCGTGTTCCATTCCGACGGAAATTCGACGAATAATATGATTATAATTGTATTGTTTGTGCACAAAAGAATTATTTATGGCGGACCACCGTTTGCTGATGCGTACTTGGTTACGTAAATTTGGTTTTATTACGTTTGGTTTTTCAAGATGGTAAGATTGAAGGAGGTGCCCCAACTTAAACGACTGTGGGATCTTTGATCAGTATTTTGTGCATCTAAAACCGATCCAAAGTGTTTGTTGTTATAATTATTTTTAACTAACTTCGTGTTGCTCGAAAAACCTCGAAGTTTTCGGACTATTTTCAGTTTTTGGATTACAACTTCTGAAATAAGCATTTTAAAGCAAATCGAAAGAAGATATAATTAACGACAATTTGAGCGCTACATCAGCTCTGTATGTTTAACAAATCTCGAGATATAACACTTAAAAAATGGGCACGTTTTTCCAAAAAGTTATAAATTTGTAGTTGGCTAGACTTTTATAAAAAACGAAAAGCCGCCTGAGGTTAATTACGACCTAAATAATAACTAATTGAAACTAGCAACAGCCTAACTAAAGCCTCTAGAATTATTTCAAGCTATAGTTCTCGCAATAAACTTTCAAATAACTGCCATAACTCATTGAATTAAGCGCCATAAGGGCAATTACACACGTTCGCCGTTGGAACAACACGATAAGTGTCATCTATCACCATTATTAAATCACTACAAATTAGCTATAAGGAAAATGGTGTCAACAACACCTACAAGCAAAATTACACCTTATCCTTAGCACTTTAGCATTGAAATTTCTAGGCACTGTATTAGAATCTGAAAATATCGCGAGATTGTATTCGAAACAAACGAAAATCGCTGCTATTATAACTGTAATTACAGTGGAAATTCCTTTAACGTGAACAGATCATAGGTTTTCATACATACAAGTAGGATATGTACAGAGAATATCCTGTCGTCTCGCTTTAATACGTGCTGTAATGTCACTGTCTCTTTCTGTATTTTCTATTGATTTTCTTCAGCACAGGATGTTGGTTTAAGAGGAATCTACATAATGCAATTTATTGTCAGTGTCTGGACAGTTAGATATTAGGCTGATATGGATTGAAACCTTCGTTTTTCTGTGAAAATGGTAGCCTAATACAATTTAGCTGTAAATCAACGCTTTTGCGTAAAACTGATGATGAAACAAATGAAAATAGGAGTAGGGCGTCAAATTGATATGAACGTCTAGAGTAGTCAAAATCATCTGGAAAGCATAACTTAATGCACAGGTAGGTAACTTTGAGAACTTTGTTTGCTATGTAAATTATGAAACAATGAGTTGTAAGATATTTTGAACACCTTGTGCGCTTACAACAATATTATTATGATGATTCGAATTGCGTAGATCAAATTACTTTTATGTTTTTCAGATCATTTTGACTACTCTAGACGCTCATATCAATTTTGACGCTGACGTCTTCAGCCTTCACAGTATTTTTTTCACTTTGATTGTAATAAAATTGTAAACAACAGCAACATATTTAAAGAAACCAAAACAAAACACCTGGCTTTTGAATTTTTTGTTGCTCATCTAAGTACCATTCGCTTTTCAAATGAAAATCTACTTAGGTAGGTACACTCAAACCAATTGAATCATGACAAATTTTATTAATATCATATGTCATTGTTTTCAGTTTGTTAATATGATTACTTCTTACTTGTCTTACTCTTTTGTTAAACACAAATATTGAGAGTCCTCAGTAATTTCTTCGCAATTTAAACCTAAAAAAAAACTAAACAAAACCAAACCGTTTTTAACCTCCTTCGAAAGGGCTACCAGACCAATAAACTGCCAATTACACCGGCTTATTAAAGTTTAATTGAGAGCAACACCGCCCCACACTCACACTGTGGCCGGAGCGATCTGATTGGTCGGTGCTCGGAGACATGATAAGCTATGCAGATGCCAGCTAAAGGATGGTCCGTAATGTTGCAATTAAAATGGAATAAGTTTTGTTCTGAAAATGGAACTGCAGTACAAAAGAAAAAAAGACAATCTTAATTTTTTTCAGTCGCAATAGGCAACTGTGCCTACTTATATTTAACTTTACCATTGCAGCTGATTGTGACGACCGACGGCTCGATTTTTTCTAAATACTTCAATTTCTATTTTTAAATAATAAAAATTGCATTGTGAATGCAAAAAAGTAAAAATTTAAATAACTTTCAATAGTGATTTCATCTTGCGATTGTCAAATATATGGAAAGGTATTTCTTTCGTGTGTGAGGGTAGTAATATCTTCACATTGATGAAATTAACGCTGCCGCTGGCTATACAGCGTGTAAGAAGTAGGTATTGGATAAATTCGACGCTTCTCGTAACGACTCCGTAGCTCAGTGGTTAGAGCAGTCGCCCGGATAGCGAAAGATCGTGGGTTCGTGTCCCATCGGAGCTGGTTGTGAGACGGGTCGATTTTATCTAAATTCTTACTTCATTTTCAATTGTTTACTTGATATTTTTATACATTGGTCTATGATAGTTTTCAACTGTATCTGTGGTCTAGTGGTACACACTACCGATATCAGATCCAGAGGTCCCGGGTTCGATTCCCAGTGGAGGTACATATTGTATTCGGTTTGGTTAGTGTAGGCTTGTTCGAAGTCCACCTAGCTAGCTAACTATATGCCTGCATGCTACATGTGAAAGTGTGACTTTGTTGTGTTGTGTTTCTTTCTTTCTATGTTTGTTACCCATTGACGCCCGCACGGCCGAATGGGGCCACAGACAATGGAAAATCTCTTGTGTCTCATTTTCCGGGCCACAATGGATTGAATTATTTGTTTGTCCGTCTTTCACGTCAAAACGGAGCAACGGACAATCGTGATTTTTTGGATTGGAGATAGTTTGGTTTTACTTTCCCGGAATAATATCACATTCCTGTGGGATAACGTGTCGTCGTGTAGTCCACGCAGCCAAAGCCGCGGGCGGAAGGCTAATCTTATCTAAGTCTGACATCATATCAACGATGTTTTCAGCATTGTTGTATTCCGGAAGTTCCACCTTAATAGGCGCCACACACGATCACTTTTAACTGTCAGTCTTCCCTGAATAGTTTTAACTGACAGTGAAAACTGCACGTGTGTACCATGAGAACTGTCAGTTTTTCATAGTAACACGTTCAGTTTTCACTGTCAGTTAAAACTGTTCAGTGAAAACTGGCAGTTAAAAGTGATCGTGTATGGCGCCTATTAGGGAGACAGTGAAAACTTATCGTGTTACTATGAAAAACTGACAGTTTTCATGGTACTCACGTTCAGTTTTCACTGTCAGTTAAAACTGTTCAGGGAAAACTGACAGGTTAAAAGTGATCGTGTGTGGCCAGTGTAAGCTTCATCATCACTTAATATCAGGTGTGATGAAAGCTACGTGTACCCCGCTGTGGATAAGAAAAACATTACACACTCTCGCAAATAAAGTGCATATGTCTTCTCAAATAAAACATCGAGATTCCTACAACTTAATTATACCTCCCAGTGCCAAGCTCGTAAAACCATTATTTCGAAAGCTCTATATAGGACCAGTTACGCTTAGCTCTAACAGCCTGTAATGGAGGACAAATACCCCCTCCCACCCCCCACTCCACCCCTGCCATCCCCACTCTGGGCTTAGTGGGATAAGTGCCTCCCTGATACAGTTGTAGAGAAAAGTATTATAAGTATTTATTTAGGGTGTTTTGTTGGGACTATAAAACAATACTTAATAGTGGCAAGAGGATTCACGCTTCTTCAAGAATATTCAACCACAAAAGAATTGTGATTTTACGCCAACTGACCGAACACATTTTTTTTTATTGTATATCTGCAACTTGGCGATCTGTGTTGACAAGCCAATCAGTTGTAAGAGTGAAGGTAAGGTACGTTAATACGCAAGAAGCCGAAAGTTGGTGAAACCGTTCAAAACATAATCATAAATGAAATTTAAAAAGTCCTCATCGATCCGGCACCTGGAAAAAAACTATATATATATATATATATATATATATATATATATATATATATATATATAATACTTGAAGTAAAAAAATGGGTTTTCTCGCAATTTTCAGCAAAACGGCAAGTTCCATCACAAA
The DNA here is from genome assembly GCA_949710035.1 of Crambus lathoniellus. NCBI lineage: Eukaryota > Metazoa > Arthropoda > Insecta > Lepidoptera > Crambidae > Crambus > Crambus lathoniellus. The sequence goes on along the minus strand of OX453318.1, from coordinate 3,268,594 downwards.
ATTAGCTCATACAAAAATTGTAGATTATGCAATTATCTACAAAAAATGTGTCAATCCTTCCTTTCAAGAGCCACCGTGGACTACACGACGTTATCCCGCGGGAATGTGATATTTTTCCTGGATAAAAAGTTGCCCATGTTCCTCTCCAGGCGACAAAGTATCTGTGTCCCAAACAGCCAAATCCGTTCAGCCGTTTTGAACACAACAATACTGTAAAATTTGTTGTTATTGCGGCAACTTAGATAAAATGTTAGTTGGTGTTAGATATGTGGTCGGTCAGAAGCCATGACAACGATGTTTTCAGCATTGTTGTGTTTCGGCTGTTAGAGATAAGATAGCCAGTTCTTCAGTGGTTGAGGATTCCGGGAGTAGTGGGCTTCCACCTTCAGCCTTATCTATACTTAACATCAGGTGTGATGAAGGTATTTTGCAAACTTTTGTTTAATTTGCAGTGTATGTTACCTATGTCCGTTCGTCAAATTTTGCAAGCTAAATTTGACCCACTTCCCAGTGTCCGATTGAGCTGAAACTTTGCATACAGGTTTGGTTTGGATGACAATACAATATTAAAGTACCGTCACAAAAACCTTGTCATAAAAACGAAGTGTTTACAAAAACTTATTTAATTTTTAACCGACTTCTAAATCAAAAAGGAGGAGGTTCTCTATTCGTCTGTATGTATGTTTTTTTTTTTTTTTTTTGTGTATGTCCACCGATTACTCGAAAACGGCTGAACCGATTGAAATGGTTCAAACGTTATTACATCAGGTTGGTTTCCAAGTTGGTCCCATTTTTTGAAATTTTGAAATCGGTTCAGTAGTTTTCAGGAAATCTTGAAAATACTGTCGTTTTCGTTACCACGTTATGTGAATTTAATACGTATCTTTAGGCATAACTCCTTTGTTTATAAACCGATTTAGATGATTCTTGTTTTGTTAAAAAGGGGATACCTCAAGGTATTTTAACCGACTTCGAAAAAGGAGGTTTTGAGTTTGATCACATACCTATTTACCAGAAAACACGTAAATTGCCTGCACGATGCACTAAAAAGAGTGAAAAAAAAATATTTTTATAAAAAAATAAAACCGCCTTCAAAAAAACCACATCAAAAAAGTAAGAAATAATTCCTCACCAAATAAATAACGTAAGTACTTTGAAGTCGGGCGGGTTTTAACAAAAACAACAAGAAATTGTACATGGTTTCACGCCCGACTTCAAAGTACTTACGTTATTTATTTGGTGAGGAATTATTTCTTACTTTTTTGATGTGGTTTTTTTGAAGGCGGTTTTATTTTTTTATTAATTAAACCTTCTGTTCCAGTCTGTACGTGAGTGGGAGGTATTTGCTAAAGGAGTGACGCTCAGATGAAATGGGGTAGTAAGACGATGGATTGGGTAGCCCCTCTCGCTCACACTTATGCGGTCCAGAGAGACAGACATATTGGTTAAGACTCATAACTAAAACTTTGGCGCGTAATAGACCAATATAAACGTAATGGCGAAATTTGGTTGAGATAGTTACACTTAATTAGAATTTTAGTAGTTATAGATATTGGTGAAGATACTAAATTCAGCAAGCGTGTAGGGTATCGAGAATAATGATGAATGAAAAATAGAGGAGGCAAGAAAGATAGTAAGGATCTTAGCAAGTAATAAAAATGAAATATCCCGCTGCGGCAGATGTGTGATTGTATGTACGTATGTAGCAATCAACTAAGTAAACAAATAAGAAAAGGTGCCAAAATGTCGAGAAATTCTAAAGCACAAAATCTATATTTAGGTATTACTAGCGGCCGCCCGCGGTTTCAACCGCGTGGTTCCCGTTCCCGTGGGAATATCGAGATAAAAAGTATCCTAAGTTAGAAAAATTTTTCTATGAGAAAAATTGCATTGTGAATGCAAAAAAGTTAAAATTTAAATAACTATCCTAAGTTATTCCTTATTACATCAGCTATATGCCAGTGAAAGTCCCGTCAAAATCGGTCCAGCCGTTTCAGAGATTAGCCGGAACAAACAGACAAACAGACAGACAGACAGACAGACAAAAATTGTAAAAAATGCTATTTTGGTATATGTACCGTATATATAATCATATGCATGTAGTAAAAAGCGGTTATTTTAATATTACAAACAGACACTCCAATTTTATTTATTTGTATGTATGTATGTATGTATGTATGTATGTATGTATATATGTATAGATGGGTTAAAGGTCCGCATTTTGCGTATGGCAAAGTTATACCAAAGAATACTATACCTAATATGTTATACTATCTTCAAAAATCAATTTGAACGCTCACTTGTTTTATTAAAGTGAAAATATCCCCTCTAACTTAACCCACTTCCTAATGAAACGAAACAAAAGCCTACTTACCTATCCTCAAAATGGCCCCAAATATTTTACGACTGCACAGAAAAATTATCATCATCAGCCCGTATCCGTCCACTGCTGGACATAGGCCTCTCCTATTTCATGCCACTACTGAGCACGGTTTTCAGCTCCTCGCATCCAGCTCCCATCAGCCACCTTTCGCAGGTCGTCGCTTCACCTGGCGGTTATCTGTGACCTGGCAGCAGGGCGCCATACGCTACGTTTGCCTGAGCGTGGTTTCCACCCCAGAACTCGTCTGCCCCAACGGCCGGCCGTCGGATCTTCGCAGAAAAATTACATGATTTGTAAAAGAGCTTTTGGTGCTGTTCTTCGAGGTTTTAGCATTAGCTAAAACCACGAACTTTCTGCCACGTTAACTTTATTTATAAACAAGAGTAACGGGACTCAACGCGACATTTATTATGTAAGTGTTACATATTATTATGTAATGTACTTACATTACAGCTTGACGTTTCGGCTGTGTTGCTACAGCCGTGGTCACAAGCAGTGGTCTGCTTTGCGTTGAGTCCCGTTACTCTTGTTTATAATTATAATGGAACGCGAAAGTTTAAAATCTTACGTTAACTTTAATAACAAATACTTTGAAAACAGACAAAGCGCATGCATTTCGAGAAAATCTATTATATCTCTTTAAAATCTTTAGGTGTACGATAAATGTATTTCGTCATACTCTTAATAAAATTAGCTTGAATGCTTACTAACAAAATTCACCACGCTTAAACTCATACCTACCCTTCTAAACTTAGGTGAACCAGTTAAAACCGTCCTGAAGAAAAGAAACAAAAGCCTATCTATTCTCAAAATGGCCCCGAAATATTTTACGACGACACAGAAAAACTATAATTGTAAAAGGACACCTATTGCTACCGCGAGACCGATCTACCATTGGAGCACATAAAGTCGGTAACATGATACTTCCAATCATGGTTTATTGGTTTCCAAGCAATTTTGGTGCGACATAATAAATCCTTAGCGATAGATTCGTCCTCGAGGTTGGGTCCACTTTGGTCTTTTGAGTGTTCCCGATTCTGAAAATAGGTGAACGAGTAGGTACCTATATTATTTTAATTTTGACTCAGTTGCAGACTCAACTTAGTTGCAGATTGACACAAAGAGTTAGAGTGTGCGCCAGATAAGTCTGCGCGCGGTCAAAATCAAATACAAATGCTTGCCATAAGCTTAGAACAAAATATTGTACTTACCTACTGCAACTAGCGCCAACAAAAACGCCTCAGTCACGCGCATCTGACACCCACTCTTGTATTTATTTGCGTACTAGCTTTCTGCCCACGGCTTTCCCCGCGTGAATTACATGACGTTTTCTCGTGGGAATGAGACATTTTCCGGGAGTAAAAAGTAGCACATATGCTATTTCACACCACAATCTATTTCTGTGCCACATCTCCATATAGTCAGGCGCCAACCAAGGATTGGTTGGGGGGAGAGGGGGAGCAAAATTGGTTGAGGGGGGGGGGCAATATTAGCTTATTTAATGTATATGAATTTAATTGAACATATTTAAATAAATGGCGTTGTAGCTCATTCGGTGGTTTTCGCACGATCTAACTATTGAAGACGCCCCGGGTAGCGAATCGAAACACGTGTAGAGTAGACCAGTATAATCGGTGAAGGTGCAAGGTGTACTGCTGTCTTGCTAGATGCAGATATTGTGCACTGATATTTTCTTGGATGGTGTGCATGTGCAATTTTTTGCGGGCGGACGGGCGGGCGGTGTATCTTGCTTGTTGTGATTTTTGCGGAAGTTAGCTACATATATTTTTTGCATTTTTCACATTATTAAATCTAAATTTTAGTTAATGTTTTTTAGGAATCCCAAGCTTTTCAGTATCCACAAAGTACATCAATGTATTTATCAGTAATGCAATTAAGTATCAAAAACTAACTGCTCAGCGCGCTCTGCTTACCCGCGTCGTACCCATTCCTATAGGAACATGAGGATAAAATAAATAAAGCCTATATGTCACTTAAAAATAATTTAACTTTCTAATACCTAATGAAAGAGTTTTTAAAATCGTATTAGTAGTTTTTGAGTTAGTCCCTTAATCCCACATTCCAGTCTGTTCCAGTGACATCAGCCGTGACAGACAAGCCACTTGCAATACAAGAATAATAATTGTTAAAATGTACTGTCAAATGAAAAATGTTTTAGTTCCAAAAGTTATCACCGGAACAGAAATGCATGTCGCACTATAAACGAAAAAGTAATAAAATCTTTCCTCTTTATATTAATATCGATAGATCGACAATCTTACTGTTCCGGTGATATTTTTTCTTCTTTTTGTAGCCATTTAACCGGCCCTGATTTTAAGACCTTCAGTCGGCAGAAGCGCTATGGTTGGACACCAACTTGACAGCAAAATGACATTAAAAAACATAACCCTCCTTCTGTCGCAGTCGGATAAAAAACACGTTAGTTTCAGTCTTTGGCCACGAACAGAAAACGTTTTCGCACTTAGGCTGAATTTCACCATACTTTTATCCCAAGAATAACCTTACTCTCGGATACTAATGTCAAACTAGTATGGGGTTTTGATATTACTATCCGAGAGTAAGCGTTATTCTTGGAATAAGAGCTTGGTGAAATCCAGCCTTAGATAGTTTAGCAGTATTAAGTAAGGTTTTACTAAAAGACCCGAGAGGAACAAACTCCCCGCCAATTCTATTCAATACGCCGGTTGGCCGTAAAGCGAATATGGGCTAGAGAGGAAACAAAATAAAAATTCCATCTTCCACAATAAACACTTTACTGTAAAACTAAAGCGGTTGGGAAAATTTTAAGGCGTGCCATTGACAACACAATAATATTATGTTTAAAAAAAGGATACATTGTTATTTTTTTAAGGAAAAAGAGCGACAAACATTGATAAATTTGATTCGCTAAATTGGATGGTATGATTCGCCAGATACGAGGCTATATAATAATTGCGAAAAAAAAGATTACAGAAAGAGTTTTGTATTTCTAGAAATATGTCTTGAAAACTACTAGAACGATTTAAAAAATTCTTTCACCTGTAGTAAGCTTCATTATTTCTGATTGACATACTTAGACTATTTTTTAACTCGATATTCCCATGAGAACGGATAACACACGGGTAAAACCGCTCGTAGCATCTAGTATTACATTTAAAACACGTCTTCTAATACAATACCAACAATGAAAATAATCAGCGAATCAACAAACATATGAAAACAAGGGGTAGGCACTTAAATCCGTTCGGAAACAATCTACCTTAATATTTCCAACGCCTCTTGAAAATCGCTCCCCGCGGATCGCTTGAAGGCGCTGCGACAAAAGATCTTTGCCCAGAAAAAAACAAACCACAGACCAGAGTAACAAAAACTTTTTCGCGCCAAAAAGGATGACGTAAAAACTAACCTCGCACGTTTCTTTCTACGCTGGTTTAATATAAAAAAAAGGTTGAGAAGATTGTTTTTGTAAATTGTTCAGGTTTTCGGGATAGATTGAAATTTGTTTGGGCACACTTCGCGTTTATTTTATTTGATCGTTTTCTCAAATAGCGAGCGCCAGGGTGTGTGTATTTTTCCCCGATTGTTGTTTAACGTGTTTTTGCACGATTCCGTTACAAAATTCCGTACGAAGGAATTGAATGCGCGCATTTTTTTGTTTTATTCTTTCTAAAAAAACGCTTTGGTTGTGTCCGAATGCGTAGGATTCACACGAGATAACGGTGTTTTTATAACAATACAGGATTACATACTACAACCTGTGAATTGAGTACAGCAATAATGGGAATAATAAAGTTATTAATCATGTCTCAATGTATTATGTAGGTTGTACATAGTTGAAGTGAAAATAAAATTAAAACCTAAAGTTAAAAATATTTTGTAGGGTTCGTTTTTCAAAGCAATGCTGATTAGGTTGTGATTAAGTACCACACTTATGAACGTCAAAAAAACTACGCTAACTATTCGCAAAACCTAGCAGCCTTTGCGAGCGAGAAGATCAAAGAAATGAATACTTACTCCTTTTCAGTAGATAGGTAGTAACATTAAATATAAGATCACTATTGAAATCCTTATTGCCATAGTATAAAGTAATTTAAATTAGATTATGGATGAAAATTTAAACGTCCGTGTGTCTTCAAAATTAATGTTGTATAATTTGTTCGGATACGTTGCTTTTCCGATTCGTGTTGTTTCAGTAGTAGGCAATACTCGTAGCAAAAACTACCGGAATCGCCATCTGTTAGTTAATGGGTGGTCGTTAAAGTATGAGATCGTTACGATAATCCTTAAATCCTAACGCGCTTTTACAACTAATAAGTTGACCCGACCTCACTTGTAAAACATCGTGAATTATGTCTAACTAATTTGTGGACAAAAACTGTGAGATTAAACCTTGTGCGAGGGGCTTAACTAATTTGTTAGGAAAAAACTCTAAGAGTATACCTTGTGCAAGAGTCTTTAAGTAATTTGTCATGTGTTTTCGATAATATGGTGTGAAATAGGATACTTTGAATGCTTTTGGTTTATGCCGTTGTTAATTAGACGGTTAATTTGTGTTTAAGTACTTATCTAAATGTCGGTAAAACGGCGAAGTATTCAAACATTTTTAAAAAGTTAAATAAATGGATAAGAATGGATATGGAAAGAATTATTTCAGAAAAGAACAGGGGGCTACCAGCCCCCAGCCATTGACGAGTTTCTTGTTAGTTCTTCTCGTTACTAGATCTCCGGCCGTATGGTTTGCGAACCGATGGCGTAGCATCTATGACAACAAGTGCTCTAACAACCAGTATTTGGAGTCAGCCTTCTCTCTCAGTAAGTCCTGCTGCCACCACGACAATAAAACACTCGGCTTCAATTTACCGAGATAGCGCATATTTTAATCATTCCACACATCGCCCAGTTGCGTAGACACAGACACCTGGGTCGCAAAACTACACTTATCTTAGTCACAAAGTCAACTATGAAACAATTTGCGATTTCAAAAAAATATCCACTTTACCGAACCCGACAAAATGTTGCCAAAAACTCCGTCAAATCTTGAATAAACTCCCATTCACAGATTATTTTAAATCTAACCAAACTTTTTCCCGCGCATCATTAGTTTAAAAAAGTTCTCTTAATAGGGATTCTATTTTCAAAACGCTCCGTTCCGGGAATACAGAGATTTTTTCTGTAACTTTGACAGAATGATAACGTCGCTATTTAATTGTTTAAACGACAGAGCGAAACGGTACGTAGAGTTCTCTGATTAATAGGACTTAAAAAAGAACTGACGATTGGCATGACACATGCTTGGGTCAAAGAACTTTTTATTAATGAGAAAAAAAACTTACGTTTTAACTAACTAATACTTGAATCTGTAATCATTTAAACAGTCCTTACTAGCCTTCCGCCCGCGGCTTCGCTCACGTAGATTTGACGACACTATCCCGCGGGAAAACTTAGTCTCCCATGGAAATGAACCTTATTCCCGCAATTAAAAGTAGCCTATGTTCTTTCTAGGGTCGCAAACTATCTCCATATCAAAATCGGTTAAGCCGTTCTGACGTCAAAACGGAACATACAGACAGACAAAACAAACATATTTTTTTGCATTTATAATATTAATAAGTAGGGATAATATAATTTGTGACACCCCGAAATTCATTAAAATGCTGCAAATGTTAAAGGCATGAAAATCGGAACTATTGATCTTAAGACCATAAGAATCAATTTGACCCGTAGCACGATAAAAAAAAGAAAACGGAGAGGAGTTATCGTTTCATCGTCATCTTTTATTTGTATGGGAAAAAAAGTTTTAGTTCTGAAACCTATCGTATAACGTATCTAATGAAAGGGCTTATTAAGCCGATTCTAAAAATGTATCACTTCATTATATTTTAGGCACGTCTTGTTTTAAATTAAAATAAAAATCATTTTCAAAATATACCAAGTTTGAGCTCCTCCAGATAGATACGGTTGAATCATTATTTGTTAAATGATAATAAGCATAAATATTAAATATAAATATAATAATAATAAATATTCCTTAAATGATAGATAGGTAATAGCATTATATATATACCATATATACCATTGCCTATACCTAGCCAAAAAACCACTATCATTTTTCGTCAGCAAAAATTAACTTTGTTTTCCATAGTGTTTGTATGAACGACAAACTAACATTTGCGGTTTCTGAAAATGTATTTTATCTCAAAAACTGCTTTTTATATATGGTTCAAACCAATTTTCGTTGAAAGTTTTTATTAGGATCTACAACATATATTTTTTCTAGATTTTTCACTTTCTTACTTTAAAAGTTAGAGGGGGGGGACACACATTTTACCACTTTGGAAGTGTATATCTTTTAAAATATTGACTTTAATAAAAAATGATAAAAGAAACCTAAATATCATTTTTAAATACCTATCTAAAGACACCTCACACTAATATGTTTTTAGAAAATATTTTTTTTTCAGTTTTAATTCCATGTATGGGGAGCCGCCCTTAATTTTTTTTTTATTATTTTTCTATAAAAATCCTAAAGCGGTTCACAGAGTATATCTACCCACCAAGTTTCAAGTCTGTAGTTGTAATAGTTTTGGAATAAAGTGGCTGTGACATACGGACGGACGGACGGACAGGCAGACAGACAGACAGACAGACAGACATGACAAAACTATAAGGGTTCCGTTTTTTGCCATTTGGCTAATAATTGCATTGTGAATGCAAAAGTAATAACTTAATACTAATAGTTTAACTAAAGCCTAAATATTACAAATGATTAACCCAGTTATTAAAATAAAAAGCTATAAGTAACGCTAGATAAACTCATTTTAATTACTTAAATATATTTATTTTTTTATTTAAATATATAATTTATTGTCAATCTCTTTTAATTACTAAGTAAGTAATTGAGTTTGAGTACCACCAACCAAACCGAATATAATACCTATGTAAGTATCTACCCTCACTGGGAATCAAACCCGGGAACTCTGGGTCTGACACCGGTGGTATGTACCACTAGACCACAGAGGTGGTTAAAATAACAGTAAACTGCAAGTTAAAAAAAGCTTGTAAAATAGGTCGTATAGGTGATGTTTGATATGACTTAAAAAAACATCCGTTAAAATTATTGTAGCCAATATTATTTATATCTAATAATAGGCATTCCTATTAAACTGCCAATAAATATTTAAACTGTATCAAACACGCACTCCAATGAAACACAAACATCTGTGATTTACTGTAACCACTTTGGCACGGACATACAGACAACATTTACTGTAAGTAGTTTTAGTAACTTGCTATTATAGATCACTAGTTTAAGGTCAGAGGTGTGAAACCACAGAACACGGAAAGATTTTTTTCTCTGTGTGTGAAACATTCATATTATCTATACTTTAACGAGTTCAATTAACACGTTCTCTGCGTTATTATTGGTGAAATATAAGAATTTCATCAAATATAAGAAATTCGCTAGAAACTAGTTGCACTATTTCTTCATTTATTTTTCAGCCGTTGGATTTCATTCTAATTTAAAAAAAAATAAGTACTAAATAAGTATAAATAAGTATAAATTGTAAGCAGTGTCTAACCCTTACTCAGATCATCAAATCATTACTCAAGTACGCTTTCAGTGCATTATAGCACCAAATAAACTAACAACACTAAAATATGATTATAAAAAAGCAATAAATGCGTAACCGATCTTAAAATTAAGTGCATTAGTTTATTGATCTGAGAACACTTGTGTGGAAAAATGGAAACATAAACTGTGCATTTTCTGATAAAGATTATTTCGGAGATCCGTCCGCAGGATAACTAAAACAAAACAAAGCTGACATCGCTCGAAGGATTGCTCAGCTTTGTGGCTTGTGGCAGTGAGCGGAAATAGCGCGGAGAACCCAGTGCTTCCGGATGCTCCTACTAATTACTCCTACTGATAGGAGCACCGGGACACCCATGTCCTGATGCTTCTATTGAACATCCGATGGCCGTTGGGTTGGGCGGGAAAGGTCTCGAATGGCGGTACCGCGCACTTGACGAGACGTCGTTCCGTGGGCAAGTTGGTGACGATCTGCCGGCCTAGCACGAGCGGCTTTTATCACGCGATATGATATAGCACATCATGATGATATAATACTAGCTTTCCGCCCGCGGCTTCACCCGCGTGGACTACACGACGTTATCCCGCGGGAATGTGATATTTTTCCGGGATAAAAAGCCTATGTTACTCTCCAGGCCACAAAGTATCTGTGACCCAAATTTCAGCCAAATCCGTTTAGCCGTTATGACGTGATTGAGTAACAAACATCCAAACATCAAAACATCCAAACATCTAAACTTTCACATTTATAATATTAGTAGGATTAGTAGGATAGCAAGACAAGGTGACGTGCTGCCATATCGCGCGATGGTCATGCTAGGCAGGCTGGTCTGTCGAGCGGCGGTCTCCTTTTGTGAGGATGTGATCCTCCAAAAGGAGATAGCGGAGAGAGCTCGTGTAGCGGATGCGCACGCGGCTCTCATCCGCCGCAGACGGCTGGGGAGAAGGAGGCGACAGTTCGATCGCCCTATGCCCCCCTAGTGAGACTAGCTGGTAGCGGACCGTTCCACTGCCGGCATTGCATTGTTTGCACCGTCTGGGGAGGGGTTTGCTCGGCCATTTCCCAGTCGCGAGGTGGCTTGGATAGCCGGGCCGTCGGGTCTTAGGGTTATTCTGTGCTTAGGGGAGACTGCCACCCCAATCCCCCACGACAGATCAGCGGCGAGAGAGCAAATAGTGAGAGGTTTAGTGGGTATTCCCCCTTCCTGATCCCCCATCGAGTACTAGTCGCTTGATGGGGGATCACAGGATTTCCTCAACAGAAATCGTTTAGTTTTTAATTTTCTTTTTTTACACGTGGAAATTATCTCATTAGAAAGTACCTTAGACCTTTTAATCATTTCTTCAGTTATCATAAACAAAAAAAGTTACATCTGCTTAACAAATACCTTATCTTTAAGATGTCTATTAAAATTACCCTCATAAGTATTTTTCAGCAGCCATAATGAGCACAAAAACTGCAATCAATCACACAAATAAACTAGGAAACACTTTTCTACACAACCATCCGTTCTGTCAACACTTTTCATAAGTGGCCGCGAACGTTCAGAAACGTTTTAGCGAAACTTAAACCTGATGCGTTCGGAAATTATAAATAGCTGTCATGCTCTTCAAAAGATGGCGCGAAATGATTTCTTGTTGACAGCTTTATAGTCATCCATTTTGTAGTCCATTTGGTAAACGCAGATAAACATTTATTGGCCTGATAACACGGTTTTACGAGTGATGGGTGTTTATTTCTGAATTTGAGTCTAGAAATAGGTGGATGATTGGAGGTTGTTATACGTAACACTTAATTAATTTTATGTTACTTAAGAGTACTCTTCCCTTCCCCATCTACCCTCTTAATAATTAACATTATCTGCTATTCTGCTTTTAAAAATATATTCAGATTCGAGAATACGCATTGGATTTTATTACTTACCTACTTAAAACAAAAGTGATTTTGTTTTAGAATAAAAATAGCTAAGTAGGTATAAGTAGTTTGCTTGCTTGATTGATGATTAATAAATTTAACCGAATAAAATAACATCCGTACTTCATCATCACCTCATGGGCGTACCCAGGAAGGGGCATGGTGGAGCGCTAACCCCACCCTCAGACCCGACTTCAAGCTAAATCATCACTACATAGTATAAAACAAAGTCGCTTTCTCTTTCCCTATGTCCCTTTGTATGCTTAAATCTTTGAAACTACGCAACGGATTTTGATGCGATTTTTTTTTATAGATAGAGTGATTCAAGAGGAAGGTTTATATGTACTTTTTATCCCGATATTCCCACGGGAACGGGAACCACGCGGGTGAAACCGCGGGCGGCCGCTAGTAGCTTATAAAGTGTGCTCAAAATATCGAAATTCCATACTTTTGCCCAACCCTGAAGTAAATGAAATAAATTTACCCCACTCTGAAGTAAATGAAATAAATTTGCCCCACCCTGAAGTAAATGCTGGGTACGCCATTGATCACCATCATCAGCCATACGACGCCCACTGCTGGGCATAGGCCTCCCCCAAGGATCTCCACAGCGATCGGTCCAGCGCTACCCGAATCTAGCGGCTTCCCGCGACCTTGACCTGATCGTCAGTCCACCTTGTAGGGGGCCTGCCCACGGAACGTCGTCGTCCGGTAGTACCTACCTACCTACAAGCACAGAATATAATTATAATAGTATACTAGTATAGTATTATATTATCTGTGATAGTACTAAGAAAAAGTTTCATTAAAATCGGTTCACTGTACAAGCACAGAATACAATTATACCTAAAGAGTACCTACTAAGAAAAAGTTTCATTAAAATCGGTTCAGTAGTTTTTGAGATAGTATGTGGTGAAATCTACACAAAAAATTAAGAAGAATAAGATGTTTTAGCATAAGAACTTATGAATTGAATAAAAAATTATTATAATTTAAGTATTAAACATTTATTTTTATAAATTATAACATTTATTTGCGGTGCGGTTGACTGTGGTACTTACCTAGGTATATTGAAGGATTTCCTATACTTAACAATAGAAAATAGTATTATTGCATTAAAACAGTATTATGCATTTTGTAAAATGCATGTAATATTTGAGTAGGTACCTAGGTACTTACCTATGGTAGGTATATTATTTCTTCGGGAATATTTTATTCTCAGCTCATTGCTTTTATGAAACTAGTAGCGCCATCTAGCGCAAGATAAATATACCACTGTCAGGCACCAACTTCGAACTGCTTATGCTACTCATTGGTAGATGTCGCTACTGTAACAAAACCATGAATTTGACAGCGACTTCATAACTTGCGAAACTTTATATGTGAAATAAAATTGCATTACAATTTTATTGTGAGATTTTAATTTATTTCATTTATTGACAATGATACCTAGATATCTGATAATGCAAAGAAAAATTAATATCATTGGCATACTATTTTTATTACTTGCAATCCTGATCCTTCACATCCCGTTTCATTCTACGCAATTTATTTAAAAATAATCTGAAAAGCTTCTTTGTTTTTATTAGTTACTTCGTATTAGTTTGTTAGTTAAGTTTGAACAAGGTTATACCTAGATCATATTTGTATGCAATAAAATAATGTTCTTGGTTTTTATTTCGAGGTAGAAATATTGACAATAATTATAACCAAGAGCTCATGAAATGGAACGTAACTCGGTAACACCAACATTCACAATCCCTGACATCCCGTTTCATTCTACGCAATTTATTTATACTTCGATTAAAAATAATCTAAAAAGCGTCTTTGTTTTTATTAATTACTTCATATTAGTTTCTTAGTTTAGTTTGAAATAAGATGTAGATCATATTTGTATGCAATAAAATAAAATAATGTTCTTGGTTTTTCTTTCGAGGTATAAATATTGACAATTATAACCAAGAGCTCATGAAATGGAACGTGTAACTCGGTAATACCATCATTCAGAAAACGGAAATCAGAAATAACTTGTCGCAAAATCCACCATTTTCCCTTTGTAACTTACCGGTGTTCAAAACACGTGCGTACGTACAATTTACATGGAATACTTGTGTGCCCGCGATCGTAAATAACAAACGGACTTAACTAAAGAGTGCACCGCGTTTATTTCGACAGGTACGCCGTGATAAATTATCAAAATGAACACCGAAAAGCTGAAGAAACTTCAATCACAAGTGCGCATTGGGGGCAAAGGCACACCACGGCGCAAGAAGAAGGTTGTACATGCGACCGCAGCCACAGACGACAAGAAATTGCAATCATCACTAAAAAAGTTGTCAGTGAACACTATTCCTGGCATCGAAGAGGTTAATATGATAAAGGATGACGGCACAGTGATACACTTCAACAACCCGAAAGCACAGGCCTCTCTCGCGGCGAATACATTCGCTATCACGGGGCATGGAGAGAACAAGCAAATCGCCGAAATGCTACCGGGTATCTTGAGCCAACTAGGACCTGAAGGTTTGAATCAATTAAAGAGGTTGGCGTCGAGTGTCGCCGCGCCAAAACCTTTGGACGAGGATGACGAAGTACCTAACCTAGTAGGTAATTTCGATGAGGCATCAAAACAAGAAGCTAAGGAAGTAGTAGTCGAAGAAAAGAAGGAAGAAAAGCCAGAGGAAAAGAAGGAAGAAAAGAAAGAGGAAAAGAAGGAAGAAAAGAAAGAGGAAAAGAAAGATGAAAAGAGAGAGGAAAAGAAAGAAGAAAAGAGAGAGGAAAAGAAAGACGAAAAGAGAGAGGAAAAGATAGAAGAAAAAAAAGAGGAAAAGAAAGAGACAGAAACCAAAGCCGCTGACAAGAAATCTGACTAAGCAATGTCTTTAACTAAATGGTGTAGTTTTTAATTTGCTCATCCGATGAAGTGATACAAACCTGGGGTTTCCAAAGCCATTTGAAGTGTCACAAACGGTCTTTAATTTTTAGTTTTAACTGTTTTGTGTTCATTAATAAATGTATTTCTTATTATGTTTTGCATTTATTGTAGTATCATGAATTAATTTGTGTTCTGTGATTGTGCCGTACAAAACAGTGTTTTTTATTATTTAAATTGATAATCTTGTGACTTTGGAAATCCTGTTGAATCCACCAGTCATAATAGCTTCTGTCTCCTTTGCCATGCACTTATTTAGTTGTATATAACTGCATAATTCGTTAAACTGTTGGTTTTCTCATCATAGGCTTTATAAACAGTTTTAAAGCCTTATCTTTGGGATATTGGCATATAGACACATAATTATACAAAAACTATTTCATATATATTATTTTTGTCTTTGCACCACAGAATAGCTATAACATATATGTATAGTAAAAAAATAAAGGTGTTTATCGCCTTGTAATATTTTTAAATAATGGTATTTTCTAAAGTTGTTGGTTCAAAATGTCCAGTTGGAAGATATTGCTTTCTCATTTTTAATAAAAGTTAAAAATAAAATAGGTTTAAAAGAAAGTATAGTCACATAGCTCTTATGTTAACAGAGCTAACATTGTATAATAAAAGCATAAAAATTGCAAAAACTGTAAACTGATTAGAGTTTTGAGTCATTAAAACTTTGGTCTGAGTAAGTGTGTATTATTTTCATTGTCAAAATGTATTGGTACAAATTCTAGGACTTCAAAAAAGATTATCTCTACTCTAATATTATTAATATCATTCACAAATTAGACTTTTTTCTACATTACTAAAGTTAATGTTATGCAGATTCGTCACAGAATATATAATAGTACTAACAATTAGTGCACAATTTGTTTTCTAAAGAAAGTGATTCTATGAGATTAAAAAACTCGTTTGGTTTTTAGGATTTAAACATTATCAATTGAAAATTCTCAATAGCATAGCAATAGGTAGTAGCATCATGATATGATTCATGATCATGATTATTCATGACTGATATGAAATAGGTATGTAAGTACCTATTATTCTATGTCGGTAAATAATATGTTATCACCAAGGAATTTAAAATACAACAGGAAGGTGCACTGCTGCTAAAAAACGGTCCTAATGAGATAGTAAGAACGAGGTCAGTTTATCTCACTCCATCCCATTACGGCGGCCACGAACATGCACGACGGGCGGCGGGCGGCGACGAGCGAATTGCGAACTTGACACAACGAAGACGGAAAACGTCAGAAAACGTCATTCGGCTTGTAATGTTACTACTTTAACATTCTGAAATCTATCATTCAAATTCTTTTCTAGGATAAGCCTTAAAAAACTTAGACGACCTGATACATTTTTATGCTTAATACGGTAATACCTAAATTAAAATGCGATGTTTTCTATTGACTAAAAGTAATACGAAGCGGAAATTTTACGAAATTTAATTTTTATAACGAAAGTTGTGAACCATAAATCTACTAAACCTGTTATTTAATAGTGCTGGCAATTTTAGAGAAAGGGACACCTTCACCTCGTTCTTGCGGTCTCAGCTGGACCGTTGACATTTTGTATTGAAATATAAACCTTATCTCTTAAAATTAAAGTGTATTTTTAAATACACAAAAATACGGAGTGCACCTTCCTGTTGTACGTAGTACTTATAAATTCCTTGGTTATCACACAGCACCTTGCGGTACTGCGGTAGGTAGGTACTAGAGATGCGCCGAATAGTGATTTTACCGAATAGCCGAATACCGAATACTATTCGGTTGGATTCTTACCGAACCGAATATTCGGCAGAACTATTCGGTTTAGCGTACCTACGGCAGTTTGGGCGAGCAAGCGTGTTTACTTGCGCGTGCTCTATGCAAGTAGCCACCAGCCAGCCAACCTTTCGGTGGAAGATTTGCCTATTGCCTTGAGACGAAACATGTGGTTCCAACATGATGGCTGTCCAGCTCATTACATGAGAAATAAAATAAATATTTATATTATTATGTACCTATTTATTATTTGCTTTATCTTATGCATATGTATGTACAGTCGAGTTCATAAATATATTGGCAGGGCCAATGGTTCAAAATATTGTAAACAATAAAATGATCATACTTAAATTCTATGCAAAGTTAGACATCAATAATATATGAACTTATAAACAGTTCATTAATTATATGACGGCAGTGCAGACAATAATATCTGACTACTCTTCAAAGCAAAAATATATATACACTAGATTTCGGTACAGCATAGGATTCATAAATATCTATGCAGCTATGTTATTGAGCTATAAGTCCTTGAACATTTTGATTGCCTTTATGGAAGCGATGTTGCTAATTCGCATAGGACTGCACATCAGTCTGGCAACGTTGTCAAGGAGTTGTATAATTTGAACAATTAGATTTTAGGAAATCTTAGGGCTAATGCACATTATATTTTTCAACATTTTTGTTCAGATGGTTCCTTTTAAAAAACTAAATGTTCAAAGAAGTAAGTAATTGGATTTATTATTTATTTTGTTCCTAATAAAATCTAACATTTAAAAAACAAAATAGTACCTAAGTACCTATGCAAGAAGCTTACTCAAAATTATAATTATTTAAAAACGAAATCAAAAGTAGTTAGGTAAGAACGAAACAAAACAGGAGTCTACAATTTTTGAGGTCTGTAGTAGGAAATTCATCGAATATAAACTATAGGTAAGTACCTATGAGGTAGGTAAGTAGGTACTTACCTTTTGTTATTATATTAAAGACCAAAAAATATATTGGTGGGCATATAAAAATTCCGAAATACCTAAAAACAATTGAATACTTTTGTTTATTTTTAGCCCACCAAACAATTTTCAAATATTATTCTGTGATACTGACACCAACCTGAAAAAAATTGTAGGCCCCTAATCTGTTCCGTCCCTAAATGTAAAGATATTTATGAACTTTACTTTGCACTCAATAATTTGAACAACGGACTGAGCACAATTTTTTGAGTCTGTATCTGTAGTGATATTATTGACAATATATGCCATCACATACATATGATGTCAAAGATTGCTTACAATTTCAATAATTTGAACAACGGACTGAGCACAATTTTTTGAGTCTGTATCTGTAGTGATATTATTGACAATATATGCCATCACATACATATGATGTCAAAGATTGCTTACAATTTTATGATAGCACAAAGTTATCAGGTATGATCAGGTATCTATGAAACTGGACATTGCATAGATATTTTTGATTCATGAATGTGCTCAGATATTAAAGAACTCGACTGTACCTATAGAAATAAAATATATATAATAATTAAGGACATAAACATGCGCTATATTAGTTGAGTCTTCCCATGGGTATCGTTACTCATATATTTTTATCTCATTAGGTACCACTAGGTATGTTTTTGTTTAATCATGTTTTAATCATGTTCAATGCCCATGTTGCACCCGCTCCAGTTAATGTTGGGAACATTACACTCGAAGTTGTTGACCACTATGTTTACCTAGGACAGACGGTCCAGTTAGGTAAGTCCAACTTTGAGAAAGAGATCTCTCGTCGAATCGGGTTATTCCACTTATCCCCATCGACTTCCCCCATCAATGGGGGATTGTGAACTTTTCTTCCACAAATCCCCATTCAGTACTAAACAAATTGACAATGGGGATTTGTGGACAAAAACAGTTCACACAACCCCATCAGTTGAAAATAAAAAACTATTTATTATAATAATCAGATAAACAATAATGTTAATTACTTATATTGATGTTTGCTGCTGTGTATGCATTTAAAAAACATTTTAAATAATAAAATGAATAAATATATTTTGACACTCACATCAATAAAATTAGGTAAGTATCCAAATTTATTCCATGTGTAATTTACACGTTGCCTGGAAATAGTGCTTTCAATAAAAAAATAAAATAAAATCATGGATACTAGACAACGGACGTTTTTAATCATAATAGAAGTATAAATATTTGAAAATATACTTAACCCGGCGTCATGGGGCTGGAAAAATTGTAACATGGTCGTGGGGGTTGGGTCATTATTACCCATGTAGATACTGTTATAAGTCAGTATATATTTAAGAATATAGTAAATATTTGTTTTAGGCCTCAATTTAATTTTATTAAGGCAATAAAACACAGAAAAAATAAAATGAAGACACTTTATACTATAGGAAACAAGGCTTGAAACAAATACTCTAAAAATCAATAAAGTTTGCTTCATCTAGCTAACTCCAAGATATTTCATTGTATAAACTTCCATGATTCGTTCACACAAAATAATAATCTGTAATAATAACAGGTAAAAATACCGGCCCGCCCGTAACAATATGTCATAAATAAAGTAGCGACACTTTGAAATACTGATCTTAAGGTAATGACAATATGTACTACAATTTCTGTACGAAACAGTGACTCCATGTAACTAATTTAATGGAAAATGAAATATTTAGAAAAATCGACCCATCTCACAACCAGCTCCGATGGAACTCGAACCCACGACCTTTCGCTTTCCGGGCGACAGCTCAGTGGTTAGAGCAGTTGCCCGGAAAGCGAAAGGTCGGGGGTTCGAGTCCCATCGGAGATGGTTGTGAGACGGGTAGATTTTTTCTAAATACTTCATTTTCCATTTTTCAATAATAAAAATTGCATTGTGAATGCAAAAAACTAAAAATTAAAATAACTTGCAATAGTAATTTCATCTTTAGCGATTGCCAAATACCTGGAAAGGTATTTCTTTCGCGTGTGAGGGTAGTAATATCTCCACATTGATGAAAATAACGCTGACTATACAGCGCGTAAGAAGTATTGGATAAATTCGACGCTTCCCGTAACGACTTCGTAGCTCAGTGGTTAGAGCAGTCGCCCGGAAAGCGAAAGGTCGTGGGTTCGAGTCCCATCAGAGCTGGTTGTGAGACGGGTCGATTTTTTCTAAATACTTCATTTTCCATTTTTCAATAATAAAAATTGCATTGTGAATGCAAAAAACTAAAAATTAAAGTAATTTTATGTATAAAATAAAATAAAATAAATAAATAAATAACTTCTTACATTCACACCAATTATCTAAGCCCAATTTAATTTCATTAAAAAACTGTATCATGGAAAACTTGATAACGGATAAATATATACTTAAATACTTTTTGTTTGTAAATACATACTTAATATACATAGTAAACACCCAGACCAAGACAATTAGACATGTTCATGCACACAAATATTTGTCTTGTTCGGGAATCGAACCCGAGACCACTGGCGCAGAAGGTGGGTAGCCGACCCCTGCGCCAAATCGGTCGTCATACTGATATGTATGTATGCATTGTATGATAAAATAAAATAATACCTTTATTACTATTTATATAACATTATTTAATGTATTTCATATAAGAATATAATATAAAAGTAACACTTAAAAAATTCAAAGACTGGTTATTATAGAAATAACTTGGATAAATAACTACATGAAGCAAACTTTATTGATTTTTAGAGTATTTGTTTCAAAGCCTTGTTTCCTACAGTATAAAGTGTCTTCATTTCATTTTTTCTGTGATATATTGCCTTAATAAAATTAAAATGAGGCCCAAAACAAATATTTACTATATACTTAAATATATACTGACTTATAACAGTATCTACATGGGTAATAATGACCCAATCCCCATGTCCATGTTACAAGTTTTCCACCCCCATGACGCCGGGTTAAGTATATTTTCAAATATTTATACTTGTATTATAATTAAAAACGTCCGTTGTCTAGTATCCATGATTTTATTTTTTTTTTTCTTTTTTTATTTAAAGCACAATTTCCAGACGTGTAAATTACACATGAAATAAATTTGGATAAAATTGATGTGAGTGTCAAAATATATTAATTCATTTTATTATTTAAAATGTTTTTAAATGGATACACAGCAGCAAACATCAATTTAAGTAATTAACATTATTGTTTATCTAATTATTATAATAAATCGTTTTTTATTTTCAACTGATGGGGTTGTGTGAACTGTTTTTGTCCACAAATCCCCATTGTCAATTTGTTTAGTACTGAATGGGGATTTGTGGAAGAAAAGTTCACAATCCCCCATTGATGGGGGAAGTCGATGGGGATAAGTGGAATAACCCGTCGAATCCAGCTCGGATGGGCAGCGTTTGGGAAGCTCCGGCATATATTCGCGTCCGAAATACCTCAATGTCTCAAGATCTCAAGACGAAAGTCTTTGACCAGTGTGTGTTGCCAGTAATGTAATGACCTATGGAAGTGAGACGTGGTCTTTTACTATGGGTCTCATAAGAAGGCTCAAAGTCACCCAGCGAGCAATGGAGAGAGCGATGCTTGGTATTTCCCTGCTCGATCGAATCAGAAATGATGAGATCCGCAGGAGAACTAAAACGACCGACATCGCTCGAAGGATTGCATCATTGAAGTGGCAGTGGGCGGGACACATAGCGCGGAGAACTGATGGCCGTTGGGGCGGAAAGGTTCTCGAATGGCGACCGCGTACCGGACGACGTTCCGGTGGCAGGCCCCCTACAAGGTGGACCGACGATCTGGTCAAGATCACGGGAAGCCGCTGGATGCGGGCAGCGCAGGACCGATCGTTGTGGAGATCCTTGGGGGAGGCCTATGCCCAGCAGTGGGCGTCGTTCGGCTGACATGATGATGATGATGCTGTTTTTGTTACGTTGTAGTTTTGAATGTTTGGCTTCTTTTTATAGTATTGTAAATTCTCTAAAATAGTTTCCATATTTCGAGCCCAAATTGTAAACCGCTAGATAGTTGTAATTGGCCTACAAATTTATAAATCAAATCAAACCTGTTACTTTAGAATTATTCATGTGTTGTGTACTATCCCCTTAATAAATAAAATAAAAACTTAAAAAGAGTACCTATTCAAGACTGGCCAAATGAGAATTATGTAAGATCTAAAAAAATGGATTGAAAGGAGTGGACCCATCTGACGCTGATGGATTTTTATGTGTGGGGTAGAGTTTGGTGTACGGCCAGCCAGCTCCGATCCAAAATGTTGATATTTTGAGACAATAAATTGATGCGGCCGATGAAAAAAATCTTGAAATCTTAGAACTGGGGCATTTGTTAAATGCGTAATGATCGAAAAGAAAACATGAAAATTTGTGTTAGTTCTAGGGGTATGGTGTGTGCACCTAAAACATGAGTCGTGATAAATAAAAATAAAAAACTAAATTTTTTCATCTTTAATGTTCTGTCATGGTTTCTTATATTTTCTTTCGTCAATTATTTAATTTGAGGACCCGAGCCGAGACTGCTTTCTCTGCCATTACGCCTTTTGTTTGGCTACTTTGAGATTTTTCCCTTTTGGATAGCAAGAAAGATGTATTTTTTTTTCATTAATCCACAACAAAAAATTAAACTGGATCAAAAGGTATTGTATTTTTTTTTATTAAATGGCTAACTTTTATAAAGTATCTACACAATATGCGTTTGTCAGTAGAAAATTTACTTAACATTAAACCGAATATATTCGGCAACGCAACCGAATAATTCGGCCGAATGCCGAATACCTTAAATTTGCCGAATACGCCGAATACCGAATACTAAACGAATATTCGGCGCATCTCTAGTAGGTACCTACCTACCTACTTATTCGGTATCTAAAAATCTAAACCGCAAAGCAATGTCCAATTGTGAGAATAAAATGATATGTTTATTTGTGTGACACAGTGATCGATGACCTGTATGTAGGTAATTATTGACGGCTATGAAACTTCTGCTATGGTCAGTCTCAAGATGGGTGACCAGACCAATAATGTAATTATTAGATTCGCATGGCAAGCTAACTAGCTGTTGGTTGGTTCCTATGTAACTATTTAGCAATCTGTGGTATCGGTAGTAGGTACCGGCTGCATTAGCAGACGTTACCGGCCCTGTACACGATGGCCCAACATGGTCGGCGACCATGACCAATACATCGTACATTGACACTTTTGAAAGAACGTTTTTAAACTTGTTCGTTCAAAAGTGTCAATGTACGATGTATTGGTCATGGTCGCCGACCATGATCGGCCAACTTGTACTGGGGGCTTTACCATCACACATTCCGCATTGGGCCCGTAAGGTACTAATATATATTCTGTGATTGGGCCCACCAACATGGTCTCATACATTTGCCATATTCATTCATAGTGAAATCCTTCTTTGCTTTGGGTACCTACGGTGCGCGGTGCAGCGGTACCTAGCTAGCAGAAGTAGAAAGAAAGAAAAGAAACGAAAGACCTTCTCCATCGTTTCGGTATGGCTTTTCTAGATGCTATGATAAGTTCCAAGGAATTCCTGTAACAAAACGCACGCAATCCTTGAGAAAAATATAAAGTCATTGCGACATTGGCTAAGGATGTTTATACCAAATAGTTTATACTCAAAAGTATCGTCACTTCTGCCATAGAAACGATAAACAAAGTGACTTTTAAGCCCCCAGTACAGGATGGCCGATCATGTTGGCCGACCATGATGGGCCATCGTGTACAGGGGGGCTACCGGCTAAGAAATCTGGATATGGGTATGGGCTTCAACTGTCATTTGAATTTCTTATTTTGATAGATTTTTGCTGCTTTTTTCTGTTGAACGTTGCTAGCTAGTTATCGTTATATCCGACGTCACAAAACAAGGAACTGATAGCGGCTATTTTCTTTATAAAATTGATTCAAAGTTCCAAAAAACGTATGAAGTTCATACCCATAAAGTTACGCGGTAGCCCCCCAGGCCCGGTTTGCGTCTGCGTTTGCTGTCTGCGAGCAACGCAAACTGGGACCGTACTCTGAAACGCTAATCCGAAACTTCGGTTAGCCCTGCCGCCCCTTTCACTCGATTCTGTCCTGACTAGAGCGTGAGAGGGACGGGTATACCGAAGTTTCGGGTTTTGCGTTTCAGAGTAGGCCCTCATGATATTAGGTATTTTGAACGTAGGTGTTTTAATGTTAGGTATTTTAATTTTAGACATTTAGATACGCATTTTAAACTTAAGGTATTTTGAATTTAAGTGAAATAAAACAACCATTATGTATTTTGAACGTAGGTGTTTTAACGTTAGATTTTTTAATGTTAGACATTTAGATACGTTTTATAGGGCTCGTGGTTTTTTACTATCACATTTTTCCTATACTTACAAAATTGCATTGTGAATGATTATAAATTATTAAAAAATCTCAATTATTGAAATTTTTATTTTTCATAACACAGTTATAAGCATGGGAAGTTTACGTAGGTTTTGTCATATTTTTTAGACGGTGGCCCCCCAGCCTGCCTAGCATGACCATCGTGTGTACCGGTAAAAAAACATGGATATGGACATGGACTTCATTTGAGATTTGAAGCCCATATGTTGTCCTTATTTGGGCATAATATGGGCTTCAAATGTCAAAGGAAGCCCATGTCCATATTAATATTTTTTAGCCGGTAGCCCCCCCTGAACGAAATTATCAAGTTACCCCGCTTTGCCGTACTTAATTTTCAAACGTCGATTATATTTTTTAACATCTTCATCTTCTTCTTTTTATGCAATGGCGTTTCCCTTCCGGATTTCGCCAGTATCCAGTTTTTTAACATCGATTATTATTGAATTTGAGCAGCTTCCCAACCCTAGCTGTCATGTCAATGTCAACCAACTGTCAGTGTCAAGTTGGTATTTGGTTTATATTTTCGTGGGAGTTTTTGGCGCCATCTTGGCGGGTTAGGTTAAGTGGATATTTTAATTAATCGCAATGTGTTTCATAGTGGACTTTGTGACTCAAGATAGGTGTAGTTTTGTGCCCCAAGTGTTTACGCAACTGGACGATGTGTGGAATGATTAAAATATGCGCTATCTCGGTAACGTGATGCCGAGTGTTTTATTGTAGTGGTGACTACCTCAGCAAGAATTACCGAGAAGACCGACTCGACATACTTGACGCCAAATACTCCAAGAAGCATTAGAATGTAACACACCTACATTCTAATGAAAACATAAGAAACTTCCTCTGATATGTCCGGCCATTTTGAAAAAATGGCGGTCATCTGTCATGGCAAAATGGCGCCGGGTGACGTAAGGTCAACTTGACGTTAAGAAAAGGCGCAAATAATGGTGATTGGTTAATACTGTGACGTTTTATCGCTTCAGTGTCAAATCCCACAAACAATAAACAACTAAACAAGGAATTTATAAGTACTACGTACAACAGGAAGGTGCACTCCGTATTTTTGTGTATTTAAAAATACACTTTAATATTAAGAGATAAGGTTTATATTTCAATACAAAATGTCAACGGTCCAGCTGAGACCGCAAGAACGAGGTGAGGGTGTCCCTTTCTCTGAAATTGCCAGCACTCTTAAATAACAGGTTTAGTAGATTTATGGTACACAACATTCGTTATAAAAATTAAATTTCGTAAAATTTCCGCTTCGTATTACTTTTAGTCAATAGAAAACATCGCATATTAATTTAGGTATTACCGTATTAAGCATAAAAAGTATCAGGTCGTTTAAGTTTTTTATGGCTTATCCTAGAAAATAATTTGAATGATAGATTTCAGAATGTTAAAGTAGCAACATTACAAGCCGAATGACGTTTTCTGACGTTTTCCGTCTTCGTTGTGTCAAGTTCGCAATTCGCTCGTCGCCGCCCGCCGCCCGTCGCGCATGTTCGTGGCCGCCGTAATGGGATGGAGTGAGATAAACTGACCTCGTTCTTACTATCTCATTAGGACCGTTTTTTAGCAGCAGTGCACCTTCCTGTTGTATTATAAATTCCTTGCAACTAAAACACAGATAGAAGTAGCAGAATAGAGTACAAACGTACCAAAATGTTCCATCGCCCCGAAGCCTTATAAGGCTTTGACAGATGCGGCCATTTTGTAAAACGCCTTATTAAGGCCTCGGGACAGACGAGAGAATAATAACATACATAATACTCAAGAATTGGCAGTGTGGCTTGATGTCTTCGCCTGTCCGGAAGGGACGAACTTTTTTACAATTATATTTTCGTGTATTTATTTTCGTTTTTCCCGTTTGTTTGACCCGTTTCCCGTATCAGATTTCATTGTTACTTGCAATTACTTTGCCAAATTTAGCTAAATATAAAAATGATAGCCCGTCCCTGGACGGACGATCTCCCAAAATGCAGGAACACTTGCGTAGCTTCGTATTTTTCGAGACTGGGTGGTAATTCCAACAGCACAGATGATTATCTTTGCTTCCACTGCCAAACAGAAGATAATTCGTGAGTATTCTGTGCTATTAAGCGACGTCTGGTATAACAATAGCTAGCTAGCACCACTCTACAGAACAAAGAAGTGATGGTGATGATGCAGTCAGTCACGCAGGAACATTTTTAGTGCATGAGCGGGCGCAACCGCAGATGCCCTCTCTCGTCCTTACCCCCCGTGATCCAATGGAACGGAATCCGCTACGACTGGGGAGAGGTTCGGTCGGATGCAGTATCTGGCCGGCAGCCGCTCGTGACCTCAACTGCCGCCCTAGGCCATCAACATTGCCTTGCTAACTCGCCGGATCCGCCATTGACCGGGACTTATCAGTGGCCTGCCTTCTCCACTGAGTTAGACTTCATGCACGATGCGGGAGGTATCCGCGTAAAGAAGTAAACATCCATCAAAACAAGGAATTCAAATTACAAAATTTGTATGAAGTTCATATCCATAAAGTTACACAATAGCCCCTAGCTAGGTTGAATAATATACTTGTGAAACCAAATACTGATGTGTTCATGACATGGCTACTTAAAAGTTCAAAGAGTAGTTGATTTGATTTGTAATGAATGATACTTTTGTTTAAAAGAAAAAGTCTAAATTGCATGCCCTTTTGTTGACATATTGTTGTTATGCCGATATTACATGGTTCAACCAAATTGATTCACTTTGGGTGAAAGGCGCAGAAGTGTTAGATACTACTGTTTATACATCGCCATTGAATGATTCACTTTCACATTTACATTGTTCAATTTGGTTGTTTCATCCAAATTGAAAGCCAGAAATGAACCGTGTAATCGGTGTAATACTGCCATTACGTCATATACAGGGTGTTTGTTTAAAGATGGGACATCCTTCAGGAGGTGAAAGTACCCATCAATACAAACAACTTTTACTATGGGACAAAGTGCCACATCTATATATATAAAAATGAATCCCTATTTCCCTTGGTCACGACATCACACATGAACGGCTGGACCGATTTGGCTAATTTTGGTCTTGAAATTTTTCGTGGAAGTCCAAGGAAGGATATAGGGGTAGGGTAGGGGTAAGGTATTATTATTATTATTATTAATTATTAATAATAATAAGGGGTAAGGTAGGGTAGGGGTAGGGTAGGGGTGGGGTAGGGTAGGGGTAGGGTAGGGGTAGGGTAGGGTAGGGGTAGAGTACGGGTAGGGTAGGGTGGAGTAGGGGGATGGGTCACGACAGGAACGAAGTCGCGCTGGGTCAGCTAGTTCTGAAAAAAAATCTGCTGTTCCACACATTTTGGCCAATGCGGTACCTATGGCACTTGTGTATGAAACAGCCATTTTTTTTCGCGATATTGCACTTGGTCCCATAGTGAAAGTTGTTTGTATTGATGGGTATTTTAACCCCCTGAAGTATATGCCATCTTTAGACGAACATCCTGTATATTTCCGACTGCAACTTGAATTCAGTACAGCACTTAAGTTTTTTTACTATGAATTTTAATATGTTTATTTATTCTGGTGAAATACATAAAATTCCGTATCAATCAAGTGACAAGTGTAGACCTTCATTTCATAAAAAATGGTTAACTTGCAACTGTTTTGCATAGCTTTTTAAATTAATTGTAGCAAGGTATTTAGCAAATCTTTTGTTTACTTACTTTTCCAGGTGCTTATATGGTGTGTTCGAACCCCACAATGGCTTGGAAGCTGCCAGGTTTATCATGCAGAGGATGGCTGCGGAAATACTGTTCCCATCGCCGTCTAGTAACAACACCGATGAAGAGATACGGGATAGGTTAAGGTATTCATATTAATGATGAATAACATATTTTATAAATCTATTATTTAGACTTTTCCTTAAAACATGTTGATGTCCATGTTACATACTCTTACTCTTCGCAATATTGAGGTGAGTTTACCTCAAGGCCCGGGCCTTCTGTATAATGTTTTACATCAGAGATTCCAACAGCCAAGGTTGTGACCGTTGCGACAAATTGCCAGTCGAGGCAAGTAATAAACTTCAACACCTAGATTATTATTATTATTATTATTTATAGGGGGGACGCCAGCGAAGCCGGACGGGTGATCAGTCACCTAGGTCGGGACCATTTCACCCAGTTCCCCAAGTCCCCTAAAAGCTGAAAAATCAAGGGGGAGGCGGGTTATCATTTACCCCACCGGCGTCGGACCCTCGAACCTACCTGTGCGCTTACAGTACCTGTTGAGTTGACTTATCGTTAACTTCTTTAGATCCTCTTCCTTAAGCTTGTCCGTTCCAAAGAGCTCCCAGCTCAGTGATGCGTACAGCGGGCCCTAGATCAAAAGATAATAAACCTAGATAAAAAGGCAGCATAATTCCAGCAAGTGCCCGAAAGTTGACCCACTTCACTTTCACCTAGGTACTTACTTGGGTTTTCATCTTGACTAAAAGCTCAACTGGAAAGAAAATAGCGCATTTAAGTACAGTTTAATAAACACTACAAATGTATAATTCCTAAAATGTGTTTTTTCAGAAATGCTTTCATCTCAGTAGAAAAAGCCTACATTGAGAACTATGACGGCCTAATAGCTGAAAGGACCAGCCTGCAATACCAGTTACTGCAGTCAATAAATGGACAACAGGTATTAGTAATTGTATGAGTTGTTTGGTTTCTTGTTGAAAAAGTAGTTAATAGCCTTACTGCCTTATCCTTACTATCCTTACTTCCTTAATATCCTTACTTCCTTACTCTTTTATAATATTATTGCGAAAGTAACTCTGTCTGTCTGTGTGTTACGCAATCACGCCTAAACTATGGAACCGATATAAATGAATTTTGGTACAGAGATAGTCTAGAGCCTGCAAAAGGACATATGCTACTTTTTAAATGGTTGTAAGGGGTTGAAATAGGGGATGAAAGATTGTATGGAAATTACGTTATTTTTTTTAACTTATATGTAGCTTACTTCCGCAAAAAAAAAAACGCAATATGCAAGATTAATGTATGCGATTAATTGCAAAATAATATGTCAAAAAAATTAAAAACGCTGCAAAAACTTACCATTCCACGCAGACGAAGCGGCGACTTCGTCTGCGTCGTCTGCACAGCTAGTAAATAATATAAGGACTAAATCATTCTATAAAAAGTCACAATGAATTTAAAAATTTCCAGATGACTCAATATGACCACATAGTAGGCCGTCTCAAAGAAATAGACCAGCATCTCTCCGGAGGAGCCACTGTGGTCATAGCTCTAGTCCACAACGGAAAGCTGTTCATTGCCAACGTCGGGGAAACCAGAGCCCTGCTGGGAAGGACCGATGACAACTCCGTATTGAGAGTGATACAGTTGACCGTGGAGCATAGCTTGAATAATGAAGACGAACTACTGAGGCTGGAACAACTGGGGTTGGACGTCAATAAACTAAGGAATGGTGTGTGAGAAAAAATAATTAGATTGAATTAATGGTAGTAGAAAAGTATAGTCCATTCTAAACCGAATGTCATTGTAATAGTATATTAGTAAACAAACGTAAAACAATGATGTTTAGCGCATTATTGTGTTCCGGCAGTTAGAGATAAGATTGCCAGTTCCTCAGTGACTGAGCATTCCGGGAGTAGTGCGCTTCCACCTTAAGCCTTGTCAATACTTAACATCAGGTGTGATGAAGGCTAAGTGCTACCACGTTGTGGATAAAAAAAACAGTCATCAGCATATCAAAGACTGCAAACTGTATAAAGAATGTAATGGGGGAGTAGAGGAAGCAAGATAATTATGTAAGTATTGTAAAGTGGACAGAAGTGTCAAGGATATCGACCAGCATCTCTCCGGAGGAGCCACTGTGGTCATAGCTCTAGTCCACAACGGGAAGCTGTTCATTGCCAACGTCGGGGAAACCAGAGCCCTGCTGGGAAGGACCGATGACAACTCCGTATTGAGAGTGATACAGTTGACCGTGGAGCATAGCTTGAATAATGAAGACGAACTACTGCGGCTGGAACAACTGGGGTTGGACGTCAATAAACTAAGGAATGGTGTGTAAGAAAAAATAATTAGATTGAATTAATGGTAGTAGAAAAGTATAGTCCATTCTAAACCGAATGTCATTGTAATAGTATATTAGTAAACAAACGTAAAACAATGATGTTTACAGCATTATTGTGTTCCGGCAGTTAGAGATAAGATTGCCAGTTCCTCAGTGACTGAGCATTCCGGGAGTAGTGCGCTTCCACCTTAAGCCTTGTCAATACTTAACATCAGGTGTGATGAAGGCTAAGTGCTACCACGTTGTGGATAAAAAAAACAGTCATCAGCATATCAAAGACTGCAAACTGTATAAAGAATGTAATGGGGGAGTAGAGGAAGCAAGATAATTATGTAAGTATTGTAAAGTGGACAGAAGTGTCAAGGATATCGACCAGCATCTCTCCGGAGGAGCCACTGTGGTCATAGCTCTAGTCCACAACGGGAAGCTGTTCATTGCCAACGTCGGGGAAACCAGAGCCCTGCTGGGAAGGACCGATGACAACTCCGTATTGAGAGTGATACAGTTGACCGTGGAGCATAGCTTGAATAATGAAGACGAACTACTGCGGCTGGAACAACTGGGGTTGGACGTCAATAAACTAAGGAATGGTGTGTGAGGTTCTTTAACACGTTAGCAGTCCGGTGTACCGCCTGCGGCACACGCAGTGCGGGCCTGCCGCAATTTTAAATTTAGTCTGTAGTGTATACTGTAGTTAAGTACTGTTTGATATTGTCATTAAAATTTTGGACCAGAAGTATATTTTGACTAATATAGAAAAATTGAAAATCGAATATTTTAGAAAAAATCGTCCCGTCACAACCAGCTCCGATGGGACTCGAACCCACGACCTTTCGCTATCCGGGCGACTGCTCTAACCTCTGAGCTACGGAGTCGTTACTAGAAGCGTTTTATCTAATACTTCTTACGCGCTGTATAGCCAGCGTTAATTTCATCAATGTGAAGATATTACTACCCTCACATAACGCGTAAGAAGTATTAGATAAATTCGACGCTTCTCGTAATCCACCTGGGAAGGATTATTTGGATGCAATCTGCCACCTATCGACACGTAATAAGTCTATTTTTAATGATTAAATTGATTTTCTATTTTGTTAATGTGTATACGCCTGAAAAGGTAGGATCAAGAGATTCTATTGTAATTAGCATTAAGACCTGCTTTTTTGTAACCTTGTTTCCCTACACAATAAAGTATTTTCTATTTCTATTTCTATTTCTAAGTACTCCTATTATGTTGATCTTTACCTCCAAATATGTTGGTAGCGAATGTGGTGACACTTGTACCCATGATACTTGACATTTTTTGTTTGTCTATGTTTCCTCTACCCATCCACACATACCATAATAATATTCATCGTGCGCCGCGATTTCGAAAAAGAATCAAAATGGCGACGGGTCGATATGCCAGCTTTCATATCATACAAAAAATTTTGAACTTCTGTTCCAAAATTTTAATAAGTTTGTATTGTTCAACGAGGGACAAATTCGGTGAACCACCTCTAACTTCTTTCCGTGTGGCTGGCTTCTCACCGTTCACTTGCAGACCCTATCCGTAATTGCTTATGCCTTGTACTACCCTAGTTTAAATGGCTAAGCCCCAGCCACACGAAAAGAAGTAAGAGGTGGTTCACGGAACTTTCCCTGACTGTACCTATGTTTGAAACCTTTGTCTATTTCCCACAGCGCAATACCTGGGCAACCAGACGGGCACGCGTTGCCTGGGCAACTACCTGGTCAAGGGACTGTACAAGGCGTTCCCCACCATCAGCGCCGCCGCCTCAGAGCCCGTGGTGGCCACACCTGAGATACATGGACCCATCACACTGGATGAATCTTGCAGGTAAAGTGTAGGGATGACACAGCTGGAAGACTGATGGAATGTCTTCCTTCTGGGCTAGGTGTTGCCGTGTTGGTTATTAGCCCGGGGACAAACCTGTCCAACAGAATGTTAGTCGGAATTCGTATATTATATGTTAAGTGCTGGTATGAACTCCGTAAGCGCGATGCAGCGTCTCCTTACTAATTCAGCGGCGCATAGTAATTTTTGGCGCATAGTAATTTTTGGCGCAAATGATGTGCGCGTCGTCTAGATGGCGACACAAAGTATTGTTACACCTCATGGGGAGCTTGGGATGAGGCTCTTGACCTGAATAATGACCTTGTAATCCAACATGCCATACATTCACAATAGATGATGACGTTTGCAGATGTTTTTTTTTATTCCTCATTCTTTGCATCTTATATTTTCAGATTCTTAGTTTTAGTCAGCGCAGGAGTTTACAAACGCATACAAGAGGCCAAAGGAAGCAGCGAGCAAACAAACAAGCAACTTTGCCAAATCATCGTAGAAAACTTCCGGAAGCAGACCAACTTCAAACAAGTCAGCCAGTCCGTCTTAGAAGAAATAGAAGAAGAATTCGTTTCCTATTGTGTAAAGAACAATTTAACACCAAAACCTAACACACACATGTCGTTATTAATAAGGAATTTTAATTTCATACCACCGATCGAAGAGAGTGTTCAGAAAAATACTTCAGTCCGATTCAATCCTATAGTACAATCTAAATCAACTACTTTACTAAATGAAATAGACTCAGAACAGTATTCTTCTTCTGGGAATGAAATTGAAACAAATGATTCGATAGTTGATACCAATCGTTCGGTTGAATCGTCATCCGATATCTATCCGGCTAGGCAGTTTGATAAAGAGAGGAAGATTAAGGGGTACGTAGATTTTTCGTGTTATTATGAGAATGTTGCCAAGGCAAGGAAAAATGGGACGTTGCCGGGTTTTATTAAATAGTAAGAAATTTTTAGTAAAACTGAAAAACTGTGTTACATATTCAGTACCTAGCCAATCATTTTATTGGCGTGAATTCAGTCGATTTACTGGTTTAAAACCAGACAGTTTGTATTTTATGAGATTTGGTTCTATTATAACAATATTTATTATGTTTGAAAAAAGAGACAGTATTATTAATCAAGAATTTATCTTTTCTTCTGGGAAATTCAGTAGCAAAGTTGTATAATTAAATGTATTGGAGTTCCGGTCCACGAATCCATGCGTAAACTAATGAATGACGCTAACGTAGAACTAAAAAAACATACAATTTTATTTTATTATTATTATAAATTATTTTCTAAACAAATAAATTAAATTTTATGAAGTAAAATACATTGTGAATTTTTTAAGCATAAGTTGAGTATTTATTGTGACCGAATTTAGTATGTGCCTATAAATTATGGTACAAAAGTATTTGTACCAAACATAGTAAATGCATATTTTAAAATGAAAATCTATCGAAGTTACAATGGTTTATTATTTCAAATCCACATTCAAATATACTCGCGTATCAATTTAGATTTTTTGCACTTGCAACACTATTGAAATATGAGTGTTGCAAGTATCAAAAATAAAATTCTATATTGATAATAATCTTATAATTAATTAGTAATTTATAGATATTGTAAATTAATATAAAAAAATCATTAAACTGGCTTGTAGTCGAGCTTGCTCTCAAGTTTCTTGTTGTCTGCTACCTTTCGGACGGCTTTCATTAGATCCTCCTGTAAAAAGATTGATTGATGATAAGTGGTAATGACACCATTTTTACAAGCTTTTTATTACAAGCTTTTTATTAACTTGCCATGTTAGTTAGTTTGTTAGTTAGTGGGGGAAAAATCTTGCAAGCTTAATTTGATCCACTTCCCAGTGTCCGATGGAGCTGAAATTTTGTATACAGGTTTGGTTCAGATGACAATACAATAGGTATTAAAGTACAGTCAGCAAAACAGCTTGTCATAAAATAGAAATTTTTACTAAAAACTTATATATTGACAGGGGTCGGGCGTAGGTTGGTTTTTAGAGTGTAACATTGTACTGACCTGTATAATATACTCCCTCTCAGCTCTTATAGCGAACAGACCCGCCTCCGTACACACGTTTCTCAAATCGGCCCCGTTGAAGGTGTCCGACAGTTTGACGACGGCTTCGTAGTCCATCTCGCCGTGCTTGGCGATGGGGGCCGCGTGGATCTTCAGGATTTCTAACCTGGAAGAGGGAGACAAGTATTTTAAGTCTAGGCTACTGTTTTTATAAAAAAAAAAAAACTTACACTCACACCAATTATCTAAGCCCATTTTAATTTCATAAGAAACTGTATCATGGAAAACTTGATAACGGATAAATATATACTTAAATACTTTTTGTTTGTAAATACTGGTAAATACATACTTAATATACATAGTTAACACCCAGACCAAGACAAATAGACATGTTCATGCACACATATACATATTTGTCTTGTTCGGGAATCGAACCCGAGACCGCTGGCGCAGAAGGTGGGAAGCCTACCCCTGCGCCAAATCGGTCGTCGAAATTCAAAGTCATCGTATTCTGCCGATTATGTGGCGAATAAAAGCGGAGGTCTGTTTTAAGGTGAATGCACACTTATCTGAGTCGAACGCGCTAAACGAATTGATAAATAAATAAATAAATAAATAACTTCTTACATTCACACCAATTATCTAAGTCCATTTTAATTTCATTAAGAAACTGTATCATAGAAAACTTGATAACGGATAAATATATGTATACTTAAATACTTTTTGTTTGTAAATACATACTTAATATACATAGTAAATAATAATTGATATGAGTTATGTTTGGTAAAAACGAGAGTAAATACAGGAATACGATAGTATGCAATGGCTACTTTATCTGGTAGATTCTGTGCATTTTCTACAATATGTGAAAGAAGTCTAAGTACTTACATAGCCTGTTCATTGGGCAGCGGTATCTCAATCTTCCTGCCTAAATGTCCAGGACTTAACATAGCAAGAAAAACAGTAATATGATGGTAAGCAATGGCTACTTTACCTGGTAGATTATGTGCATTTTTTACAATATGTAAAAGAAGTCTAAGTACTTACCTAGCCTGTTCGTTGGGCAGGGGTATCTCAATCTTCCTGCCTAAATGTCCAGGTCTTAACATAGCAAGAAAAACAGTAATATGATGGTAAGCAATGGCTACTTTACCTGGTAGATTCTGTGCATTTTTTACAATATGTCAAAGAAGTCTAAGTACTTACCTAGCCTGTTCGTTGGGCAGGGGTATCTCAATCTTCCTGCCCAAATGTCCAGGACTTAACATAGCAAGAAAATCAGGAATACGATAGTAAGCAATGGCTACTTTACCTGGTAGATTCTGTGCATTTTCTATAATACTAGTAGTTCCCCTGCGTTAATTTAAGGAAAAGGAAAAAACCTACTAAAAAGAATATTTTTCCCGTTTTTGCAACATTTTTTATTAAAGGCTCCGCTTCTGTTGGTAGGCGTAGCGTGATGTTATATAGCTTATAGCCTTCCTCGATAAATGGACTATTTAACACAAAAATATTTTTTCAATTCGGTCCAATATTTTCTGACATAAGCGTGTTCAAACAAACAAAGAAACAAACTCTTCAGCATTCTTCAGCTTCAATATTAGTATGGATTGGGTATAGATGTGAAAGAAGTCTAAGTTAAGTTCCGGCAGTTAGAGATAAGATAGCCAGTTCCTCAGTGATTGAGGATTCCGGGAGTAGTGTGCTTCCACCTTCAGCCTTATCACCCCTAAAATCAGGTGTGATGATAGCCAAGTGATATCCCGTTGTTGATTAAAAAAAGTACTCACCTAGCCTGTTCATTGGGCAGCGGTATCTCAATCTTCCTGTCCAGACGTCCAGGCCTCAACAAGGCCGGGTCGAGGGTGTCTGGCCGGTTGGTGGCCATGATGATCTTCACCTGCCCCAGGGAGTCGAACCCGTCCATTTGGTTCAGCAGTTCCATCAAGGTGCGCTGGATCTCACGGTCAGCGCTCGTGCCCTCGGAGAAACGACGACCACCTGTCAAATTAAAACAATAAGTAAGTTGTTAAATAAATTGCGTGAAAAAATCCGTGAAAGTGTTTTACTTTATTAATAAGTGAAATTTAAAATGAAGTGTACCCGTCTCACAACTAGCTCCAATGGGACTCGAACCCACGACCTTTCTTTCACTGTCCGGGTGAATACTCCAACCACTGAGCTACGAAGTCGTTAAGAGAAGCGTCGAATTTATCTGTTTAGCCAGCGTTTATTTCATCAATGTGTGTGGCTGACTGTACCTATGTACTTTAATATTCTATTGTCACCCAAACCAAACCTGTATGAAAAATTTCAGCTCAATCAGACACTGGGAAGTAAGTCAAAATTAGCTGGCAAGATTTGACTTGACCAGACATCGAGATAATAAGAGTTTTTAGTAAAAATTTCATTTTTATGACAATCTTTTTTGCTGACTTTAATATTGTATTGTCATCTAACCTAAACCTGTATACGAAATTTCAGCTCCATCGGACACTGGGAAGTGGGTCAAATTAAGCTTGCTAGATTTGTCCCCCACTAACTAACTAACATACTAACTAGCGGATTCTCGCGGTTTCACCCGCGTGGTACCCGTTCCCGTGGGAATAGCGGGATAAAATATAGCCTATGTTAATCAGGGATAATGTGGCATTCTAAAAGTGAAAGAATTTTTGAAATCGATCCAGTAGTTTTTGAATAATATATTCATTACATACATACACACATACATACAAATCCTTCCTCTTTATATTAGTATAGAGTAAGAAAGAGTATAGATAAAAAAAATCATTTTTCTCGAACTGCACTCAAGGGGGTCCAATCTGAGAACCTGAAACACATGGATGTCAGAGACACTGGGATTCTACTTGAGCTATGAAGTATTAGCAAAATATTATTATACTTTTCCGCTGTAAAAGCATTTGCTTGCGCACTGCATCCGATTGTGTTTAGTTTTTTTGTATGACTTTATTGAATAAAATCGGATCCAATGCGAAACGAAGAATACAGAAAGTTCTATAGCAACTTTGGACTGGCAATTCTTAGATTTGGATCGGAAAGTGCGGTAACGCTTATATCTCACTCAAGCTAAAGTACGATTGCGGAGCACGAAGAATCCCGTACAATGTAAATATGGTTGCGTGTCACGCGCGCACAGTTGCGATGATAACCGTCTCAAGGGATCTGTGCAAGCGTGGTGACGTCTAAAAATTTGCTAAAAACATCACGTGATAGATGGACAGCCCCCTATTAAAACAAAAAAATAATGAAACGTTACCAATAGCGTCAATCTCGTCCATGAATATGATGCAGGGTTGGTGATCACGCGCGTAGTTGAACATCTCACGGATGAGGCGAGCCGACTCGCCAATGTACTTGTCCACGATGGCTGATGACACCACCTGGGGAAAAATTGTAAAGTTGTTTTTTGTCACGAGCGCGGGTGAGATATCGTCGATGAAGTGACAATACCTCCTATCTGTAGAAATGCTATTGTAGAGGAGTTGTCGAGTCAGTAACTTTTTGCTTTGCTATAAATAATTATTATCCAAATTACTTAAACAAATCAAAATATTAAATAATCATTTTGTTATAATTCAATATAATGTTAAAATAAATCAATACCTAACCGTATCCTGTTTCCGAACGAAAAACAAAGACAATTAGAGTGGGTATATTCTTTTATTAAAATCAAAAAATAGTGGGGTAGTTTTCCGTGACCACGGCCCCTGGAAAGGTGCCGAAACGTCGGATAAACAAAAAAATCTCAAAGAACAACTAAAATTTAACCAAGTTGTTGAATAAATTGCGTGAAAAAATCCGTGAAAGTGTTTTATTTATATGGACAGTTCGCGCAGAAATCTAAGATGTGTTTATTGTAGAGGAGATAGGAGATATTGCCATAAAACATACGTAAATATTTACAAGTACATATAGCAGCTATTTCCTGAGCTTTAATAGCTCTTTCTGTCGACCCACACGAACCACAACCACACCACATCGCAGCGACAAAATGTAGTTACGTGTGAATAGTGTCGTTGCAGCTTTTTGCAGTTGCGTTGTAGTTGTACGACAAAATGTCGTTGTCGCTAGTAGTTGTGCTGTGGTTTAATATTGGAGAACATTTGACACAGCAATCATCATCATCATCATCATTTCAGCCGTACGACGCCCACTGCTGGGCATAGGCCTCCCCCAAGGATCTCCACAGCGATCGGTCCTGCGCTGCCCGCATCCAGCGGCTTCCCGCGACCTTGACCAGATCGTCGGTCCACCTTGTAGGGGGCCTGCCCACGGAACGTCGTCCGGTTCGCGGTCGCCATTCGAGAACCTTTCCGCCCCAACGGCCAATCGGTTCTCCGCGTTATGTGTCCCGCCCACTGCCACTTCAACTGAGCAATCCTTCGAGCGATGTCAGTCGTTTTAGTTCTCCTGCGGATCTCATCATTTCTGATTCGATCGAGCAGGGAAATACCAAGCATCGCTCTCTCCATTGCTCGCTGGGTGACCTTGAGCCTTCTTATGAGACCCATAGTAAAAGACCACGTTTCGCTTCCATAAGTCATAACTGGCAACACACACTGGTCAAAAACCTTAGTCTTGAGACATTGAGGAATTTTGAACACAGTAATAATTAATATTAAAAGTACAAAACCAACTCTAAAATGAAAAAAAGTTACGTAAGGGAATTTGTGTTTATCTAGTAAAAAATATTTTAGTAGAATAGGTTTTCTTTCAATAACTTAAATTAAAATGTGATAAAAATAGGTGTTATTAATTTTTTTTACATTTATGCATTTACAATGCAATTTTTATAATTGGAAAATTGAAAATGAAGTATTTAGAAAAAATCAACCTGTCTCACAACCTGTGGAGTCCCATCGGAGCTGGTTGATTTTATCTAAATACTTCTTAAATTTGCTACAAAAATCTAGCTAGACTCACCTTCAAGAAGTTGGTATCGAGCTGGGAAGCGACAGCCCGAGCCAGCAACGTCTTGCCCGTCCCGGGGGGGCCGTACAACAAGCAACCTTTGGGCGGAGTGATACCAACGCGCACAAACAACTCTGGGTTCATTAGTGGCAACTCAATTACCTGGAACAAATATGATGGAAGTTTTATATTATGCATTCAAAATTCAATTGTTTATTCATGTTAGATTGTGGTTATACAATACTTATGAACGCCATCGGTTCGCAACCCTACGGTGGGAGACCTTGGATATTTCACGCCGGGACAGCTTTCAAGTCTTTATAAAGCTCAAGTCCGATCTTGCATGGAATATTGCAGTCACCTTTGGGGACGGCTCAGCGAAGTACCAACTAGCTGCACTGGACACGATCCAATGCAGGGCTGAGAGGCTAATTGGCGACAAACACTGGTGAAGAGCAAGTTTCACACCCTAGCTTAACGCTGCAAAGTCGCCTGTCTGTCGATCTTTTACAGACTATACTGTCAAGTCGTACCAAGCGCTACTCAACATCTTTTATGTTGCGCACAGCAAAGGTGTGGAACTCCCTCCCTGCGTCTGTATTCCCGAGTACTTATAACCGACACCTTCAAAGCAAGGGCGAATAGGCAATTTCTGGGTTAGCTCGCTCCATCGAAGAGCCTGTTTTAGCCCATGGGCTTGATTGGGTCAAAGTTAAAGTCAATTATTTTTTATTTATATAGATAAAATAAAATTAATGCTTATGAATTGTCCAACATTTTTTTACCTACCACCTATTATGGACATCTTTTAACTGGCAAGAAAAACAGGCGAAAAAAACTCATCAGGTTTAACAGAACCAACGCATTTACAAAATAATTATGTCGTTGCTAGACAAAATGGTACAATAATATACAAAAACTTAATGCTGAAGTTAGTTAAGTTTAACTTAGGATCAAGAGCAAACCCATTAATAAAAAATAAAAACAAGAACCGGCAAGAAACTTGACAAGGGTTATTTTTTCTCTCCCTTTTTTATTTCACACAAATCTCCTTATAGTTTAAGACTGATTGTACATAAGCACAAAAAATAAACCCGTAACAATTACTGCTCTTACTAACAAACCCTTTCTCATTTAAACCTTTAATTCCTATTATTACTTTAGGAATAACTATAGGAAAAGATTAGCGTTACTTCTAGAAAAAAATTAAGTTAACAAAAGTATCAATGACTAGCGGCCAGCCCCGCGGTTTCACCCGCGTGGTTCCCGTTTCTGTGGGAATATCAGCATAAAAAGTACTTACCCTATGTGTTATTCCAGTCTATAATCCATGTCTGTTGCAAATTTTATACAGATCCGCTCAGTAGTTTTTGCGTGAAAGAGTAACAAACATCCATACTCATAAACTTTCGAATTTATAATATTAGTTAGTAAGATAATAATAATAGAACAACATTCTCACTTCTCTCAGCTGTCGGATCTGTTCCTGCAGACCACCAATAGCAGAATATGTGACGTCACCGGGATCTTCATGGCTCATGTTATATACCAGGGGATCAACCTGTTGATCACAAATAATTAATTTGTTGTAAATCAACAACAATAGTTTCGTTAGGGGTTACCGTCGCCGCACATGTGCCACTAAAAATCGCCGCCACCGACCACTTTTCATACCATAT
Organism: Crambus lathoniellus; assembly: GCA_949710035.1. NCBI lineage: Eukaryota > Metazoa > Arthropoda > Insecta > Lepidoptera > Crambidae > Crambus > Crambus lathoniellus. The sequence continues at coordinate 3,228,055 of OX453318.1, read as the reverse complement.
TCGTCACTTGTTTCTTATTCTAGCTTCAGCTTTGTCAGACTTTTTTAAAAATGTTATGTTCCTTTTCTATCTCATTTTTTTCCTTTATACATCTTAATTATTAATGCTACATAATGTTTAAAGACAACACATTATAATCTATTTCTTGTTGTTTTACATTTTGATTAATCATGTTGGGAAACTCTGTAATAAGCTTAAGTTTCATTAACTAAGGTCTTTTATGCATTCTAAACAAGCGGTTGAGTTTCGAAATAAATAAACAATTTTATATTGAGATATTGTGCGGCACATAAACAATTTCAAAACAAACAGTCTGAAATTTTAACAGCGATATGGTATTCAAAAATTAAATGAGATATCCTCACTAATCACTTACCTCTCTTGGCAAGTGTCGCATAATAGTAAGTGTAGTCATATCTAACGCTACTCTGGTGCCTCCTTTAAGCTTATTCTTGTCAAGCTGGCGACGACACCCAACCACATAACGTGGACCATTTGTGGCTTTTACTATGACTGGAAAAACAAAGTTGTTAATTAATGATTAACATTATTTTAAACAGTTAGTTTATTTTAATATCTTGCTAAACATCTATATTTCTATACAGTTTAAATAAATAAAAAGAATATACTTTGGAAAGCTTACTATTCTTACAGCAAGATTAGTGACCAGCTAAAATAATATTTTCTTTACATATCAACACTATGTATCATACATTTTCGAGCATTTAGAAAATTAAGAACACTACTTTCTTTTGTAAATATCATAGTCTACACTAGTGGATAAATCAGTATTTGCAGTTATCTAGTTGAACACAATAATATAGTAAAACGACGATATGTCCATTGGCTTTGCCAAATTACTTACATTTTTCTTCAGTCAACTGTTTCAGCACCTCACCAACAATTTGACCAACACTCTGAAGGGCTTTTAGGTCATTTTCACTCTTATCATACTGTTTGGTGAGGTCTTTCAGTTGTTCTCTCACTGAAAAGCATAAAAATGTGTGAGGAAATGCATGTTTGAAACTTAACATCTTGACATTTGAAATTAACATTCAATTTCTTTAATTTTAAGAAATATTGGTTCAGATATTATAAAACGTATTACAAATCATCGTTGTCTATATCTAAATCGCAGAACAATTTGGAAATAAGCAAGAAATGCTAGTGATGATTCGGCAAATATTGAAAATTTCTATGAAACCAAGCCATTTTCTTACTGTCTTTGAGTCTGGATTCAACTTCTTTGTGTTCCATCAACTTCTTTCGGTAGTCCTGAAACGCTTTTTCTCTTAGCGAATCCATTGTAGATCCTCCTGCTGGCATAATTTACGAAATTAATAATTCTTTTCACTGATCAAAAAACGAAAATCACTCTTCAAATGGCTGTTTGACTGACATGACACTATTGACACTGACAATGACAACTGACAACCGTTGTTATGTCAACTTGTCAATGTCAGTTCAAGATTTTTTTAACATTGCTGTCGACGCAACCACAGACATACAGCCAAGATTTTTTCTTTTAACTATATTTATTTTGTATTGAAAAATCATTAATTTCTAGATATAGGTCGCGCCAAACTTCTACTCCGCTCTGAAGTTGCTTCGCGCAGATTGTACATAGCAAAATATAGGTATCTGGGGGGCTACCGTGTAACTTTGTGGGTATGAACTTCATACGGAACTTTAAGTCAATTTTATAAAGAAAATAGCCGCTATCAGTTCCTTGTTTTGTGACGTCGGGTATAACGATAACTAGCTAGCAACGTTCAACAGAAAATAGCAGCAAAAATCTATCAGAATAAGGAATTCAAATGACAGTTAAAGCCTATACCCATATCCAGATTTCTTAGCCAGGAAGCCCCCCAGCTACTGTTATTTATTGATTAAAATTATTATCAATTTTAACCTTTTAGCAGCTTTTAGCTTTTTTTTTAAATCAGAATAAATATAAGCGGACATAAATATTTATACCTGACTGTACAATCTGCGCGAAGCAACTTTAGAGCGGACTAGAAGTTTGGCGCGATCTGTACCAGTTGAGGGCCCCACATACTACCCAGTCCGCCTGTTGGCAAGGGCCTGTCAATGGGCGATTTTCTGAAAGCTCAATCACTAGATGGCGCTGTCCCACCTATGCAGTTAGAAGGAACGGAACGTTATAAATTTTACTTTGACGCGACTTTTTTACGTAAAACGGAACGTCAGACAGATGTTATTTATTTACCTAAATCTTTAAATTTACCTATTACGTTTCTGTTCCTCACAGTAGTACTTAATTAATATATTATTACTTTCCTTTGGGTTTTTAAAAAGTAATTAATTTAAATATGTTTCATACCAAAATATACCATAGACATGTACATTCTTATTCAACGCCATCTAGTGAAGCAATTGGAAGCTTTTTTTTTTTTTAAATGGCTTCTTAGAAAATCGCTCATTAACTGACGGCGACGGCTAATGCGCAGGCATAGTGTGTGGCCGCTGGGTGGCGCGGACCAATTTCGAAAGTAAAACGTACATACATACATATACTCACGCCTATTTCCCACGGGGGTAGGCAGAGACTATGGATCGCCACCTGCTACGATCCTTGCACACTCCATTCGCTTCTTCACATCCATGAATCTTTTCATACGTGCCCGGCGATTTTTTGTGCGTTTGATCGACTATCTACAGGGCCAAACTGTATTAACAACTACAAATCACAGAACTATTCATCAAAACTGGTTTAGTGATTTAACCGTGTAAAGGTAATCAACAAACACAATTGATTATCGACGCATATTACAATATTAGTAAAGTACCTATGAATTATTTTATAAAATTACCTAAGTACCGTAGAACCGTTCCTTACTTTGGTCAGCTGCTTTGGCCCTAGGTAAAAATGCAAACAAGTAAAACCCAACTTCGGCTTACATTTTGAAAACAGTATAAACATACCTATCGTCCTGTTGTATGAACTTTTGTCTATCAGCCATCTGCAGGCCATCGAAGGATTAAGGGAAGTATTATTATGCTCAGTAAAGTTGATTGTTGAACAAAAAGTTTTAAATTCTATCGAATTTGAGTCACAGTTACCCCCCTAAGGTCAAAGTAACCTAGTAACACAAAGTAACTACGCGGGCGGTTGTGCTAGTAGTCAAAGTAGGTTTTACGGTACAACTTACCATAATTTTTTCTGTTTCCCTACACAGAAAGAACCCAACACGATGCCTCAGTTAAAAGCTTTCGGAAGGTCCATGCCTTGGTATAACAGAAAATAAACGGCGCGCGGCAAATCTCTTCGTTGTCACGTCCCGGTGAAATAAGACACGTGCTTAATATTTTGGCGGGAATGCGAGCAATATGGCGTATCGTTTTCTTTTTTCAGAGGCCTAAAAGGCTAATGAAGTTTTATTTATAGAACCGTAGTACGTTTCTCTTTTATGTGCTTACCTTGATAGATAATATAAGTTGCAAGATTTTTTTATTACTTCGGTTATATCTTAAATTTTTATTTAAATTTTTATTCCTAGGGTGCGAGCGAAATGTAACAGTCAACTGCAACCTAACGGGAGCTGATGTATGTAAGTAGGTAGTTTAGCTAGACCACGACGCGATTAAAAAATAAACTTGTTAATCATGGATTTCCACGTAAAATTAATTTAATATCAATCAACAGACAAACAGACAACACACAGCCGAAACTACTAAGCGCAGGAAGCTGAAAATTGGCATGCCCTTGGGGAGTGTAGGCAGTGTAGGACAGAACTTAAAAATTGGGCGCGAGTTAATTTTTATTTTATTTTATTTTCTGTTTTACAAAATACCACAGATAATATAATACTATACTAGTAATTATACTTATAGTAGAAACTTAAGCAAATAACGGATTTAACATTATGTTTATATAATTTTCACTTCTCATGCTCGTAAAGTTCGTGTTTATGTTGGGTATAGGCTGCATAAAATCGCTTTTTATGCTCTAGTGCATAAAGTAAAATCTTCGTCTAAGTCTCAGACTCTAAGACAAAGGTCGTCAGGTAAACAGTCACACACGCAATTAAACTTCGTTAAATAAACTTGTTATTTCATTCTGTTTCTTTAATTTTGTACACAATCCATGTTAAATTACTTACTAAATTAATTAAACTAGGCAAAATTAATGAGTTTTGTAAGAAATAAGTATTTCAAGAGCATTATGGACTACGATCTATGCTAAAGTTACTGTGCTGCCACTGCCACGTATAAAAAAAAGAAAAAGAAAGTCTTCCCGCCAATATGGCGAAGTCTTTATTTTTTCTTTTTTGCAATATTGTTATTTATTTTCCTCACACTCGAAGTGAAAAGCAGAGTGTATAACTCGTAGATAAAACCCATTTTACCCTCGAATTGACTATCGCCTTGATCGCCTTATCGAATTGACACCCTCGCCTACGGCTCGGATGGATATATACGTCTCGGTTAAAATGGTACGTTTTATGCACTTGTTGTACAATCTACTATTGTAGGTAAGTAAAAGGAATCACACATTTTTAATCTTTTTTTTAACACAGTTAGAGTTTGTATGAAACTTTTTATTTCTTCAATAGGTTCACTTGAAACTTTGCATGTAGGTTCCTCAAGTGACGTTAGTGAGCACTAAGAAATGATTTTTGATTTGATGATGAGTAACAATTAGACAGTTAGACAAATCAGCATAAAGGCTAATGCTAATTTATTTGTCTATATCTGTTATCAATTTTACCGAATTTTGGTTTAGAGGCACAGATAAGACCTTGGGGAAGGACATAGGCAACTTTTCCGCTAAAATTTGAATTGAACCCAGCTTTCAAATTAGGTAGGTTAGGTACCTAAGTACTTTAACGTTTTTTGCATTCACAATCTCACAATGTTCTTTTTATTATTGAAAATGAAGTAACAGAAAAAATCGACCTCTCTCACAACTAGCTTTCAAGAATAAACATTGCTTTTTGAATGCCTGCATAATTTGAAATAGCAATTATTTCATCTTTATCGATTGTCAAATATCTGGAAAGGTATTTCTTTCGTGTGTGAGAGTAGTAATATCTTCACATTGATGCAATATACGCTGGTTTTAAAGCGCGTAAGAAGTATTGGATAAATTCGACGCTTCTCCTCGTAACGAGTCCATAGCTCAGTGCTCCTCACTACTTACAAAAAAAAAAAAAAAAGTGGTTAGAGCAGTCGCCCGGACAGTGAAAGGTCGTGGGTCCCATCGGAGCTAGTTGTGAGACGGGTCGTTTTTTTCTAATACTTTATTTTCAACTAGCTTTCCGCCCGCGGCTTCGCCCGCGTGGACTACAAGACGTTACCCCGCGGGAATGTGAATTTTTTTCGGGATGAAAAGTAGCCTATGTTCCTCTCCAGACTACAAAGTATCTGTGTCAAAAACTTCAACTAAATCTGTTCAGCCGTTTTGGCGTGATTGAATAACAAACATTCAAACATCTAAACATCCAAACATCTAAACTTTCACATTTATAATAGGTATTAGTAGGATAATTGAACCCATATTATACAGAATGACATCGAAGTCGTTAGCATCCTTTTAAAATAAGAACTACTCATGATATAAAGTCTTTTCCCCAAATATGAGGCAAATCCAAGATGCAATTTTTTTTTAAAACCCTGAAAATCGCGTAAAATACTCAGTAATTGATCACGATAGCAAAAAAACTATTAAAATAACTAAAAATAACAATTAAAAAAAAACATTGGTTAACTAATATTCAAATAACATACAAGCATTAAACTATGTACTTCATTGGCCTCTCGACAAAACGGGGGCTCTACTATAACGTGAATTTATTCAAGTTCGCGCCGCGGCGCGAACTTGAATAAATTTTGTTACACCGATTTGTTACATTTTGTTACACCGAAACAAACAATGTCACCCATGCTTCATGCCCGCTTGGCTGACGCCGGGCACCACCCCTTTTCACGTCAAAACATTGCTTCATATGAGTACAATGGATGAGTGACCGAATGGATGCCAATGACTTCAAAAACACCATGTATAGTCGCGACATATCCGAAGTCGCGGGCGTCCACTAGTATTCCTTTGTAGGAATTGAACTCATCGATTACAGTCAGTCAGAAGTATCAGAACATCATCCAAACAAACAAACCCTGACGGTTATACGCTATTAAACAGTAAACTCAACCAGATTGGACTGCCTACGACCGCCATTTTGGGCTATAAAAATAAATAAACTCGGCGTCCCTATCATTAGCCTTTTGCGATTCAATAACCTCCCCTTTCGCATAATTACCTCGGCAAACTAAAGTTTGGGGGTTAAATAAATTAATCAATTTACCGATAATTGCTGATGGATTTCAAATTATTTTGCTGTTTTAGGTACTTATCTTTATTATTGGAGTATAGGTACTTATTTGGAAATATATTGAGTTGCTATAAGAGTAATAAGTACCTACCTATATCCTAATTAGTAGCGACATGCAAGGCTTTTAATAATTAATATGTTGCATTTTTATGACAAACTTTTTTGCTGACTATACTTTGATATTGTATTGTCACCTGAACCAAACCTGTATACAAAATTTCAGCTCCATCGGACACTGGGAAGTGGGTCAAATTAAGCTTGCAAGATTTGTCCCCCACAACTAACATGGCAAGTTTATAAAAAGCTTGTAAAAAATAGTAATGTTCTGGACCTAATATTGACCCTTGTGGTACACTTATGATTAAGTTTTATTAAAAACTTCTTAGCTTTGTAAAATGCAACATTATTTTCTAAACATGAAATACAAGTTTAGCCTATTCATCACAGCTTTCTATCTATGGATTTAATTATCAAATCTTGCTAATATTATTATGTATATGCGAAAGTTTGCGAGTCTGGATGGATGGGTGTATGAAGGTTTGTTACTCTTTCACTTAAAAACTACTGGATGAAATTTGCAACAGAAAACGATTTTAGGCTGGAATAACACATAGTATACTTTTCATCCCAATATTCTCACGGGAACGGGAACGACGCGTGTGAAACTGCGAGCGGCCGCTAGTAATATATAAACACCTCGTGTCACAGTGTTTGATAACAAACTCCTCCGATTTTTGACGTGATATAACGTCAAATAAATCAATGAACGCTGGCTGTACGCACGGAAAAGCGTCACGTTCCGCGTGCAAGCGGGAGCGCGGAACCACGCGGAACAAGCGATAGAGAGGCACGGTTTTTTATCCCAAAATTCCCCGGTAGCGAAGCCCCGGGGCGCAGCTAGTAAACTATACTACTATTATAAAGAGGAAAGATTTGATTGTTTGTTTGTTTGTAGCGAATAGGCTCCGAAACTACTGAACCGATTTAGAAAATTCTTTCACTATTAGAAAGCTACATTCTTCCCGAGTGCCATAGGCTATATTTTATCCCGATATTGCCACGGGAATGGGTACCACGCGGGTGAAACCGCGAGGATCCGCTAGTTATTAATATAAGTAATGTTAAAGTCCTAATATAGATCCTTGTGGTACACTTGTAGTTTTAACATAAAGTTTTAAGCATTATAAATAGTAACATAAATTTCTATGCATAAAATACAAAGTTTTGCTCATTCCCAGCTTCCTATCTAAACAAACCATCTCGAGCTTTCGTGATAAGATCCCTAAGTTCATTCCGGAACACCTCATAAAATCTCAGTTATCTCGTAAAATGCAACGTGGAAACGGTAGTTGCCGCTTCTTTTAATAAAGTTTGATGTTTAGGGTTCCGAACCAAAATGGTAAAAAGGAACCCATATGGTGGGACTCAGTCTGTCTGTCTGACACACAGCTGGATATCTCAAGAACTACTAATGCTATCAACTGGAATTTGGAATAGTTGTAGATGACGTTTTCCTAACTATTTTGCATTTATGAGAGAAATATTTTTTTTTATATTTTTTTGCTACAGGGACTGAAAGTGGGTTTTAAAAATTCGAATTGGGGCTACTCGGGTATAATATGGAGTATCATATGAAAGAGTGCTGCTTGCACATTCTCAAACATTGCTCCTTTTTTTCTTAGGACGAATAGTTTTCTACTTTTGATGCAAAATGTAAAAAAAAATACCGTTCCACCCCTGTATCTCCAAAGTTTGCAAAGAGTAAAATCTGAAATTATTTTATGTGATAGAAGTTTATGTAAGGATTAAAGGAAAAATAAAACTTTGTTTCTAAATAGTCTATAATCTTTTTCAGAAATCGTCTACAAAAATTACATTAGATCTACTATCGGTCAAGAGATGGCGCTGACCTAAAACTGCAATATTCTACACACCTCAAATTTTTTGACGAATAAAGGTCATAGCTCACTTATACCGCACAGCTCCCACCCAACCAATGTATGAACAGTCAAATATGGACTTAATGTCGTGCTCTGTAGACGCACTTTAGCTTGCGGCAGGCTCGCTTACCGCGCGCTGTCCGAGCGCTGTCTGCTATTGTATATTGTTACAGTAAAGTGCATCTACAGTGAACGGTATTAAGTCCATATTTGGCTGCTCATACTTTGGTTGGGTCGGAGCGGTGCGGCATAAGTGGGCTATGACCTTAAAGCCTCGCCGATGAAAACATTTTCATGTTTTATTTATTTATATTTATGATACGGAACCCTCGGTGCGCAAGTCCGACTCGCTTTTGACCGGTTTTTTCACGCCATATTGGGCAAGATCTGTGCGAATATTGTGTTGTTTTGGTTCCGATTTGTAAAAGGTCAGAGCAAACCGTAGCGCAGTGGTTAGCGATTGTTGAGGTTAAGCAACTTTCGCAATGGTCGGTCACGTGATGGGTGACCAAATAATGATTATCTTGGCTCCTCCTCTCCACGGCTGCGTTTTACTACCCACTTTACTACGTAAGTACCTACGTGTTGACGACCTCTGTGGACGAATGGTTTACGCACCGGTTTTCCGGTGGGGTCAGCCGTCTCGGGGGAAGCCAGTCGTCTCCAAGCTGGTTTAATTTGGAGAATTCTAAGGAATATATAAGCAAGATTTAAGGCGATACTCGGAAAAATTATGCTAAAGCGAGATAGCAATGAGAAAACGACGCGCGCGGGAGCGAGACCGATTTTGCCGATTACGCAAAAAAAACACAAAATCACTTCGTATTCAAAAACTATAGCGATTTTAAAAAAATGCTTCTATACGATCTTAAATATTATTGGTGTCCACTAATTAAACCAATTTTCAATAGTATATGTATCCCTATTTAAGAATAATCTTGATATTTCTTATTTTTTAGAGGTATTTTCGAAAATAAAAAGTGTCGAGCCAATATCATAAAATCGTGTTTCTGAAACTATACGATTCTAGATAAAGGTATGAAGAAATATATATCTTATTACCAGATTTATAACAACTCTTACCGTCCTATAGTTTTATATCAAAGAGTCCATACTTTTTCCGAGTAGCGCCTGCCGCTATGTCTAGAGGTTCCCGGTCGGGTAAATATTGAAAAAGAACCTTACACCCTCGGGTCTGGGTGTATGTGGTACCCGTAGTTGTTTCCAATCTCCATAATAGCGGAAATACACTGTTCACTTTTGCCTTTCAATTTGGATGAAGCAACCAAATTGAAAAAAGTAAACGTAAAAGTGAATCATTCATTGTCAATGTGCGCTTCCTGTATTTCTGCGCCTTTTAACCAAAGTGAATCAACTTGGTTGAACCGTGTAATATTAGCATAGGTACAGTTAGCGTCAAATCATGAAAGCGTCTAGAGTAGGTAGTCAAAAAGATCTGAAAAACATAAACGCATTTTTTTCTAAGCAGTTCGAATCATCATTAGTTGTAAGCACGCAAGGTGTTCAAAATATCTTGGCACTCATTGTTTCATATTTATATGTCACACTTATACAGGGTAATTTTTTTATCAGTGCACAAATTTTCAAGATCAACTCAGAATCGGTAAGTGAACAACTTTCTCTTAGAAACATGGGTCGAAATACGACAAAAAATTTTGGACTTCCCATACAAATCGATCACGTGATCAGTCCAATTTGTATGAGGAGTCCAATTTTTTTTTTTCATATTTCGACCTATGTTTCTATGAGAAAGTTGTTCACTTACCGATTCTGAGTAGACCCTAAAAATTTGTGCACTGATAAAAAAATTATCCTGTATGTCACCTTGCGTCACCAGTCAGAATGTTCAAAATTATCTAGGCAAACAAAGCTCTCAAAATATCTATGCATAATGTACAACACCATAATGCACAGATAACTTTGACAGCTTTGTTTGCTTAGATAATTTTGAACACTCTGACTGCTCATATAAATATGAAACAATGAGTGCCAAGATATTTTGAACATCTTGCGTGATTTACAACAATATGATGATTCGAACTGCGTAGATCAAATTGGTTTTATGTTTTCCAGATGATTTTGACTACTTTAGACGCTTATATCAATTTGACGCTGACTGTACTAGTGCTCAATGAAGTTACGTAGGTAGTATGGGTCAATGTGAATGTGATGGTGTCTTCGATAGTGATGTACGCCTGGGAATATTGCCACTGCCGGCAATTTTCCACTCCCAATGTGCCCGGGAAATTTCCGGGCACATTGGGAATATTGCCCAAAATTCCCAGTAGACTTTTTGTCGTTTTGTTAAATTATATAAATAAATAATGTATTTTTCTTCTGTGTCTTACAATTTTATAATTTGTTGATAATTATGGCAAGATTATTTTGTTTTATTTTCTTAGTTTGTTGAATAAAAAAATAAACCATTTTATATCAAACTGTTTTTCATTTCATATGTGCTTACCTCTGATGTTGGTGGCTATTTATTACGTAATTCAATATAATCAAACAGTTTTAAAGTCTTATTTTAAATTGTCTTGCATGGTAAAATATTTATCTACAAAATGCTGCTTGGGAATATTGCTGGGAACTTTGGGACACTGCCGGCAACGCTGCCGGCAAAATTTCCAGTCCTTGGGAACGTGCCCGGGCACGGTACATCACTAGTCTTCGATCAACAATAACACATTGTTGATCGAAGGAGGTGTCCTATATTTCATTTTAATTTTAATAAAGGAAGGCCTGTGCCCAGCAGTGGGACATTGGATGGCTGAGGATGATGATAATCATGATAAACGTTTTGTTAATTGTCAAAAATAAAGAAATGGTTCGGTTCATTGAAAGCCATCTCTATAATTTAGAGTAGGTAGGTACTTTCCCTTCTTATCCCAGCGGACGCCCTGTATTCTAAGAACATGCTCATTAAAGTAGAATCAATGATTATTCCTTTGTAACCAATACATCGACGAATTGCTTGCGTACATTAAACTTAGGTAGGTACTTACATGTCTTTACTATGTTAAATTTTGGCCGACTATCAAATATCACAAAGATGTCTGTCTGTATAAAGTAATGTAATTAATATCCTTGTATAAATTGTACATAATCCATACTAATATTATAATTGTGAAAGTGTGTTTGTTTGTTAGTTTATTTGTTTGTTTGTTTGTTTGTTTGTCCGTCTTTCACGTCAAAACGGAGCAACGAGATTTACGGTAAGGAGATAATTTAAGAGCTGGAGAGTAACATAGGCTACTTTTTATCCAGGAAAATATATACAAAGGTACTTTGTGTTATAAAACAATAATGGTAGTTTTGTATAGAAACCGTTAAGCTGTCATATTTCACACAACTCCCATTTCTTAGCAGCTTCCAAAGAGAAGGTATGTCAAAGAGTATGTAATCACTGACATTTTTGCCGCTTAGGATTTCTTTTTTTTTAATAAGTGACATTGTGTCAGGCAGGTGGCAAAACAACGTTTGCCGGGTCAGCTAGTTTATTATAATAGTAGGTAACTACCAGCTTTCCGCCCGCGTCTTCCCTCGCGTGGACTACTCGACGTTTTCCCTCAGGAACGTGTGTTTATTTGTGTCCGTTTTCACGTCGAAGCGGAGCAACAGACTGAAGTGTATTTTTTATGGTGATAGTTTAGTTAGGGAGCTGGAGAGTGACAAAGGCTACTTTTTATCCCGAAAAAATATCACGTTCCCGCGGGATAATGTCGCGCGTCGTGTAAGTAGTCGACGCGGTTGAAGCCGCGGGCGGAAGGCATTGTTTATCATACGCGTGCGTACCGTACGTTGCGTTGCGTATGATAAGTGTGTTTCTAGTCATGCAAATTCAATGGTCTATATGTCATACTTTGCGTACGTGGGATCAGTTTGTCTCTCTCTACCTTCATCACACCTGATGGTAAGTAACTCTTTATAAGGCAGAAGGTGAAAGCGCACTACTCCCGGAATACTCATCACAGAGCAACTGGCTATATATTATCTCTTACTACCGGAACACAATAATCCTGAAAACATCATTGTTATGGCGTCAGACTTAGATAGGATGGTGGTAGCTAGCCAGGCGGACTTAGAAAAAGCCCTACCACCACCCAAACTAAATAGAAATATACCCCCATTGGGAATCGAACCCGGTTACTGTCAAAAGACAGGACTATAATAGTCCTGGTTTAAATCTGGTACTAAACTGGTGCTGTCATTTTCATTTTCCAAATGAAAGACAGAATAAATTAGCATCAATTTTAAACCAAGTCTAACTTTAGTTCACGTTTTGTAATAAAGGGGTATGGGTTTTGACGTTTGAATGTCGATAAGTCGCTCTATCATGCGATACATATCACGTTTTGGGTGGTCATGCTAATAGCACAGTCTACTTACTACATATAAGTAGACTGTGCTAATAGGCTTACACTAGACCACACTAGACAGACAGAGTCGCCAAACACTTTTCGGCTGAATGCACATACTATGGCACATACAGTCAGCATCAAAAGTAACTGAACAAAAACAAGGTGGCAAAAGTAATAGTCACGTGTAAGTGTCTAAACATACTCATCATTTAATATTTCAGAATTCAATGATATTTTTTGTGTTCATATTAGATGGTTAAGGCTATAATGCAAAAGTATATTACCTTACATTTTCCAAATAATCGTCAACAACATAATTTCAAAATTAACGGAAAGTGCAAAAACTCACAAGAGAATGAAAGTATTTGACGCCTTGCATATTATCATGTGTGGCTAGACAGAAACCCATACTTAGATTTTAGGGGGGGCTATCACGAAAATAAAACGACGAAAATACGGCCCGATCTGACGATCATGTCGCCATCTCTGACGCTCAAATACGTATGAACAAAGACGGCGATACGATATCTTTTGAAGACAGCTTTTTCGAAGTTCTATTTTCATGGTAGCCCTCCTCATAAGGATATATATTTTGGAACTTATGCGTGAATGTCAACTATGTCACCGCAAGAAAATCAAATTGAAAAAAAACTTTTAATTTTAGAACAGTTATTTATTTGGATACATTCCAAAGAGTTTTCACAAATTTATTTCAGTTACTTATGAAACAGTAACATGTCAGATATTGATGAAATGACACACAATCAAATAATTATAACTTCTCTGAAGTTATCTATTTTTGAAATTTAAGTTTTAGTTTATTTAGTAGTTAGTGACGGTCATGTACTTTTGACTCAAAAGCTATGTCAGACAACTCTGGTCATTTCAACCGTAACAATATTTTGAAAATTTCATATGCTAAGCTACTTTTGATGCTGATTGTACAATGCCACAACCTTTTCTGTTCCGGTGACAGCGGCGGGCGCTACGTACGTTTTTCTTTTTTTTTGTAGCACTTTAACCGGCCCTGACTTCTAAGAACTTCAGACGCCGGCAGCGCTATGGTTGGACATCAACTTGACAGCAAAATGACATTAAAAAAACACGTTAGTTTCACATTTTGGCCACCAGAACAGCAAAGTTTGTGGCACTGTAATCTAGATTTTTATAAAATCTGTCTGTTCATAAATCGTCTTGATATTTTTTAAAGATATATTTTTCTCTTGGATATACAAAGAACCGGCAACAAATTGACGCAAATCGTTTTATAAATGTGCGTCCCGATAGTAAGTTTCCGACATGTCGGTTTCAGACTTGCTAATCTTTTTGTCCCATTCCTTTTCTCTTATCTTTTTAAAAAGAAAACACCGCGTAGGGTTATTCCAAACTTATTTTATACGAAAGTTTTCTATCGATAGTCCGGAATATCTTTGCCCGTAGACCGTGAAGTGGCCTATATTCTGCAGAAAGGCAATTTTCGACCTTATTGCTTGGGAGTCCTGGTTCAAGATGTTTTTGTGAGATTGTGTTTTTATTTATTGTTCCTTTGCGCTCGTTCTTACGTCGAGGAATTGATGAAAATTGTTTATTTAGATGTGTGACCGAATATTTGAGGGTACTTTTTGTGAAATTGGCCTTATTACTTCTGTAAAACAAATTTCTCGTGATGTTTTTAGTGTAGATAGCTGTTCCCCGCGTGGTACATAGGTACCGGGAATAGTCCCGTAGGAATATTGGAATAAATTTAAAGATAAGCTAAAATATTAGTTTGAAAACTAATCTTTTAGCTTATTTTGTCGAAGATCTGTGTAACGGAGCAGCGAAGGAAGTGTATGAAAATTTTAGTATGATTTAGTGGGGAAAAATATTCAACTATGTAATTATGACTTACATAACGACTACTATTAGGCGCCAGTCGCGTAGACGAGTTATATGATATTAAAATGAAATCTATACATATAATAAAACAGACACGGACAAAAAGTCTGTACATGAAATATTAAAAAAAAAAACAATTACTGCTATGTGATGTGTACAGGATATAGACCCCAAAACGATAGATATTAACATTTTTGTCTGTTTGTCTGTTTGTCTGTTTGTCTGTTTGTATGTTCGCTTTTCACGCAAAAACTACTGGACGGATTTTTACCAAATATTGTGTAGTAATAGCTTATAACCCGGGTCAACATATAGGGTACCTTTTATTGCGGGAAATTTAATTATTCCTACGGGAAAATACAAAAACTAATTCTTACTAAAATAGATGGCGCCACATGATTATGAAAATACGTTGTATTTAATCGCTGTCTCAATTAATAATGAATCATGTTATTTTTTTTTACCTGCTTCAAAACATAATATAAATTAAAACCCATCCAGGCTCATATAAAATCATAAAAATAATTTTATGTTATTTACGTCATTATATCTACTAAGCAATAGATGGCGCAGGAAGTCAGTAAGATTACGATATACCTCTCACAAAAGAACATTCGAATGATTATATTAATTAGGGTGAAAGCCCCCTCTGTTGCCACTTTAAGATGTTTTTCACTTCTTTTGCATCATAACTGCTAACAAGGAATTTATAATACAACAGGAAGGTGCACTGCTGCTAAAAAACGGTCCTAATGAGATAGTAAGAACGAGGTCAGTTTATCTCACTCCATCCCATTACGGCGGCCACGAACATGCGCGACGGGCGGCGGGCGGCGACGAGCGAATTGCGAACTTGACACAACGAAGACGGAAAACGTCAGAAAACGTCATTCGGCTTGTAATGTTGCTACTTGAACATTCTGAAATCTATCATTCAAACTCTTTTCGAGGATAAGCCATAAAAAACTTAAACGACCTGATACATTTTTATGCTTAATACGGTAATACCTACATTAATATGCGATGTTTTCTATTGACTAAAAGTAATACGAAGCGGAAATTTTACGAAATTTAATTTTTATAACGAAAGTTGTGAACCATAAATCTACTAAACCTTTTATTTAAGAGTGCTGGCAATTTCAGAGAAAGGGACACCCTCACCTCGTTCTTGCGGTCTCAGCTGGACCGTTGACATTTTGTATTGAAATATAAACCTTATCTCTTAATATTAAAGTGTATTTTTAAATACACAAAAATACGGAGTGCACCTTCCTGTTGTACGAAGTACTTATAAATTCCTTGACTGCTAAGCAATAGATGACGCGGGAAGTCAGTAAGATTACGATATACCTTTCACAAAAGTACATCCGAATGATTATCTATATTAAGTAGGGTGAAAGCCCCCGCTGTTGCCACTTTAATTCTTTTTCACTTCTTTCGCCTATGGTCTCAAGTAGGTATCTAAAATTGACAAGAATGTATCTTATACTTTACTTTAAATTTTTAAATTTACAATACAAAAAAACTACTTAAAAAATTTAACCGACTCCAAAAAGTATTCGTCAACTGAAAAGGAAAAAAATAATTTATATTATAATTAAGGTACCTTTTTGAGGTCGATGCCAGTCAGTTTATTTTTTTAAATTACTATTTATTTCCTAAGTTTTAGTGTATATTGTACAATAACATACCCACGAAAACTACTAAACCGATTTTGATGAATCTTAGACTGTTCCCAAAGTTAGAATACACCTAATTTAAATCAAATAGAATCATCTCGATATGCCTTTAGATTTCGAGAAATTCGTGGACATACATAGTAAAAACATATAACTAAGTATTCATATACTTACGAAATTTAGTTTTATTTTAGTCAATTAAAAACCTATTTTTTAAACTTAAAATGTGCGAAGGGTGCCGATTGATGTGTTTTTTGTCAATCAAATTTTAAAAGATACTTACATCGAGAAATCAATACTTAACTAACTTAGATAAAATAAAAGAAACATCTAATTCGATGTAAACTGAAAAGCGTTTATTGAATAATATTCCTATGTCATAAAGAATTATTACTATTGTTATTATGACATAAAAGTCATAGATAAAAAGTATATTATCAAGCAAAAGTTATTAACGAAATGTTTAAAGCTAAGTAAGCACTCGGGGCAGTGGCCAAAACTAAAGTTCTTACCCTATTGATGTAAAATTTATATTTCGCATTTCCACTCGACGCTAGATGTCGCTACAGTAAGTATAGTGCCACAAATATATCTGAACCGGTGACAGTGGTCCTGGAGGAGCCACTAGCAATACAAAATTAACTGTCAAAATGGACTGCCGGCAGTCAACAGTATATTTAGTACCAAAAAATAACCACTGTGTGAAATAAGTTTGTCGCAATGTAGATAAGATAAGATAAGATAAAAATATTCTTTATTCACTTAGACATAATAAATATGTACTTATGAATCGTCAATATTTTCCTACAAAGACAAAATGTCACCAATGTAAGTAGTTTTGAAAATTTTGCTCAAACGCTAAGTGGCCAGTGCCCGTAGTGTAAGTTTTTATGTCAAAAAACGCAAACTATTTCGAATGCGTATTAATGTCAATTTGTATGAAAACTGCATTAGCGCCTCTAGCGGCGAGTAGCGCGCTTATATAGTTTTCATACAAATTGACATTAATACGCATTCGAAATAGTTTGCGTTTGCTTGACATAAAAACTTACACTAGGGGTACAGTACGTAGTTACCTACACCTACAATACCTACCATTTTTTATGTCATTTAACCGGCTCTGGCTACTTAGGCCTTCAGCCGTAGGTACCATCCAATAAAATAAAGGAATATTAAAAATAGCTTTCTATCTAACTTATTTATTCATTTATTTACTAGGAAAGCTTACATAAGTGATGATTGATTAAAATTAAATAATTAAATGGTATATCATTACATTTTATACCTGTTACTTAAAGAAGAAATGTCTCCATATCAAAATACTAGCCTTCCGCCCGCGACTTCGCCCGCTCGGACTAAACGACGACGTTATCCCACGGGAATGTGATATTTTCAGGGATAAAAAGTAGCCAAAGGCAGCCATTACATCCAGATCGCGATCACTGATCGTGATCTTGATCGCGATAGAGATTAACTTTGTAGATATTTTGCGATCAAGATCGCGAGCCGTCAATCACCTTCGTACACAGACAAGCTGCATCGCGATCATTTATCATTGATCATTGATCCAGATTGACTGTCTAATGGCTGCCTAAGTATGTCACTTTTCAGCTGCCAAACTATTCCCATTCCAAAAGTCACGTCGATTCGTTGCACCAATTTTGACGTGAAAGACGGACAAACAAACAAACCCACTTTCACATTTATAATATTAGTATGGATACACACAATCTCTTTTACATTTTATAGTAAAAATATGATTGGCCTGATATTATGCATTACTAAGTAAGAACTTCTGTTTGAATCGTGAAAGCGCGCATATGCGCAAAACGATAATACGCGCTCTAATCGCGCGCGGCAAGAGTGCGCTTCACCACTGGAGCTCCATAGTAGTGGTCGGAGTGGACGTGCCTCGTGCGATCCAAGAGCACCAAGAGAACAAATTAGATTCACGATCCATGATCCCCAATCTTAGGTCGTGGTTGGCCAATCCAAGATGGATCGTTTGGTGTGGTTCAGTCTTATGAACCTCGCGTAGAATAGATCTATTGCCCGCTAGCAAGCAACGTCGAAGAACGAAGAACGGCTGTTCAATTATACACTGTTATGTGTGATACATGCATTTTTGCGTATAAAAACCATATGAAAATATAGATAAGTTATCACAACTTACTGTAAATCGAGATTTGACAGCCTAAACCGACCTAGATAGCGGTTTAAATTTAAATCGGAATCGGTAACAACAAGTACCTAAATGGGATTTAAAAGAAAATCGAGATCGAAGTGGCCCTTTTGAGTTATGAAGAAGAGAAGAGAAGTTTGTTTTTTTTGTCGCCTCTAAGGGATTGCAGACTTCAGTATTTAATTTGACATACATTTTAGCTTGATACCTCCCACGCATACTTGAGAAAAAGAGAGAGGGCGCTGCCGCGCTGTTGCTAGTGTCAACCTGTGTTTTGATATCGAATTTAAATTAATAACTAAAAGTAAACGGTGAAATAAAGTAAACCGATTAAAGACCAATTGCTAAAAAACATGTAAAATTATTTGCAACAAGAAAAACAAGAATTTGTGTGGGAAAAAAGTGAAATTACATATCTGGGATATTCGATTATAATCAGCAAAATAAACGCAAGATTCTATAAACAAACATAATATTACTGGAAAATACACCGAGTGCAGTTAAATAGTGATTAAACAGTAAGTAACTATGCTGTAAAACAGATATCTGAAAAAACATAACCACAAAATGTATAATCAGTGAATCATCCAGCATAGAGCTATTTTGTATGAAAATAAATAAAAGTGACATCTACCAAGACAGCACTGCAATACAACGCGGCGACGACAAACGGCTTGATAAACGCACTGCTATTTTGGGTTTTGTCCTGGATTAATTAAGAATAATATTGTGGGATGCCGATAGATGGCGCAGGCTTACAATAAATAAGAATATTATTGTGGGATGCCGATAGATGGCGCAGGTTTACTATGACTAAGATTATAAATAATTTATTATAAATGAAAAATAATAAATTAGAAAAATATATTATATAATCAATTCCTAAATTGAATAAATTATTAATAAATTAACGAAAATGTCACAAAAATGTGCGGGTTGTCTTAAAACCCCCCCAGGAAGGCAATTTCTTAAATGTTTACTGTGCAAAGCAATTTATGATTTAGACTGCGGAAACGTCTCATCTGCAAGGTTTTATAACACAATGTCAGCAGAACATAAAATAAATTGGAAATGTCAATCTTGTTTGTGTAAGGTGCCAAAGAAAGGGAACACGAATACTCCAATACGTGCAATGGACCGTTCGGAAATGCATACGCAAAGTACAGAATATGAAAACGTGACACAAAGAAAAAAAACGTCATCGCCCACCTCACATACATTAGAAAATGAAGAAGATATAAATAGCTCTGATCAAAGTATAATGGGTGATACTATATATTTAGGAAAGCCCCAAGCAAAAGATAACCAAACAGAGTTATTGTTGCAAAATATGAGTAGCATGATATCAGAACAATTACACGAAAATAACACAATTATCATAACCCAACTACAAAGTACAATCCAAACAGAAATTAACAAGGCCATTTTAAAGCTAAAACAAGAATTAAGAAATGATACTAATGAATTACGACAGGAAAACAACCAGATGAAAATGGAAATAGAAAGTCTTAAAAATGGAATTGCAGAATTAAAGAAAGAAAATTATAATATCCAGCAGAAAATTATAAATAGTAATAATAATAATGGAAAACATCAAATGCAACAAAGTCCAGAGGAAACATCAAAAAAAATTGTTTTATACGGATTGGAGGAGTTTTATAACGAATCTGAACAGTCACTTCATTCTAGAATTATAGAAATACAAGCTGACCCGGCAAACGTTGTTTTGCCATATAATAGTGGACCCGGTCACCAACATCTTGTGTGTGTGTTTATACACCAAAAGTTGCCTACACCAGAAAACAGATAGCGCTAGTTACACACTACCAATAAAGGGGCCCAAGCTTGGTCTCTATTTCCTACATATAAAAAATTACTCTGTGAAGTAGAGTGAGTGTCAGATAACTCTGCGCGACTGGGGCATTTTTGGCGCTAGTTACAGTACATTTTTTTATTCTAAGCTTATAGAAAAGATTAGTATTCGACTTTGACCGCGCAGACGTCAGTGATTACATACTCTTTGGAAACGGCAATGGAAGAAATGACAGTTTTGTATCGGAGGTACGACAGTTAAACGATTTTTCATAGAAAATTACAATTTTTACTCAATTTTCCGGAATAATAAGTAGCCTATGTTACTCTCCAGCTCCCAAACTATCCCCATACCAAATATCACGTCGATCCGTTGCTCCGTTTTGGCGTGAAAGAAGGACAAACAAACAAACAAACAAACAAATAAACAAACAAACAAACACACTTTCACAATTATAATATTAGTATGATTCCGCAATATTTTAAACATAGACTTACTAGGTTACATAGAGGAAACAACCAGAATTGGGAAATATAATAATAAAAACCGACCTTTAATCATCGAATTAATAAGTAAAAGAATGATTAAATGCTTACTACAAAATAGTAATTTTCTAAAAGGAACAGGGATATCAATATCCCCATTATTAGACAAGGAAAGCTTAAAACATAGAAGAGCTATGTATCAGGAAATGATATCTGCAAGAAAGAAGGGGCTACACGCAATCATAAAGGAAAATCAACTCTACATACAAAGCAAGAAAATAAATAGATTAACTGAACAGCAACATTACCAACTTAATAATTCTGTAAGAAATGATAGCGAAAAACATGTACATAATGAAGATACAAATACGACGGAGTCAGAGTCCTTTCGGAACTGAAAAAAATCACCTTAAAGTTCTCTTCCAAAACTTCCAAAGTCTCTACAATAAACAATATCTGCTTGAAGCATTTTTAGAGGAAGATCCAAGTTACGAAGCCGTATGCATCTCTGAATCTTGGCTCTCGCAAGACAAGTTACAAATAATTCAGTTTCCGAAGTATAAAATAGCATCTTCGTTCTGTAGACAACATTATGAAGGCGGCAGATTATGCATACTATTAAAAGAAGATACAGAGTGCATTGATAGAGAAGACATCACAAATATGTCAGTGGAATATTTACTTGAAGTATGTGCGACGGAATTAACGAAGGAAAATATTTTACTTGTTAATGTTTATTGGAATGGAAAGGAGGAGGATAAATTCCTTAAACAATTAAATAAAATAGTAGTTTACATAAATAAAAAATATTCAAAACGTAAAATTATTATAGGCGGTGATTTTAATACCGATTTTTTTTAATAAATAGTCCAAGTAAAAGACGTCTTTTAAATATCATGTCTGAGGCACATTTCACTCAACATATAACAAAACCAACACGTATTACAAAAAACTCGGCAACTTGTTTAGACCTAATTTTTATAAATTTTCAAAAATACTGTGAATTTACGGCTAATGTAGAAGAACTTGGTTTCTCTGATCATGCGGGAGCAGTGATAGAGTTGAGCGTAAATAAAAATAAAAGTAAAGAAAACTCCAATTGGTATATAAGCAAAAGAATATTTAATACGAAAAATATTGAACGATTCAAAGATAGTTTAAGTAAAATAAAATGGGAAGAAAAATTAATACATACAAAAGATATTAATAAAAACTATCAGGCTTTTCATGAAATTCTAACATTCCTACTTAATTTATGTTTTCCAATTCAACAAATTAAATTAAAAGCAAATATTAGAAAAAAATGGCTTACAAAAGGTATTAAAACTTCATGTCGTAATAAAAGATTATTAAAAATAATAAATCAAAAACTGAAAAATAAAACATTTCAAAATCATTATAAAATATATGAAAAACTGTTAAAAAAAGTAGTCATACATGCCAAAAAACGAAACAATATAAATAGAATAAAAACATCGTTAAATACAGTAAAAACAATGTGGCAAATTATAAATGAGAATAACAATAAACGTAAAAAAACAGATAGATGTAATACAAAATTAAAATTAAATAATACAATTATTTCCGATCCAAAACTAATCTCAAATATATTTAATAACCATTTTGCATCGATAGGTGAGCGACAAAAGGAGAGTGGCTACCAGGGTAACAATGCTGACTCGGCAGCGTCAAACCGTATCGTAAACACTATGTTTCTCTCCCCAGTTAATAATAGTGAAATCAATAATTACATTAAAAAATTAAAAAATTAAAATAGTTGTGGTATTGATGGTTTACCACCATCACTAATAAGAAAGTGCGCAAACGAGTTGACTCTTCCTTTTAGGATTTTAGTAAATCAATCATTTGATGAGGGCAGATTTCCGGATAAGTTAAAAGAAACAATTATAAAACCTGTTCATAAAAAAGACGATAAAATGAATGTTAATAATTATAGACCCATAGCAATCTTGCCTGTAGCTTCGAAAATATTTGAAAAAGCAATGTGTGAGCGCCTCTATAAATTTTGTGAAAAATATGCTATATTTAATAATGCACAAAACGGTTTTAGAAAAAAGCGTTCTACGGTTCTGACTGTCTATAAACTTATGCAAGAAGTCTTTAATATTATAAACAAAAATAACTATGCAATAGCATTATTAATAGACATGACAAAAGCCTACGATATGGTTCAACACGACATCTTACTTAAAAAATTATATAACATCGGCATTCGCGGGAAAAGTCATGAATGGATTGCGTCTTATCTCAAGGACAGAAAACAATTTGTTGATATCGAGTTCAGTAATGAAATCCAATCGCAGATCTTGAATATACGATCTGATGGTAAAGTAACAAACACGTCAATACCTCAAGGTAGCGTAATAGGATGTCTTATGTTTCTAGTGTACGTAAATGACCTACCTAAGGTATTAGACGACCATTGTGTTATATACGCGAATGACGTCTCAATACTGACCCCATGTAAAAGTAACTTAGAAATTAACGATAAACTAAAATTAATTATAGAAAAAATAACGACATGGATGAACAATAATAATTTAAAGATCAATCTGTCAAAAACCAAATTACTCCCTTTTTATCCCTACCAAAAAGAACCCATTCATATAGATTTTACGTTTCGTGGTAATCTTTTAGAGTCAGTGAAAGAAAGTAAATTACTAGGAATTATACTAGATACTCACATGAATTGGAAACCGCACCTTAATAATTTAGATATGAAACTCTCTAGATTTTCTTATGGCCTCCGTGAAATAAAAAAATGCACTGACGAAAAAACAGCCTTGACCGCATATTATGCGTACGCGAATGCATGGCTCAGTTACGGTATCATGTTATGGGGGAACAGTACAGACGCCCCAAATATTTTCATCCAACAAAAGAAGCTAATACGTATTATAGCAAATATAAAACAAACGGACAGCTGTAAACCTGTTTTCCAGTCGAAGGGTATTTTAACCGTACCATGCATGTACTTGCTTGAAATGTGCAAATTTGTGAAATTACATTCAGACTTTTTTACAACAAGGCAAGATTTACCATCTAAACACTATTTACGCCAAAGAACAAGAACTAGATTAATGCTACCTGCATCCAAATTGGAATTACACTCAAACAGTCCCTTTGTAATGGCTATCAAAATTTATAATAAATTACCTTGTGCATTGAGAGAATTAACACAGGAACAAAAATTCACTCAAACTCTAAAAGACCTCTTTATAAATAAATGCTATTACACAGTACAAGAGTATTTACAAGACAACATACAATAATTAAAAAAAAATGCATGAAAATAATATCAATTAATAAATAAAAATGTAATTACATTCAATATTAACTGAATAGAAGTAGATACGATTAAGATTAATATTAATATTAGTGCATGTATAATAATATTAGTGCATGCATATAATAAAATACCAAACTTGTAATCAATTCGTTGTTATTAAAAATAAAATCAATTCATTGTTATTAAATTCAATCAATTTTATTTATATAATCAAACAAAAAAAAATCCTTAATTTTAATTAAATACAATTTACAAATATAATCTATACTTAATTAAATTGTTTTTCACAGTTAAAAATAAAATTTAACCTGTTATTATTATTTCTTAAAAATGAAACATATTAACAAGGTGTATCAAATTAATTATTAAATTAAACAAATGAGAGATAAAAAGCCATACCTATTAGTTAAAACTATCCTATATTCTTATAAAATAAAAATTTACAAAATTGGTACAAGAAATGAAAATGAGATATTAAATTGTGCCCTCCTCCCTTCTAATTTTGCTGTGCCCGACAGGGTCCATGATGTTCACGATTTGTTATTTTTAAGACCTAACAACCATTGTGGAATAGCAATAAAGAATTGAGAATTGAGAATTGAGAATTAAGTTTCTTGACAGACGGACAGATCTTTGAATGAGGGCTCAACTATGTTCATGCAGCATATGATAACAACATACCATGTTCATACCCTAGCCTGCATATTCGATATTCTTTAGACCCTTTTAGTAGAGAATAGAACTTCAAGAAGAGCGTTATGAAATCTGAGCAACAAACACACATAAACTAAACTAACACAAAAGTCACTACACCGCGCGTACGAAGTCGCGGGCAACAGCTAGTTTTAAATAAAATTGTAGCGACGTGTGCGAGATATTACTTAAATAAATGTAAAGCTAAGCGAAGCAGATAAAGACTACTCTGGCCCCAGGACTGGAGAGAGAGAGAGAGGGAGGGTGAAGAGTCCCTCATAGGAACGAAGGTATGTATGCGATGCATTCTATTCCCGTATACTTAGAATTATAACGCAACCCCAACTGTCGCCGCCTTTCCCCTTGTACGGTCTCATTTATACACCGTAGGCGGCCAGGGGGAGGGCGGCCACACTATGAGACAACTGACAGCCACTACATACATAAATGTAAAATTTGCTGGGTACACTTTTTTATTTAGGGTGAGAACTCCAGTTACCTCAGTATTAAGTCGAGCTTCATGGCCATCTCTATCGTGTAGAAGACGATAGAGCGACCGCCCGCGTAGAATAGTTACTTTGTGGCTGTGCCTCACGTGCCTACATAATATTCATATCTTTCTTTATGGTCTAGATTTTATAAAAGTCAAGTCTTGTCAAATGTCAAGTGGTTTGAACAACAAAGATTTTATCTAAAAAAATATTTTTCAGCAAAACAAAGTTTAAATTTAAATGAAATCCAACCCAAACCCAGCTAAATGTGTTGTGTTATACTACCGTGCTTGATAAGTCCTTTTGCATTATGCATTCTATGTTGTGATTGTTGTTTCGACGCTATTGTGGATGAGAAAGACAAAGAGAAATACTGCAATTAAAATACATCGCAGAATTTGAAGGCAGCGTACTTGCATTGCTGCGATTCGGTAAAAAAATTTGCTTGATTTAGTCGAATCCCAAAACTTAAGCTTGGTTTTGAAAATAACCAGAATAACTTGATTTTGACAAATTCCAGAGAACTGTACTTGGTTTAGGCAAAGCTTGGTTTTGAAGTCCAGAATTGATTGAACTTGGTTGTAAAGGCACCAGAAAGAATGAACCATGTTAAAGACACCTTAACCGAACCGACCGAAGAAAAACCAATATTTTTTTGTGCAAACGACACAAAGGCTGTGTTCATGTGTTTTAGGACCATCTTGTCCTCCTTTAATCCTAATTTCGTAAGTTACTAGTTCGGTTAGTAAATTGAGCTTGATTTTATCGAAGTCCAGAAAAGTGAGCTTGATTTAATAGAAAGTCAAAATTAACTGAGCTTGATTTTTCAATATTAATTCAGCTTAGGTATGACACCTTTTAACCATGTTAGCCCCCCCCCCCCCCCCCCCGTATTTTTGTCGAAAATATTAATTAACTACTAGTTGAAACAAAGTCTGTGTTCATGTGTGTAGGACCGTTCTGTCTTCCTTTCATTCTGATTCCTTTAGTAGCCTGCTTACCTGTGATATGTCCGAAATTATTATCGTGTTGTGCCCCAGACGACGAGGATGATGTAGTCCACAAACGTTCAGAAGATTCACATGCTAATTAGTTTTTAATAATTTATGCTGTTTAGTTCTCTTGTAACGTTGTAGTAGTAATCCCGGGTCAGTCATGTCACGAGCAATAATATGTATATGTCGCAGGGATATGAGGAAATCAGAGATTTCACGAAATCCCTAGGGATACCACGAAATCACGGAAGATGTGGAATATTCTTATTTACGACGTCTTTTTCCTAAACAAGTTCAGTGATATGTCATTTCACTAAACTAAATCTAGTGAAATGAAGAATGACTGAAGAAAGGCAGTAAGCTGACGGCTGCAGGTGACAGGTATGAGCGAGTTTGTATCGGAAGTCCTGTAGAACACGTGATAGGTTAGAAATTTAAGTAAATTTCGTTGTTAGTTTTTTTGTGAAAAAACGTATGGATTGTTTTCACCAAAAAATAACAACGAAATTTAAAACGATCGCGATCGCCTTAAATTTCTAACCTATCACGTGTTCTACAGGACTTCGGAGGCAAACTCTCACCTCTGAAATCCACTTTTCTGACATTTCACTAGATTTAGTTTAGTGAAATGACATATCACTGAACTTGTTTAGGAAGAAGACGTCGTAAATAAGAATATTCCACATCTTCCGTGATTTCGTGTTATCTCTAGGGATTTCGTGAAATCACTGATTTCCTCATATCCCTGCGACATATACAACATAGAACTTTGTCAACTTGAAGCGTTCCGAAAAAAAAACGATCAGAGTCATAGAAGTAATTCAATATTGTGATATGATATAGTCCTATGTTGTACCTATACATATTATTACTCGTGACCGTACAAGAGTATTTACGGGTAAATGTGTAAATAACTACATTATTACAATTATTTTTATTGGATTGGAATTTCTTAATGTGATTATGATAATTTTTATTGATGATTTATATTTATTATTTTGTACGTGTCTTATCTTGTACTTACATGTTTTTTAATAATTAATGTAAGTACTATTTTAGGTTCTTGCTTAGATGTTAAAAAATAAATATTTGATAATTCAATTTATTTTTTCATACTTTTTATAATAATAATAATAATAAAAGTTTATTTCAGGCATCTTACAATATTAGGCCCATATAATAAATACCTTACAGACTAACATACATATTATAATATATCAACTACTTATTAACTCGAATAGCAGGCGGCGTCGTGTTGCGCAGCGCAGTGTCCGGTAGCCGACCACGAAACCGGCGGAACAGGACACCCTTCGGCCAAAAGTCTTCTTTCATGAAGGTCGACAGATGTTCGGTCGGCACCCTCACCACAAAAGAATTGAAATTCACGTTGTGGCGAGACTCCAACCGCTCGACCCTCAGAGTAAATTTGGATTTAATCCTCATGTACTCCACAATGTCATCGGTTTTTGTGGAGTAATGCAGGCGTGACACGTACACCAGCGTCGTCGGGATAGCCGGCCGCAGCAGGTGATTGTGTCCGGTCGGGGCGGTGCCGCACAGGTTGCGACGAGAGGCCTTCTTCTTCTTTTCCACCTTCTTGAATCCCTCTTCATCGCACTCTGTATCCTGTCTTCGCAGCGCTGGTTGCTCAGCTTTGGAGACCGATCGTTGTTTTTCTCCCATTTCCTTACCCGACTCGAGTTGGCGTTTGGCGGGTCGGTTAGAAGCGGTGACAGCAGCGTAATCACGTTGTGGGGTCGACGTGCTTACGCGTGACGTCTCCGTCGGGGCGGAGGAGCGGGTGGCGGGGCGCGGTGCATCGCTAGCTGCGGCGGCGGCCGGTGACGCATCCATATGCGCCGACTCAAAACTGCCGACGGATGCATTTTGTGCCCCACGTCGAGTATTCACATATGTGGCCTCAGGTGACCTACTTACCGAAGCGGCGCTGCTTAACAACACAACTTGGGCACGTAGCTCACTGATGGTGTTGTCCGAGGCCTCCAGTTTACACTGTATTTCGGCCAGACTAGTCTTCAAGGAGGTGATATCCTTCAGAAGTCTGGTGACGTCGACGTGGTCGAACGTGACGGGGGGCAGCTTGTGCAGGTCCTTCGCCACGAATGTTGGCACGTCGTCAGGGTCGGTCTCCTTCAAGATGGTAATAATATCCTGGAGACTTTTCGCACCACCATCTCTCCGTCGAGATGGCATCTCATCGGCTTTCCCGATGCTCTGGAAAAGCAGCGCCTTGCCACTGCAAATCTCGGCTTCGTTGAAGTTCGACTTGCAGATCTGCACGATGCTGACTTCATCCATGGTGTCGATGGCATTCTGGATAAACGCCACTACTTCGTTCACTATGAGTTGTTGGGAACCCATAGCGAGGTTAAGCGAGCAGCGGCTTAAGTCGCGCTAAACGTAAATTACGAAAGTGTAATTTGACTCGTATGCAATTGTGCGCGTCCGTTTCCGAGCGCGCATTGCACTGCACTGCGCTTTATAGGAGTTGATTAAACCACAAGTATTCTTTCTATAGACTGGGTCAGCCGGCCTAGCATGAGCGGCTTTTATAGACTATTGACGCATGATAAGAGGCTATATCTGGCAATTATATCACGCGATATGATATAGTACGTCATGCTGTCTTGCTTACACCTTAGTGGGGTAAGCAAGACAGCATGACGTGCTATATTATATCGCGTGATAAAAGCCGCTAACTTCAAATTAGGCTTTTTGATAACCCGCAACAGCGCAGTCAGGTAATATACAAAGGCGCTCAGCACGGGTAGCCTCTACAACGCCCTCATTTGTTTTCTGGGTCTCTTACCGCCCCCCTTTAGGCATGCAGCGCCCACAAGGGGGTGTTATCGCCCACTTTGGGAAATACTGCTCTAGCTAGAGAAATTAAATTATACTTTATTATATATGGCCAGATAGGTTATTTAATAATGATTCCAGTGATATAAGTTTTGTTTATAGTCTCCAAATAAAATTTCATGGAAATCGTCATTTAAATGAGGCTGGAAGCAAAACCGGAAGTAATGCGGAAGTAGGCTGTCACTTACGCGTAATTGCCAAGATGGCCGCCGTCACTTGAGAGGTTAAGCAATAAGTCGCGAGTTTCAATAGTGCCAAAAGTGGCCACATTTAGCAATATCGAAATCCATAACTTAATGCTCATATTTGAGGCCAAGAAAAATACTTAAAAATTGCATTTTACTCTTCTATTTGCGCAAAATAACCGAAACTTTTATTCTAAACTCTTGATAAATCGAAAATGATTTATTTCTATTGGTGGCGCTACTGAGCTGATCGAACCACCTTAAGGCTGAGCAGTCTGCAGACAAGCTCCGCCATTGAAAAAAAACACTAGTGCTTAAATAAAGACGAAATTGTAAAGTATCTCTCTGCATTGCACTCCGAAGAAGCATTGTGGTAGGGCAGAGGTACCCTTTGTGGTCACTAAGGATTTGACTTTTAAGCACTTAAGTACTAAATGGTCTTAGGTATTTAAGACACAAATTATATCTTAAATTATAGATAATTTATCTACCTTTAAAGGTACATTTTTCAAATTTTAAAAAGTAAAATAGTTTTTTGTGTATTACACAAAATGTGTGAGAGGTGCCAAATGTACCGGTTTTGGCCACTTGTTGATAGTTAAACTTTTGTAAGTATAGCGAAAAATCAAAACCAAACCCAGGTTATATCAATATATTCTAATGCACTAGAAATCAATCAATTGCAAAACAACAATTTAATTGTAAAAAGCAAAGGTTTATAAAGTATTTCATCCAAACAATTTTCTTAAAATTTTCATATAAACCTTTTTTAAAACAGAAAATGGGATTTATTGAAAAATATCGTATGACTTATGGAATTCTAACGGTTGTTATTATTACCTTAAAATATCTTATTTTAATTGCCTTCAGCAAAAATGGCGAAAAGTTGTTTAGTAAACTTTTAGAGCAAAATGTGGCCAAAACCGGTACAGTGGCCAAAACCGGGGCTTCTGCCCTACTTTCTATTGCTTTATCTATATTTTCTAGCTAGTCGTTTAGTTTATTGTAGTTTTATTGCTAAAAGTGGCCACTTATCGCAAAAAAAACTGAATTGAACTTAACGACAGGCTAACAAATATCCTTTAAGCGATAAAAAGTACCACAAAGTTTCTTCGGAGTGCACTGCAGAGAGATAATTTACAATTTCGTCTATTTTTCAATGGCGGCGCTAGTGTGCCGACTGCACAGCCTTAATCGGGACACGTCCTAAAAAGAAACACCACATACCGTTTGCTAAATCTGTACATTTATTGGCTACAACTGTTACATCAGATACCTGATGCTGTTTTATTTATCTTATCTACGGGAGCGACAGCTATCTCGTACTTCACGTCATCGTCATCGCCCTCGAAGTGGACTACGAAGCACTGGCACCAGTCCAATCCTGTAAATTATAATAATATATTAGTAAAAATTTAATTTTTATGACATGCCTTTTTTGCTGACTGTACTTTAATATTGTATTGTCATTTGAACCAAACTTGTATACAAAATTTCAGCTCCATCGGACACTGGGAAGTGGGTCAAATTAAGCTTGCAATATTTGTCCCCCACTAACTAACTAACATGGCAAGCTAATAAAAAGCTTGTAAAAAGTAAATAACAGCGTATTAGACATTGATCCAATACCGGAATAGTAGAAGCTTAGAGCATTTGTGTAAGTAAGTATTACAAATAATATTTTGTCGTTATGCATGATATCAATAAATAATATTTAATTTAATTTCATAGTAGGTAAGTATATAATAGGTGTAAACAGAGTTTCTTCTTATATCTATCAGTAGATCTAAGTGGAAAATGTAAGAAAAATATTTCACTTAGAGCTATTCTTAGGTCAACCCTATGTACCCCCACTGGGAATCGAACCCGGACCTCTGGGTCTGATGCCGGCAGTGCACAGTATTACCTAAAGTGGCAGTGTATACCACTAGACCACAGAGGCGGTTGTTGTCTCAGAAATGTCTCAGACCACAGCCTTCTCTGTAGAAGACAATAGAGAAGGCTGTGCTCAGACTAACAGCATTTGAAGTCGACAGTCTGACAACATAATAATATAAAACATCATAGTCTGACCAATATTTTTGAATCATTAATTACCTTTAATACACATTGGCAAGCAAGACAAGCAGGGACATAGAAGCGAAGGGAAGCAGCACAGCTTGGGAACGCAGAAGCAGAAGCACATGTATCTCAGCACATTACTGAAGGTTTTCTAAGTTTGGACAGCAAATCTGTTAAAATACGGACTCCGCAGTGTTTTTGAAACATTAGAAATAGATTTTTGCATTACATAAATTGAAAATGTTTTTACGTTTCCCCTTTTTCTTGACAGATAAAAGCAGATCATAGAGAAATATACCTATATATTTTATTGCGACATTCTGGTGATAATTTTTCAGACTAAAACATTTTCCATACGACAGTCCATTTTGACCATAGATGTATTATTCCTGATTTTGACAGCTAATTTCGTATTGCAAGTGGCTCCTCTGTCACGGCTATCACCGGAACAGACAGGAGTGAGGGACTCTATATGCAGAATAATAAATAAAATCCCACAGAAAAAAAATTGTCCTGGTGACTGCCATGACCATGAAGCTCGACTTAATACTGAGGTAACTGGAGAGTGCAGTACGAAAAATTTTTTGAATACCACAAATAACACAGTGGCTGTCTTCCGTCTCACCTACACTTTAAAAAAATACGTATGGTCATATGAGACAGCTGACAGCCACTACATACATAAATGTCAAATTTGCTGGCGACACTTTTTTATTCAGGGTGAGAGCTCCAGTTACCTCAGAGTATTAAGTCAAACTTCATGGCCATGACGGAGGAACACTCGCAATATACAAAATTATCTGTCGAAATGGTCAACACAAGAATAATGTAATATAATAGTAGATTGTACAATTAGTGCATAAAGCGTAGCATTTTACCCGAGACGTACCTATATAAGGTCCTTCTTAAATAGTGCACATAATTTTAAGGGGTCAATGTACTCATGCATACAAACAACTTTTACTATGGTACCAACATTGATATTGCGGAAAAAAAATCAGCTGTTCCATACATTTTGATCTATTCGATTTAACATTTTCTATGGAACAGCTGTTTTTTTTTTCGCGTTTTCAATGTTGGTACCATAGTAAAACTTGTTTGTATGCGTGAGTACATTGACCCCTTAAAATTATGTGCACTATTTAAGAAGGACCTTATATATCCACCCGAGCCGTAGGCGAGGTTGGATAGTCAATTCGAGGGTAAAATGGGTCTTATATGTACGAGTTATACACTCTGCTTTTCACTTCGAGTGTGAGGAAAATCAATAACAATATTGCAAAAAAGAAAAAATAAAGACTTCGCCATATTGGCGGGAAGACTTTCTTTTTCTTTTTTTATATGTGGCAGTGGCAGCACAGTGACTTTAGCATAGATCGACTTTATCATAATGCTCTTGAAATACTTATTAATAAAACAGGCAAAATTTAATGAGTTTTCTAAGAGGAAACTCATTAAATTTTATGAGTTTTCTCTTAGAAAACTCATTAAATTTTGCCTAGTTTTATTAATTTAGTAATTTAACATGGATATACATGTACAAAATTGAAAAAACAGAATGAAGCAACAAGTTTATTTCATCATCATCATCATGTCAGCCGAACGACGCCCACTGCTGGGCATAGGCCTCCCCCAAGGATCTCCACAACGGTCCTACGCTGCCCGCATCCAGTGGCTTCCCACGACCTTGACAAGATCGTCGGTCCACCTTGTAGGGGTCTGCCCACGGAACGTCGTCCGGCACGCGGTCGCCATTCGAGAACCTTTCCGCCCCAACGGACATCGGTTCTCCGTGCTATGTGTCCCGCCCACTGCCACTTCAATGATGCAATCCTTCGAGCGATGTCGGTTGTTTTAGTTCTCCTGCGGATCTCATCATTTCTGATTCGATCGAGCAGGGAAATACCAAGCATCGCTCTCTCCATTGCTCGCTGGGTGACTTTGAGCCTTCTTAAGCTGCGTCCAGACTTGTGTCATGACATCGGACCGGACTCCGTGTCATCGTACAAGACTTGTTACGCTCAATGTGGACGGTCTAGGTTGTGATGACACGGTCACAGACCATGTACGATGAAATTTTAAACACTTGTAACATTTCGGCGTGTCCGAACCGTCCGAACACCGTGTCTTT
Organism: Crambus lathoniellus; assembly: GCA_949710035.1. Taxonomy (NCBI): domain Eukaryota; kingdom Metazoa; phylum Arthropoda; class Insecta; order Lepidoptera; family Crambidae; genus Crambus; species Crambus lathoniellus. Next base: position 3,194,597 of record OX453318.1, on the reverse strand, counting down.
ATCATGCATCGCTAGTTTTGTTGGGCATGCGCTGTGGTAATACTGTATCAAAGAGACAATGTATTATAAAGACACGGTGTTCGGACACGCCAAAATGTTACAAGTGTAGACGCATGGTGTCAATCGAACAAGACTGCGTGGCAAGGCACCAGAACTGCTGAGTTCAAAGATGGAATAAAAAATAAAGATTATAAGTATACTACTAGCTGTGCCACCGACTTGGTCCGGGTGTCGCAAAGGGGGTGCATAAAAATAACAACTTTTTTTTCAAAAAGTGTAAAAAATCATATCATTCGAAAAAAGATCTTAGACAAAAAAACAAAAAGTTTTTATTTTTGGAAAAAAAAAGTTTTTCTGGCGCTTTGCCGGCCGCTGCCTTCGCTCGCTCGGCTTGCGCTGCGTTTTGGTCACAGTTCTAACTTAACGTAACCTAAAACGCCTGTTAGGGTTTCTTGGGCTCGGGTGCGGCGGCGGCGGGGGGCTTAATAATAATAATAAATCATTTATTTCAGGCTACAAAGAATATTTTACAATATCAGGCCCATATAATAAATACCTTAAAGACAAACATATATATTTATATCATACAATTTTGTTAGTAAATATCTTAACTTAATATTAGATTAGTAAGATAACATTAAGCAACAGCTTTCGCTGTTGAGTCGGTGGCATTTGGCAATGTCCCGCGGAAGCGCCGGTAAACCACCCCCTGCGGCCAGAAATCCTCCTTCAGGAAAGTTTCCAGCCTCGCTGTCGGGACGCGCACGACAAACGACTTAAGGCTAGGAATCCCGAGCGCAGAAATAATTTGAGGGGGTGAAGAACGTCGCATACGCTCCGCCCATCGGAGGGACACCCCGCGCGTCTCAGTATACTTGCGCGGCCCTGGCCGGCGGCCGCTATCGCGCCACAGTGTAGCAGCAAGACAGTAGTGACTGATATTCAGTAGAACCACTCAAGTTTCATTTTAATGTAATATGTTTATTATTTTAAAACGAAATAGGTAGATAACTGTAGTACAAATAATATTATTACCTACCACTGTATACCATACTATAATATTACATTGAATGTATTACAATATTGTTACGGTGAGGGTATTATTATGAATTTCAAGCGAAATGATCGATTCTAGAATAGAATTATAGTAAACAAGCTGTTGCCCTCGACTTCGTCCGCTTGTATTTCAGTTAAAACATGAGTTTCAGTTGAAAAGTACCCTATATCATTCTCGATCGTCCTATTTATCTCTATACTAAAATTAATCTCTATACTAACTTGGTTTATCGGTTTTGGGATGAAACCTAACAGACAGACAGAGTTACTTTCGCATTTATAGTACTAGCTTAATAACGCTGAATGATGAATTTTGGAATTTTGAAATACATTGAACCTTGCAGAAGGTCATAGAATATTGTTCATGCGATAACCGAAATCCACGTGGGCGAAGTCGCGGGCTGCATCTAGTAATTTGATATACTAAGGGCGTTTGTGCACTACACTGAATTTTACCGATCCGGAAAAAAACGGATGCTTGTATTTTAATAATTTAATCATTTATAATAGTAAAAAAATATTTATTTCGTGTAGTTTCAATGTTTCGAACCCTAAACTACACGAAATAAATAAATTCTATTATTTATAATAATTAATTATTAAAATACAAGCATCCGTTTTTTTCCGGATCGGTAAAATTCAGTGTAGTGCACAAACGCCCTATCTGTGGCCCGTAACTTCGTCTGCATGAACTTTGGACATTGCATTTGTATTGTAATTGCAGTTATATCGCGTAAAAAAGTAGCCTATGTCCTTCTCCAAGATTTGTAATCTCTGTACCAAAATTCATCAAAATCGGTTCAGCTGTTTTGGCGTAAAAAGTAACATTATCTTGGCAGCTGAACGACGCCCACCGCTGGGCATAGGCCCAAAAAGTAACATATGGACGAACAAATAGGCCGATAGAGTTACTTTTTGTATGTATGGATAGTGCGTGAGAATCGGAAAGGGTATCAGAGTGGGGATTACAGTGGGACTGGAAATGGAAGAGAGGATCGTAGAGGAAATCATAGTGGTGATTGGAGTAAGTGAATAGGAGTAAAATTAAAATAAATAAGTATGTCAATAATAATGGTAAAACATGGCTTAAATCTAGAATCTTGACTCAATGATATCTTGAGCTGAAAACGCACTTGTGTCAAGGCAATATCGTGCCATTTTTGATAGTGCCATTCCAAATTCTCTTAAAACGTCCACCGCTGAGGCCGCCGCGGTTGCAACTAGTCAAGCTATTATAGCATACCACCGCAAATCATACCGCCCGCCGCGCCTCTTGAGCAGGGTACTCACCGAGCTGTGTAACACGTAACGTAACGTAACTGCTACTGTCAAGTGAGTAGGACATGGGAGGCACGAGCTCGCTGCGAGCCGCTCGCGCGTGGTTCGCAGTAAGCTCGCAGTGACCCGCCGAGTGGCGGTATCGCTGCGAACACAAAGGAAGGCGGCTCGCAGTGTGCGCGTGGACTATATAATTTGTGCGTGGACTACGACAAGACCTCTTGTGCAGTGAGTACGCGCGACGCGAACTTCAAACGAACGCAATCATGGAGTGAGCAGAATGTTGTAGGCGTGATTTCGTCACAAGCACTGCGGATCCGGGAGCTCGTAGCTGATGCCGTACTCTGAAACGCAAATCCGAAACTTCGGTTAGCCCCGTCCCTTTCACTCGATTCTGTCACAACTGGGGAGTGAGAGTGACGGGTATAACGAAGTTTCGAGTTTTGCGTTTCAGAGTAGGCCTTCTGGTTACGCGGTGAACGTGGACGAGCCGTACTCACTTTCAGGTTGATACAGTAACAGTTAGGATACGTGCTACAAGCTAGATGAGTACCCTGCTTTGCAGCACCGCAAGCCGCTCCGCTAGAGACTGTGGCCGACGTTATACCTAAATATACAAATCTGTTTAAATAGTTAACCGAGTAATTTCGCAGTACATAAAATGACTTATTTATACCAGTTAGTATGTAATACTTGATAAAAATCGAAAACATGAGTACCTACATTGCAATTTTCATACTAGATATCCCAATAAGTTAGTTGCGCCTCGCTCAATGACAACATGTTTTAGTGATAATTGTAATAATATGAGTATTAAATTATATAATTTACTATCCAATGATGTAAGAAATATGCCATTCAATCTTTAAAAAAAAACAATATTTGGGATATTAGTTAAAAATAGTTTTTATGACATTAATGAATTTGTAACCTTTTGCCGTAATGGAGGTAAAGATAAAGAATGCTGACATGTGAATGAAACCTAAATTTGACATCTGGACATTTAATTTTTATTTTTACCTCTAATGACATTGAATTTTATGTACTTTATGTTTTAGGATGATTTTAGGTAATAATTTATTTATTTCTTTGTGACGATGGCATTGTGTCCTCCTGACCTGACTAAGTAGTATTTTGTTTTCTCTTTTATTATTCTATTTTGACTGATTTTATTCATTTCACCGTTTGACATTCAATGATATATACTAAGATTGATGAATTTTGAAACCAAATTTAATACTCGTACAAAAAAAAATATATTATTTAAATTAAATCACGACGACAAATATTTGCATATCGACAAATCGATAAAACATGTTAGTTAGTTCTAACCTATTTATAAGACCTCAGATGTACCATGTTTTATGCAAATAAATATTATTCTATTCTATTCAATTCTACTGCTATTGTACTTATGGTAATTCCTTTTTTTTACCCTCATTTTCATTAATAATTGCTCAGTTTTTTTTTCTTATATGATATTAGAATTAAATTTGGCGTCACGAGTAAGAAAATCCAAAAAAATGCATACGAATATTAATTTATTTTAAACAACACAAATTCAGTACCTATGGGAAATTTCTCAGCATTATTGCTTTTTAAAATTATGTGTAGTCACATAAAATACCAAAAATACCATAAAATACCAAAGTGATATACCACAAATCTTAAATATCCAAAAGGAATAACATCGAAAGTTCGACATAGAAATTTTCCATTTCAAGTAACACCAAAATTTCATATTTGATTAAATTTGGTTTTTCTGTTGGGATATTTTTTTGGATATTGCCTAAATTGTTTTATACGTTATATAAATATGTCCGGTGAAGAAAGTTTAAACGGATAATTTTTCCTGAAAAAGATATCAATGAACTAAAACTTTATTAAAAATACCTAATTTCTATTAAGTATTAATATTCTTTGGAAAGTTATACAATACGTTTAATTTATTGCTACTATATCATCATGCTGTAAAGTTTTCCCTAACTAAGGAATTACTGTTGGGGTCCACTAGGTTAATTTCGTACACTGCCTCACCTATCTCTATACACTGTGACACAACTTACTATTTAGAAATCTATGTAGATTAATATCCGATTCGTTCCAAATGAATAAAAAAATTCAAATCACTTAGTTACCTTTTATGTTTGTTTATCCTTCGCAGAGTCTGCGACGAAATCTTCATTTTTTTATTCTTTTTATTGGCCATTTTATCGTAATCACTATAAAATATTTACAGAATTATTCTTGAATGAACCTAGTTATTGCATAAAACAAACAGTAGATACACATTAAATTTAAAATACTTATTTTCCTACAAACTATTATTATATATTTGTACAAACTATAACTAGGTACATTATACGACACCACACATAATTATTTGTATCTATATAGCTTACTGAACTCTCTACACAATCAAATATTTGAATTGTTTTTAATTTCGCTCGTCGCAGGTAATTGCGCCGCAAAAATTGCCACGCGTCCGACCTCTAACTCATTCCGCAGGGGACTGATTGATTGAAATTACGACCGTCAACGTAGCAAAATAGGTTTTTTTCGAAAATAAACAATGCCTTTAAAAAAATTAGACTTATGACGGCCGGAATCCCTTGGCTATTCAAAGACAATTATTTTCGTATAGTTTTCATTAACTAAAACCAAGTATTTTGCAAATAATACGATATTTGGATTACGATTAGACGGATGTTTGGGATTTTATTTGACACACTTAAATATCACCAATCGAAAAAAAACGGCCGGAAGCACTAGATAAATAACTGTAAAATAACATATATTTTTTCCAAGTTTTAAGTACTTGTGATTTGCGAGTAATCCATAATTTAAAATACCCTATTTTGGGGAATGCCCGCCTTAGCCCCCCGAGCCCTTGATCTTGGTGGGGGGGCTGCGGCCCCGTGCCCCTGCTCCTCTGTTTTCTTCCATTTAAACTGAATTCAGAACTTATAAAGTAAAAAAAGTTTTTTTTTGAGCCAACAGATCCTAAAAAAAAGTTTTTTGTTTACCATTGGATGTCTCTCAAATACTTATTTAATTAAATTATTTAAAAAGTTATTAAAAGGGTATCAAAAATTTCGATCGAATTGGCTACGACGCACCGTTTTCGAAATATTGACATCTTTATAAAATAATCATCTTCTGTACTTGTATTTATTCTGTGATGCCGGCACACGTCACGACGTGATCCATTCCTATCCCGTGTCTGTAACTGTGTCATCTGGCGTACTTCGACGCCTGTCATAAACACAAGTGTGGACGTCTTCTTGACACGCGGACAATTGCGAAATCCTTTGAAAAAAACCGACTCTCGATGGATCGGCTCGTAACACGTAACTTAGAGGCGTAACAGTACACAGACCAGCAGCGTCCACACTGCACCTTCGGTCCTTCGGTACTCCGTACATTGTCCGTACATATCTGTGTCTAGGAATGGATTTTAGCCGGACTGAAGCTCGTAACATTTGTTCGCGTGTCAAAAGACGTCCACATTATCCGTTCTGACACGCGTGTCTGACACGGTACGGGGTAATGTTCGGTGAAATGTTACAAGTCTGGACGCAGCTTTACAAGTCTGGACGCAGCTTTATGAGACCCATAGTAAAAGACCACGTCTCAAAGCCGTGCCGTGTAGTGCCGGCACATAAATAGAATAGTAAGTAAGTCGTAAGAGGCGACAAAGGGAAAACTGCCATCAGGAGATGGGCAGCAGCGTCTCCAGGTTAGAACAGGCCATACTGCGATCGCCAACCCGCCTGCCAAGCGTGGCGATTATGGAAAACCCCCCCAAAATGCTTACACAAGTGTATTTAATGAAGTTTAATTGCGTGTGTGACTGTTTACCTGATGACCTTTGTCTTAGAGTCTGAGACTTAGACGAAGATTTTACTTTATGCACTAGGGCATAAAAAGCGAATTTATGCAGCCATAAAGACGAACTTTACGAGCATGAGTAGTGAAAATATTTTTTTAGTTCAAATAAATACCACCTGCCCCCCTAGACAAGTGGCTTTCTATTAGCGAATTCGCCAGTCGAATAGAAAGAAAATGTATGGGGTTGACATTAGCGATCGAAATGTCACGTGACAGCTAATGTTAATCCCATACATTTTCTTTATTCTTTATTCTTTATTCTTTATTAACAAATTGCGTTACATGTTACTTAGTAGCTAAACAAAACATGCAAGCACCAATTCTTTCTATTCGACTGGCGAATTCGCTAATAGAAAGCCACTTGTCTAGGGGCCAGGTCAGATAAAATTCTTCTCCTTTTTATCTTGCTTTGAGTACCGACAATGTCACGTAGATAGTTAGCTTTTACACGGCCTAACTAAATGGTCATAGGTAGTCTTTGTATTAGCAAGAAGGTCTTAATAAAGAAATAGTATAAAAATAAATATAAATATATAAATAGTACAAAATAGTATCCATCTCATTCGATCGATGTCGTATGACAAACCTTGATGGCTTTCTGATGGCCTGATGGCGTATTCTAGACTAGTTCTTCCCGAGTGACATAGGCTATATAGTATAGGCAATTTAAAAAAAAAACCGCGAGGGCTCCTCCCAGTTTCACCCGCATGGTGGCCGTTCCTGTAGGAATATCGGGATAAAATACAGCCTATGTCACTTGGGACAAATTTAGCTTTCTAGTGTTGAGAGAATTTTCAAAATCGGTCCAGTAATTTTGGGGTTTATTCGTTACAAACAAAAAATACAAATATTTTTTCTTTTTAATATTAGTACGGATGGAAAACATCCTGATACTGGATTGATCGTCTGTACTGGCAAAATAATGGCATCTTCTCCTATTACGACAGGCCCAAAAGTCTACGCAAACGAAGCCAAAGGCTGCCACTAGTCTTCCCCAAAGGTGCGTTAATAATTAGAATTGCTTTTCAACCAGCCTACGTCGCGGGAATCAAGTTTCCTGTGGCATGAGAACTTGCCTTTATGAAAGTTTAACTTGGTTTTGTTGTCCAAACTTTATTCCTGAGGGAATAGATGGGATAACAGGTTAACTTATTTCTGATTAATAAGGCGAAATTGAATCAAGATTACTTTGTGAAAAGTGATATTAAATTTTTTGCATTCATTAATGTTTGCTTTGCCAGTTATTTCTTCTTTGGAGACTTAGAATTGCTACTGCATTTGTTGCCTTCTGATTTTTATCTTGATCAATTTGAAAATTAAGTAAATAATAGAAAAAAAACATCGGGTTGCACTCCGGGAGTGTCGGCAGAAGAAAGGGCTCCCTAGACTTTTTCACAGAAAAGGGGATTTGATTTGACAAAAAAAAAAGAAAAAATATACGGACTGGATTTGAACCGAGGTCTTCTGGCTTCAATGCCGCCCGTTTTCTAATCTGGGGGGCAATTGCGTAAGGTAATCGTATTAATTTGACAGTTCATATCGTATTCAATCGGCTGCAATTTGTATGGAATGACATTTATTATGATACAATATGAACTGTCAAATGAATACGATTGACTTTACGCAATTCCATAGCTGAGCTATTACAACTTGTGAGCTATTACAGCTCGCAGTGGCGAAATTTGCCTTAGTATTCTCATGACATTGTAACAATTTTTCGATCAGGTCACGAGTCCGTCTTACGAATTTTCGATCTGACGGTCACGTGTCCTGACGCGAGTTTAACATTTTTTACCCATCACAAAAAGTGCACCACGCAGCTTAAGAAGTTTTATGGTTGAAGAATATTTATTTCTTAAACGAAATACAAATTTCACTAACTGAGAAACATAATAAACGTATTGATTGAATCAGGCGTCACTTGGCGGAAGTCCCTAACCATTGTCACTACATAGTATAAAACAAAGTCGCTTTCTCTGTCCCTATGTCCCTTTGTATGCTTAAATCTTTGAAACTACGCAACGGATTTTGATGCGTTTTTTTTAATAGATAGAGTGATTCAAGAGGAAGGTTTATATGTGCTTTTTATCCCGATATTCCCACGGGAACGGGAACCACGCGGGTGAAACCGCGGGCGGCCGCTAGTGAAAAATAAATATATGTACGGTCGGCTGCACTACAGACTACACAAAACTGTCAAAATTCTCCAATCGACTTTCAACCTTAACTCTGGTGCATTAAGTTTAAAACCGTTTGTAGATATTTGACATTTTGTGGTAGTCTGAAGTGCAGGCGACTGTACCTAGCTTTCTTCCGCAAATAATCGCAAAACTTGCACCTTCACCGATCACACTTAGAGTAGAGTAGAGTAGTGTGATCGGTGAAGGTGCAAGTTTTGCGATTATTTGCGGAAGAAAGCTACATATATTTATTTTTCACAACATAATAAACGCACAAACTTAAAATATGAAAAAAATAAACACATAAATTGACAATAACATTGCGGGTTGACTAAAATAAACATCAAACAAATGCTGTTTGACGCGTACGATACGAATCGAACCGAGCGCAGTCTTCGGTCGTCATCGTCATGTCGTCACTTTGTGCTAACATGGATGTAAGACGCGGCTGAGCGTACTGGACGCGGCAATGATGCATTCTGAATGTAAATGAATATTTTCTTAGTTTTGTTGATATTTGAATGCGGTTAAGATTTATTAATAAATTGAGAGTATTAAAACTAATTGCTAAATTATAATAAAAAATATGGAATTTTTACTATAAATTTATGGAGCATCAATTTTTGAAGAAATAATTAATTAATATTATATATTGAAATATTTGGCAAAACATTTGTTTTCACTTCAAAAATCGACCCATTTCACAGCTAGCTCCGAGACTCGAACCCACGACCTTTCACTGTCCTGGCGAATGCTCTCTCTATTTTCAATAATAAAAATTGCATTGTGAATGCAAACAAAAGTAAAAATCATCTTGGTCAATTTCTTTAATATGGAAATCGAAGCCAAAACCGTTAAACCGAAGAATTCTTATCTTAGTACTATGTCATACAGGATATCTAAGCGTATTATTAGCAAAATCGGCCAAGTGCGAGTCGGACTCGCTCATGAAGGGTTCCGTACCCACTTAACGTACCGATTACGTACACCTAGCAAAAATACCACTGTAATTTTTTGCAGAAAAATATAACTTTGTTTTTCATAGTATTCGTATGAATGACAAAGTTATATTTGCGGTTTTTGAAAATGTGTTATATCTCCAAAAGTTGTGAAGCCTACTTAGCTGTGATAGTTTTCCTTTTAACTTCGTCATATGTACTACTATCGTAAATTTTTTCACGTATCCAAGACCAACCATTTGGCTGGCAGGGGGGGGGACACATGACTCTAACAAAATTTTGCACTTTAAAGCTTAATAATTCACAAACGGATGCCTCAATAAAAAAACTGTCTTTACAAACCCACAATATTTTTAAAATTGCTATCCAACGACATCCAACACTATGGGGTAGACAAGAAAAAAAATTACATCCCCACTTCACGTGTAGGGGACCTAAAAAAATTTTTTTTTCAAAATTTTACTTTATTACTTTGTTGGCGTGATAAATACGTATATGCATGCTAAATTACAGCTTTCTAGTACTAAGAGTCTATGAGCTAGACTGGGGTCAGACGGACGAACGGACAGACGGACATGGCGAAACTATAAGGGTTCCTGACTGTTGACTGACTGTTGACTACGGAACCCTAATAAATATCATAGAAAGTCACTGAGCGAAGTATTAGGTAGATACTCAAATAACAAGCCAGCTTCCTTTTGTGTAGGATATCGATTAGGCGTAGTGTTGTTCATAGTGTAAAGTTTTAGATAAAATAATGAAAGTAGAGAATTTATCTAATTGTCTACCTAATTTAGATTTTATATAATTTTTATGCATTCACAAATGCAATAATCGAAAAATACCACCAGCCCTGTAACTTACAGGATTGATGTTTTTTTTCTATCACAATTTGTTAAAAATTGTGTAATTACAGAACACGGTTTTTTTTGTGTAATTTTAGGGAGGGCTGGGGCAAGGTCTAATTCAAAAACTCTTTATTTAAATAGATTTACAAAATGAAATACTTTTAAATCGTCAAACTTTTTTTTCCTACCACCCGTAGGAAATCTTTTATCTGACAAGAAAAATGGGCAGGTTGATACTCTGGAAGACGAACACTACCAATATCTACACATTGATGAGTACTTCATTTTCAAAATTGCATTGTGAATGCAAAAAAGTAAGAAATAAAGATAATTAGTATTTGTAAAACGTCTTTTTGATTGTTTGTTTGTTTGTTTGCATCGAATAGGTTCCGGAACTACTGGATCGATTTAGAAAATTCTTTTACCATTAGAAAGCTACATTGTTCCCGGAGTGACATAGGCTATATTTTATCCCTATATTCCCACGGGAACAAGTACCACGCGGGAAAAACCGCGAGGATTAGCTAGTCATCAATAAGAAAATTTTGTAGGTATAGTAACTTTGGCGGTTTCTCGGCAACAGCTAAAACGATTCTGAAAATAACTTAATCAGCAGGTAAGTAGCCACATTATTTCAGGAAAAACCATAGGCCATATTTGTTTACGAATATTTCCACGGGAATGGGTACCACACGTGGGTAAGGGGCTGTCCATTAATAACGTGAAAACGATTTTTTTAAAAGATTCTTCCATGATGTTCGTGCTCTCAGATCTCCGTGACTTTTTGACAGATTTTAAGCGCTACTATGACGTAAGAGAACACGTGACGGGTCGCTCGCGTGTTGAAAGAATAGGCAAAAAAAGAAAACATTTTTTGTTTTAATTTAACCCCTATCAAAAATGTGTGGAATGGATTCTACTCTCGTTTCTGAACAAACTATTTTCTTAGTTTCGCTAGAAGTATTTTAACACTTTTTGTAATAGGTACCATATCGAAAAAATTATCTCTATTACACATACCGTTTCCCAACACTACGCTAAGTGCAGAGTCGTCCTTATGGGAAATTAAACTGAACCAACAGCTACGAGCTGTTCTCACTTATCCCTCCTTTCCCTGGTGAGGGGGGAGGTAAATACAACTGTTCTTTTCTAATATCAACTTTATCCGTTATAATAAGTGAGATCCGTTTATATAGATAAATAAAGAATTTCAAGTAAGTACCTACGATTTAATTTTTAGTTTTTTGCATTCACAATGCAATTTTTATTACTGAAAAATGGAAAATGAAGTATTTAGAAAAAATCTACCCATCTAACAGACGTTGTGAGACGGGTCGATTTTTTCTAAATAGGGCAGAGGTACCCTTTGTGGCCACTTTAAGGATTTTTTGACTTTTAAACACTAAGTACTTTTTGGTATTTAAGACACAAATTATATCTTAAATTATAGATAATTTATCTACCTTTAAAGGTAAGTACATTTATCAAATTTATAAAAGTAAAATAGTTTTTTTTATATTACACACAATGTGTGAGAGGTGCCAAATGTACCGGTTTTGGCCACTTACTGATAGTTAAACTTTTGTAAGTATAGCGAAAAATCAAAACCAAACCCAGGTAAAATCTATATATTCTAATGCGCTAGAAACCAGTCAATTGCAAAACAACAATTTAATTGTAATAAAAATAAGTAAAAATTTTCATACAAAACATTTTTTAAAACAGAAAATGGAATTTATTAAAAAAAAAATCTTATGACATAAGGAATTCTATCAATAATAATAATAATGGTATTTTTAAATGTTATATTTTTTTGTGTTATACATTGTAAAAATTTAATGTTTAGAAATATAATTTTGTAAGTATTTTAAATGTAATAAAGGGAATAATAATAATAATATTAATCTTCTAATAATCCTTATTTATTCAATAAGGAGTAAAGAAGTCTCACTAATCACGCTAGAGAACTTTTCCTACCTTCAAGAAAGATTTGACAGTCACTTACCTACATAGGTTTAAAAACATAAATTGTTTGACTTAACATATTTAAATATGTGTCTTTTATTTTATTCCTAACGAAGTTGTTCTTCATTAACGGCAGACGTGAGTATATCCAAAAGCAAGCTGAGCTAAGCTAAGCTTTATAGAATTGTATAGAATTTCATTCAACTATCGCGAGAGTTTCAGCCCGTCTCAACGCTGGCCAAATCTGAAATCCTTCGGTTTCTTTGACTAAGTTTCAGGATTCAGGCCGAAAGTTTTCAGACGAGACCAGGGACGAATTCAGTTGTGTAAAATTAATAAATAAATGAGGAAATAGTTGTCAGCATTGACACTTTCAATGGTTTCGATAGGTATCACCACTGATGAAGGTAGGTACGGTACTAGAAATAAGTAGTTCAGGTGGCCTACCACAAGCTCTTATAGCAGTTATTTTTAAGTTGAGAGAGTGAGACGCCGCTATACGGCGTGTAGAGCGGCGTCTCACTCTCTCAACTTAAAAATAACTGCTATAAGAGCTTGTGGTAGGCCACCAGTAACGGACGAACGTAAACGTAATGTGAAACTACCCACCACTTTAAAAATCAATCTAACACGCACACGCAGTATTTACTAAACAGCCGGTGTAGGCCCGTGCGTCGTCCATGGTCGAAACAAAAAACCATGAAATGAACTTTTATAGCACGGTTCACTTTTGCCTTTAAATTTGGCTGAAGCAACCAAATTGAACAATGTAAATGTAAACGAATCATTCAATGTCAACTGGATATTGGCAAAATCCGAAAGGGAAACGCCACTGCACAAAAAGAAGAAGAAGAAGAATGTGCCCATGTATTTCTGCGCCTTTCAACCTAAGTGAATCAATTTGGTTGAACCGTGTAATATTAGCATTAGCTACTTACAAAATATTAAAACCTAACGAGTAACAAAATATTGAAATCTAACAAGTATAAAATAATTACCTTTTATCTAATTTCGTCCCTGTAAAATCGTGTTTCAGTTGTTTTATCCACGTTTAGTCTCGGATTTAATAACTCGAGAAGTCCCGGTGCGGAAGTTTAAATTTATCAACAAATCAGACTGCAGAATTCATGCTGCAGAATATACACGCGGTAGGAATCCGGTGTTTTGATTGTGCTGATTGCGATCAATTTTTAGGTAAACATAGACAGAAATACATGAATACGTTGAAAACAAAAACGCCAGTTCGTATAAGTAGTCAATAGTTAACCGCCTCTGTGGTCTAGTGGTTCACTCACACCACCGATTTCAGACCCAGAGGTCCCGGGGTTCGATTCCCAGTGGGGGTACATATTGTATTCGGTTTGGTTGGTATTAGGACTTGTTCTTAGTCCGCCTGGCTAGCTACCACCATCTTATCTTATTCAAGTCTGACGCCATAAAAATGATGTTTTCAGCATTATTGTGTTCCGGCAGTTGGAGATAAGATAGCCAGTTCCTCAGTGATTGACGATTCCGGGAGTAGGTAGTGCGCTTCCACCATCAGCCTTATCACCACTTAACATCAGTTGTGATGAAGGCTAAGTGCTACCCCGTTGTGGATAAAAAAAATTGTGCTTAATTTATGGATCTATAGTAGTCATCTAGTGTGTTAGTTTGTGGTTAGTTTACACCAGGATATAATATCAGGATTAAGGCATAAACAGACGAAGGACTTTTGTCCCGGCGGACAAAAAGTCCCTGTACGTCCAAAATATGTCCTCCGAGGACTTGTCGCGGACTCAACGCATACGGTGTGCGGTCATTTATTGCCCGGAAACGTACGTCACTATCAACCGCTCAATGCAGACTGTGCGTTGTTGCGCCTAGTTACGTTCGTTCTTTTTTTTACGCGGACTAAAATGCCTCGGTAACGATCAATCGCAATTGACAATGTTTACGTCATTGACGGACCAAATGATCGTCTACAGAGGCAATTGAAGCGATTGTCATTCGAAACTACGTGATTGATGCGAATGATGGAAAGCCCATTGACAATCGCGATTGACGCTACCAATTGATCGTCTCGCTGTGCGATTGACAGGTTTTTCGATGAGAAACATGGCGCGAGCAATTTGACGCATCGATTGAAGCTCCATCATTCGCACCTTCAATTGAAACGGTCAATCACGTAACAATTGACGAATGACGATTGATCGTTACCGGGGCATTTCACGCGAACTTTTGTCCAGTCCAGTCTCTCGGTCTCCGCGGTAATTTCGCGGACTTTTTGTCCGCGGTACTTTTAGTTCCTCGTGTGCGTTATTCGATACAATTTATAAGAGATTTATATCGATGGACAAAAAGTACCCGGAGGACAGTCCGTCGTCTGATTAGGCCTTTATTGTGAAAGAATATCGGGATTGAGCTGATTGCGAACAAGTTTTGGGTAAACAAAGACCTTGTAGCGTACCTACATTAGAACATAGCTCTGATTTAGTTATAAATAAACTAAGTACCTTGTTTAATATAGTTAAATCTATTTACGCTTTGCTTACAATGTAAAACAAATTAATTTACATTGCTTAAATTGTAATATCTATGTACAAGTATCCTATTCTATTGCTTATATAGTAAACTTAAAACTAATAATTTATGTTAACTTATATCTAAGATAAAATATATATTAATGTAAAAATAGTTCGTATAAAATCATATATTACAAAGATAAGTTTTATATTAAAATAATAAATTAACTTTGTAATATTCCTTAACAAAAGAGAATCTTAAATGTCAAGAAATAATTTTTTATCTAAATTTTATAAAATATTGTGTCATGAACAAGCGGACAAATCAATAATTTTTCTTATTATATATATTTTACGCACCGATCGGCCGGCCGCTGGAATGCGGACCGGTTTGGCGGGGCGACCTCTCCGCCGCTGCACTGCGGCGCTCGGACACCGAGCGCGGCCGGCAGTCGATTCTATACCTTCTCTCGCTGTATGTGTTTCGTATGCCTTCCGCTGCTTTTGAATTCGACTAACCAAAGCTGTGCCTAGTCTAGGTCTTTTAGCTAATAATATCTGTGTCCTTAGTGTATAAACTCATCTCTTCCTTCTGTGTTGTAATTCTGTGTTTACGTGTGTACGCAATAAACGTACCTACTATATTGAGTGGCGGATTTTATTCCTGTGCATCGGAATACCCTATCCCGCTTCATTGGTGACCCCGACAGAGCACACAAGATGGCCAACGAGAACGCTAAGTCATCGACAAGCGCAGATGAGACCCCGGCGAGCGGAAGCGACGTGAACCGAGTCAGTGTACGGGTACCTCCTTTTTACCCGGAAAAACCGGCGCTGTGGTTTGCCCAGCTAGAGAGCCAATTTTTTTTAGCTAACATCACCACTGACTCCACCAAATTCCACTACGCTGTAAGTCAACTGGACCCCGTCTACGCCTCCGAGGTGGAGGATATTATCGCCTCTCCACCGGCTCCGAACAAATATGAGCGGTTACGGGCAGAGCTCATCAAACGCCTGTCAGCGTCCAGGGAAAAGAAGGTGAAGCAGCTGCTGGACCATGAGGAGCTAGGGGATAGAAAACCCTCACAGTTCCTCCGCCACCTTCAACATCTTGCTGGACCCAACATCCCAGAGGAGTTCCTCAAAACTATCTGGACTAGCAGACTGCCCAGCAGCACTCAAACAATTGTTGCGTCCCAGTCCAAGGCGTCTTTGGAGGAGGTAGCTGAGCTGGCGGACCGAATACATGACGTCGTCCCTCCTTCCCCTCAAGTAGCGTCTGCAGCCGTGGTTCCTGGGAGCTCGACCGTCATGGGAAACCAGATCGCTGAGCTAACGCAACAAATAAAAGCGTTGCATACCAAGGTCGAGCGAATGTCGAGAGCAAGAGAGCGTCGCAATTCAAACTCCAACGGTCGCCGTTCTCGTGACATTTCCCGTTCCCGCGAAAATCGTTCGTCGTCAAATTATAGGAAATTCCCCTTGTGCTGGTACCATGCGAAATTCGACAGTCGTGCGCACAGGTGTGTAAAACCGTGCGATTATTCGGGAAAAGTGTAGGGCAGTGTGTTATGGCGGCCGACGCCTGTCCAAATTCTGGTCGCTTATTTGTCACGGACGCTAAAACTAAGCTCCAATTTCTAGTAGACACGGGCAGTGACATATGTGTATTTCCTAAAAAACTCATAAGTGAACATCGTCATAAAACTAGTTACGAGTTGTGTGCCGCTAACGGCTCGACGATAAACACGTACGGTTATGCACATTTTGTTCTCAATATAGGTTTGCGCCGCGACTTTGCTTGGCGGTTTATTGTTGCTGACGTAACACGGGCGATAATCGGTGTTGATTTTCTATCCTATTATAATTTAATAGTGGATGTACGCAATCGACGCTTACTAGATGCTAAAACTATGCTTAGTGCCCCGGCTTTGCTTGCTAATAAATTTTCTGTGTGTTCAGTTAAAGTTATGTCTGGTGATACGGTATACCATCACATACTAGCCGAATACCCCGACATTACTCGTCCTTCTGGCTTACATAACAAAATCATGCACAACACCGTACACCATATACGCACTACACCTGGACCGCCTGTGGCTTGTTCACCTCGTAGATTGGCACCTGATAAGCTTAAAATCGCTAAAGCTGAATTTGAAGCTATGTTGCAGTTAGGTACATGTCGTCCTTCGGAATCAGCGTGGTCATCGCCATTGCACCTGGCGCCGAAGAAAGACAACGGCTGGCGTCCCTGCGGTGACTATCGGATGCTGAACGCCAGGACAATCCCGGACAGGTACGCAATTCGGCATATCCAGGACTTTGACTACAACCTTTGTGGTTGTACGGTCTTTTCAACAATAGACCTCGTTAAGGCGTATAATCAAGTGCCTTTAAACCCAGCTGATATAGAGAAGACCGCCATCACTACCCCGTTCGGCTTATACGAATTTCCATACATGACGTTTGGACTTCGTAATGCCGGACAAACTTTTCAGCGTTTCGTCGATGAGGTGCTTCGGGGCCTTGATTTCGCTTTTTCCTACATCGACGATATTCTGGTCTACTCGAAAGACCGGGAGACCCACGAAGACCATCTTCGCCAGGTTTTTGACAGGCTGCAAAAATATGGTATGGTAGTCAACACCGCCAAATGTGTGTTTGGGGCGTCGGAGGTCACATTTTTGGGCTACAACGTCTCAGCAGCTGGCGTGAAACCTCCACCAGAGAAAGTTGCGGTCATCAAAGAATTCCCTGTCCCGAAAACTGTCCGTGAGCTGCGCAGGTTTCTCGGAATGGTAAACTTTTACCGCAGGTTTATCCCACAGGCTGCTCAACACCAAGCTCCACTGAACGCTCTATTGGTTGGTTCAGTAAAGGGCTCACATCCGGTTAACCTGGCAGCCAGCGAATTACTTGCATTTGACTCGTGCAAAGAAGACCTTTGCCAGGCTACAATGTTGGCGCATCCTGATAGCAATACCAAGCTGTCCTTAGTCACTGATGCATCTGACACTGCTATTGGCGCAGTATTGCAGCAGTTCAAGGATGACGCTTGGCAACCACTCGGTTTCTTCTCACGCAAGTTGTCCCCAGCGCAGGTGAAGTATTCTCCGTATGATCGAGAGCTTTTGGCCATTTACGGGGCAATCAAGCACTTTCGGCACATGGTGGAGGCTCGTGACTTTGTAATCTATACCGATCACAAACCTCTCACATTTGCGTTTCATTCAAGGAAGGAGAATTGTTCTCCCAGGCAGTTTCGTCATTTAGATTTAATATCGCAATTTTCTACTGATATTAGGCATATTTCAGGCAAAAATAATGTCGTGGCCGATACATTATCGCGAATAGAGGAAATAGTGCAACCTGTCGACCTTGATCAACTATCAGCATCCCAAAGGTCCGATAATGAGCTTAAAACTCTTTTAAACGGCGACACTTCACTTTGCTTAGAGAAAGTTAGACTGCCTGGTTCAAACCTTGAATTATACTGCGATGTGAGAGGTGACGTGAGACGTCCTTTTGTAACGCAGGATCTGCGCCGGCAGGTGTTCGAGAGTTTGCACTCATTAAACCACCCTGGTGCCAGCGCTACCGTCAAGCTTGTCAGCAGTCGTTATGTTTGGCCAGGTATTCGTCGCGACTGTAGAGATTGGGTTCGCTCTTGTATTGCTTGCCAGAAGTCCAAGGTAACGCGACACGTCTCGGCACCCATTGGCACTTACCAGCTTCCATCTGCTCGATTTCGGGATCTCCATATCGATCTGATAGGGCCACTCCCTCTTTCACAGGGCTATCGCTACTGCCTCACCGCCGTCGATCGTTTTACACGATGGCCTGAGGTAATTCCGTTACAGGATATTACAGCGGAGACGGTTGCAAGGGCTTTACTCAGTGGGTGGATCTCACGTTTCGGATGTCCGACAAAGATAGTTACCGACCGTGGGAGACAGTTTGAGTCAGCTCTTTTCAAGCACCTCTCTCAAATAGCTGGTTTCCAACACAGACGGACGACCGCTTATCATCCAGCATGCAATGGATTAGTGGAAAGGTTCCATAGGCAACTTAAAGCTGCCATAACCTGCCACGCTGATAGCAGTTGGGTCGAGTCTCTTCCCCTTGTCCTATTAGGTGTTCGAAGTACCTTTAAAGAGGACCTTAAATCATCTTCCGCAGAATTGGTTTACGGCGAGCCATTGCGTTTGCCTGGAGATTTCTTCCAGCCGAGTGACCCTGACACCGTTGACGTGACCGAGTACATTTCTCGACTTCGTACATTTATCAGGAACTTGCAACCATCTCCAGCTTCACGCCATAACTCGCGACGATCACTATTCGTATTTAAAGATTTGGCCACAGCCTCTCATGTCTTCCTCCGAGATGACACTGGGGCTGGCTCCTTTAAACCTGCGTATACTGGTCCACATGAGGTTGTGAAAAAGGGTGACAAAGTATTTAAACTTGTGGTGAATGGTAAGCCAGTCACTGTATCTATCGACAGATTGAAACCAGCTTACCTACATAGCGATCCAGACACAACAAGTCCACATTCTCATACAAATCAACCACATACACCCTCACACACTTCCAATCACTCGCCACACACCAACAAAAATACTACACAAATAGTATGTGATAACTTACCCGTATCCGAGGACGTCCATAATAAGGTGAAATTTACCAAATCTGGTCGTAGGGTAAGATTTCCAGAATTTTATCGCCCGTAGGACGGTCTCTGGAGGGGGGTGATGTAGCGTACCTACATTAGAACATAGCTCTGATTTAGTTATAAATAAACTAAGTACCTTGTTTAATATAGTTAAATCTATTTACGCTTTGCTTACAATGTAAAACAAATTAATTTACATTGCTTAAATTGTAATATCTATGTACAAGTATCCTATTCTATTGCTTATATAGTAAACTTAAAACTAATAATTTATGTTAACTTATATCTAAGATAAAATATATATTAATGTAAAAATAGTTCGTATAAAATCATATATTACAAAGATAAGTTTTATATTAAAATAATAAATTAACTTTGTAATATTCCTTAACAAAAGAGAATCTTAAATGTCAAGAAATAATTTTTTATCTAAATTTTATAAAATATTGTGTCATGAACAAGCGGACAAATCAATAATTTTTCTTATTATATATATTTTACGCACCGATCGGCCGGCCGCTGGAATGCGGACCGGTTTGGCGGGGCGACCTCTCCGCCGCTGCACTGCGGCGCTCGGACACCGAGCGCGGCCGGCAGTCGATTCTATACCTTCTCTCGCTGTATGTGTTTCGTATGCCTTCCGCTGCTTTTGAATTCGACTAACCAAAGCTGTGCCTAGTCTAGGTCTTTTAGCTAATAATATCTGTGTCCTTAGTGTATAAACTCATCTCTTCCTTCTGTGTTGTAATTCTGTGTTTACGTGTGTACGCAATAAACGTACCTACTATATTGAGTGGCGGATTTTATTCCTGTGCATCGGAATACCCTATCCCGCTTCAACCTCAACCACTTAACGTAGGTACCGATTCCTATCCTATACAAAATTCCTGATACATTTTATCACTTTGGAAGGCTTTCAAATTATTGACTTTTAGAAAAAATGGTTTGAGAAACCTGTATTTATAGATATCCCACACGAATATGTTTGATTAAAAAATAATAATAAGTGTGTATGTATGGATATTTTTTATTTGTAACCTAGTGGACCCGGTAAACTTCGTATCACCTCTGTCGTTTCGAGTCGTTTAGTCTTTTCTGTTACTTATTATTTACGTTTCTCGCCGCAATCTTCCCTGAACTTCCACAAATATTTCAAGATCAGGGGGCCGATTCTCAGGCAATCGAGAAAAGTTCACATTTATAGCTCGAAATTCAAATATAACACAGTTTTTGTATTGTGAGAATTTCACAATCGAAAAAGTTCGATTGAAAACCAGTCGAACGCAACGAGTGGTATAGACCAATAGATGTTTGTATACGAACTTAGCTGTCAAAATGAATTTGTTGACATGTGGGACAGATTAGTTTGTTTGAAACGTTCTAACTTTTCAATAGAAACCACAAACAAAATGTTCGACATACGAATTACGACACTGAAAAAGTTCGAATGCCTGAGAATCGGGCCCCAGGGGGCCGATTCTCACGCAATCGAGAAAAGTTCACATTTATAAGCTCGAAATTCAAATATAACACAGTTTTTGTATTGTCAGAATTTCACAATCGAAAAAGTTCGATCGAATACCAGTCGAACGCTACGAGTGGTAGAAACCAATAGATGTTCGTATACGAACTTAGCTGTCAAAATGAATTTGTTGACATGTGGGACAGAGTAGTTTGTTTGAAACGTTCTAACTTTTCAATAGAAACCACAAACAAAATGTTCGACATACGAATTACCACACTGAAAAAGTTCGAATGCCTGAGAATCGGGCCCGGTTTTCGATCGAACTTTTTCGATTGTGAAATTCTGACAATACACAAACTGTGTTATATTTGAATTTCGAGCTTATAAAAGTGAACTTTTCTCGATTGCCTGAGAATCGGCCCCCAGATTAGCCAAATCTGTCAAGCCGTTTCTGAGTTTGCGAACAATTTTTACTATGGGGTTAACCACGGAATCGCGAAAAGAAAATCAGCTGTTCCATACATTTCAGTCGAGTCGATGTTGTAATTTTGTATGGAACAGCAGATTTTTTGACTGAACCCACGAAGCACGAAGTTAAAAAGTACTTAATAAAAAAATTCGACGACTCTTGTAAGGCACCTAGCTTAAGGTCACAGCAGACTTATCAACTCGGAAAAGGATCGACATCGTATCGCCTTTCGCCTCGCCGTCAACCAGGCGTCAACCTAACGCAAACACGTAACCAAACCGGATCAGCGTCGGTACGTCGGCTCGGCTACGGCTAGGCGACGCTGCGCTTACGGCTCGCCCCACAGTGGTTCCATATAAAAAAATATGATAAAAAAATATAAAAAAAATAATAAAAAATAAATAAATAAAATATTGTGATTAGTTCATTTTCATTTTCAGACCACTGTGCGTAGAGCCGTAAGCTCGGGTACGGAGAGACGTGAGCGCGTGGACGACTAGCGGTAAGCGCGGGGATAGCAAGTTGAGCGACCCGCAAAGCGGTTCGTGAGCTGGGGTGCGATTCTCTAATGATGTTTCACCGTCACATCGTCGTTCACTTCGATTTCTTATGTCAAAATTCATAATAAACAAGAGAAAGTTGGGCGAAAAAGAACGTCGAGTTTGTTGATTGAATCTTAGGTGAGCATCAGGATGGCGGGTGTACTTCTCAGATTAGCTTAAATTTATTGCAGATATTTGGTACCTTCTGTGTACCTTTACGTACCTCTTTTAAAAATCTGTGTACCTCCGTATTTACTAAGATATTCAAATCGCTAGGTACACCCGCGGACCTGACGTCAGGTCCGCGGGTGTATTTTAAACCAATGAGTGTATCGTAGTGAATTTGTGTATAGATTTGGTACCTTCTGTGTACCTGCAGAAACATGTATTAGACTTCCATAATCCAATAAGGTATCGAAGATATTCAATACAATAGGTACACCCGCCAACCTGACGTTAGGATTTTTTTGAAACCGATGAGTGTATCGTAATGGTTTTGAGTATAGATTTGGTATCTTCTGTGTACCTGCAGAAACATGTATTAGACGTCCACAATTCGATAAGGTATAGAAAATATTCAAAACAATAGTTTACCCGCCATCCTGATGTCAGTATGGTGCATGCACACTGGTTCCATATTGTAAAATTAGGGACTTAGGTTGCACGTTTTTTTAGCAACCTCAATTTGATATCCAAGGAAATTAAATATATGTGTGGAGTATCTACACCATCGGCAAACCGCAGATAAGTTATTGATCTCTATGTTTACCTGGGTCAGTAAATATGTATCATACGAGTAAGTTTCGCATAACCTAAAGTTTCATAACCTTGATTGGTTTTAAGGAAAAGTTTTGATTTTGATTTTGATTTTGATAGTTAAGAATATTTTTCGTATGTAAGTTCTTTTTTAATCCTTGTAACACGTAAGAAAAATAGTTTTAATTCATTTTATGTACCTTTTATTCGTCAATTAATGATTTAAAAATACATTTAAAGCATTTTGATCATTAGGTTTGTTTTAAGAGGTTGTGAGGTTGTGACGTCTAAAATCACCCTTTGAAAATCCACCCAACAAGTTGTAAATATGTAACATAAGTTTCGCATAATCTTAGTTCATAATGATTGGTTTTAAGGAGAACTTGTTATACGCATTTAATTGTGCGCATTTACGAGTGTGAGACGTCATAGTTAAGGGTATTTTTCGTAACTCCTTTTTTTCCTCCTAGCCTGTAAGAAAAATAGTTTTAGTTTATTATACGCATTTGATTGCGCGTATTTACGAGTGTGACACGTCATAATTAAGGGTATTTTCAAAACTTATTTATTTTTTCCGCGTAACACGTAAGAAAAATAGTTTTAGTTCATTTTCTGTACCTTTTATTTGTCAATTAATGATATAAAAATTCATGTTATTTTAAATTGTTACTTTTTTGCATTTTCAATGCAATTTTTATTATTGAAAAATTGAAAATGAAGTATTTAGAAAAATTGAGTGTGTTGTGAGAGGGGTCGATTTTATCTTCATTTTAAATTTTTCAACAAAAATTCATTTAAAGCATCTTGATCATTAGTTTTGTTTTAAGAGGCTGTGACGTCTAAAAATCACCCTTTGAAAATCCACCCAACAACTTGTAAATATGTAACACGACGATCTCCGTGGCTAATTGATGTACGCACCGGTTTTTAGGGTTCCGCTATCTCTGGATGTCCCGACTCCTGAGTTCGATTTGTACATCATTATTTGATTACAAATATAATAAAAGTGATTGCGCAATTATACATTTTGTCGTCTCTTGGAAACCTTTACCCTTGAACATTGGTCTGCAGGTACACAAACCGTACCAAATCTATACCCAGAGTGTAAGTTTACCAATGCAAACGTTACTATCGCGTTTAAATTTGAATTGTATCTAAGCCTTATTTCTTGAAAATAAAGTACAATCTATGTGTCAAAATTGCACCATAGTCCCTATTTTTACAATATGGAACCAGTGTGCGCCATCCTGTCACCAGGGCCCTGTTAAACGAAACTTACAAGTCTACAATTATGTAAAAAGGGACTAATTTGTAGACTTGTAATACAAGACGTGCTGTTTAACCAAACTTACAAATAATATGTAAGAATTTTACAACTAAAAATCTTACATATTTGTAAAGTCTAATTGATGATTAAACGAACTTACCTTAGTGACGTTCTATCACAATGGGAGAGTTTCCTACAGTAATTTTTCTATGTAACTGTAACACAACCACCTTTTTTCAGCATATTATGGCAAAGGATTCGTTCATTTAGCCTAAAAACACCTCCCACCTCACCTCCGGTTCAGAGGCTCCTTGCAACTTTTTTTTTTTTACAAATACAAATTCTCTATTTGCCAAAAAATAGGGTGCTACAGTTTTGATGTTACTTTGTGTTCAACTTTTTGTTAATATTCGGAAACGATATTTGTATGGTGATGTCAGACTATTTTCTTTGCGATTTTCTACTACGTTCTAGTTCGTTTACTTCTTCAGATCTTTTATCAAACCCTTAATGACATTTTTGGTGCGAATTGTTGCACCTAGATTGTATATTCTGAACTAATCTGAAAAAGTTAGGTCGCTATGGTTGGGTAGGGCCATCTAGTACAATTTTTTGAACTAACGATGAAACGTCAAAAGAAACTCTCATTATACGAAGGCTTCATCCGAAGAGATTAGAGTACACATGTAGTTCCCCGTAACGACTCGCTAGTCACACACTAGAGTTAAAAGATATTTAAAAACCCAAAAAACAAAGAATTTTGAAGTTTATAAGGTAAAAGATCTGGTATCCCCGACAATAGACAATTTTAAACGGCATTCAAATAATTTATATTTCGACGTATTAATGGGTATGGTATGGGAGGGTGGGTTCTAGTCTCTTCGGATGAAGCCTTCGTATAATTGTGATAGAACGTCACTAAGGTAAGATCGTATAATCATCAATTATACTTTATGCTTCATCCTCGAGATTAGAGAACACAATGTGTAGACTTTGAGAGTGAACGAAATTTTAATTATTTGAATGAAATGGTAGTATAGTTTTTAATAAACACTGTTTACCATGACACTAATTCTTGCAGTGATATCATCATCATCATCATTTCAACCGTAGGACGCCAACTGCTGGGCATAGGCCTCCCCCAAGGATCTCCACAACGATCGGTCCTGCGCTGCCCGCATCCAGCGGCTTCCCGCGACCTTGACCAGATCGTCGGTCCACCTTGTAGGGGGCCTGCCCACGGAACGTCGTCCGGTTCGCGGTCGCCATTCGAGAACCTTTCCGCCCCAACGGCCATCGGTTCTCCACGCTATGTGTCCCGCCCACTGCCACTTCAACTGAGCAATCCTTCGAGCGATGTCGGTCGTTTTAGTTCTCCTGATCTCATCATTTCTGATTCGATCGAGCAGGGAAATACCAAGCATCGCTCTCTCCATTGCTCGCTGGGTAACCTTGAGCCTTCTTATGAGACCCATAGTGAAAGACCACGTCTCGCTTCCATAAGTCATAACTGGCAACACACACTGGTCAAAGACCTTAGTCTTGAGACATTGAGGAATTTTGGACGCAAATATATGCCGGAGCATCCCAAACGCTGCCCATCCGAGCTGGATTCGACGAGAGATCTCTTTCTCGAAGTTGGACTTACCTAATTGGATTGTCTGTCCTAGGTAGACATAGTGGTCAACAACTTCGAGTGTAATGTTCCCAACATTAACTGGAGCGGATGCAACATGGGCATTGGACATGATTTTCGTCTTATCCATGTTCATCTTCAGACCCACTCTTTGGGAAGCATTGCTGAGATCTTCGAGCATTGTGTTCAGGTCTTCCAAGGTCTCAGCCATGAGAACTACATCATCGGCAAACCGCAGGTGTGTTAGGTACTCGCCATTGATGTTAATGCCGAATCCTTTCCAGTCCAGTAGCTTGAAAATATCCTCCAACGCAGCTGTGAACAGTTTCGGAGAAATGACGTCTCCCTGTCTCACACCTCGCTGTAGTTGGATAGGATTAGAGCTCTGGTTCTGTAATCGGACCGACATGGTGGCACCTCGATGTACCTGTAGTCTATTTGGCACCTCTGGAGAGACTGCAGCACTGCCCAGGTCTCGATCAATCAAAGGCTTTCTCATAGTCCACGAACGCCAAGCATAGTGGCAAGTTATACTCTTCGGTCTTCTGTATAACTTGCCGCAGCGTATGAATGTGGTCTATGGTACTATAACCTTTTCGGAACCCGGCTTGTTCGGGAGGTTGGAAGTCGTCGATCCTGCGAGCGAGACGATTCGTAATGACTCTCGAAAACAACTTGTAGATATGGCTCAGAAGCGAGATGGGTCGGTAGTTTTTCAAGAGAGTCTTATCACCCTTCTTGAAGAACAGCATCACATCGCTTCTGCCCCATGCCTTTGGCGTTTTGCCCTCGAGGATGACAGAGTTGAAGAGCTTCTGGAGGACCTTAAGTATCGGCTTACCGCCCGCTCTCAGAAGTTCTGTTGTGATTCCGTCATCGCCCGCCGCCTTGTTGTTTTTGAGCTGCTTGAGAGCCATTCTAATCTCGTACAGGCTGACGTCCGGGATATCTTCGGTATAGTGTCGGGTAAGCTTGGCTCTAGGTTCTGTAGCCTTACTTTCAACAGGTGTTTGCGTGGAGTACAACTGTCCATAGAAACTCTCAATCTCCCTCAGGATTTCAGGTGTTGATGAAATGATACTACCGTCCTCAGCTTGCAGCCTCGTCAGTTGACTTTGCCCTATAGCCAGATCTCTAGCGAACACTTTGGAGCCTTTGTTGCGCTCAATGGCCTCTTTAATACGCTCGGTATTAAATTGGCGAAGGTCGCTTGTCAAGGACTTGGAGATCGGCCTATTTAGCTGTCGATAACGAAGGGCATCCGCTGAGTTCTGTAGTTTCATTTCGTTTCTCTGATCCATGAGTCGGATAGTGTGGCTGGAGAGTTTCTTTAATTTAGGACGGTGGGTTTTGTAGTGCTTGGACCTTACCGTGCGGACAGTATCCGCCACCATGTTGTATAGATCGTCCATATCGATGCTGTTCTCAGGGGCATCGAAGCGGTTTTGGAGCTCGAGCTGAAAGCACTCGGGGTTTTGAATTTGAGCCGGTATT
This sequence comes from Crambus lathoniellus, assembly GCA_949710035.1. Lineage (NCBI taxonomy): Eukaryota > Metazoa > Arthropoda > Insecta > Lepidoptera > Crambidae > Crambus > Crambus lathoniellus. The sequence goes on along the minus strand of OX453318.1, from coordinate 3,167,615 downwards.
GGTCGGAGCGTAGATTTTATTAGTCGAGATCTTTCCAGGTTGACGTTGATATTCAATGTGCCTCTAAGCATGCGGTGATCGCTTCCCGTCTTTACGGCGTTGATCACAACGACATCATTGAATATTTGCTTCCTCGTTGACATAATAAAATCTATCTCGTTTTTGACTTTACCGTCCGGACTAATCCAGGTCCATTTGCGGCTTACGGGCTTCTTAAAGAAGGAGTTCATCATGTAGAGGTTCTCCCTCTCCATGAAGTCTGCCAGCATCTGGCCCCTTTCGTTACGTTGCCCAAATCCAAATTGCCCCACTCTCCACTTATCACAACAGCGTTGTCCCAACTTAGCATTAAAATCCCCCATCACAACCGTGTAGTGGGTTTTATAGCTATGCATGGCTTTAGAGATCACCTCATACATAGCCTCCACTTCGACATCGTCGTGTTTCGAGGTCGGAGCGTAAACCTGAATGACATTCAGCGAATATCGTTCCGATATTCTGAGTATTAGGTACGCTACCCTGTTCGAAACACTTCCGATGGTAATCACGTTGTTGACAAGGGATTTATGGACGATGAACCCGACACCACCTTGGGACTGTTGGTCGCCCTCCCGGTGGTATAGTAAGTTACCGGATTGAAGGGTAATCGAGTCCTCCCCCTCTCTTCGGACTTCAGATAACCCAATAATATCCCAATGCAACTTACTAATTGCCTCTTCCAACTCTATAAGCTTCGCGTCGAGCCTCAACGTGCGCGTGTTGTAGGTTGCCAGGTCAAGTCGTCGGTGTTGGTAGCCGGAGCCTACCCGAGGATTCTTAGCACCCCCTGCCCCGCCGTTACCATAGCCGCTACCGTAGCTAGGAATAGCGGGGCCGCCGGGGACTGGGGGCCGATTTTTGTTGTGTGTATCCTGTGATATAACAACTTGTAAAGTACAGTAGAAAATCATATAAATGAAAATATATAAAATACCTAAACCATGTATTTCTGTTTTATTTTTATTTCTGTTTGCTTATAAACTAGTTTTCCGCCCGCGGCTTCGCCCGCGTGGACTACATGACGTTATCCCGCGGGAATATGATATTTTTCCGTGATAAAAAGTAGCCATGTTCCTCTCCAGGCTACAAAGTATCTGTCTCCCAAGTTTCAGCCAAATCCGTTCAGCCGTTTTGGCATGATTAAGTAACAAACATACAAACATCCAAACTTTCACATTTATATTAAGTAGGATAGGATAGGAAGTAGGATTAACTGTTGTGGCTACAAACTGCAACACGATTCTTTAATTTTTTCTAAATACTTCATTTTCCATTTTTCAGTAATAAAAATTGCATTGTGAATGTAAAAAACTAAAAATTAAAGTATCTTTCATTTTTTTCTCATCATCAAGCAAGATAGAAGAAATCTCTTCTAATTTCCCATTGTTAATGCATAAAACATAATTAATGATACTCTACTGTACTGTAACTGTTTTTAACTGTACTTAACTATACTTGGCTGTACTTGGCTGTACTTATAGGAAAAATGTGATAGTAAAAAACCACGAGCCCCATAAGTAGCTTTCAGGCGGGATTCGAACCCGCGCCTCCGGGAATCCGGAGGTCCGGAGGCTCTGACCAACTAAGCTACCGAAAGGCTTACACGACTCGTCGAATTTTGCTATCACTTGTTACGCTGTAGGCCATAATTGACTGTACTTGACTGTACTTGACTGTACTTGACTGTACTTGACTGTACTTGACTGGACTTGACTGAACTTGACTGTACTTGATGTACTTGACTGTACTTGACTGTACTTGACTGTACTTGACTGTACTTGACTGTACTTGACTGTACTTGACTGTACTTGACTGTACTTGACTGTACTTGACTGTACTTGACTGTACTTGACTGTACTTGACTGTACTTGACTGTACTTGACTGGACTTGACTGTACTTGACTGTACTTGACTGTACTTGACTGTACTTGACTGTAATTGACTGTACTTGACTGTACTTGACTGTACTTGACTGTACTTGACTGTACTTGACTGTACTTGATTGTACTTGACTGTACTTGACTGTACTTGACTGTACTTGACTGTACTTGACTGTTCTTTACTGTACCTGACTGTACTTGACTGTACTTGACTGTACTTGACTGTACTTGACTGTACTGACTGTACTTGACTGTACTTGACTGTACTTGACTGTACTTGACTGTACTTGACTGTACTTGACTGTACTTGACTGTACTTGACTGTACTTGACTGTACTTGACTGTACGTGACTGTACTTGACTGTACTTGTTTTTACTTGACTGTACTTGACTGCACTTGACTGTACTTGACTGTACTTGACTGTACTTGACTGTACTTGACTGCACTTGACTGTAGTTGACTGTACTTGACTATACTTGACTGTACTTGACTGTACTTGACTGTACTTGACTGTACTTTACTTTATCAACCAAGTTTCTTCTGTAAAAAACTGTAAATGAAATAAATTTTTAATAAATATTTTTTACTAGCTTTCCGCCAGCGGCTTCGCCCGCGTGGACTACACGACGTTATCCCGCGGGAATGTAACGTTTTTTTCGGGATAAAAAGTAGCCTATGTTCCTCTCCAGCCTTCAAAGTATCTGTATCCCAAATTTTAGCCAAATCCGTTCAGCCGTTTTGCGTGATTGAGTAACAAACATCCAAACATCTAAACATCCAAACATCTAAACTTTCACATTTTTAGTATTAGTAGGATTTGCCTTCAGTGAATATTCCGATGATTAGTTACGTGTTACCTACATTATAAAGTTAGAAGTTTTTCTTAAACTTGTAAAATAAAATAGTATCATAAACCTTAGAACTGTCTTGTCTTTGAAAACTCTTTAAAGTACCTAACTAAATCCAACTAGTGATCTATCTGTAATTTTATTTAATTTGCCCTCAGTGAATATTCCGATGGTTACCGTGTTACATTAAGAAGTTGAAAGTTTTCTAAAACTTGTAAAATAAAATAGTATCAACCTTAGAACTGTTTTATCCTATGAGTAATAATATTTATCCAAAGTCCGCAGCTACCGATGAGTTGATCAAAATCTTACAAAGTTAAAAAACCGAATAATAGCAGTGGCTATGGACATTTAAAATTTAAAGATTCTAACAATATAATGGGTGTCCCAGAGTTACGGGGCTTGACATGAAGAGAAAGTACTCTACAAATATCTCTGAAAGGAAACATTCTTTTATTTTTGACAAGAAACAAAACAATGCCTTCTTCTACACTATGTGTCGACCCCCTACATCACAGCGACAAAATATGGTACGTGTGAATAGTGTCGATGCAGCTTTTTGCAGTTGCGTTGTCGTTGTGCGAAAAAATGTTGATGTTAGTCCATTTTCACTAGTAGTTGTGATGTGGTTACGTCGTATGCAATGTGGCCGGCCGCTAGTTCGCAGTGTCGACGCTGGTGGTTGCGTTGTGATTGGCACTCAAGCGGTCGATAATGACGGCAAAATGTACATTTCGAATACAAAATGCGCCCTGCCCACGTGTTGTGGTTGTAGTACGTGTGGGTTGACACTATAATGAGTTGAAAGAACTATATAAGAACTACATACAAATTAAAATAAATTTAATGTAAGTACATACGTAAATAAGCACAAAAAACGAGATCACGAGACTGATCAAAAGCTGAAAAATAGCTGATTTAAGGTGCGACGATTTTTAATAAGGGATCGTGACGTTTTACAAAAACTTTCTTACAATCGCAAATAAATTTTAAAATGTTGCTACAGTTATTCAGCTATCTAAAAAAGTTTTCCGTTTTTCGTAGAAGTACTTCAATAGAACGTAAAGAGTGTTTTTGTAAACGTTGCGTCATGCACCCGCGGAGGGGCGCGGGCGATAAAAAACCCTGCTCTCCTCCGTTTTTGAAATCCAAGACGGGCCGCGCATTCAGGTCGTTAAAGGGAGTCGGAGCTTGCAGACGTTCCACGTAAAAATATTTATTTTTAAATAATCTAAAACTCAGCCGTTTATTTTTCGATTTTAATATTTTTCTGATATTTTTTAGTCTTGATCTATAGTTTAAATTCTTTATAGTGAAACATAATAATATCAATATAATTAAACTTACTCATAGTAGGATTGTAACGTTTGTTAAACAGGGCCCCGGATGGGAAACGGTCAAACTATCGTATTGAATATGTTTGATACCTTATCGAGTTGTGGAAGTCTAATACATGTTTCTGCAGGTACACAGAAGGTACCAAATCTGTACTCAAAATCATTACGATACACTCATTGGTTTCAGAAATATCCTAACGTCGGGTTGGCGGGTGTACCTATTGTATTGAATATCTTCGATACCTTATCGAATTATGGAAGTCTAATACATGTTTCTGCAGGTACACAGAAGGTACCAAATCTATACACAAATTCACTACGATACACTCATTGGTTTAAAATACACCCGCGGACCTGACGTCAGGTCCGCGGGTGTACCTAGCGATTTGAATATCTTAGTAAATACGGAGGTACACAGATTTTTAAAAGAGGTACGTAAAGGTACACAGCAGGTACCAAATATCTGCAATAAATTTAAGCTAATCTGAGAAGTACACCCGCCATCCTGATGCTCACAATCTTAGAGAATTGCACCACTGGTCCCGAGGCGAGGCGATTACGTTACGATTAGTGTGCGTTGCAGTAGGGGATTTCATACAAAGAATACTGAACCGCTCGATTTGATACGTTTACGATCCGTTTACGAGTTGATATGTCTGCTGTGACCTGTCGGTCAGAGCATTGGGCCGGGTTGCCAGGGGCGAGGCTTTGAATCCCGCTACCCCAAAAGCTACTTGCAGCGCTGGTTCTTTCTTTCTACAATTTTTTTTCAATATAAAACCGTTCTCTAGAAATCATACAGTAAAAGGTAATTGGTGTTACAATAAAAGTTTTCTTCCCACCATAATATTAACCTGAACCCAATATTTCAGCACCGTCAGAACTGTGGCTTTGATAATAAATCAGTCAGCTCCCGGCGCTGCAGGAGCCGTACTCTGAAACGCAAATCCAAAACTTCGGTTAGCTCCGTCCCTTTTATTCGATTCTGTCATGACTGGAGAGTGAGAGGGACGGGTATAACGAAGTTTCGGGTTTTGCGTTTCAGAGTAGGCCCTCAGGTACGGCAACTTTATCGGGGATGAAACATAAATTAGGAACGCATTTTCAATTAGGGGAGGCGTTAGTTTGCTTCCCCTGTGGGTTTGAGTTTGGTTTCTCCTGTTGCGTGTGGGACATACGGCTGACAAGTTCGACCAACTTGGTGGTAAAGTTATGATTGATATATTATACACACGAGGTATTTGTTCTAATATAAAAATACTAAGTACATAAGTCAGTGCAGTGCGATGCGCGCTCGGAAACGGACGCGCTCTATTGCATAGGTGTTGAATTAAATTACATATTCGTAATTTATGTTTAGCGTTTACTATCGCTATGGGTTCCCAACAAGTCAGCATCGTGCAGATCTGCAAGTCGAACTTCAATGAAGCTGATGTTTGCAGTGGCAAGGCGCTGCTTTTCCAAAACATGATGCCATTTCGATGGAGAGATGGAGGTGCGAAAAGTCTCCAGGACATCATAATCGTGCTGAAGGAGACCGACCCTGACGACGTGCCGTCATTCGTGGCGAAGGAGCTGCACTCTTGAAGGATATCACCTCCCTGAAAGCTAGTCTGGCTGAAGTGCAGTGTAAATTGGAGGCACACCAACACCAACACCATGATAACACCATGAGTGAGTGGTGCACGCACCACTACTAACCTATTAAGGAATAAATAAAAGAACTGATGCAGTTTAAAGATAGTTATTCCTAGAAAACGATTCTACTTTGTATTACATAGCTATCATGATCAAACTAGGGATCCTGCTTTGAGGACGGCCTCAGCTCGACTCTGTCAAATCACTCTTTCTTCTTAAAACTACACTTTATTCATGGTTTGAAATTCAAATTCCAAACAGGCTCATATAAAACTAGCTTTCCGCCCGCGGCTTCGCCCGCGAGGACTACACGACGTTATCCCGCGGGAATGTGATATTTTTCCAGGATAAAAAGTAGCCTTTGTTCCTCTCCAGGCTACAAAGTATGTATGTCCCAAATTTCAGCCAAATCTGTTCAGCCGTTTTGGCGTGATTGAGTAACAAACATACAAACATCTAAACATCCAAACATCCAAACATCTAAACTTTCACATTTATAATAAGTAGGTATATAAGTATTATATATAGTAGGATGTCACAGACAACAAAAACATTTCGTATAAAATTGCCCATAGAGTACAAATATACTCTACAGTACCGTACCTACCTACTGTTCTGTGGCTGTCGCTGTATCACAGCCTCAATCACGGCAGCTTGCTAAATGTTGCAATTTGTCCTAAATTGCTTAACGTGGTCGTGTCGTCATATTTGACAGGAATTGAGCAATTGTTATATTATCTAATGCAAAATTTCAGCCGTAATAAAAACAGTTGTACGGACTTCTAACCAGTGTGTCACTTTAGATGTGTAATTCTACCAAAACTCCACTTAAACTTACGCGATAGTTCTATAACTGCTTCGGGTGCATAGTTTAAACGTTCGGTTAAGTTTTTAATTTAGATTCAACAGTACATTTTTTTTGTTTAAGTTAATTAGATATACCTACTTATTTTACCTTTAATTTTGTAGTAAAAGAGAGGACCCAATGGTACAGTGGTTACCGCACTCGGCCTGCCATTGTTAAAGTTGCTGCTAAATCTATTTATATTATGGACACGTAAGCGTTATGCAATTTTTGATAGCAATACACGAGGATGCAGAAGATGTTACTATGGACATTGCGGAAACTAAATGTAAAAAAAGTAGCATTAACACGATGCAATGATCATGGATCAGTTTAGTAACCGGTGAAATATCAATTGGCACTTTCCTAGAAACACTTCACTATCCCTATACCAAGAGTCACGTGTCGTTCCGTTTTGGCGTGAAAGACGCACAAACAAACAAACACACTTTCACTTTTATAATATTAGTATGGATAGGCACATATAGACATCAGAGTAAGTTTTTTTATACCTAATCCTTGATCTAAATTTAACTTTTCTTGATATAATTTACAAGATTCTGTTTTCCCATTATAATCCATACTTACTAATATTATTGTTTTGTTGTTTGTTTGTTTGTTCGTTTATCCGACTTTCATGTTAAAACGGAGCAAGGGATCGACGTACGACGTACGACGTAGTTTTTGGTATCGGGATAGTTTGGGAGTTGGAGATTGGCAGGCTACTTTTTATCCAGGAAAAACATCACATTCCCACGGGATAACGTCGCGCGTCTTGTAGTCCACGTAGGCGAAGCCAGGGGCGGCAAGCTAGTCCTATCCTACTTCCTACTATCCTATCCTCTATATTAATGTTATAAATGTGAAAGTTTAGATGTTTGGATGTTTGTTACTCAATCACGACAAAAGGGCTGAACGGATTTGACTGAAATTTGGGACATATATACTTTGTAACCTGGAGAGGAACATAGGCTACTTTTTTTTCAGAAAAATTATCACATTCCGGCGGGACAACGTCGCGTCGTATAGGCCAAGCGGGTGAAGCCACGGACGGAAAGCTAGTACGAAATAAAATAATAACTTTGTATTATGAAGTAGCCCTGTTGTTAACCGCATTATTTCATTATCCCGTAATAAAAGGACATTGTTCTTTTACTTAATTAATATATAACGCATTAAATCTATTATCTTTTGTAAATGGGAGCCAATTAGTTGAAGAACAAAAGCTCCTATTATTGAGGGTGAAAAGATAATCTTAGTTAATTAATTTTATTATCTAATAGAAAAATGTATGTGTGTGTGGCGGACTTCTCGGACTCCTCGTCCGTGGCGCTGTGGTAAGATTAAGATTCATTTATTACAAGCTTTTTATTTTTTTATTGACTATGAGAAATAATAGTAGATTGTACAACAAGTGCATAAAACATACCGTTTTACCCGGGACGTATATATCCACCCGAGCCGTAGGCGAGGATGGATAGTCAATTCGAGGGTAAAATGGATTTTATGTACGAGTTATACACTCTGCTTTTCACTTCGAGTGTGAGGAAAATAAATTACAATATTGCAAAAAAGAAAAAATAAAGACTTCGCCATATTGGCGGGAAAACTTTGTTTTTCTTTTTTTTTATACGTGGAAGTGGCAGCACAGTTACTTAGCATAGATCGTAGTCCATAATGCTCTTGAAATACTTATTTCTTACAAAACTCGTTAATTTTGCCTAGTTTTATTTAATTAGTAACTAGCTTTCCGCTCGCGGCTTCGCCCGCGTGAACTACACGACGTTATCCCGCGGGAGTGTGATATTTTTCCGGGATAAAAAGTAGCCTATGTTCCTCTCCAGACTATAAAGTATCTATGTCCCAAATTTCAGCCAAATCCGTTCAGCCGTTTTGGCGTGATTGAGTAACAAACATCCAAACATCTAAACATCCAAACATCCAAACTTTCACATTTATAATATTAGTAGGATTTAACATGGATTATGTACAAAATTTAAGAAACAGAATGAAACAACAAGTTTATTTCATCATGTCAGCCGAACGACGCCCACTGCTGGGCATAGGCCTCCCCCAAGGATCTCCACAACGATCGGTCCTGCGCTGCCCGCATCCAGCGGCTTCCCGCGACCTTGACCAGATCGTCGGTCCACCTTGTAGGGGGCCTGCCCACGGAACGTCGTCCGGTACGCGGTCGCCATTCGAGTTTATTTAACGAAGTTTAATTACGTGTGTGACTGTTTACCTGACGACCTTTGTCTTAGAGTCTGTGACATAGACGAAGATTTTCCTTTATGCACTAGAGCATAAAAAGCGATTTTATGCAGCCTATACCCAACATAAACACGAACTTTACGAGCATGAGAAGTGAAAAGCTATTTTTATTTTTATTTTTATTTTTTTTATTAACTTGCGATGTTAGTTAGTTAGTTAGTGGGGGACAAATTTAACCCACTTCCCAGTGTATAGAGGTCTGGTTTAGATGACAATACAATATTTAAGTACAGTCAGCAAAAAAGCTTGTCATGAAAATGAAATTTTTACTGAAAACTTATTCACATGAAAACATGCACGCTCGACCTGCTCGGCCTGTGATCGTTGAGGTTAAACAACTTTCGCAATGGTCGGTCACGGGATGGATGATCCATAAGCTTCTCCGTGCATAGGAACTCTACAAGGAAAAATAGTTATTCCTAGCTTACCCGGTTTTCAAATGGGATTTTTTATCCTAGTAGTTCCATTGAGTAGTTCCAACATGGAACTAGTGGGATTTTTTCGCCCAGTAGTTTCATGGAACTAGAGTAACGTTTATGCATAACAAAATTGGTCCCATTTGAAATTGAAATTGAAATATGTACAGGCGAGTTGTAAATAAGTTCATTTTTATTTTAAAAAGAAAACAAACTGCATTCAAAGAATTTTAAATAATCGCCTGTCTGAACTGGGAATCGAACCCGCTGAATGTAAAAAAAAAATATTCTCGAATTTTATTGTACCAATCAAAAGGCTCGATTATACCTAAGCATTTCTTCTAGGTAACATACACCCAATTGCAGGAAGCTCCATTAAAGTTAAAGCTTCATTAAATCTATTGCTGTCACTTTTTCGTTCTTGACAACGAAAAGTGACAGCAATAGACTAAATGAAGCATTAACTTTAATGGAGCTTCCTGCAAGTGGGTGTAAGTATCTTAAATTAAAGGAAGACGGCGAAATTTAACATTTAATGTTGAATAACAAGTTTGTGCAGCGTTATGGATATCCTTTTGGGCGTTTGTGCACTACACTGAATTTTACCGATCCGGCGGTCCGTGTTTTTACGGACCGGCGTGGCATGAAAAACACGGATGGTTAGCTTGTGCACTTGTCCGGTTTTTTACTGGCCGGGGCAGCGCAGTGATCTCTTTGAAACTACACTCTACGGACGCGTTTTAAACGAGAGGAATAATGAGTTCCTTGGAACGTCGGCAATTACTTGCTTTATTGCTTTATGTACGAAGACGTAGAAGACAGAAAGAATTTTGGGTTCATCCTCTTATCAGTGAAAGGTACCTGCGGGGTCATTTTACCGAAATCACAATAAATTGAGGCAGGATGAAAAATTATTTTTTAACTACTATCGAATGTCTACGGCTAGCTATATAACAAAAAAAGTTTCATCAAAATCCGCTTAGTAGTTTTTGCGTGAAACACGGACAACAGACAGACAGACAGACGAACAAAAATTTCAAAAACCATATTTTTGGTGCTAGATATATTACGTGTTATTGGTGAGAAAGGCGCTTAAATTCATTTTGGCGTGCGTTAATTTATTTGCGATAACTCCTAAGATATTCATTTAAATTATATGGTGTAAAAGAGTAAAATAATGTGCATAAAATGCTTAAAGCAACTAACGTATTTAGATTGATAAGGGTTAATACTGTATCCGTTTAAATAGCTTTCCAAATTACCGCATTGTTCGTAACCATTTTTTAAGAGATAATATGGCTATAATATGCTATCCTTAAAAGATAGACATATGCTATCGCGGACTTTTTTGTAGATCTATAGAAGAGAAATATCCCAATTTGCATTATTTTTTTAAACCTCGAAAGGATTAGGCAGCGTTTTTGCTGAAAGCTCCCGGGCGGCTTGCCGTTTGCCGGCACTTTCGACAATTATCGTTATATTTCTACCAATTTACACAAAACTTTCATAAATTATATATTAAAACCTTCCTGAAGAACCACGCTACCTATTAGTGAAAACTGCATGAAAATCTGTTTCGTAGTTTTAAAGATTTAAGCATATATAGGGACAGACAGACGGGAAGCGACTTTGTTTTATACTATGTAGTGATTTATGATTAAAATACATCCGGAAAAAACCGGATGCTTGTATTTAATCAATTACTATAATAAATGATTAATTATTAAAATACAAGCATCCGTTTTTTTCCGGATCGGTAAAATTCAGTGGTAGTGCACAAACGCCCTTTCTGTGACTGTCGATGTCGTGCTCAAAACTTTAACATTCCAATGTATTACTAATGAGTGAAGATAGGAGTAATTAATTATACGTAATTTCCCTATCATAAGTATTTGATAAAGTCATAATGTGTTAAATAACACCAGCTCGATTGGTTTAAAAATGTTTGAATAATTTGGTGCGGTCTATTCCACCATTCGGCATAGTCGTGGGACGCCCCAGGGCGTCCAATGACTATGCCACATGGTGGCATATACCGCACCAAATACTGTAGATAGAAAATTTTATTGAAATAGGACTTTATTTTAATTTCAATAACAATAGGAACTGAATTAAAATATTTTTTTAAATAATAGCACGTCCAAACAGAGCATCGAACCCGCACCAAATTATTTAAACTTTTTTAAACCAATCGAGGTTATGTTACTTATCACATTATCAAAGACTAATGATAGGGAAATTAGGTATAATTGCTCCAATCTTCGCACATCCTACTAATATTATAAATGTGAAAGTTTAGATGTTTGGATGTTTCGATGTTTGTTACTCAATCACGCCAAAACGGCTGAATGGATTTGGCTGAAATTTGGGACACAGATACTTTGTAGCCTGGAGAGGAACATAGGCTACTTTTTATCCCGAAAAAATGGCACATTCCCGCGGGATAACGTCGTGTAGTCCACGCAGGCGAAGCCGCGGGCGGAAAGCTAGTTAGTAATACATTTAAATGTTAGAGTTTTGAGCACGACAGTCACAGAAAGGCTATCCGTAACGCTGCACAAACTTGTTATTCAACATTAAATGTTAAATTTCGTAATCTTTCTATTATTTAGGATGCTATGTTACTTAGAAGAAATGTTTAGGTATAATCGAGCCTTTCGATCGGTATAATAAAATTAAAGAAATATTTTTTTTTACATTCAGCGGGTTCGATTCCCAGTTCAGACAGGCGAATATTTGAAATTCTTTGAATGCAGTTCGTTTTCTTTTTAAAATAAAAATGAAGTCTCCTTTCAGTAAAATTTTATATCTTCAGTATTTAAGGTACTTTCCCTCCATGTGACATAGTTTTGGGACGCCCTGTATAGGTAGTCCACCCTTGATTTTTTTTTAATTATGTCGTTATGGTTTACACAATCCATCATCGTTTCAACTGTGTAGTCTTAATAGTTTTGAAATAAAGTGGTGGCCGTGATATACGGACGGACGGACAGACAGAGAGACATGACGAAACTATAAGAGTTCCGGATTTTTTGTTATTCGGCTACATAACTCAAATATCTAGTTACTTTGGTGACGTACCTAGTCGTAGTTACCAACGGTATATCTGTTCTATGTGATTGTATTGGAACTAATGGGATCAGTTTTATTATGCATAAACGTCACTCTAGTTCCATGGAACTACTTACTGGGTGAAAAAAACCCACTAGTTCCACTCAATGGAACTTCTGGGATCAAAGGTAGAAAACTGTGATTTCATTTAGTTTTTTTACGAAGAATTTGTTTCTTCTTAGCTTAGCCAGATATCAGACTTGAATTATTAAATTTTGTCCTCGTGGAAAACTGTGATTATATTTGGTTTTCTATGAGGAAGAATTCTTACTTCTAAGCTACCAGATCAAAGTACAATGCGTTTGCGCTGCCATATCATTGCTCCAAGAATTATAGTATTCAAGTTTTTATATAAAAGCTTGAAAACCGATCTCCATGTCTTGACTGTACAAATTGCAAACAAAAAATTTCCGCAAAAACACAACGAAAACCAACACCAAAACTGCAAAAATGCTTGGTGTTGGTTTTCGCACGAACTATCTCCTGAGGATGCCCCGGGTAAGGACGAAACACTATTTTCGATTTTTATTTCCGACAAAATATCTTGCTGTGCGTTGTTCAGCATGAAGGCCTGAAGCCACATTTCTACACGCGCGCGCGCATCGCAGCGGACGGACGTGTCTCAGAATTGTGTGACGTTTAATTAAATACGAAATTATTTCGTTATACTAAAGTGATAAGTACTTACTTAACGTGTAACGTGTTTAGAGTGAGGCAGCCTACATTGTTCTGATCGGCAACACGATGACCACACCGAGGACCCCACCTGATACTCCATCAGCAAGCGGAAGCGGAAATACAAGCGGTTCGGCTCCCAACTTAACGATTGGATATGATGATGAAGAGATGAATATTAACACACTTTATAGAAAGCGAAAAGAACGCACTCACGAGTACGACTATAAACAAGACATGTTGGACTTTCGCTCTGAAATCATGAATTTCTTGAAGGAATTCAGAAATACTCAATCACAAAGTTTTAGCCAAATACGCCAAGAGATCTCTGAAGTTAAACAAGAAATCAAAACAATAAAAGCTACAACTGAAAACCTAGCAGAAAATTTGAATAAGATAAGTTTTGAAGTACAATCTATTAAAGCCGAAAATGCAACAACTCAGGATCGAATTTCAATAATTGAAGGCGATATTGTGCAAATAAAAAAAACCCAGGGCATTGATTCACAATCCTCGAATACGCTACTCGCTAACCACGAAGAACTCATCTCTGAAATGAAAGACCGAAACGATCGTGAGAAAAATATCATTTTTGTGGGAATTAAAGAATCTAATGATAAAAATGCCTCAGCCAGGCGTAAGTATGACGAAGAAATGATTACAAAAATTGCCACCACATTGCACGAAAATTGCCCTAAACCAATAAATTGCATCAGATTGGGAAAATACAATCCCGGCAAAGATCGTCCCGTGAAGGTATGCTATGACAACACACACATACCAAAAGTTTTATTGCGCCACAAATCAAAACTACCGGAGAATGTAATGATATACTCTGATCAAACTCCAGCTCAAAAAACCTATTTACAGAGCATTAAAAACGAGCTGAAAAAACGACAGGACAGTGGTGAAAATGACCTCATAATCAAATACATAAAAAATAAACCTACCGTCATACAATATAAATCGAACAAAAAAAACTAAATACGCAGCAAAAACACATCGATGATTGTGATAAGCAGAAAAATGCGAACTATTTTTTAATAAATAAATACCAAGATATCACTACAAACCCTCAATCATTAAGATTTTTTTTATGTAAACATCCAAAGCATACACCCGCAAGGAAAATTTGATGAGTTAAAATGTATCTTAAAAACAATACCCTCTGCTACTCATATTGTGATACTAACCGAAAACTGGATTACATCAGAAGAGGACGCCAAATCTTACAACTTACCGGGCTATCAACACATCTTCAACTATAGGCCTAACAGCAGAGGGGGTGGAGTCTCCATTTATTTACGCAACACAATCAAGTACGAGATAACCGAAGACTTAATTCATGATAGAAATCATTACTTATGGATAAAAATTAACAAGCTTTCGTTAAATATAGGAGTAGTTTATAAACCACCAGACACGAATGTAAAAAAATTTTTAGACTTATTTTGCCCACAAATGGAAAAAAGTAAGAGGTGCATAGTGTTTGGCGATTTTAATATAGATACGTTGAAGAAGACTAGCAATTCCCAAGAATACTTGAAAACCGTCGAAGATTCAGGCTACACATTTTTGAACAAAAATACAAAGAAATACAGTACACGAGTGACTAGCACTTCTAGCACTATCTTGGATCATGTGTGGACAAACTTATCAAATCACGAATTTAATTTTTCTATCATAAAGTCCTCGTTATCAGACCACAGGCAAATTTTCTTGGAGATTTCAAAAATTGACCCACAGCTGAAGAAATCTATCACATATGAAGCACCAAACTATGAAGGTCTTCGCAACGATGCTTCGGTTAAAAATTTCATGAACAAAGACAACGATATCACTATCTTGGAAAAAGATATCACGGATTGCATAAAGAAAAACAAAGTCTGCAAAACAAAAATCTTAAATGCTCCACGTGAGGATTGGATTAATAAAGACATCCTTAATGCTATTAACGAAAGAAATCTTCTGTCTCAAGATCTACTATCTAACCCAGAAAATAAAGAGCTTAAAGAAAAATATACTAAGGTACAGAAGAGCGTTCATGCATTGATCAAACAAGCTAAGAAAGCACATTACTACAATTCATTCGAAAAATGTCTCGGCAATCCAAAAAAGACCTGGGAAATTATTGATACTCTGGCAAGAAACAAAACGCAAGATATACATACAGTCCCCAAATTAATAATAAACTCGATTCCTTTTACTGATGGCAACAAAGTGTGTGAAATATTTAATAATTTTTTTTCTACTGTTGGCAGTAATTTGGCTAATGACATTGATCAAAAATATCATGTAAGCACTACACACTCACTGATGTATAAAAATGACTATGCGCATACCATCTTATTTTCTAAATTTGAACCATGTACTCGCGATGAAGTTACAAAAATAATTAGAAGTCTAGATAATAACGCAAGTTCTGGCATTGACGGTATCACTACGAAGGCAATAAAATGCTTAAATGAAAGTATAGCTGAGAGTCTAGCAAATTGCATTAACAGGTGCTTTACGGAAGGTATTTTTCCCGACTCGCTGAAGATTGCTAAAGTTAGTCCCATCCATAAATCTGGAGTTAAAACTGACCCCAATAATTACAGACCCATTTCGGTACTACCTGTTTTATCTAAAGTGTTTGAACGGATACTCTATAACAGACTGTATGCTTATCTAAAAGAAAAAGGCTTTCTCATTAAACAACAATATGGCTTTCGACCTAAGTCTAACACCTTATCAGCCACAGTAGATTTAGTAACCAAAATAAAATCAAATATAGACAAGAAACACATAGCATTAGGTATATTCATAGATTTAAAAAAAGCTTTCGACACTATTAGCCACTCAAAAATAATTCTCAAATTACAAAACATAGGAATAGCAGGACCGGCCCTTAAAGTACTCGAATCATATCTTTGTAACAGACAGCAAATTGTTAAAATTGGTGAAATTAAAAGCAGTCCCCAAAAATTAAGCTATGGTATTCCTCAAGGTTCAATAATCGGGCCGCTATTATTCCTGATTTACGTCAATGATATTACCAATATAGGCTTGAAAGGTCATTTGACTATGTATGCTGATGATACATGTCTATTTTACTATGGTCATAATCTAAAAACTATCATCGACGAAGCACAAAGTGATCTTGACATATTAAATATATGGTTCTTGCATAATTTATTGACAATTAATGTTGCAAAAACATCGTACATGATATTTTCCGCAAAAAATAAAAAAATTGTAGACAACACTCCGCTTAGAATCAATAATCAAATATTGCAGCGATCCACTCATGAAAAATACTTGGGCTTGTGGTTAGATGAAAGGTTGACATGGGGGAGACATGTCGAGCAAATAAATAATAAACTTCGAGCCCTTTTGCGCTCATTGTGGAGGGCTTCAAACTTCATACCTTACAAACTAAAAAAAAATATATACAATGCATTAATAAAATCACACCTCCAGTATTTAATAGAAATTTGGGGAACCGCCCCTAAAACTGTCTTAAAAAATCTACAAATAACACAAAATAAATTAATAAAAGTACTATTTCACCTTAATAAATTTACCCCGACCAAGGATGTCTATAAAATTACAAACATTTTCGATATAAATACATTATACAGATATAATTCATGTATATTGATAAAAAAAAATATTTCGGGCACAATACAATCTGATTTAATATTTAGCCAAAGAAAATACAAATATAATCTTAGAAAGAAAAATAAACTTCACCTTCCTGTACCTAGAACACTAAACTATGGTAAAAAGAATTTAAGTTATGAGGGAGCACAAATGTATAATAATCTACCCGACTCAATTAAAGAATGTAAAAGTCTGTTCAAATTTAAAAAACAACTCCGAACATATTTCTCCAAAGAAACTTAACAAAAAAAAAAGGTTATGAGAAGGCAAATTTTTTTTTTTTTTTTTTTTCTAATATTTAATTTTTAAGAATAAAAATTAGTAAGTATATATACATTTAAAAAAAAACTTAAAGCACATCTGGCTAGTTATTTGCAAACAGAATAATAATAATAATAAAAAAAAAACTAACAAAAAAAGTATAATTACTTATGTATAAATATATATAGGTATATGAATAATTAATAATACATGTATATATATAAATAAAAAATAATTTAAAAAAACAAAATATTTCCTATATTTTTATATATAAATATAAATTGTAATAATGTAAACTTACATCTAAATCCGCTCAGTAATTTTTGCGTGAAAAAGTAACTCACTCACTCAACTCACAAACTTTCGCGTGTATAATAATTAGTGTGATAGAATAAGTATATAATAAATATATAATAATAGTACATATCATTATCATCTACTACTTATATTTACTTTTATAAAGCAAGCTACCTACTGTAATAAAATAAAAAAAAAACTCCATAAGCATAAATATAAAAATATATTTTTTTTTTCATGTCGACTCAATGTATTCCTTAATCTTATTTGTGTTGTGCATGCGCCGGCCTTGCCGGAACCAAGACCGGTTGTAGGCAGGCTGGTGAATATGTTGCAAAAAAAGATGCGCTGTGTGTGTGCGCCTGTGTGCGTAAAGCTAATCTGATAACCATTCAGCCATTAGTACTTAGTTTGTTTTGTTTATTTATAATTTAATGCAGTTGCGCTGCGCTTAATTTTAATTAATGTTAAGTTTTGTTTTGTAATCTCATTTTAAGTGAACATTTTATGTTTTTATGAGAATAAATGTCTTTAAACCCAAGCCATGGTTAAAGTTTTTGCAATGGTGCCCCTGTATATTTCGCTTACCTCGGTTTTAGAGTTTCTCAACCAAAATTTAAGGGTACGACAAAATTGAAACAAATCGTTAAAGATTAAAATTTGTATATTGGTACTTCGTATATTTTTTCATTTACATTTGAGTCAAGAATTATAATAGTTATCGTATAATCTTAGACGATTACAATAATAATTTATAAAGAATAACCCAAACATAACACATTCGGAATCATTAAAATTAAAATATTTAACAAATTCTATATAGGTTATTATTATAGTATACTATAAATAATATAAATAGTATTTATAATTTTAGAACAATTTTTATTGAACAAGTAGCTATTAAATAGTACAGAGTAGCCTATAGGTAATTGTCATTAATTATTACGAAATTTTCTAAACGATTATTATTATCTAAATAAGAAAGTACTGGCGTATTTATAATTTATACAATTTTCAAGACTGTACAAACACCTGTATGTTTTGGAAAACTTTTTGATATACTTAAAGAATAGTATTTCACAATTTGTCATTAAAAGTAACGTATTATTAAAATTTATTGCATTAAAATGTCTAAAAAAGTTACGTAGATTGTGCATCACATGCTTATGGCATAGTGTTGTGCAAGCTCACGCAAAATTGTGTCGATGAAGTTTTATCGACATCAACGTATGTAGAATTTCCACAACCAGCATGGGCTCGTTGCTTAATTGTGCAATTCCAGATACAAAAACGTTATTCTTTTCATAATTGTTACTCTGCTTTAAACATAATTTACTTACTATAACTAAATTTACACTAAAATTAATATCATCAAAATGGACAAATTGTTTTTGAGAAACGCAATCCAGATCTAGACACTACGAGCAAATTCCTGTGCAAAATATGTATAAAATACGTTGGTGTTTTTTTTGAACATGTCACAAAAAATCAATGATATAATAATATTTATCATACCACTATACTTCGATTAGATCACACACACTTTGGAAGACTATGAAAATTTTATTCAAAGAGAAAAACAATTAGTATTTCAAAAAAAGGAATTATATTTGCACAAACGCTATTGCTCTTATTTTCAGTACATAACTTTCACAATTGTTAATACTAAATTTACTAATTAAATTAAATTTACTGTATAACGGCGATGGTGTTCCAATATCAATAATTTAATTAGAAATTATATTTGCCTACTTATTTAAGTTGTCTAATACAAGTTCTAAATGTACATAGATTTAGAATTAAATTGTCGTTGTTGTTCATTTATAATATTTATTTATAATATGTAATATTTATTAAGACTTTGGGATTTACTATTTACAACAGTTTTACGCGGATTAAAAATATAAAAAAACTACCGATCAGTCGTAGGTGAAATCGATATTTGATAACAAAAAAAGCAATGTAGTGTACAGCACTAAACAATAAAAATATTAAAAAGCGTTTATTAAGGAAAGCTTTCCTTTTATTTGCTAAAGTAACGCGTATACAGGGTGATAAATATACAATTCATCCATTTACGGATAAAATTTATTCATAAGATTAGACAAATTTACACGAAGTATTTGGTGTTCTTTTTGGTATTAAATCCTAAAAATATATTATACTACGCCATAACCTTAAATTAAATCAGGACAGTATTTACAAGAGTTACATTAGTATGCGACCTGCGCTAGAATAAAAAAGACAACCTTTTTAAAAATAATCGCTGATTAACGTATGATTAGATACACTGTGTTAAGAGTTTTGTTTAATGTATGTATGCTAAGGGTCTTAACGTTTTTATTATTATTATTAAAAACCGGGCTGGCATTTGACCGCCATCTTGTTTGGCTAACAGGATGCAGTCTGAGATGTTACTTGCCTGCCCAGAAGAAGCCTAATCACTCTTGACTTCAGCATCTAATTAAGCATACATTGCTTTCTTTAAGCTCATTTGTAGCAAGTGATGCAATCCAAACAAGCAATGAATGCTTAACTAGATGCTGAATTTAGCCAAGTGTAATAAGCCCTTTAAAGCCCAACCCAGGTAGGGTTGTAAGAATCAGGGAAGACAGAAGCAGGCGGCTCATTCCACTCTTTAGCGCTTCGTTTGAGACGTGAAGTAGGAGGTTCCGTAGTTCACCATTATTAAAATTTTACCCTGAACGGGGAAATCTAAGCCATTATCATACCTACCTGATGTTAAATTTATCATTAGTCGTGGGCCACACAGGTCACACTGACGCGCGAACACATAGTACTACTCCCTCCGCAGGTCGCGCCAACAGCCGGACGCGTCAGTGTGGCCCCTCCCGTCCGTCTCAATATATTTGTTTTTCCCGCTCAACGCGGACGCAAGACGCGCCGCTCCAGTGTGGCCCACGACTTAGGCTGAATGTGAAGCGCTCTGCCCCCGGAATCCTCAACCATCCCACTAATGCTGCGGCCACACTATGGGAATACGCCAATAGACATCGGGATATGCCAAATTCCAACACAGTGTAGCCACGTCATCGCGATAATTAAAGCGATAATTTTACTGCGGCATTCACTACACCGTATGCCTTATGCCGATAGCTCGAGTGGCGATTATCGCGTGAATTTTTGCGATCGAGCGGCCACACTATGGCGATAAATTTTACGCAAAAATTCTCGCGACTATTCAAGCGAAGTTGAACATCGGCATATCCCCATAGTGTGGCCCCAGCATAACTCGAACTCAACAATGCTGAAATCATTTTTGTTATGGTGGCAGACTTAGATAAGATGGTAGTAGCTAGCCAGGCGGAGTTAGAACAAACTGTTCTTTAAGCAGTTTTCTATACCACTCGTGTTCAACTGTACATACGGTTTACACCAATTATTTTTAAAAGAGTATGAATTTATTAAAAAAGTTTATACACAACTCATACTTAACTTTAACACATTATACATAAATTTAGTGCATTTTATTGTTGTGGGGTGCTCATTTGATAGGCACAGAGGCACAGTCATCATTATTACTCAAGTAGTTTTAGCCTACAGAAACTGGCGACACTGTAAATAATTTTTGGTGTTATACTAAAAGATTTTTTGAGAAAAATTACAAATTGTTCTTTTACCAAAAAATCTTTCTTTAGTACTTTTTAATAAATTGTAATTCTTTTTTTATTTAAATTATTACAGTATTACCAGTTCATAATCACCGCATCTTTACAATGAATTTAATTAATTAAGTATATGAATGAAAGTGCTTTATGAATAAAGATATTATTGTGTTGTATCTAAACTATTTTTAAGAAATTGATTCCTATTAAAATGGGAAAAAAATAAAGTTTCGGATTTTTTATTGATATTTTTAAACAGCAGATAATTAATGAGAAATAATAATTGCAGAGAGCAAACAAAGAACTCTAAAAAAAATGCAAACATTGTAATGACAAGATCTTCAGTTTTAACTCTTTAATTATTAAGTAGGTATTTATCTAAAATTGCATTGTAAATGCATACAAATAATATAAAATCTCTAATTAAAGTAATTTTAAGTTGGAACTGAGGATGAATTTCTTAGAAATAGTTTTCAACATTCGTTTGAATATGAACGATGTGACTCTGTGATTTAGATCTTAGGATTTAGCAAAAAAATAACTGAAATCTACTATACATTTAAATATTTTGTACGTACCTTAAGCGTATGGGTAACACTGCGTGAAATTTTTAAATGAAAACTTTTTAATTTACATTAAACCCACTTGAGACTAGCGTCAAGCGTCCTTTTAAAAGGACGCCACATAACCTTCGATCAACAATAACACCTAGTTCTAGATACATACTCGGAGTGACAGATATGTAGATTATTTTGACAGTGTCAATAATACTAAGGTATTTCAAACTTGGAACGCTTCTTGTCATTTATAATGTAAGATCGTAACATTCGTAACCTTTTTTCTCTGTTTAAAAAAAAGTCAGTCTGGCCATATAAAGTTTTCATTTAGTTCGTGAGCCTTCATCTAGTACTACTGTTGATCGAAGTACATAACAAAAAATATTGTAAAATTGATATTTGATTTGTTAATATTTTTTGTTATTGGGCGTTCTTTTAAAAGGACGCTAGTCTCAAGTGGGTTAAATTGAAAAAATTTCATTAAAAATTACCATCGCAGATTTCAGAAAATACTAAATAACACTGCTAATTATCAAGAATAAGCTATGGTCACAAAATTCTTAAATGATTTTTCCATTATTAAAGCTATGTAATTCCTTTTAGTAATATATTACAATTTTATTGTTAAAGGAATATATTTATCATAAGTATGTATAATTTTTTCAAATCCGTTAGTGATTTTGCAGTTTTTTTATTTAAATATACAGTTTCTAGGTTTGCTACGTAATATATTAAAAACTCTACAAAACAAAACAGTTTATATTTTTACAGTTTAATATTTTAATGCAAATAATAAAATTTATACTATGGTAAGGTCATCTCATGTTTATTTAAAGACAAAAGTTAATAACAATTATAAATTAAGGTTAGGATTCCCGACAATAAAAACAATTGAAGAACATCACATATCGGTGGGGTGGGACCCCCGCGCGTCTCAGTATACTTAGCAAAATAGATAAGTAATTTTGAAAATGCAGAATTCTTAAAAAATAAATAAAGTTATGACGGCCGGAATGCCTCGCCTATTCAAAGACAATTGTTTTCATATATTTTTCATCAACTAAAACCAAGTATAATGCAGTTAATAGGATATTTGGATTGCGATTAGACGGATGTTTGAAATTTTATTTGATGCATTAATAGAGTATTGAATGGCCGGAATGACTAGATAAAATACTGTAAAATAACATATATTTTTTTCAAATTTTGACTACTTATCCATAAGGAAGGCCAGTGCCCCAGCAGTGGGGACATTAAATGGCTGATGATGATGATGATGATTGTGTACACTACTTGTGATTTACGAGTAATGCATAATTAAAAATACCCTATTTTCGGGAATCCTAGCCTTAAAGTGAATGTCTCTATGTACGGTTATACAATTATTTTTACGAATGAATTACTTACTATTTTCTTTGGTTGGTAGTGTGGATACACCCATTGGTACTGTAACAATTTCTTTTTTTCAAAAAGCATGAAAAAGCTGTTTATCTTATTTTGGGACACGATTTCAATTTCAGTGTTTAAAATTGCATTAAATCCTGTTGAAGTTAAATATTGAGAATAAAAAAAAACATTATTTTAAAATAAACTTCTGCTTTTATAATATTTTTGATTTAAGAAATAAAGTAAGAATTCTACATCAAAGTGATCAAAACAATAATATTGTTGCACCTTTAAAACTTCAATCTTTTGCGACATGAAATGACCATGAATCTAGAAAACTAGAAAAAGCCTATAATATGTCCTAAGATATAATATGTCTGAACTATGACGATTTATATAGGTACTGAGACTCACTAATTTCAAACTATTGTTTTTTATGCTCTTTGGCTGAAATTTACTGATATAATAATCTAGTATAATTGTTGTCTATAGTATAAAAAGGTATATTAGAAAGATTTAGGAAACTTGTGAAAGTAAGATCCCTTTTATTAGTAACTTCACTAAACCCCGTTACAAACTTCAAATTATATTTCTACAAACTCAAATTTTACGTGAATTCGATTACATTACGCTTCGCTCACTTCTTCTTCAGTTTTAATTAAATCTTTTTTACCCACTTTAATCAATGTTTGAGACTTCGTAATTATTAAATTAAGATTTATTTTTACACTGGCAGTGATTTTATTAATTTTAATTTACGTTGGATTTAGTCAATCTGGGATGATGAATCACCTTTATCGCGTTAATATTCGAAATTTGAGTTAGTTCAGATTAAAAGAGGATTTAGTCTTTAGGTTGTGCTTCCTTTTTTCATCTTGATTAGGCTGCTTGTCCACCACAGCGGAGTGAAGTTGCGGAGTGGTGAGCGAGTAAGAATTCACCAATAGAATTGCATAAAATCTTGTCCACAGAAGATGAGTGGAGATTATCTATAGGCAATTCTACTGAGGAACTGTTTTTGCTCACCGCTCCGCATCTCTTCTTCGCTTTGGTAGACATGCAGCCTTAAAACCTTCTTTCAGCCAAAGAACACTTTATGAACACTATAAATGTCGACAGTAAGCTATCCACTTGTCACGAAGAGTCCGAATGAATGGAATTTATCTTACATTGTAAAGACCCGGTGCTGCCCGACGTTGAGCCAACAGGATGCGGTTGGCAACGCACTTGTAGCAGCACAGGTAAGCCAAACATCACTTAAACAGTATCCTCCTAAACGCTCTTCTGAAATCTTTGTTGAAGATTGTGTAAATGACGGGATTCAATACAGAGTTCATGTATCCCAGCCAGAAAGCTATCGCGAACGCGTGGGATGGTATAACGCACTCTCTGCAGGCAGCTTTTAAGATATAGAGGAAGAAGAAAGGCAGCCAGCACGCAATGAAACTGCCCATGATCAACCCGAGGATTAGAGTCGCTCTCTTCTCTTTTTTCCTAGCTATTCTCTTCTTCTCCCTCTCCGGATCTCTCGGTTTGTGCGGTTTAGGCAAGGCGGGTTCTAATTCCGACTTGCTGGGTTGTTTCTCTTGTCTCCTGTCTGTCTTTTTGAAGAGTCGGAGCTTGAGAGGCTTTACCCCACCGCAGCGGCTTACGACGCCGGAATCTGAGGAAGAAGGTTCTAGTTCAGATACCATATCGGCGTCGATGGCAACGCTGGGCGCGCGCCCCCGCGACTGTTGGAGTTGGAGCTCACCGTTCACGGACAGGGAGGAGCTTCTGTGGGGGCAGGAGGCCAGAGGGTTCTTCATTACTTGAGCTGATGTCACTACCTGCGGAGAAAGAGTAAAGGTCTTTTGTGAGAGAACTGTCTCAAGTTCAGCGTGTCAACTTTCTTTTGAGGGGTTACCTATGGCAGATTTACTAAGATCCAGTAGCTGGCGCCAATGTCGCTGGTAATCCAGTGCTGGTTTTGTACAAGCATTTTTACGCGCCAGTCCAGCGCTGGTGCTCTCCCCGGCATGAAGTAAAACGTTCGGCAACTTACTGATACCGTTTTAGGTGCCTAAAATAGGCGACAGCTACATCTGGATCCATGTAAATGCGCTATTACTATTGGAGAGAGCTGTCATGCGTAATTCAAAAACTAAAGAAATTCAGGAATCGTGCTGGGTGTATTGATTAGTTGAGTAAAGGAGGATACTGTTAGAGCATTTCGTCTTAAGGGCACACAAACACAGCGCTCACCACAGCCGATAGTCACCTGTAAACCCTGAAACCCTGGGTATCACTGCAATAAAATCTTAATACAAAAATTTTAGAGCGTTTTGTCATTTCACTGCAGCTTCTGTACAAGTAAAACAACTGTTATAGCGACTATATAGTTACCCAATTTCGTACTTTCAAAAAATCTGAAATGCATAAAGAAAGATTTTAAATCTGCGTCATTTTGCGAACTTTGACGGATAGAAACGGTAGTTCAGTAACGTTACGGCTGGCTCGGATACATTAGGTAGCGTAGGGATTCCCAAAAACATGTAAGAAGCAACCTTTTCAGACCATTATGCATTATTTTATAGTTTAATTATGATTACCAAGCACCATCCTGAAAAGGTCTTCATCAGCTGTAGGCAAAAGACTGTAACGTCATCACTTGACAAGATATTGTACTTCAAGTCTTCAACTAAGGTGTGCTGATAATGATACTTATTGCCTTACCTTAAGGTGGTCTTTCCTCTCGTCAGGAGGAGGCGGGATAGTGTCCCCCGCTTCGCTCGTGGATATGTCCGAGGCGAGGTCACACGTCACCGTCGGGATTTGAACCTGGGCCGTTTCTATCGTCGATATTTGAGTCTCCCTGGAAAGTTTGACAAGTTTTTATGTCAGAAATTGTTCATTATGGCAATTTTTCAGGCACTTGCGAAAATGAACAAATATGCTAGCATTTATGAGATCTGAATTATACATGTTTATAAAATAGTGAATTTTCGTTCTTTTAAGTCCGAAGACGCTAAAACGACCACCGTTGGGCATGCACTTTTTCCAACATTTTGAAGATTAACAGGTCCTTTAGTGATAGCAGTTTTCTGCAGCAGGGCTCTAGTCTCTAAGTGGACTCTTATGGTACATACAAAACAAAAACAAAAGTAGTGGCTGCTCTAAGCTACAATAGACATCAAAATTAGCAGACCATTTTGAACTCACGTCAAACCATTTCGTCCATATTAGTTTGTGTGTGTGTGATGGACCTACCACCACCGTTTTGGTTGGTGGTAGGACTTGATCTTAGTCCGCCTGGCTAGCTAGCCAGCCATAACAATGATGCTGTGTTCCTGCCGTTAGATATAAGATAGCCAGTTCCTCAGTGATTGAGGATTCCGGGAGTAGTGCGCTTCCACCTTCAGCCTTATCACCACTTAACATCAGGTGTGATGAAGGCTAAGTGCTACCCCGTTGAGAATAAAAAAAAAGTGCTAAAGAAGTGTTCATAGTATTTCAAGCTTGTATTTACCCATTGTTGTTGGTGCCGAGGTGTCCCGGCGGCATGGGGTGGGTGGAGGGCATCGGCCTCGTCCCCTTGGGCGGATTGCTGAAGCTCGTCTGCTGCTCGTTCTAGAAACAAGAAGTAGACATTTTATTCATTTTTAAATTGTATTGGGCGTTAAGCGCTTTCGTGATCAGCCTGCCTAGGATGACCATCATTATATCACGCGATATGATACATATAGCACGTCATGCTGTCTTGCTTACACCTTAGTGGGGTGAGTAAGACAGCATGACGTGCTATATCATATCGCGTGATAAAAGCCGCTCATGCTAGGCCGGCTGGAAGAAGAAAATATTTTTTAAATTGTGTTGGGCGGTAAGCGCTTTCGTGACCTGGTGATGGTTGGAGGAATCCGTTGGCTGCAAATAGCCCACAGCAGCTCTTTATGGCGTTCGAAGGAGGAGGCCTATGTTCAGTGGACTCAGAATGGCTGATGATGATGATGTTAAAGCGTTTTTAACAATATTTGCAAGACATTTGATTTCCACAACTACATAGTATGCCGCACTGCAGAAACGACATCATCAACAGCTATTTAATGTCTTCAGTCTCCACTGCAGGGACACTGGCCTTCCTTATGGATGGATACAGAGGATGGGACTAGCTCGTCTCATTCTAGGAAGAAGAAGAAGATATTTAATCCGTTTTAAATTGTGTTGGGCGTTAAGCATTTTCAACAATATTTGCAAGACATTTTGATTTCCACAACTACATACTTCGCGGGCTGCGAGGAAGCGGCAAAGATGAAGTGAACGCGTTGTAGAGTATTAGTGGCCGCACTGCAGAAACGACATCATCATCAGCTATTTTTTGTCTCCACTGCTGGGGCATTGGCCTTCCTTATGGATGGATAAAGAGGACGGGCCATGACCAACCACGCGAGCCCAGTGCGGATGAGGGGGTGTTAACGACTACAAATGTAGCCAGGACCAACGGCTTAACTTCCCTTATGAATTTCAGAACGTTCCTTCACGGAGGAGCTCGAGATCAATTAATGTTTTTGGTCACCCATCCCGTGACCGACAGTTGCTTCACCTCAACGATCGTTGGCCGAGTGGGCTGCCCACTGCGCAACGGGCTCGTCAACGAAGCGAAATCCTACGAAATTTATTTGCTCCTATAGTGCGACAAGCTTTTCTGTTCCGGTGATTATCGTTAAAACTAAAACAGTTTTCATACGACAGTCCATTTTGACAGCTAATTTCGTATTGCAAGTGGCTCCTCTGTCACGGCTGTCACCGGAACAGAAAAGCTTGTGTCACTGTATTCGTCGCCGTCACGTCACGTCGCGCCACTGTCGCCGTGCCAGAGCAGTCTCGGCCTAACAGTTATAGTAAATAAAAACATGAATATCTAGTTATTTTACAAATGCAAAAGTTTGACATTCAATTACGCCAGAAAGGCTGAACCCTTCTAGATGAAATTTGCCCAAGATTCAGTGAATTCAGTGTGATGAAGGCTAGAGTGCCACAATCTTTTCTGTTTCGGTGGCCAAAATGTGAAACTAACGTGTTTTTTTTATGTCACGCGCTGTCAAGTTGATGTCCAACCATAGCGCCGCTGGCGGCTGAAGGTCGTAGAAGTCAGGGCCGGGTAAATTGCTACAAAAAAAGAAAAACGTCCATAGCGCCGCTGTCACCGGAACAGAAAAGGTTGTGGCACTGTAAGTGCTACACACCGTTGTAAATAAAATAATAATAATAAAAAAATAACAGTTTATGATTGCGTGACTTTTTATCCCGATATTCTTACGGAAATTGTAAGCACGCAGGCAAAAGCACTAATAGGACCAGGATGCCTATACCATCAACTTTTAGAAAGCGATTCCAAATGCACCAGGCATTCAGAATAAGTAGGTTCCTAAAATGAATTGCTTTATTTCGTACCATAACCTTCTATTTTAAAAACTAAATCGCTAATGAATTGCTGAATGTGAATGAACGAACGATTTGTGTCCTTAATTCTTTTACCCGTTTCTTTCACTCGACTCTGTCATACCCGGAGAGTGAGAGGGACGGGTATTACCTGCAAGTGTCATGTTAACTCGACTGAGTTATGTTATAAGTGGTTATAAGTCAAATAAGAGTTCTTGACAGCTAAGCGGCTGTGAAATGTCGCTGAATCGCTTGTCATTGACACAATAGAATCTGTCGTGGCACGAATAAGCGGAGCAGGGTGCCTACCATCAACTTTAAGACAGCGATTCAAAAATAGCGCGATGCAGAATAGGTTCCTAAAATGAATTGCTTTCTTTCGTACTCTGACCTTCTAAAAACTGGATCGCAAATGAATTGCTAAAATTTAATGACCGAACGATTTGTGTCCTTTTTCTTCTACCCGTCTCTTTCACTCGATTCTGTCATGCCCGGAGAGTGAGAGGGACGGGTATAACCTGCAGGTGACATGTTAAATCGACCGGGTTATAAGTCAAATAAGAGTTCCTGACAGCTTAGCGGCTGTGAAATGTCATTGATCGATCACTGAACCGCTCGTGGTACGAATAAGCGAAGCAGATCCTAAACAAAACCGCAATAAGAGTTGATGGTAAGCACCCAGATCAGTTTAGGTCCTAAACAAGTCCGCAATAAGAGTTGATGGTAGGCACCCAGGTGTCATATTATAAATAACATTCCTGAAAACATCATATTATCGATATTGAAAAGGCCCACGTTTTCTCGTTGTTGCCTAATACATATTTATCTGTCTGTCAGTGTCACAAAATGTTTCTCTCCTACCCAAATCACGTGCCGCGCACATTTTCTTGTTACACGGTAATGAGTCCTGTGCCGATGCTCGAAACTTGCGGATGTCTCGAGAAATTTAAATGAGAACAACACGCCATCTTACGAGGGAGCTGGTAAACTCTAATTTTCGTTTATGCAAAATGTTCTCACGTAAGATTTGCCGCCGTGATTGTGTTTTGTTTGAGGAGCTGGCTTCGAGTTTTGCATTTTACTAAAACTTTCACATTTCTTT
Source organism: Crambus lathoniellus (assembly GCA_949710035.1). Classification (NCBI taxonomy): domain Eukaryota; kingdom Metazoa; phylum Arthropoda; class Insecta; order Lepidoptera; family Crambidae; genus Crambus; species Crambus lathoniellus. Next base: position 3,138,260 of record OX453318.1, on the reverse strand, counting down.
TTCTAGCTTTAAATGAGTTTTTAGTAAAAATTTCATTTTTATGACAAGCTTTTTTGCTGACTGTACTTTAATATTGTATTGTTATCTGAACCGAACCTGTATACAAAATTTCAGCTCCATCGGACACTGGGAAGTGGGTCAAATTACGCTTGGAAGATTTGTCCCCCACTAACTACCAAACTAACTAACATGGCAAGTTAATAAAAAGCTTCTAATAATTTTAGTTAGTTTTGAACTTTTAACCCCTTCTGACGCGAACCGGACGACGTTCCGTGGGCAGGCCTCCTACAAGGTGGACCGACGATCTGGTCAAGGTCGCGCCGGTCGGTCAAGTCGCTGGATGCGGGCAGCGCAGGACCGATCGTTGTAGAGATCCTTGGGGGAGGCCTATGCCCAGCAGTGGGTGTCGTACGGCTGAAATGATGATGATGCACCCCTTCTGTAGTCTAGTGGTACACACCACCGGTATCAGACCCAGAGGCCCCAGGTTGGATTCCCAGTGGTGGTACATATTGTATTCGGTTTGGTTGGTGGTAGGACTTGTTCTTAGTCTGCCTGACTGGCTATTACCATCTTATCTATATATCTAAGTCGGATGCTATAACAAATAACAACGATGTTTTCAGCATTGTTTTGTTCCGGCAGTTAGAGATAAGATAGCCGGTTCCTCAGTAATTGAGGATTCCGGGAGTAGTACGCTTCCACCTTCAGCCTTATCATCACGTAACATCAGGTTTGATGAAGACTAAGTGCTACCCCGTTGTGTTTAAAAAGTTGTGAACACACGAATAGGTTTGTACCATGGAACCAAAATTCCATGTATGGGGAGCCCCCCGTTAATTTTTAATTTTTATTTTTCTACCAAGTTTCAACTGTGTAGTCTTAATAGTTTTGGAACAAAGTGGCTGTGACATACGGATGGACGGACAGACAGACAGACAAACAGACATGACGAATCTATAAGGGTTTCGTTTTTTGCCATTCGGCTACGGAACCCTAACTAGCCTATTTGCTACTTCCTACCTAAATCTATATTATTGCTTTTCATTTAGTTCCGTTTAGTTGTTCTGGCATGATTTTGTTACAAACATCCATCCATAAGGCCAATCTTTCGCATTTATAATAATAGATCTCCTTACCGGTCTAGGCCTAGGGTTTTTCCTGATGCCCCTCCTCGCTCTCGCCTTCGCCGCGAAGTATATCCTGATGTAGACGAACACCATGATGCAGGAGGGGATGTAGAAGCTGCCCAGCGCCGAGTACACCACGTACCCGATGTCGTCGGACACCTGCAGACAAAGAAGTTTATTAGAAACATTCAATATCAACTTATACTCATCATAATCATCATCATCAGCTTTCAGTAGTCCACTGCTGAACATAAGCCTCCTCCTTCAGTAGACCCCATCTGTCCGCAACGTAAAGAAAGAGAGTAATAAGCTACCACTTCATGGCAGAGTGCCCGATGTACGCGTCACTGCGCTGGGAGCTCTTTGAAACGGACAAGCTTAAGGAAGAGGATCTAAAGCAGTTAACGATAAGTCAACTCAGCAGGTAGGTACTGTAAGCGCACAGGTAGGTTCGAGGGTCCGACGCCGGTGGGGTAAATGATAACCCGCCTCCCCCTGCTTTCAGCTGTCAGGGGACTTGGGGAACTGGGTGAAATGGTCCCGACCTAGGTCACCTAGGTGACTGATCGACCGTCCGGCTTCGCTGGCGTCCCCCCTATAAATAATAATAATAATAATAGGCCTCCTCCTTGAGCGCCACAAAGACCGGATGTTATCGACTTGCAGCCAACGGCAGCCCGCAACCTTCACTAGGTCATCGGTCCACCTAGTTGGGGGTCTTCCCACGCTTTGTCGTTCAGTTCACAATGCAATAGAGTAATTATAGGAAATATTGTGATAGAAAAAGCCCTGTAACTATGTAGCTTTAAGACGGGATTCGACCTAACAAACTATCACAATTTTTCCTACAAATAATGTGTTTTAACTGGTTTCTACTTTTGAGTTCCATTTACTGTTTTTCTTATTACCACACTTTTATTAGCTTCACTTGTAACTAAGTCACAATGTAAGAAAATCTTGGAGTTCAATTTTAACCTACTTCTAAGTGTCGTATTGATTTGAAACTTTGCAAGTCCATATGGATCCGATGACAATACAATAATTTGCTACCATCGAGCTGATCTGATGATGGAGTCAAGAGGTGGGCAATAGAACTCTTCAACGGCTGCTAGGAAACCCCTCGAGTTTAGGCTCATTTGTTTTATTCTAATGAGACCAATTCGCTACACTAAACTTGATGGTGAGGGTCTGATGATGGAGCAGGGAGGAAGCCAGTGGCACTCATTAATGAACGAAACACTTCGAGTTCTGGCTCATTTGTTTCGTTCTGATGAGACCTATTTGCTACACTTGGTGGTGAGGGTCTGATGATGGAGCAGGAAGAAAGGCAGTGACACTCCTTAATGACCAATAGGAAACCCCTCGAGTTTGGGCTCATTTGTTTCGTTTTGATGAGACCTATTTGCTACACTTGGTGGTGAGGGTCTGATCATGGAGCAGGAAGGAAGCCAGTGGCACTCCTTAATGACCAATAGGAAACCCCCAGAGTTTGGGCTCATTTGTTTCGTTCAGATGAGACCTATTTGCTACCCTTGTTGGTGAGGGTCTGATCATGGAGCAGGAAGGAAGCCAGTGGCACTCCTTAATGACCAATAGGAAACTCCCCGAGTTTGGGCTCATTTGTTTCGTTCAGATGAGACCTATTCGCTACCCTTGTTGGTGAGGGTCTGATGATGGAGCTGGGAGGAAGCTAGTGACACTCCTTAAAGACCACTAGTTACTAGTTGAAACCTTTTGAGTTTGGGCTCATTTGTTTCGTTCTGATGAGACCTATTTGCTACACTTGGGGGTGAGGGTTTGATGATGGAGCAGGGCTTAAGCCAGTTGCGCTCCTTAATTACCAATAGTAAACACCTCGAGTTTGGGCTCATTTGTTTCGTTCTGATGAGACCTATTTGCTACACTTGGTGGTGAGGGTCTGATGATGGAGCTGGAAGGAAGCCAGTGGCACTCCTTAAATACCACTAGGAAACATTTTGAGTTTGTGCTCATTTGTTTCGTTCTAATGAGACCTATTTGCTACACTTCGTGGTGAGGGTCTGATAATGGAGCAGGAAGGAAGCTAGTGGCACTCCTTAGAGACCACTAGGAAACCTTTTGAGTTTGGGCTCATTTGTTTCGTTCTGATGAGGAGACCTATTCGCTTCACTTGGTGGTGAGGGTCTGATGATGGAGCTGGAAGGAAGCCAGTGGCAATCCATAATGACCAATAGGAAACACCTCGAGTTCTGGCTTATTTGTTTCGTTCTGATGAGATCTATTCGTTGCACTTGGGGGTGAGGGTCTGATGATGAAGCAGGGAGGAAGCCAGTGGCACTTTTTAATGACCACTAGGAAATCCCTTGAGTTTGGGCTCATTTGTTTCATTCTGATGTGACCATTCGCTACACTTGGTGGTGAGGGTCTGATGATGGAGCAGGAAGGAAGTAGGGGTTCCGCTTGCGCATCCAGTAACTAATAGACTCCACTTGAATTTGTAAGTCTAAATACATACAATCACGCCTTTGAGTTATAATGTTTACGGGGTGGGCAGAAGACCCATGAATGGATTGTGAAATCCATTACCATCCATCCATGGCTTGCCATTTATTAAACTAAAAAGTAAAAAATAAATATATAGTTTAAAAAACTAAAACAACACACTTTTATAGAAACAGACTAAAAAGTACAAAATAGGCGTCTATTCAGTAACTGAAATTAAAAAGCGTGGTGCGCCCTTTGCAAAGCATGCATTTCAAGTACTTAATATAGACAACGCGCACCACGCTTTTTAATTTCAGTTACTGAATAGACGCTTATTTTGTACTTTTTAGTCTGTTTCTATAAAAGTGTGTTGTTTTAGTTTTTTAAACTACATATTTATTTTTAATTATCTTTAACCGGTATTATAAGCAGTTTTACTCTACATGCTAGACTAGCTTATCAGCTTCAATATTAGAAATAGGTTATTGTTACTGGAAATTTCCTTTTGATATCTAGTTGCCCGTCAGTCGCAACGCTATGAAATCCATCTCTAGAGGTAGATTCCATTTGGATTAAATCTGATTTGCTAATGCTGAGGCGCATCTCCAGGTAAATTGATTGACATTGACGCAACTGCCTATCGGATCAGATGAGTGTCTATGGTGAATATAGGTAGCAACTAGATGTTATATTTTAAGATAGATTTTATATCTGCATAGTCTCGTCTGTACACTGTCTTGATCAATAAAATATTTAAACTATGTTTAACTCAAACATTGTTTTGTCTTTGTTACACAAATGTCATTTCTGATTTGAGCAAAAGAGACAAAACAATGCTTAAGTTAAACATATCTTAAATATTTTTATGAATATTTTTTTTTATGTCTGACGCCATAACAATGATGTTTTCAGCATTATTGTGTACCGGCAGTTAGAGATAGCCAGTTCCTCAGTGATTGAGGATTCCGGGAGTAGTATGCTTCCACCTTCAGTCTTATCACCACTTATCATCAGGTGTGATGAAGGCTAAGTGCTACCCCGAATAAATAAATAAATATGACAGTAAGATATTCAAAATATGCAACGAATTAAAGGCTCCCACACAGAACTGCGAATTTCTATAAGCATGGCCCTTCGCAGATTCGGGCGATGCGATGCAATTTCGCAGTTTTGTGTAGGAGCGCCTAAAGCGGTTTTTATTTATATAGAGTAACTCAAGAAGAAGGTTTAAGGACATCTTAGATTTCTGCGCGAACTGCTAAGTAAAATTTCATTTTTATGACAAGCTTTTTTGGTGACTGTAGGTACTTTAATATTGTATTGTCATCTAAACCAATCCTGTATACAAAATTTCAGCTCCATCGGACACTGGGAAGTGGGTCAAATTAAGCTTGCAAGATTTGTCCCCCACTAACTAACAAACAAACTAACTAACTAACTAACTAACATGGCAAGTTAATAAAAAGCTTGTAATTATACTCTCTATTGCACTACAACACAACATAGAGGTAAAAAAAGAAACAATATGTGAGCAATGGTGGACTTAAGTATCTCTAAAGATATCTCTAAATTCATCTGCTTACATCTGCATTGTACCAATACATTTAAACCTTGAAATTTAGACGAATTTAAACGGTGGGAAAATGTTCTATTAAACTGAATTCAATATTTATTGCATACCTTACTGAATACCATAGGGTGTTAATTTTATAAAAGTATATTTATGGACCCAGTAGGGTATATCAATTTTATTGAAGGAGGAACATTTTCTCTCGAATCACGCTGTTTATGGATGCAGGCCACATTAAAATCCGTTAATAAGCCTTTGGGTGAACGAATTTATTCATATAAGTCGAGAAATAACTCATTGAGCCACAAAAATAATAACCAAGCTGTTAAAATATTGGAATACACGCAAAGTGTTAATTCCAACTGTCTATTGTGGGTTAGGCTAGGTTACATTCGTTTGCACCAATGATACTCAAAAGCACATTAAACTACGTTTTGTGTGCAACTCTCAATTTAATAATTCTCATCTAAATCTGCACAAAATATCGACGGAATCGATCTTGATTTTACTGTTAGGACATATCCTACAGTTAAATTAAGATCGATTCCGTCGACTGCCCAATTGTCGAACGAGTATTACCAGCGTAATCACTCGTGCCAAACATTTTTACCCGAGTACTTAACTCGTGTAATGCGTAACAATTTTTTCCCGTTAACCCGGAGCTTACGCTGGAACGGCAAATATGCTAATAAGGTAACCTTAAACACAGGAGCTCCGATACATTATTCACCTGTCCGACCCAATCCACATACAGGGTGATTGAAAATTTCCTCCTTTTGTATAATCACTTAGGTTGTGGTGCAAGTTAGGAGAAGATCGTCATTTGGACGTTTAGTTTTTTCTATTGATGGGATTAGAAAGAAAGAAAGAAAGAAAGAAATAACATTTATTAACGAACACACCACATAACACATAAGTACAGACAAAATACAGAGAATAACAATAGACAAATAAAACAGTTTACAAAAAAAGAAAGATAAAAACAAATAGACAACAAGCACATGGTGTGACGCTAAAAGGCCCTGACTCAGCACAAAACTCCTGGGCCATCCGTAGGTGGTTAGGATGACCCAGAAGCGCTGTTATTCTGTCAGGGCCTTAAGGCTCGGACAACACTTAAACAAACAAACCGAAATAGAAACAACAAAACAGAAACATAAACGAGTGGAAGAGCAGTAGGTACATACATTCAGATAAAAAGAAAAAGAAAAAGAGAGCTTGAGATTGAGAGAGAGGGTGAACTAAAAAAAAAAAAAAGACCTTTTAAAACGCAAAAACCAAATCCAAACATCTACACTGTGGGCATAGAGAAAGATAAATGTATTTAAAATCTAGTCTGTAGTCTATGGGTAAAAAATGAAAATGGCGCAAGCAAACATGGCGTGTAATACATACGATGTGATTAATCATCATGTCAGCCGAACAAAGCCTACTGCTGGGCATAGGCCTCCCCCAAGGATCTCCACAACGATTCGGTCCTGCGCTGCCTGCATCCAGCGGTTTCCCATTGCACGACCTTAACTAAATCATCGGTCCACCTTGTAAGGGGCCAGCCCGTGCCCACGGAGCGTCGTCGTCGTCTGGTACGCGTTTGATCTGGGTCCCGATCGCGGTAATTCGACGACGCATTAGTCGAGTGTACGTGCAGTTGAAGTGCAGTTGACGTGCAAAACCGTTTTTAATAACGCGCGGCTTTGACAGTGCGACAACGTTTTCTGTTCCGGTGATAATCCTTGGAACTAAAACAGTTTTCATACGACAGTCTATTTTGACAGCTAATTTCGTATTGCAAGGGGTTCCTCTGTCACGGATGTCACCGGATCAGACAGGATTGTAGGACTATGGGCGTTTGTGCACTACCACTGAATTTTACCGATCCGGAAAAAAACGGATGCTTGTATTTAATTAATTACTAATATAAATGATTAATTATTAAAATACAAGCATCCGATTTTTTCCGGATCGGTAAAATTCAGTGGTAGTGCACAAACACCCTATAGGTTTGCGTGACGTGTGCGTCGTTGTCATTACGGCAATACGAAGTTGAACGTCAAGACCCAAACGCGATGAAGACGCGCTGCATAGAATTACGGCGATTGGCCCGCTGTATGTATGCGATATTGTTGGAATTGGATAATATTTGAGTATGGCGTTCCATTTAGGCTTCCTAACAAATGTGCTAAATTTCGTAAGTGTCTGTACTGTATGTTTCGTAAGTGCGTGTAGGTATGTTTGTCCACAAATTTCTCGAAAACTAAAAGTCATAACAAGATGGTTTTTATTTAAAACAGGTGTATTCGAATCGAACCTAGTGTTCAAGTTTCATCGAAATCGGTTCACTAGTTTTTGAGATATCAGTACCTATCTTATGGTACAATTAACATGAAATAAAAAAGTAAGTTATCTAAAAAAAATACCTACTTCAAAATTACCTGTCAACTGAAAAAGAAAAATTAATATCTTAAAAGTACCTTCTATTTTAGGGTCGGTGCCAGCCAGAAGCAAAAAAAAAAACAGAAAAGGGCATTTTCTAGTATTCAATAAGTTCTTCTAATCGCTCCCCTCTCATATTTCAACCATACGGCCTCTTTATTTTGAAACTTCTTTTCAAAGAATTTAATCTTTCGAGTCCATTGTCCGTTCCTTTGGAATATTGGTTGACCGTATGAAAAGTGAGTGTGCTGTGTGTTGAAATCTGAAGAATGCTCGCTAATCTAGAACCATTATCTTTTTATCTTTTATCTTATCCATATTGAATCGAGTGTGTATTCGTACTTTGGCTTTTGTCAAACTGTTGTAATAAGATGCTGTATTATTGGAGGAAAAGTCTGTGACTTGGCCTGACTGAGATAATAAAATGCTATAATGTGGCATGAGTTTAAGTTTTCAGATAATGGAAACTATGGTGTTGTACATTATGCACCAGATGTTTTGATAGCTTTGTTTGCTTAGATAAATTTGAACACTCTGACTGCTTATATAAATATGAAACAATGAGTGCCTAGATATTTTGAACACCTTGCGCGATTACAACAATATGATGATTCCAATCAATTTGACGCTGACTGTACAGGCTCTAAGGCTTATTTTTCCGACCACGACAATCAGCGCCCTCTGAGGCTCTGACAAAATCCAAATTATGTGGCGCGAACTCTATCTGTAATCTATACTTCTGTACTAATATTATAAAGAGGAAAGATTTGATTGTTTGTTTGCATCGAATAGGCTCCGAAATTACTGGACCGATTTAGAAAATTCTTTGACCATTAGAAAGTTACATAGGAAAGAAAGAAATAAATTTTATCCCGATATTACCACGGGAACGGGTACCACGCGGGTAAAACCGCGAGGATCTGCTATTGTGAAGTAAAGTGAAAAGTATATAAAGATAAAACGATAAAAACGGTAAAATAACGAGTTAAAATCCTGAACCATATAATAGGAACGGCAGAATCGATTCGGTTTTGAAATGGAAAGGATGTAACACGTTGACAGCTCTCTTGCCCAAAGAGGGGGTAAAAGAGGGGCATTTGGTTTAATGGCTCCTGTCGTAGTAAAAGCGAAGGGTGCCGTTGTTGAGGCCCAAAGGAAATTTAGTTGACAAGTCTAAAAATGGGCCCCCATTTATAATAATATGTTTTTTGTGGATAGGATGGTTGAAACTATCTTAGGAATATAATTATATTATGGAGCGCATAAAATAATTGTGATTGGTAATACAAATGGAGAACAAAATGAGTTAGTTATTTAAATGTTTACTTTTTTGCATTCACAATGCAATTTTTATGGTTGAAAAATGGAAAATGAAGTATTTAGAAAGAGTCGTTTAACGACTCCGTACTCCGTAGCTCAATGGTTAGAGCAGTCGCCCGGATAGCGAAAGGTCGTGGGTTCGAGTCCCATCGGAGCTGGTTGTGAGACGGGTCGATTTTTTCTAAAAACTTCATTTTCCGTTTTTCAAAATGAGTTAGTATTTATAATTTTTGTATATCTAACTGCGCCCGCGGTTTCACTTAAAGCTTCTGTTCTTATTCCTTGTGTTTCTGAGGGTTTCCTCATTACAAAGGTTTCTTAATCAAAAGCAAAACTGTTCATCAATAATCCGTGAATATTGTTTCAAGTTGTACGAAAATAAAGAAAAAGTCGTTTACTATAATTTTAGAATTTACAGAAAATTGTTCTTTCTTGAAAAATGGAAAATGAAGTACTTATTTAGACAAATCGATGGGACTCGAACCCACGACCTTTCGCTTTTTTTTCTAAATACTTAATTATCCATTTTTCTGTAATAAAAATTGCATTGTGAATGCAAAAAACTAAAAATTAAAATTACTTGTTCTTTCTTTTTTCGGATAAGAGCAATAATTTTAAGTCAAGTCAAGTCAAAAACTTTTTATTCAAATAGATTTACAAAATAAAATACCTACTTTTGAATCTTCCAATATTTTTTCCTACGTTAAGGACATAAATATTAAAAAAACACATTCATCATCATCATCATTTCAGCCGTATGACGCCCACTGCTGGGCATAGGCCTCCCCCAAGGATCTCCACATTACCCAAGTATTATTTAAGACCGTCTTTAGAGGATCAAGTGACACTCTTTATATTGGTGAACGATAAAAATTACATCTAAATCCTACTAATATTATAAATGTGAAAGTTTAGATGTTTGGATGTTTGTTACTCAATCACGCCAAAACGGCTGAATGGATTTGGCTGAAATTTGGAACACAGATACTTTGTAGCCTGGAGAGGAACATAGGCTACTTTTTATCCCCAAAAAATGTCACATTCCCGCGGGATAACGTCGTGTAGTCCACGCGGGCGAAGCCGCGGGCGGAAAGCTAGTGTATTATATTTAAAACTCTTGCGTTACTGACTGACTGACAGACAACGCACAGACGAAACCACTTAGACCTGTAGCCCATGGACATTCAAATTACGAAAAAGGTTACCGTTTGTCTTCGTGAAATTGTTATAGATTTCGCCATTGTATACATATGCTATAATATAAGCGAAGTCTTAAAGATCGTAACTCGCCGTAACCATAATAGTGATAAGTTTAAAATCTCCAAATATGTTAGTTATTTACATTTCTAGGTTACCGCATTGTTTCGCTATTGTCATGTTGTACAGCTTTGTCCAATTACCATACGTAATAGTAAATGCTAGTTCCTAATATTTTATCTTGTTTGTTATGTCAGCTCTCTCTCGGGGTGCGAGCTAGATATCCTCCACGCGTGCTCACCTGCTGTTTGTCTCACTCTTTGTTCGCATACGCTGGGAATAACAGTATGAGGGATGCCATCTCCCTGAGGAGGCACCGTTCGGAACCAAGCTCCCCCTTGGCCACGCATCCCTCGGCGACGGTACGTCTGACACCTTGGATTGGGTTTCGATTGATTATCTGCCACCACTGTAAGTAATTACTTACAATCAAGAAAATTACTTACAGTGGCGCCCAGGGTGAACCGTCCCTCCTACTGTTCTTCCCAGCGTATGCGAACACAGAGTGGGACGAACAGCAGGTGAGCACGCGTGGAGGTTATCTAGCTCGCACCCCGAGAGAGAGAGAGCTGGCATAACAAGTTAGTCCTGTAGCCACAGGACTAACTGGGTGCAAGAAGCTGAAATTTGTCATGTATGTGCCTTGGGGAGTGTAAGTGAGCACTAAGAGAGGATTTTTGGAAATTCCCCCTCTAACGGGATAAAAAAGGGGATCCACGCAAACGAAGTCGCGAGCGGAGCGCTAGTCAGGACATATACGAAAGCTTTATCTATTTCAAACTTCAGCAAAATCGTTTAACCAATAAAAACTTAACATCCACATTTATAACTTTCGTGAGGGTTCCTCAGCAGTTTACAAGATCGTTTTATTCTACAAGAAAACGTTACTTTTTAGGTTCACATCAAATTACTCAAATTGATACGAATCTCCAGTTTTATCTCAGCATTAAGGTAAAGACAAGAGTCGAAGTTACAAATGGAATGACTAAAATCACTCTGAAGGAACTTTCTATGGTCCTGAAATTGAGGTTCAAATTTCAACTCTACGAGTTTGTGTTAAGGTAGCTTCTGGTTTAAAAACCATGCTCATTACTCGAAAAGAATACCGCAGTTAGGAGAGTAGGGATGTGTTGTGCACGATAGGTTATATTGTATGTTGTCAATATAATGTTGGTGCGAGTTTATTTAGTTTTAATTTTAGACAGAATATTGTTAAATACAATGATAATTGTTTTTAAAAATAACTAAGTTATTTTCATTATTTTTACTGATATTTACTGAATCTCAGTAAGTCACCCAAGTATATGCGCCAGATATGCACACGAATAAGTTTCATTGTAATTTTCAAATGTGAAAACAAATACCAGTTATATTTTATCTACATGCACAAACGAAAATATTTCGTTAAAAACACAACTTTTGAATAATAAATCAACAGGCTATTTGCACTGATTATATTATCATATCCGTTGTACAGGTACCCATCCCCATACCCAGGTTAAATAACATTTGAAACTAACATGGACTTATCTTTTATCACTTTATCTATTATGAAAAAACGGGATTATCACCATGTTTAAATTTGTTTTCGATATTTCGGCGCACTTGCACACGCCATCATTTAATGCTTATAAATAAGATGGATTCTCATTTACTGAAGTTTTAGTCGTTAATTATTAATTGTATAGAAAAATATTGCTGGATACGAAAACATCGATACTTTTTTTAAAGCAACACTAGTTGATAGCAGTTTACGCGCCGCGGACGGCGGGAGATGGTCGCATTTCAGCGTGTAAGTGAATTCGTGACCTCTGCGGTGGCAGCGGCGTGCGGTGGATCAAGCTGTGTTTTAAATCAGCTGGTGCTTGGCTGCATATTCATATTTACAGTGATATTGAAAAATATTGATAACAGTTAATAGTAGATTGTACAACAAGTGCATAAAACATACCATTTTACCTGAGACGTATATATCCACCCGAGCCGTGGGCGAGGATGGATGCAATTCGAGGGTAAAATGGGCTTTATGTACGAGTTATACACTCTGCTTTTCACTTCGAGTGTGAGGAAAATAAATAACAATATTGCAAAAAAGAAAAAATAAAGACTTCGCCATATTGGCGGGAAAACTTTCTTTTTCTTTTTTTTATACGTGGAAGTGGCAGCACAGTGACTTTAGCATAGATCGTAGTCCATAATTCTATTGAAATACTTATTTCTTACAAAACTCATAAACTTTGCCTAGTTTTATTAATTTAGTAATTTAACATGGATTTTGTACAAAATTAAAGAAACAGAATGAAATAACAAGTTTATTTAACGAAGTTTAATTGCGTGTGTGACTGTTTACCTGACGACCTTTGTCTTAGAGTCTGAGACTTAGACGATGATTTTATTTTATGCACTAGAGCATAAAAAGCGATTTTATGCAGCCTATACCCAACATAAACGCGAACTTTACGAGCATGAGAAGTGATAATTATTTTTTCATCCCATCGATTCGAAAAGCGATGATTGTTTATCTAATAACAGGGTCCAAAACGATTCATTTTTTACCTGTTATGACAAGAGGGTATAAATGAGATTTGAATTTTGAACAGCTTCATAACAGGGTCCAAAACGATGAGCTTTGAATTTAGAGCATAATTAAAGAAGCATTGGTTGGAGTGTAGCAAAGGGTGTGCAGTACTTAAAAAAAATTCAACTGATTTTGTATGACCGAGAAATTTTCAAAAACGGAATTTTATAAAATTGAGATTATCTCGTAAACGGTGAGTTGTAGCTAAAATCTAACAAAATTTCCAACCCCCTACGGCATCCCCGGAGATACTTATAAGGAATCTGATGGACATATATTTTTTTTATTTAATTTTTTTTTTTATTTCAAAACTCAATTTTTTTTCTTGCCCGACTAGCGCTATGATGTATCCGAACGACAAAGAAAGGTAGGTAGTTTGAGTTGTCTTTACTGCTTTTCTTATAGAGAGGGATGAAAAGCAGAGTGTATTACTCGGCCGCAAAATTATTTTCACCTCGGGCGGCGTATATTGAATCCCTCGCTGCGTTCAGGATTCTACTTTAGAATCCCTCGCTGCGCTCGAGATTCTACTCTAGAATCCTTCACTGCGCTCTGGATTCAAAATAACGCCCTCGCCGTAAATATATTATTTTGCTCCCTTGTAATACAATCTACTATTGTTAATGAAAAGGAAGGCTTTGTTTTAAAGAATTTTGTAGGAAACCAGCGTCAACTTTAGATTGTATTCGCGGCCTTTCTTCCTATAACTCCATTCTTCCTTTCCTCCTGAATTACATCTTCAAATTAACCGATCTATCTTCCTGCCGGCGGCGCCGCCGCCGCCGCCGCGCCGCCCGCGTCGGTTGTACGCCTATTATCTTTTGAACTACGCAACGGATTTCAATGCGGTTAGCATGAGTAGAAAAAAATCTTAAAGCTGAAGGTCTAGGTTTCAGTAGTACACAACGAAATTGTACCCGTTCGAAGCCGGGCCGGGTCATTAATGCATTATTATCAAGACTACTTTCGAATTGACACCGATCCCAGTTAATAACAACCTATCAAAGAATGACCGCGATGAGATAAACGTATGCAAATTATTATTACACGAGGACAGAAGCGCGGGATCCGTTAAAATTAAAATGGAGTACTTAATAACTGTAAACATTATCTTTGGGATTGTACGAGCAGATTACTTTGACGTGGAGTTACGAAGGGACAATATAATGAGAATAGGGTAATTTTTGTTTAGGGTCTTATAGATTAGACTTCATTTAATACTATACTACTTATTTGGTTGGTGTTAGGACTTGTTCTTAGTCCGCCCGCCTACCACCGTCTTATCTATGTCTGACGGCATAACAATGATGTTTGAAAAATGGAAAATGAAGTATTTAGAAAAAATCGACCTGTCTCACAACCAGCTCCGATGGGTCTCGAACCCACGACCTTTCGCTATCCGGGCGACTGCTCTAACCCTGAGGTACGGAGTCGTTACGAGAAGCGTCGAATTTATCAAATACTTCTTGCACGCTGTATAGCCAGCGTTAATTTCATCAATGTGAAGATATTACTACCCCCACACGCGAAATAAATACCTTTCCAGATATTTGACAATCGCTAAAGAAGAAATTACTATGGCAAGTTATTTAAATTTTTACTTTTTTGCATTCACAATGCAATTTATATGGTTGAAAAAGGGAAAATGAAGTATTTAGAAAAAATCGACCCGTCTCACAACAATGATGTTTGTTTGCGAGGTACGTACAAACATACAGACATACATTCTGCGAGATACATAAATGGAGCCTATATCAATAATTGGATATTTTACAGTCTCTGCTGCAAGTCGACAAGTGGGTTTCGGCCCACTTATGGTTACGCAACAACTTACGGGTTTCGACACCCGTCCTAAAGCTAACACTACGTACTAAAATAACTTAAATTTAACACTTACAATGTTTTAAGCATTATTGTGTTCCGACAGTTAGAGATAAGATAGCCAGTTCCTCAGTGATTGAGGATTCCGGGAATAGTGCGCTTCCAGCTTCAGCCTTATCACCACTTAACATCAGGTGAGATGAAGGCTAAGTGCTACCCCGTTGCAGAAAAAAAATCACAACATTACGAAACAACTTACGGGTTTCGACACCCGTCCTAAAGCTAACACTAACGTACTAAAAATAACTAAAATCTAACACTTACGATGTTTTTTCGCATTATTATGTGTTCCGACAGTTAGAGATAAGATAGCCAGTTCCTCAGTGATTGAGGATTCCGGGAATAGTGCGCTTCCACCTTCAGCCTTATCACCACTTAACATCAGGTGTGATGAAGGCTAAGTGCTACCCCGTTGTGGATAAAAAAAAATATTTCACTACATCGCACTCATTGATCTGATTCTGAAATAAAAGTAGCTTAAGCACTGTTGCTACATAAATCAGAAAGAACGGTTATATGGTGGTATGGTAAATGTCGCCATACTAAAAAGGGATTAGCCTGGCAAGACACATTAACTGAAATACGCATGATATCTGTTATGGTGAGTCAGGAAACTGCCCATACAATAACTGGCATGGTCCTTTGCTTATGATTTTCCATTAGAATAAGTTTGCCCTTTTTCCTCACTCTTTTTTACACAGGGAATTACACCTCCATGTTCCTCATCCTTTGGGAATCCCACCATGTGGTTTGGGATCTTAAGTGCGTAAAGCAAACACGGTTAAAATAATCTCGGGGCTTATGAAGATGTTTATTCGCGTGGCAAGTATGAGCGCTTGTATAATTTCGCGATAGCTGTTTGGTTTGCGGATTAAAGCTGTGTGCTCGGTTTTTGTGCTACGCTATGTATGTTGGTTAAAAAGAATACGTTGGTGAAAATGTATATTTTCACATTTTATTTTCAGTGCATGAATTTTCGTGGCTGACGTTTTAAGGCGCTACTCGGAAAAAGTATGGACTTTTTGATATAAAACTATAGGACGGTTACAGTTGTTATAAATCTGGTAATAAGATATATGTTTCTTCATACTTTTATCTAGAATCGTATAGTTTCAAAAACACGATTTTATGATTTTGCTCGACACTTTTTCTTTTCGAAAATACCTATAAAAATACGAAATATCAAGATTATTCTTAAATGGGGTTACATATACTATTGAAAATTGGTTTAATTAGTGGACACCAATAATATTTAGGATCGTGTAGAAGCATTTTTAAAAAATCGCTATTGTTTTTTAATACGTAGTGATTTTGTGTTTTTTTCCCTAATCTGCAAAATCGGTCTAACTCCCGCGCGCGTCGTTTTCTCATTGCTATCTCACTTCAGCATAATTTTTCGAGTATCGCCTGTTTACAAAAACTATCGGATGAACTGCTCATGTCGGTAAAGTAGTCAAATGACATGAAAGAGATAAAGCAATGGTTTTCGATCATGAATACAGTTTGCTAAACTTATCTGAAGCATTTAGCGGAGATGGATTAGTGCTTAATGCAAAATAAAGAAAATTAACTTGAAATAATTCGTGTTACCTATGTGAAATCACCAGGCATAATCCACGAAACCTACGGGCGACTGTAGCCATATATTTGTACCAGTAACTTACTACGAACCAGCCATACTACGAAATGAAGTACTACACTACATATAAGCTTGAAAGTTTAGAGCGTACCATTTAGATTCTGTTGGTTAACAATGCATAGACACGGTCAGCTTTGATCAAAGTTTACTTGGATACCTGTTGACACGCTCAGTGTCTGCTTGGACAAAGTAGCTTGGACAAAGTACCTTTGATCATAGTTTGCTTGGATACCTGTTGACACGCTCAGTGTCTGCTTGGACAAAGTAACTTGGACAAAGTACCTTTGATCAAAGTTTACTTGGATACCTGTTGACACGCTCAGTGTCTGCTTGGACAAAGTAGCTTTAACAAAGTACCTTTGATCAAAGTTTACTTGGATACCTGTTGACACGCTCAGTGTCTGCTTGGACAAAGTACCTTTGATCAAAGTTTACTTGGATACCTGTTGACACGCTCAGTGTCTGCTTGGACAAAGTAGCTTTAACAAAGTACCTTTGATCAAAGTTTACTTGGATACCTGTTGACACGCTCAGTATCTGCTTGGACAAAGTAGCTTTAACAAAGTACCTTGATCAAAGTTTACTTGGATACCTGTTGACACGCTCAATGTCTGCTTGGACAAAGTAGCTTTAACAAAGTACCTTTGATCAAAGTTTACTTGGATACCTGTTGACACGCTCAGTGTCTGCTTGGACAAAGTACCTTTGATCAAAGTTTACTTGGATACCTGTTGACACGCTCAGTGTCTGCTTGGACAAAGTAGCTTGGACAAAGTACCTTTGATCAAAGTTTACTTGGATACCTGTTGACACGCTCAGTGTCTGCTTGGACAAAGTAGCTTGGACAAAGTACCTTTGATCAAAGTTTACTTGGATACCTGTTGACACGCTCAGTGTCTGCTTGGACAAAGTACCTTTGATCAAAGTTTACTTGGATACCTGTTGACATGCTCAGTGTCTGCTTGGACAAAGTAGCTTGGACAAAGTACCTTTGATCAAAGTTTACTTGGATACCTGTTGACACGCTCAGTGTCTGCTTGGACAAAGTAGCTTTAACAAAGTAGCTTTGTTATTTTAATTTTTAATTTTTTTGCATTTACAATGCAATTTTTTTTACTGAAAAATGGAAAATGAAGTATTTAGAAAAATGTGTGTTGTGAGACGGGTCGATTTTTTCTAAATACTTCATATTTCATTTTTCAGTAAAGTAGCTTTGATCAAAATTTACTTACGTCTACGTCAAAGTGTGCTTTGATTTCTCGTTTACACGATCAAAGTAGTCGTCAAAACTACTTTGTCAAAGCAAGTTTTGATCGTGTCAACGCGGCTCGTCCAATAAGACCCTTATCTTTTGTATATTTTGGGAATCAGAGATTGTGCTGCCATAAAATGTATTAAATCTAGATACTCGAAAAAATTATGCTGGAGCGAGATAGCAATGAGAAAACGACGCGCGCGGGAGCGAGACCGATTTTGCAGATTAGACAAAAAAAAACACATAATCACTTCGTATTAAAAAAGTACAGCGATTTTAAAAAAAAATGCTTCTATACGATCCTAAATATTATTGGTGTCCACTAATTAAACCGATTTCCAATAGTGTAAGTAACCCCATTTAAGAATAATCTTGAATTTTCGTATTTTTTAGAGGTCTTTTCGAAAAGAAAAGTGTCGAGGCAAAATCATAAAATCGTGTTTTTGAAACTATACGAATCTAGATAAAGGTAAGAAGAAATATATATCTTATTAACAGATTTGTAAAAACTGTAACCGTCCTATAGTTTTAAATCAAAAAGTCCATACTTTTTCCGAGTAGCGCCTTAATTAATGCGACGGTGTCTTATATACGTGTTTTACATATAAAGTTAACTCTATAAATCGATAGCTGTAAGGCCGACCTTACACTTGTAAGTTTTACTCACGTAAGTTTAAGTTGCTTACGTGAGCGACTTACGATAAAATTTGCAAATGTAAACACTCTTTGTAAGTTTATTTGTATGTGTAATTATACAGCCGTAAGTTACTTACATAAAACTTACGAAAGCAACTTACGAGTGAAATGTCGGCCTAACACTTTTATTTAAAACTGAACGTAAAGTGGGTTTGTTGAAAAAATTTGAATACTTAGGTAGGGCAGGCTTACCGGTTTTGGCCATGTAGGAGATGGTGCAACTTTGAAAAGGAAGATTGATGGTGTGTCTTCCTTCCGGGCTAGGTGTTATTAGCCCGGGGACAACTGTCCAAGAGATGTTGGTTGGAAGTTCTATATATGTTAAGTTGCGTGATGAACTTCGTGAGCGCGATGTAGGTTCTTCACTAAACCCGTCATTGACTGCCAGCGCCATCTATCGCTATGTGGCTGAAGCTCCGTGTCGTGTCGCTTATGTGCGCGTCGTCTAGATGTCGCCACAGGCCACTGTACCGGTTTTGGCCACTTTTTGCTCTTAAAGTTTTCTAAACAACTTTTAGCCATTCTTGATAAAGGCAATTAAAATAAGGTATTTTAAGGTAATAATAACAACCGTTAGAATTCCTTATTCTTATTTTTATTTTCTGTTTGAAAAAATGTTTTGTATGAAAACTTTAAGAAATTTGTTTTGGATGAAATACTTTATAAACTTTTGTTTTTTACAATTAAATTGTTGGTTTGCAATTGACTGGTTTCTAGTGCGTTAGATTTAGAATATATTGATTTTACCTGGGTTTGGTTTTGATTTGGACAACTAGCTTCTTTTGAGCACTATAATGTTATTCCTAAACGCGAAGTAATTTGCAGGCCAATACCGAAACGTGGTATTAATAAATTTAGAAATAATGTACAAGATAAAATTCAATGTTTGCCAGCTTCTGCTGACGCTAATAACTCTTATCAATCATTATTTGATATTGTTGAAAAAGAATTTAGTAACAATTTTAAACAAAAAGTTATAAAGTGTAATGATCGTAAGAAGTTTAGTGACTGGGCCACACCTGGTATTTATAATAGCAGAAGAAAGTTATTTGAACTCTATGCACAAAAAACGACTTCCTGTGATCCTAGCTTCATTGAATATGTCAAGAAATATTCAATAACATTTAGGAAAGTATGTGCTTTGGCAAAATCTAGGTATATTTCAAATAAAATTAAATCATCTGAAAATAAAATAAAAGCTACCTGGAGTATTATAAACCAAGAAACTGGCAAAACAAAAAGCAAAATTAATTCATTTAACTTAAAAATTAGTGATCAGACTTTTGAATCAGATATTGAGGTGGCTAGTGCTTTTGAAGGTTTCTTTGCTCGAATTCCGTTAGAAACTACTAGCAGGCTTAATTCTTGCCCCAACACCGCTGTCTCTCTTATGGAATCTAGTGTGAACAAGTGCCAGGAAACATTTAGTTTTAGCTATGTCACTACCGAAGATATTATTAAAGCATTCAAAGCAATAAATATTAAGAAAACAGAAGATCTCTGGGGCATATCTACAAGTATCATCAAATCAATAATTGATGTGATAGCTCCATCATTAGCAATAATTTTTAACCAATGTATAAGTGAAGGGGTCTTTCCTTATTTAATGAAGAATAGTAAAATTATTCCTCTGTTTAAAGCTGGTGACAAAAGTGACCCAGCAAATTTTAGACCTATATCCATACTACCAGCAATAAGTAAAATATTTGAGAAATTAATTTATGCTCAACTTTTAGAATATTTTAAATTAAATAGTATACTGCATGAGAAACAGTTTGGTTTTTCAAAAGGTAAAAGTACAACTGATGCTGGGGTTGCATTTCTAAAACATGTACTTGATGCCTGGGAGGACAAGCAGGATGTAATCGCTATTTTTTGTGACCTTTCCAAGGCATTCGATTGTGTTGATCACCAAACACTATTAAGGAAGTTAAAACATTATGGTGTTTCTCAATTGTCAGTAAGCCTTATGCATTCATATCTGTATGTGATCACGCACAATTGTGATGACCACATCTACTGTGTTCCACAGTTTATTGAAACGAAGGTTTCTCATGCAAAATTAAGTAAATTAAAACTAGTCCTACCTTACTAGAAAATAGTGTCCGTAATCCAGGGGGGCTGAACGTTGTCTCGCCGGCGCGCGCCGGGCAAAACGATCTCCACACAACCCCCGATGGGATACTCTTACAGCTAACACTCTTATACTACACAATGCCCTAATAGGCAGCTAAAACTTTCCCGGCGCTTTTCAAAGCGAACACACACGGGTTACAAGTCCGTACCCCGACCGGAGCCCTAGTAGGTGCAAAACGAAATCTCGGTCCCAATATGGGTAGGTAACTTGCGCGGCACGTCGCTACAGAAACACACGAACTTGTCTCACGGCTGCTTACGGCCAACTGGTCTGCACGCGACCCGAGCGCATTGCGTGTCGCCCGTGACCTTGACAATGACAACGCACCGCTCGCAGCGCGGCGCGAACATCCCCCCGTCCCGGACAGTAGCAAACTGTCCGCCAACTCAATCTAAGGGCAGGCGAGAGAGGGTAGCGATCGCTCGCTTCAAAACAGAGTCCCCCACCAGGACCTCGGCAAACCTGGGCACACCATCCGACCCCGGATGAAGCTGAACAATGCGTCCTAAACGCCAGCGGAGGGGCGGCAGGTTTGGATCCTTTACCAACACGAGGTCTCCTGTCTTGGGTGGGGTCGTCCTATCCGACCACTTAACGCGTTGCTGCAAAATGTGCAAATACTCCAGATGCCAACGGCGCCAAAAACTCTGCGTAAGCTGCTGGAGCAATTCAAATCGCGAGAGCCGTCCGGAGGCCACTTCGGAATAAGGATATTCCGGCAAGGCGTTAAGCGGTCTGCCAATCAAAAAATGGCCCGGCGTAAGGGCCTCTAAATCATTCGCGTCCGAAGACAACGGACACAACGGACGCGAGTTGAGGACCGCCTCAACCTTACAAAATACGGTCGCGAGTTCCTCAAACGTGAGGACCGTCTCCCCAATAACGCGACGAAGGTGAGTTTTAGCGGCCTTTACAGTTGCTTCAAAAATCCCTCCCCAGTGGGGGCAGGATGGCGGGGAGTACTGCCATCGTACCCCTCTGCGAGAGAGTGTGGATCCGATCTCAAAATTATTCCTATCCAAAAATTCACAAACTTCCTTTAAATACCTATCGGTGCCCTTGAAATTGGTTCCACAATCGGACCTGATTAACGACGGCATTCCGCGGCGAGACACAAAACGATTCAACGTGGCTACAAAGGCTTCTGTGGTGAGGGCACTAACCACCTCCAGGTGGACCGCTTTAGTGGCCAAACAAACAAATACACACAAGTAAGCCTTTTCCGTTCTAGCATTACGAAGCCGCGATGTCTTAACGGTAAATGGCCCCGCAAAATCCGTTCCAACTCCTGAGAAGGGCATCGATTCGTTCACTCGATCGGCAGGCAAATCACCCATCTGGGGCTGCATCGTATCGGCGCGCAAACGATAACACGGGAGACAACGAAAAATAACGGATCGGATTATTCTCCGCGCTGACAAAATCCAGAACTCTCGTTGGAGGAGCGCGGTCAAAGCATTACAACCGGCATGAGCATTCTTTACATGTCGGTCTGTAATCAACAGTCTAACTAACGGTCCATCCTTGGGGAGCAACAAAGGGTGGCGTGATCCGTACGGCAGGTTGGCATGTCTGAGCCTACCTCCGACACGCAGCAATCCGGTACTGTCCAAGAAGGGATTCAACCGCACCAAGGGTCCCTTCAACTTGGGCTTACTTGAGCGCAGGGCTTTCAGCTCCGGTTCAAACTCTCGCTGTTGCGTCACTCGCAACCAATGCAACAGAGCGTCTTGCCGCTCTTGTGGGGCGAGGACCGGAGACAACAATTTCTCCTGAGGCTGGCGACAATTTCGCACAAA
Organism: Crambus lathoniellus; assembly: GCA_949710035.1. Classification (NCBI taxonomy): domain Eukaryota; kingdom Metazoa; phylum Arthropoda; class Insecta; order Lepidoptera; family Crambidae; genus Crambus; species Crambus lathoniellus. Next base: position 3,116,102 of record OX453318.1, on the reverse strand, counting down.
GCGCCTCATCCAAGCAGTCACGCCGAGCAACTTATCCAAAGAACTGTAGCGGTCTAACAAAAACTCCATCTGCGGAGCCGCCACCGTCTCCACGGCGTGAACACGCATGCCTAGGTCTGGGACTCTGGCCACAGCCGGGGTGGCAGGCCATGAGCGCTCAGGCCGTAACAACCATGATGGACTCCACCATAGGCGGTGGTCCACTAACTCAGGCGCCTCGCAGCCGCGGGAGGCACAATCTGCGGGGTTCAATTCGCCCGGTACGTGGCGCCAAATCAACGGGGCCTTTGAAGTCTGAATTTGTGAGACCCGGTTGGCCACAAAAACCTCAAGGGTGTGGACTGAACTCTTCAGCCAACAAAGGACGACCTGGCTGTCAGACCACGCAAATATCGACCCCAAGTCGACACCGTTTCCCAAGGTGTCGGCAACATGATTGAGTAGCCGTACTAAGAGAGTGGCGCCGGACAACTCCAACTTCGGAATGGTTAGCCTAGTCCGAAGGGGGGCGACCTTACTCTTGGCCGTAACTAAGTGTACGGCGACAACGCCTGCTGCATCCACCGTTCGGATGTAAACGGCTGCCGCGTATCCGCTTTCGGACGCGTCACAAAAGCCGTGCAGGGAGGCTTTAAACTTTCCCGAAGGCAGCATTTGCCTCGGTATACAAACCCGATTGACGTCGGGTAGGGATGACACGAACCTCACCCACTCTCGTAGGAGGCTACCAGAGAGGGGCTCATCCCATGACAATTCCGCAGCCCAGAGCTCCTGTAGGAAGCACTTCATCGAAAACACTACAGGGCTGAGCCAACCGTTCGGATCAAAGGTACGGGCTACAGTAGACAGCACCGTGCGTTTAGTCCAGACCTTTGGGTCTGGCAGTTCCAATCTATATGTGAACAAATCCGGGACTGGTCGATACTGGACTCCCAAAACAGACAGCATGTCTGGAGTCTCCGGATTTTCAAAGAGGAGCGGCTCTTGCTGGTGGTCCTTAGGCAAATCTGCCAATAGGTCCGGTGAGTTAGACAGCCACTTCCGCAACTCATAGCCACCAGCCCTCAAGAGCGCAATCAGCTCATCACGTAAGACGAGAGCCTCATCTAAGCTCGAGGCCCCCGTGCAGATATCGTCGACAAATAAGGCCCCCCCCTCAATAAGAGCAGATGCCCGGGGATAGCGTAGCCGTTCGCGCTCTGCGAGCTCCAAAAGCGAACGGATCGCCACAAAGGGGCTCGACCGCAAACCATAAGTGTTGGTGTTCAGCTCGTAAGCCAACATCGGATCCTGGGGATCCTCACGCCAAAGGATGAGCTGGTATCGTCTATCCTCCGGATGAATCACGGTCTGTCTGAACATCATGCGGATATCGGCCACAAAGACGACAGCGTGCCGGCGGAAGTTGGTCAAAACATCACAGACATCGTGATGCAACTTCGGCCCCGCATGCAGACACTGATTCAACGACACTCCGGTTGACGTGGGCGCTGAACCATCAAAGACCACGCGGATCTTCCCATTGGAAGTCTTCAAAACAGCGTGGTGTGGCAGGAAGTAATGTTCCACATTACGCCAGTCCAACTGCGAGATGGACATGTGCCCAAGGTCCAAATACTCCCGCATGAAGTCTATATACTTCTCCTTGAATGCGGGATCCCTGGCCATCCTACGCTCCATGGACAACAATCTCTTCTCGGCCATCGGTCGGCAGCTCCCTAAAGGAGGGCGAACCGCCAAGAAGGGCAAGCGGGTAATCAAGCGACCCGAGAGGAGGCGCCCAGTGTTGTTCTGGTAGAACAATTCGCACTCCTCGGCTAACGGATCCAACCGCTTGGCAGTGGGGGGTTCCTCCACCTCCCAAAACTTTTGGAGAACGTCGGACAAAGTAGAACCGACAATGGTCTGGCGGTCTACCGACGGGGTCTCTGGTGTCTGTGGTACCTTTCCCATCACCACATGACCCAGCGACGAGGACAAGGCGACAAGATCGGCTGTCTGCAAAACTCGCTTGCTTCCACACAGTACACGACCGAGGACATCCGCACCAATCAACAAGTGTATTGGGCCCGGTCGGTGGAAGGAAGGATCAGCCAAAGCCAGTCCAGACGTCAGCTCAATCGTGGATGGCGGCACTCGCACTTGCGGGAGTGGTCCAACCACCTTATCAAAAACTATCGCCGAAGCACCGATCTTCGGCCTTGGCGCGAAGTGGGGGGAGAAGGAGAACTCAACTCGACCAATCGGATCAGGGATCCGCGAGTCTCCCACCCCCCTTACCGCTTCGTGATGCGGCACAAGCAAAAGACCCAGCTGTCGGACAAGCCACCTGGACATTATGCACCCCTGGGCACCTGAGTCCAAAAGGGCACGCACCGTGACAACATTGCCCTTAGGTCCCCAAACATTCACGGAGGCTGTTGGCAACAGCACAAGCTCCGGAGGGGTGGTTGGGTCCGACAGGGGCGCCATTAAAAATTTTGGGGGGGTACTTGTCCCCCTCGCGCCTGAGTCGGCGCGCCAAATGTGGGACGCTCGTACCGGGCGAGCGGGTCCCATTCGGGTACATACTGGCCCCGACCAACAGCACTCCTAGGTGCAGGGTAATACCCGTGTGGGGCGTGCCTCGGTACATAGTACCCCAATCGAGGCCTCTCCATTAGGGGGGGGGAGTAGCAAATAGGGCCCGTGCCCATCGCCACCGTGGCGTACTCTTGTGGTACCCCCCTACCCCCGCCCGTGGCGGGGGCGTCTCTCCTATAGTTCCCCCTCTCCGGGGGGGACTGAACGGGGGGGCTAAGCCCCGCCGAATCTCTAGGGGACCGGTTCCGGGCTGCCGGGCCCCCGCCCGTGCGCGAGGAATTCGAACCCCGGTCGCTCCCGGCGTCCTTGCGGTCCAAACAAAGGAGGGGGTGATGCCTCCCTCCGCAAAGACGACAATCCTCGGTCTGGAGACACGCCGACTGCATGTGTCCCCCCAAACACCTATAGCACCATTGGCGCTGTTTCGCAACGGCCCTCCGTCCCTCTGGGCGGAGGCCTCTAAATTTGGCACATTCGTGCACCACGTGCCTATCTCCCCTGCAATACCTGCACCGCTCACTCGGTGCGGGGGGAGGGGACTGCTGGAAGGCAGCATAGCGATTGGTCGGGCGACGGGGCTGTTCCCTCGCCGCCACCATACGACCAACACCTGGAACCGGGGCGGGCTCCAGGTGGTCCGTCACCCTACATTCGTCCTCCAAAAAACGAAGGAGGTCCGCGAAGGGCGGGAGATACGAGGCGCTGTCGCCTCCGTACCTCTGCTCGAAACGCCCCTTCATTTCAGCGGGCAATTTGGCGAGGACTATGTGCAGCAGTATAAAGGACCACTGATCCACCGGCAGGTCCAATCGCCTTAGGGAGTTGACCGCTGACAGTAGCGGGTTCAGCAACTCCCTCCGTAACAGGTGTACCCGCGTGATTCGCGGGAGGGCCAAAATCGTGGCCACGTGGGTGTCCGCCAGTAACCGGACATTCTGGTACCTGCTAACCAGAAGCTGGCGAGCCACCTGGTAGTTGTCGTCACTGATGAGCAGGTGCTGGATCACCGCGCTGGCCTCTCCTCGCAGGGAGGAGCGCAAATAGGCCAACTTCTCACTAGGGGATAAGTCCCGTCGTGAATCCACTAGGCTGTCAAACAGGTTAATGAAGCCCATCCAGGCTGACAGATCCCCATTAAAAGTGGGAATCTCCAATGTAGGCAATCGGCCTAGCAACGCCGTCGGGGTAGGTTTGACCTCCCCGCTCAAAACCGGCTCCCCCTTCCGAACAGCCAGGGCCCTCTCAGCCGCCTCCGTGAACTGGTCAGCCAGCTCATAGGCCTGGGCTACATCCTGCTCCAGCTGTTCCGACACGGCATCATCAGCTGGGGGGTTCTCCAAATAATGCGCGCGACACTCCATGGCGTGGCGCTCCAGGTCTTGCAGCCGAGCTGCCAGCCCGCCATACCGAGCTAGCAACGCGCCTACCCGGTCGGCTCGGTCTATTAATGTGACCGCACAAGCAAGCCAACGCAAAGCTCCTTGGATGCCAGCCCTGGATACGGCGGTCGGATTCGTAGGAGCCATTTATAATCCGTTTAATAAACAAAGCAAACAAAGAAATATAAAAGTGGCAAACATCAACAAAAAAAAACAATAGAAATAGGTCGCGTCACGATAATATAAAACACAATTAAAATTCGGACGACATACACGGACCCTACTATTTTCATAAATTATTAGCAACTTACCAATTTCAAGGGCTAACAATATAACGGTATAAACAAAACGTATAGGATTAACGGTATGGCATACCTCGCAAATCAACTACTAAACCGTTATCAACAAACGAAAACAAAACTATTTTTAATAATAATACTCGTAATTTAATACTACTAATAATTAAAACTAGTTCCACTTTTTTAACTAGGCAAGCGGACTCGGAACAAACACTAGTATGTGGTACTAATAAACAACACTTTCGAACGAAACTATTCGTCAAATAAATCCGGACACACAAAAAAAAATATACACATCTAGGCGAGTAAACTCGTATCAAATCACTAGTATGTGACAACAATTATATAAGTGTCTATCTATTATCGGATCCACCAAGTGAGAAACATTCGCTTCGAGAATTTACTAGAACAATTTCTTAGTACTTCTCGTCTCGGATCGGATCGGATCGGGAATCGGATCGGATCGGGAATCGGATCGGAAATACCCTTTTTAACAAAAAAAAATAATTTTATTTTTACTATGAAATTTTATGTACCTAGTTAATTTTAATATGAAAATTAACTAATTATATCAACTAGGTACGCTCTGCTACCAAAAAATATGATCACGCACAATTGTGATGACCACATCTACTGTGTTCCACAGTTTATTGAAACGAAGGTTTCTCATGCAAAATTAAGTAAATTAAAACTAGTCCTACCTTACTAGAAAATAGTGTCCGTAATCCAGGGGGGCTGAACGTTGTCTCGCCGGCGCGCGCCGGGCAAAACGATCTCCACACAACCCCCGATGGGATACTCTTACAGCTAACACTCTTATACTACACAATGCCCTAATAGGCAGCTAAAACTTTCCCGGCGCTTTTCAAAGCGAACACACACGGGTTACAAGTCCGTACCCCGACCGGAGCCCTAGTAGGTGCAAAACGAAATCTCGGTCCCAATATGGGTAGGTAACTTGCGCGGCACGTCGCTACAGAAACACACGAACTTGTCTCACGGCTGCTTACGGCCAACTGGTCTGCACGCGGCCCGAGCGCATTGCGTGTCGCCCGTGACCTTGACAATGACAACGCACCGCTCGCAGCGCGGCGCGAACAGTATGAAAGAACTCAGAAGGTAGTTATTAATAAAACTGAGTCTACCGGAGCTCCCATTACTATGGGTGTACCCCAAGGATCAATATTGGGCCCGCTGTTGTTTTTAATATACATAAATGACCTTCCTTACTACGCGAAGAATTTATGTGAGACGGTGCTATTTGCCGATGATACATCTCTAGTCTTTAAAGTAGATAGAGGTGATGACTGTTCTGACGAAGTAAATAGTGCTCTTTCAAAAGTGTCACATTGGTTTAATAGTAATAATTTATCATTAAACTCAAAGAAAACTAAGTGTTTAAAATTTTCGTTACCTAATGTAAGACAAGTTGATTTTCATATTAGACTAGACGGCGATACGGTCGAATTCATTAACAATACAAAATTTCTAGGTATTATATTAGACTCGCGACTACAATGGGATCCTCATATCGAAGCCTTGGCGAGTAGACTCAGTTCGGCTGCATTCGCAGTTAAGAAAATAAGGCTCTTAACCGATATTGAAACGGCTAGAATAGTCTATTTTAGTTATTTTCATAGTGTTATGTCCTACGGCCTTTTGTTGTGGGGCTCAGCCGCTAACATCCAAAGTATATTCGTGCTCCAAAAAAGGGCTATTCGCGCCATTTACAACCTCCGATCGAGAGATTCTTTAAGAAATCTATTTAAAGAAATAAACATTTTAACTGTTGCAGGACATTACATCTATGAAAATATAATTTATGTGAAAAAGTATTATAATACATTTGTAAAGCAGAGCGATATTCATCGCTTTAACACAAGAAATAAAGATAAACTTGTCGTTCCCAAGTTTAGGCTAGAAAAATCCAGAGCCTCATTTCTGGGGAAAAGCATAGCCTTTTTTAATAAAGTTCCACAGCATATAATTGAACTACCATTGCATAAATTTAAATGTTACATTAAAGAGTCGCTGATGAGCAAAGGATACTATAAAGTAGACGATTATTTGAATGACCGCAATGCATGGTCATGATGTAACACATAACATAATCACTGTTTAATATGATGTATTTTTATACTAAGCAATTGTTGTATTAGTAACGATATGTTTTTTTTTTTGTAAATGTCGTTACCTAACTAAGAAACGCTGGCAAGTTTCTTGCGCCCATTCTTCTTGTCAGTTAAAAAAGTCTTGAATGGGTGGTAGGAAAATATTGACGATTCATAAGTACATATTTATTATGTCTAAGTGAATAAAGAATATTTTTATCTTTTATCTTTATTTGCAATACTTACAAAAGTTTAACTATCAGTAAGTGACCAAAACCGGTACATTTGGCACCTCTCACACATTGTGTGTAATAAAAAAAAATACTATTTTACTTTTATAAATTTGAAAAATGTACCTTTAAAGCTAGATAAATTATCTATAATTTAATATATAATTTGTGTCTTGAATACCTAAGACCATTTAGTACTTAGTGCTTAAGTCAAAAAATCCTTAAAGTGGCCACAAAGAGTACCTCTGCCCTATATTAAATAAATGAGCGACAATCAACGAGGCGAAAACACGCGTAATTAATTACTTATTTAATTATTCAAATAAAACGTTTTGGCGAACATTTAGGTTTTCAATCGCACCTATAATTGTTAATTAAGCACCAACTCAATAAATGTTCAATCAGCAATATAATTCAATGGTGTCAATCGTTCGGAGTAATTTGACGTTAAAATTTTCAATTTTCGCGGTTAATTGGCTCACGTAAATCCGTGATATACCTACTTAGGTAATGTTTGATTGAACGAATTCGAAAAAAAAAGATCTATATCAATTTCCATGTTTAAGCAATGCAGTACTCAAACGTGTGATGAATAGGAATAGAAATAGTCCAAAAGTCATTTATTATAAGATGTTTATATGAAGTCAATAGAGTACGCGCAAATATAACTTTGTCCTTCATACAAACACTATGTAAAACAAAGTTATTTCAAAAACCGCATATTTATGTAACTTTGTTATTCATGCAAACACTATGAAAAACAAGGTTTTTTTGCTGGTTTAATAATAAAATGGTAGTGGTACCTATTTTGGCCAGCTGTATGTAATCGGTACGTTAAGTGGGTAGAGAACCGACGCGTCGGTAGTACCATTTATGGACGAGTTGGACTCGCACTTGGCCGATTTTAATTTTTTTGGTTTTTTTGCAAAGAATATCATTAAAACATCAATCTTAACATAATGACAAACACGTTCTTGCCAGTCTTATTCAATATTATACATATTATAAATCTATTTCAACATAAATTAGGTTTATGCTTGCAGGAAATTTTCGATAACCGTATAAAAAAGTTAATCGCCAGTAACCAAACAATTACCAATACCTACTCGAAACGAACGCTTCTCAATTTTGGGAGCGTCTACGTCTCTTTTGTACCTTTGACATTCAATGCGACAGGGCGATGTTTGAGCCGCCTCTTCCAGCATATGCTAGCATATTAGAGCCTGGGTGCCTACCATCAACTTTATGACAGCGATTAAAAAATAGCGCGATGCAGAATAGGTTCCTAAAATGAATTGTTTTCTTTCGTACTATGACCTTCTAAAAACTGGATCGCAAATGAATTGCTAAATGTGAATGACCGAACGATTTGTGTCCTTATTTCTTCTACCCGTCTCTTTCACTCGATTCTGTCATGCCAGGAGAGTGAGAGGGACGGGTATAACCTGCAGGTGTATCATGTTAGCTTGGCCGAGTTATAAGTCAAATAACAGTTTCTGACAGCTTAGCGGCTGTGAAATGTCATTGGATGATCACTGAATCGCTGTCATTGATATTAAGCCATGAAGCTCGACTTAATACTGAGGTAACTGGAGAGTGCAGTACGAACAATTTTTTGAATACCACAAATAACACAGTGGCTGTCTTCCGTCTCACCTACACTTTAAAAAAATACGTATGGTCATATGAGACAACTGACAGACACTACCTGCCACTACATACATAAATGTCAAATTTGCTGGCGACACTTTTTTATTCAGGGTGAGAGCTCCAGTTACCTCAGAGTACTAAGTCAAACTTCATGTATTAAGCTGTCGTGGTACGAATAAGCGAAGCAGGGGGGTAATTGTCTAACTCAACATCAATCGCAATCACCTTCAGTTTGACATCCATCATGCATCCATCACTTGATGTTGAAGAAAGTTGTTAAAATTTTTGTTGACATAAGCAGCAATGGCCGTGCAAAAGATGAAAGATATTTCAAACTGAATGCGATTGCGATTGATGTTGAGTTAGACAATTACCCCCCTGATCAGTTTAGGTCCTAAACAAAACCGCAATAAGAGTTGATGGTAGGCACCCTGTTCCTTATTCAGAAACAACATTTTGCTTTGCAAGAAAATGAGCTGTGATGCTACATTGTACATACAAAATAACCGGCTTCTTTAACCCTCCATGCGTTGATGTCCGATGAACGGACGACAGCGGATTCCCCACACGCGCGTTTGTCCGTGGATCGGATGAAACGACTTACCTTCATATTTTAAAAGTTTTAGCTGTTATAAATGTATCTATCCTACTCTTTTGTATTTGAAATGCAAGATGATGAAGCAGGCTGGCGATATCAACTGTCAAACCACACACACACCATGTGAAAAAAAACTAGAGGAATTGAAGTTGTCGTATTCGAATTCACTGTTCGCGAAGTTCGCCGTGTTTAAAAGTTACTAATTAAAGTGTTTTAGTGGTTAGACAAAACAAAAATTAAACAAAATATAAAAAATGTGCACTCATAGATTTAGATTTTGAATTAGAGACCTGAGTTCCTAAAGAAAAACATTAAAAAACCTAACTATAAAATTAAACTGTTGTTATCGTGTCTACTATCTCTATTTTATCAAAGTATTATACATAATTAAAAAGCAAATTTATCAGGCTTTCCAAAAAGGTATAATATTAATATACTTGCCATACAAAATCTTAGACAAATACACGAAAATCTGCCGCGTGATATGTCTGCCACGCCGTGTTTTTTACCTTACAGGCTTACGGGGGTATGACATTTTTGCTCTCCACGCTCTCCAAGGGTTAAAGCTGTAGAACTAGTCTTTGCTTTTGGTCAAACCAACATCATGCAACTTTTCATAATATTCATATTATTTATCTTATATATATAAAAATGAATCCCTATTTCCCTTGGTCACGGCATCACGCGTGAACGGCTGGACCGATTTGGCTAATTTTGGTCTTGAAATGTTCGTGGAAGTCCAAGGAAGGTTTTAGCGGTGAGAAAATAGGGGAAGGAGGGGTAAGTAGGGGTAGAGTAGAAGTAGGGTAGGGGTAGGGTAGGGTAGGGGTAGGGGTAGGGTAGGGGTAGAGTAGGGGTAGGGTAGGGGTAGGGGTAGGGTAGGGGAGGGTAGGGGTAGGGGTAGGGTAGGGGTATAGTAGGGGTAGGGTAGGGGTAGGGTAGGGTAGGGGTAGGGTAGGGGTGGGGTACGGTAGGGTGGAGTAGGGGGTAGGGCCACGGGAACGAAGTCGCGATGGGTCAGCTAGTTCACTCATAAATATGGGTTACTTCAATTCCAATTTTTCTCAGCTCGTCTCCAAAGTACTCTAACTGTCTTTAAAATAGTTTTCAACATTTAATTGACCTCTTCCGGTTACTCGCCAACTTTTGCAGAAGTGAAAACTGAAGAAACTGGGAAATTTTAATCATAGTTCATTCGAATATGGCGACCGGCCAAGAATAATGTTCTTGGCACATTTAATTTGGGTTAAAAAAAGTTTATTTGTATGTAACGATCAAGCCAATACTACGTCACCTTACATGAAGCATAAATGCATAAATGCAAAGCATAAATTTTAATGATTTTCAGAAAACCTAGAAATTTGGTTTTTCCCACAAAACTATTGGAATTGGGTATTTGACTGTTGTTGAAATGTAGATATTTAATTATGACATTTAGAAATATAACATTATTGAATAACAAATGTGAAAAAAGAAATTCATCATCTGTATTATAATAACAAGTAAATTATGAGCTACTTAATTGTGACTCTAGCTATCTCTTTCTAAAACGAGATTTTCTATGACAAGAGTATGGCGCTTTAGAAATGTGACGTCACATTTCTATAGCGCTCTCCTTGTCTAATTAGAAAGTTTGATATCGCTGAAAATATGCAAGTTATTTGTAAATAAATACCTATGTTGTGTTGCTACTAATTCAATGACATTTTAAGTCAATAAAAAAAATCAGTCAAATACCCTATTAGGGGACTGATCATCCTACTAATATTATAAATGTGAAAGTTTATTAGATGTTTGAATTTTTTTGTTACTCAATCACGCCAAAACAGCTGAACGGATTTGGCTGAAATTAAGGCATAGATACTTTGTAGCTCGGAGAGGAACATAGGCTACTTTTTATCCCGAAAAAATCAAATACCCGCGGGATAACGTCGTGTAGTCTACGCGGGCGAAGCCGCAGGGGCGGAAAGCTAGTTTAGAAATAATTATAAAAGTAAAAAAAATACTAAATTTTTCACTATGTTTTTAATGCTGATAGTTCATTGAACTTGCTCTTGATCGCCTTTTTAAACAGCTTCTTTGAGCAACTTTCCTTTGTTTAAACAACACTAAACAAAACCTATATTGTTAGGCAGCCTTATCCAGACTCATTATATCCTACCATATTAATATATTATATATCATATATTAATATTATAAATGTAAAAGTTTAGATGTTTGGATGTTTGTTACTCAATCATGCCAAAACGGCTGAACGGATTTGGCTGTAATTTGGGACACAGATACTTTGTAGTCTGGAGAGTAATATAGGCTACTTTTTATCCCGGAAAAACATCACATTCCCGCGGGATAACGTCGTCGATCGAAGCCGCGGGCGGAAAGCTATTCTACGATAATTCAGTTATCCCGAAAGTAATTTTGGTATTACACAGTTGTTATCTGTATAGTGATATTGTTTGTTATTCTTCAATTATCTGGCAAGCTTGCTTTCCAATTATTTAAGTGTTTTGTAATTGTAAACAAAAACCGCTAAAGGGCCCTATCTTATTGGGACGCCATGCGTGACTGCGATACGCAAGAAGCATTTAATAATAATAATAAATTTCGTACAATAACACCAATTATCTAGCCCATAGTAAATTTTACTAAGAAGCTGTGACTGGAGAGTGAGAGGGACGGGTATAAAGAAGTTTCGGGTTTTGCGTTTCAGATTAGGCCCTCAGATCGTATTTGTTCATTGTTTATTGTATTATACGTGTTCATATTTCATATCATATGAAACACGTCCGGTGAGGTAGAGTTGTTTTTTACAAGCTTTTTATACTAACTACTAAGTTAATAACTTGCCATCTTAGTTAGTTAGTATGTTAGTTAGTTAGTGGGGGACAAATCTTACAAGCTTAATATGACCCACTTCCCAGCGTCCGATGGAGCTGAAATTTTGTATAGAGGTTTGGTTGAGATGACAACAAAATTTTAAAGTACAGTCAGCAAAAAAGTTTGTCATAAAAATGATTTTTTTACTAAAAACTTATTTTGTTGTGTTTTTTACGGCGCGTTGGCGGGCGGCGCTGCCATGGCGTATCTCAATGAGATAGAGCCCTTATTCTCATCTGTTTTACGAAGGCAATGTAAAGGGAGAATCTTTGCTTAAGGTGATTGTTTTCTCATTAGTTTGTTTTGAATTACTTCTTTGAAAACAGTAATGGAGACAGTTTTGAAGTTCGTGCCTTTAAATTGTTAGTAATATTAATTTGAAAGTTAAATCACATGTATAAATGAAAATTCTGTGAATAAGCATAGAAGCCTAGAATAAAGTAGAATTTAGATTAAGTAGATAAGATACAAGTGATAAAAGCCAACTAAAGAAGTAAGTAACTACTGAGATAATAATAGTAGCAAAAAAAAAGATTTGTTTTATTAAAAAAATATAGTTTTTAATTACTTAAATATAAAAAATATAATTGTTTTTAACTCTAAACACTACTGAACCCATTTTAAAATATCTTTCACTGTTGTAAAGCTAAATTTTTACTTATATTTGCAAATTTTTGGGAACGAATGGGTACCACGCGGGTAAAAGCCTCTAATAGAAAAATAACATGAAAGAACATTTATTAACTGTTTGGTTTGTAAATTAGAACATAAAATAAAACATGCCTTTATTTCACTAAGCTGGTGTAACTTAGATAGGCTGAAATTTAATAGCGGTTTTATGCCTTATTCGGACTGGGCCTGCATACTAATGTGGGCCGAAGTTAAACTTATTTGGTCCCTTTTCGTTTATTGTTCATAAATCAACGTAAGCTTTCAAACTACCTATGTAGTTTTTGTACAAATACTTTCACATCTATACATAGTAGTAAGTAGGTACTAATATTATAAAGAGGAAAGATTTGATTGTTTGTTTGCATCCAATAGCGGCTCCAAAACTACTGGACCGATTTAGAAAATTCTTTGACCATTAGAAAGCTCCATTCTTCCCGAGTGACATAGGCTATATTTTATCGCGATATTCCCACGGGAACGGGAACCACGCGGGTAAAAGCGCAAGGATCTGCTAGCCCATAATAAGTGATATCCATACTGTGCGGGACAGATTATTCTGATTTATTATGTTTAGAAATAAGATGTATATAAAATTCCTTGAGTTGACCGTTGTATAATAAAATGATATTTTTGTGTGTATTTTACTCCCTCTGCTAGGTTGAGATAAATTAGATAAGTTTTATTTGTGTTGTATATAGATCGTTTATAATGTTAAAATAATTTGTAAAATGCAAAGGGCTCTCGATACGGTATTGCCTCGACGTACCTAAGGTCCGATTCGCTATCTCGCTCACTCGCGGGATATGCTCTTCTAGCACAACCGCGCCTCTAGCGGCACATCTCGGAACTCCCTTACACGCAGACTGCCACAGTTCCGAGAACTGATTTAGCGTCGCGCGTGTAAGCCAATTCCTTGAATTCTTTTGTGAGAAAATACGCGGAAACAATTAGAGTCGCTATAAATATCGCGTGCCCTCGCATTAAGATTCATTCGCATCCAGAAATTGTAAGAAGAACAATAAAGTCACTCTGCCCGAACGAGCATCAACAACCAGTGGTTTTCTTCACCGTCCGGAACCTCTCCGTCTCCGCACAGTTTATGTACACCGGGGCTGCTACCGCTCATAAACGGCCGGTCCCGTACACATACTAATATTGTAAATGTGAATGTGTGTTTGTTTGTTTGTCCGTCGTTCACGTCAAAACCAAGCATTGGATCGACATGATTTTTGGTATGGGGATAGTTTGGGAGCTGGAGAGTGACATAGGCTACGGGATAGCGTCGTGTAGTCTACGCAGGCAAAACTGCGGTAGGGAGGCTATAGTTTTGATATAAGAATCAAATAAAATCTGTTGATTTATGTGATACAAGGGACCCACGTGGTACGCGTTCCCGTGGGAATAACGGAATAAAATATGGCCATTGCCAGTCATTGCCATTTTTTTAAATCGGTGGTTTTAAAAGTATATTTTTGAGATTTTTAATAAAAAATCGATTTTTTTCTCTTTTTAATAATAGTATCGATTATAAAAAAATGAATTAGGTACAACTGAAATATGAGAAAACAAAAAATATTTAGCTTACTTTCAATGCAACGCAGAAACTTGCAAAATCGTGACGTGATACACCTTCCACTTTCACCGCTCACTCAGTGTCAAACACTTGCACTACCACGGACCACTCTACACGTGTTTCGCCACCTCCCATACAGTGAATCCTCAGGAGCAATCAGAACGTGTGCACTACCGCTGTAACATATGACATAGAACTTGTGCAGGTTAATTTTTTGTTTTTTTAACATAGGCCATTCGATTACATGTCAAAGTTATGTAAGATACGCCATAATTTTTAAGAAGCTCCCGAAGTTAAGTAGCATTCGAATATGGGTGTAAATCCTTCCCCAAAACTGGTCCACTCTACGAGATTGTTTACGTTATATTATTATATTTATAGGTCTGTCCATCAGTATGATAATGCCGTACAATATTTTCCCACAAACGTAGAATCCTCGCCTGAGGCAACAGCCGATTCGTATAACGCAATTATGTTGGTGCTGTAGTATGGAATCGCTCGATAGTAAAGTGGTTTTGGCAAGATTTTCCAGCCGAGCGTAGTGTGAGAGTAAAAGCAAGAGGAGAACATAAAACGCACCAGTAATAGTAGTTTATGTGACTGTCGCATAATTAAAACACGAGTGGTAGTTTAAAAAACGAGCCTTGGCGAGTTTTTTAATAGTATTCCACGAGTGTTTTAATACCGAGTTATGTGCAGTCTCATACACTACTTTATCTACACTCATTACATTTATCATATATTTCAAAAATAAAGCAAAAAAATATTAATTATAAAATGTGGATTGGCGCCAAACCCCACTGATAGGAGTCTATACGCTCTATACCTTCTAAATTCAAAATACTAATTTTAAAAAAGTTTCTTATTGTTGCTGGCTAAAAGAAGGGCTTGAAAGAGTTGGAAGTCAGGGCCGGTAAATCCTACGGTTGCCATGGAGACTGAAAAATTAAGAAATATAAGTGTTTAATAATGAGTGAAAGCTGTATCCGGTTGTATCATAATGGCCATTATGATACAACCGGATACAGAGTTTTATTTTTTAAAGTTGACTATGGCATAAAGTGTATCAATATACGTTCAGACTCGAGTTCATAATTCGAATATTATAACATGAGTGTAGATAAAATGAATTATTAAAATAATTTCTATTCTATTCTATGCAGTAAGGACACCACTGACAAATATCATTGAAGGCAAAATGCAGGGAAGAAGAGAAAGGGGAAGACCTAGAATAAGTAATTTCAAACAGATAAAGGAAAAGGTTAACGTATCAAGAAGTGAAAGCATTGACAGAGATACGAGACGAATGGAAGATACTCCATCGACAAGAGCGAAACTCTTAACTGACTCAATCAAATAAAAGAAGAAGAAAGACATGACTTAATAAAAATACAATAACAAAATAAACTACAGAAATTTCTGAAAAATAATCTCCTACATTCAACACATAGTATTAAAATAGTATATTATGATACAAGTGAGCTTAGGTTGCTCATTATACACGAGGTTGTGGGTTGCAGCCCGAGCCGCAGGCGAGGGCGTAAATCAGCCGAGTGTCTAGTGAGTAAGTTGCTCACGAGTTTCATACGCACTTTTTCAACACACTTGCGAGTAAAAACAAACATTTATTGCATACATATTGTATTATCCTAATATTAACTAAGGGAAAAAGCGCGCAAGTTTTTTTTTTCTTGCATGCGCCAAATGTGAGGTGATTGATTACATACAGCCATACAGCCTACTTGAAAATAATTAAGTATGATAATAGTGATAAAATGCAAATGTTTTATAACAAATTATTGTGAATTATAAATAATTTGATAATAATATACTTAATTATGTTTTTTGTCTTAATTAGGGACACATTTATTTATTCTAAAAACGTAAATGGATTTTCAGCCGTATAAAACCTCTTTGTTGTTACAAAAAAGAACTGTACCTATCTATTACCCGCTGAAATTGAAAATGCTCTGTTGACTCGCATATAACTTGCAGTAAGGTACTAACTTAACTTTGTAGGGATACTGTATTACCCGGTTAAATTAAAAAGTCTCTGTTAACTTGCATATAATTTGCAGTTAGGTACTTACTTAACTTTGTAGGGATAATTCTATTACGCAACTAGTACTGTAATATTATTATGCACGCGTGGGTTATAGTTCGGTTTATGGCCCTAAGATCGATGTAATAAGGCTCACTTTATGAGCAAGTGTGTTGAAAAACATTCAATAATGTTATTCTATGAGTTTTGTTGAGAGCCCATTACCTATAGAGATGATAATTGTCTAGTTATTTAATTGAATAAGTATTATGTTATATTCTTGTAAAATTTGTGCGCGTGCACGTTAAGGCGCTACTCGGAAAAATATGGACTTTTTGATTTAAAACTATAGGACGGTTACAGTTGTTACAAATCTGGTAATAAGATTTATATTTCTTCTTACCTTTATCTAGATTCGTATAGTTTCAAAAACACGATTTGATGATTTTGCCTCGACACTTTTTCTTTTCGAAAAGACCTCTAAAAAATACGAAAATTCAAGATTATTCTTAAATGGGGTTACCTACACTATTGAAAATTGGTTTAATTAGTGGACACCAATAATATTTAGGATCGTATAGAAGCATTTTTTTAAAAATCGCAGTAGTTTTTTTAAAACGAAGTGATTTTGTGCTTTTTTTGCCTAATCTGCAAAATCGGTCTCGCTCCCGCGCGCGTCGTTTTCTCCTTGCTATCTCGCTTCAGCATAATTTTTCCGAGTATCGCCTTAACAAATTACGATAAGTACGTAAAACGAAGCAGAAATCTAAGATGTGTTTGTTTATACGATAAGTACGTTTTAAGTTTTCTAAGTCATTGCAAGGGCCCTGTTCAAGAAGCCATGTATTGTAACTAATTGTTTTACATTCTAAATATATTCTTCAATTATGATATTACAATGAGGATATTTTTTTAGATAAGATAATGGACAACTGGACCGAGTTTCAGAATTCTTTCACCATTAGAAAGGTAAGTACATTCTTCCCAAGTGATAATAAGCTATATTTTATTCCTGCATACCCACGGGAACAGGAACTACGCGGTTTTCCGCGGGGAGCCACTAGTAAATAGTAAAACGCGAACAGTTTCTACATAAGACCCTAACTGAGATTTGATATCTACAAAACGAATTACCTTGTAAACTTAGCATCGCTTATCCAATCACTTACATAAAAAGGGGCCTATTCGATTTACCTGGATTAGATTGTGTTCTTTAGCGAACGTTTTATTTAATGCATTGTGTTGTACTAAAAGACTAATTAACGATTGTTTAAAAATATGAAGTAATAAGACTGTCACTTATATTTTTTACCCGACTACGGCAAAGCAAAAATCGGCCAAGTGCGAGTTGGACTCGCCCATGAAGGGTTCCGTACCCACTTAACGTATCGATTGCCTATACCTAGACAAATTCCACTATAATTTTATTTTTCGTCAGCAAAATATAACTTTGTTTTTCATAGTGTTTGTATGAATGACAAAGTTACATTTGCGGTTTTTGAAAATGTGTTATATTTCAAAAAGTACTTACTATATATCGTTCAAACCATTTATTATTAAGATCTACAGCAAATATTTTTTATTTCAGAAATTAGAGGGGCGGGGGGGGGGGGGGGGGACACATGTTACCACTTTGGAAGGCTCTATCTTTCAAAATATTGCGCTTGAGAAAAAATGATTTGAGAAATCTTTATATTATTTTTAAAGACCTATCTATAGACACCCCACACTAATATGTTTGATTAAAAAATATTTGTCAGTTTCAGTTCCATGTATGGGGAGCCCCCCTTAATTTGTTTTTATTTTTTATTTTTGTATTAAAATCGTAAAGCGGTTCACAGAATACATCTACCTTCCAAGTATCAACTGTGTAGTTTTTATATTTATATATTCGGCTACGGAACCCTAAATAGGAGGGTTATGGTTTTGTTATTTTAAAATAATTTATTTGTATTTGTATGTATTTATTACAAAATTTATATATGGGGCTGATTAATTAACTTTTGTTTCATTTCATTTCATTACAGTTATGGCGCATTGCTTTCTCTTGAGAAGACTGCTTTATTTACACCAAGAAAAACCTTTTGTTAACCAACTTAGATCAATCAAATGCCGCATTCATTCAAATTATTTAAAAAATAATATATTCTATTGTATTCGAAATTGAAGATAATTGATTGATCTTTCCAAATAATTCTGAGACAACAATGAACGATTGGTATAATTTTTTTTGTAGATTAGAACAAAGTAAGTCCTTGGATATATATTACTAGTAAAAATAGGGTGTTTTTAACAATAATGTATAGTCACGCGGGCAATAATATGTGAACAACATAGAACCCGAAATCAAACTATCTGAACAACATTATTATCATCAGCCCTTAAGGTGTATCGATGAGCTCAGTGGCGCCGCCAATGGAAATAAATCAATTGCATTTTATTAAAGGCTTGGATTAAAAGTTTCGGTTATTTCGCGCAAATAGAAGAGCAAAATGCAATTTTTAATTGTTTTTTCATGGCCACAAATATGAGCACCAAGTTATAGATCTCGATATTAATATATAGGTATACATATGTATACCTATATAATTATATGTACGTAAGTATGTTTGTCCGCGATTATCTTGCGTTTGGCTGAACCGATTTTGATGCAGTTTTCAGGAAAGTATTTTGTAACATTTAGGAGAGGGTTTTGGTATTTTAACCGACTTCAAAAAAGGAGGTTCTCGGTTTGACCCATGGATTTTGACATTGAAAATGGCTATTAATCTCTTTATAGATACGTATGAAATTGTTGACACACATAAAAGGTCTGTTGGAGGGGGGGACGGGTCCCATACGAATTTGGCTATCATCCTTTAGAGGTGTATGTATATGCGTTCCTATGTACATACCTATTGATGACAGTGGCTACAGTTCTTTGGTGCGATTCTCTAACGAAGTTTCACCGTCACATGTCGTTCACTTCGATTCTTTATGTCAACATTCATAATAAACAAGTGAAAGTCAAGCGAAAATGAACGTCGAGTTTGTTGATTGAATCTTAGAGAATTGCACAACTGAGCGATTCTCAGCCATATGCACCTCGCGGTCTACGTATGGAGTTAGAATCTTGGCTCTACATGAGATGACCTTTTTGACAGTGCGAGCCATATGGTGATGTCTAAGCAACACCTTGCATGAAAGACATGTTTATGGCGGGATTAAGTTTTCTAATGGTAAAGGAATTTTTAAAGTCAGTTCAGTAGTTTTTGAGGTTTTCCATTACAAACATTCAGACAAATACTAAATAAAATCTCTCTGTATTATATTATTATACTTAGTATAGATTGTTTTATTTTCTGTACTAAATTTTTCGTTTAATTAAGCCAGTTTTTAAGCTGTGTCATATGCATTGTTCCTGCTTTTTGTTTCCTTTAATCCAATATGCCTCAGCACTCTAGAGCGGCTATGACTGAACGGTACGTTGCGCGTACATTTTGTTGACAAAACGATAAAAATCTGCGCCGTCACGGTTACAGCCCTAACCTCTCCGGTGATGTGCGGTAGTGATGTGCGAGATCGACGTGCCATGTCGATGTTTTATGTTGACGTGTCATTTCTGGAACGTCATTCAAACATGATCTATGGTTGAGCTTCGCTGTCATTGTGTATGAAACGATTAAAATATCTAAACGCGAACTAGAAGCAATTTTAAATTGTAGTACAAAACAAAATTAGTCGTAAAATAAACACAATTTGTCACACTTTTTAAGGGTGAAAAAAAAAACAATGCTTATGGGATTGCTTTGAGAATGTAACATAACTTTCTCTCTTTCTCTCTTTGTCGTTATTATAATCCACTTTGCTCTATTGGGTGCATCGAAATCAGAAACGTTGCCTATCTTAATTTCTGTGTTTATCTTCTTCTAACATAGTAATCCGAAATCTCAGGGCCGCCAGACATTACTTAGTCTCTGACAAATAAAAAAGTGTGTTGATATGTCTTTTGAGTGTAAAATATACTTGCTTGCTTGGATGTTAGAAGAAGAGATAGAAAAAATAAGATTATTGCCGTTGATCAGTATCAACGGAGTCGAATTATAAAATTGCATTGTGAATGCGAAACTGTATAAATAATTTGATCAAAAGCTCATTAAAATATCGACAACAAGCCCCTCACTAGGCCACTTATTCTCAAAGCGCATTTGTTTGCTTATGTTCTCTAAGTAACGGAGCGAGTACGTTTTTTAAGCATATGTGTCATAGATTAAGGTAAAAGCTGCGTAATATTAATTTAGGAGCGGGATGGAGACCAAATGGGCCGGTGGTTATGTGTGGTTTGACAAATGTACTTCAATATACATGTTTTATGCTCATTTATTTCATTTATACTGTTTGAGTGCAGGTTTTTGTATTTTTGGATATGTGCTTGAACTTCTAAAACATAGATATATAGGTAAAATGTATATTGTTAAAACACGTTTAAAATCAGCCATTTAAATTTTCATGTTGGATGGGTAAGGGAATGGGCGATAATTAGAAATAGAAATGAGGAATTATTTATTTTAGCAACACACATGACAATTTTTTTTGAGTTAGCATCTTAAATACTGTTTATTTTTTTGTACTGATGCACAAAAAATGTACCAATCTTTTTGTAGTTCGTTAGATATTTTTTTGTATTTAAAATGAGGTCATTTCTGTTCTAACTCTAATCGCATGTAAAAGGTTATTGATCTTTCTATGTTGATTATTTAAAATTTGACAGGGTATTAATCTTTATAATAACAAGGTATGGGTGTCACTGAGCGAAAGATATATAAGCTTTCGTACGCGATAAGACGACCATCAAAGAAGCTGTCTGAAGTGGCTGGCTCCACAGAAATGAGCAATGCTCTTTGACAGCCAATCAACAATCTACGTTAACGGAACCACTCGGGAGTTAGGGTTGTCACAACGGACTCAGACCGGCCAAAGCAAGGAAACATGGTCAGGTGGGGATTTTCGGGTGTTCTGTGGGCTGTCTTTGCGGTGCAGATCAAACGATCGAAGGCTTACCTATCATCGTGCCCTGAGTGTATCAACATCTGCACGCGGGTTGATAAGTTGATAACCGATAAAGCTGTCAAAGTAGCCGATTGGCTGCAACTATTTACGTTCCCCGCACATGATTCACAAACGCCGCCACTTGAAGAATAAGAAACAATTGACGACTATCGGACCTACGAGCTAAATGTCTGTGCTTGGGGAACGCAGACCAACTGTTAGTAGCGTTTTGGTTCCGCCCATAACGCCCCTGTGCCGGCTGAAGGTCTTAGAAGTCAGAGCCGGTTAAATTACTACTACAAAAAATAGATAGCGCTGCTGTAAGATTCGTAAGGTACGAACGGTGTTAATTTTATTTTTTTTAACCAGCCCTACATTTGGTTTCAGCTAATGGATTCGGTAAAACTCTCCAGAGAATGGCTGTAGGTCGTCAAAGCTTTGCGACGCGACGCGGAGGTAATCATTGCTTGCTCGTTCTGAAATCTGCTTACTGCAGTCAATCAATGAGACTGAAAGGCAAACATTTATTATTGAACTAGCTTTCCGACCGTGGCTTCGCCCGCGTGGACCTCACGACGTTATCTTCTACACTTCAATTGACGACGACCTCCTTAGCCGAGTGGCGTACGCACCGGTTTTCAAAGTGCCACTATCTCTGGAGAACCCGGATTCAATTTCCGGTCGGGTACCTAAATATTGAAAACGCACTTTTCAATATTTCCTCGGGTCTGGGTGTATGTGGTACCTAATACCCATCGTTGTTTATAATTTCTATAAAACTAGTGCTCTAGCTACTTTACTTAAGTTTGAGGAACAATGCAGGTATGTGATAGTATCAAGTATTTTTATCTATATATATGAAAATGAATCCCTATTTCCCTTGGTCACGCCATCACGCGTGAACGGCTGGACCGATTTGGCTAATTTTGGTCTTGAAATGTTCGTGGAAGTCCAAGGAAGGTTTTAACGGTGAGAAAATAGGGGAAGGAGGGATAAGTAGGGGTAGAGTAGAAGTAGGGTAGGGTAAAGGTAGGGTAGGGTAGGGGTAGGGTAGGGGTAGAGTACGGGTAGGGTAGGGTGGAGTAGGGGGTAGGGCCAAGAGAACGAAGTCGCGCTGGGTCAGCTAGTACACCTATAAATATAAATACAAAATAAATATTAACAAAAGACGACTACAAAAAACAAAATAAGGTACGTAATTGGTGATCCATGTTTCACATTCGGCCGAGCATTCTGTTTTAATAAATACTTATTCCACTCGTGGTATAAAGAATAAATTGATGGTCAAAAACAAAACAAATTAGGATGAATTTCTGTTATATTTGTGTGTTCTTTGAACCATCTCCCTGTGATTACGGACCCAGAAAAAGGTTATGAATATTTGGGTTCAAAGAAAATAAACAAAGTGAAAACAAAGATAAAGGTATTTTTAGATAAATATATTGTTTAGATGTAGTTAGAGGTACTCGTATTTCAAAACAAGGGGTTCCGCGTGGTTTTGACCGCCTGGTTCCCGTTCCCGTGGGATAATAAGGATAAAATATAGCCTACGCCACTCAGGAAGAATGTAGCTTTCTTATGGTGAAATAAGCTTCGAAATAGGTTCATTAATTTTTTAGTTTATCCATTACAAACAAAAAAAAACAAGTCTTTACTTATATTGAAAGTTGCATTAATATTATCCATATACCACATTTTCTAATACCTAGGGTGTTAGGGGCACCCTTGCAAAAACTTTAACCATGGCTTCAGACCATCATGCTGAACAACGTACAGCAAGAATTTTTTGTCGGTAATGAAAAAAAAAAATGAACTTTTCATCTTCAAACTTTCAACTTATCGGGACATTGTGTATGGAGAGTCGAAATATTTTTTCATTTCCGACAAAAAATCTTGCTGTGCGCTGTTCATCATGAAAGCCTGAAGCCATGGTTAAAGTTTTTGCAACGGTGCCCCTAACACCCTGTATTTCTTAAACGTTATCTGCATTGGGTCCTGATTTACAGTATGAGCAATTTTTTTATGCTGATAATATTATGGCTAAGTTAAGGCTACTGTACGCAGTGACAAAAAACTCCAGGTATGTATGAAAAGATTGATGGAACTGAATGAAGCGAAAGACGTGTGCAAGGATCGTAGCAGGTGGCGATCCATAGTCTCTGCCGAACCCCGTGGGAAACAGGCGTGAGTTTATGTATGTATGTATGTATGAAATATTATAGCAAACTTTTTAAGTGTTTGTTACACTCGTAATAGGCTTAAATGGGTTAATACAGAAATATTCTACCATAAACATAACATTACTTGAAATTTGGAACAGGATAAAGGATAGGTACTTTTTTTCCTGATATTCCCCACATAAACAGGAACCATGGTAAAACTACATGTGTTAAATACAAGGCCTCTGCGTCACTTGTTAACACTGAAATACGCGATATAAATACGTAATAAATAAATATTTTCTTACAATCACACCAATTTTATTTAAGCCCATAGTAAATTTCTTAAGACACTGTGTCTGCGAGAACTTGAGAACGGATAATAAATTTATCCGTTATCTATTTAAATACTATTTTGTTTGTAAATACATACTTAATATACATAGAAAACACCCAGACCAAGACAAATAGACATGTTCTTGCACACAAATATTTTTCTTGTTCGAAAATTGAACCCAAAACCTCGGGCGCAGAAGGCAGGTAATTTACCCCTGCGCCAAATCGGTCATCAAGTCGATATGAAGGTGACCTACAAATAATTATGTAAGACTCGTCCCATCGAGTCCGGTCTAGATTAGAAATAGGTCCAGTGTGACGTCATTCCCCCTCATCCCCCCTTCCTGACAAATGGCACTACATTCGTATTCATTCGCGCGTTTTTGTTGTGCCCTCTCGCTTACGCGTTTTTGGGTGTGACTGGCTTTTAAAAGGCGTAGATGATCACTGGAAGTGACAATATTTTAAAATTATTAAAAGTAAGAAAAAAAAAGGAGCTGCTCTCATCTTAATAAGGACTTTTGACTGGCAATTTATATATATAATATATAAATTTTTTTGGGGTTCGAATCCTCGAGTTTCTGTTATTACTACAAAGAAAACGTGTATTTATGTGCCGTGTAGTGCCGGCACATAAATAGAATAGCACTACCCCCTCTCTTCCCGTGGGTGTCGTACGAGGCGACTAAGGGAAAACTGCCATCAGGAGATGGGCAGCAGCGTCTCCAGTTACAAAAGGCCAATACTGCGATCGCCAACCCGCCTGCCAAGCGTGGCGATTATGGCACAACCCCCCCTAACATGACAACACAACCAACATATCGGCCCCCAGTCCCCGGCGGACCCGCTATTGCTAGCTACGGTAGCGGCTATGGTAACGGCGGGGCAGGGGGTGCTAAGAATCTCCGGGTAGGCTCCGGCTACCAACACCGACGACTCGACCTGGCAACCTACAACACGCGCACATTGAGGCTCGACGCGAAGCTCGTAGAGTTGGAAGAGGCAATAAGTAAGTTACATTGGGATATCATTGGGTTATCTGAAGTCCGAAGAGAGGGGGAGGACTCGATAACCCTGCAATCCGGTAACTTACTTTACCACCGGGAGGGCGACCAACAGTCCATTGGTGGTGTCGGGTTCATCGTCCACAAGTCCCTTGTGAACAACGTGATCACCATCGGAAGTGTGTCGAGCAGGGTAGCGTACCTGATACTCAGATTATCGAAACGATATTCGCTGAATGTTATCCAGGTCTACGCTGCGACCTCGACACACGACGATGTCGAAGTGGAGGCTATGTATGAGGAGATCTCTAAAGCCATGCATAGCTATAAAACCCACTACACGGTTGTGATGGGGGATTTCAATGCAAAGTTGGGGTAACGTTGCGGTGATGAGCTGAGAGTGGGGCAATTTGGATTTGGGCAACGGAACGATAGAGGCCAGATGCTGGCAGATTTCATGGAGAGGGAGAACCTCTATATGATGAACTCCTTCTTTAGGAAGCCCGTAAGCCGCAAATGGACCTGGATCAGTCCGGACGGTAAAGTCAAAAACGAGATCGATTTTATCATGTCGACGAAGAAGCACATATTCAATGATGTCAGTGTGATCAACGCTGTTAAGACAGGAAGCGATCACCGTATGGTAAGAGGCACATTGAATATCGATGTCAAGCTCGAAAGATCGCGACTGATAAAATCCACGCTCCGACCAATACCAGCTCAAATTCAAAACCCCGAGTGCTTTCAGCTCGAGCTTCAAAACCGCTTTGAAGCCCTTGAGAACAGCATAGACGTGGACGATCTATACAACATGGTGGTGGATACTGTCCGCACGGTAGGGTCTAAGTACTATAAAACCCGCCGTCCCAAATTGAAGAAACTCTCCAGTCAGACTCTCCTACTCATGGATCAGAGACACGAAATGAAGCTGCAGAACTCAGCGGATGCCTATCGTTATCGGCAGCTCAATAGACAGATATCTAAGTCCTTGACGCGCGACCTTCGCCAATTTAATACCGAGCGTATTAAAGAAGCCATTGAGCGGAACAAAGGCTCCAAAGTGTTCGCGAGAGATCTGTCTATCGGGCAAAGTCATTTGACGAGGCTGAAAACTGAGGAAGGTAGCATCGTTTCGTCAACACCTGAAATCCTGAGGGAGATTGAGAGTTTCTATGGACAGCTATATTCCTCGCAAACACCTGTTGAAAGCAAGGCTAAAGACCCTAGAGCCAAGCTTACCCGACACTATACCGAAGATATCCCGGACGTCAGCCTGTACGAGATTAGAATGGCTCTCAAGCAGCTCAAAAACAACAAGGCGGCGGGTGATGACGGAATCACAACAGAACTTCTGAGAGCGGGCGGTAAGCCGATACTTAAGGTCCTCCAGAAGCTCTTCAACTCTGTCATCCTCGAGGGCAAAACGCCAAAGGCATGGGGCAGAAGCGATGTGATGCTGTTTTTCAAGAAGGGTGATAAAACTCTCTTGAAGAACTATAGACCCATCTCGCTTCTGAGCCATATCTATAAGTTGTTTTCGAGAGTCATTACGAATCGTCTCGCTCGCAGGTTCGACGACTTCCAACCTCCCGAACAAGCCGGGTTCCGGAAAGGCTACAGTACCATAGACCACATTCATACGCTGCGGCAAGTTATACAGAAGACCGAAGAGTATAACTTGCCACTTTGCTTGGCGTTCGTGGACTATGAGAAAGCCTTTGATTCGATCGAGACCTGGACCGTGCTGCAGTCTCTCCATAGGTGCCAAATAGACTACAGTTACATCGAGGTGCTGTGGTACCTATACCAAAACGCCACCATGTCGGTCCGATTACAGAACCAGAGCTCTAATCCTATCCAACTACAGCGAGGTGTGAGACAGGGAGATGTCATCTCTCCCAAACTATTCACAGCTGCGTTGGAGGATATTTTTAAGCTGCTGGACTGGAAAGGATGCGGCATCAACATCAATGGCGAGTACCTAACACATCTACGGTTTGCCGATGATGTAGTTCTTATGGCTGAGACCTTGGAAGACCTAAACACAATGCTCGAAGATCTCGGTAATGCTTCGCAAAGAGTGGGTCTTAAGATGAACATGGACAAGACGAAAATCATGTTCAATGCCCATGTTGCACCCGCTCCAGTTAATGTTGGGAACATTACACTCGAAGTTGTTGACCACTATGTTTACCTAGGACAGACGGTCCAGTTAGGTAAGTCCAACTTTGAGAAAGAGATCTCTCGTCGAATCCAGCTCGGATGGGCAGCGTTTGGGAAGCTCCGACATATATTCGCGTCCGAAATACCTCAATGTCTCAAGACGAAAGTCTTTGACCAGTGTGTGTTGCCAGTAATGACCTATGGAAGTGAGACGTGGTCTTTTACTACGGGTCTCATAAGAAGGCTCAAAGTCACCCAGCGAGCAATGGAGAGAGTAATGCTTGGTATTTCCCTGCTCGATCGAATCAGAAATGATGAAATCCGCAGGAGAACTAAAACAACCGACGTCACTCGAAGGATTGCATCATTGAAGTGGCAGTGGGCGGGACACATAGCGCGGAGAACAACAACAACAAGGTGGACCGACGATCTGGTCAAGGTCGCGGGAAGCCGCTGGATGCGGGCAGCGCAGGACCGATCGTTGTGGAGATCCTTGGGGGAGGCCTATGCCCAGCAGTGGGCGTCGTTCGGCTGACATGATGATGATGATGATGATGAACATCGTGGCGACGGCATCGGCAGTCTCACTCACTCGAGCAAGATGAAAGTTGCGGCCACATGACGTCCCTTGCCACTTCGCTCAATACTACAGTGTGTAGCCGCGACATAAGATAAATAGATTTATATGTTAAAAAAAATAATCCTGCTAATATTATAAATGCGAAAGTTTGTAAGTACTCTTTCACGCAAAAACTACTGACTGGATCTGGACGAAATTTGAGAAACAGAGATAGATTTTAGGCTGGAATAACACAAAGGATACTTTTTATCCCGATATTCCCACAGGAACGGGAATCACGCGAGTGAAACCACGGGCAGCAGCTAGTTATTAGTAAATAAATCTCTTGATGCTCGAAGTCCTCAAATGAAACGTATCTAGGGACGCTCAGCGTTCCTTCTTTTCTCCACTCATATCTCTTCTAGTAACACTATATGCTACATCCTTGTCGTACCCTTACTAACAAAAAAGGACAGCCAGGATATTAGGGAGTATTTCCATAACGCTTTGCTTAAGTGTAAGTAACTTTTTTGCACCCTTTTTACGGTACCCCAAGTGGGTTTTGATTGTGACGGATCTTGGGACCCTTCAGGGTTTTCAACATGTACACATTTTTGGAATACAAAGTAAGTTAAATAAAAAAATACATTTATAATATAGCTGTAGTCGTTGATCAACAATACCACTAGATAACCTATTGGGGTGTCAACACGGCCGAGAATATAAGAGCGCACTTCAAAGGCGCGCTCTTATTTTTGATCGCTTCCTATTATTTTTGACATAATTAAGATCGTAATAATAATCTGGTCAAGGTCGCGGGAAGCCGCTGGATGCGGGCAGCGCAGGACCGATCGTTGTGGAGATCCTTGGGGGAGGCCTATGCCCAGCAGTGGGCGTCTTACGGTTGAAATGATGATGATGATGATGAAGATCGTAACATTTTCGTAACCTTTTTCTCCCTTTAAAAAACTATTAGTCGGTGCCATACTTGTTTTGGTTCGTGAGGCGTTATCTATTTTCTAGGCTGTAACTCAAACTGGAACTGAAAACAATTTTTTTTTGAAGAATTAAGTAGGTAATGACGTTTTATTTCTTTTTTATGTAAAAATACAGCGACTAAGGTAATGTATATAATAATATGACATCGTATCAAATATAGAGTGCTTATCAGATAAGTCTGCGCGCGACTGGGGGCATTTTTGGCGCTAGTTTCAGTACATTTTTTGTTTTTAAGTCCCTTCCACACGACGTTTTTCGTGCGCGCGTTTGTTTGTTCGATACAAACGCAAGTCGAACGCGCGTATCAAATACGCGCGTCGTCAGTGCGTAAAAAACATCGTTTGAAGGGCCCTAAACTAAAAGATTAACCTAGTATTCGATTTCGACCGCGCTCAGACTTATTTGGCTCGAACCTTACCAGTCTTACGATACTGATAAATCTGTGTGCGGCCAAAAACGAAGACTAACATTTACCCTATCCTTAGAATAAAAATATACTGTAACTAGCGCCTAACTAAACGCTTCAGTCGCGGGCAGAGTTATCTGACACACACTCTACGTCCGAACTGTGCAACACAATCCAACCAGATGGACCCAGCGGTTTGTCGACCAGTAAAAAATGTTAATTAAAAACTGACAGACAAAAATCAAAACACTTTTTTTTGATAATTAATATTTCAGACTGGACGCAGCCCTAGCACAATTATATAAACGCCCCGGTACAGTATCCCGGTCAATCCTACATTGCAGATTAGAAACCGTCTGGAGCGGGCGGGTCACGCAAATTGCGCACCTTTTAGTTCCTTTATAGTTCCCCTTATAGCGGACACTCGTGCCCACGCGTCTGTTTGCGACAGCCCTTGACAAGAGCACAAAAAAAAGAGTGTTGATACATAATAAAGTTGGTTTTTATAGTACTTTTTTATTTTTAAATGGACTTTCAATGTTTGGTTCCATAAATGTAGATGGGAGGCACGTTGTCAGTTACAGAGGTAACTGCAGGTTGATAGTTACGTCTGTCGCCGCCGACACAGGTCGACGGTTAAAGGCCTACGCAGACGGGGACGGCATGGCAAGGGATTTGAATTTTAACTAATAAGACATTCCAACGTATCGGTATAGAAATACGACATAAATTGCTATGTTTTAAAATGATGCTGTGGCATCGAGCCACCGGCACATCGGTGACTGCCATCGATTGCTTTTGGCGGTGGCGTTGTCAACGTATCGTACGCCTACTACGAAAGCTTGATTGTATTATGTTTATGTTATAATTAACTGTAGAGTCCGTATCTGTATGTAGAATCCGAGCCAAATAATTTAGCGCATGATTAGGGCATTCTGGGCGCTAGACTAGACTTACCTATTCGATTTCGACCGCGTGCGGACTTATCTGGCGAACTCTAGGTATATCTTGACATTATGACACATTAAAACCTGTCTGGACTGGAAACGCAAATAGCAACCTTTTAGTTCCCTTATGTTTTTCTTATATTGTACACTTACACTTGTACCCACGCATCTGCTAGCGACAGTTATCTCAAATAGTGATAGAATTGTAGATATTTTCAAAGAAATACTGTAACTTTTATGATAAAGCAAAAATAGCAATTAAATTTCAAAGAAATGTTTGCCATTTTCATTATATTTCATATGGATGTTCAAATTGAGAGGTTAAGAATATTTGGGATGTTCTTCTCGGAAATTACAGTTTTTGTCAGGTATGTGTGCATTTGATGTCACAATAATTCGTTTCGTGTCCTTCATATTCTATACAATAAAGTAATTTTGACGAACTTTTACAGACATTGTGATAAAATCATCTTCTTTGAATGATGACAGGTTTTGTGTATTAATGGAAATATAGAAAACGTAATTCAGATTTCAGATTTCAGATTTCAGATTTCCTTTTGCCTTGTTCGATTTCACAGTACCAATGAAAAAATTATCATGTTTTGTCGAATGTAAATTAGATTTAGTAATAAGTCTTCATATTATGTAAGTGTAGTTGAGAACCAGCAGGTCTTGATCCCCCCTGATTCATATTATGTAAGTGTAGTTGAGAACCAGCAGGTCTTGATCCCCCCTGATAGCGATAAATGGAAAAATTTATTCCATCTATCCCTACAGTGCGTATCAGTAGGAATAGATGGAAGAAAAGATTCCATATATCCCAAACGGTAGCGATAGAGGTGTGGGGGTGGCGCAACTGTGAAAGGAAGACTGATGGTGTGTCTTTCTTCCAGGCTAGGTGTTGTTAGCCCGGGGACAACTGTCCACTGGTTGTATGTCGGAGTTCGTATATATGCGAACTTGGTGGATGAACTTCGTAAGCGCGATGTAGGTTCTCCGTACTATTCGCCGGCGCCGTCAGTGGTTATGTGCGCGTCGTCTAGATGTCGCCACATCACTCCTCTCCTAGACCGGAGGTCGATCCAAGTGGTTGCTCAGCAGTCAGTGCGTTTGAGCTTGCAAGTGCCAGAGGGTGCTGCAGGATGCCCCAGTCTGCGGTGAGTCGAGACGGTGCGGGGTGGCTGCTGGTTGCTGCTCCTGTCCACAGTGAGTCGGGACGTCCACGGTGAGTCGGGATGGAGTGTGCGATGTGACGGTGGGTCCGAGCTGTTGGCGCACAGAACTGCCACGCTGGAGTAAGGGTTCAGTGATGCTCCAAAGACGTGGGCTGCGAGGATGCCAGGTCGGGATGATGCCGTCGGGTGCTGCCGAAGGTCCAGGTAGCGTCGGACGATGCTGCGATGGAACCTTGAGGCGGGTTGAGCTGGCTTGCTGTGCGACTGCTGAAGGTTGCTGGATGACTGTCGGGAGGAGTGATGGCTGCGCTGGTGAAGACGATGCTGGCGCTGGTGAAGACGGTGCTGCGCTGGTGGAGACGGTGCTGGCGCTGGCTGAGAAGGTGCTTCATGTGCTCCGTCGGGGTCACCAATGTCGGGGTGGCGCAACTGTGAAAGGAAGACTGATGGTGTGTCTTCCTTCCAGGCTAGGTGTTGTTAGCCCGGGGACAACTGTCCACTGGTTGTATGTCGGAGTTCGTATATATGCGAACTTGGTGGATGAACTTCGTAAGCGCGATGTAGGTTCTCCGTACTATTCGCCGGCGCCGTCAGTGGTTATGTGCGCGTCGTCTAGATGTCGCCACAGAGGAAAAAATTGTCCAATATCCCTACCAGGGGGGATATGGCGGTAGGGCTATTTATGGAATAGGGGAGAATTGAGAAAACAATCTTTCCGTGTTCTGTGGGAGAATTATTTCATGATACCTGCCCCCTGATTCACGAATCGTCGGAACTCTCCCGACAGCAGAATGTATGCACTGTCTCTGTCACTCACTATAGAATAGACAAAGACAAAGCACAGAATTCGAAACCGATTCCGTTTCCGACGTTTTGTAAATCAGGGGACTGGTGAGAAATTACTCGAAATAATGAGGATAGCATGTTAATTTTTGACAAGAAATAAAACTGCATTTAAGATTCCAATGCCACCATTGGCCGAGCAAACTCCATCAATTTTATTGCTAAAGGGCTTATTACACTAAATTCAGCATCTAATTAATTAATTAATTAATTCATCTTAGATAATTGGTGTGAATGTTAGAAGTTATTTATTTATTTATTTATTTATTTATAAGTACAGTCGAAGTTGTTGACCACTATGTTTACCTAGGACAGACGGTCCAGTTAGGTAAGTCCAACTTTGAGAAAGAGATCTCTTGTCGAATCCAGCTCGGATGGGCAGCGTTTGGGAAGCTCCGACATATATTCGCGTCCGAAATACCTCAATGTCTCAAGACGAAAGTCTTTGACCAGTGTGTGTTGCCAGTAATGACCTATGGAAGTGAGACGTGGTCTTTACTATGTGTCTCATAAGAAGGCTCAAAGTCACACCCAGCGAGCAATGGAGAGAGCGATGCTTGGTATTTCCCTGCTCGATCGAATCAGAAATGATGAGATCCGCAGGAGAACTAAAACAATCGATATAGCTCGAAGGATTGCATCTTTGAAGTGGCAGTGGGCGGGACACATAGCGCGGAGAACCGATGGCCGTTGGGGCGGAAAGGTTCTCGAATGGCAGCCGCGTACCGGACGACGTTCCGTGGGCAGGCCCCCTACAAGGTGGACCGACGATCTGGTCAAGATCGCGGGAAGCCGCTGGATGCGGGCAGCGCAGGACCGATCGTTGTGGAGATCCTTGGGGGAGGCCTATGCCCAGCAGTGGGCGTCGTTCGGCTGACATGATGAAGTACATTGCTTTCTTTGAGCTCATTTGTAGTAAGTGATGCAATCAAAACAAGCAATGTATGCTTAATTAGATGCTGAATTTAGCCAAGTGTAATAAGCCCTTAAACGCTACCTACCGATGAACCTAATTTATCGCCAACTGGGAAGTTTAATTTGCTATACGTCAAAATGACAGCGCGCCATTTTATCTGCGACAGAGTTTCCCGCTCGATCATTACAGCTGTCGATTGTGACAGCTCGAATAAATCGATTTGTATCAACTTTTCGATTATTTGCCGAAATGAATCGAATACTTCATCCGATGATCGCTGGACCGGTGTAAATTGGGTAGTTATTGGGTGAGGAAGTGCGAAAGAATTTGTAAGATGCTAGCGTTTGCTATCGGCTTCGTTCGCGTGCATTTAATTTGAGACATAACTACATACCTATTTATTATAATTTTATCTTACGAAAAGGGTACGCAAAAAGTTTTCTATTTACACCATTATTTCATTTAATAAGTAAATAACATAATTTATAATTTTTATTTCAGCACTGGCAATGCTGCTTTTTATTCTGGAAAAGGATATTTCATAAAATATATGATCTATTTAAAAAAAACGGAAGGATGTGATTTTGGAAATCAGTCAAAACATTTACCATTCAGTAAGCACTCATCACTTAGGCTGGCTTCACATTAGATCGCAAGCCGCGCGATATCTCTTAGATAAGATAAGATAAGATTGTCATACTAGCCTTCCGCTCGCGGCTTTGCCTGCGTGGACTACACGAACACGATAATATTCCGCGAGAAAATGATATTTTTTCGGGATAAAAAGTAGTCTATGTAACTCTTCTGCTGCCTATGTAACCCATACTACAAATTACGTCGATCCGTTGCTCTGTTTTAACGTGAAAGACGGACAAACACACAAACAAACACACTTTTACCCTAATTTATTCTATTAATAAAGTAAGGATATGGATAATACAATAGCCTGAAAAAACAATGCAACAAATACCAAAAAAAAGATGAATAAAGTGTAGTTATGTACGAAGAATACTTT
Source organism: Crambus lathoniellus (assembly GCA_949710035.1). Classification (NCBI taxonomy): domain Eukaryota; kingdom Metazoa; phylum Arthropoda; class Insecta; order Lepidoptera; family Crambidae; genus Crambus; species Crambus lathoniellus. Next base: position 3,082,539 of record OX453318.1, on the reverse strand, counting down.
TTTACCTTTCGCCATATATTAAGGTTCGGAACATTCTGAGCAAAGGAGAGGCGGAAAAATATAATGAGGAAAGATTTTGTAGGGCGCTAATGAGACATCGCCGTTACACGGGTTAATGGCGCGAAATATAGGCAGATTCCAAATTTAAAACTGTTTCTCTTTTCGATTTTGTAAGGCAAATCAATACAAAAAAGAAGAAAGTGTGATTCTTGTTTGATTAATTAGAACCGCCTTTGTGGTCTAGTGGTTCACACCACCGATTTCAGACCTAGAGGTCCCGGGTTCGATTCCCAGTGGAGGTACATATTATATTCGGTTTGGTTGGTGGTAGGACTTGTTCTTAGTCCGCCCTGCTAGCTACCATCATCTTATCTAAGTCTGACGCCATAAAAATGATGTTTTTAGTATTATTGTGTTCCGGCAGTTACAGATAAGAAGTCCAGTTCCTCAGTGATTGAGGGTTCGATTCCGGGAGTAGTGCACTTCTATCTTCAGCCTTATCATCACTTAACATCAGGTGTGATGAAGGCTAAGTGCAACGCCGTTGTGGATAAAAAAAATAACATTTTTGGTGCAAATACTGCAATACCGTTGGTCCTGGCTGCAGCCAGGACCAACGGTTTTACGTGGCTTCCAAAGCAAAAAGGAACTCGAGATAATATCTAAGTTTTTTGGTCACCCATCCCGTGACCGATCATTGCGAAAGTTGCTTAACCTCAACGAGCGCACGCCGAGCATGCTAAGCGGCACGAGCTGCTCCACAAATGTCAAAATAATGCTTCTTATTCTGATAATCTGAGTTTCCAGCGTCACGTATTTTTTATACACAACGGGGTAGCACTTAAGGTCATAGCCCACTTATACCGCACCGCTCCAACACCGCTCCTACCCAACACCGCCCTAAACGAAGGCGACAGCTAGCAGGCACCCAGCAGTCCACGCGGCGACAGCTAGCAGACTCCCAGCTGTCCACGCGTCGACTGCTATTCCCTCTATATAGGTGCGCGGCGGCGACGGCGCGGCGACCGCTAGCAGTCAGCGCGCGGACAGCGCGCAGACCGCGCGGCGTCAGCGAGGCGTCAACCACCAAGCAGTCTGACGGCGGTAAGCTCGCGGACCGCGCGCTGTCCGCTATTTTATATTGTTACTGTAAAATGCATTTACAGTGAACGATATTAAGTCCATATTTGGCTGTTCATACTTTAGTTGGGTGGGAGCGGTGCGGTCTGAATGGGCTATGACCTTTAGCCTTCATCACACCTGATGTTAAGTGGTGATAAGGCTGAAGGTGGAAGCGCACTACTCCCGGAATCCTCTCAATCACTGAGGAACTGGCTGTCTTATCTCTAACTGCCGAGACACAATAATGCTGTAAACATCATTTTTATGGCGTCCGACTTAGATAAGATGATGGTAGCTAGCCAGGAGGACTAAGAATAGTCCTACCACAAATCAAAAGTATTGTAAACTCCAAATTGTACCTTTTGTCTCTCACTTGATGACTCCTTTTCCAATAAAGTAGAACAATGGACTTGAAGGCGCCAAAGCCTTTCTTAATTAAAGTGACTTACTTACAACAAAATTATTATTAAGTATAGTAAAGGAATCAGAAATAATGGTGTTAATAATAATAACTTTGCGGGCTTAGATTGAGTATGCCCATCCATATCCAAAAGTGGTTGGTTTTGGTCTGAAAAATAATAGGGCAAATGTAACTATGATTAGTTTTGAATGTTCCCTCTGCTGAAGACATTAGTACTTACTGATTAAGGTGGGTTCGATGTACAATACGATGCATTAAGCAGGTATGTACGAGTTCTATACTTAGACTAGCGGGTCCTCACGGTTTTACCCGCGTGGTACCCGTTCCCGTGGGAACATCGGGATAAAATATAGCCTATGTTAATCAGGGATAATGTAGCATTCTAAAAGTGAAAGAATTTTTGAAATCGGTGCTGTAGTTTTTGAGTTAATTCGTTACATACATACAAATCTTTCCTATTAATAATATTACAGTAGATATACTCGTAAACCTTCTTCTTAAATCTGAAAACTGCATTGAAACCCGGAAAAATTTAAAGGTACCTTTGCACGTTTAGAATTTTCGGGGATCGACTTTGTTTTATACTATGTATATTTTTAATGATATATATTCTATATCTCCTATTTTTTTTGGCCCTTTTAAGTTTTTATTTTTATTATTTTCCTGAAGAGACTATTTAATTTTAACTGTCCTACAAAATGGTCGTTTAAACCGACATTTTGGGCTTGTACCTCCGTATGAAACTGCAGAGATACAAAGCGAAAGTAATTAGTGCTACTTTAGCTTATACAGTGGAGGGTGGGGTTTAAATAGTAGAAAATAAGCGGATTGTTACGATCGTGCTCTATGGTGACTTGCAATTGCAAAGGAGATGATGAAAAAAAACCTAAAGAAAACAATTAGCATTATGCTGTAATAAAATTAAAATTGACTCATTTACTTGATCATTACGCTGATTCTCAAGAATGAGTTAGCTAACAGTTCTCTAGTTCTGTTTTTGATAATCTAATGGCCTGACGCCTTTAATTAGATTTTGATTAAAATTATGATGAGGAACCAAAAAGAGCTTACCTACAATCGCTCTTTGCGGTCCACCGACAGACGCCTCTGTCTAGCACTGGACTTGTACATATAATGATGATGATGCTAATGAGTCTCTACTCTAATGCATCAAACGAGGACGACGATGTAAGTAGGAGATTGGTAATGACTGATAAGTTTCTAGAATCGTTTCTACAATTATTTTTCTTTATTAAAACAAGCCTTTTCTGAGTCTATTTAGCTTTATGCACAATTCGTTTTACGAATTTATTAAGTTTTGTTCAGTAAAAGATTTGCTGAAAGCTGTAAGGTGCATTCCAAATTTCAGCTCAATGGGACATCGGGAAGTGAGTCATATTTAGCTTGGATTTGACCCGAACAGTATACTTACATACACACACTGCAAGTTCAATACAACCTTGTAAAATCACACTGCGGAGCACATGCCTTCTCTTGAGAGAATTATGATAATGAGGCACCCTGCTTCGTCTTGATTGACATTACGTAGTTATGGTTTTTTGATTCAGTCAGGGAAGACGTATTTGATAAAAGAAGATGGCATGTGTCAGCCATTGATTTTCAGACACAATGTTAGTGCTAAAACATTCACATTGCAAAAAAATTGAATCAAGGATTAAAGTAGAAATAGGAGTGCAAAAAGATCCATCAATGGATCTTTGCAATGCACCATGGAAGTGCTAAAAAATCAACTATGCAAAAAGTTGTAAGACGGGTCGATTGTTTCTAAATACTTCATTTTCCATTTTTCTATAATAAAAATTGCATTGTGAATGCAAAAAACTAAAAATTAAAATAACTTGCAATAGTAATTTTATCTTTAGCGATTGCCAAATACCTGGAAAGGTATTTCTTTCGCGTGTGAGGGTAGTAATATCTCCACATAGATGAAATTAACGCTGACTATACAGCGAGTAAGAAGTATTGGATAAATTCGACGCTTCTCGTAACGACTCCGTAGCTCAGTGGTTAGAGCAGTCGCCCGGAAAGCGAAAGGTCGTGGGTTCGAGTCCCATCGGAGCTGGTTGTAAGACGGGTCGATTTTTACTAAATACTTCATATTCCATTTTTCTATAATAAAAAATGCATTGTGAATGCAAAAAAACTAAAAATTAAAATAACTTGCAATAGGAATTTCATCTTTAGCGATTGCCAAATACCTGGAAAGATATTTCTTTCGCGTGTGAGGGTAGTAATATCTCCACATTGATGAAATTAACGCTGACTATACAGCGAGTAAGTAGTATTGGATAAATTCGACGTTTCTCGTAACGACTCCGTAGCTCAGTGGTTAGAGCAGTGGCCGGGAAAGCGAAAGGTCGTGGGTTCGAGTCCCATCGGAGCTGGTTGTAAGACGGGTCGATTTTTTCTAAATACTTCATTTTCCATTTTTCTATAATAAAAATTGCATTGTGAATGCAAAAGACTAAAAATTAAAATAACTATGCAAAAAATCCTAGATCAAGGATTGAAGTGGACATAAGAGTGCAAAAAGATCCATCAATGGATCTTTGCAATGGATTTAGGTGGATCGAGGGGTTTTTTCTACTCATTCTTCCTGATTTCAAACATCTCGCTCAATACTTACACCCCGCCTAAGAGAGTGCAGAATTATAATATTTCCCGCACAAAACGAATTAGCTTGGATAGTTCACGTGGAATTAAGCTGAACACTCATACATATTTGTACTCCAGCAATTTCAGGAAAGCTTTTAGGAGCACTGAATATAAAGTAGCTGTTTCAGAACAAAGTTTTAGACACATTAACTAAATATCGCAAGAGTTTTAAAAATGTTTGGTACCTACTTACTATGTTTTTCACTTATCTTGTAGTCTTGAGCTTTGGTTTAAATATGACATTTTCCAATATATTTGTGTATGATTTTCACGTTATAGTAATTTTACTAGTGACATTATGAAAAGTTAAGATTTTAATTAATAACGTTTATGCATTCCAAGTGCTATTCTGTAAGTAAAGGAAAAATTGTGATAGTGGTGCTGGTGGTATACTATCACAATTTTTCCTTTATTATGAAATGTTGTAAAAAATTAGACGATTTTTTCTGATAACAAATCAACTGACTAAATATTCACTCCATAAGGGGATAAAACTACTTAACGGATTTGGTTGAAATTTGGCACACAGATATAAGACAACCTGGATTAAAATATATAATATTTTTTATCTTCATATTCCCACGAGAACGGGGAACCATAGAGTACGTACGTCCATAGAATACGCTACGTTACCCCGAATTCAACGCGACCGAAGGCGCGGGCAAAGGCTAGTAATTCAATAGGATATATAATTTACTAGCTTTCCGCCTGCGGCGTCGTCGGCGTGGACTACACGACGTTATCCCGCAGGAGTTTGATATTTTTCCGGGATTAAAAGTATCCAATGTTTCTCTCCAGGCTACAAAGTGTCTGTGTCCCAAATTTCAGCCAAATCCTTTCAGCCGTTTTGGAGTGATAGAGTAACAAACATCTAAAATCTAAACTTTCACTTTTATAATATTATATTAGAAGGATTTTAAACTTGTACTAACTTAACTACCTACCTATTTACTTAGCCGTAATCAGGTGCATTATTTGTAGATTAATTCTGTTGTATCTACCTGTTACGTAAGTAATACAATGAGTTGCTTTTACAAAAGTAGAAGGTACTGAAAGTCATTGTTTATTCATTAAGGATTGTTCACACGTTTTCAGTTTTAACAGATTTGTCACCGCTGAAGCAATAGTTACGTATTAGTCTACACAGGCATGCAAACTAAGTACCTACTACACTTTTTGTTTTTTTTTCGAAAGTATAGAAGTTAGAGATTTAAAATAATAAACGTTTTATAGCAAACTTTATCTGCTTTCGTTGAAACTATAGTGAACTATACATTGGTAACATATTCAATCAACATAACAGGAAGTATATCTTGTAAACATAAAAAGTGATTGCAATTTTAAAAGTGTGATACTTACCTACTTAGTTTTGTAGGCCAGTGTAGTTTCAGTTGATTTATCATCATCAGCTAATATAAATCCCTACTGCTGGGGCTGAGGCCTTTCTTATGTAAGGATAAGGAGAATGGGCCATGACCCACCAAGCCGGCCCAATGCGGATTGGTGGGTATTAACGACTGTAAAAGCAACCGGAACCAACGGCTTTACGTGCCTTACGAAGCATGGAAGAGCTCGAGTTCATAAATTTTTGGTTAATAAATTAAGGGACACTGGCTTCTCATTATTTACTTTAACTTTAATCTCGTTATATACTCGTATCTGAGTAACTCTGTTCTAAAATCTAATCAAGGCGCATACCCAAATCTCCAAGCACGAATACTTCTTGCGATTATTTTGAATGTAGACACACAAACAAATGCCACTCGAAAAACAATGCGCGACTGTTGATTGTTTTAATAAAACAAATACACATCGATCAAGCTGAAATGTGTCATTGTAAAACCCATCTTAAAAGCAATGAGATAAGGTAGAAATATAAATGTTGTTTTCACATTACGTTTCGTATCGTTCTGGTGGGATACACTTCTGTGATTTATCGTTGCAAAAAATAGACTTCAGTTGGTCCCATTGTGAGTTGGGTGATATCGTGGGGCATGAAATAAACATGTATTGAAGTGTATTGGAGGTAACTTGGTAAAATATTGGATTGAACTTCCCTGGTCCGTGTGGACGTAGCATTGTAATACTGGGTAAGTTGTTATTTTTTCGTTTTGTTTTGAAATTTAAAATGAACTTGATCTGTGTTTTGAGTTTTGGACAAAATTTATTTTACTAGTAAAAATTTCTATACTAAAAATGGAAAATAAAGTATTTAGAAAAAATCGACCCGTCTCACAATCAGCTCCGATGGGACTGAAAGTGGAGCTGGTTGTGAGACGGGTCGATTTTTTCTAAATACTTTATTTTCCATTTTTCAGTAATAAAAATTGCATTGTGAATGCAAAAAATTAAAAATTAAAATAATTTCTATACTACTCAAAACAAAATAGGGGGCCTTACCTTTTTTTATACAAACGTGCTCAATTTAGCGTCTCATAGATGAGTAACTTTTTGCATCTCTGCAATGATTTTGACGTCAATAGAGAGACCAAACGCCCAATTGTCAAATCTTGTTTTCAAAAATTGCCAAAAATCGCTCAATACTCTCAAAAACACAGATTTGGTACAGAAAGAAAACGAAACAAAAACACGACGACGCAGTGAGGAAGGCGCCACTCAGTATTGAATAGACCATGAATCTCAAAATTGAAAACGAACTAGGAAAACAAAATACAGCGACAAATCATAGCCAAACAAAGCAAAATCGTTTACGACCTCTTATCTCTTATTTGTGCAGTTAAAAAACGATTCACTATTCAACCCTTAACCCTTCCTTATCAACCTCTTTTAAATTAATGGCGGTACTATAGACATAGAGTTATTACACAAATTAACCCGTATAGATAGCTCCACCGCGACCGCAGGGCTCGCTAACGCTAACCCACCCGGTCCTTTAGACCGCAACTTAATCAAAACGCTCTAAGCTTTTGTAGGGTTAAAATTAAAGTTTTTCTAAGTTGTGTGTAGAGGTTGAAGGGTTTATTAGCACTATGATAAACGGATACTAAGATTTACGTTGTAAATCAAACAAAACTTGAATTGACTTTAAATTCATTAAGTATTTAAAGTTTATTTTACGATTCCTTTAGTTTAATACCAAATCCAATTTAGTCTTAGTATGTTCATAATAGATAGTTATAGATGAATAGTTTATTTGTTATATTACACACATAGTTTTAAACATACACACACACAGCAGTTTGGTTCATCATTGCTTCTTGTCATTACAAATCATTTGGTGTAGTTGTGGGTATATTCTTTTATTAAAATAAAAAAATATATGGTAGTTTCCTTAACCACGGCCCCTGGAAAGGTGTCGAAAAGTCAAAAGACTAAAAAAGCCTTTTTAAAAACACAACCAAAATTAACGTGTTTAAATATATGGGTGATTGGATCCGTAAAAGAGAAGTTTTATTTTAATGAACAGTTCGCGCAGAAATCTTAAGATGGATTAATTTATGGATTAAAAAACAAGGCTTATATTAGTGCACATAAAACATATATATGCTTATATATAAGCATATATATGTGCACTAATATAAGCCTTGTTTTTTGCATTTGCAGGTGCATTTGCAGGTGCATTTTTAACACAATTAAGATTTTTGATTTCTTGTTATTATAGTTTGGCCCGGTCTCCGTCACTGGCGTAGGGTGTCTATCGTCTGTATATTTCGTAATGTAAGTTTTTAAGTTTTCCCGGCGTTTTGGCACTCTTGCAATATTTATGGAAAAGTGTCTACCTACTCGCTAAATTAGATATCTACATCTAATGTTAATAAGTGCGCATTGTAATTTGAAAACCCTGTTTATAACTCTTTGTTTTCTATTTGCTTTTATATAATTAATTAAGTAATTAAATTTCTTACAATCACACCAATTATCTAGCTCACTATTAGTTTTCATTAGGAAACTGTGTTATGGAAACCAGATAACGGATAAATATATACTAATACATTTTTGTTTTGTAAATACATTTTTAAAACACCTAGAAAGTACTCAAACCAAGACAAATAGACATGTTCATACACAAAAACATTTTTCTTGTTCCGGAATCGAACCCAAGACCTCTGGCGCAGAAGGCAGGTATTCTACCCCTGCGCAAAATCGGCCGCCAAATTATATTATATCAGTATCAAAGTAATAAAACCTCACGATTTCTCGTTACAGTAAAATGCCCGATAAGAAGTTGTTTCTGCTGCTCCTCGTCGGTTGGTGTGACGCTGAGCGCGTGGCCTGCGATGGATTGATATTCAACGATGTGTACTATGACAGAGAAGTGCTGTTCCAAAACCTGGGCAGACCTTACAACCTTGTCATGCACAAGTTTTCTGGCCTACTGTTCTTTAGTCATACGGTAAGTTGAACGAGACATAAACGAACGAACGGGTAATCTATAGCCGTAGGGGCGGAAAGGTTCTGGAATTGCGACCGCGTATTGGATGATGTTCCGCCATCCAAGAAGGTGGACTGAGGATCAGGGTGCCTACCATCAACTCTTATTGCGGTTTTGTTTAGGACCTAAACTGATCTGCTTCGCTTATTCGTACCACGACAGCTTAATATCAATGACAGCGATTCAGTAATCATTCAATGACATTTCACAGCCGCTAAGCTGCAGGTTATACCCGTCCCTCTCACTCTCCGGGCATGACAGAATCGAGTGAAAGAGAAGAGTAGAAGAAATAAGGACACAAATTGTTTGGTCATTCACATTTAGCAATTCATTTGCGATCCAGTTTTTAGAAGGTCAGAGTACGAAAGAAAGCAATTCATTTTAGGAACCTATTCTGCATCGCGCTATTTTTGAATCGCTGTTTTAAAGTTGATGGTAGGCACCCTGATCACGGTCGCGGGAACCTGCTACAATGGAAAGGGCAGCACAGGACCCATCATTGTGGAGAACATTGGGCAAATCCGGACCATACGACGGACGGATGTGTCATAGGTTTATTCTCAGAAATCATGTGCAATGCTATATAAGAACTACCATTTTCAAGTTTTGCTAATAATGTAAACATCATCATCATCATCATCAGCCTTCAGTAGTCCACTACTGAACATAGGCCTCCTCCTTAGAGAGCCACAAAGAGCGGCTGTTATCGACTTGCAGCCAACGTGGTCATCGGTCCACCTAGTTGGGGGTCTTCCCACGCTTCGTCGTCCAGTTCGTGGCCGCCACTCGAGAACTTTTCTTCCCCAACGGCTATCACTTCTGCGAGCGATGTGGCCTGCCCATTGCCACTTCAACTTAGCGACTCAGCGAGCTAAGTCGGTAACCTTGGTCCTTCTGCAGATATCCTCATAACGGATCCTATCGCGCAAGGAAACGCCGAGCATAGCTCTCTTCATTGCTCGTTGGAGCACATATAAGCAATAATGTATACAGTGTATTCTAAAACGAACAATTAATTATAAAGGATCCGGTAAGCCTTTATGCTTGTTATACTTTAAGTAGGAACATCAAATATTTCAATTCCTACCTGACATGTACTTGAAACATTACTTTAATGAACAATTATGCAAATGGAAACACATAAAAGACACTCCTACGTCGAAAATATCAATTTGTAAAATGTTCCAACAAAGAAATTATGATGAAAACGACACTTTTAGTTCATTTGTTAATCTCTCTAACTTGTTTGAAAAATTAATACAAAAGCAAGTATTTACTTAGTACTAGAAACATAGCTGTTTGTTATAAATTTTTATTAATTACTATCTGAATACAGCCACTGGTTTAACCATAAAGTTAATATACCTTAGCGGAATAGAGAAACAAAGGGCTGAGCAAGCGGGATGTCACTAGCAACAACACTGTGAGATAAAAGGAGATGCGTGATGCAACGTAACAGAACCGTTTTTGGCTACTGTTTGACAGTTCGTCAGCACTTATCAGCACGCTGAGAATTTAGGTATTTTAATTTTTTCGGATTTTACGTGCAATCTTAGATATTTTTAGCCAATATTGGTATGGAAACATGGTGACTTGCTCAGTTATTGATTGTTGTACAACACAATGAAATAATCCCGCAAAATGTTCAGTTCACAGGTAAATTATTCCAAACCGACAGCTCCCTTCTTAAGGTTTATTTTTGCCAATGCGCTTCGAATTTAAAGCAAGAAGTGTGATAATGCTCTTCAACAAACATTTATTTATGTAACAAGCAAATATTGATTACACATAATGCAGAATTTTCGAATATTTTGTGTAAAGAAATAATTTTCGTTTTACACTAGGGCTGCATCAAGTTATCGATATTTCGTGTCCACTGTCTATCACGCGGTATAAAATGAATATGTATTAGGTAGGTACTGTAATTAAAGTACCTGTAAGACGTTTAGATATGAATTACCTGGGAATGTAATTCCATTTAAGATACTTAACTGATCCATAGGTATCAGTTTTTGACTGTTAGAATAGGTACCTACCTACATATACTATCATTAGTAATATAATTATCTTTCAGATTACTTACTAACTTGGATACCAGAAACTAACTGGCCTAAATTGATTACTATGCAGTAAGCATTTTGATGAAAAGTATTTCCAAACGCGAGAAGTGAAACGTACTATCACTGTGGAAGCACCAACAAATTGTTCAAAGGATTGTGCGAAGCATGGCCGGGTCGCTAGTGTATAATAAATGATTTAAAATCTCTTCGGAGTTTTTCTTAAATATGCATACTTCACCGCAGAATCGTAGTTTTAGCCATGCAAAATCCCTTCCCAAGATGGGAATTTTAGTAATATTAATAATATTACTATATATTAATATATTATTATTAGACACCTCCGTGGCCGAGTGGTGTACGCACCGGTTTCAAGGTGCCGCTATCTCTAGAGGTCCCGGGTTCGATCCCTGGGGGGGTACCGCGTAACTTTATGGATAATAATATGAACTTCATACGTTTTTTGAAATTTGAAGTCAATTTTATAAAGAAAATAGCTACTATCAGTTCCTTGTTTTGTGACGTCGCTCGGGTATAACGATAGCTAGCTAGCAACGTTCAACAGAACAAAGCCGCAAAAATCTATCAAAATAAGAAATTCAAATGACAGTTGAAACCCATGTCCATATCCATATTTTTTAGCCGGTAGCCCCCCAGGGGGGCTACCGTATAACTTTATGGATATGAACTTCATACGTTGAACTTCAAGTCAATTTTATAAAAAAAATTGCTACTATAAGTTGTTTGTTTTGTGACTTCGGGTATAATGATAGCTAGCTAGCAACGTTCAACAGAACAAGCTTTGTTCTGTTGAACGTTGCTAGCTAGTTATCGTTATTCCCGACATCACAAAACTAGGAACTGATAGCGGCTATTTTCTTTAAAAAAATTACTTAAAGTTCCCAAAAACGTATGAAGTTCATACCCATAAAGTTACGCGGTAGCCCCCCTGGTCGGGTAAATGTTGAAAACTAATTTTTCAATATTTCCTCGGGTCTGGGTGTATGTGGTAATTACCCGTCGTTGTTTCTAATTTCCATAATACTAGTGCTTAAGCTACTATACCTTAGTATTGGAACAATGAATGTGATCGTGTCCAATATATATTTATTTATTACTGTAACTATTTAATATTGTCGATATCGATATTAATCTGAAAAGCGACATGATGTACATCACTGACACGCATACATAAACAATTTTACACACACAAATGCGATCCAATTTCGGTTTCGCTTGACAGCTCGTGGTTGTTCCTCTATTCCGATAGGTATATTAACTTTATGGGTTTAACATAACATTTGTCAGCACATTGTGTTGAGTATTTTTATTGTACTATACGATCACTGCTGTAATTAAAAATGCGAATAAAGGTTTCGCTCATGGTTAAAAATGTACCAAAGTAAAGCGGAATGGCCCTATTTTGAATAAGTTGTGATACCAATGGAGAAAATTTATTTCTATTAGTATCAAAACTAAGTCAAAAGAGGTCCATTTCTCATTTCTTTATAGTAGTACGGCGGTGATCTTCGAGGTAAAAAAATCCAAACTAAGATCAACCAGGGAAATCAACGGCTTCCATGACGAATGGCTTCTTTCCATTTTACTGGTAGCATTTATAATTTTCAACCATTACTTCCAGATACAAAACGCTACCCACGTTGACTTCGCCATAACATCCTGCCACATTGTTAAGAAAGACTGCCACATCGTCGGCGGCATCCCCGGAGGCTACGCCATAGCTTACGACCCGGGAAACGACGACATCTACCTCGGAGGCCATGATGGCATCTACAAATACAACTTCCTCACGAAATCCGCCGAATTCTTCGCCGAAGAAGGCAAAAGCGTCTGGGGCTTATTCGTCAAAAGAAACTTCTACTATATCGAATACCCCACTCAAACTCTCCACGTATACCAAGACGATAGTTTCGTACCAGTACTTGAAGCGATGCGTATAGAAATAGACCACTTCTATATTTCTAAACATATGGACGTATATTTCTCTAATCGCACCGCATTGTATAAAGTTGAAAGACCAAAAAAAGAATCATATATTCTCAATGATGAAGTTGTAATACGTCAAATTGTAGAAGATGGATATGGGGACATATATTTTTGTGCTAACGACGGTATTTACGTAGAGGATAAACCGTTTCTTAGAACTAAGAAACTAGCTAATATTAATCAAGCTTTTGGAATGACATTTGATGAAAAGGACAATATAATTTATTCTGATGAGGAAATGATCTACAGATTGTTGCCTAGTAAATTTAGTGACCTTTGCTATAAAGCAATGACTGACCCTGAAGGAAATAATTTGAAAGTGTTTCGGAAAGAATTTCCTATTAGTTAGTATACATCAGATACTACGGAATACTCAGATTTGAAAAAAAAAAGTGAAAACTCAGTGGAAAAGCTGATGACAATAGTGTTTATTAAGTGTTTGCCAAATTTCTAATTGTGATAACAAAATGTGATACTTAGTAATATGAAGAGATTATAAATACAATTTATGTTTTGATGGTTTGTTGTTTTTGTATGTTTTGATTCTCGCTCTTGCGTTCTATAAACATCATTGATGATAGGACATTGTCTTCTTTTAATAAACAGGCATAACTGTGAAGATATTTAGTGAACACAATTTAGTCATTGTTAAGCTAGCTAGTGAACACATATCTCATTTTGGACATCTGCTTCAGCAGCTTTGCATATTTAATAAAAATAATCATAACCATACACTGTACAAATCGTAGACAAGTTTCCCAAATGTTGCTAAATATATTATTAATAATCGCATTCCCAACAGTGATCAATAGTGTGCCACAGAAATCGTGCAATCGAGTCAAAATTTACGACCAGTGGTATAACAGAGAAGTAATTTTATCCAATATGGGAAGACCATACAACTTACATGTTCACAAATCTACGAACACATTATTTTTTAGTTATTCAGTGCCTGATACGTATACTGACGTTGATTTCCAGCTTTTTTATATAAACTTGGATACGAAAGAGCATCAGAATATTGCTGGTATTAAGGGAGGCTGTGCTATCACCATCGACGAAGCAAACGATGAGATTTATCTTGGAGGCAGTGATGGCATATACAAATTCAACATGCATACGAAACTTGCCGATTTCTACAAAGAAAAGGGAAAAAATATTTGGTCACTGTACTTCAAAAACAATTTATTTTACATCAGCTATCCTGATCAGAAACTACATATTGAAGTTGATGGAACGTTCTTGAGAGTCAAAGAATTTGACAATTTCGAAGTTGATGTATTTCATATTTCTGTAGATAATAAAGTGTATTTCTTCGCCAATAAGACTGGTTTGTATACATATGAGCTGGAAACGCTGAGAGTTTATATTTTACATGAATATTTGTCTGTGAGACATATTGTTGAAGATAACGAAGGAATAGTGTACATCTGTTCGAATTTCGGTATTTATACATACCTAAATACAACCAAAGAAGTTATACAAATCAGTGATATTAGGAACCTTTATGGTGTGGCGTTTGATAAGGATAACCAGTTTGTGTTTTCTGATGAAAAAAGTATTGTGTTACTCCGTCGCAGTGAATATGGTTGTTTGAATGAAACTCATTGGTAAGTTAGAGGTGAATGCAATTGTCATAATAGTTTGTAGTGTAAAGAAATAAAATAATAAAATAAAAATAATGCTGTTTTCATTCTATGACTATCATAGAGGCAGAATAAATTAACTGTTGTATGATATAAAACTTGTTCTGATTTTTGTAGTAGTTGTTTATTTGGTCCAAAATAGTCAGTGGACAAAGTTTGTATGATTTAGTTATTTATATTATTATATACTAATATTATAAAGAGAAATGATAAGATTTTTAGTTTGCTTGTTTGTAATGGATTAAATCCAAAAGTACTGGGCCGATTTTAATTATTTTTTTCGTTAGTAGAATCACAGATAATATAATAGTTGAATGCATTCGGTTCGGAGTGATATAGGCTAAATTTTATCCCCATATTCCCACAGGAACGGGAAGCCACTAGTTATACAATCACCTTCTTTATTGTAATCTAATATATCTGTATTGTAATATATGAGATGTTAGTTCAAGCACATAAATTCATTGTTTTTCTTGTGCATGTGATTATTACTGTGTGATCAAAATGTTAAAATATATACCTAAGTAAATGATAATAATTTAGTTGATGATGAAGATGAAGAATAATTTTAATATTAATAACAATAATGGGCTATAAATCATTTGATAGCAGAGATAGCAACCATTTTGTTCCTATTAATCACAGTTGATTCTATGCAAATGTCCTCAAATCTTGGCATTGCCATTCCCTAATACCTAAGGATTTCCATCGCTCGATTGTAAGGGCACTGTCCTTAATACTCACTTTGTCTTACGAGGATCACTTCACTGATTACTTAGATATTTTATTTAAAAACTGTTTCTTAACGAACAGGAAACGATCTATGGTAGTGTTCTATAACTTTTTTAGTTTTACACACTAAGAACATACTATTTGCTTCAGGTTGTAAACTGATACATATTTTTTTCTTCGGACAACAATGTCTATAAAAAATCAGAATAAGAGCATTATCTGATTATATCTAGTTTTTTTTTAAATTTTATGAATAAACGATTCTTGCTATTTCTTCACTTCTCAAAAGAAATGCAGGCTCAGCTTAATGTGTATTTTTAAACATCGACGTGCAAGCATGACGTTAAAAGCTACGTCGAGACAGAACTGAAGAATTGTATGGAAACATAAATCGCGCAAACAAAGTTTCTCAGATGCGTAGAATAAATACCAGTTCAAACTGATAATAGAGTTAGATCGCGGTCCCCGAAAACAGACACATAGCTCAGAGGAAGTACAAACTTCTCTTTTCGCTGAATATATGACGAAGCATCCTGTTTACATCCACTATATTTAAAAAATATAAAGTCTTAAACTCAGGCAAACGTAACCACGGATTTCAACTAGTATCCATCAAATTTAAATTGAAACTTTCCATCAATACTTGTGATTACAAAATGCAATCTCAATTAAATCAGAACATGATCGTGTTTTAAATCTGCCTCGAGGTTAAAACGTTTTAAATTTTAAATCATCGTCATGCGCTCCATCATAATTGGAGGGTAAATTAACAAAATTGTTTCGTTCGGCGCCGTGTGTCGTTTTCGGATTTTATTAATCTCACGTGTACAAAATACATTGAATTGACATGGTAATGGATTGAATCGATTGTACAATCACCGACAAGTTTTCTTTATTTAATTATTATGAACTGGTTACTGCTTGAGCCATTTCATAATAAGAGCCATTTGGCAGTTGTCTCGCTCGCACAATGCAACATTTTCATAGATTGTGGAAAACCAAAGCCATCTTCTATTTCACTCGTTGCAGGGGCGCAAGCAGCCGCGAAATAATAGCGGGCCATGGGAAAACACATTGTGCACAGAACACGGAAAGATTTTTTTCTCTTTACTTTCCATGTTCTGTGACATTGAGTTTTTTTTGAAAAGTGTTTCATTATGTCACTACAACGCAATGTTACAGATATTTTAAGTACCTACCTAAATTTATTTTATTCATTCAATTAAGTATTGGTAAGAATTAAAAAGACAACTTTTGATAACTTTAAGCTCGTAATTCTATTATTATTGACAATGTTGAAATATGTTTAATAAAATAATACTGTATATTATATGATGGCATAGTAACATAATGTAGAACTTTTGAAAAAATTCCACAATCTATAAAAATGTTTATTGTGCGAGCCAGACAGTTGCAAAATGTGAAATGGCTCATGAACAAACAGGATGCAGTCTAGGCACAAAACACAGCCACCGCCTTAAGGACACAGCACATTACATCAACTCGGAAAGGGATCGACACCGTATCGTCTTCGCCTCGCGGTCAACCAGGCGTCAACCTAACGTAAGCACAAAGCACGTATGACGTAACCAAACCGGTACCCCTAGTATGAGTTTGGCAAACTGTATTCGTAATCGAAAATTATCGCTCTATCTCTTTCATGTCCTTTGACTGCTTTACCGACATGAGCAGTTCATCCGATAGTTTTTGTAAACGTTGACAGTTAAAATCAGAGAGATCAGCGTCGTCGGTACGTCGACTCGGCTACGGCTAGGCGACGCCGCGCTTACCGCTCGCTGGTCCCGAGGCGAGGCGATTACGTTACGATTCCGATTAGTGTGCTTTGCAGTAGGGAGTTTCATACAAAGAATACTGAACCGGTCGAGTTGATACGTTTACGTTCCGTTTCCGAGTTGATATATTATATGCTGTGACCTTTCCTGTAGTTTTCATACATTTAATATGAACTCGCCGTACACGGCCCACCGCCCGCCGCCGGCGCTAATCGTTACTTGTTTCTTCTAGCTGAAGTGGTGTCGCCGTTTATGGCCTGTGTTATAAATGTGGCTAGTGTGCGGAGGTGTAGCTACCCATAAGATACCCATTCACTCTTGCCTTGGAGAGGCCAAGGTTTTCGGGGAACACATGCGCAGGTAGCGCATTCCAATCTTTAGTGGCTATTTTTTATTTTTTTATCCACATCGGGGCAGCACATAGCCTTCATCACACCTGATGATAAGTGGTGATAAGGCTGAAAGTGGAAGCTCACTACTCCCGGAATCCTCAATCACTGAGGGACTGGCTATCTTATCTCTAACTGCCGGAACACAATAATGATGAAAACATCATTGTTATGGCGTCAGACTTACCTACATAAGATGGTGGTAGCTAGCCAGGCGGACTAAGAACAAGTCCTACCACCAACAAAACCGAATACAATATGTACTTCCACTGGCAATCGAACTCGGGACCTATGGGTCTGAAATCGGTGGTATAAACCACTAGACCACTGAGGGGGTTCAAATTGGCTCGCATTACGAAAGAACTAGCAAAGCGCTTAGTACGGACAGGTGGAACCCTACACTGTAGGGTGGTATGCTAACCGCGTCTGGTACCCTGATGGTGGAGAGGGGCAGGAAGAACATGGTCAAGTAAATTTAACCGCCTCTGTGGTCTAGTGGTTCACACCCCCCATTTCAGACCCAGAGGTCCCGGGTTCGATTCCCAGTGGGGATCCCTTACTCAATCTACTATGAAATCGCAGGTAGTATACTGGACTTGAATAAAATATTGAGACAAAAACCGTATGGTTTTTAATAATACTTACTGAATTATCCAATTTAAGAAAAAATACTTTTTGCATTACTTATGCAATTTTTATTCTCTGACCGCTGAGTTCGTCAACGACTCCGTAGCTCAGGGTGGAAAATGGGTAGTTTTTTTTAAATATTTCATCCTAGTAATATTATAAATTCATAAGTTTTGTAGCGTGTTTTTTGTCTTTTGACAAGTTGTGGCTGCAAAGCTTTGACAGGTGTCACTGTCATCGTGGTCTGCCATTCGTGTGTCATTATATGTAGGATATCCGGTGCCCTTCGGGTCGATGGTTTTCGAATTTCGCGTCATTATAAATATATATTTGGGTAGTCGCATAATATCGATTTCGAAGCCCTTGAGGGCGTGAAGGGTGTCCTCGGATTAAAAATAAAGAAATAAATAATAAGTAAGGGCTCGGCTCGTAATGTTGGTATCTTAATAGCTAAATAGTACTAATTTTCGTGGAACCGTAATATTGTTGGCGCCTCTGAAGCGAAGTGTTCACTGGCTACAGGTCGCCCGGGAAACAAGCGCGGGGGACTATGGATAGTCTCCACGAACTTCTACCAGCGACTTGCATATAAAGAAATTGCAGACGGTGGGCGCCTCGCTTTAGAGAGGGTTCGTAGGAAGTATGGATCTAGATCGTGGGGTGGCATTTAAGTAGTTAAGTAATGCGTATCATAGATGCCTGAAGCCTCCAGTCCATGTGGGCCAATTCGTTGGGCAAACTTCAACCAACTTGAAGGCGGGCGTAAGTCATCTGTGACGTTTCTTGACAGATGCCAGTGGGAGGAAAATCTAACTACTCTGAGATGATTGGTATTTGTTTTACTAATTTCAGGATAATATTTTGCAAGCGTTATTTATTACGCTAAAATTTAGGACATGGTGTAATCCCAAAAAAAAAAGATACTAAGAAATATCCCCTGTAAGTATTCGCCCCGAAAAATAACTCTGGCGCGCCTCCATAAGATATTGTCCAAAGTGTTGTGTTATTTATGCGTTAGCATTTTCCTGGAGTTGACCCAAACTGGCTAGAATCCATCTTTTTAGCTTTAGATCTTGGGGGGGGGGGGGGGCCGTAATAACGGAATAAAACCCGTAACTTACATTCTTAACAACTCTTATATTCCTTTATTAAATTAAATAAATATAAAGTGTACAGATTAGGCTCATACCTACTTGAGGGAACTTGCCACCCAATTGTCTATTATCACACCAGGTACTGTGGTATCATATTGTTAGGATATGATACCTCCTTGCATTGTCTATGGTTGATTTATGTTTAAATCAGTATTCAAAATATCGAATGGATTGTCATTACCTACGCGAGTAGTTTGTTTTAGTCCAGACGATTCCGCGGGCGCGGGTTGTAGTAGATATAGAATATATCGGCCATGGTGCCGCAGTAAAGATTTATATCGAAATTACATTTATTATTTAATAGAATCCCAGTGTAGGGCTTCTTATGGTGTTAGGCGCGAACGAATTACGTAGAACGCAATTATACGGTGTTTATGTGTTGCAGATTCCCAAGATAAACTAGGAAGACCATGGAGGTCTTATTGTTCGACGGCATCCACGGAGATGTCGAAGTTTTTTTTCGGAGCTACGAAATAATGACGGCTCTGCAAGGCTACGAAGGCGAGGCCAAGAAAATCGTCGTCGGAGCTTTCTGCACGGGCGCAGCCCGCTATTTCTACGATAAGATCGTCGATATGGTGAAAGACTACGACGAAATGAAGAAGGAGTTTATCAGGGAGTTTGGTCTTGTATCGGACCCACTTGCTGAATTTTTTGCGAGAAAACAGTATTTCAACGAAAATTCGTTGGAATACCTGTATGCGTTGGATATTCTGGCCGCTCGTGCTGGGAACGCAATTACAGAACAGTTGTTCATACAACAATTCCTGCGGACAACCGACGTTGTCACACGCAGCAAATTGATGTCGCAAATCTACGTCGACAAAACGCATTTAAAAAAAGTAGTGAGACAGTTGTATAACCTTGAGTGCTTCGAGGAATGTGCCCCTAATATGTGTGATTCTAGCAGTGGTGATAAATCTAATCA
Organism: Crambus lathoniellus; assembly: GCA_949710035.1. Lineage (NCBI taxonomy): Eukaryota > Metazoa > Arthropoda > Insecta > Lepidoptera > Crambidae > Crambus > Crambus lathoniellus. The sequence goes on along the minus strand of OX453318.1, from coordinate 3,062,594 downwards.
ATGTGTTTATTTTGTGCCGGAGTTAGAGAATGTGCCAACTCCCAATCAATGTGCCTCTCGCACGCCAAACGAAAAACCCCATGATTTTTATGATAAAAATGAATATAATTATTTTAAAGCTCAAGCCCCGATGATGCCCATCACGACATCATCTTGGAGGACGACCGAGACGTCCCCACAATCTGTTGATAATATTGTTGTAAGTAAAGAAGAGGATTGTATGCAGCTGACGTTGGTGCAGGACAATCACAACACAAGTAAGCGTACGCCGTTTTTATCTATTGAGTGTCGTGGTCAGAAAATAGACGCCTTGGTGGACACCGGTGCGAGTGTGTCGGTAGTGTCACAGACGGTAGTAGACAGTCTAGGTCTCAGTGTGGACATGGTGAACGTTGAACTACGAAATGTGAGTGGTGGAAAACTTTCAATAGTAGGGAAAACTAATGTATGTTTCTTGATAGATAACGTGTTGTTTACACAGCGATTCGTTGTTGTAAGGGACATTGTACCAAACATAGTGTTGGGTTGTGATTTTCTTAGCAGGAATAGCATAATTTTGAATTTTGAAAAATTTTGTATAATTTACAAAAAATTTAATTTTGAATTTAATGTTGACATGAATTTTATGTTGACATCGATTGACATTAATGACAATGAGTCACAACAGTCACAAGTGATAGATGTCTCGAATGACGGATGTCAAAGTAATTTTCGAAAAAGTAATATGTCAGAAAAAAGTTCGCATGTCATTCCTAGATTAAAAAGTTTTTTTATGAATAAAAATAGGAATGACAGTAAAATGAAGAAAGGCGCGAAAAAGTTTGAAAAGTCAAATATGAATAGGATTTCGAAATCCAATATAAGTTCGTTATGTAATATTAGTTCTTTACGAAATAAGAAACGAATTAAATTTGTTACATATAAAATTAAATGTAAAAACAAATTTTCTTTTATAGATTCATTTTATAATAGGGAAAGAAATAGGATAGGATTTTAGGATGTTTTATAATAGTGATTGTTAGATAGTTGAAATGTATAATTGTGTGATTTGTATTAATATGTGTTTCTTTTTCATGTACGGAAATACTGCACCTGAAGCCCACGAAGTGTCCTGTGGTCCATTTATGATGTACTTATTTAATTTTTTTTTTAATGTTTAATTTAATAAAACAATTATTTTTTTGCATTTTTACTAATTAGTAGACATCGTGTCGTGTCTCTTTACCTTCATGGGATAGGGCAGGAGGATGACCTATTATCTAATTAGGTGTGAGAATCCTCTGACCTTAACTTATGTTGATATTGACATCACGTTTCGTTAATGATCTGGACCACAAAAGTAACACTTCTGTGTTTCATTTTATTTCCGTTTTAGTTAGTTTGTAAGTTGTTTCGATGTCACTTAAGGAACGAGGTGACGTCAACATTTGTTGGTGAGGGGGGAGGAAACCCTGATGGTTCAATAAGGACCAGGGTCATATCCTGTTTGTTGCAGGATCCCTCTAACCCTGACTGGCAATGTTGTCGACACCACGCTACATAAACTGTGGTGGCCCCTAGTAGACAGTCTGCTTGAGGTTACCACAGGTTTATGAAGTTCCAAGCTTGTTGTCGGGTACCTTTTGAGATGAGGGTTATTTTTGGGTAATTTCGTAGTCAATATATTATTGGTGCTTGTCTGACATGTTTGATCTTGGAATTTCGACTTAGTTAGTGCTTAAATGAGCTAGGGTTAGCTTTGATTGTAACTACATAATGATGTATTAAGGTTAGGTTGAAGGCTGGGCAGACCTTTTCCCTTGGTTTTGGTATGTCAAGCCAATGCAATGGTTGGTTTGTGTTGATTACAGGAAATTAATAAATATATCAACCATTGTCCTGGCTGTCCGTTAGTGAGGACCAGTCTTATTGATGTGATATCGTTCCAAGGTAGGCAGGGCCTTCGCTTTAGGGTAATCCATGTAGGAAAAAACATTTCTTTAGTAAGAAAGGTTTTTTTTGTTGCGGCGGCGGCATGTGGTATCATATTGTTAGGATATGATACCTCCTTGCATTGTCTATGGTTGATTTATGTTTAAATCAGTATTCAAAATATCGAATGGATTGTCATTACCTACGCGAGTAGTTTGTTTTAGTCCAGACGATTCCGCGGGCGCGGGTTGTAGTAGATATAGAATATATCGGCCATGGTGCCGCAGTAAAGATTTATATCGAAATTACATTTATTATTTAATAGAATCCCAGTGTAGGGCTTCTTAGTACCGAGCTGGAAGAGGGGTTGATCGGAGAATCTCACTGGCGGCAGACTAGAGAATCGGCCATAGTTTAATCAACCGTTGGGTCCATGACTTTGGGCCAGGAACGACGACCCCAAGGAAGAAAATTTGTCGAGGTTGGTGCGTCGTGACCTCAATTGTTTTACAAACTAACCCCGACACATAGCAAGAAGTGGGAAGCAGGAGTCGATTACTGGCTCTTTCAGCCCGTTAGTGTTGTGTTCGACAAAGGCAGAACGAAGCCGTTGAGGCAACGATAAAGAAAATAAATATGAACAATAAGAAACCAATATAAGTACTTTCCTGATATCTTTGCGGGCAGGCACCTGTATGTAGGTTTAGGTAGTTATAAGGGTTTATTAGTTTTAGTTAACTAACAGCTGTGGTGATGGTTATATCAAAATAAGAGAAAAATAGTAAAGAACATTATATCATAAGATGTCCATTTAAAACTGAAGTTGTTTTTTTTGTATTATTCCCCTCCCAGCACGGTCAGTGAAATTTTCATAATTTCCAAAGAGAAAGCATTACAGTTTGTAAGGATGTTTGTTACTCTTTCACGCAAAAACTGAACGGATCAGGATCAGGATGAAAATTTCATAAGAGATAGTTTATAGGCTGGAAGATAGACTATTTTCCCGATATTCACACGGGAACTGAAACCACGCGAGTGAAACCGCGGGCGGCCGCTAGTTTTCTATAATCCAATTTAAATTCAATTCAATGCCAACAAATGCCAAAGCTATCATTTAACGAAAGTGATTACAATGCTTTAGATTAAGTGTTTACCAATGGTAGTAATCTCTGAGGCCACTAATCTCTAAATATTCTAAGCTTACAAAAAAACTGCACCACCAGTATTCATGAAATGGCTGCTGAAATTGAAAAGTCGCAGCGGAATACATCAAAAACACGAGCGACATAGGTTCCTCCAAATTAAATTAACAATTGTGTGAGGTCAGCACACATAAAAAATTGCAATGCAGAAACTTAACTCGCGCATTGACGTCTTTTTACAAGCTTTTATTTAACTTGCCATGTTAGTCAGTTAGTTAGTTAGTTAGTGGGGGACAAATCTTGCAAGTTTTATTTGAACCACTTCCCAGTGTCCGATTGAGCTGAACCTTTGCATACAGGTTTGGTTTGGATGACAATAGGGTATTTTACTGTTGTTGAAATGAAGATATTTAATGATGACGTTAAAAAATATTGCAATTAAGAATACCAAATGTGAAAAAATAATTTGAATCTGTTTTATAATAAAAGAATTATAGTCTGTTTGATTTTGACTGTAGCTGTCTCTTTCTAAAACGAAATCTTCTATGGCGTGACTATGACGCTACTAACCCACTGACGTCACTAAGATAGCGTCCTGTCCTTGTCAAATTATAAAGTTTGAAGTCCTATATCTTTGAAAATATTCAAGATAATTCAAAATGAAAACTTGTTTTGTGTAGCTAATATTTCGAAAAACATTTTAAAGAAATAAAAAAAATCAGTAAAATACCCTATACAATATTAAAGTACAGTCAACAAAAAAGCTTGTCATAAAAACGAAGTTTTTACAAAATACTATTTTTTCCACAACGTAGCACATAATCTTCATCGCATCTGATGTTAAGTGGTAATAAGTGGTGGAAGCGCACTCCCGGAATCCTCAGTCACTGAGGAACTGGCTATCTAATCTCTAATTGCCGGAACACAATAATGTTGAAACATCATTGATATGGCGTCAGACATGGTGGTAGCTAGCCAGGTGAATAAGCCCTACCACCAATCAAACCGAATACAATATGTACCCCCACTGGGAATCGAACCCGGGACGTCTGAAATCAGTAGTGTGAACCGTAGTAACTATTTAGTAATCTGTGTTGTGAACCACTAGACTACAGAGGCAGTTAGCCAAAGTATGAAAATTGTCGTTATGGTAATCGTAAAAGCTGTAAATTTTTTGAGGTTTTCGTGGTGCGGCTATGTATAAAAAAATTATATAGAAGTGTATTGAATAAATGAATAATAATAATAATAATTATGTGCTGCTGTAAAATACCTACCTGTTGAATTTTTGTTCCATAAGCGACTGAAATACCTACTGCTCTGGTTTTTATACACAATAAAAAGATCACGATAATATTGCGACAACGATAGTTTTTCGTGCTTGGGGTACTGACAGACATACTCGTACATAACGTTAGTGTTTATATAGATGTGATCTATTTGATATAGATATGTTAGTGTGCCAGTTAATTTCTAAATGAGTCAAATAATTGTTAATTAACTACTAGGTACATACTTAATGTGGGAACGGAACGTTATTGGGTGCGAGCGAGAAGTATGAAAGAGAGAAATCTGAGAGAAAAGGGAGATAGCAAGAAGAGTAGGGACAGACCCTACAGTAGGATTTACGATAAGGACGATTTGTAACGTGTGTGAAGAAAATTAATAACACCAGTTTAAATTCTGTGTTTTTTTTTATTACCCGCCCAACAAGCTACTGGCAACACTGTTACTAAACTTAATAATGACACTGTTAATGCATTGTAATTAGTCCTTATTTATATAAAGAAAAATCCGAAAAAACAGACCATCATCGTCTAGATTTGAATTCGAAACATTTGGCATGCTAAATACTGGCATAGTCACCGCAATGTCTTTGGTTTCACGGATCTAGCGTACTGCGTAAACATTGACTTTGGCCGTTCGGTTAGAATGCATGGCAATGGATGCCATTCATAGTTATTTTGGATTCTTTGTTGGTTTTCGCGTCCCCTATATGAATACCGTTTTAGGTTCTTTTAAATAGATTTTCGCAATGGACGTGGCGAAAATAAGTTATGTTTAAGCGTTTTGAATGTTTTGTTCCCTTAGTAAAACAATGGCTATAGTTATAAGCTTGAATGTTACGAATAAGCTTATTAAGTTGGGAAAAATATTATCACTATTTCAATGAAGTAGAAGTATAATACCATTTCAAGGAAATAATCTGCATTTACTGTAAGTTTACCTTGAGGAGCTTAAAACACACGCCGTAACTTGGAAGTTTTTAATGAACTTTATATACCTGAAACAAAATAAAAAATACATTAGTATTATCTAATAACCATTTTAATAGCTAAAGGTCTAAATAATACGTTTCGAATAAAAGTTTCATTATTCCCGCCTGACATAGGCTATATTTTATCCCGATATTTCCACGGGAACGGGAAGCACGCGAGAAAAGCCGCAGGGAGCCACTAGTAAAATATAAACTTTAAAGAAACTCAAAAGACATCATTATATCTTTTCCCGTCTTTAATCCGCTCTAATGCCTCTTCTCTCATTAAACTCCGTATTTAAAGAGAGGAACAAAAAACCTTAAAGCCGTCAAGTTGGTAGTGTAATCTCAGGAGGCTGTATAGGACGAGATGGCCAACATTCAGACTCAAACATTCGCTGAATCTCGTTTATTTTAATTAGCAATGTCCAACGGTTTCTGCACAATTAATAGGTAGACGGTAGACTAATGCCCGAATACTCGTACGCTACTTATCTTTGGGAGCGTCTCAAACATCGCCCTGTCACATTAAATGTCAAACGTATGAAAGAGATGCCGTGATGTTTGAGACGCTTCCAAAGATGATTTGCGTTTGAGAATTTGGACGTAAGCCCGTTTATACATTACGAAACCTAAGCGCTCGATCAAGGAAAAGCGGCGCGTCTGGACTCTGGAGTCGCGGAGTAGGTACTATTCTGTAGTCGCGGCTCGCGGCGCGGGTGAACTGAACCGCGCCGCCTGACGCGTCACCTTTTCTTGGGGACTGTCCATTAATCAAGTGAGGTTCATCGCGGGGAGGGGAGGTCCGGAAAAACTCGGTTGCAGTCGCAATGTCGTTTCAATTTTCCCGCCATCGCGCCACCTAAAATATGTACAAAAAATACACGTGATCTTAGGTGGGGGGATTAGGGAGGGATAGTACAAAATCTCACCATGTATCACCATGGGGGAGGGGGGAGTCATAAAATTGCTAAAAAAACATCACGTGATTAATGCATAGACCCTTGAAAGAGCGCTAAAGATTCGCGCTATACCATTTACTACAACTTTTCACGTGGCTGGCTGGCGCGAGAATACAAATCTCTACATACGTAAACTTAGTCTACTGACACAGTGTTTGTTACAATTTTTACGGTAGCAATTAAGAGTCGCTCATGGCACCGCAATTCTATTTATTAGTTCTTTAATTAAAAACGCCATTACAGTTTCAAACGGTTGTCCGGTTTGTTTGGGGAATATTCAACATGGCGAATTAATTCATCGGGGCCGTGACGTCCATGTTAAGCAATGGCTGTTAATTAAGACGAAAGAAAAAAACCAGAAAAAATTACCAAATGACGAGGGGGAGGTTTGGAGAAACATTACGTGCCTTGTTCAACGCGACTTTGAATTTTTGGGGGACGCTCTGTGAGACAGATGTTTGTATCACTTCGAAATTAAGAGCGCGCATAAACCTAGAAAAAATAAACAGATTTCACCCGCGCGCTGGATGAAACAAGACATGCCTGTCACCTCGCGTCAGGTGCGACAAACAATAGCGTTTTGCGCAGATTATGAACGTAGTAAACGCCGAATAAGTTTCATTTTAATTACTCGTAATTTTTGCAAATCGTTAATCTGGTTGCTAGATAAGCTAAGGTACTTGTTAATTTTAATAAAAATAATATTTGCATTGCAATAGGCAGAACTTTTATTATTATACCTCCAGTGTACCCTAATCAAATGCAAATAAATGATATTCTTATTCTTATTGTTATAATATAGTTTGATATTATGTATTAAAATATTGGCTCAGTAATATGCGTCGTAATGAAAATTAATTGATTATAGCTGAAAATTCGACCAGAACTTTGTGATTTTTTTTATCGACAAAATGTTATTGTTTTATGTTTTCACTTAGTCCAGTCCCTTTCAAGTATGTTGTAATATCTATAAACATTTTTCCAAATAATTCGTGGTTAATTTGTATTGTAAAAATCAAATCTAAGACTGGCGATTTACTCGTATACTCCCTCTTATGTGATTTAAGCTATCCATTGATTTTTAGATGTTTTCGCCCTTGTTGTTTTAAAAATAGAATGGTCAAATCAGAATGGTCAAATCTTTAATGTGTCCTTTAAGACGAAAAATAATGAAGATATTTCAAAATACAAAGGGGAGTTTGGGAGAAAAATTACGTGTGACGTTGAACGAGACTTTGGATTTTTGGGGGACGCTGTTAGACAGTAGTAGCTGTAGATATAATTTTTCTTCAAGCTGTCTATTGATTTGCAGTTGATTTTTAATTTTGGTGTAAGTATTTTGACCTTGTTTAATTTTTTTTTTAATACGTATAGGTATGCAATGGCTGTTAATTAAAGGGAAAGAAAAAAAGGATTTTTGAAGAAAAATTACGTATCATGTCACAATCTAAACGGGTATTCAGAGCTAAAATTTGTCTTTTTGGGGCAAAATGCATTTATAATGGATCTATAAGAATAAAATCTTTTTTTAGAAAATACTTAAATTAAATTAAAACTGCTGGGGCGCAGACCTTCGTTATTGATGGATAAGGAGAATCAGCCATGACCCACCACTCAAGCCCTATATGAGGATGCAGCTGGGACTGATGACTTAACGTGCCTTCTGATGAAGCACACAGGAGCTGTTTGTATAACATTTTTGATCATCCATCTCTTGATAAACCATTGCGAAAATCGCTTAGCCACCACAATCGATGGCCCAACGTAGGTACTTTTTGCTGCGCTACGCTATTCATCATCATTCAAAACGTACATCCAATTTACAGCCATGTTCAAAACTAAATTAAACTTTGTTCTCACGTCTTCAATTTCACAGCTGAAAATAAGGTAAGCCCTCAAAAACGAGATATTTCAAAGCGTGTTTTGACGACGTGAAAAATTCATCCGCCGCCGGTGGCTGCACACAGGCGATACCTAAAACCAATTGCGAATGAATACTTAAAGTGGGAGCGTCAAGCAAACACTGCGGGCGACAGGTTGCGACGTGGCAGGAGCGGAAAGCGGGAGCGACTATATTGCGTGTTATTTATGACAAAGAAATGACAAACAAATAATCTCTTTTTTTTAAATTGCCTTGACCTTGGCTTCATCATCAGACTGAACCTTGTCTTCAGTCAGAGTACGTGTCAAGACAATTCTAACGAGGCCAAACACGATGGGGTTGCACGGTTTCATCATAGATTTCCTGTGGCATTCTTCCGTCTCCATCATCAGATCAGCTCAATGACATCGTAATATTGCATTGTCATCCAGTTCTGACCTATGTTCAAAGTACGTATAAAATCGTTTGCAAATTTTGCGTACAAACAAGAAAGCAACGTAATAAGTTTTTGTAAAAATTTCATTTTTATGACAACCTTTTTTCTGACTGTACTTTAATATTGTATTGTCATCTAAACCAAAAGTGTATTAGCTCCATCGGACACTGGGAAGTAGGTCAAATTAAGCTTGCAAGATTTGTCCCCCACTAACAAACTAACTAACTAACATGGCAAGTTAATAAAAAGGTTGTAAAAACGTAGTTATGATGAGTAGCATTTAATAATAAGTTTTTAGTAAAAATTACATTTTTATGACAAGCTTTTTTGCTGACTGTACTTAAATATTGTATTGTCATCTAAACCAAAACTGTATACAAAATTTCAGCTCCATCGGACGCTGGGAAGTGGGTCAAATCAAGCTTGCAAGATGTGTCCCCCACTAACTAACTAACATGGCAAGTTAAGAAAAAGCTTGTAAAAATGGAAATGATTAAGAGTAAAATAAAATCTTATTTGCCACCCGAGATTAATTAAATGAATAGTGATAAAGATTATACTTAAAGTGGGAGCGTCAAGCAAACACTGCGCGCGACAAGCTGCGACGCGGCAGGAGCGGAAAGCGGAAGCGACTATGTACGGGACCGGCCGTTTATGAGCGGTAGCAGCCCCGGTGTACATAAACTGTGCGGAGACGGAGAGGTTCCGGACGGTGAAGAAAACCACTGGTTGTTGATGCTCGTTCGGGCAGAGTGACTTTATTGTTCTTCTTACAATATCTGGATGCGAATGAATCTTAATGCGAGGGCACGCGATATTTATAGCGACTCTAATTGTTTCCGCGTATTTTCTCACAAAAGAATTCAAGGAATTGGCTTACACGCGCGACGCTAAATCAGTTCTCGGAACTGTGGCAGTCTGCGTGTAAGGGAGTTCCGAGATGTGCCGCTAGAGGCGCGGTTGTGCTAGAAGAGCGAGTGAGCGAGATAGCGAATCGGACCTTAGGTACGTCGAGGCAATACCGTATCGAGAGCCCTTTGCATTTTACAAATTATTTTAACATTATAAACGATCTATATACAACACAAATAAAACTTATCTAATTTATCTCAACCTAGCAGAGGGAGTAAAATACACACAAAAATATCATTTTATTATACAACGGTCAACTCAAGGAATTTTATATACATCTTATTTCTAAACATAATAAATCATAATAATCTGTCCCGCACATATCTCCCGCCGTACATAAGCCCGGCGGCTTATGTAGTTCAATCCGGTGCGGGCGCCGTCGGTAGCACGATGAGCTTCTTCACAGGCCGTCGTAGCACGCCGCCTCGGGTACGCACGTCGACCACGCGCGTCACGCCGTCGGGTCCCGGGTGCAGCTCGGTGACTAGGCCTCTGGGCCATACGTTGCGGGGCAGGTTGCCGTCGGCGACGTGGACCACGTTGTCCACACTGATGGCCGGCCCACGGCCGTGGGGCTCCCGCCGGTGTTGAAGCTCGGGCAGGTACTCGCGCCCCCAGCGCGCCCAGAAGTGGTCGGCGAGGCGCTGTGCGCGGCGCCAGGTGGCGCGGCCGCTCAGGTCAGCGTCGGTGCAGGTGCCCGTCGGTGGTGTGCGCGCTGATCTCCCCAACGGGAAGTGGTTTGGGGTCAACGCCTCTTCGTCGGTAGCTTCGACGGACACGTGGGTGAGCGGGCGGCTGTTGACCACGTACTCAGTTTCGGCCAGTAGCGTGTGCAGGCATTCTTCAGTCGGTTGCTGGTCGGTTTCGTCTACGTAAACGGTGAGTTTCTTCAATTTGTCGGTCGGTAACACTTGTTTTGTTCGTAGCGCGGCGATCTCTCTTCCAAACGAATCGTGTTGCGATTGCGTCACCCACAGCTGTTCGGCGCGACGGATAAAATCAGCGCTCAATGTTTTGAACGCGCACTCGTTCGTCAGTGGGCGTGGCTTCTGCTGGGCGGAGCTTATCTTGTTATGAGTCTTGTTAGCTCGCGATTGTAGATCGGCTTCCGCGCGCGGTTTTGTCCGTTTGTGCTGGACGCGTTGTTTTCTGGTTTTCAGCGCTTCGATGTATTGAAGTACTCGTGCGGTCGTGCGGATAAGTCGTTGCCATGAAGAAAAGCGTGTTATGTCGGGTAACGCTTTCGCGACGTCCGACGTTGCGGTGGCGACGGCGACAGGCGTTGCTATTAAAAACGCGTCAGGCGTTTTCTCTTCGACCGTCGTTGCTTCGAGTTTCGTCATTGTTTCTCGCGGCCATTCTTCTTCGGGTGGGAACGGCGACCCGGTAAATGAACTTTGCGCTTCGTGCGGGTTCTCCCGTCGGTCGTTGCGCCACGGAAACTGTAAGGCGCTTCGGGTGTCGATGCGGCGGCGGAAAGTTTCTTCATCGTCGGCGACCGCGGTGGCTTCGTGCTGGCTGAAGCGCACAGGTACCTCCGGTAGTGACTGACGGAGGTCGGGACCGCTGATCAGCTGGTCGTTGAGCGATGTATCGGAGTAACGGGCGGCGGCTTCGGACGCAGGGCGAAACTTGGCGGAGTGCAGCTGTAGGTACCGGGTGCGGCCGGGGTCAGTGACCGGCGGGCCCGGTTCGGTTTCGTAGCCTTTTCTCAGGAGCGCTTCTCTCGGTTGTTTTAGTGCGAGTTCTTCTGTTGGCGACGTCGGTTTCTGCGGTGGTATACAGCGCGATTCGGGTGTGAAGTCTTGTTTCGTTGCTTCGTCGGTGGCGCGATCTGCATTTTCGTTTCGGTTTTCGTTTACGGTGCGGACGTTCACGTGAGCGACGTAGTGTACACGTTGGTCGCGACTTCTGTTGGTGGCGCCGTGTAGAACCCAACCCAGCGGCGTAAGAGATGCCGCCGGTTGGTTTTCGCGCCCTCTTCTCACTTCTTCGGCTAACAATAAGTGCGAGTTGTCTTGGCCAATGAGTAGGGTCGGCGTGGCTCGCTCGTAGTACACGTGGGCTTCGATGTCACGTAGGTGCGGCGCGTTGACAACGTCGTTTTTCATGATTGTTTGCGGCGCCAGCTTCAACTTTTCGATCGTACGGGCTTGAATGTTGAACTCGTTGTTGTTTCCATTCAGCTGTAGAGTGACACGGCGAGAGTTTCTGTCCTCTTCTCTCCCTGAGACTGTTTCGATAGCGAGTATGTCGGTGGGTCCGTCGGCTCCTATTTTTGCGGCGATGGCGGCGTCTATCAGTGTGACGGTAGACCCGTCGTCCAGGAGTGCATGCGTGTCAATGAACCCGCTCTGCCCGGTGACTCGTACTGGTATGATCTTCAGGTAGGTACTTGTGGCTCGGCGTGACTTCGTGGTTGCAACTATCTCGGGTTCGATGTTCGCAGCTGGCGGCGGCGGCGGCGGCGGCGGTGCCGGCGCGGCCTCGGTGCGCCTCTCGTAGTGCAGAAGTCGGTGGTGCGTCTTAGTGCAGCCGTTTTCCCCGCAGCGTCGTAGTTGACATCGGTGTGAATAAGTTCTCGCCCCTAGGCAACGGAAACAGAGTTGCTTTTCCTTTGCCAGTCTCCACTTTTCGTCGTTGTTCGCCCTCTTGAAAGTTTCGCACGCGTAGGCTGAGTGGTTAGGTTGTGCGCACACAGCGCAGGTTCGTTGTCTCTCCGGCGCGCGTGTTTCGGTTTCTGTTTCTGTTCGGTGCGCCGAGTACGTTCGCTGTGGCTGATGCGTGCGTTGCGGGCGAGTTCGGTACGTTGGTTGCGGCAGCGGTTGACGCGGAGGCGGGCGTTCGTCGGACGTAATGTTTTCGGGCGGCGCAAACTCTCTGCAGTTCTCGGCTTCGGCGACGATAAACTTGCGGAACATGTCGAGACTTGCTTTCTTCGCTGTTTTTGTTTTGAAGTCGTACCATCTGTATCGCAGGCTCGGCGTAAGTTTCTCGACTAGCGTCTTGAGTACTTTCGGGTTCTGGCAGTACCCTTCTTCCCCCAACGTGTAGAGCACGGTCACGGCATTTTGTATCTTATTGGCGAAGGCGCAGACGTCTCTCGGTGCGTCGGTCACTCGTTGAATATTTTCGATTTTCTCGAGTTCTAGTTCTGCGATGACTTGCGGTCGGCCGAAACGGTTTTCAAGTGCCTTCATTATGACTTCCGGTTTCGATACGACGGCGAGTAGGTCTTCGACCTCTTCTTTGGCTCTTCCCCGTAGCGCTCGGCGTAGGCGGGCGGTATTTTCTCTCGCGGAGCCGTAGACTGTTAAATCTTCGTAAGCCATCTTGAAGTTCAGCCAGTCGGTGTGTGCGCCGTTGAAGATCGGTAACTCGACGCTCAAACTGTGTCTGATTACTTCAGTCTTCGGTTGAAAGGCTCTGGCCGCTTCCATAATCGCCGCAGTTAGCTCGCTCACTTCTATTGCCGTCTCTTTCTTCGGTGTCGCCCCGGCAGGCGTGGTATGTAGAGACGGTGCTGGCGCCTTCGTGACGTCTTCGGTGGTTGTGAGCGGCTTCGTGGCTTGTATCCATTCTTCTGTTCTGTTTCTGGAATTGGCTTCCGCTTCGTCGTCTTGGCTTAGTTCCGTGGTTTCGGATTCTGCGTCGCTGTCGGCTTCGATTCTTGCTAACCGGGCCTTGGCGAGGTTTAGCTCTTTTTCGGCTATCTCTTCTCTGGCTTCTGCGAGGAGGCGCGCTCGTTCGGACTTCGTGGTGATGGCGCGCGACTCCCTCGTACTCGTCGCTCGGCTGGGCGGTGCGGTGCGACGGTGTGACGGTGGTTTTCTTTGCTCCTGTTCCTTTTTCTGTGTGCTGGACGCGTGGCGTGGCGGTGATTCATAGTGGCGTGATGGCGACTCGTAGCGGCGTGGTGGCGACTCATGGCGACGCGGAGACGGCGAAGGTTGACGGAGCACCGGTTGGCGCAGCTCTCGGTGAAGCGATGAACTTCTTGAAACGTGGCGCCTCGGCGGCGGGCGTGACGTTGGGCTGTGCTGGCTTCGTCGTTGCGGAGGTTCGTCTGGGCGTGCTTGATGGTTCGGTGATGAGACGCGTCGGTGTGGCTGCGAGACGTCGGGGCGCTGAGGTGAGCCGCGTTGGTTCGGCGGTGAAGCGTGGCGACGTGGCGGCGAGGCTTCTTGACGCGGCTCCCTCACGCGTCCTCGTGACGGGGAAACAGGAGGTTCTTCGTGGGTGATTCGCTCGGCGATTCTTCTTTCTTTTTCACTTCTAGTGAGCACCATCTTGACTGTAGTTTTCGATCCGGTAGCGAAGGACCAATATGGTGGTCCAAGCTGTCTTCAGTAGGTATCTTCTTATCCGGTTACGAAGGACCAATATGTACGGGACCGGCCGTTTATGAGCGGTAGCAGCCCCGGTGTACATAAACTGTGCGGAGACGGAGAGGTTCCGGACGGTGAAGAAAACCACTGGTTGTTGATGCTCGTTCGGGCAGAGTGACTTTATTGTTCTTCTTACAATATCTGGATGCGAATGAATCTTAATGCGAGGGCACGCGATATTTATAGCGACTCTAATTGTTTCCGCGTATTTTCTCACAAAAGAATTCAAGGAATTGGCTTACACGCGCGACGCTAAATCAGTTCTCGGAACTGTGGCAGTCTGCGTGTAAGGGAGTTCCGAGATGTGCCGCTAGAGGCGCGGTTGTGCTAGAAGAGCATATCTCGCGAGTGAGCGAGATAGCGAATCGGACCTTAGGTACGTCGAGGCAATACCGTATCGAGAGCCCTTTGCATTTTACAAATTATTTTAACATTATAAACGATCTATATACAACACAAATAAAACTTATCTAATTTATCTCAACCTAGCAGAGGGAGTAAAATACACACAAAAATATCATTTTATTATACAACGGTCAACTCAAGGAATTTTATATACATCTTATTTCTAAACATAATAAATCATAATAATCTGTCCCGCACAGACTATATTGAGTGTTTTATCATATTATTATTTTTATTGCACCTGCCAATACAAAGAATAATGAAAAACAAAAATCATACTTAAGATGGAAAGGATCTTCGTTGGTAGGGCTTGTTCAAAGTCCACCTGGCTAGCTACCACCATCTTATCTAAGCCATTTCAGCATTGTTGTGTTCCGGCAGTTGGAGATGAGATAGCCAGTTTCTCAGTAATTGTGGATTCCGGGAGTAGTGCGCTTCCACTATCAGCCTTATCATTACTTAACATCAGGTGTTATGAAGGCTAAGTGCTACCCCGTTGCGGACAAAAGCCGCTACTCTTAGTCCTAACCCGAAATCACAGCTTAAAAAGTAGACTTGTAAAGCGGTATTTGCTAAATATGAATAAACGCCGATTTAGGAGACGATCAAATCACTTTTTATAAAATTGTGGGAACAAAAAGGTTTAAGAACTATTTTAAAACAAAAATGGACCGGCTAAATCGCTTCTTCTTCGATAAAACCGCATAATAATCCTATAACTAACCCTCTCTTATTCGCTGACATAAAACCGCTTCTTTATGCTCTTACCCGAAAAGCTCAGCTTTAAAAAGTAGACTATGGAAAGCGGTGTTTGCTAAATATGAATTCCCATTAGCGCCGCTTCTGGAGTGGGTCGTAACGTAATGGCGCTCTTCAGACCACGTTTAAATCCGATGCAATGAAGGTGTCATGCAGAATATTACTGTTAAAAAGATTTGTCAACTTTGAAGGTGCTTTCTCATTAGGAGCATTCGCCTGTAATGTAATTCTGATTCAACACGCTCAAACAATTATCACGCAGTAGTAGACCCGGTGAACTTCGTATTCGTATAGCACATCTAATAAAGATGAAACGACGAAAGACCTGGGACCTTTTTTCCAAGCAGTGCTTTTTTACACACTAGTTACAAGAAATGTGTACTTTTTTCACCATACTACTGATGGTCACACCACACACTACATTTACATCACATCATATTGTCATAATTCTTGTAACTAGTGTGTAAAAAATCACTACAATTGAACTACAACTGAAACACGATTGAGACACGATCAGGCTTGGCCCACTGAAACGGTGCTCGATTTTTGCGAGTACTTATCTCAATTCTACGGTGACGAAGTCGCTATGGTACTACTTTACAGGGTGATCCATCGGGACGGGTCAGTATGGAAAAGTTTGAAATTATAAGAGATAGAAATATTTGTTCTAAGAAACCATGCCGTCAAATTTTGAGTTATAAAAACTGCATTTAAAGATTTAAAAAAAAAACTTATAGGTACACGACTCGGGAATCGAACCTTGTCACTTTTCGAAACAAAAACGAAACAAAAATTTTAAACTTACAT
Organism: Crambus lathoniellus; assembly: GCA_949710035.1. Classification (NCBI taxonomy): domain Eukaryota; kingdom Metazoa; phylum Arthropoda; class Insecta; order Lepidoptera; family Crambidae; genus Crambus; species Crambus lathoniellus. The sequence continues at coordinate 3,046,733 of OX453318.1, read as the reverse complement.
GGTCATTATCACTATAACTATTATGAAAGACGGGGTTTTTACCATGTCGCCGAAATATCGGGAACTCGAAAAACTAAATAAACATGGTAAAAACCCCGTCTTTCATAATAGTTATAAAAACGTTATGTTATTTTATGACGAAAGTTGATTACTTTTAGAGATTCTTAACTCTAAAATCGACATGTTTCCTCAGAACAAATATCTCTATCTCTCTTATAGTTTCCAACTTTCCCATACTAACCCGTCCCGATGGATGGATGAAGCGTCGAATTTATCCAATACTTTAACTCGCTGTTAGCTAGCGTTCATTTTATCAATGTGAAGATATTACTAACCTCGCACTCGAAAGAGATACCTTTCCAGATATTTGATAATTTGATAAATATGATAATTGCTATTTCAAATTATTTTAATTTTTACTTTTTTGCATCCGCAATGCAATTTTTACTAAATTATTCTTGAGGGAACTCATTGCGGTGTATTCTAATTAATCTTGTTTATTTTGTCACACTATTATCTACAACCAGAGTTTTTAAAATAGAATTTTTTATGATTAAAATTGATGTATTTTGGGAGTGTGCCAGTCGATACTGCTATAGGCGTCTCGTAGCATTTACGTAATAAGCTTTTTAGCTAATAAAAAGTGGGCCCATTATTATGCAAAGTCCGCACCCGAGAAGCTTTGCCTAAAATGATTTTGTTGTGCATACGGACCCAGTTGGGAACTCGAGGAAAATAAACTGTATATTTAGAAAGCAGGTTCGTTAATTTTTTAAAGGACCGATTGAGTTTTTTTTAAACTAAGGTTCTGGTTAAAAATTAATAGAAAATAAATTGTAAGCCTCACAAGTAGATTTTTGGACGAGCAACTTTTATTAAAATCAATAAATAGTGGGTAGTTTCCGTGACCACGGCCTCTGGAAAGGTGCCGAAACGTCGGAAAAAACTAAAAATCCTTTAAAAAAACAATAAAAATTTAACTAATAATGTGTTTAATATATACGCGTAATTGAATCCATAAAAAGTGGTTTTATTTCTACTTTTTACTGCTTATTATACTGGTAAATTTAACTAATATTGATGTTTTATTTAGACGATTTGTAAAATAACAAGACTAAATTTATTAAATGACTAGCTGACCCAGCGCGACTTCGTTCCCGTGGTCCTACCCCCTACTCCACCCTACCCACCCGTACTCTACCCCTACCCTACCCCTACCACTACCCTACCCCTACCCTACCCCTACCCTACCCCTACCCTACCCCTACCCCTACCCCACCCTACCCTACCCTACCCTACCCATATCGTACCCTACCCCTACCCTACTTCTACTCTACCCCTACTTACCCCTCCTTCCCCTATTTTCTCACCCTTAAAACCATCCTTGGACTTCCACGAACATTTCAAGACCAAAATTAGCCAAATCGGTCCAGTCGTTCACGCGTGATGTCGTGACCAAGGGAAATAGGGATTCATTTTTATATATATAGATATATTAAAAAGCTATATTTCATAGCTCCACAGAATACTAAATGTGTTCTGGAGAATAAAGCAAGGTATTTCAGTACCTACAAAAATATTGTAAAATTCCATTGAGTACTTTTTGTGTGACGACCAAGTGACGACACAAACGACAACCATTGTTTTTCGGCAGGTTGCGGTGTCTTTATTCTGTCCATAATACCATTATCCTGTCCATATAATACCAGCAGTCATTGTTTCATATTTCATATATGAGTACTTATATATGACTACATAAACATAGCTATATCCATACTAATATTATAAATGTGAAACTGTGTTTTTGTGTTTATTTGTCCGTTTTTCAGGTCAAAACGGAGCAAGGAATCGAGGTGATTTTTAATATGGGGATAGTTATAGAGCTGGAGAGTGACATAAGCTACTATTCATCCCGAAAAATATCATATTCCCGCGGGATAACGTTCTGTAGTCCACGCTGGTGAAGCCGCGGGCGCAGGGGTAGTATAAACAATAGTCTTTTAGTTCTTTTAAGGCGATACTCGGAAAAATTATGCTAAAGCGAGATAGCAATGAGAAAACGATGCGCGCGGGAGCGAGACCGATTTTGCCGATTACGCAAAAAAAAAACACAAAATCACTTCGTATTCAAAAACTATAGTGATTTAAAAAAAATGCTTCTATACGATCCTAAATATTATTGGTGTCCACTAATTAAACCAATTTTCATTAGTATATGTATCGCCATTTAAGAATAATCTTGATATTTCTTATTTTTTAGAGGTATTTTCGAAAATAAAAAGTGTCGAGCCAAAATAATAAAATCCTGTTTCTGAAACTATACGATTCTAGATAAAGGTATGAAGAAATATATATCTTATTACCAGATTTATAACAACTCTAACCGTCCTATAGTTTTATATCAAAGAGTCCATACTTTTTCCGAGTAGCGCCTTAAAGAGCATAAATAAAACAAAATTTGTACACCCGTTTCATCCGCTGAGGATAAGTTTTGCAATATCCTGTTTTAGCTGATGTCCACGTTATAATAACTATCTGCGTCTGCGTGCCAAATGACAGCGAAATTAATTTAGCGGTTAGAACTATGTGGTGATAAAGCAGTCACTAACAGATGCCTTTTTTATTCACAACGGGGTAGCACTTAGCCTTCATCACACCTGTTGTCAAGTGATGATAGGGTTGAAGGTGGAAGCGCACTACTCCCGGAATCATCAATTGCTGAGGAACTGGGCCCCGATCGCGGTAATCCTATGACGCATTAGTCAAGTGTACATACGTGCAGGTGTAATCTTTGGAACTAAAACAGTATTATACGACAGTCTATTTTGACAGCTAATTTCGTATTGCAAGTGGTTCCTCTGTCACGGATGTCACCGGATCAGACAGGATTGTGGGACTATAGGTTTGCGTGAAGTGTGCGTCGTTATGTCATTACGGCAATTACGAAGTCAAACGTCAAGACGCAAACGTGATCAAGACGCGCTGCATAGAATTACAGCGATCGGCCCGCTGGCTATAGGGCTTATTCCACTTGGCTAAATTCAGCATCTAATTTAGCATACATTGCTTTCTTTGAGCTAATTTGTACGAAGTAATGCAATGCAAAACAAGCATTGTATGCTTAATTAGATGCTGAATTTAGCCAAGTGTAATAAGCACTTAACTTATCTCTTATTACCGGAACACAACAATGCTCAAAGCATCGTTGGTAAGGCGTCAGACTTTTAGATAAGATGGTAGTAGCTAGCCAAGTGGACTAAGAACAAGCCTTAACACCAATCAAACCGAATACAATATGTACCCCCCCACAGAACACGGAAAGATTTTTTTCTCTTTCCATGTTCTGTGGTACCCCCACTGGGAATCGAACTAGGGACCTCTGGGTCTGATACCAGTGGTGTATACAACTAGACCACAGCGGCGGGTAAAATACAATGTGGACACGACAATTCAACAGTAAATTAAATACCGTGTTTCTGATGATAACGGTAACAATCTGCATAAAATTTCTTTCTTTCTTTCTTTCTTTCTTTCTTTCTTTCTTTCTTTCTTTCTTTCTTTCTTTCTTTCTTTCTTTCTTTCTTTCTTTCTATCTTTCTTTCTTTCTTTCTTTCTAAAAAAAACAACGGGTTGCACTCCAGGGGGCCGATTCCCAGGCAATCGAGAAAAGTTCACTCTTATAAGCTCGAAATTCAAATATAACACAGTTTTTGTATTGTCAGAATTTCACAATCGAAAAAGTTCGATCGAAAACCAGTCGAACGCAACGAGTGGGACCAATAGATGTTCGCATGAAGCTAAACTTAATACTGAGGTGACTGGAGTTCTCACCCTGAATAAAAAAGTGTGTACCAGCAAATTTGACGTTTAGTATGTAGTGGCTGTCAGTTGTCTCATATGACCATACGTATTTTTTTAAAGTGTAGGTGAGACGGAAGACAGCCACTGTGTAATTTTTGGTCACAAAAAAGTGTTTGTACTGCACTCTCCACTTACCTCAGTATTAAGTCTATCTCCATGGATGTTCGTTTACGAACTTAGCTGTCAAAATGAATTTGTTGACATGTGGGACAGCTTAGTTTGTTTGAAACGTTCTAACTTTTCAATAGAAACCACAAACAAAATGTTCGACATACGAATTACCACACTGAAAAAGTTCGATTGCCTGAAAATCGGCCCCAAGATCACGTGTCCGTCTTACGAATTTTCAATCTGACGGTCACGTGTCCAGGGTGCCTACCATCAACTCTTATTGCGGTTTTGTTTAGGACCTAAACTGATCTGCTTCGCTTATTCGTACCACGACAGCTTAATATCAATGACAGCGATTCAGTGATCATTCAATGACATTTCACAGTCGCTAAGCTGTCAAGAACTCTTATTTGACTTATAACTCGGCCAAGCTAACATGACACCTGCAGGTTATACCCATCCCTCTCACTCTCCGGGCATGACAGAATGGATTGAAAGAGACGGGTAGAAGAAATAAGGACACAAGTCTTTCGGTCATTCACATTTAGCAATTCATTTGCGATCCAGTTTTTAGAAGGTCATAGTACGAAAGAAAGCAATTCATTTTAGGAACCTATTCTGCATCGCGCTATTATTGAATCGCTGTCATAAAGTTGATCGTAGGCACCCTGAACGCGAGCTTAACATTTTTTTCCCTCATCACAAAAAGTGCACAAGGCCGCTAAAGAAGTTTTCACTTAAAAAAAAAATAATAAAACCAATGGTTTAGTCAAGTATTTAGCTACTTTTTCATTTATATATTTTTTTCCACGTTAAGTACCTATTAGAGCAGTAAGCTATTGCTTGGCACTTGGCATCTCGCCATCAAACTTTAAAGGACATTTTTCATTTTCGGCTAGGACTTTGTACACTATTCGTACTAATAGTAAAAAATATAGTAAAGTCATATAAAATATTAAAATTCTCATTGTCTTTCTGGATAAATGGTACAAAAATAAACTTTAAAATAAAAATTCTTTGCCATCCATGGTCACACTGGCAACCATATTTAAATGTCGTCGTTTTTTCTGTACGAAAAAACGATGACATTGACGACTGATGATAATCTGTCAATGTCAACCTTTTTTTTAATGTGAGTGTGACGTTTTACCGCCATATTGAATCAGGGTTGCATCATAATTAAGACTAGATAATGCTCTTGTACCATTAAACGCGTTAGCTTATTGCGATATAATTAGTTTTCAGTTATTATATTTATCTTTTGCTTGCCTATGGTATAGTGTACAAAGTCCTAGCCGAGGCTCCATACAAAACTGAAAAATATCCTTTGGCAAGTAATATCTGAGATGTATTTTTGGTCGTACTTTAGTGGAAATAAATAACTATAAAAAAACCAAAAGTATCAAACTAAGTTCTACATGTCTGTGGAATATAGCTTGATTAAAATGACAGCTCATTCGTGCAAAGAGCGCACTTTAAATTTGCGCTCTTATTTCTAAGTAAGTGATTACTTCCTATCATTACAAGCTTTCAAGCACTCGGAAAAAATGTGCTGAAGCGAGATAGCAACGAGAAAAAGACGCGAGCGGGAGCGAGACGGATTTTGCAGATTAGTCAAAAAAAACACAAAATCACTTCGTATTAAAAAACTACAGCGATTTAAAAAAAATGCTTCTATACGATCCTCAATATTATTAGTGTTCACTAATTAAACCAATTTCCAATAGTGTAAGTAACCCCATTTAAGAATAATCTTCACCTTTCGTATTTTTTAGAGGTCTTTTCGAAAAGAAAAAGTGTCGAGGCAAAATCATAAAATCGTGTTTTTGAAACTATACGATTCTAGATAAAGGTATGAAGAAATATATATCTTATTACCAGATTTGTAACAACTGTAACCGTCCTATAGTTTTAAATAAAAAAGCCCATATTTTTCCGAGTAGCGCCTTAACTTACCATGTTAGTTAGTTAGTTAGTTTGTTAGCTAGTGGGGGACAAATCTTGCAAGCTTAATTTGTCCCACTTCCCAGTGTCCGATGGAGCTGAAATTTTGTATACCTACTGGTTTGGTTTAGATGACAATACAATATTTAAGTACAGTCAACAAAAAAGCTTGTCATGAAATTTTTTACATAAACTTATTTATGACATCAGGGGGCCAAGCCTGCTAACGTTAAGTCACAATCGTGTCTCAATCGTGTTTCAATTGTCGTTCAATTGTAGTGCTTTATACTAGTTTCTAGTTAATTTTTCTTTGTTTTGTAAGAAATCGAGCGTCTACGTTTGCAGTTGTCGTCCGACGCCCGGTTCAAACCGATACCCTAAGTCGCATTGAAGTCCCAACGTTGTTTACCTTTACCTACATACAAAATTTAAGTAATGGGAATTCCAAGCAACCAGAATACATACAAATTCCTTATCTCTAAGCATTCTATTCGGATCTCGGTCTCAAAGCGACTAAAATTACAAAGCTAGGCTACATCCGTTAGCCTTACCATTAGTGCTTGTCTGAGCACGCTTGTAATCCTAGTCTGGGCTTTCAGCTGTTAACACTGTTGCTGCTTAAGCTGATAGTAGGCCGTTCTGGGACTTGAAAGGGTAAAGAAGACCATGATTTAGATTATAGTATGATCGCAGAACAAAAGAAAGGGAATCTATTCTCACGGTACAACGTGCCGGGTCCGAGCCGAGGCATTATTATGTGAAAGTGTGTTTGTTTGCTTTCCTCCTTTTACATCAAAAACGGAGCAACGAATCGACCTGATTTTCGGTTTAACGATAGTTTCGGAGTGTGAGAGAGTGACAAAGGCTACTTTTTTACCAGGAAAAATAGAGAGCTGGAGAGTGACATTTTGTCCCGGAAAAATATCTCATTCCCTCGGAATAAGGTCGTGTAGTCTACGCGGGCGAAGCAGCGGTCGGAAGGTTAGTATTGCATATATTTTGTATGGACGGACACACTCACGCTTTACCAAGCGGCTTGCCAGTATCGTCCGAGCTACGTATATGTTGTGCTAGCTCTACAACAGGTGCGACAAACAATAGCGTTCTGCGCGTATTAAACGCCGAAATGAGTTTTATTTGAATTACTCGTAAAATAAACATTATTTTTGCAAATCGTTAATAGGGTCGCTAGATAATATAGTTTGATATTATTAATATGTATTAAAATATTGGCTCAGTAATATGCGTCATAATAAAAATAAATTGATTATAGCTGAAAATTAGACCAGACTTTGTGATTTTTTTTATAGACAAAATATTATTATTTAGTCCCCTTTAAGTAGGTTGTAATATCTACCAACTTTTTCAAATAATTGTAAAATCACTTCTAAGACTGGCGATTTACGTTTATACCCCTCTTAATGCTGACTTTGACGACCATTGCGAAAGTTGCATAACCTTGACAATTGCAGCCTGAACTTCAACATACTCGTATTAAGTTAAAACGTTGTGCATACAACCTGCAATAATTATTTTAGAAGCAAGAACTGAATCACAGAATATAATAATAGTACTAAGGCAACTGAATTCTATTTCGAATATTGTTATATAACAATATTCACATTGTTTATCTGCAGCAAACGAGCTTGCAGTGGCTGCTTCATTAAAATTAATACGTTGAATAATTTACGAGTTAGCATTCGTTGATCCCATGCGAAGATAAGTAATTTTATCTACATCATGATAAAATACAATTATGAAGTCGTACCTGAACGTATAATGACACACTTTGTGCCATAGTCAATTTTGTAGCAATTTAACAAATAAAGCTGTATCCTAATGGTCATTATAATACAGCTGTCATTTATTATTATTATACTCTTTATTGCACTCAAGAGACACAGTAAATATACAATATTATAAATAAAGTATGCAAGGGCGAGCTTATCTCTAAAAGAGATCTCTTCCAGCCAACCCAGGACGTGTGAGAGAGTAAAGTAGTAGATGCAAAGTGCAAAGTGCAAAAAAAAAAACAAAAAGACTAATTCCTATTAAAATATAAAACTAATATACTTACATACAATACAAATAAAATATACATACATAAAATTATATAATACATACATAAAATAAATATAAAATAAGTACATAAAAAAGCTATTTTATATCATACTTTTATAAAATATGAGATGATTTTAAATGCTGTCCGATGATTTCTATGGATTTGACAACTGTGCTAGAAAGTGCTTTTTTAATTTCCATTTAAATGAGTTTGAGCTAGGAGAGGTCTGAATGTATAGTACACTTAATTTTATAATCTCCATGGCAACCGTAGGATTTAGGTACCGGCCGATTTCCAACTCTTCCAAGCCTTTCTTTGGCCGGCAACAATAAGAAACCTTTTTTCAATTAGAATTTTGAATTTAGAAGGTAGGTATAGGGTTTGGCGCTAATCCACATTTTATAATTTATTGATATAGGTATTTTTTGTTTTATTTTTGAAATATTACGATAAATATACATGAGTGTAGATAAAGCAGTGTATGAGACTGCACGCACATGATTCAACAACCTCATTATGCAACAGTTACATAAATTACTATAATCACTTTTGTGCATACTAAATTGTTAAATAGACGACGTTTCATTCGAATCCGAACCCTAAATATTAATATTCATACACACAAAATATTGTTTTGTGCGAGAATTATTCTTATCTCTTATCTTATAAGATTTTCACCCAACAACAGGCTGCATTTCAGCTTCCTGACATACAAGACACATAGTTGACACAAAGGAGTGGGGTCTTTTGTTGTTTCTGAGTTTTTCTCTGGTGTAATGGGGTCGCTAAAAGCAATTGCTCGTTAAAAGTTAAAGGACCTTTTACTGGGACGGTTTACACATGCACGTTTCATTATTCAACGCTCCTCTGAGTTTTGAAAGCTAGTGGTATGGTAATGATATTCCGAAACGTTAGGGCTTGAAAATTGATATTACCTACTCCGAAGTAATAGGAATCTTTGTGTTTTAAAGTTTTAGGCTTCCGATCTTTAAAAAGAATAAAGGAAACCAAGTGTAGGTACTTATTTTGTATACTTTCTTTGTTCTTTTAAAGAGCTCGATGTCCTAAAGGCTGTTGTTACGAATGTCAATGAATTATCATTATTACTAGAGTCCTACAAACATATCCAACCCTATGGTACAGACGCCACTAGCAATACAAAAATACCAAAATTGCTGTCATCTGCAAGAATTAAAATAAAAAAAACACATCTAAGTTTTTCTAACCTTTTCTTCAAACGCGGTCATAGGATGGGTGATCAAAACATACTTCAAAACACTTAGGTAAGTCATAAAACTTAATTTCATCAGAAGTTTGAACGTAACCATATCTGAGAGCATTCGTCGACTGAAGAAGAGGCGAGACATTTTTGACTAGACCATACTCAGTCACCTAGACAGTTGACTGAAAGCAAAAAGAAAGAAGTTTGAACGTCTTCGCAGCTAAGGCACAGGCACTATTAGATAGAAAAGCAAAATGGTCAATAATTCAACTTGTACGCTTTAAGTGGATTAGTGGTTATTGACAACTGCAAATGCTCCTGGTACCAACGGCTTCACGATCTTCCGAAACACGGGAGAGCTCGAGATGAGAAAGCTATTTGGTCACCCATCCCGTGACCGACCATTCCGAAGAATGCTTATCTACCAAAATCGCAGGCCTCCACAATGATATTTATATTTATTTATATCTCCGATATTACCTGAAACTTTGGAGAGTTATCGATAAATGGCCCCTTTTTATATGAGAATCTATGTCAACACAAACTCGGTGCGCGAGGCGACACAAAAGTCGCGTCTTATAACTTGTCCCACGAAATATAATGTACAGGGACAATACGGGCGGGGTGGAGTGTGGTGCAAGTGACAAGCAAATGCTTAGAGGCTTAATAAATTTGTTTTTAATTGTTTTTAATTTAGTAGGTTTGATGCTGGCTGGTGTATGCAGTGACAAAGATAGCCGGGCATATATGAAAAGATTGATGGATGTGAATGAAGCGAAAGAAGTGAGCAAGGATCGTAGCAGCTTGTGGCGATCCATAGTCTCTGACTACCCCCATGGGAAACAGGCGTGAGTATTTATATAGATGTATGTATGTAATGTAAGTTTACATTCATCCAGTATCTGAAGCCGTACTCTGAAACGCAAAATAAGAAACATCGATAGCCCCGCCTCTTTCAGTCGATTCTGTCATGACTGCAGAGCGAGAGGGAAGGGTATACCGAAGTTTCGGATTTTGCATTTCAGAGTAGGCCCTCTGGTTAAAATTTTAGGCTTAAGTGCCAGCAGTTAACGGCGCCAGTAAGTTGACACCAGGAAGGAACGGGATTGTACCCGGGACCTCAGAAATAGCCCAAGACATAGGACCTCAGAAATATAAACAGTACCACTGACTTTTCGCCTTTCTGCATCGCTACGGCACACAAAATGATATGTATAAAAATAATTCAAATGAATTGTGTTTTCTAGAATTAAATGTTTCTAATATTTTTTATTATTGTATTGTTTTTATTTTTGTTATGTGTGCATGTTTGGTGCAAATAAATTATATATCTGTCTATCTAATAGGGCATCTTGAAAACCGGTGCGTACACCACTCGGCCACCACACAGTCGGTTTGAGGCTAACCGCTCTATACTTGCACCATACACCAAGAGTACGTTAGCGGAAGAAACTAATTCCTTAACATGGCCGGAACTTTATTCGTTAAACTTGAGCGGAGATGTCAGGGGCAGTCGGCGGGATGTTCACATAATAGCTTAGGTAGACTCCAGACCTAGACTTGGTATGATTAGAAGGAAAATAAATCTGGTTTTAAACCCAGAAAGAAACGTATGTAGGTACATATATTTCGTTAAATTACTTTTGTTAAATACCAGGGGGCCAAGTCTGCTAACGTTAATTCATAATCGTGTCTTAATTGTAGTTCAGTTGTAGTGCTTTTTACACACAGTTACAAGAATTATGACAGTGTGATGTGATGTGAATGTAGTGTGTGGTATGACCATCATAGTCCATGGAAATCGTACATTTTGCCTTGCGTTAAATGAGGTAGTTCTGATTTTTTTGTATGTTAGTAGTGATGAGATAGTAATGACAAAAATAAAAAAAACTGTAATATTTCCTTTTTTGTGATTTTGCAAATTTTAAAATAGCCGTATCTTACAAACTACTTATTTGGCCTACAAAAACTAAATTATTCTCTTTTCATTGCAAATTTAGTTTACTTTAAAGAGTGCATAGTAACATTTGCCGTAACTCAGATCCTTGGTGGTAAAAAATTTACAAAAACTGAAAAATATCCGAAAATTTTATGGATTTTTAAGTATTTAACAATGATCCAAAGGGCTTTCGAGGTGGAAAATTTGGATTTGTCATTACCATCTCATCACTACTAACATATAAAAAAATCAGAACTACCTTATTTAATGCAAGGCAACACCACTTATTTGGTACGATTTCCATGTACTATCAGTAGCATTGTGAAAAAAGTACACATTTCTTGTAACTAGTGTGTAAAAAAACACTACAACTGAACTACTATTGAAACACGATTGAGACACGATTTTGACTTAACGTTAGCAGACTTGGCCCCCTGCAGGTATACCCTGTACGGTTGAAAGTTCGGCGTGGGTACGTCGAAGTTAAAGCAACTTTCGCACTGTTTGGTTACGGGATGGGTGACCAAAAACTTATTATCTTGAGCTCCTCCGTGCTCCAGAAGGCACGTTAAGCCGTTGGTCTCGGCTGCGTTTGCAGTTGTTAACACCCACCAAACCACATTGGGCCCGCGTGGTGGGTCATGGACCATTCTCTTTATCCATCCATAAGGGAGGCCTGTGCACCAGCAGTGGGGACTTGTAATGGCTGATGATAATGATGATTGGTATTTCATGTTAGAAAGTTTTCTGACTGCGACGACTGATTTCTAAATCAGTTCCTTTGCTGCTTATTTTATTTTTCAGTTTCGTTCTTTTGATTCCCGATCAATTTCAATTCACAAATCGATTTTCCACCTTAAACTGCACCATTGAAGAAGTTTACGCCACATATTTTTCGTACTGAAGTCAAAGTCAAAGTATTTTTTTTATTCATATAGAATTAAATAAAATTAATGCTTATGAATCGTCCAACATTTTTTCCGATATACCCCAAGAACTATCCGATATTTTTGTAAAAAATTCAATAACAGGCCAAAATTTTTGTATACGGCTCTTAAATATAATTTTAAGAGACTATATTTTAGAATCCAACATAATATCGCATTGGAAGGTATAAAAAAAAAAAGGTTATACCCCGAAAATGGTGCAATTCTTTCAGCAAATATGCTATCACCAATTTTATCGTTAACATGTGTTTATGTTCACCATATCTAAGCACCAAAGTCGAAATCCATAAAGATATAAAACGGGAAACTAATACTTTAAGAAGAAGTCGGTTGTTTCTGATAGCATTTTTAACATAGGTGTAATACCAATTTGAGTTTACGTACAGAGTTTTTTTTAAAGTTTATTTGTTTTTCATTTACAAATATAGGGGGATTATATACTTTTACGAAAGATAATAATAAATGTATTCAAATGTAAAGTGAATAACACCTAGACCATTTTTGCCTATTTTTTATATATTTTAAAGCTTTGTATTTGTTTTTTTTAATGTCGCTGTCATAAATATTGGTGGATTACTAATGAATTATTTATTAGACTAGATAATCTAATTTTCAATGTTAAGAAATTACTGATATAGAATTATTGTTGAGGCTCCATAGAGCGAATTAGTTTGGCTCTCGGGCTAATAAGGACATCTTTTAACTGACAAGAAAAACGGGCGAAAAAAAACTCATCAGCTTTAACTTCACTAGAAGTAAAGTACAAATTTACTATTTCTGCTTCCCAAGTAACATACCAGAATAAGCCTAATTTTAGTTAGTAGTTAAGTAAACGTCGTGTGCATTTCCACTCGTAAGCATTTGCTTACAAGTGAAAATGCATCTGCACTAGTTAGCGAGTAACGCCGTGTCTTCGCCAGCAGTGTGGGAAATGTCTTGTGAATACTAATTTTCAAGAGGTTATTAAATTTATGACAGCTCTAAATTAGCTCTGATAGAATAGAATAGAATAGAATGATTTATTTGCGAAATGTAGGTGTTAGTGTTACAATGATGGAATTTGTCAATTTTGTTAGTGTATCACTACATTTCCACCTTAAACGATAAGGTATACAAATATTAAAGTCATAAAAGCGCAATACAGTCATACAATGTCAAACAATTACATTTTCATAAAGAACTTAACCGACTTAAAAATCTAACTAAATGAAATGGAAGTCCAAATAAAGTTAATGTCAAATGTTAAAATATATAAAAGTCAGAATAAAAATCAATTTAAAAGCGAAAAATTATTAAACATGTCAAATTATTTCAGGGTTTTGTCATCAAGAAATTCATCTACTGAGTAATAAGCTTTGTCCACAAGTAATGTCACCAGACTTTTTTAAAATTTTTTTATTGGCAGGCTTTTGACCTCAATGGGTATTTTGTTAAAGATTTTATGAGCCATTCCAAAAAAACTACAACTGACGTGTTTGGTTTTGAATTTCGGTGCACATACTCTACTCCCATTGCGGTGACTCTTCGTTTGATTCTTTTCTGCAAATGTACTAAAGAGGTGGTCGTTACACTTAACGAATACTGCCACTTCGCAGATGTATAACGATGCCAGGGTCAGTATTTTTAATTGTCGGAAATATGGTTTACAACTGTCAATTGACTTAATACCAGTAATCGCTCTCAAACATCTTTTTTGATACTTAAACACTAGACTCTTACCCACGGAATTCCCCCAGAATATAACTCCATAACGCAATGTGGATTCGACGTATCCACGATAGGCAATTAGGACAGTGTCTCTATTTGTCACTCTGGAGAGTCTGTAGAGAGCAGTTGCAGCAGCAGAGCAGTCTGATTCTACAGTTAATTAAATTCAATTCAATATATTTATTGCTTTAAACTGTGTACAATTTTTTGCAGGTTACATTGCAGATTAGTAGTTAACAACAGTATACCCGTAACTGGCATTTAAACTGGCACACAAAATTTATCTTATAAACTAAAACTATTACTTTTTTTTTTAAATTAATTTAATATACTTAAGTACCTAGATAATGTTGCAAGATAATTTAATTATACACCACTAAATTTTAATAAGTACAAAGATTTTAGGGGATCATTAGTGTCCATCAATACGTACAATTTTTACTATGGGGCCAACCAATAATGGGAATCGCGAAAAAATCAGCTGTTCCATACAAAAATAGAACATCGCATCGACTGAAATGTATGGATAATTAAAATTTAGAGGTGTATTTGTGTAGTATTTAACTGCTCACCAATCTTACCTAACCTAACCTAAAAAAATACTGAAATGCACTCCTAAAACGCTAAATGCGCGTGTGCAACTTAGTATTTTTAGTGGTGCAATCTTCCGTTAAAAATACCACTAGATAACCGTCGGAGTATAAAAAATGGCCAAAGAAATAAGAGCTCACTTCAAAGGTGGGCTCTTATTACATATTTTCGGAGTTTTAATATTGGTAAGCAAGTGATTAATGCCCGAATTCTCGAACGCTAATCATCTTTGGGAGCATCTCAAACATCATGCCATCTCTTTCATACGTTTGACATTTAAAGTTACAGGGCGATGCGTGAGACGCTCCCAAAGATAAGTAGCGTACGAGTATTCGGGCGTAAGCTAGTCTTATCTCGGAATAAGATGAATGTGTTTGATGTCCTCTGAAATTCATTTGCTTACTTACAATAAGATGACAATAAGGAACAAAAAGCATCACATTCTTAGTTGCTATTACATTACTACACGCTTTTCCGCTGTTGGGCAAATATCCGTAAATAATTATGGGCAAGTGCTTATAAAACTGAATGGCTTTGCTTTTAGCCACGGCATGTGCCTACTGCCATCGGCTCTTAATAAGCTGGTTTGATACCCACTCAGTACTATTTGCGCACAGTACACTGGTTAAACAGTAAGTAGCTTCTTTTAAAGCGGTAGCAAAAGAGTTTTTGCTGCATTTTTGTGACTAGGCTACAATTTGTTTCAGTTTTTGTAATATGTTATTTGTGTTATACGTCATGATTTAGATAAGTGACAAAGATCCTGGAAATCGGTAAGAAACGCAAAAAATTCGTTTCTATAAAAAAACATAACATTTCTTTCTTCGCTTACAAAATTTTGTACACTAGCCTATGTCAACCTTTGGCAAATAAAATTGACAAATTATGTTTAGATATGTAGGTATAGAAATTGGGATGAGTGAAAAAAAAATTGTTTTTAAAATTATAAAAAATGGCAATATGAATGAAACATCCGTATTTGCACTACATGTAAATACTTACCAGTTTCACATTTTCACAAAACATATTAAGGAACTATCAGATACTTACTGCAATAGCCGTCACCGACTTTTGCTCTGCAAGGTAATGTGTTGGTTAAGCGTCGTATAATACTTCTGTCTTACAATCCCAACTGTGGTTTCGAATAAAACAGCGATCAGTGCCACAGGTGTCGCGCACCTTGCTGGCGCGATTCCAGTGCCACCTGCCGGTAACTCATAGGTCTTATTGCCTTAAAGGTTTTTAGCCCAGGTATTTACATAAGTTTTGCCATATTTATTGTCTTGCCCAGTGGCATAGTAGCCAAAACATGAAGTTTTAGCTATGCTGTGGCCACACTATTGGAATACGCCGATAATCAACGGGATATGCCATATTCCAACACTGAGTAGTCACGCTTTCGCGATAATTAACGGGATGATTTTACTACGGCATTCACTACGCCGTATGCCTCATGCCGATAGCTCGAGTGATTCTTACGATTGAGCGGCCAAAGTATTGCGATAATTCAAGCGTTAATTCACGCGGTGTTCGACATCGGCACATCCCGATAGTGTGGCCCCAGCATTATATAAAATATTAGCTGGTGTATTGTTATTACTTTAAATGTTTTGGTGTGCAAGAGTTAGTAATATTATTGAAGTTACGCAATGTTTACTCAACAATTATAACATAAAACTTTATTTTAAAAGCCTGCATCAACCTTTTTAAGTGCCAAAGAAATTAAAACGCCAATCAATTCCGATGCACATCGCTATGCATTTATTCGCTCGTTTAACCGGCGATTAATATGCAAAAGTTAATGGTCATTCATATCCATTATTTACCATACTTTATGATGAAAATGGTAAAAAATAATCCTCTCTAAGTATTCTCGTTGTCCACCACTGGGGGACATCGGGAAATAAAACCTAACCTAGCCCTCATTTTTCGCCGGTTTGTCCAGAGCTCTCATTAAGCTAAGTAGATCACAGTTACGCCTGGTGACGGGTGCTATAACAGGACATGGAAATTTCAATAGACACCTTTTCAAGTTAGGTATCACCGACAGCCCCCTATGCAGGGGTTGCATGAGGGCCGAAGAAACAGCTGCTCACGTCCTGGTTGAATGTGACGGAGTGGCCCCCTACCGGGCGAGGCACTTCGGCTCGCTGGGAAGCGTCCACGAAGCGGTCTCCGACGTGAGGGCGCTGGGTGCTTTCCTGGCAGAGCTGGGCTGGCTGGAGTAATCCGGCTGCACACCCTCCACACGCAAAATAGGCGCAATAAGACGTCGAGTTGCGGAAAACGCCCGTACCGATTAAAGAAGAAGAAGAAGAAGAACCCTCATTTTCCTGATGTCAAACAGTGTGGCACAACGGGAATACAGCAAAGTAATTGTCTGACAAGAATGCACACATTGATTTGATTCCGAAAAAATGATGGTAGCTTAAACAATTGTGATACGGAAACCGGACACACATAACCTAACCTAGGTAAGTGATCTCTAAGGATCGTAATATAAGCATTAGTGTGATCATCAGCCAGCCTTTAACGCCCCAGAAATAAGACAATAGATTTTCACTATTTGGCCGGTCAGGCGTCAATGGGATTATGTCCCCATCATCGCTGGGGCACACGCCTTCCTTATGGATGGATAAGGAGAATGGGTCATGACCCATTACACGGGACTGCAAACGGCTTAACGTGCCTTTCGAAGCACGGAGCAGCTCGTGGCAGTAAGTTAAGATCACTTATCCCGTGACCGACCATTGCGAGTTACAAGCATCTGCTTGTAACGTAAATAATAAATAAATAAATAAAATAAATAAATATTCTCTTACAATTACACCAATTATCTAAGTGTCTACGTGAACTTGATAACGGATAAATATATACTTAAATACTTTTTGTTTGTAAATACATACTTAATATACATAGAAAACACCCAGCCCAAGACAAATAGACATGTTCATGCACACAAATATTTGTCTTGTTCGGGAATCGAACCCGAGACCTCTGGCGCAGAAGGCAGGTAGTTTACCCCTGCGCCAAATCGGTCGTCAAAACCTTTACTTGCTTACTTTTTCTTACCGTTTTATTGCCTAAAATACAATATGTTTTTGGTAGGTTAAGGTTGACAGACGGTTAGCAACTAAGTATTAATTATGAAAACTTACTATTTTTCCAGCGATCCTAGACGTTGGTGCAAAACTTTTATTGTGTGTCATTTTTATATTTAATTATCTTAATAAATTTGGCTGTTAACTTCTACTCAATTGCTTTCCTTTACTAACCTTTCTCTTATTTTAACTTTTGTTATCCGTTACCTCCAGTAATGAATGATGGCAGGCCGAGAGCGCTAACCACTCCACAACGGGCTCCTCACAAGCAGAAGTGCGATATAACAAAAGTCACCAGCAAATGGTTAGTCCTATCCTGCTAATATCCTGCTAATATTATAAATGTGAAAGTTTGGATGTTTGAATGTTTAGATGTTTGGATGTTTGTTACTCAATCACGCCAAAACGGCTGAACGGATTTGGCTGAAATTTGGGACATAGATACTTTATAGTCTGGAGACGAACATAGGCTACTTTTTATCCCGAAAAAATATCACACTCCCGCGGGATACCATCGTGTAGTTCACGCGGGCGAAGCGGCGTGCGGAAAGCTAGTTGGCCATAAGTTATAGCCAGCGATCCGTTCTAAAGGCTATTAAAGCAGAGACCGTACTATGAAACGCAAATCCGAAACTTCGGTCAGTCCCGCCCTTTTCACTCGAGTCTGTCATGTCTGGAGAGTGAGAGGGACGGGTATAATGAAATTCGGAGTTTTGCGTTTCAGAGTAGGCCCTCAGGCTTGGTTGGCTGTGATTCAAGTTTCGTGTGACACTGTTATTACGCTGGTTAGCAGTCATTTTAAAAGTCACAGCTGAAGAAACATTGTTATTGAGAACATTTCTGTAAGTATGGGCTTCTGCAATAATAAACTGACGACCGATTTGGCGCAGGGGTAGGCTACCCACCTTCTGCGCCAGTGGTCTCGGGTTCGATTCCTGAACAAGACAAATATTTGTGTGCATGAACATGTATATTTGTTTTGGTCTGGGTGTTTTCTATGTATATTAAGTGTGTATTTACAAACAAAAGTATTTAAGTATATATTTATCCGTTATCAAGTTCATGTAGACACAGTTTCTTAAGAAATTAACTACGGGTTTAGATAATTGGCGTGATTGTAAGAAAATATTTATTTTTTTATTATATTTATTTTAATCTATTCATGCTTAATTTTTGTGCTCTTTTTAAGATAACCTGCTTCAGACTAGTAAAATATGTAAATTGTCTCCAAATACAAGAGTTGTCTATTTTTTTTCTCATATGATATTTATTAAAAAAATACCTTCGTGAATGCAAATAGGTAAGAAAATCATAATTTTAAATTTTAAGCAGTTTCGTTTTTTAGCGCATTTTTTTTAATCCTATATTTTTGAATATAAGTTTTTAGTAGAGGTCAAACTTCAGTTTTAACCCATTTTGATTTGAAAAATGGAAAATGAAGTATTTAGAAAAAATCGACCCGTCTCTCAACCAGCTCCGATGGGACTCGAACCCACGACCTTTCGCTATCCGGGCGACTGCTCTAACCACTGAGCTACGGAGTCGTTACGAGAAGCGTCGAATTTATCAAATACTTCTTACACGCTGTATAGCCAGCGTTAATTTCATCAATGTGAAGATATTACTACCCCCACACGCAAAAGAAATACCTTTCCAGGTATTTGGCAATCGCTAAAGAAGAAATTACTATGGAAAGTTATTTAAATTTTTACTTTTTTGCATTCACAATGCAATTTTTATGGTTGAAAAATGGAAAATGAAGTATTTAGAAAAAATCGACCTGTCTCACAACCAGCTCCGATGGGACTCGACCCCACGACCTTTCGCTATCCGGGCGACTGCTCTAACCACTGAGCTACGGAGTCGTTACGAGAAGCGTCGAATTTATCAAATACTTCTTACACGCTGTATAGCCAGCGTTAATTTCATCAATGTGAAGATATTACTACCCCCACACGCGAAAGAAATACCTTTCCAGGTATTTGGCAATCGCTAAAGAAGAAATTACTATGGCAATTTATTTAAATTTTTACTTTTTTGCATTCACAATGCAATTTTTATGGTTGAAAAATGGAAAATGAAGTATTTAGAAAAATTCGACCCGTCTCACAACCATAAAAATTGCATTGTGAATGCATAAAAGTAAAAATTTAAATAACCCATTTTGATTTGTTGAATAATATTTTTACTTTCTTTTGCATGTTCAGTATCTTTAAACAGCGTCAGAAACAATAATAATTGGAATATATGCATACTTAACTAATACTTTGGCCCGTATTCTAGATCGACACTCAAGTTGAGATCTCTACTCAAGTATAATTAAAAAGGGATGCAAATACATGCCACGAATACATTCATCCCTTGCTAACTATACTTGGGAAGAGATCTCCACTTGAGTGGTCCAGTTGGTGGCTCCAGTTTAATATGATGTATTTTTATACTAAGCAATTGTTGTATTAGTAACGATATGTTTTTTTTTTGTAAATGTCGTTACCTAACTAAGAAACGCTGGCAAGTTTCTTGCGCCCATTCTTCTTGTTAGTTAAAAAAGTCTTGAATGGGTGGTAGGAAAATATTGACGATTCATAAGTACATATTTATTATGTCTATGTGAATAAAGAATATTTTTATCTTATCTTATCTTAGTGTCGCTCTAGAATACGGGCCTCACGCCCGAATTCTCGAACGCAAATCATCTTTGGGGGCGTCTCAAACATCATGGCATCTCTTTCATACGTTTGACATTTAAAGTGACAGGGCAATGTTTGAGCGTACGAGTATTCGGGCATTAGCCATAATAATACCTACTTTGTATGGGTAATGTTGCATGGGTACTATGACAGCTCATTTTAGTGCAAACCAAAATGTTGCTTCTTCACAAGGAAAAGGGATTTGACTTTCTAGCATAAGCTGCATAAAATAATGTCTATTCCTGTATTTTTGAGTTTTACTCCAACAGCATAAATAACGTTTTGCTTTGCAATTGAATGAGCTATCAAAGGACCCATGCTACATTGTAATAAGTGTTTAGTAAAATATTCATTTTTATGACAAGCTTTTTTGCTGACTGTACTTGTAATGTATTTTCACCTAAACCAAACCTGTATACAAAACTTCAGCTCCATCGGACACTGGGAAGTGCGTCAAATTAAGCTTACAAAATTTTGTCGCCCACTAACTAACAAATTAACTAACATGGCAAGTTATTAATAAGTTTTAGTAAAAATTTCATTTTCATGACAACCTTTTTTTGCTGACTGTAATTAAATATTGTATTGTCATCCAAACCAAACCAGTACACAAAATTTCAGCTCCATCGGACACTGGGAAGTGGGTCGAATTAAGCTTGCAAGATTTGTCCCCCACTAACTTAACAAACTAACTAACTAACTAACATGGCAAGTTAATAAAAAGCTTGTAAAAAGCTTGTAATAATTGAATAATTGATATTGAGAAAAAATCAACCCGTCTCACAACCAGCTCCGATGGGACTCGAACCCACGACCTTTCGCTATCCGGGCGACTGCTCTTGTAATAATAAAAAGTATAGTATACTTTGATGAGAAATGATTATTGAGTTCCAGTTTCAATTTTTAAACTTATTATATACATCCACATCCCATATTCTCATACTTACGTCCATTTAATAAATTTTCTATCAAACGAAAATACAATTTGAAAACTATCTTTGTCATAGCTGCACCGAGTGCATCAGAGCGATTGTGAGGTCTGCTGTACATCTTCCATTATCGACGGCTGTTGGCTAAGCTACAAACTTTTATTGTTTCGGTTCGGAAAGCGTTTGTAGTTTAGGGGATATTGTCCTATGATTCGAAAAGTTATTCGACCATTTGGTCTGAATTTCAGTAATAATTTTTGAGCTTTTGTAACTATACATATCCACTGGTTACAAAAGTACTATCTAGTGTAACTAAAATGTTTTAATGTTGCTATTTGCTGTTTAGGAAATAATGATCAATGTAATTTTAAATTCATAACGAATATGCCACATATTTTAAATGATGATGTTAAAAAATATTTACAATTTAAAAGATGACCTTTTTCAAACTTGTACCGAGCGCATCAGAGCCATTGTGAGGTCTGTACATCTTCCATTATTGACGCCTGTTGGCTAAGCTTCAACGTTTTATTATTTTAGTTCGGAATGCGTTTGTAGTTTAGGGGATATTATCCAGGTTGTGAATGTCAACCGCTGTGTTCTGTAAGTGATTTAAAACTGCGAGTCAAATCAGAATTTGTTTGTATTATCAGGTCTATAGAACATCAGTACTATAAGCTTTTACAGTAGGTAAAACTTTGTGTACCATCAACTTGCTTTTAAATGATTCCTGTTAAAATTTTGATGTTGACTTGTATGATGCAGAGGAAAATTGATAGTAAAAATAAAAAGCATTTCATCTTGAATGTAACATATAGGTTGCAAACATAGATAAAAAAAATACTTTAATGAAAGTTATTAAAATTTTTACTTTTTGCATTAACAATGCAATTTTTATTATAAAAAAAAAAGTATTTTAGAAAAAATTGACCTGTCTCACAACCAGCTCCGATGGGCTCAAAATAACATATTATTTTACACAATATTTTCTAGAACAAAATAATATATTCATTATTGAAAAATGGAAAATGAAGTAAGTATTTAGAATAAAAAAATCGACCCTTCTCACAACTTCTTAATTTTCCATTTTTCAATAATAAAAATTGCATTGTGAATGCAAAAAAATAAAAAATTAAAATATCTAAAATATCCATGTCTTCAATATATTCAGTCTCCTCAACTACAAATAGAGCTTTAGACAATACTTACATTGGAATATAAACTTAAGCCACATAAAATACGATTCATTTTAAATTGTCAAGCAGACCGACTTGATTTATCTCACCACGAATGAATTTGATTCACAAGTGAATAGACAATTTCTATAGCAAATACTGATTCTCAGTTGAGAACGTTCAGCTTTTGTTTTCAATACAAAATCGAGCATTAAAACCTCCTGCATCCCTAGCATGAATAACTATCGTTATTGTTTTCGTAATCGTTTTTGTGTGCAGAGCAAGCAGAGCACCGCCTCTGTCGGTCGTATAAGGAACTAAAATTCAATACATAATTAACAACAGGGGGGTAATTGTCTAACTCAACATCAATCGCATTCAGTTTGAAAGATATTGCACGACCATTGCTGCTTTTGCCAACAAAAAAATTGTTAACTTTCTTCAACAAAAAGTGATGGATGCATGATGTATGTCAAACTGAAAGCAATTGCGATTGATGTTGAGTTAGACAATTACCCCCCAGGTTTGTATTTGATTGAATCAGGCATAAGTCCCTTGGTACTTCACCTGGCGGAAGTCCTAAACCATTGTGAAAAAAAGAAAAATATTTAGCTTACATAAGTACTTCCGAAAACAGAAAGTATCGCGGTGTTAGTTTTCGCACGATTTAACTCCTGATGGTGCTCCGGGTTGGGGCGAAACACGTGTAGAGTAGTCTAATTGGTGAAGGTGAAAGGTGCGTTGCTGTCTTGCTAAATGCACGTATTGTGCCCTGGTATTTTCGTGGTGTGCATGTGCAGTTATTTGCTTGCATCTTGCATGTTGTTTTTTGCGGAAATAAGATACATGTTTTTAATTTTTTCTCAATGACAACAGGTTCTTTTTATACACAACGGTGTAGCACTTAGCCTTCATCACACCTGGGTGATAAGGCTGAAGGTGGAAGCGCACTACTCCTGTAATCCTCAATCACTGAAGAACTAACTACCTGAACACAATAATGCTGAAAATTATTGTTATGGCGTCAGACTTAGATGGTGGTAGCTAAATATGTATAGGTATGTAATATTATTGCCTCTGGCGCAAAAGGCAAGTATCCATACTGTGGTAACCAGGCGTCGTAAATTAAAAGAATTTGTACGTAAAGTCCTCACTTGAAGGTCGGCAGATAGCCGGAGTATGAAGAATTGATCAAAATCTAAACAGTATAGTACTGTCTTGCAGCCTGATGTGTTCTCTATTTAAATTTAATAATAAAAACGAAACTTATAGACAATCCGAAGAGTTCACACATCATGCCACAGTAAATACCTACCCGTGCGCAAAATCGGCCATCAAAACTTATTTGAGCAAAGCTCACCTATAAACAAAACATACAAGCTAATTCACAACAAAAACCTTTCTCAACTCATTGTTCTCATCGCCGTTGTTCTTCGAAGAACAACTTATAACGAACGTTGTCTCAAACATCTAAGTTGAACTTAAAAACACGCGAAACAAAAGATGTCACAACAGCGCGCCAACGTTGCTTGTGTACTTTGTTTTAAAGTGACAAATTATGTTTGATTTTCATCTTATAATTTACTTAACCGTTATATTTTATATCATTATATCCATAAGGAAGGTTTTATGGTGCCGCTACCTCTAGAGGCCCCGGGTTCGATTCCCGGTCGGGTCATTCTGTCAATAATAAAATATTGCATTGTGAATGCAAAACAGTAAAACTAATTTGGGATAACGTTAGTTTTTGATGCTAGGGGTACCGATGACAGCGGTGGAAGAAGCCACTTGAAATACAAAATTAGATGTCAAAATAGGAATGAATGAATAAATGATTTTTCACCTCTCCAGCACGAAAAGGGCTCTTTTGGCGCCTAAAAACTCGCAGCAAAATCGATTTTTGCTGCACACATCTTATAACATTACAACATTACCTATGTTGTAATGTTAAAGGTTGCCTTCAATGTTGCTTTTCTCACATGTAACACTTTTCTCGCTGGTGAGGTGAAAAGTTGTATGTTTAACACGAGAGCAAATTTTTCTGATGTCTCGTGCCTTTAAATCACTCACTGTGCTCAGTAGTCTATATTTGAATCACTCGCTACGCTCATGATCATGATTCAATTTTAGACTACTTCGCTAGTTTGTGATTTAAATTCAGCACTCGCAGCGAAAAATGACTTTGCTCTCTTGTATAACAAATAACTATTTATTCACGGAAAACCGAGTAAGTACATAATATCTACATGAGATTTGGTTTAAAATTTGTAAATTCCGTCTGTTTTTAACATTGGCCATGTGAATGTTAGGTAGGTACAGAGTTGGCAAATATATTTATCTATACCAATATTATAAAGAGGAAAGATTTGATTGTTTGTATGTTTGTTTGTTTGTTTATTTGCATCGAATAGGCTCCGAAACTACTGGGAAAGATTTAGAAAATTCTTTCACCATTAGAAAGCTACATTCTTCCCAAGTGACATAGGCTATATTTTATCCCGATATTCCCACGGGAACGGGTACTACGCGGGTGAAACCGCGAGGATCCGCTAGTACTAAATAATTTTATAGATAATATGTCAAATTATTAAAATAATTTATAATATATTTTATAAAATCATGTCAACTAATTAATTCGGTATATTTATGTCAATTTCTATTATAGAAATTCCTAAACAGAGTAAACGCATTTTGTAACAAGAAACTTAAATAATTCGCTTTTGAACAATTTAAAAGGGAAGCTCTGATAAGGAATGCAGTAACTTATAAATTCTTATACAGCTAGGATAACAATCTATTTTGACCCCCAATACGTAGTTTTCATTCTCTAAGGAACACTTTAATCCCGTTTTTCGTTGTGAATATGAACGATTCTATATGTAACTCTCTTAGCACGCATCTAAAACTACCAGGTACTTTCGTCGTGTATTTTTGCAACCATTAGCTTTAGGGCCTCACCAGCGGGAGGCCTTAAATGCCATGATGACGTCATTATCCCTGCGACACTAGACGCGGCTTAAGAGGGAGTGTATGTGTGTCAGTTGCTTCAACGACTGCGGAGTCTAATTTAGGTGTATTTTAAACGTACTAAAACGAATAAAAATATAAAGCGGAGAAACAAAAATGTACTTATCTGGGTATTTAACGCGGCTATTGTTGCTATGCATTTTTTTCTTGCGCAATGGCGTAGCACTTAGCCTTTATCAGACCTAATGATAGGTCAGATCAAAAATCAAAATCAAATATTTATTTATTCACATAGACATAATAAGCATGTACTTATGAATCGTCAATATTTTGATGAAGATAAGACTGAAGGTGGAAGCGCACTACTTCAGGAATCCTCAGACCACCAATTGACCGAACACAACATTACTGAAGTTTGATATGGCGTCAGACTTGGAAAAGATGGTGGTAGCTAGCTAGAAGCCCTACCACCAACTTAACCGAATACAATAATAATATGGAGTTACCCCTACTGGGAATCGAATACTGAATCTGATGCCGATGGAGTATACCACTAGGCAACAGAAGGAAATAAAGGCCATAATGCCGACATTAACGTCATAATTCAATAAAAAAATAACACGTCATAACAGGCCCTGTACGTGTGTTCGTTGCCTAAATAACTCGCTTATTCAGGAGAAAGAATAGTTTTACTTTGTGGTAACAGTAAATAAGTTTTTAGTAAAAATTTCATTTTCATGACAAACTATTTTACTGACAGTATTTTAATATTGTATTGTCATCTAAACCAAACCTGTATACAAAATTTCAGCTCCATCTGACACTGGGAAGTGGGTCAAATTAAGCTTGCAAGATTTTTCCCCCACTAACTAAGTTACAAACTAACTAACATGGCAAGTTAATAAAAAGCTTGTAAAAATAGGTGCGCGATCTTGAATTATGGGAATACTTCGAAGAAATTGATGGTAAGCGGCATCATATCTCTACCCTTGAGGACATCAACAGATTGGCATCAGTTGCGGCTGTCTCTTCTACGGAAACGGCACCGGGAGAGGACCTTCCACCTTCTGCCCCTGTTCCGCGGGGCGGGAGGGCAGCCTCTGCGAGGAGGAACAACAATAGAAAGAAGTAATTTTACCTACAATGTTTATATTATGTACTTTGTCTAGTGTTTTATTTAGTTATTTGTGACAACACAAGTAATTTATCGTAGTTACTTACTTATTGTCTGTCAGATCTTTCTATCTTGATTTTCCATTCTCCCTACTTTACTTCTTGCTTTATTTTGTTGATTTTGTTAATTTAATGTAGGTAAGCAACTTTTTTCTTTAGAATTAAATATTTTTCTTCCTGCTATTTTAACGTCCAGTGTCATTCATTGTCAATGTCACTATCACTTGACATAACATACCACAGACAACACTTACACTTGTTTGTATTTTCTTTCTGTTTTCATTGCTTTCAGCCAACCTAGGGGTATTGTATTAATGTAGTTTATTTTATATTTTAGTTTATTTTATTTGTAGTTTATGAGTATTCTCTTAAATACTAGTGATGATATATTTCTGTCCTGCTCTTCTTCTGCTTCTTCCAACTCCAGCTTTTTAAGTCTAGATCGACCTTTAAGTGATCTTCTTGATGATACCTTTAGGGATGTTGCAAAAAACTTCAACGTCGTACATATAAATGCTCAAAGTATTCCTGCCCACTTTCCTGATATGCTTTCATCATTTGATTGCGAAAACATACATGCTATCTTAGTCTCCGAGACTTTCCTCCATCCCTGCCTCTCTTCAGTCTCCTATTCCTTACCAGGTTTCAAATTAATACGAAATGATCGTGTAAGTTCCTCACATGGAGGCGTGGCTATTTACCTTCGCTCCCATATTCCTTTCTCTATTCTAAGTCACTCTCCACAGCCACCTCCTCCAAACAGCGCCGAGCATCTCTTTCTCGAGATATCTCTGTCCCATACCAAACTTCTCCTAGGCGTTTTCTACAGCCCGTCCCTTCGTGTTGACTATTTTCAGTCCTTCGAGCTGCTTCTGGAAAGTTATGTTCCCCTATACTCTCATACAATTATAATGGGCGATTTCAATACTTGTCTTATTAAAGATGATGTCCGCGCCAAAAAATTGTGTTCTATAGTCAATTCCTCTAATTTACAAATTCTTCCTTTAACTGAAACTCACCACTTTCCCAACTGTGTCCCTTCTCTTCTTGATCTTATGATTGTCTCCTCCTCTACCGCTATTGTAAAACACGGGCAACATTCTGCAGACGCATTTTCTTACCATGATTTGGTATATTTATCATACCGGATTCGACCACCTAAGCAAAAACCCACTGTGCAGCTTCAGCGTAGTTTCAACAATATTGACCAAGATCGTTTATTTCAGGATGCTGCTAATATCAATTGGTCAGCAATTTTTGACTCTGTCTGCGTGGACGAACAGATTGAAGCCTTAAATAAGTCGATAACAGCTTTGTACGATGTTCACGCTCCTGTGCGTCCTGTCAAAATGAAGCACCTTCCTGCACCCTGGTTGACGGAAGAGTTACGGGCGCTTATGGCTAAAAGGAACAGAACGAAAGCTAGGTACAAACTCGATCCTTCAGACAGTAATAAATTAAAATATACCCATGCTAGAAACCGATGTAATAGGGTGGTAAGGGACGCTCAAAGGCGCCACATTCATAATTCCATTGAAAATGAAGATCCTGCGAAAGTATGGAAATTTTTAAAAACTCTTGGCGTTGGTAAAGTTTCTAATGATAGTTCCCATTGCAATATTGACTTCAATCTGCTTAACAGAAATTTCACTTCAATAACTCCTATTGATGGCAATCTTAAAGCCAATACCTTAAAATCCCTTTCAAATTTGCCAGCGCAAGATTCAACTCCTTTTGTTTTTCATCAATTTGCAGACTGTGATGTTAAGAGAACAATTCTGTCGATAACATCGACTGCCGTAGGTGCCGATTCCATCAGCCGTAAAATGATCCTTCCCATCCTTGATATCCTAGTTCCTATAATTACCCATATCCTTAATACATCCATTACTACCGGTACCTTTCCTACATCCTGGAAAGACTCAAATGTCATTCCCCTTCCCAAAAAACCTAAACCAAAGTTGTTTACCGACTTCCGTCCAATTTCCATCCTTCCCTTTCTATCCAAAGTCCTGGAAAAATTGATTCACCACCAGCTAACTGATTACCTTAACTCAAACCATCTCCTTAATCCATATCAGTCTGGTTTCCGCAAGGGCCACAGCACTTCAACAGCACTAATTAAGATCTCGGATGATATACGCCAGGGAATGGATAATCAACAACTCACAGTTCTGACATTACTAGATTTTAGTAACGCATTCAGCTCTGTTGATTTCGACATCCTTCTAGGAGTATTACGTTCTCTTAACATATCTCCTACTGCAATTGATTGGTTTCGAAGTTACCTGCTAGGACGACGGCAGCACATCCGCATTGGAGATTCCTTTTCCGAGTGGAGTGACATCACTGCCGGTGTTCCTCAGGGTGGCGTCTTATCTCCTCTTCTTTTTTCGATTTTCATTAATACAATCACCCAAACTATTTCTAGTTCCTACCACCTCTATGCCGATGATTTACAAATATACACACAGGCGTCTTTACCAGAACTTTCGCAAGCAGTAACGGCTACAAACTCAGATTTAGTGTGTATCAGTAGCTGGAGTAAATCCTTTGGTTTGGTTGTCAATCCTGACAAAACGCAGTGTATCATTATCGGAAGTCCTTATTACGTCTCAAGGATCGACTTTGACCAGCTTCCTAAACTGTCTTTTGATGGTACGGTAATTCCTTTCTCCAAAACGGTCAAAAACCTTGGAGTCATTTTCGATCAGTCATTGTCATGGCGACCGCATGTTGATGAAATGAGGAAAAAACTATTTGGTGCCTACAGCTCGCTCAATCGACTCCGAAATTTCTTGCCTATCGGCACCAAAACGATATTAGCTCAATCTCTCCTGCTGTCTATTGTTGACTACGCTGATGTCTGTTACACTGATCTATCTGAGGAATTGCTAAATAAACTTGAGCGACTGCAGAATGTCTGCATTAGATTCATCTTTAACCTTCGTAAATATGACCATGTGTCTCATTTCCGTTCTAAACTTAATTGGCTCC
Organism: Crambus lathoniellus; assembly: GCA_949710035.1. NCBI lineage: Eukaryota > Metazoa > Arthropoda > Insecta > Lepidoptera > Crambidae > Crambus > Crambus lathoniellus. The sequence goes on along the minus strand of OX453318.1, from coordinate 3,017,317 downwards.
CTATTCGCCGGCGCAGGGACTTACATACTCTTACGCTCCTCTACTCCATCCTTTTCCTACCAACCACTCCACCATACCTCAAAACCTGTTTCTCTTTTCATTCCTCTTCTTCGCAGTGCACTTTGCGATCTGCAACTAACCTCTCTCTTGAAGTTCCACGGCACTCGACCGACTTCTTTTCCTATTCCTTTTCGGTTCACGCTGTTCGTTTGTGGAACTCTCTACCAGAGGATATCAGGAAGGCTCAAACTTTAAGGTCATTTAGAGATAAAGTTCGAAACTATCTCTCTTCCAATACTGCTGATTAATTATTTATACTTACTTGAATCTTTTATTTCTATTACTGCCTTATTATTTATATACTTTTAAATTACGTATATAATATTTTATGAATACATAAATATCTTAAATGCGCACCCACTCCCCTCTGTCCTTATATAAGTAATTATTTATTCTTTCACCCAAGGTTGCCTGGAAGAAATTGCTGTTTAGCAATAAGGCCGCCTTTTGTATACTCTTCTGTTTTGTGATTGTTTCTTTCTGTATTTCTTTTGTGTGCAAATAAAGCATTGATTGATTGATTGATTGATTGATTGAAATTTTATTTTATAAGGATTGCTATACTTATTTAAATTTTTACTTTTTTGGATTCACAATGCAATTTTTATGTATTTGATTGAATCAGGCGTCACTTGGCGGAAGTCCCTAACCATTGTGAAAAATAAATATATGTAGCTTTCTTCCGCAAATAATCGCAAAACTTGCACCTTCACCGATCACACTACTCTACAAGTGTTTCGCCCCAACCCGGGGCATCCTCAGGAGATGTTTGTCCGTATGCAATCCAGCACCGGTGCTGGATTGCATACGGACAAACGTGTAGAGTAGTGTGATCGGTGAAGGTGCAAGTTTTGCGATTATTTGCGGAAGAAAGCTACATATATTTATTTTTCACAATATCAATTTTTATGGTTGAAAAATGGAAAATGAAGTACCTATTTAGGTTGTGAGATGGGTAGATTTTTTCTAAATATTTCATTTTCCATTTTTCAATTGCTATACTTAGAAAAATGGAAAATAAAGTATTTAGAAAAAAAAAACCCGTTTCACAACGTTTTTCTAAATACTTTATTTTCCATTTTTCTATGATAAAAATTGCATTGTGAATGCAAAAAAGTAAAAATTTAAATAAATTGCTATACTTTTTAAAATGTAACATTTAAAAGCTCATTCGTGAGTGCATAGCAAAACATTCTTTATGCTTTTGTAATAAACTAAAGAAAAACAGCATTAGACATTTTTTAATACAGCTTATGCTAGACAATTAGACCCTATTACTTGTGCAGAAGGAACATTTACCTTTCCACGAAAGTGAGCTGTCATGGGACCTATGCTACATTTTACAAAGGATTTCTTTTATATCAAAGTAGCTTTCAGCCCGCGTGGACTACATGACGTTATCCCGTGGGAACGTGATATTTTACCGGGATAAAAAGTAGCCCTATTTCCTCTCCAGGCTACAAAGTATCTGTGCCCCAAATTTTAGTCAAATCCGTTCAGCTGTTTGAGTAACAAAAATTCAAACATCTAAACTTTCACATTTATGATATTAGTATTTATTTTTCGCAAAGATTCATTCAGTAACTATGCCTTGAATTTACTTAAGATTTCAAGTCAGCTTACAAAAACCTCCATACGTTACTCAGAACTTCGTATTTCTTATTTGCGAGGCTTTGCGGCGATCATTTAATAAACTCCTCTTGCACCTGTGGTCTTGTTAAACAGCGAAAAATAATAAAATACCACAACATTGCAACCCAAAATCAACCGTATGCCAAACGGCATACGAGCGCTAGCAATAATGCATGAAAATTTCGCCGAAAATTCATGTAAATAGCTACGAGTTTGAACCTTGTTGCGTTGGAATAAGTTTTACTTATACTGTCTCTGGTGTTTTTAAATTATTCGAGGGTTTTTGCAAAATTGTTCATCGAGAGACATCCTACTAATATTATAAATGGGAAAGTTTAGATGTTTGGATGTTTGGATGTTTGTTACTCAATCACGTCAAAACGGCTGAACGGATTTGGCTGAAATTTGGGACACAGATACTTTGTAGCCTGGAGAGGAACATAGGCTACTTTTTATCCCGGAAAAATGTCAAATTCCCGCGGGATAACGTCCTGTAGTCCACGCGGGCGAAGCCGCGGGCGGAAAGCTAGTTCATTATATTGAAACTGTCAATCAAAATGAGTATCATTAAGCTTTTATGAAAAATGAACGAAGAAGAAATAATAATAAAAGTTATATTTGTTAAAATGGTAACATCGAGCGTAGCTTTAATAATAGTAAATATTAATAAATGAGCTACGATTTATTTTTCGTATTATTTTTAGAAAATACAAGTTTATAACAAAAAATCTTTTAAGAGAGACATTTTTTTTGTCAGGGGTTGCGTAAAATTTATAATTTACTTTTAAATTACACAATGTTTGAAACTAATAATAATAATACCCATCATGCATGTCAGATCCTTACTGCACCTAACTAAAAAGAGCTGATGACCTTGAAATTCGATGAAATGTGTTGATCTTCACAAATTATAGCTTAGAACCATCGTGATCACGTCAGCTTTCAAACAAAACAAACCGCATCAAAATCGGTCTATTCGTTCAAGAACTATAATGCTACCCACAGACAGATACACAGACTCGTCAAACTTATAACACCCCTCGCTTTGCGGTCGGGGGCTAAAATATTAAAGTTAATATTTATTAGCAACAATTAAAATACGTATGCTAGTTTCTGGGAATGTCCTGGACAAGAAATTCATGTTATTACAAGCTTTTTATTAACTTGCCATGTTAGTTAGTGGGGGACAAATCTTGCAAGCTTAATTTGACACACTTGCCAATGTCCGGTGGAGCTAAAATTTTGTATACAGGTTTGGTTCAGATGACAATACAATATTAAAGTAGGTACAGTCACCAAAAAAGCTTGTCATAAAAATGAAATTTTTACTAAAAACTTATTTTATTAAGTAACTGACTTCATTTTTATGACAAGTTTTTTTGCTAACTGAACTTTAACATTGTATTGTCATCTAAACCAAACTTGTATACAAAATTTCTGCTCCATCGGACACTGGGAAGTGGGTCAAATTAAGCTTGCAAGATTTGTCCCCCACTAATTAACTAACATACTAACTAACTAACTAACATGGCAAGTTAATAAAAAGCTTGTAAAAAGGAGGAGGTTCTCGATTAAATTCAATAGGCATGGCGAATATTATCAGTAGGAATTACTACAAGTCGAAACTACTAACGACCTTAAAATAAACATGCACAAATATGCGGCTTAGATCGAAACAATAACCTTCTCTCGTAACCTGGTTAAACAATACAAAGGAAACAAAGAGTATTTTACATCACGTGTGGCTGTAACGCATTAAAATACGTAGCGAACTTTACCTAGGTAATGCTGAATTCATGTTCTTATTCCACGTTCATTTTTGCATATTCCTTGTGCGAGGAAAAATGTAGTGCTTTGTTCAAACCGCTGAATCTGGGGTAATGTCATAAAAATGTGCTGCGGTTTTCAGGAGTTCGGCACGGAAAAGATATTTATATTTTTTATATTTTTTTTTTCATTACTTTGATTTGATTATTAAGAAAAGTATTAGGTATTTATTTATTGAAAGACGAACGAAACTAATTGGATAAGTGTTAATATAACAAAATGAAAAAGTTACTATAGTTCTGTCTGTTACCTTGAGCTTATGCGCTCTTTTAGCTTGGCTTGCGTGTGTATCGATGGCGTGCTCAAAAAGACCAAACGTCGTCGTAGGCACAGAATATTGGAGAATTTAGAATAAAAATTGATAGGTCTCTAAAGCCGGACGAAAAGCAAACATATTCCCCCTTATTACAAAACGTGGACTAAAGTTACACCTGGTTTAAAATTCATGCTAATTCTGTCTTTCATTTGGAAAATGAAAGTGACAGCACCAGTTTAGTACCAGTTTTAAACCAGGACTATTTTAGTCCACGTTTTGTAATAAGGGGGATTACGTCTTCGACCTTTGTACGCACTAATTTCGACGAATTTCGAATAAGAAAAAAGACCTGTCCTTCTCAGAAGAAGGACGGGCTTGTTTTTTCCTGTATTCCTAGCTGGATGGCGGTGCATGGGCATTGCGCCAGAGTTCATTCATGGTCTTAATCTGTATTCTACACAAAAATCTACGTAAATATTGGGGTTGTTCTGTACCTAGGTGTTAAAGTAGCGCGATGTAATAGACAAACCAGACAAAGTCGCAGGCTGAACACTTGCTCAGGATCGTTAAATGATCCGATTGAGGCGAAATTTTCGCCCTTACTTCGACGTAGAATCCCAATTTACAGAATTAGCACGCAGTCGTGTGAAGCGCGGCTTACTTATGCAAACTTTCGCAAATTATTACGCATCATCGCCTAACCACAGTAAAAATATCAGCTGAAATAACATCTTATCTTACATTCGCATGTAACTTTATGGAATAAATACTTGCTTACTTATCACAGGGTCCTGATATAATTTCAAAAGTAGTAAAAATAGGAGTGGTTAGTGCACTCGCCTGCGATGGTTGAGGTTGAGCAACTTTCTTAAAGGTCAGTCACGGGATGGATGGGTGAGAAAAAACTTATTATCTTGTACTATTCCGTGCTGTGGTGTGGAAGGCACGTTAAGCCATTGCTCCCGCTGCATATGCTACCTGGTTGTTAGTACCCGCCAATCCACATTCGTCTCGCATGGTGCGTCCTTCGAGCAACGCGGGCCTTTCGTCGGGAGTAGGCGGTTTAGTGAGTTTACTCTATTCAAATAGTTCTGGCGTTTTTTGCGGGAGGATATGTGCACACAAGTGCAATTCCGTATAGTTACATACAAAAACAACACTGTAAAAACGACACTAACACATAAAAAATGAAGGCCCGCGTTGCTCGAAGGGTGCTTCGTTATATTCTTGTTTACAATTTGTCATTACTTGTTTAGAATGACGCATTCTTCTTATCCATATATGAACATCGCCATTCTTCTTATCCATCCTTAAGGAAGGGATAGTGCTCCAGCAATAGGGACATAAAATGTCTGATGTTCCTGAAATGGAGATGAGATACTGCTTTACATTAATATAAATGTACTGTATTGTAACCTGACGCGTTTGAGGTTTCTAAGGTGTAAATCATGGTGTATTAGTGATTAATTGGTGATTATTGCTTAGGTTACTACCGATAATCACGTGTAATCAATTAGAAACGGTTTAATGATTTCAATATGCACAGTTTTGTGTCAGTTAATTTGTATAAACTAGTTTACTGATTATTCGTTATGAACCAACTTATGATGAATTTTCGTTTGCGATCAAAAATGCAAATGAAAATGTCAATTTAAAATAAATTTGAAAATTATGTATGCAAGTAGTCGAAAACTGACGCAGGGTTGCTGACGAAAGTAAGGATGAATGCCTACTTTCGAAGAAAAAGCCTTCATTTCCATGGAAATACAAGATACTGAATTCAGCTACAAATCTAGTCTAAGAGGAAGATAATACCATTGATGCTCGCTCTAAAAATGAAACATAGCAAAAAATACTTAAATAAAAGAATACAGACTAAAACGCTCAACTTTCGCCGCAGAAAGCGGTTCTTTCCGTTCTAAAAACGTCGCAGGTAGTATGAAACATGAAACTAATTAGTTTTAAACTTTAAATATGCTGCGGGCTCAAGTAGGGGACATCAATTAAGAGAGGATATAAAGGCAAACCGCCAGTCTTAGATTTGATTTTTATAGTACAAATTAAACCACGAATTATTTGGAAAAAAGTTAATAGATATTACAACATAAGTACATACATACAAAATCTTATATTACAACATACTTGAAAGGGACTGAGTGAAATTATAAAATAGTAATATTTTGTCGATAAAAAAAATCTGTTCTGTCCTAATTTTCAGCTATAATCAATTTATTTTTATTATGACGCATATTACTATTTTAATTCATAATTTTAAACTATATTATCTAGCGACCCTATTAACGATTTGCAAAAATTATGTTTATTTTACGAGTAATTCTAATAAAACTAATTCGACGTTTATGGGCGTGATTTTTCTAGGTTTTGTGAGTCAGGTTCCTAGGGGATTCCATACCGAAAGGGTAAAAACGGGACCCTATTATTAAGAGTCCGCTATCCGTCTGTCTGTCTGTCTGCCACCAGGCTGTATCTCATGAACCGTGATAGCTAGCTAAATAACAGCGACATTTGACAAATAATGCGTATTGACATTTCAATACTATTATTTGTTCATTTATTTATTTATTTTCTTTAAGGAATTTTTTATTTATTTATTTATTTATTTATTTATTAAACATAATTAAACGGATAAAAACCCAATTACATACAACCCGAATACCAACAGCCAATCTTATAAAATTAATAAATACAATAGAAGTTATAGATAATACACCAGAAATTTAATTTCAACCATATTGATTTGCGAATGTCTGTCTAATTACATTTCAACGAAATGGATAATTAATGGATAATAAAACGAATGGATAGAATAGGGTAGGAAATTAAATTCCTATTGTACAAATGTATAAATGCAAACTTTTAAGACATATTTTAGTTACAATCGATGCATGGTGTATTTTACGTTAAACAGAAATTCAGAATTATTTCATGTGGAATTTAAATAATACATAAGTATTATAAAATAATTAAAAGCAGTAATTGGTCATAATTTTTTTTTATTATTTTCAATATCTATAGTAAAACAAAGAAAGAGAGTACACATAGAAAATTCAACCATAAAACAAATTCATCCAAAATGCAATACACTCGGTCTTCTGAGAATATTGTTGGATTGAGGTAAAGTGTAGCTACGTGACGCTACGAATGTACTACGAGAAATTGTAGCAATTCTACCGTAGCATACTACGGAATTGGTCCAGCCATTTTGTGCAGTACTTACACCGTGTGTTGGATCATTTTTCTTAGAAGCTTATTATAGTATTGTGGAAAATACTCGAAAAAATTATGCTGAAGCGAGATAGCAATGAGAAAACGACGCGCGCGGGAGCGAGACCGATTTTGCAGATTAGGCAAAAAACCACAAAATCACTTCGTATTAAAAACCCAAAGCGGTTTTAAAAAAATGCTTCTAGACGATCCTAAATATTATTGGTGTCCACTAATTAAATCAATGTTCAAAAGTATATGTAACCCCATTTAAGATTTAGAGGTCTTTTCGAAAAGAAAAATCGTCGAGGCAAAATCATAAAATCGTGTTTCTGAAACTATACGAATCTAGATAAAGGTATGAAGAAATATATTATATCTTATCACCAGATTTGTAACAACTCTAACCGTCCTATAGTTTTTATATCAAAAAGTCCATCCTTGTTCGAGTAGCTCCTTAAGTAATTTTATCGTGTTACTAGTGATTGCTTGCGGCTCCGTTTGCGGTGGCTGGACAAAAATCGTTAAGTTAATCGTACCTACCTTGTAATAATATTCAATTCTTATTTTGTTTCGTAAAACTATTATGAGAGATTTTTTTCAATGAATTAGTAAATACAAGTAACAGGAGATTTAAAAACGGCACACTGCAAAGTTCCCTGTTAGCCCGCAGGGGCAGTGGCGTTGAGAGGGTTCTATTTTAAAATCGTTCCATATATCAGCGAGCAGCTCGTCTGAGAGCGAATCGTGTTAGCATACTGTGAGCTAGTGTTTGTATATGCTTTTTAAAAAAATACTGACTTTATGTCTTTATATAATCCCTTTTACATTTTTTTCATGAATATTACTTATTAGAAATTACATTGTGAATGCAACGAAGTAAAAATAATTTAATGTTAACCTAATTAAACGTTCTCATTCTATAAATCAACATAATTTATCCAACAAACTCTCATTTATGTTAAATAGTTCGTTAAGATCTCATTACATAGTAAAAGCGAAACACCCACTTTTTCTTATTCTGCTCCAGAATTAGAGACATTAGTAAAACTGAATTACGACGAATTACAAGAGTAATCTCACAGTTATTAGACGATTATTCAAACGAAGCTGTAAAATAAGGCTTTATCGCCCGAATTCTCGAACGCAAATCATCTTTGGGAGCGTCTCAAACATCATGGCATCTCTTTCATACGTTTGACATTTAAAGTGACAGGGCGATGTTTGAGACGCTCCCTAAGACAAGTAGCGTACGAGTATTCGGGCATATAGCTCTTAGAATAAATAGGGATTGTTATATTACAACATGTGTATAGTATTATACGATGAATATTGTATGAATGAGCTGTTGTTATATTTATTGTTTAATGCTGAAAAAAAGTGTTGGTTTATTTGCAGAGTTATACTAAAACAACATCACTATCAATTGACTTTTCTTTTATATTTGTACCAATTTTTTAATACAAAAACTAATGAAACAATGTTAATTAAGTTTAATAAATATATAGGAATTTTCTTCAACTACTACTCTAATCCGTAAATACGTAAGTGTTATATTATTTATTTAAATCTTTTGTTATTTATTTATAACTAGCGGCCGCCCGCGGTTTCACCCGCGTGGTTCCCGTTCCCGTGGGAATATCGGGATAAAAAGTACATATAAACCTTCCTCTTGAATCACTCTATCTATTAAAAAAACGCATCAAAATGCGTTGCGTAGTTTCAAAGATTTAAGCATACAAAGGGACATAGGGACAGAGAAAGCGACTTTGTTTTATACTATGTAGTGATACAGCAATACATTTTTAACCTATTAAACTTCAAATTAATAAACTATTATTGATTGAAAAGGAAAACCCGTTATTAAAAATTTTGGAAATCGTACACAATACAATCTGTTTTATAAAAAGTTAAGTTTATTTATTGGACCTTGCTTCAACTTCACTCTAATTATTAGAGTCTAATCCGTAACTACGTAAAAGTGTTAAATATATTTTAAATCTTTTGTTATTAGGTAATTTATTTTACATCAATACATTTTTAACCTATATAAAACTTAAAATTAATAAACTCGTACTGATTGAAAAGGACAACCTATTATTTAAAATTGTACATTTTACCTACAATATGTTTTAATAAAAAGTTGACTTTAAGATCTCCGAATTAGTGATCAAAATCGCTTGAAAGCATATTGAAAATTCACTGTATATTTCACTCTGAATATCATTTTGAAGGTCCAATTAAAGTGAAGGAACTCCAAAAGACGAAAACCACGTAAAGCGTCAGCAAAATGTCAATATAGTCGCAGGGATCTCGATAATCATCTAGAGCTGATTGTCTTATCTTACTAATATATTTAAAACTAGCGGATCCTCGCGGTTTTACCCGTGTAGTACCCGTTCCCGTGGGAATATCGGGATGAAATATAGCCTATGTCACTCGGGAAGAATGTAGCTTTTTAATGGTGAATTTTCTAAATCGGTCCAGTAGTTTCGGAGCCTATTCGATGCCAACAAACAAACAAACAATGAAGTCTTTACTCTTTATAATATTAGTACAGATGTGAAATTTTGGATGTTTGTTTGTTACTTAGTCACGACGAAATGCTTGAACTGTATGATGTTATCTGTATGAAATTTGTCGTAGACAATGGTGTGGAAAAGCATATAAGCTACTTTTTATCCCGGGAAAATATCTCATGTCAACGGGAAAACATCGAGTAATTCACGCGGGATGAGCCGCGGATGGAAAAACGTATAAATATAAGAATAATATCTTAAGAAAATTGTATAATTATGCAAGAAAGAGGATGCAGATGCAGTTACGGCTAATAGAAATTAATCGAAAAAAAATATATACACCGAACCAACCAAATAGTGAGGCAGGGGCAAAAAAATTAACTATATATTTTTTACAAGCTTTTATTTAACTTGCAGTGTATGTATGTATGTATGCATGTATGTCCGTTCGGGTCAAATCTTGCAAGCTTAATTTGACCCACTGCCCAGTGTCCGATTGAGCTGAAATTTTGTATGCAAGTTTGGTTCAGATGACAATACAAAATTAAATTACAGTCAGCAAAAAAGCTTGTCATAAAAATGAAATTTTAGTTCGAAAATGTACTACAGTTTTCATGGCTTCCCGTTAACCTTACAAAACAGTCCAGCAAATTTGCAGTGGCAAAACTGCAAAGTTGGACCAACTTTTCATAAAAAAAGTACCTGCTTTCTTCTCCAGCCAAAGAAATAATCCGCTTACCTGTAACAAAGACAAAAAATAAAATATCAGTGGTGTTAGCAACTCTATACGAGTATTTTTAAGGTGGCGCCTTTGCGGGTTTATAAAAATAAACTTCTTTTCGACTGAAAGTGTACGTGGAACCATCGAGGAAACCCGAACGACCACTTTACGGCGAATATTGCTTGCGCTGAATTCTGACAGCACGTACATACAGGTAGCGACCGCGTAGATTGTGTGTTCTTTTATCTATGTAGCTGGCTTACGCTTTGCTTTCATCACACCTGATGTTAAGTGATATCATGGACGAAATAATATAAGGACTGATAATCGCCTACATAAAAACTTAGGCCAAAAATCCCGTCTTAAACCTAGATGGCGTTCGTAATCGAGCGGAATTATGATGATGAACATGTCTTTTTGTCTCGGTCTGAGTATTTGTCTCGGTCTGGGTATTTGTCTCGGTCTGGGTATTTTCTTTCTATGTATATTAAAGTATGTACTTACAATCAACAAAGTATTTGACTTCAATCAGATCAATAAGTTCCAAGATTAATTAGATAAAGTCCCGCCCTTTCATCCTTTGAATTGAATGATTCAATAATATTTTTTTACGTTTTTTTTAATATGCATTATAGTTTTGTAAATATTGGCACTTTTTTGTTTTGTATGAAATCACTAAAGTGTAAATATTTCAAAATATATGATAAAAAAAAAACAAAACGTACAGCCCTAGTTCTTATGCATTTGAACAACAGCTGTCATACCGAAAATTCAGTGCTGTATGTTAAGGTGTATCGATGAGCTCAGTGGCGCCGCCAATGGAAATAAATCAATTGCATTTTATTAAAGGCTTGGATTAAAAGTTTCAGTTGTTTCGCGCAGGTGAAAGAGTGGAATGCATTTTATAAATATACTTTTGAGAACTCAAACTTACGCAATAAGTCGTGAATCTCAATAGTGCCAAAAGTGGCCACATTTGGCAATATCGAGATCCATAACTTGGTGCTCATATTTGAGGCCATGAAAAAACTATTAAAAATTGCATTTTGCTCTTCTATTTGCGCGAAATAACCGAAACTTTTAATCCAAGCCTTTAATAAAAGGCAATTGATTTATTTCCATTGGCGGCGCCACTGAGCTCATCGATACACCTTAAGGTTTAAAGGGTTAAAAACGTTATCGCCGTTTGTATGGAGACTGTTGCTACACACTCTGAAGCTCAAAATAATAAGTTTTTGGTCACAAATCACGTGAATTGAATCCTAAGCATTGCGAATGTTAATCTCAACTATTGTAGACTAACGCCCGAATTCTCGAACGCAAATCATCTTTGGGAGCTCTCAAACATCATGCCATCTCTTTCATACGTTTGACATTAAAAGTGACAGGGCGATGTTTGAGACGCTCCCAAAGATAAGTAGCGTACGAGTATTCGGGCGTAAGTACCCTATCCACTAAGCTATGAGCTTCTCATACATCTTGAGCAAGCGAATCTCGCCAATTACAAGTCAAAAGGGGAAATTCCTTGCTCGTACCACTTTTTACACCCTATTATCGTTATGCACGGTTAAAGTTTGCAAATAAAAAAATTGAGCCTTTTATCCTGGATGGAGGAACTGTTCTTTGATCTGATACCGGTAGGCACTTAAGAGTGTTTTAAGGGTGCTTTATAGCGCTCAATTAAGCAGTTCATTTATCGGAAATTTAATGAATGAAAGAATGAAATGAAACTTTCGTTTAACACTTCGCATTTTTAAGGTTACGGGTTTCCAATTTTATGGTTTTAATAAAGACAGATAGATCTAACTTATATTTAAAATACGAAAGTTTTAATGTTTGTTACTAAAGCGCAAGTCACATTGCCAGCGATGAGACGTTTGACCTATTTTCAATTTGAAATGGCTGAACAGATCAGGATGAAATTCCGCACAGAGGTAGATTTGTTTGTTACTAAAGCACAAGCCACACTGCCAGGGATGTGACGTTTGACCTATTCTCAATTTGAAATGGCTGACCAGATCGGCACTGAAGTAGATTATGGTCTAGAATAGTAATATCATATCATAGTCATATAATTCACCTGGGCAAAACCGCGGGCGGAAAACTAGGACCGATATAAATAAATATTGGCCACCATCACATCAATTGTTCCAAATTCCAAATTAAATTTTATTTTTATATTAACCATTTGTGTAGTAATGCAAATCGAAAACAACGACTACCTTTCGAAAATATCGAAAAGTTAGTTCTCAACATACCGCCATCATCAGCCATTCATTTGTCCCCACTGCTGGGGCACAGGCCTTTCTTATCGATGGATAAGGAGAATGGGCCATGACCCACCACGCGGGCCCAATGCGGATTGATGGGTATTTTCATACGCCTGAATCCATATAAATGAGAAAGTTTCATATTATAAACTCTCCAAACCTCATTTCTACCCCATTAAGGGGAAGTTCAACGACTGCAAATGCAGCCAGGATCTACGGGTTAAGGTGGTTCGATGAGCTCAGTAGCGCCACCAATGGAAATAAATCATTTACGATTTATCAAGGGCTTAGAATAATAGTTTCGGTTATTTCGCGCAAATAGAAGAGCAAAATGCAATTTTATTTGTTTTTTCATGACCTCAAATATGAGCACCAAGTTATGGATCTCGATATTGCCAAATGTGGCCACTTTTGGCACCATTGAGATTCACGACTTATTGCGTAAGTTTGAGTTCTCAAAAGTATATTTATAAAATGCATTCCACTCTTTCACCTGCGCGAAATAACCGAAACTTTTAATCCAAGCCTTTAATAAAATGCAATTGATTTATTTCCATTGGCGGCGCCACTGATCTCATCGATACACCTTAACGTGTCTTCCGAAGTACGGAGGAGCGCGTGGTTATAATTTTTTTTTTGGTAACCATCCCATGACCGACCATTGCGAAAGTTGCTTAACTTCAATTGCCCAACTTCAACTCTTCATATGCCCGACTGGAAACCAAACCCGGGACCTCAGAGATAAATAAATAAAATAAATATATAACTTCTTACATTCACACCAATTATCTAAGCCCATTTTAATTTCATTAAGAAACTGTATCATGAAAAGCTTGATAACGGATAAATATAATAATACACTTAAATACTTTTTGTTTGTAAATACATACTTAATATACATAGTAAACACCCAGACCAAGACAAATAGACATGTTCATGCACACAAATATTTGTCTTGTTCGGGAATCGAACCCGAGACCACTGGCGCAGAAGGTGGGTAGCCGCCAAATTGGTCGTCAGATAGCCGTATCTTGGAACCCGGTGAGTACACCACTCAACCACGGTGGTCGTCGAATAAGAATCTATTTGAACTTTATACAATTTACCTTCAGCTCTTTTCGCTAGTAAAATATAGTCGTTTCGCCATAGAACCTTCTTCCAACTAAATTACCATATTCTTTTTAAAAGCGTCTTTCACGTTTTAGTGCATTAAAAATTCTTTCGTTTTACAGAGCGTCTCGGGGTGGCACTTTATTTTATCAGTGTAATGATAATAACGAAATTATGCGAGATACAGACTTAATGTTAGTTGAAAAGTATTAAAAATATACGATTTGTGAGGACTGCAAGTTTATGCGAAAGGTGTCGAATGGTCTGTAAAAGTGTGGAAGTAGGTACTTAGGTTTTTAACGAGTATTAACATTTTGACGAGGTCTGTGGCCGAGTGGTGTACGCACAAGTTTTCAAGGTGCTGCGATCTCTTCAGGTCCTGGGTTCAGGCGATACTCGGAAAAAATGTGCTGAAGCGAGATAGCAATGAGAAAACGACGCGCGCGGGAGCGAGACCGATTTTGCAGATTAGACAAAAAAACACAAAATCACTTCGTTTTAAAAAACTACAGCGATTTAAAAAAAAATGCTTCTATACGATCCTCAATATTATTGGTGTCCACTAATTAAACCAATTTCCAATAGTGTAAGTAACCCCATTTAAGAATAATCTTCACTTTTCGTATTTTTTAGAGGTCTTTTCGAAAATAAAAAGTGTCGAGGCAAAATCATAAAATCGTGTTTTTGAAACTATACGATTCTAGATAAAGGTATGAAGAAATATATATCTTATTACCAGATTTTTAACAACTGTAACCGTCCTATAGTTTTAAATCAAAAAGTTCATATTTTTTCGAGTAGCGTCTTCAACTCCCGGTCTGGTAAACATTGAAAACTAACTTTTCATTATTTACTCGGATCTGAGTTGTTGTTTCCAATTACCATAATGCAAGTGATTAGGCTACTATAGTTTGTTTTGGAACAATGTATTCTAAATCAGTCTAGTAGTTCCTGAGATTTGCGCGTTCAAACAAACAAACAAACTCTTCAGCTTTATAATATTAGTACCTACTTACCTATAGATGTGAAAGTGTGTCAGTGGGTTTGTTTGTTTGTTCGTCTTTTACGTCATAACGGAGCAGCGGATCGACTTTATTTTTGGTATGGGGATAGTTTGGAAGCTGGGGAGTGAAATAGGCTTCTTTTTATCCCGAAAAAAAATCACGTTCCCGCGGGATAACGTCGTGTATTCTACGCAGGCGAAGCCACGGGCTGAATTTATAATCCTTGGTAACACATGCTTATTCTGTTATATACACATCCTAGAACTTCAATACACATACCCACAAACACACATATAGCAGAAGTGGTATGATCGAGTGATTTCCCTCACAAGTGGAGCACAGAACGATCACAAATAAGATCAGAAACTGTGGATAACGCGCATTACGGCAACAAAGCAAATAATTTTCGACGTAAAATCGATCAAACGAGAAATGTGGTGAGGTCGTAGCGATACCACGATTTGATGCTTTGTAGGACATTTCCTATGTAGTTTTGTATTTGCTTATGCAATCGTTGTGAACGTAGAAACGGAAATAGTAATGACATTTGACTGTTAATTATAAAATAAAGTAATTAATTATGTGTCATTGTTTCCGATTTCCATTACTCCAAATTATGGGTCTGAGTCATTTTTTTATTTGGGTGAGGGCAAATGCATATTGTTAGGCATACCAAACGGCTCGTTGGACTGGGTTAGTCGTCGCTTAGACTAACTTTCGCCGCGTCCATATCTCCAGTCGATCCTGAATAGTAGGCTCAGCGGGAGTTCTTGGCGGTCGGTTCTAACTTTTAATTATTCGACTCCTGTCAATATTCTTTACTCAGTAGTTTGCAACGGCCTAACGGCTCTTTTTTGACTTAGTAGACAGCTTATATTATGAACTTATGTTTCTGGTCGGATCGAGTTTACATGAATCTGAAAATGACTAATTATCAGTTTCACTTTGTCGTTATTAAGTTCATGCAATATAAGGTTTAAAACGTCAACCCTAAAGATAGATTTACACGAATCGTCATTGTTATTTTAACTTTATTTTGAAAAAATGCAGAATATTGCCTTAAATTATTTTTACCATTTTGCATTCACAATGAAATTTTTATTATTGTAAATGAAGTATTAGAAAAATGGGTTCGAGTTCCACCGCTAGTTGTGAGACGGGTACATTTTTCCTAATACTTCATTTTCAATATTTAAAACATTGTCTCCTCAAAAAGCTTATCTCATGGCCACCCCAGAGCGCCTTATAGATGAGTGCTCTCTATAGTGCCGCGTGTCGCGGAGAGGATCACACACACCCGAGATACGGCTTCGATAATGCTCAACTAGAAATTAATATGTGATAATTTAACCTAAATAATAGGATCAAATGGCGGTGCTAATTTCAAAGTTGGACCTTAGTGCCACGCAGAATTAGACCTTCTGTCTATATACCGAAATATGGAATTTGGAGTGTAATCGAGCTTAGTGCGTATAATACGATATTCTGTATTTCACTTTAAGAACTTATATACCTATACTTGCACGAGGTCGTAGTGTGAGCCAATTGTGCAGTAAGTGGTTGGAGAGTGCGTAGGAAACCCTTAGCTCAAAAGGACAAAGCCTCTATTCATTTTACCTTTGTAGGATTTACATAATTTTAAACAACCCACGACGCCACGACACAAAAAAAAAATAAAAAAAAAATTATCTCTCAGTCGAAGGGTATAATATACCTACCCTTTTAGCTTTTCTCTTTTTGTGGTCCCCCGACCGAGAGCGAAATTTATTTTTTTGACTTTTCAGTTTTTTTTGGCTGAGAGAGGCTGAAGGTAGAAGAGCACTACTCCAAGAATCCTTAATCACTGAGGAACTGGCTAATCATATCTATAACTGCCGGAACATAATAATGCTGAAAACATCATTGTTATGGCGTCAGCTAGATAAGATGGTGGTAGCTAGCCAGGCGGACCAAGCCGGATACAATATGTACCCCCGCTGGGAATCGAACCCGGGACCCCTGGGTCTGTAATCGGTGGTGTGAACCACTAGACCACAGAGGCTGTTGGTTCCTGGTTATAACTATATCTGTCTATGGTTCCCATAACGCGAACTAATAATCGTATTAGTCTTATTTACCGAAAGGCGGTGTGACCCCTCAAGGCCATACAGAACTTTCCATTTCCCGAAAGGGAAAGCTTAGGAATGAGGAAAATTATACGTATGATATATTGTAGCTATTTCATATTATGTATGTATGTAAAAGAAAATTCCAACAAGGGAAGTGGTCGGCTAAGTGTTGACCTTGATAATAGTTAGTAGACAGAAATGTTGGCAAGGACTTTTTATAGTTTCATATTATTGTATGTTATAGTTTCTAAGCTTTTTTTTGTTCCGGGTTAGACAAGAAAAGACACTGCTTATTATTACGTCACTGTTTTTTTTATCCACAACGGCGTAGCACTTGGCCTTTATCACACCTGATGTTAAGTGGTGATAAGGCTGAAGGTGGAAGCGCACTACTCCCGGAACCCTTAATCACTGAGGAACTGGCTATCTTATCTCTAACAGCCGGAACACAATAATGCTGAAAACATCATTGTTATGGCGTCAGACTTAGGTAAGATGGTGGTAGCTAGCCAGGCGGACTAAGAACAAGTCCTACCACCAACCAAACCGAATACAATATATACCCCCACTGGGAATCGAACCAAGGACCTCTAGGTCTGAAATCGGTGGTGTGAACCACTAGACCACAGAGGCGGTTAAAAACTGTAGAAAAAAACCAGTAACGGTAGACAATCACTGAGGCTTGAGGCAAGTACAGACACAAGTTATGATATGTACTGTACACTTCATAGAACATAGGAGGAGACCGTGGCGCAGTGGTTAGCCTGCGGTCGTTTAGGTTAAGCAAATTTCGCAATGGTCGGTCACGGGATGGGTGACCAAATACTTTTCATCTCGAGCTCCTCCGTTACTCGGAAGCCGTTGGTCCCGGCTGTATTTGCAGTCGTTAATATAATACCCATCTAGTAGTACCACGGGTAAAAAAATATTTCCCGTGTTACTACTGGTAGTACCACGGGCAATAAACGTCAATCCGCACTGGGCCCGCGTGGTGGGTCTTGGCTCATTTCTCCTTGTCCATCCATTAAGGCTATTTTACGCCAGAGCACCTGCAATGCTACAAACTTAAAAATGTCGCACATTGTGACGCGAGTCGTGCGGCATGACAACACCTTGCGTCATGTGGTAGACTGTCGCAGTTTGTATCCAAAATCCAAACACGATAGATTTCATGCGATATTTTTGACATAGGCTGAAGCATGTCGCAAATTTTGGATATGTAGCATACAAGATGACGTACGTCACAACAATATGTAGCATGCGGCAATGTCGCACAGTGTTGATCCGGCGTAAAAAAGCCTTAAGAAAGGCTAGAGCCCCAGCAGTGGGGACATTAAACGTCTGATGGATGATGATGATGATAGTATCAGGCATCACTTGCCAGAAGTCCCGACTCAATGTGAAAAATCAATCCATAGAACTATGTCACATTGCAGCGTTCCGAAACAAAAATATGTGTGACACGAGTCATTCAATATTTTAATAATGACATAGTCCCATGGTGTTTAAATTTTATTTCTTGTGACTGTGAAGTCCAAGGATGGCGTTAAGGCGAGGATTTCCGAAAATAGGGTTTAAGGTAAATTATGGATAACTAGCTTTTCGCTCGCGGCTTTGCCCGCGTGGACTACACAACGTTATCCCGCGGGAATGTGCGCCCACGGGCTCCCAAAATATGCTCCCAAATTTTACAGTCTTTTATCTAGTGATTCCGGTCATTCAATTCTTCTTTAGTGATACTTTACTGCATCAAATTAAATTTCAAACATCCGTCTACTCGTAATTCAAATATCATATTACTTGCATTGTACATGGTTTTAGTTAATTAAAAATATACGAAAATAATTTGAATTTAAATAGGCGAGGCATACCGGCCGTCAGAAGTAATTTTTTTTTAAAAGGCATTCTTAATTTTCAAAATTACCTACACTGAGAAGCGCGGGGGGTCTCACCGATATGCGATGTTCTTCAATTGTTTCCGCGGTCGGGAATCCTAGTTTCCCCACAAGATAGGCTAAGCCCACAATAAGTGTAAAGCATCCTGGAACATAATTAATAGAGAATTAAATAATAGGAAAAAAAATCCTAAACTAATAAATAGACTTAATTTGAACAATAAAATACTCACAAATCCTCTTAGTATAGCTTCAGCTTTCAATGAACATTTTGTGAATGTATCTAAAAATGACTACAGTACACGTATACAAAATCATGATAGCCAATCCCAAATATCAAACTCTATGTTTCTCAAACCCCTTACTGAGACAGATGTGAAAATAGAAATAATGAGTTTGAAAAACACAAAAGCAGAAGGTTATGATGAAATTTGTACAGAAGTATTGAAAAAATGTGTTAGTGAATTTGTCACCGTTTTTACTTACCTTATTAACCTGTCATTTTCTACTGGTGTATTTCCAGATCTACTTAAAATAACAGTAGTAAAACCGTTGTTTAAAAAAGGAAACACTGATGAACTAGATAACTATCGTCCTATTGCTATAATATCAGTGTTTTCAAAAATATTCGAAAAATGCATGTTAAAACAATTAATTGATTTTTGTAACAAATTTAATTTACTTCATAAAGACCAATATGGCTTCCAAAAGAAAAAGTCTACTACGTTAGCAACACATAAACTTTTGGAAACCATCCTCGTAGGTATTAATGATAAAAAATTGACAAGTGGTATATTCATAGATCTCTCAAAAGCATTTGATCACGTCTCTCATCCATTACTAGCTAGAAAGTTAGAAATTATGGGTATAAGAGGACTTGCTATGGAATGGCTAATATCATATATTACTAACAGAAAACAAAGTGTAGTTATAGATGAACTAAGCAAGACAAATGAAGTTATAGCGTGTTCATCACAATACAAACAAACTAAATGTGGAGTACCACAAGGAAGCGTACTGGGCCCAATTTTATTTATAATATATATAAATGACATTTTTAATGTAACGGATCATCATAAATGCATCGCGTTTGCAGATGATGTAGCTGTCGTAGTAACTACAAATAATAGTCTAACAGAACACGAAAAAGAAGTAAATAAAACTATAAATGACTTAATCCAATTTCTTGATATACATCATTTAAAAATTAATTTGACTAAAACAAAATATATACAATTTAATAAATATAAAAATATAAAAATTGACATTAAATATAAAGACATTGATATTGATGAAGTGACACAAATTAAATTTCTAGGTATTATAATCGATAAAGAATTGAATTGGAAAAATCACATAGACAATGTTTGTAAGCGTATTAACTCATTTGTGTATGCTTTAAAATGTGTTAGGAACGTGACAAATATCAATACGGCAATAACTGCGTACCATGCCTATGTAGGCTCTCTGCTTAGGTATGGATTACTAATATGGGGCAATAGTTCACATTTAAACAGAGCATTTATCGCTCAAAAAAAATGTTTACGAGCAATATGTGGTGTTCCACCACTTACATCTTGTCGTAATCTTTTTGGCCAAATGCAGGTGCTAACTCTGATTTCACTTTATATTTTCGAGGTGTGCGTTTTTGTTATGCAAAACAAGCATTTATTTAAAAGAGCTTGTGATATATATCCACGTAATAAAAGAGATCCAAATAGGTTAGTCCTACATAACATACCAAAAACATCTCAATATGTTAACAGCAACCTGGCAATGTGTGTCAAAATATTCAACAAAATACCAAATGAGTTGAAAGTCCATAATGTATTTAATTTTAAAAAACAATTCAGAATTTGGTTGTTATCCCATACCATTTATGACTTGAAAGAATTTTTTGATATTAAGTAATTAAGTATGTTACATTTGATTAAAATGGAACATGGAATAACATATTTTTTTTTCGTTATTTATGTCTATGCTCGGCATTAATTTAAAATAAGTCTATGTAATTTGCATGCTAATTAATTTTAGCTAAACATGTATGGTCCTATCAATAATTTATAACAACTTTTATACCATGTTTATTAGCAAATAAAAAATTCTAATTCTAATTCTAATTCTAATTCTAAAAGCCCAGTGTGGGGAGTCGATTCTAACAAGAATAACAATTGAAGAATATTTAACTTTTCCTTAAATCTAATATTTCTTTACAATTTCGAACCCTGTTTAACCTAACTAAATCAATTTTATAAAAACGTCTTTTGCCTTTTCACGCTTGTCGTTAAGCCAAGAGTCAGACTAAAATTAAAACCCGTAAGTCTAGGCTCACTGCCCTCCCTGCGAGTCAGATGTAGGCACGTAATGATATAAATACGCTGAATTGTTGGGCCATGAAAGAGGCGCGTAATAGATTTAATAGGGACATGGTTAGATTTTTTGGTTGTTGCTTTCACAAAATAAAACTTTATGATTATTACTAATTTGTATATTTATCGTATTTGTTTATTGTAATTTTGGCTGAAATTGTGTAGATTGCACTTATGATTCCAAAATATGAGCACACAAAAAATACAGTCTTACATTTTGGATCAGCAGCTGCTTGGTCAGCTTATGAAATACTGAAGCAGGAGTAACTAAACAGGATATAGCTTTATTTATAGTATGATTTTATTTTTAACGTCGTTTCATGCTTAAATTGTCAAAATCATATTAAAGCAGATAAAGATTTGGCACTGAGTGACATTCCCATTAATTGATACTAACCTAATCTAATCAAATTAATTTTATTCTATTTATTTAATTATTGTAAAAATGAAATTTATTTTTAGTTTATGAATGTAATGTATCTAATGAATTGAATTTTATTTAATGTTATTTTATTGTAAATATGGACTTATGGTCTGAAATGAATTTAATTTAATTTTTACTTATTTTCTCCTACTAATATTATAAATGTGAAAGTTTAGATGTTTGGATGTTTGGATGTTTGTTACTCAATCACGCCAAAACGGCTGAACGGATTTGGCTGAAATTCGGGATACAGATACTTTATAGCCTGGAGAGGAACATAGGGTACCTTTTATCCCGGAAAAACATCACGTTCTAGCGGGATAACGTCGTGTAGTCCACGCGGGCGAAGCCGCGGGCGGAAAGGTAGTTATTAATAAAAAAAAACATTTTTTTAAATACGATCAACAGTTCGCCAGTCTCATGGCCCCAACATAAGTAACTACATACACACACAACGCGCTCTCTTGGAATGCAATAAGGAGCGTTCGGGTTACGAGTAAGGGAGTGGGGGGGGGGGGGGGGGTAGGGATGGGGATGAAGGAAAAACTGCGACTCCTCGTCTAATGATAATAACGTCGGAGTCAAATGCGGTTTATTGCGCGGATTAGTTTTTACGATTGTAGTTTTAGGATAACTGACGATATTAACCGGCTAAACGACGCTTCGGTTAGCGCGATCGACCTGCGATGAAGGAAGCAACATTTATTTCAAAAATTTCGGTCGTGCCTTGGGTGACCAAAATTTCATGGGAAAAAAGAAAGAAAGAAATAAAAGTCACTTTTTTAAGGCGCTGGTTCCCCAGAATAGGGTATTTTAAATTATGGATTACTGGCAAATCACAAGTAAGAAAAGTTAAAATTAGAAGAGTTAAAATTTGGAAAAAATATATGATATTTTAGAGTTATTTATCTAGTGCTTCCGGCCGTTTTTTTTATTGGTGATATTTTACTGTGTCAAATAAAATCCCAAACATCCGTTTAATAATAATTCAAATATCATATTACTTGCAGTATAATTGGTTTTAGTTAATAAAAACATATGAAAAGAATTGTCTTTGAATAGGAATAAATTAAATTAATTATTAATAAATTTGAATAATAAATAGGCCGTCATAAATTAAATTTTCTTATTATTTAATTTTTAATTGAATTTTAAGTGATTTTCGATTCGCGGGGCGCTCGCGAGTTCACAGTTCACTGCCGGCTGCCGCTAGGTCCGCGCGAAGTGTATAGAGCGGGGCCGAGCAAGCGTTAGCGTGCCTTTTTCGGTCGGGATTCCTCGCCTTAATATTAAAATGGGAAAAACGAGCAGACGAGCCACGCACGTGATGGGAAGTAGTCATCGTCGCCCATGGACATCTACAACACCAGAAGGGTTGCATATTATACGTTGCCAGCCTTTGTGTTTTTGGGTCCTATTTATACGCTTCTTGAAGAACTCCATGTCATAGCACAAAGGAAAAACCTCTGGAGGAAGCTCATTCCACATCTTACAAGTTCGGGTCATCACAGAGATACATAAACAAAAAAAAAAACAAAAACTTAGTATGTCCCAAAACGGTCCCGACTCAGCATAAAAGGGGTACTAGCCTTCCGCCCGCGGATTTGCACGCGTGGACTACACGACGTTATCCCGCGGAAATGTGATAGTTTTCCGGGATAAAAGTAACCTATGATATTCAGCTCCCAAACTATACCCATACCAAAAATCACGTTGATCCGTTGCTCCTTTTTGTCGTGAAAGACGAACAAACAAACAAACACACATTCACATTTATAATATTAGTATGGATATTTACCCCTTAACACCCTAATCACCAGTGGTCTTTAGTGGCACATGCGTGATTAGTTTTTACGATTGTAGTTTCGGTTAACTGACGATAAAATAACGCTTCGACTAGGCTTCAGTTAGCGCGATCGATCTGTGAATGTAATTGTTAAGCTACTTATAAATGGTCACTAATGGGATGACCGATCACATTTTTGGGTGGTAATTAACTGTACATAATAATATACCCTATCCTTACTGAAAGAAAGGACTGCAGACAGTCTAAGATTTTCATCAAATCGGTTGACAAGTAGAAAACTAGAGAACTCCTGAAACAGAGTAGGAGAAATATAAGAACGATTGTAGGTGTACTTACTGGGCACTGCCCACTAAACAGACACCTATCAGTGATTAAACGGACAGAAGACCCGATCTGTCCGCAATGCAAAGAAAGAGAAGAAACAAGCTACCACTTCATGGCAGAGTGCCCGATGTACGCATCACTGCGCTGGGAGCTCTTTGGAACGGACAAGCTTAAGGAGGATCTAAAGAAGTTAACGATAAGTCAACTCAACAGGTACTGTAAGCGCACAGGTAGGTTCGAGGGTCCGACGCCGGTGGGGTAAATGATAACCCGCCTCCCCCCCCTGATTTTTCAGTTTTTAGGGGACTTGGGGAACTGGGTGAAATGGTCCCGACCCAGGTGACTGATCACCCGTCCGGCTTCGCTGGCGTCCCCCCTATAAATAATAATAATAATATTAATCCTTACTGCCAGAATCAATTCACAACGTGCGCCAAACAGAGTGAAACAGCTGTTTTTTTGTTGAGTTGCAGAATTAGAAAAGTTGTTCATTTTCATGAGCACAATAACCACCTAAGAGGTTTTGCGCCTATTCATTAACAGGTTGTATATTAAGTATTTTTAACCGACTTCAAAAATTGAAAAGGATGAGGTTATCTATTTGTCGCGTTTATTTTTTATTTTTCATGTTTATGAACACCGATTACTCGAAGACGGCAGAACCGATTGAAATTATTTAAACGTTATAACATCAGGTTTTTACCAAGTAGGTCCCATTTTTTGAAATTTTGAAATCGGTTTAGTAGTTTTCAGGAAATCTTGAAAAAACTGTCGTTTTCGTGACCTGTAGCCCGTGGACATTCAAATTACGAAAAAGGTTACCGTTTGTCTTCGTGAAATTATTATAGATTTCGCCATTGTATATACTATAACCGAAGTCTTAAAGATCGTAACTCGCCGTAACCATAATAGTGATAAGTTTAAAATCTCCAAATATGTTAGTTATTTACATTTCTAGGTTACCGCATTGTTTTGCTATTGTCATGTTGTACAGCTTTGTCCAATTACCATACGTAATAGTAAGACTATGGAAAGTTGCCAAACACAAATTTAAGACCAGATGTAGTCCGACCATTTTGATCATAATTTACATTTTTGAGTTACCGTTTAAAATTTATACATCTGTTAGTAGGCCCTCTGAAAAAACCATATAAAATAAATATAATAAATAAATAAATAAAAATTTATTCAATAAAACATACAATACAAAATATAAAAGTAAAGGCTAAAACTAGGTACACATCAAATCAATAATAATAATGAGCCTGAACTAGGATTCCCTGTGTTTCAGGCAAAAAAGAACTTACATAAATACTTTAATCATTAAACAATCTGTATAAGTATCAATGAGTAAAATTTAAAAAAAATAACGGTAATAACAACGTGAGTAAACTTTATAAATTTAATTTGATTCTAAACATTTATTTTGTCACCAACAGTAATTTCTCTGTGTCCTCGTAGGACATTTTTTGGAGGGCTTCTTGTAGAATACTTTTCGTGCCATGATAGTTGATTGCATAAATACCATATTTGGCATTTAATCTATTATATAACATAGGCCCAAGAAACATGTAGAAGCTAGAAGAAAACGCATGTTTCATTCCCGTGTTTTGCGGGCAAACTATATCTTTTCGTCTTTTGTTAGTAATGTCAGTGCTATAGGGAAGTGCAGTGTGCTGTTTGAGGACTGTGTTAAGTATAAACAATTGTCTAACGGTTAATATATTACATGCCTTATAAAGAAGCTCTGTTGGGTAGAGGAAGGGACGAAAGGTAGCAACTTTTAGAACCGCTCTTTGAGCTCTTTCAATTGATAACAATAAAGTTTTAGAAGTGCCACCCCATGTCGTAATACAGTAACTTAATATTGATTGACACAAGGCGAAATAAACCTGCCGTATCAGTGCGTAATCAGTCAAAGTGCGTAGTTTTTTGAATATGTATATTAATTTACGTATTCTTCCACACAAAGCTTCAATATGAGGCTTAAATGAGAGTGTTTCGTCAATGATAATACCCAAATATTTCAAATTGTTAGTAACACCTATTTCTGGGCAAATGCAACTGTGATTAGTAGGGTCATTACAATGGTGGGCATACAACTTAGTGTTAATTAAGGTTGTCTTAGTTTTACGCATTGAAAAATATATATACTTAGTTTTGTCAGGGTTTAGCGTGAGTAGATGCTGATTTAACCAATTATTTACTACATTGAAGCCTTGTTGTGCATATTTATATACTTCATCTATCGAGTTTGCGGAAAAAAGTAGAGCAGTGTCATCGGCATATGAGATGATTGTTCCACAATGCATTTTTAGGTTACAAAGGTCATTAATGTAGACCAAAAATAGCGTGGGGCCTAATATGCTCCCCTGGGGAACTCCATAGGGGGTATTTGACAGATCACAGCTGACAACATTGCCTATTTTTACACATTGTGACCGCTCGTCTAGATAATTTGTGAATAGTTTAAGCTGAGTACCCCTTATACCTAGTGACTCAAGCTTTTGCAATAGGATGGGTATAGAAACGGTGTCAAATGCTTTTGCAAGGTCAAGGAATATTCCCAAAGTCTTGTTACCCTTTTCAAGTTCCTGTACAAGATAGTTAGTAAGTTGGTGCACTGCATCGGCAGTTGATAATTTGGATCTAAAACCAAACTGGTTCTTAGAAAAAACTGAATGTTTTTCCAAGTATTGGACAAGCCTGTTATTAAGAATCTTTTCTAATATTTTTGATATGGCGGGTAGTATTGAAATAGGTCTATAGTTTGATATTTGATCCTTGCTGCCGGATTTATGCACAGGAACAATAACGGCTTTTTTCAGGCATTTAGGGAAAACTCCTTGGGTTAGACACTTATGAAAAATGTGTGTAAGGGGTGAGACCAAGATATGCTTGTAACGTTTTAGTATTTTATTTGAGATGTTATCCCAACCAACTGTCGAATCGTCCTTTAAACACATAATTATTCTTTCTACTTCAGCTTCATCAGTGTTTAACAGCACAAATGATCTTGATGCATTGACGGATCTATTTTGCAAGCTTGGGTGTGATTTAAATGAGCTAGTTTGAATTTTTCTTGCCAGACATTTTCCGATATTGACGAAGTAATCATTTGCGCTATTTGCTGATGACATTTGCGACGAGTGTTTTTTAAATAAGCTTGAAGATGACTCATGTTGCTTAGAGATATGTGTAACATTTTTTATTACCTTCCATACTTTTTTACTGTCAGTTCCAGCTTTTTGCAATTCTTTTTTGTCGTAACTACTTTTAAGTTTTTTCAAAAGATTGTTACAGAAGTTGCGATATCTTTTGTATGAAACTTGTAATATTAAATTGTCTGGGTTAGATTTGGCTTTCATGTGTAGTTTGTCTCTGTGCCTCATACAGCGGATAAGCCCCGGAGTAATCCAGGGCTTAATGTTATAATTTTTATTACTTAAACGTGTGTATATCGTGCTTTGCAATATGGCTTGCCGAATAATATTAACGAAGTTTGACATACACTCATCCGCGTCGGCAATATTGTAAAGTAGGTCAAAGTCAATGCTACATAGTGTCTCTTCAAGTTTATTTTCATTTATTCGTGATTTATGATTTTGCGTGCGTGTTAGATTAGGTAATTTACGATTTAAGGTTAGTAGTGCGGCACTGTGATCGGTTAATGATGAGTCTGTGATTAATGTTACTGATGGGTAATGAGATTTAAGAAATATGTGATCTAAACAAGAACCACTTTGGTGCGTTGGAAGCGTGTGCGCGGGAAGTAAACCATAAAAGGAGCATACATTTAAATACTTATGAGCTATGGAATCACAGTTGTTTGGCCGAATGTCGATGTTTATATCTCCTATTAAAATAACATTTTTATAAGGTGTTAATTTTTGTAGTGTGCAGTTCAAAGAGTCAATAAAGGTGTTTATATTTTTAAAGGAGGGTGGCCTATACATAGCTAATATTGCAAAATCTTTATTTATAGTTAATAGCAATCTATTGCATTCATCAATTATTGGCTCTTCCAAAGAAACATTTAAACTACTTTTAACATAAATTACGATACCATCGTTTTGGTTATAATTTACCTGACTGCTGTATGTTGTGTAACCCGGTAAATATGGCAAATTGCAATTGGTTCTTAACCAACACTCAGTTAAAACAATAATGTCACATTTAATGTTTAACCTTTGCTGAAATACACTAAAATTATCAAAGTTCTTAGAAATACTGCGGATGTTTTGTGTTAGTATCGTTATTGTGTCATTGCAAGACGTAAGATATTGTTTGCAACTTTCTACCTCACAAGCCTTTGACTCGGACACAGAGAAGTTATCTAAATCGGAAGTAATAGAATCAGACATAATAAAAAAAAAAAAAAATAACAATTAACAAGTAGCTCCCAAACTAAAAAAGAAGAAACGGCGCTCTTAGGCGCCAACATAATCAATTGAGTTAATATACCTCTTTTCTGCAACTAGTTTAGCGGGGCATTCAGCATCTCCCGTCTTGTGATTACTGGGCTTTTTGAAGCGCAAGCATGTAGCGCATTTTGCTTCGTCACTTTTCTTAGTGCACTCCTTTATGGAATGCCCGACATCACCACAGTGCGCGCAGGTGTTCACCACTTCACGACAAGTTTTGGCTGCATGACCGTATTGCTGACACTTGTAGCACCTAGTTACTAAGGTGAAATCTCTCACAGGGCATGACGACCAGTTCACAAAAACTCGGTCGTTAGTAATTAAGGCCTTCCGTATGTCCGGGGAGACTTCGATCACATAATTGCAGGTCTCGGCATCCCTTTTTCCAGACTTATGGCTTAGTCTAACTGTGGTCAAAAAGCTCTCAAATGTCCCTTGGGTCTTACCGGCTAGATTTTGATGGTATATGCAGTTCATAACGTCTGTTTCCTCCATACAGTTAGGAACGCCAATTATTACGATTCGCGGCTTTCGTTTCTGCGGTTCATCTACCGTAAGGCCCGAAGACAATAATTGAGCCGTCTGCTTCAACTTTTGGATGTCATCCTTGCTGTCAGTGCTTATGATGACCCCTCCGTTTCTTGTTTTGCGTAGGGCTCTTACATGTAATTGCATCTGGTCTGGTCTGATAATTTTTTGCACAAGGGTCTTCGTCTCGTCGCTGGACTTATTCTTGTCCGTAGGGTAAATAGCCACGGAGTTCATGTTGTTGGGCTTTATAAAGTTATTAGAACTTTTTTTTACCATGTCGGCGAAAGAGGTGGTTTCCGCGGTTGGCTTGGCTGACTCCTTTACAGTTTGTTGTAATTCGTAAAGTCTTTGCGAAAGGTCGTTCTTTTCTTTAAGGGCTCTAAGTGAATGATGGTCATGGATTGCTCTTTGTTTCAGCGATTGATACTGGATGGCCAAAGACGAAACACCACCTGCAATTTTTCGGCACAGGTTACTAATTCGCAGTTTCTGGTCCGAATTAAGCTTGCTCTCGGATGAAATACTGCACACTTCATTCAGATATTGTTCGATACCCGAAGTAAACCCATGGATTTCCGGTGTGGACACAACATCCGGGGGCTGATTTTCCTGCTGGGTGGGCTCCTGGGGCATGGGCGTGGGCGGCGGGCTTCGAGGCGTAAGCGCACTCCGATTAAACGGGCTTTCCATATTTAAAAATTACTAACTAACACTTAAACATTATAAATAAAATAATTCAACAAACTAACACGAATTACGAACTGACACAGATAGATTCACTTCCGTACAGTGTATAACTAGGTCACAGATTTACAACAGATTGTTTTATTTATTGCATTTAAATAATCGACACGTCCGATCTCATCTACGACAGTGCAATTGACTATTTTACGACTATTTTTTTAATATACTTATTTTAAGACTGTTTCTGTGGCCGGTTTAGATTTTAAGACTCATTTGGTCCATGAAGAAGAAATGCGAAAATGGCGTAAGTAAAAGCGCATTGAGTAAACTTACTTCTACAAAACATAATGGAAGACTTAAAACTTGAAGGACAATGAAATCTGGTAACTGCCCCCCTGTCAGATTACTATAAATAAAGAGGAAATGCTATTTCCTAATATTTTGTCTTGTTTGTTATGTCAGCTCTCTCTCGGGGTGCGAGCTAGATATCCTCCACGCGTGCTCACCTGCTGTTCGTCCCACTCTATGTTCGCATACGCTGGGAAGAACAGTAGGAGGGACGGTGCACCCTGGGCGCCATTGTAAGTAATTTTCTTGATTGTAAGTAATTACTTACAGTGGTGGCAGATAATCTAGCGAAACCCAATCCAAGGTGTCAGACGTACCGTCGCCGAGGGATGCGAGGCCAAGGGGGAGCTTGGTTCCGAACGGTGTCTCCCCAGGGAGATGGCAATCCTGGATCAGTAATTTCGCCTTACTCGAGCAATCGGAGCTCTGCTCGAGTGGACCTGTTCTTACGACTAGCAAAGTGGCAAGTTGTACTCTTTAGTATTCTGTATAACTTAAAATCTAAACCGGCCACAGAAACAGTCTTAAAATAAGTATATGGTTTTTTCAGAGGGCCTACTAACAGATGTATAAATTTTAAACGGTAACTCAAAAATGAAAATTATGATCAAAATGGTCGGACTACATCTGGTCTTAAATTAGTGTTTGGCAACTTTCCATAGTCTTACTATTACGTATGGTAATTGGACAAAGCTGTACAACATGACAATAGCAAAACAATGCGGTAACCTAGAAATGTAAATAACTACCATAATTAGAGATTTTAAACTTATCACTATTATGGTTACGGCGAGTTACGATCTTTAAGACTTCGCTTATAGTATATACAATGGCGAAATCTATAATAATTTCACGAAGACAAACGGTAACCTTTTTCGTTATTTGAATGTCCACGGGCTACAGGACTATGAGTTTATTACGTATCTTTAGGCATAACTCCTTTGTTTATAAGCCGATTTAGACAGTGCTTCGCGTGCTCCTACTAATTACTCCTACTGATAGATGATTCTTGTTTTGTTGGAAAGGGGATACCTTAAGGTATTAAAAATATGATGCTCTCAGTTTGATCACATACCTATTTACCAGAATACACGAAAATTACCTACATGATGTACTAAAAAGAGTGAAATAAAAATTATTTTTATAAAAAAATAAAACCGCCTTCAAAAAATGACACTAAAAAGTAAGAAATAATCCCTCTAATAGCAATGACATCATTGTCTAATAGTGTATTCACACCAAATAACGTAAGTACTTTGAAGTCGGGCGGGTTTTAACAAAAACACCAAAAAATTGTTGGAGGCCAATACGACAATTGGTATTTTTTTGTTCCATTTATTATTATTATAGTATTGCCTAATTAATGATGTAGTGTTACATTATGCTTTTTACAAGCTTTTTATTATAATTAGTTAGTTAGTGGAAGACAAATCTTGCAAACTTAATTTGACCCTCTTCCCAGTGTCCGATGGAGCTGAAATTTCGTATACAGGTTTGGTTTAGATATCACAATATTTAAGTACAGTAAGCAAAAAAATTCTCATGAAAATGATTTTTTATTACTAAAAACTTATTATCCTGAGCTCTTTGGTCATGCAAAAAGCAAGATAAGCTGTTTGGTCTCGGCTGAGTCGGCTGTATTTGTAGTTTTTAAGACCCACAGCCTTCGATCAACAATAGTACTAGATGAAGGCTCACGAACTAAATGAAAACTTTACATGGCACAGACTGACTTTTTTTTAAACGGAGAAAAAAGGTTTCGAGTGTTACGATCTTACACATGAAGCTCGACTTAATACTGAGGTAACTGGAGTTGTCACCCTGAATAAAAAAGTGTACCCAGCAAATTTGACATTTATGTATGTAGTAGCTGTCAGTTGTCTCATATGACCATACGTATTTTTTTAAAGTGTAGGTGAGACGGAAGACAGCCACTGTGTAATTTGTGGTCACAAAAAATTGTTCGTACGGCACTCTCCAGTTACCTCAGTATTAAGTCGAGCTTCATGATCTTACATTATAAATGACAGGAAGCGTTCCAAATTTGAAATACCTTAGTATTATTGACACTGGTCAAAATATCTCAAGTGGGAGTATACGCTCGGCCATATCTGTCACTCCAACTATGTATCTAGGTGTTATTGTTGATCGAAGCCCACAGCTTTCTTTCACATTGTCTGTACTTTTTGAAGTCAAGTTAATTTTTAAAATGACTTTTTTATTTATTACTAGCGGTTCCTCGCGCTTTCACTCGCGTGGTACACCCAGTAGTTTCGGAGCCTATTCGATGCAAACAAACAAACAAACAAACAATCAATTTTCCTCTTTATAATATTAGTATAGATTTTTGTCGGTTAAATATGGCTGGTGAAGGAGTGAAACCGGGCGCGTATACAATGCGTTGTTTCCTTGATCGATGTTTGCGGCTGGATTAAGCTTTTTGTTACTTAAATATATTGCTACATAAAGCTTTCTGTGGGGTCATGAAGAGAAATTTATAGCTGACTTTCTGCTGCGGACTAACTGTTAATCAACTATCTTTGTTCTGAGCAGTACTGTGGAGATAATGTTTTCTTCATACCACCGATTTCAGACCCAGAGGTCCCGGGTTTTATTCCCAGTGGGACATAGGTATAGTATTCGGTTTGGTTGGTGGTAGGACTAGTTCTTAGTCCGCCTGGCTCTACCATCATCTTATTTAAGTCTGACGCCATAACAATTATGTTTTCAGCATTATTGTGCTCCGGCAGTTAGAGATAAGATAGCCAGTGTTGCTGGCAACATTAAACTAGTTTTAAAAAGAGTAAAAAATTATGTACTTCCGGTCTTCTTTCTCTATGCTCTGCCCCCTCGGCAGCAATAAAACTGTGTCCGCTGATTTTGCTATATTATTAATGAGTGTGCAAATAAAATCGTTCCTATTTTATTCAGTGTTTTGTTTATACTATACTACCAACCAAGAATCTACAGTCCACAAAACGAAGAGCCTAACATTGGTCCTCATCGCCGTCATCGCTGGAAAAAACGAGGTATGCAATTCGCACTCAAGGATAGTGGCGCGTCAGCACAGTTTGCGTCAGTGAGCCACGAAAGGCAGCAAAACTGCAAATAGCGCAAACTGCGAATAGCACAGACTGCAAATAATAATTTATTTATGAGATTTCAATTTCAAGAAAAAAAAAATCTCATACGAATTTATATCAACCTAAGAAAGGGCTTCGCATAACGCTGACGCCATAACAATGATGTTTTCAGCATTATTGTGTTCCGGCTGTTAGAGATAAGATAGCCAGTTCCTCAGTGATTGAGGATTCCGGGAGTAGTGCGCTTCCACCTTCAGCCTTATCACCACTTATCATGAGGTGTGATGAAGGCTAAGTGCTACCCCGTTGTAAATAAAAAATAAAAAAGGAGGAATTAAAGTATGATTAGTATTTAACTGCTGACTCATCTAATCATTATTTGATAATTTGCTGTTAGGCCCCTGTACCCCTAGCATGAAAAACTGTCGATATGGTAATTGAATAGTAAACAATACTGTCTTTCAGGAGATGTCAAACCACTGAGCTACGACTTCTCTAACCACTGAGCTACGGAGTCGTTAGAGCAGTCGCCCGGAAAGCGAAAGGTCGTGGATTCGAGTCCCATCGGAGCTAGTTGTGAGACGGGTCGATTTTTTCTAAATACTTCATTTTCCATTTTTCAGTAATAAAAATTGCATTGTGAATGCAAAAAACCTAAAAATTAAAATAAGATGTCAAAGTGCTGCTGTTAAATAATAGATATTGAGAAATAATTTATTGAGCCACAAAAAAAAACTAATAAAAATCTAAAATACTGAAATGGACGCAAAGTGGTGGTTTACGTGCTAAGTTTGTTATTTTTTATGAGTTAGGTTAGGTTAGTTTGGTGATCAATTAATTACAACCCATAGGTATTTACGTTTGAATTATAACAATTTAATGTAATAACATAATAATAATAATATTTTGCATGCTGTTCTATATGGCTAAATAATATTAATAATAAATGACATTATCTCAATTAATTATAATGAAATTTGTTATTTATAAGTAGTAATAAAATATGACATTATCTTAATTAATTAAAATTCAAATTGTTATTAAAAATAGTAATAAAATATGACATTATCTCAATGAATAATAATTAAAATTGGTATTTATAATTTCATTTTCATTTGGTTTGTGAAAATTATGTTTAGCTCTATGATGATTACCTGTTATGGTTTTTTTGCATGCTGTTCTTTAAGGCTAAATAGGTTCAAAGCTACTATTTATTTCTATATTTAAGACCAACATTCATGTGTACCTTTTGTATTTTGTATGAAATTGCCGTTTTCTATGGGGAAATTGTAGAAAGTTGGAATTATCATACGAAGATATTTGGGGATTTCTTGGGCATGTGAACTCCAAATACAACGAAACTTTTTGAGACTATGATCAGACAACATTAATCTAACTATTGCCTTTAACCTAATTTAAAAAACTGCTTTCGACAAAAAAAAAATGTGTGTTGAAGCAGTCAAATTGACGACAATCAAGGAGGGCTTTGAAGCATTTATAAAAATTTAAGACACGTGTTTAATTTGGGATTTTAAATTATTTTTATGCATTCACAATGCTATTCTGTAAGTATAGGAAAAATGTGATAGTAAAAACCACCAGCCCTATAAGTAGCTTTCAGGCGGGATTCGAGCCTCCGGGAATCCGGCTCGATGCTCTGACCAGCTAAGCTACCATCTAATTCTATTGTGAGGCTGCTAACTTGACGCACATTTAAGCGACTCGTCGAATTTTGCTATCACTTGTTACGCTGTAAGGCCATCATTGCTTCATCAATGTGAGGAAACCCTCGCATCCGAAAGAAACATTTTTACAAATGTTAAACTTTCGATTATGATGAAACAGCCGTTAAATTGGGATTTTAAATTATTTTTATGCATTCACAACGCTATTCTGTAAGTATAGGAAAATCGAAAAGCATCGGGCCGAATTCCCGGAGGCGCGGGTTCGAATCCCGCCTGAAAGCTACTTATAGGGCTCGTGGTTTAATACTATCACATTGTGATTAATTATTCTTTTTTTAGATTTTTAACATTACGACATAACTACCTACTCTATTTTCGAAACTGACTATTAATTTAGATAAATTGATAATAATTAAAAACTAGAGATCAATGAACATGTAAGAAAAAAGGCAATTTCATATGTAAAGCCCTATTATTAGCAAAATGGGTCATAATTCAATTGGCTTGACTGTACAGTGTACAAGCTCCCTTAAACAGCAAACGCCAAAACTTCGCCAGCTCATAAAGTAACAAACGCTAAATATAAAGAGGGCGCCACAATAGCGATGTTTTTCGATAGGCCACGAATTCTATTAGGAGTATTAGCATATTCTCATTAACCCGCCCGCGTTTGGACAGCCAAGACTGAGAGCAGGACGAGTACGCCACAGAGAGGCGACAAATGGACAAAACGCTTAGTATGTCGGAGATGAAGTAGCAATTGCTACGACCTGTAGAAACGACGTACGACGTATAAGAATCAGCACGGGTACCATGATGAACTCGAGAAAGGTTTTGTCTATAACGAAACGTCAAAAATGACAGTTCATCGTAGACAAACCTATTGTTCCTGGCTGAGTTGGGCTGGCTGGAGTGATCTGGCCGCGCACCCTCCGGACGCAAAATAGGCGCAATAGACGTTGCGGAAACCGCCCGTACTGTTAAGAAGAAGAAGAAGTAAAACCTATTGTTCACCTGTCAATTATTATAGAACTTGTATTGTATAATATAAGTTTGTATACCTTGATAGATATTTGTTTTTATTTTTTTTTATCTGGCTATTATGTGTATATGAAAAAGCCGCCACAGTAGCACTGTTTTCGATTCGGTTTGAATTAAATAAAAACTTTCCTAACACGACAATCATATACTATAATATTTTAAATGTGAAAGTTTGTTTATTTGTTTGTTTGTTTGTCCGAGTTTCACATCAAAATGTGAAAGGAGCAACGGATCGACGTGATTTTTGTCACAAAACAAAACATCACATTCCTACGGGATAACGTTGTAACGGAAGGCTATTCTCATTTTATACAACGTAGTTTGTCGCCGAGCGCATCTCTGTGGCATACCAACGAACTCATGAAATATGAGAAGGGTTAATTTGGGTCAAAACGTGACGGAACAGAACCATTTACACAAGTACTGTGGACACACACGGATGCGACAGACATAATCACGTATTTAAACGTTTTACACCGACCGCGGGGGCGGAGTGGAATACTGAGGAGTTTAAGGTTTAAGGTTCGACGGTTTGTGCTATGGATTAAGTATGTCTTTATTAACTGTTGCAAGGATTTTTGAATAGAGGACCTGACGTTTTTGGAAATATCAGCAACACAACACAAAGGGCCTACCATCAACTTTAAGACAGCGATTCAAAAATAGCGCGATGCAGAATAGGTTCCTAAAATGAATTGCTTTCTTTCGTACTATAACCTTCTAAAAACTGGATCGCAAATAAATTGCTAAATGTGAATGACCGAACGATTTGTGTCCTTTTTCTTCTACCCGTCTCTTTCACTCGATTCTGTCATGCCCGGAGAGTGAGAGGGACGGGTATAACCTGCAGGTGTCATGCTAAATCGACCGGGCTATAAGTCAAACAAGAGCTCCTGACAGCTTAGCGGCTGTGAAATGTCATTGAATGATCACTGATTCGCTGTCATTGATATTAGGCTGTCGTGGTACGAATAAGCGAAGCAGATCAGTTTAGGTCCTAAACAAAACCGCAATAGGAGTTGATGGTAAGCACCCAGGTATTTATTTTCAAATATTTTACATATTTTCAGAGATATAGAGCATCAAACTTTCTTATTAGACACTTATGACGACTTATGACACAAAGTGGCTTATTCTCGCCATATACAATTTAAAATATCTAAACATCCAAACATCTAAACTTTTACAAATAGGTAATATTAGTAAGACGTAGGTATTAAAGACGTTTTATTCATTTTGTTTTTATTTACTATTATTTCATTAATACACATACCACGTAACTGTCTCTTCATAAAAGAAAGGAGGCACTTTAGAACTAAATGTTCTGCAGTGTGTATCAGCAAAAAAAATCTACAAGTACTAATCTACATAGAATTTGTACGAAACTTTTTAGTTCACGTTCGAATTCCACAGTCCTTTGTTTTTTCCAACAATATTTCGAATGTTAGTCTTTTGTTTTTCGTCATAAAAACTATTTTTATTCCGACGTCGATGTTGAGAGAGCTTCGAAAGAGCGTTGAAAAACCTAAAAATCGAGTTGATTTTGTTAGGATTCAACAAGTTATGTGTTGGGGAAGCGTTGCGCAGTGGTTATTACGCTCGGCTTGAGCTCGTAAGGTTAAGCAACTTTCGCAATGGTCGTCCATGAGGTGGGTGGCCGAAAATTGGTTATCTTTAATTTTCTGTGCTTCGAAAGGCACGTTAAGCCGTTGGTCTCGGCTGTTTTGCAGTCGTTAATACAAACCAATCCGCGTTGGGCACGCGTGGTGGGTCATGGCCCATTTTCCTGTGGTTGTGGGTAAGATTTCCCCCTAGAATGTTTCGTTTGAGTTTTTTCTTCGTATAATTATTTTGAATTGACTTTTTTTGCAGTTGGGGTTAAAAATCATCTATACAAATAAAGAAAATTGGAGTGTCTGTTTGTAACATTAAAATAACTGTTTTTTACAACATGCATAAAATTATATATATGGTACATATACCAAAATGACATGTTTTACAATTTTTGTCTGTCTGTCTGTCTGTCTGTCTGTTTGTTCCGGCTAATCTCTGAAACGGCTGGACCGATTTTGACGAGACTTTCACTGGCAGGTAGCTGATGTAACAAGAAGTAACTTAGGCTACTTTCTATCCCGGAAAAATATCACATTCCCTCGGGATAATTTTTATTGTGAATATGGATGTATGGATGTTTGTTACTCTTTCACGCAAATACTACTGAACGGATCTGGATGAAATTTGCTACAGAGATAGATTATAGGCTGGAATAACACATAGGGTACTTTTTATCCCGATATTCCCACGGGAACGGGCACCACGCGGGTGAAACCGCGGGCGGCCGCTAGTTATAATTAAAACCATAAAAATTAAGTCTCGGGCGAAACAAGTTTATTTGTATTTGCTATGAAAATGTTGCAGAGACTTGATTTGTTACAATATGCGATGTAGTTTCTAGGTTGCATTTAAGTTGGGGACATTGATAAATCGTTTGAGATTATATTGATTCGAGTTGTACAATATTGACTTAAGTTTTTGTGAGGTATTGTTGGTATTTAGGTACTTACTTATTGTTGTGTGTGCAATTAAAATGTTTAAATATATAATAAGGAAGCGGTAAACTATTTATAATAACTATACTATATATATAATTAAGTAGACAATTAAATTAAAAGGTTGTGATGTGACTGACCGCTTGCGTTTTAACAAAAAGAAAAATGAGATTTTATATTATTTTTATGCATTCACAATGCAATTTTGTAAGTATAGGAAAAATGTGATAGTAAAAAACCACGAGCCCTATAAGTAGCTTTACTATCACATTTTTCCTATACTTACAAAATTGCATTGTGAATGCATAAAAATAATATAAAATCCCAATATGGCTGTTTCATCTTAATCGATTGTTAAACGTTTGTAAAAATGTTTCTTTCGGATGCGAGGGTTTCCTCACATTGATGAAGCAACGCTGGCCTACAGCGTAACAAGTGATAGCAAAATTCGACGAGTCGTGTAAGCCTTTCGGTAGCTTAGTTGGTCAGAGCATCGGGCCGGATTCCCGGAGGTGCGGGTTCGAATCCCGCCTGAAACAACCGCCTTTGCAACAACCGTGGTCACAAGCAGACTGAGTCTGCTTGTGACCACGGTTGTTGCAACACAGCCGAAACGTCAAGCTGTAAGTACATAATAATATGTACTTCATAATAAATGTCGCGTTGAGTCCCGTTACTCTTGTTTATACATATAAACTTGTTGTGTTATTACTTATGGCGGGCATTCCCCAAAATAGGGTATTTTAAATTATGGATTACTCGCAAATCACAAGTACTTAAAACTTGGAAAAAATATATGTTATTTTACAGTTATTTAACTAGTGCTTCCGGCCGTTTTTTTTCGATTGGTGATATTTAAGTGTGTCAAATAAAATCCCAAACAGCCGTCTAATCGTAATCCAAATATCGTATTATTTGCAAAATACTTGGTTTTAGTTAATGAAAAATATACGAAAATAATTGTCTTTGAATAGCCGAGGGATTCCGGCCGTCAAAAGTCTATTTTTTTTAAGGCATTGTTTATTTTCGAAAAAAAACTATTTTGCTACGTTGACGGTCGTAATTTCAATCAATCAGTCCCCTGCGGAATGAGTTAGAGGTCGGACGCGTGCCAATTTTTGCGGCGAAATTACCTGCGACGAGCGAAATTAAAAACAATTCAAATATTTGATTGTGTGGATAGTTCAGTAAGCTATATAGATACAAATAATTATCTGTGGTGTCGTGAAATGTACCTAGTTATAGTTTTTACAAATATATAATAATAGTTTGTAGGAAAATATGTATTTTAAATTTAATATGTATCTACTGTTTGTTTTATGCATTAACTAGGTTCATTCAAGAATAATTCTGTAAATATTTTATAGTGATTACGATAAAATGGCCAATAAAAAGGATAAAAAAAATTAAGATTTCGTCGCAGACTCTGCGAAGGATAAAAAAACATAAAAGGTAACTAAGTGATTTAAATTTTTTATTCATTTGAAACGAATCAGATATTAATCTACATAGATTTCTAAATAGTAAGTAGTGTCACAGTGTATAGAGATAGGTGAGGCCGTGTACGAAATTAACCTAGTGGACCCCCACAGTAATTCCTTAGTCAGGGAAAACTGTACAGCATGATGACATAGTAGCAATAAATTAAAAATATTGTATAACTTTCCAATGAATATTAATACCTAATAGAAATTAGCTATTTTTAATGAAGTTTTATTTCATTGATATCTTTTTCAGGAAAAATTATCCGTTTAAACTTTCTTCACCGGACATATTTATATAACGTATAAAACAATTTAGGCAATATCCAAAAAAATATCCCTACAGTAAAACCAAATTTTAATCAAATATGAAATTTTGGTGTTACTTGAAATGGAAAATTTCTATGTCGAACTTTCGATGTTATTCCTTTTGGATATTTAAGATTTGTGTTTATGTGACTAAACATAATTTTAAAATGCAATAATGCTGAGAAATTTCCCATAGGTACTGAATTTGTGTTGTTTAAAATAAATTTATATTCGTATGCATTTTTTTCGATTTTCTTACTCGTGACGCCAAATTTCATTCTAAGATCATATAAGAAAAAAAACTGAGCAATTATTAATGAAAATGAGGGTCAAAAAAAGGAATTACTATAAGTACAATAGCAGTAGGTACTCATGTTTGGAAAATGTTTTGGATTTTTAACGAGTATTACATACTTACTGGTATAAATAAGTCATTTTATGTACTGCGAAATTACTCGGTTAAATATTTAAACACATTTGTATATTTAGGTATAACGTCGGCCACAGTGTCTAGCGGTGCGGGGCGTGCGGTGCTGCAAAGCAGGGTACTCATCTAGCTTGTAGCACGTAACCTAACTGTTAGGCCGTTTGTGCACTACCACTGAATTTTACCGATCCGGAAAAAAACGGATGCTTGTATTTTAATAATTAATCATTTATATTAGTAATTAATTAAATACAAGCATCCGTTTTTTTCCGGATCGGTAAAATTCAGTGGTAGTGCACAAACGGCCTTACTGTATCAACCTGAAAGTGAGTACGGTTCGTCCACGGTCACCGCGTAACCAGCTACGAGCTCCCGGATCCGCAGTGCTTGTGACGAAATCACGCCGACAACATTCTGCTCACTCCATGATTACGTTCGTTTGAAGTTCGCGTCGCGCCTACGTACTCACTGCACAAGAGGTCTTGTCGTAGTCCACGCGCACACTGCGAGCCGCCTTTGTGTTCGCAGCGATACCGCCACCCGGCGGGTCACTGCGAGCTTACTGCGAACCACGCGCGAGCGGCTCGCAGCGAGGTCGTGCCTCCTATGTACTCACTTGACAGTAGCAGTTACGTTAAGCCCCCAGTACAGGTTGGCCGACCATGGTCGGCGACCATGACCAATACATCGTACATTGACACTTTTGAACGAACAAGTTTAAAAAGGTACTTTCAAAAGTGTCAATGTACGATGTATTGGTCATGGTCGCCGACCATGAACGGTCATCCTGTACTGGGGGCTTTACGTTACGTGTTACACAGCTCGGTGAGTACCCTGCTCAAGAGGCGCGGCGGACGGTATGATTTGCGGTGGTATGCTATAATAGCTCGACTAGTTGCAACCGCGGCGGCCTCAGCGGTGGACGTTTTAAGAGAATTTGGAATGGCACTATCAAAAATGGCACGATATTGCCTTGACACAAGTGCGTTCTCAGCTCAAGATATCATTGAGTCAAGATTCTAGATTTAAGCGAATTTTAATAAATGTTTTACCATTATTATTGACATACTTATTTATTTTAATTTTACTTCTATTCACTTACTCCGATCACCACTATGATTTCCTCTACGATCCTCTCTTCCATTTCCAGTCCCACTGTAATCCCCACTCTGATACCCTTTCCGATTCTCACGCACTATCCATACCTACAAAAAGTAACTCTATCTGCCTATTTGTTCGTCCATATGTTACTTTTTGGGCCTATGCCTAGCGGTGGGCGTCGTTCGGCTGCCATGATGATGTTACTTTTTACGCCAAAACAGCCGAACCGATTTTGATGTATTTTGGTACAGAGATTACAAATCTTGGAGGATAGGCTACTTTTTTACGCGATATAACCGCAATTCCAATACAAATGCAATGTCCAAAGTTCATACAGACGAAGTTACGGGCCACAGTTAGTATATCAAATTACTAGATGCAGCCCGCGACTTCGCCCACGTGGATTTCGGTTATCGCATGAACAATATTCTATGACCTTCTGCAAGGTTCAATGTATTTCAAAATTCCAAAATTCATCATCATTCAGCGTTTTGGCGTGATAAAGTAACAGACAGGCAAAGTGACATTTGCATTTATCTACGGATTAAGCTAGTACTATAAATGCGAAAGTAACTCTGTCTGTCTGTTAGGTTTCGTCCCAAAACCGATAAACCAAGTTTGATTAATTTTAGTATAGAGATAAATAGGACGATCGAGAATGATATAGGGTACTTTTTAACTGAAACTCATGTTTTAACTGAAATACAAGCGGACGAAGTCGAGGGCAACAGCTTGTTTACTATAATTCTATTCTAGAATCGATCATTTCACTTGAAATTCATAATAACACCCTCACCGTAACAATATTGTAATACATTCAATGTAATATTATAGTATGGTATACAGTGGTAGGTAATAATATTATTTGTACTACAGTTATCTAAGTACCTATTTCGTTTTAAAATAATAAACATATTACATTAAAAATGAAACTTGAGTGGTTCTACTGAACTGCTACTACCTACTACTGTCTTGCTGCTACACTGTGGCACAATAGCGGCCGCCGGCCAGGGCCGCGCAAGTATACTGAGACGCGCGGGGTGTCCCTCCGATGGGCGGAGCGTATGCGACGTTCTTCACCCCCTCAAATTATTTCTGCACTCGGGATTCCTAGCCTTAAGGTACGTTTAAGAATTAGATCAATGTAGATATTATGATGTTGTCCGATCCTAAACTATTATTTCAGTATCAATGAATCATTGTAAATTGTATTTATAGTATCTATGATTCATTTTTTTATTACTAAGTATTATGTTTGATCAATAATTTTAATAAAATATAAAAGAGATTCCTCCTCAATCTAAAATAATCTTTGGCTCACAAACAGAACCCCAATTTAATTAAAATACAAGAATGTTATTTTGTAGAGTTAATAAAATCGAAAGGCTTATTAATAAATGCCTTTCTTTGTGAATCGTTCCAAATATGTGGGGGTATATTAAATCTTGGGAGATGAAGGAATTTGGCACCGAAGGGATGTTAGAGTGA
This sequence comes from Crambus lathoniellus, assembly GCA_949710035.1. Lineage (NCBI taxonomy): Eukaryota > Metazoa > Arthropoda > Insecta > Lepidoptera > Crambidae > Crambus > Crambus lathoniellus. The sequence goes on along the minus strand of OX453318.1, from coordinate 2,974,615 downwards.
ATAATTGACGTCGTTTAACTGACTTCAAGAAGAAGTTATTAGTCTTGTCTTGATGGCAAACATTTTAAGATTATAATAATAATAATGAATATTGGACACCATGACATACATTGTTCCAATACCTAGGTATAGTAGCATAAGCACTAGTATTATGGAAATTGGAAACAACGACGGGTCTTACCAGATACACCCAGACCCGAGGAAATATTGAAAAGTTCTTTTTCAACATTTACCCGACCGGGGATCGAACCCGAGACCTCTAGAGATAGCGGCACCTTGAAACCTGTGCGTACACCACTCGGCCACGGCGGTCGTCAAATTATGATATGGACCACTTGGGGTTTGAGTGGTAATTCTAAAGAGGACAGTCATTTAAAAGGCTGTTTCAAGAGTGGAAACATAATTATGCTTTCTGACTGGAGGTTAAGGGTTGCATTTTCGTGATCTTCTGTCTCTTTTGAGACATATTAAATAAAATGTGTTCCATACATCGATCAACAATAGTACTAGATGAAGGCTCACGAACTAAATGAAAACTTTATATGGCCAGACTGACTTTTTTTAAACGGAGAAAAAAGGTTACGAATGTTACGATCTTACATTATAAATGCCAAGAAGCGTTCCAAGTTTGAAATACCTTAGTATTATTGACACTGTCAAAATAATCAACTTATAATTATACTCTCAAATGGGCTTATGAGGCTTGGACATATCTGTCACTCCAAGTATGTATCTAGAACTAGGTGATCGAAGGTTTCATACTTAAAAGAACATATGAATATCGTTGTCCTATACATATAGGTCAACATATACTCGTAGTATCCATAGCGCAAATTTTAAGATAAAGTGTGTGTCAGATAACTCTGCGCGTGACTGGCGCGTTTTTGGCGCTAGTTACAGTGCATTTGTTTGATCTTATATTATAGAAAAGATTAGTATTCGATTTTTACCGCGCGCAGACTTATCTGACGAGCACTCTAAGTATAATCTTAGCTTAGTCAACTGGTGTCATTGTAAGAAGAAAATTATTATTTTATTTCTGTTTTCCCTTGATTTATTTTACAAGGCAAGCAGCAAAGTATGTATTATGATCTGCAAATCGACGCCAATAACATGTAACCCACACATTTTATGTTCCCAAATATTTCAACTTTAAGAAATGTGAGAACATACCTAGTACCCGAAGCACATACATGTTGAATGAGAAACCTTTTTTATTTGTAGCTAAGAAAGGTAAACAAGACAGCACGTTAGATGCCCTGTTTTATGCCGACGTTTCATTTGCATGTGATTCCGTAAACATTTCGTGTATAGTATATAACAAAAAACGGTAACTCATCTTCGAACATCACCGCCATCAGAAATTATTTTAATGCCTCCACTAGATATAAAAAGACTTGAATGGAAAAATTCTAAATTCTATTTCATTTATTTAATTTAGAACTATTAATTATGAACTTCAGTGAAGCTACGCCATTGGTTCGCATGCTACGGCAGGAGACCTTGTAACGAGAATAACCGGCAAGAAACTCGCCACTGGCTATTTTTTCTCCCTGTTTTAATTTGTACAGACTCGAATTTGAAAAATAACCTTCACATAACAGTAAGGTTACTTTTTATTACAATACAGATAGTGATATTGGGATTCTATTAAGTCTATATGAACAAATGAAATGGGCACATTCTGTGTTATACTCGTAGGTTGGCTAAAGATAATGGACCCTTGAATTACGAAGATAATTCAGATTGGTGGGCGGTAAAAACTGCAAATTTATCTCCCAACGGGGTAACGTGCTTTTCGACGTACGGTGAAAATGAAAATGAAATTAAAAATGAATAGCTTTTATTCAGTATAGGCTGATACATCACTGGTGAACGATAATAAAGCTACGCCATGGGTTCGCAAACCCTACGTTGGGACACATTGAAGAAGAACCGGCAAAAAATTCGAAAGGTATTTACCTTTAAACGTATTTTCTCTCTTTTTTTTATACAGGGTCGCCAAATTGAAAATTGTCCTTATAATAGTATAATAAGGTCAGTTTCATTTACAATTATATAATAAATTATGATAAATAAAATTAGGTGTGTAAACTAATAATCATGGCAGTAAACAGTTTTCAATTACCTAAGAACTCTAGTGAGCATACAATGCATAAAATGTAATGTTTACGCAATCATTACAATGCACTGCAAGTTGCGCCATACAAATAGCTTCAAATAAAATTAGAAAAAAATACCACTTTTAGACCAGCAGATATAAAAGCAGACCCATTCCCACTGGCAGTGTGGAGCACCATTTCTTGTAGTGATACTATCATAAAAAAAAGAAGATTTTACTAACAAATTAGTAATGAGATGCAATTCCTATTCGTACAAAGAACTGCTTTAGAGTATTCACTGATAGCAGTAGTACCTATCCCTCAACTTTTAACCTCTTTTTTCCTGCGGCCAATCTCCAACGAAGCGAAGGTAATAATCGGAACAGCTAGCCACTAACTTGAGATACTGCTTCAGCTAATTGGCTGTGTTCCACGCAAGCAACCAGCTTTAGTGATACTCAAGTTTTATTGCTTATACGTAAAATGCACTCGACTTGTAAACGCAAAAGAAAATGGCGGATAAATTCGCGGGTTCTGTTTAATGTTGTATCTGTTTGGGATAAGCACCGATATATTGCTAAAAAGGATAAGAGGGAATTCAACTTGCGCCATCGAGTTCAATCCCTTTCATCGGAAAAGAAGCAGTGGCGATACAAGAATGGCTGAATACGATAATGATTTAGGAATTAACAAGCTTTTTTGTTGACTGTATATTGTATTGTCATCCAAACCAAACGTGTATGCAAAGTTTCAGCTCAATCGGACACTGGAAAGTGGGTCAAGTTTAGCTTGCAAGATTTGACAAACGGACATACATACACTGCAAGTTAAATAAAAGCTTGTAAAAATAGACTGCAGCAGCATCGAAGCATATTTTGTACACATTTTATTGCAACTGAATGGCTTTGTATAGATATTATTACTTAACAATAACTCACAGAAGGGTTTTAAATTTTGAGTAAACATCTCAGACGTAGGTTTTATAATTTATGTCTCAGTAACTTTTAGTTGACTACAAACATACATCAATATAGCTATTTATATTATTTCTCTCTCTTTCTATCTATCTCTCTCTGTCTCTTTAAATAAACAGTCTGAACAAGCCGAAACTTTTATTTTTTTCCTTTTATTTTCCCACTTTATACTTTTTTGCAGTGGAATTAATAGCAAGCATTGCTGCCTTACTATTGTGCAGCTCACAAGTAAACTTAACTTATTACAATACAATCAAAATATTCTTCGTAAGGTCTTTTTTCCTTTGCTCAATCAGCAATAGGTCTGGTTGACCGATTGCGCATGGCATATAGCTTTACCATGTCATTATTAGTCATCATGAGGTCATCATAATGATTACAAACATGATGATGAAATATAATGTTTGTTTGTGGAAGCGAACTTAGATAAGTAGGTGGGAGACCAATAATTATAATTCTGGTATCGTTTTAAACGTCTCAAAAAGGAGCACAAACTGAAAACAAAGCTGACAATCTAACTAGCTCACACACGGATGAAGCCGCGGGCATCTATTAGTATTGCTTAATAAATTAAAGTTTGCAGTTAACCGCAAAGCCAGGTCGAGGTTACAGAGTAAGTTTTCTTTAAACCAACTTTTAACTATTTGAAACTCTAAGTTTAAACTGTTTCTGAAGCAATCTTAAAACTCGAATTGAACGTTCATTCATTTTACTTTCGGTTTTAAGTCATTTCTACTTTTTGTTTCAGTTTTTATTAAACACTCGTGGGCAGAAAAAACAGGCACTTGCTTTATTTTTATACTAGCTTTCCGCCCGCGGCTTCGCCCGCTTGGACTACGCTCGCGTGGACTACACGACGTTATCCCGTAGGAATTTGATATTTTTCCGGGATAAAAATTAGCTTATGTAACTCTCCATCTCCCAAACTATCCCCATACCAAAAATCACGTCGACCCGTTGCTCCGTTTTGATGTGAAAGACGATAAACGATTTACGTCAAATGTTTGATAGCTGGTTTGTATTGGAAAAGAAAAGTGTGGTTTTTTACTATTTACCACGCTATTTTTATGTTTTTTCTCTCCATAAAAACCTTGCGTGGAACTTAAGGAACATATGAAAAAAAATGCTGAATTGGCAAAGTTGGTCCTAAGTTTTGCGCTTAGCAACATTCATTTTTTAACCGACTTCTAAATCAAAAAGGAGTAGGTTCTCTATTCGTCTGTATGTATGTTTTTTTTTTTTTTGTGTATGTCCACCGATTACTCAACCGATTGAAATGGTTCAAACGTTATTACATCAGGTTGGTTTCCAAGTTGGTCCCATTTTTTGAAATTTTGAAATCGGTTCAGTCGTTTTCAGGAAATCTTGAAAATACTGTCGTTTTCGTTACCACTTTATGTGAATTTACTACGTATCTTTAGGCATAACTCCTTTGTTTATAAACCGATTTAGATGATTCTTGTTTTGTTAAAAAGGGGATACCTCAAGGTATTTTAACCGGCTTCGAAAAAGGAGGTTTTCAGTTTGATCACATACCTATTTACCAGAAAACACGTAAATTGCCTGCACGATGCACTAAAAAGAGTGAAATAAAAATTATTATTATAAAAAAAAAACCGCCTTCAAAAAAACCACATCAAAAAAGTAAGAAATAATTCCTCACCAAATAAATAACGTAAGTACTTTGAAGTCGGGCGGGTTTTAACAAAAACAACAAAAAATTGTACATGTTTCACGCCCGACTTCAAAGTACTTACGTTATTTATTTGGTGAGGAATTATTTCTTACTTTTTTGATGTGGTTTTTTTGAAGGCGGTTTTTTTTTGTATAATAATAATTTTTATTGTTTATTTAGAAGATAGGTATTTCCCTTTTATTTGTCAGCCATGGCTCGCAATGTTTGCTTACAATATGAAACAAAACAAACACGCTAGTGATATATCGTGATCGTAAACCGACATGTATCGATTACGTTTCATTCGAGCACTCAGCATTCGGACGAGGAAGCAGAAAATAAAGAAAATACAGAAGTCAAACTTACCGTCGCCCACACGGGCCACCGAAAAACGCCGCCATCGACCAATTTCCGTAGTTTTCATACATTTTTAACCGACTTCTAAATCAAAAAGGAGGAGCTTCTCTATTCGTCTGTATGTATGTTTTTTTCTCTTTTTTTTTTTTCTGTTTGTCCACCGATTGCTCGAAGACGGCTGAACCGATTGAAATGGTTCAAACATTATTACATCAGGTTGGTTTCCAAGTTGGTCTCATTTTTTGAAATTTTGAAATCGGTTCAGTAGTTTTCAGGAAATCTTGAAAATACTGTCGTTTTCGTTACCACTTTATGTGAATTTAATACGTATCTTTAGGCATAACTCCTTTGTTTATAAACCGATTTAGATGATTCTTGTTTTGTTGGAAAGGGGATACCTCAAGGTATTTTAACCGACTTCGAAAAAGGAGGTTTTGAGTTTGATCACATACCTATTTACCAGAAAACACGCAAATTGCCTGCACGATGCACTAAAAAGAGTGAAATAAAAATTATTTTTATAAAAAAATAAAACCGCCTTCTAAAAAACCACATCAAAAAAGTAAGAAATAATTCCTCACCAAATAAATAACGTAAGTACTTTGAAGTCGGGCGGGTTTTAACAAAAACAACAAAAAATTGTACATGTTTCACGCCCGACTTCAAAGTACTTACGTTATTTATTTGGTGAGGAATTATTTCTTACTTTTTTGATGTGGTTTTTTTGAAGGCGGTTTTTTTTTATAATAATAATTTTTATTGTTTATTTAGCGCTTGGAGGAGCTATTGGTCTTTTAAACATCTCATGAAAGGCGACGCACCAATTTCGTTAAAGCGTAAACTCATGGACATGTGCATACTTCCCGTCCTCACATACGGCGCTCAAACTTGGTCTTTGACCAAAAAACAAAGGTCTGCCCTCGGGGTGTGTCAAAGGGGGATGGAGCGCAGCATGCTGGGCATTAAGTTAGCCGACCGCATAAGAAATACGATACTGCGTTCCAGAACTCTTATTGCTGACGTCTCCCAAAAAGCAGCATTACTAAAATATAACTGGGCCGGGCATGTCTGCCGTATGCCAGACGACTACTGGGCAAAACTCGCCACCAAATGGACCCCCACAGTTACACGTCCACGCGGCAGACCGAGACGGCGGTGGCGAGACGATCTTGACTCGTATATGAGTGACTGGCACACAACAGCTCTAAACCGCGTGAAATGGAAGGAAGGTGGAGAGGCCTTTGCCCTGCAGTGGGACGACCCAGGCTGATTTATTATTTATTATATTTATTATTTAGAAGATAGGTATTTCCCTTTTATTTGTCAGCCATGGCTCGCAATGTTTGCTTACAATATGAAACAAAACAAACACGCTAGTGATATATCGTGATCATAAACCGACATGTATCGATTACGTTTCATTCGAGCACTCAGCATTCGGACGAGGAAGCACAAAATAAAGAAAATACAGAAGTCATACTTACCGTCGCCCACACGGGCCACCGAAAAACGCCGCCATCGACCAATTTCCGTAGTTTTCATACATTTTATATGAACGTCGACGCCGCTGCGTCGAAACAAGTGACGACTACCGGCGCGTAGTCGTCACTTGTTCCTTCTTCTAGCTTCAAGAGGCACCGTTTGTGGCTCGTGTGTGGGCAAGGTTAGTGCTTTATGCAAGTAACATAGACAGCAGCTTTCAATGTTACTCGGCTAAAGTACTAAGAGATAATATTATTGCTCTTAAAAATTATCTTCAGCTATTTGATTGTCCCTTTTTTGAAACATTTACATTAAACGAAAAAAATACTTAAGCTTTCGGTCGTTTAAGTAATAAAAATTCAATTGACATTTGACAGCGGCTTTTGAAGCTTTTGAACGGTAGTAAACTATGCCGTGTTCGATAGATTTTCATGAAAATCTATCATTGTAATCGTTGAAATTGTCGTCCTAAGTACCTACGCGCCGAATGACTTGGCGCGTGTCATGGTATATCTATATATATATCGTATATCTGGAACTAAAATTATGATATGGGAATAAGGTTTAATTTTCCGACCGACTACGACAATCAGCGCCTTACGACAGACGCTAAGTTATGTGGCGTACCTGTAGTAGCAGGCGGTTATCTGAGTGTGTGGCGCGGACACTAGCATGACCGTAGTAACGTTGTCAGATTGATATGTAACATAAGTAGTACAGTGCAACAAGCTTTCCTGTTCCGGTGACAGCCGTGACAGAGGAGCCACTTGCAATACCATTCATTTTACTTTCGGTTTTAAGTCATTTCTACTTTTTGTTTCAGTTTTTATTAAACACTCGTGGGCAGAAAAAACAGGCACTTGCTTTATTTTTATACTAGCTTTCCGCCCGCGGCTTCGCCCGCTTGGACTACGCTCGCGTGGACTACACGACGTTATCCCGTAGGAATTTGATATTTTTCCGGGATAAAAATTAGCTTATGTAACTCTCCATCTCCCAAACTATCCCCATACCAAAAATCACGTCGACCCGTTGCTCCGTTTTGATGTGAAAGACGATATACCACTTGCAATACCAAATTAGCTGTCAAAATGGAATGTCGTATGAAAACTGTTTTAGTTCCAAAGATAATCACCGGAACAGAAAAGCTTGCTGCACTATACCTACTGTACTCTCTTTACTCTGTGGTAGGAGACAGATCGGTGGCTGATAAAAGTCGACGAATGTAAATTGGCGATTATGTGACACGCATTGAAGTAAATTCTTGGGTTTCATAGGTGATTTGGATCATTATTGTTTTCACTAGCTTAATACTTTGACTTAACTTCTGTGGTCAAGTGGTGTTCGCATCAGTTTTCAAGGTGCTGTTGTGTCTGAGGTCTCGGGCTCGATTCTCGGCCGGGTACATGTAGAACACTATTATTTCTATATTTACTCGTGTTTCTGCTTAGGTATGTAATGATACCCGTCGTTGTTTCCAATTATCCTATCAAAATACTACTTTATTTGGGGTTATAGCATAAGATACCTAGTGTCCAACATTTTTTTTAAAGTTATTTATTGTAAAAATCTATCAAGTACTTAATCATCTTCAATGCTTGATGTTCTGCCGTACGCACAATATGTTTCAAAAAACAATACTACTACGGTGCTAGGCACCTGAATTATTTCGTTAAATTCGTAGAATTTATATTTGTCCGCATTTCACGCAAAAACTAATTTTATAAAGCAATATCTTAAAATCAAATATAAATAATCTTCGCCTAAAAGAACTCCTTCTCTTATTTTACTATAAAAAGGATTTATTATACAGGGTGGAAAAAAGTTGTGGGCCCTGGAAGAAAACTGCCTTAAATCCTTTAGTTAGCTCATTTTAATGAAAGGAAACTTTCTTTTATTTCTATAACGGAACAAAACTGCACTTACTGAGCCCCAATTCTGTTAACATATTTTAACTAAACGTAAACGCAACGACAGTCGAAATACAACTAAATGTCACTTTTCGCATTCTACTAATTCATTATCGGTTGAGTTCCAGCTCAACTTATCGATTGAACGATAACTTACTATAAATCGAACGTACACACAATCGTATTCTGCTAACATTTTGACATTTCTGTGAGACGAAACGTAATCGAAGTCGAAAATTTTATCTGTCAAAACAACTAAAGTGCGACAACGTTTTCCTTTCCGGTGGTCAAAACTGGAACTAAAGTGTTTTATTTTTAATGTCATTTCGCTGTAAAGTTGCTGTCCAACCATCGCTGTCACCGGAACAGAAAATATTGTTATTAAGATATTTCTCTGTTACTCGCTACCATGAAGCTCGACTTAATACTGAGGTAACTGGAGAGTGCAGTACGAACAATTTTTTGTGACCACAAATTACACAGTGGCTGTCTTCCGTCTCACCTACACTTTAAAAAAATACGTATGGTCATATGAGACAACTGACAGCCACTACATACTAAATGTCAAATTTGCTGGTGTTCACTTTTTTATTCAGGGTGAGAACTCCAGTTACCTCAGTATTAAGTTGAGCTTCATGCTCGCTGCTATATTAATAGACAATCCTTTCAATTCACTTTACTTAGCGTTTCGGCTTATGTTTAGTTTCGACTTGTTAGAAAGAGTTAGTAGAATACGATATTATGTTACGTTTGCAATCGAACGTTATTAAATCGCTACTGCATCGGAATCGTTCGATTTATGTTTTAAATTAACAGAATTGGGCCCGTGATTTCCTAAAATTCCCAGGAATTCAGTTACCATCCAGGGCCAATATTTTCCACCCTATATAATGTTTAGCACTTCATAACAAAGTAAGCCTATTAAACACACCCTGAAAGCTGTACAAAGTATTCCAGTCACATCGTTCGTATAGTGAACCTACACGATCGAACAATTTATGTTTTAAATTAACAGAATTGTGCCCCTGATTTTCTAAAATTCTTAGGAGTTCCTTTACCATCCAGGGCCCATATTTTTTCCACCCTATATAATGTTTAGCGCTTCATAACAAAGTAAGCCTATTAAACACCCTGAAAGATGTACGAAGTATTCCAGTAACATCGCTCGTATAGTGAACCTTAATGCCTAGTTGTTTATCATAAATTATTTCTGGCAAAAACCTTTTTGTTGCCTTAATAATGAAATAATGTTATTGCTGACGAAACACACTGTTTTGCTCTCGCACAAGTGCCGAAGTAATATCGTAAATAAGCTGTATGGGTTGCACATCATAATTTTACGGCTCAAATCGTGTGTATGATATACGGGAGTTCATGGGGTAATTAATGGTAGGTATGTGCTTGATGGTTCACTGGTGTAGTGTAGCTGAATTGTGAGGAATTTGGTACCTTAGGCTTTCGTCACTAAAAGCTAAAATACTTATACAAAAAAAAATATATACTTTAAAACGCTGAATTAAAAGGAAGATCTTAGTATGGATATCTAAATTAAATTAAAGATATAAATTCGTCTTCTAAGATTTGTTTCGCATTAGTCAAGTTGTAAAAAGCTAACACCCGAATACACGGATACTACCACAGCCTTCTTTATTGTTCTTAATAGAGAAGGCTGTGAGACTACTCCTTGTGAGCCTTTTCATTATCATAGCGTCTCTCTCATACCATTGACATTTAATGCAATAGGCGATGTTGACTATAAAGTTGAGTACCGATCGACAATTAGGGCGTACCTACGTCTCTTCTTTGTGTTCTTAAATTCAATACATATTTGACAGCAGAACTTAGACAGCTTCTGAAGGATTTTATAGTTTAGGTACTATTCGATTATCATAGCGATAGTTTTTCATGCTAGGGGTACTGGTAACGCTTGTTTGCATTTAAACTATATTTTATATCTTTAGATCTCACAAGCGGATCCGGTTTTACCCGCGTGGAACCCGTTCCCGTGGGAATATTGGGATAAAATATAGCCTATAGCCTTCCTCGATAACTGAACTATCCAACACAAAAAGATTTTTTCAATTCGGTCCAGTAGTTTCTGAGATTAGCGCGTTCAAACAAACAAACAAACTCTTCAGTTAAATATGTATGAAGATCTTATTAAGTAGCTCAATACTGAATAGAAAGTAAATCTGCTATACCCAAGTCTCCGTCGTCTCATTAAATCGGGATAAAAAGAACAATCAACCCTCAAATACGCTCACGACCCAAAGAGATTAACGACATTTCGCTTCTGAGCAAAAAGCGTTCAGCTAATGAGTAGTTGTATCAAAAAACAGGAAGGCCGGATGTTAAGCCGTTGTATTTAAATATAAGTTGTAATTATTGTACATAGATGGCGTTGTGCCAAACGTACGTAATGCTGAACGGCGGTGTTAAGATTTTTTGGTGATTGATATAGTCTTGTCGATGCACCCAATAAATTATCCTCGACCTACACACTAGTTTTATTTACGTTGTGAATAACAGTATTTTGGACCTCTATGGGATTGTACATGGTCCTAACCGAGTCGGAAGTTTCGGTTGGTTGACCTGGAACCAGCTCAGTACGAGTGACAGGAGCAGGGACTACGGAGGATCGGAGTTTTGAGTTTGCAGCAGCAGCTCCAGCAGTGACGTCAGCGGATCTGGGTGCGACCACGAAGCGAGCGATTGCGTAAGCGGAAGCGTTTAGTGAGTGTTGTGCTGTGATGAAACTGTGAGTACATTTGTGTCATTCATTAACTTGGAATAATTTCAAGAAAGTTAGAATTTGGAAATTTTAGAAGTGTTTTCATAGACTTAGAATAATTTCTCCAAAAGTGAAATACGGGGAATTCACGCTAGTTTGCGGAGCCAAGTGCGAAAACACTTAGAAAAATTTCGTAAATTTTACGATTGACTTAGAAAATAATTTTGAATTTTCTCATACGGTGAATAGTTAGAATAACTATCGAGATGGATGCCTACGGTAAAATGCAAGATGATACTAAGTCAAAGGTTCAGAAGGGAAGGTCTAACTTTAGAAAATCTCCGAAAGATAGGATCTCTTTGTCATACATAGAAACACGTCTAGAAGCCTTAGAAAAACAGTGGTCTTCTTTTGATGAAACACATAAGAAGATTATAATGGAAGTTTCTGGAGACGTACTTGAAAAATCTACTTATTTTAAAAATGACATGTATGATGAGACCGAAGAACTGTACATAAATTACAAGTCGGAGTTAAAGGAAGCCATCCTTAGGTTAAAGAAAGATGTTAATGTTAATGAATTTTATGATGCAAATGCAACTAGCAGCACCCAATCCTTTACTGTTAAATTACCGAAAATAGAAATACCTAATTTCAGTGGCAAATACACAGAATGGAGTAGTTTTCGTGATTTATTTTTGTCTTTAATTCACAACAATAAGGGATTGGATGACGTTCAAAAGCTGCACTATTTGAAGAGTCACTTGTCTGGCGAAGCCGAGCAAATGTTAAGACACATTCCTATCACGGCATGTAATTATAAAACTTGTTGGGATCAGTTAGAGCATCGTTACAACAACAAAAGGTTTTTAGCCAATTGTGTACTAAAACGTTTTATGAACAAAAAAAATGTATTGTCGGAATCTTCAAGTGCGATAAAGGAATTACTGGACACAACTAATGAGTGTTTAAATGCTCTTACTAATTTAGATGTAAATGTAGATTCCTGGGATCTTATTGTAATTTATATAGTTTCGTTGAAACTTGATACAGAATCTCGAAAGTTGTGGGAAGTGGAAGTCAGTAAATGTAATGATGAATTGCCTAAACTTGTTGATTTTAAAAACTTTTTAGATCATCGTTTCAGATCTTTAGAATTTCTAGACAATAAAGCCACTAAACAGAGTAATGTTCGTAATAATGTTCCTAAAACAATGCATACAATTCCTGCTGTATCATGTATATTTTGTTCCGATGCTCACAAACTGTGTAAATGTAAAAAATTCGCAAAGGAAGATGTAAATGTACGTCGTACTTTTGCCCAAACCAACAAGTTATGTTTTAATTGTCTTGCTCCGAATCATTCGATATACAATTGCCGTCAATCAACCAGCTGTCGCATTTGTAAAAGGCGACATCACTCTTTACTGCACCCAAAGTTAGGTCCTAAAGATGATCAGGTAAACACTTCCGTAGTGGAAGGGGGCGCTCAGTCGTCTAATGTAGAATCATCTCAAGGCGAGGCATCAAATATAGTATCATGCTTTTCTAATGCAAATAGTCAAGTATTATTGGCCACTGCTTTGGTCAATGTAGATACGAAAAATGGAACTTTTTGTATCAGAGCTCTTTTGGACCAAGGTTCACAAGCTTCATTTATAGCAGAGTCTGTTGTACAAATGCTTGGTCTTAGAAGAGTTTCAAACATGAGCTACATTTCAGGGTTAGGTAGTGATCAAGGTTCATCCTTGCAGTCTAAATGGACCGTTATGGTCAAAATTCAGTCACGCCATGACCCCAACTTTATAGTTGAAGTTAAAGCTCATGTTCTTAATAAGCTCACTTCTCTTTTACCTGAGAGGAAAATGTCTGTTCCGATGTTTTCTCCTCAGATTCCTGCTATAGAGTTAGCAGACCCGAAGTTTGATACTCCGAGTAAAATTGATATTTTACTGGGGGCGGAAGTGTATGGTCAAATTTTAATGGATGGAGTTGTCAAAGGTCCACCAGGTTCTCCAATTGCGCAAAATACCAAACTTGGCTGGATCCTTTCAGGCCATATATTTTCCCCTCCAAGTTACGAACTTTCACAGACACGTAATGAAATAATTACTATGCACACTCAATTGAGTATGAACGATCTCCTGAAAGGTTTTTGGGAGCAAGAAGAACTGTCTTCAGCTGTGAAAAAATGTCTGTCTGAAGAAGAACAGCAATGTGAAGAGCTGTTCGCCAAAACTACTTCTAGAGATGATGAGGGTCGCTATATCGTGAAATTGCCATTCAAAAAGGTGGACCCAAGTTGTCAATACGGTAATTCTTATGATATTGCGCAAAAACGATTCTTTATGCTCGAAAAACGATTACTGAAGAATCAACCACTGAAGATTCAATATTCCGAGGTTTTGGAGGAATATTTAAAATTAAATCACATGGAAGTAGTGCCGGAAGTGGAGAAAGCTAATCCCAAGGCTGTGTATCTTCCCCATCACGCTGTCGTTCGCAATGAGAGAAGCACCACTAAGGTTCGGGTCGTGTTTGATGCGTCGTGTTCGCTTAATAATGGAACTTCGTTGAATGATGATCTCATGGTAGGTCCAACGCTTCAACCCACACTTCGACACCTTATTTTACGTTGGCGCTGCTATCCTATAAGCCTGGTAGCAGATATTGTGAAAATGTACCGTCAAGTCAAGATAGCTGCTGAGGATGTTGATTTTCAACGTCTATTATGGCGTAGCGATGTTAATTCAGAACTTCAGCATCTCCGACAATTGCGTGTAACATTTGGTACATCAGCGGCACCTTACTTGGCGGTCAGATCCTTACAACAGCTTGCACATGATGAGGGAGATAAATATCCTTTGGCAGCTAGCAGAGTCCTTAGGGAATATTATATGGATGATCTTATGACAGGCTGCGAAAATATAAACGAGGGAGCACAGATTTATCAACAAATGAACGAGTTACTTAAACTTGGTGGTTTCCAGCTTCAGAAATGGAGTAGTAGCAATAGTGAGTTGCTGTCAAAGTGGGATAGAGAAAGTAAGAATTCAAAGGAAACTTTAGAGCTAAAATTAGATACGGTTATCAAAATTTTAGGTCTCACTTGGAATAGACACCAAGATGAATTTCAATACACTGTCCAACTTACAGCACTGGAAACACCCATAACTAAGAGGAAAATGATTTCGGAAATAGCAAAACTGTTTGATCCCCTCGGTTGGCTAGCTCCTGTGGTCACCACTGCTAAAATATTTATTCAAAGAGTCTGGCTGTCAGGGATACAATGGGATGAAGAATTGCCATGTGATATTTTGAAGGCATGGCTTGAGTTTCGAGATGAACTTACACATCTCGCTCAATTTAAGATTCCAAGATGGATTGGCACTAGCACCAACGATGTTAGCAGAGAACTTCAAGGATTCTGCGATGCTTCAAATGCAGCATACGCAGCTGTAGTCTATATGAGAATCGTTGATGGTAAAGGTGATGTGCATGTACGATTACTTGCCGCAAAGACGAAAGTTGCTCCAGTGAAGCAAGTCTCGATTCCTCGGTTGGAGTTGTGCGGAGCGGTATTGTTAGCCAACCTGCTTCACGAGATTGCAGAAGTTTTAGAGATTCCGAAGGAGTGCGTGTACGCCTGGACGGACTCAAGTGTAGTCCTTTCATGGTTGAGCAGTCATCCCAGCAAATGGAAAACCTATGTCGCGAATCGGGTCTCTGAAATATTAACGCTTATGAATAATACTCAGTGGTCACATGTCAAGTCCGAATCTAACCCTGCAGATTGTGCGTCGCGAGGTATAAATCCGAGCAAACTATCGGACTTGAAGATCTGGAGAGAGGGTCCAGAATGGCTGCAAGAAAAGGTTATTAATTATTCAAAGGGACAATTTAAATTAACGGATTTAGAAAAGAAAAAAGAGCAAATTTCATGCCACACTATTCAGTCAGAGTCAGAATCTATATTATGTCGTTATTCTTCATTGAATAAATTATTAAGAGTTGTTGCATACATACGTAGATTCCTTAAGTTAAAGAAAGAAAAATTTACGCCTTACATATCTAGATTAGAAATAAAAGAGTCTTTACTTACCTGTATCCGATTGTGTCAAAGGAAAAGTTTCCTGGAAGAAATAAAATGTTTACAAACTTTGGGAAAGATAAAGAAAAGTAGTAAACTTACCTCACTGTGTCCGTTTCTTGATGCTGATGGTATACTCAGGGTGGGCGGTCGCTTACAAAATGCTGAAATAGATGAAAATATGAAACATCCAATATTGCTGCCGTATCAGTCGCACTTCACAGATTTGATTGTGGATGATGCCCATAATCGCACTCTTCACGGCGGTCCACAATTAATGACAAACTTTTTAAGAACGCAGTATTGGATAGTTAATGCGAAAAATCTTGTTCGCAAGGTCGTTCGGAAGTGTGTTGTATGTCGTCGCCATTCTGCACAAACAAGTCAGCAAATGATGGGACAGCTACCTACGGAACGTGTCACAGTCTGTCGACCTTTCTATCAGAGTGGGGTTGACTACGCAGGACCCATAGCTATAAGACCGTATAAAGGGCGTGGTTATCGAGCCGTTAAAGGATATATAGCCTTGTTCGTATGTATGACCACTCGTGCAATACACCTCGAAGTCGTTAGTGACATGACATCCGAGGCATTTTTAGCAGCTTTTAAGCGTTTTGTTGCACGGCGAGGTCACTGCGCAGATTTATGGAGTGACAACGGCACGACCTTCGTGGGGGCCAATAGGGAGTTAAAGCATTTATTCCAAACGGAAAATTCTGAAGCCGCTTATGATATTGCTGAGTGGTTGGCAACAAATGGTACTAACTGGCACTTCATTCCACCTCACTCGCCGAACTTTGGAGGGTTGTGGGAGGCTGGAGTGAAGTCCACAAAGCACCATCTAAAAAGGGTTATTGGTAACAGTACCTTGACATTCGAAGAGATGTCCACGCTTCTGTATCAAATAGAAGCTTGCCTTAACTCGCGTCCACTTTCTCAAATTAGCAATAATCCAGATGATCCGTATCCATTAACTCCCGGCCATTTTCTAGTCGGTGAGCCGTTGCTGCTTATACCCGATGCAAACTTTGAGCAGAGTAACGTGAGTACTCTTAAAAGATGGCAGTTTGTACAGAGACTACTGCAAGACTTTTGGAGACGATGGTCTCATGAGTACTTGACTCAATTACAGCATAGATATAAATGGTCCTATATTGCTCCTGAACCTTCTGTAGGGGATGTCGTGTTAGTAAAGGAGGATGACCTCCCACCGTCCAGATGGTTGTATGGCGTAATTAAGGAAAAACATGTTGGTGCGGACAATCTTACGAGAGTCGTAACCTTGCGATGCAAGGGGTCTCTAGTAAAAAGACCTGTATCCAAACTTATAATTTTACCTGTCACTTAATAAATGTAAATACCTACTACTATGTTTTTTTGTATTTTAATTTAGTCAAGTATGTGTATGTGTTAGTTATGTATTATTGATGTATTGCATACCTAAATTTTGTTGTTTTTGTTAAGTTTCTTATTTGATTGTGTTGTTTCTGATGGACGTTCCGTTCATGGTGGGCGGAATGTTAAGCCGTTGTATTTAAATATAAGTTGTAATTATTGTACATAGATGGCGTTGTGCCAAACGTACGTAATGCTGAACGGCGGTGTTAAGATTTTTTGGTGATTGATATAGTCTTGTCGATGCACCCAATAAATTATCCTCGACCTACACACTAGTTTTATTTACGTTGTGAATAACAGTATTTTGGACCTCTATGGGATTGTACACCGGAGAAAAAGTTTCCTGTTGTGAAACAATTTAGCCTTGATAAGTTCTTGAGAGCTGATAGCACGAGGGCTCTTCAACGCACAGATGTTAGGAAAGCGGACAGAGGTTAAGAAACCACCCATTTTAGTGTGTTCACTAGAAACTACCAGGGTGTTAAGCAGAAACCACTACTGTGCTCAGCAGAATTTACTTGCAGCAGTGCAGCAGGCTTTACTTGCAGCTTTTACTGAGCTGATGCATTATTTGGGCTTCACACAGGTGTAGATATTGTTATTTTATGTAGTGTGCTTGTTGTGTGCTGACAATTTTTTTGTCTAAAGCACTTTTGACTTAAATTTTCGCTTGTACTGGTCATCGAAATACAATAATCTAAGATTCTTCGATTCTATATTATAGAAGGAATTTCTACCCTCATCTGTTGTTAATGTCTAGATTGGCACAACGCACGTGGTATCTCTGGCTTAATCCTGTGCCTATGGTGATAAACTACACAATGTTGAATCAAAGGAGAATGTTCACTATGAAACTTAGTTAACTTAGTACAAACAAAATGTTCCAAAAGTTTATAAGTAAACATGAGTAATTAAACACTGCATAAGGGTAATAAACTTGTAAGTAAGCCTAACTTAATGTACCTATAAGTTAATAAATAGAGTAAAAATATCAAATGAAAGCTCATTTTATTCCCAATCTAACCGAATTAACTAATTTGTTTAAAGAAAAAACAAAAATACTAAAATAAAATATTTTAAATCTACAACCAAATCGGCAACCTACTAAGGTTGGATTAGTAATAAATTAAGCTTTCATTTTACATGTAGTTCGATTAAATAACTGTATTATACAATTAACAACGCCTACTTACCTGTTTATACGTTAAATTTAAGCCATATTTGATTTTGACGCAGTTGCATGCTCCTTGATCACGGAATAACTACGTATTATTCAGTGGCGAAAAAATCGTATTTTCATAATAAAATTGTTATAGTAATAATGACATGAAAGTTTAAAATGCTATTTCATAAACGTGTGAAACGTAACTATTGTCTCTGTTCGATAAGTTACTCTATACCAGAGATACTCGAAGGGGAAAGGCTCCACTTCGGAACTGTAACGAGTCGGCCCGAAGTGGCTAATGTCACTGAAAGAAAAATGTTTGCTGGAAAAGCGTAATAGCAAGCTGACCGACCTGTTATATATGGTAATTGTATAGCATATTGCTGAGGAGCTGCTAGACGCTGCTGACCAGACAATCTGGGCTCGCATCCGCGAGCGCCCTGCCTTGGCTGGTCAGTCGCAGCGCAGCCACCTCACGCGAAACTTGTGTCTAAAATTCTAAATCAAACAATAAACTGTGTTCTAAAAATAATTCCTTTTTTTAAAAAGACCTCCGTTAGGTCCCGTCTAACATTGGTGGCAGCGTAAAAGGGATAAAATATCCCCGGTTTCGCCTCTTTCGCGAAGTATCAGTTCTATTCCGTGCTGTGCCGTGACTCACAAAAGAAAATCATCCCGCTGTATCCTGACATAAAAGAAAATCTCCGTATCCTTAGAAGAAAATCTTCTCGCTGTATCCTGAAATAAAAGAAAACCGCTGTATCCTTAGAAGAAAATCATCCCGCTGTATCCTGAAATATAAGAAAATCACTGTATCCTTAGAAGAAAATCATTCTGCTGTATCCTGAAAATAAAAGGAAAACTCGCCGCATCCTGAAAAGAAAGAATTTTCGCTGTTCCTGTATTACCTGAAGAAGGAAACTTCATAATTTCCTGAAAACACAAGAAAGTTCATAGAAAATATTCCCCGTGTGTTTCGTGTTTTGTGTTTAAGAGTGAAAAGTGAACGTCGATTCATTTAATCAAAGTGTGTTCGTGATTAAATCAATTCCCAAAACTGTTCGCCGTATTCATAGACTTCATAATTCTTATCGCACAAGAATGCAGTCACCGCTTCCTGTTGCCGTCGCCGGACTCGCAACATTGTTACTGTGAGTGAAGCTTTGTTCCATACTCAGACTTTATCCCGTTGTTAATCGATTCTTGTGTTAGTTTTAAGAAACTATAAATTTATTTTGTTACGAACTAGTATTCCGAACTGATTAATTTGTTATTGTACGGGTGCCGAATTCTAATCTTTCAATGACTAAAGATCAGCTTACAAAAGAGGAGCCTAGTCAAGCAGTAACACGCAGTAAATCGCCTATCCCTTGCCCTATCATCATGTCGCAAATAGACTTAAATGTTTTGATAAAATTTATAAATAAATACGATGGGAGCCGCGAAAGGCTCACTGCGTTCACGAATAATTGCAAACACGCAATTAGTCTTGCCTCTAGTTCGCAGCAAGATATTTTACTCAAATACATATTGAGCCAGTTAGAAGGCCGTGCGGAAAGTGCTTGCTCTATAAAAGAGTTCGAAAGTTGGGAGCAACTAGAAAACTTTTTAAAATCCCAATTCGGCGAGCGCAAACATTATGCTGCGCTCCTTTCTGATCTCCAAAATTGTAAACAATTGCCAAACGAAACAGTCAACCAGTTCGCACTCCGGATCGAGTCGTGCCTTTCGAAATTACTAACAGAAATTAATATATCAATCCCAACCAAGAAAAAAGGCGAACTGGCTGGCCGTGTCGCTGCGATGCAAGATCTTGCCCTACATACATTTATGATAGGTTTGAACCCCAGCTTATCTACCTTTGTAAGATGCCGGGATCCAGAGACCTTAAATGAGGCCATTAACTTTGCAGTTTCTGAAGAGAAAATATTATTAGCCACACGTCGTAATGCTCCGTCATTTTCCCAAAATCAAGGGCGCCCCCGCCAATTCCCAAATCGATCTTTCCCTCAATTAATGAATAGGCCCTTTAACAACAATAACATGTCGTCAGCAGCCCCACTTGGCTCTTCTCCTGTAATATGTAGATATTGTAAAATCCCTGGTCATACTATAGATGTGTGTCGAAAACGTGAGTATAACAACCAACGTTATAACCAGCCCCAAATTCATAGTGGCAATTCTACTATTCCAAATCATTGCACTAACAAACAGGGTAACCAGCCCCAAATTCATAGTGGCAATATTACTATTCCAAATCATTGCACTAACAAACAGGGTAACCAGCCCCAAATTCATAGTGGCAATAATACTATTCCAAATCATTGCACTAACAAACAGGGTAACCAGCCCCAAATTCATAGTGGCAATATTACTATTCCAAATCATTGCACTAACAAACAGGGTAACCAGCCCCAAATTCATAGTGGCAATATTACTATTCCAAATCATTGCACTAACAAACAGGGTAACCAGCCCCAAATTCATAGTGGCAATATTACTATTCCAAATCATTGCACTAACAAACAGGGTAACCAGCCCCAAATTCATAGTGGCAATACTACTATTCCAAATCATTGCACTAACAAACAGGGTTACCAGCCCCAAATTCATAGTGGCAATACTACTATTCCAAATCATTGCACTAACAAACAGGGTAACCAGCCCCAAATTCATAGTGGCAATACTACTATTCCAAATCATTCCACTAACAAACAGGGTAACCAGCCCCAAATTCATAGTGGCAACAAATCAAATCCTCAAAAAATACTTACCAATCCAGAATCTATAAGCACTCCAACTCCTAAAACAGAATCCCGTATTCCTGGCACAAGCCGAGCCTCTGCTTCCAGCTCCATACCTGAAAATATAAAAGAGAACAATATTAAAATTCATAACATTACTACTAACCCATCGAAAAAACACTTACCTTTTATCGAAGTCCAAACCTCAGTTTCTAAAGAGCCTCTGTCATTTCTCGTCGATACCGGTGCAGCTATAAGCATATTAAAAGAATGCTCAATAGAAAAAATGCCTAAAATCACCTGGGACGAATACGTAACTTTTACCGGACTCGGTAATGACGCTAACCCCATGGTATCAATGGGTACTATCCCAGTAAGTTTCCAAACCCTGAACCACCAGTTCCATCTCGTAGGTCATCTGAAATTCCCATATGACGGGATTATCGGAAATGACTTCCTATCAAAATCCCTTAGCAAAATTGATTTTACAAATGACCAATTAATAATAGAAAATATCAAGCTTCCCCTTAAATTTACAGATCCCGTTTATACGATTGCACCCCGATCCGAAACAATAATTGAATGTTCAGTCCAAAATCCAGAAGTTAAAGAAGGCCTTGTTGTAGATCAACATCCCATCAAATCATTATTAATAGCCAACTGTATAGTTAAAGTCAAGCCTAATTCCAGGATTAACATAACCGTAGTGAACACCTCTGAATCACCCTTGATAGTAAACTCCGATCTGAAATTAAAATTATCACCTCTTAAAGAAAATAATAACCACCAAATCTTTCATATGCCCCGTCCCGGTAATGATTCGACAAACATTTTAGACCGAACTAACCAAGTTATTGACCTTTTACGAGTTTCCCATTTAAACACCGAAGAAATCGACGCTCTTCACAATCTGTGTTCAGACTTTTCCGACATCTTTTATCTTCCGAATGACAAATTAACACATACTGACGCTATTCAACACGAAATCCCTACCACTTCTTCTGAACCAATCAATACAAAGACATATCGATTCCCAGAGGTTCACAAACAAGAAGTCCAAAAACAAATTGACAAAATGCTCGATGATGGGATCATCAAACCTTCGACATCCCCTTGGTCTTCTCCCATATGGATTGTCCCAAAAAAATCAGATGCTTCCGGTCAACGTAAATGGAGAGTCGTCATCGACTACCGCAAACTGAATGATATCACAATAGGTGATTCCTACCCTATACCCAACATAAGTGAAATTCTGGACCAATTAGGAAAAAGCAAATATTTTAGCACTCTTGACCTCACTTCCGGTTTCCACCAAATAAAAATGTCTGATCGTGATGCACCTAAAACTGCCTTCTCTGTCCCTCAAGGACATTTCGAATTCACTCGCATGCCCTTCGGCCTCAAAAATGCTCCTGCCTGCTTTCAAAGGCTAATGAACTCTGTTCTATCCGGGTTACAAGGCCTGCAGTGCTATGTGTACTTAGATGACATTGTTATCTACTCCTATGATCTCGACAGCCACATAAAATCCCTTTCTAACGTCTTTGACAGACTCAGACACTTTAACCTAAAACTTCAGCCCGACAAGTGTGAATTCCTTCGAAAAGAAGTGTCATACCTTGGACATACTATAACTGATCAAGGTGTGAGACCTAACCCCGAAAAAATCAGAGCTGTCAAGGATTTCCCTCGTCCTAAATGTCCAAAAGATATAAAATCCTTTTTGGGTCTAGTATCCTACTACCGCCGTTTTATACCCGATTTGTCAAAAATAGCCAAACCCTTAACTAATCTCTTAAAGAAGGATGTTCAATTCAATTGGCAAAATGAACATCAACTAGCTTTTGAACAATTAAAAAATCGCCTAATATCCGCACCTCTTTTAATTTACCCTGACTTTACCAAACCTTTTTTGTTAACTTGTGACGCTTCAAATTTCGCTATATCCGCTATTCTTTCCCAAGGTATGATAGGAAATGACAAGCCAATCGCATATGCATCTCGGACCTTGAACAAAGCCGAATGTAACTATAGTACAACTGAAAAAGAATGTCTTGCCATTCTCTTTGGCACGAAAACCTTTAGACCATACTTATATGGTCACCGATTCACAATAGTTACTGACCATCGACCTCTTAAATGGCTATTCAACCATAAAGACCCCGGCTCTAAACTCATTAGATGGAGACTCAAACTCGAAGAGTTTGACTATGAAATCGAATACAAGAAAGGAAAGATAAATAGTAACGCTGATGCCCTATCACGATACCCTGTTAACCCTGTCTTACCTCAATCGGATAGTCCCAATCATACTGCATCCCATGACGAGAACTTACCTCCACAGCTAGATCCTGTGGAACCTGTGGAAAATAGCCCACCAGCACCAGATGTCCCTGAAAATCAAAATCCTGTGACTAACCCCGAAACCTCTTCGCCATTCAGCCCAATAACTCTAGATGATCTTGATATCCGATCCAGTCTCCTTGGATCAAATAGTAATTTACCTTCCATTCCTCTTCTAGAGGGTGATGATATCTCACTATCCGCATACAGCCCTGAAAATAGACAACCAAATCCTCTTACTACCTCACCACCTCCGGAAGCTCCTAGTCCTCAATCTCCTCCTCAAACACCTGAAACATCAAGAGAAACCTCGAACCTAAACAAAGACTATAACACATTCCTCAAATGTTTCGCCAAAAAAGATGAGACCTTTAGTACTCACATACAGGAGCATAACGAATCCCTCCTTAAGAGCAGCTGTAAAACAATCCTTCTCCCTGTATCTATCGATTTAGATGATTCAAACCCTTACCTCCAAGATATCCTCTCCGAACTCGAAGACTCTTCCGACATACTCGACTCTGAAAGAGAACTTCACTCTTTCAAGAAAATAGAAATAAAAGGAAAAACCTATTATCTCTTATTCACGAAAGTTTACTATTTTGACGCAAGCTCATACCCTGAAATATTTAAAACTCTTAAAGCGGCTCGAGACGATATTTTACTCACTGGCGACATCAGTGAAATTGCTATACCAGACTTCAAGAATCTCTTCGAACAACATTCTTTCATTAAAATCTATGGTATGCTCACGTATCTATTCAATAATACAAACATAACAGTGAATGTGCATCATAATACCATTATTTATCCTGTGCCTACCGAAATCGCGAAAATTCTCAAGGAAAATCACGATATTCCTATAGCAGGTCATCTGGGCTCCCAAAGAATGTTCAATAGAATAAAAGAGAGATACTATTGGAAAGCCATGAGAACAGATATCGAAAATTACGTAAAAAATTGTAAACTCTGCCAGTCTAACAAAGCCCTTAGGAAAATAAACCGATCTCCTATGCAAATAACAACAACCTCTACCCGTCCTTTTGAAAGGATCAGTCTCGATCTCGTTGGTCCCTTACCCGAAGCTGGTCTCCTTAAATTGAAATTCATTTTAACCCTCCAAGATGACCTGACAAAATTCTCCATTGCATATCCCATAGCTAATGCCACATCTGAAGAAACCTGTGAATGCCTAGTCCACTTCATATCGCTGTTCGGAATTCCGAAATCTATATTGACTGACCAGGGCACAAACTTTACCGCAGACCTTTTCAAGCGCACCTGCGAATTTCTAAAGATCAAACAAACGTGGTCCTCACCTTACCACCCACAAACTCAAGGTGCTTTGGAACGTAGTCACTCCACCCTGAAGGAGTACCTAAAGTCTTACGTAAATGAGAATCAAACCGACTGGCACAAATATGTGTATACCGCTATGTTAACATATAACAGTAATGTACACACTACCACGAAATTCACGCCATACGAACTCCTCTTCGGCCATAAACCTTATATTCCTGACTCTGTCTTCGATCAACGCACCGACGTTACATATCCCGAATATATTAAGATGCTTCAACACCGTCTCAAAATTTCTCGCGGAAAAGCCTTGGAGAATATCAACGCTTCAAAGGAGCGTTCTAAAGGATATTATGATAGACATTCACGCCCTACTCAATATAAAGTAGGAGACTACGTGTACTTGAAAAACCATGTCAGGCTTCGTAAAGCACTTTCACCCATATGGAAAGGTCCTTATAAAATAGTCAAAATCCATAGGAATAATACATTGTCTCTCCTAATAAATAGACGCCACGTCAAACATCATTATGATGAAGTGAAGCCTGCCCATGGAAGTGATTAACACATTTCAATTTACGCAACTAATAAGTTAAGAATAGGTTTACAATTTTATTTACAACTCTATATACAACAATCATTTTATTTTACTCGTCTTATTTTAATATACTTATACACATATCCATTTACAGAATTTGTCTGGCAAGAGGCGAAGACAGTTATGTGAATAAGATCCACAAAAGTCCTGGTATACTCTTCGATCCTGTCGGCACTCTTAAAATTATAAATGATGAATTCCATATTGTTATTCCAGTCGACGTGTCTCCACTCGAATATCATATGGAAAATATCCACGATGTATTCAACATCATTCGGTCCCAATGTCGTTCAAATGATGAAATAGACATAAATCAATGCCAAAACCTACTACAACCTTTAGAAGCTCTATATTCAGATATTTCGCGTGATTTTAACTCCATCTCTCATATTATGTCAAATAGCATCTCCAAACGAGCATGGTTTGGAGGAATAGGAGTAGCATTCAAACATATATTTGGCACTTTGGATGAGGATGATGCTCAAAATTATGAAAACGCTATTCAAGCCTTGCAAAGGAATGATGAAAAGTTAATGGCCTCACTTAAGAAAACTATCATGGTATCCCAATCTGCTATTTCCAATATAAACCGATCTATTCACGAATTAAACACTAATGAGGCAAAACTAACAGATGTAATTGAAAGTTTGTCTCTTTCTGTGAAAAATGTATCGGATGCTGTAAATATAATTAGTTTTAAGGTTAAGATAAATAATATTCTAAATGTGTTAGAAGCTAATCTGCTTACCATGTCTTTTAAAATTGAAGATCTTCTGAATTCTATTTTATTTGTAAAGAGTAATACACTACATCCATCTATTTTAACTCCAAGCCAAATGTATAAAGATCTTGTTGGCAATTTAAAAATATTACCTAAGTATAAGGATTTTCCAGTTAGTCTAGATATAAGCAATATTCATGTATTAATTAACACAGCTGATTTAACATGCTATTATTTGAATAACAAATTAATGTTCATTGTCAAATTACCTTTAGTTAGTTTACAACAATATAATTTGTATAAAAACATACCTTTGCCAACTCCACACACCAACGATAAATTAAACTCCTTCGCTATGATTGTTCCTTCCGAACAATTCTTAGCCCTGGCTAAGGATAAATCATTCTATACTTACCTTAAAGACCTGAAAAATTGTAAAAACATACTTACTGAAACTTACCTTTGTGAAATTACAGACGTCTATGCGGTACTATCCAGCCCTTCCTGTGAAATAGAAATCATTACCAAAGCTCTTACCTCTCTTCCGGAAACATGTCCTTATAAATTTATTATTGGAGAAGTGGATATTTGGCATAAGCTAAATGATAATAAATGGATATTTGTCCAATCCAAACCCGCTAAATTATCCATCGAATGTGACAATGTTGTATCTGAAATAGTAATATCCGGTACAGGTGTACTTAATATTCCTCTGCAATGTGTAGCCTTCTATAAGAACATTAAGTTTGTAACAAAGAACTATCCGAAATTACACGTTCCAAATGTTATAACAGATTTCAACATCATAAATGATAGTTGTTGTAATTTCCACCGGCTCACCGAGATTAGCCCTAAGATTCCAATTTCTAAAATAAGAAGTATAAATTTAGATAGTATTAGTGATTTTAAAACTGTCACTGACCAGATTTCCCAAGACTTAGTTTTGGAAGTTCCTACACTTCAAAACCATATGGGATTTTCTATCTTTAATATTGTATCTATAACTATAGTCGTAAGTCTCGTTCTATATTTTTGTATTAAATATAAGCTTTACAAATGTCAAAGCAATAAGCATACAGTTACCACACCCCCAGAGGAAACCAATGAAAATACCGTTACAATATCCGCTCCTCGTCTAAGAACGTAATAATCACGGAAACTTACATTTAACGGTAAGTTTCCTCTTAACCCAGGGGCTGTTATATATGGTAATTGTATAGCATATTGCTGAGGAGCTGCTAGACGCTGCTGACCAGACAATCTGGGCTCGCATCCGCGAGCGCCCTGCCTTGGCTGGTCAGTCGCAGCGCAGCCACCTCACGCGAAACTTGTGTCTAAAATTCTAAATCAAACAATAAACTGTGTTCTAAAAATAATTCCTTTTTTTAAAAAGACCTCCGTTAGGTCCCGTCTAACAGACCGAAATATTGTTGTGTTTTGCTGCGCAGCTACTAATAATATAAAATAAACTGCATTCGGCTGATCATCAATGGCCTATTCTCCTTATCCATCCATAAGGAAGGCCAGTGCTCCAGCAATGGGGACATTAAATGGCTGATGATGATGATAATTCGATATAAATATTGAGTACTAGCTGTTGCCCGCGACTTCGAACGCAACGGTAAAGTGACTTTTGTATTTGTTTATTTTATGTGTAATTTACACTTCCTTCCAGTGACCGCAAGGTTTATGTGTGTATAGGTGTGGGTCTCGGAAGCGCGGGATTCGATATAAATAATGAGTATTATAGTAAGATGGATGGAGTAAGTATCTCTCCTCTTAATTGTAAATTAGTTAGTGGAACCGCCTATCGGACCCAGAGGTTCCGGGTACGATTTCCAGTGGGGCTACATATAGTATTTGGTTTGTAGAAGACTGTGGTAGGACTTGCTCTAAGTCTGCCTAGCTAACTACCACCATTTTATCTGAGTCTGACGCCATAGCAATGATGTTTTCAGCATTGTTGTTTTATTATTATTATTATTTATTATTTATTGCTTTATTGTACAGAATACAAAGTAAGGTACAAAAGGCGGGCTTAACGCTAAAAGCATTCTCTACCAGCCAACATTCGAGAAAACAGAGAAAGCTCAAAAGCGATACAAATAAAAATAATTTATACATACATAGAACATAGCAAAGTATAGACATAAATATATAATATACCTACATACATACATACATATAATATAGTAACTTAAACAGTGAAGATGATCAAAACTACATTCCACATCATGACTGAGATCCTTCAAGAAGGAACGCATGAACATTTCTTTTAAATGCGAGCTTGGATG
Source organism: Crambus lathoniellus (assembly GCA_949710035.1). Classification (NCBI taxonomy): domain Eukaryota; kingdom Metazoa; phylum Arthropoda; class Insecta; order Lepidoptera; family Crambidae; genus Crambus; species Crambus lathoniellus. The sequence continues at coordinate 2,946,732 of OX453318.1, read as the reverse complement.
GAGATCTTCTTATGGAATCTGGGAGACTGTTCCAGAGACGGATAGCATGTTTTCCGGCAGTTAGAGATAGATAGCCAGATCCTCAGTGGTTGACGATTCCGGGCGTAGCGCGCCGCTACCTTCAGCATTTTTTTTATTTTATTTTATTTATTAGGAATCTCAACAGTCATTTTTCTACAATCATGCATAAAAACAAACTTATATTTACACTTAGCCAATAATAGAGTTTCACAGCATGAAATGATTGTACAGGCAAACTAATTAAAAACTAATTAATTTAAAAGAGTGAGACAACAGATTAAAAAACAAACTAAACTAAATAGAGATGTGAATTATGCATCTACTGGATAGCAAGCGATTACAAGAAATTATGGTTGGCAGACCAAGTTTTACCCATAAAGCTTACACACAAATGTATGTAATGTGATATAATATAAAGTTTGATAGGTATTTAAGATTTAAGATTATCTTCACTTACCATCAGGTGTGATGAAAGCTTCTCCGTTGTGGATAGAAAATAGCTTTACAATAATCTTTAAAAGAGCTATATCCTATCCTACTTAATATTATACATGTGAAAGTTTAGATGTTTGGATGTTTGTTGCTCAATCACTCCAAAATGGCTGACTGGATTTGGCTGAAATTTGGGACACAGATACTTTGTAGCCTGGTAAGGAACATAGGCTACTTTTTATCCCGAAAAAATATCACAATCTTGCGAAATAAAGTCGTGTAGTCGGGCGGAAAGCTAGTACCTACGACATAAAAAGTCCGAACTTCCAAAACTGCACCACCAATAATCTATTAAGAGATTAATTACTTAATAAACTGATAAAGATTCTCTTCAAACAATATTATCCTCTAGCCACGACATCAGACGGTCGAAGTGGACCACTTTCGTCCTTGGGACACTTTTGTCCCGGCACTTCTGGCCCACTCGACTGCCGAAACGTTCAAGGGTACCTATGCGATGAGGAAGTCCTTAGCGGCGGCGCTGGGACGATCAAGTTTGACTTAGAACTTTGTTTCAAGTACGAGTTAAGAGGGGGTTTAGACCTAGAAAAAAACCACATACAAAAAAAACAGAAATGGTAAACACCGAATTAGTTTTATTTGTGAATGAATTACTCGTAAAATAAACTTTATTTTTGCAAATCGTTAATAGGGTCGCTAGATAATATATTTTAATATTATGGATTAAAATATTGACTCAGATGCGTCATAATGAAAATAAATTGATTATAGCTGAAAATTAGACCAGAACTTTGTGATTTTTTTTATCGACAAAATGTTATTATTTTATGTTATCACTTAGTCCAGCCCCTTTCAAGTATGTTGTTATATCTATAATTTTTTTTTTAGATAATTCGTGGTTTAATTTGTTTTGTAAAAATCTTAGAATCAAATCTAAGACTGGCGATTTGCCTTTATACGCCTCTTAACGCTAGAGCGAAGTCAAAAACAAATGATGATAAAGATTAATATATGGGTGGTAGGAAAATATTGACGATTCATAAGTACATATTTATTATGTCTAAGTGAATAAAGAATATTTTATCTTTATCTTTATAGTTTTTTTTAAATTTTCGCGCAGTGAATAATTGTTACCAACATTGAATAGTATAACAATTAACTACAATGAAACGGGCACGTTTATATATGTCGCAGGGATTTTGTCAGTCGTGATATTATAATTCCACTAGTGAAATTATAATTTCACGTGATATTATAATTCCACTAGTGAAATTAAATTTCACGTGATATTATGAATAGACAGTACGAGACAGTATGCACACGGCTGCGAGCCTCGGAAGTCCTGTAGAACACGTGATTGGTTAGAAATTTAAGGCGATCGCGAAGCGCAGCGAAGCGATTGCCATAAATTTCGTGGTTATTTTTTTTATTGATACAAAAATACTGTCTATTCATAATTTAACTAGTGGAATTATAATATCACATGAAATTATAATTTCACTAGTGGAATTATAATATCACGACTTTGACAAAATCCCTGCGACATATACAAGTTTATACCTTTCTATCTACTACAAAACAAACACTGTGGGTAGCCAAAACATTATGTGTATAGGTAATTATAGAGAATAAGCTGGTAGCGCGGCTAAGGAATGTACAGAGCCATCTGTGGACCAAAAGTGGTACGTACATCACTTTGGTGGTAAAGTAAAACAATTAGAGATATACAGATTTTACGAAAATCCATATGTATAGGTATACTATCTACTATCAGTAGGTCTCCTAGTAAATTCTCTTTTAAAAAGAATGCTCGCCTTTTTCTACTGGATGGCTTGAACTCGTAGTTCTTACATCATAAGCTCATCATCATCATCGATGTATTTATTTCACTTTTGATTTAATCCCTTTAGTATGTAGTATATTATTTTATGTATTTTTTATATATTTATTTCTGCATGTATTTGAATTATATTTTTATAATAAAATAATAAATATAAGTATATGTCTATCTATATTATATTTATTGATATTTGTATATTTTAGTGTGTATATAAAGCATGTATTATTAGGTTTTGTACCGCATTCGTTGTTCTCTGTTTCCCAAAGGTTGACTGGCAGAGAATACTTTTAGTATTAAGTCCGCCTTGTATATTTTACTGTGTGTATTTTGTACAAAAGTTAAATAAATAAAATATACATTATTATTGTTATAAATTTTATTAAATAGTACCTAACCAAACCAAATACTCCAAGCATGTAAAAGTATCTTCTTAAATGGACTGGCATTTTTACCCGGCGCATTCACACGGCTGCCCGGGTATCCGGGCGGAAGAAAAAAACACAGCCGGTTAACACAAGCTTGTCTCTTTTGTCCTTTTTCATCCCACTTAATTTCACGACGGCAACGAAGGGTTAATGAAATGTAACTATTGGTTTAAATGAAAACCTGTGCTGGTTTTAATTTGTGAAATCTAGATAAATGTTTTATAATGCAAATTTTAGGCTTATCCTAGCTTATCCTAATGAAAGTATCGTGATGGTGCAGTGGGTACTGACTGTGACCACAATTCGATATTATTTCTGTACCCGAGAGTAAATTTGTCAATTTGAAAACGTTGCTATCGTGTTCGCGATAAGAATTCGATTCTAGATCTTATTGCTTTACAATAAAGTACCATCTATCCGTCAAAATTTTACTCAAACGCGCTAAGTATAGAGAAAAAAATCTTTCCGTGTTCTGTGATTATGCATATTAATTAACTAACACTTAGCAGTATGTTTTTAGTATTATTTCGTGTATTAGTATATTTATGTGTAAGTTCCCAAAATGTTTAAAACTCTCATCTGTAACCAATTAATAATAATAATTACTTAACATGGTGTGATGAGGTCTAAGCGCTACCCCGTTGTGGATAAAAACAAAATTGTAAAAGCCACTTGTATAGTATACCAATATTGATAGGAGCCCAGCGACCGGTCAGCTCCCCATACTAACGTAATACCAAAATTATTTGAAATTAGGGCATTATTTTCTGTATCCACCTACTTGTGATGGTTTTCGGGTTAAGACAGTATTTATCGAATTACAGTTTTGTATGAAAAAATGTAACCGGTATTATTTTTTTATTGTGGAGATTAATTTAAATTATATAACACAACAAGTACAGTCAATCATACTCAAATTTTAAATTATTTTGGTAGGTTGGTGGTATTACGTTTGTATGGGAAACTGACGCGTCGCGGGCCTGACTATTTCACGAAAGCGCCCATTTCAAGAGCTAAATGAAAAATAACTGAACTTACTTTACTTTGATTCTAGGGTAAGTAAGTCCTTTTTTTAGCGAGCAAATTTTAATTTTAACCGTCTCTGTGGTCTAGTGGTTCACACCACCGACTTCAGACCCAGAGGTCCCGGGTTCGATTCCCAGCGGGGGTACATATTGTATTTGGTTTGGTTGGTGGTAGGACTTGTTCTTAGTCCGCCTGGCTAGCTACCACCATCTTATCTAAGTCTGACGCCATAACAATGATGTTTTCAGCATTATTGTGTTCCGGCAGTTAAAGATAAGATAGCCAGTTCCTCAGTGAGGATTCCGGGAGTAGTGCGCTTCCACCTTCAGCCTTATCACCACTTAACATCAGGTGTAATGAAGGCTAAGTGCTACCCCGTAGTAGATAAAAAAAAAACTTCTATAGTATAGAAAATTAGTCATCCACCCGCGGCTTCGCCCGCGTGGACTACGTTGTAGGTGATAGTTTTCCGGGATAATAGTAGCCTACATCTCTCTCCAGCTCCCAAACATTCCCCATACCAAAAAACGAGTCGATCCTTTGCTCCGTTTAGACGTGAAAGCAGATACACACACTTTCACATTTACAATATTAGTATGGATATAAACGCATATTTTTGTAGCAACACAAATATTATCTCAAAAACTTATTTTACTTGTTTAAGTAAAAAAATATTCATCAAACAAAGTGTAACATATGGAAAATTACCATTATATTAAGTTAGTATTGACACAAAGTAATTTTCTCCCGGAGTCATTACCGCAAAATGTGTTAAACGCCTCCTCTTAATTAATTCATTTAAATTAACAAAAGGTAATTACTGCCTTCAATTAAAACGGCTTTTTGTACATCAAAAGAAAATTGAATAAACAGGCAAATTCTTAGACGGTTAGGTGTAAGAGAATTTAATAAAAATATTAGTGTAGTCTAGCTCCAAGGCTGGTATTTGTAACCCTTTTACGGGTTCATGAATGAGTTTTTATAAGGGTTAATGTGAAAAACACTCTTGTTTTGAGTAGGCAACTCAATGCGATGTGTAACCTAAACGTATGATTATCTGTTTAAAACCCAACTGTTTTTTTTTTCTTGTATAAAAATTGTGTTGTGAATGGTTGTGCACCCTACCACATCATAGACTCCACATAACCCTGAGGTGGACTGCTAGAAAATGCCTAGGGCATAAAGTCCTTCTCTGTATATTTTTTTTGTGCATAAAGTGTTCAATAAATAAATAAATAAACCCAACGTGAAAGATCAGCAGTAACACTTACATAAGTTATTTTTACAATAGGTCTATAAAGAATTCAGGCTGAATGAATCCTCTGTCTGTAGAGTTAACACGTTCCCTCCAATCGTATCCAAGACTCCAGTAGTAGTCACTATAAGTTAACTTATACACGATCGCCGTTTGCACTACACCCCCGGGCGGCGCCTTTAAGCAAAAAATTATGAACTTTCGCACGCCATTTTAAGGCGATACTCGGAAAAATTATGCTAAAGCGAGATAGCAATGAGAAAACGACGCGCGCGGGAGCGAGACCGATTTTGCCGATTACGCAAAAAAAAACACAAAATCACTTTGTATTCAAAAACTATAGCGATTTAAAAAAAATGCTTCTATACGATCCTAAATATTATTGGTGTCCACTTAAAATGTTTTAGTTTAAACATTCTTCATATGTAGCCATCCCGTAAAAAAAAAATTTCACTGTAAGTAATGCTTGTACATAAACACTGTATTTATATATATATATTTATAATTTTTCTTCTCTTCTTCTTTTTATACAATAGAGTTTCCCTTCTGGTTTGCGCCAATATCCAGTTTTTAGTGTGTTAGTTGATGATGAATTTTTATTTACCTAAGACCTATAAAAGTTACAAATGTATGACAAATACAATCACAAATGTCACAAAAAACTACCACAGAGTAACATTTTGTTCGCAGTTTGCTTTTGTTATTTTTTAATTGTATCAAATAGATGTCTGTGGCAAAGGAAAGACGGCGTAAGGTCTTCTTCCAGTGTTTTAAACCTACTTGTGTTTTTAATGTGGTCTATTGTTTGCTATTTTGTTTTATACTGTGTAGTAATTTTAGTTGTATAATTGTGTATGTATAGTAATCGTTATGTATTTAGTTTTTTATTATTTATTTTTTACCGTGATGTCACAACTGGACTCAGCAGAATACCAGTGCAACAGATCTTATCTGTTGCGTACACTGAGCTGAGGCCGGTTTTGACATCACATAACACCTGCACTATCTGTTGTTTTTCTTTATATTTTCTTATTTTTATTTTTGTTATTGTGTAAGTGTTATGTGTTGTCTAAATAAATGGTTTTCTATTTCTATTTCTATTTCCACTAATTAAACCAATTTTCAATATTATATGTATCCCCATTTAAGAATAATCTTGATATTTCTAATTTTTTAGTGGTATTTTCGAAAATAAAAAGTGTCGAGCCAAAATCATAAAATCGTGTTTCTGAAACTATACGATTCTAGATAAAGGTATGAAGAAATATATATCTTATTACCAGATTTATAACAACTCTAACCGTCCTATAGTTTTATATCAAAGAGTCCATACTTTTTCCGAGTAGCGCCTTAAAAATTACATTTCTATAAATCACGCACGACGAATATTTATTTATTTATTTTATTTATTCTTTATACGTCAGTAAATTAACCCGGGTTGCACAGCCCTGACTAGTTCTAAGATTTTTCATTCCCGTAGGAATAAAGGGGTTAATAGAATATTACCTATGTCCTATTTCGGTTAATCACATTTTTTGCTTTATTTATTAACAACACTCGGTGTATTGTATTTATCTGTGGTACTGGTACATCAATTTTTAGTGTAAAGCATAATTGTTATATGTTAAAAGTTGCTCAGCAAACACAATCCAAGTTTTTCATAGTGCAATTTAGTCCATTAAACTCATTGCACATCACTTGTAAACTATGTTATGTTGTTATGTTATGCTGTTGTGATGTCCCAAATAAATGTATTTTCTTTTCCTAATTTTTACCTTTTAAGACCGGAAAATGTATTTTACAACTTTGACAACAACTCGTATACAGTCTGTCATCCTTCTCTGTTCCGGAGCCACTTGAAGTACAAAATTAGCTGTCCAAATAAATGAATTGATAATGAATGAAAAATGTTTTAGTTCCAAAGATTATCACCGGGACAGAAGTGTCAAAGTTATTCGATGCAACACAACCATAACAACAGTAAGTAATAGTAAACTCCTTTCCTTTTATCTTTCTTCCACACGACCGCCGCCGCTCGGATTGTTTCAAATTCTAAATGCCTAAAATACCAGACCATACCCCCCTATTCTATCCCCTCCACACTATCCCTCCACCCCTCTGTCATTCGGGCGGTCACGAATCAGTGGCTTCCGCTTTAATGTGTGGAAAATATTGGACGATTCGTCTCGTATAGGAGTCAATAGTACGTACTTAGGACTTAAAAAAATAAAAACTGGACACCTTCACATACATTGTTCCAATACCGAACTGTAGTAACTGAGCACTAGTTCGTTTTCAATATTTACCAGACGGGAATCGAACCCGGAACCTCAAGAGGTAGCGGCAGGTAGAAAATCTGTTCTTACACCACTCGGCCACGAAAGTCGTGCACTTTAAAATGTTTACTGATGTTTTGACGGCCGATTTGGCGCAGGGGTAGGCTATACCCACCTTCTGCGCCAGAGGTCTCGGGTTCGATCCATGAACAAGACGAATATTTATGTGCATTAACATGTCTATTTGTCTTGGTCTGGGTGTTTACTGGGTGTTTATTATATTAAGTATGTATTTACAAACAAAAAGTATATAAGTATATATTTATTCGTTATCAAGTTTTCCATGACACAGTTTCTTAATGAAATTATCAAATTAACATCATCATCATCATCATCAGCCATTTAATGTCCCCACTGCTGGGGCACTGGCCTTCCTTATGGATGAATAAGGAGAATGAGCCATGACCCACCACGCGGGCTCAGTGCGGATTGGTGGGTATTAACGACTGCAAGTGCAGCCGGGACCAACGGCTTAACGTGCCTTCCGAAGCACATAAAATAAAAATTAACATGGGCTTAGATAATTGGTGTGATTGTAAGAAGTTATTTATTTATTTATTGTTAAATTATGTGTTTCATAGAGCTAGTAGATAGTCTTGATACCGGATATTTCTTTATAACCCTTAACTTCAGCCGATAACCCTCGAATGGCTAAAGAAAGTTCAATTTGGGAACAATTTGTATTTAAGGCACTAACTATCATTTTTTTTAATTTTTTTTTTATTAAATGTTTATTGCAGATATAAAATCCATACAAGCTTGTTAGTAAAATTACTTATCTGATATTAGTAGAGTACAAATTATCATCAATGCTGCATTTTTTTTATTATGGTGGTAGACTTAGATAAGATGGTGGTAGCTAGATGGTATTTTGGGGTGGTATGTTGCCTATCCATCTTATGACCGACCACTGAAAAAGTTGTTTATCCGCCACATTCTTTTTCTTCATTTAATAATCCTACTAATCCTATCCTACTTCCTACTAATATTATAAATGTGAGAGTTTAGATGTTTGTATGTTTGTTACTCAATCACGCCAAAGCGGCTGAACGGATTTGGCTGAAATTTGGGACACAGATACTTTGCAGCCCGGAGAGGAACATAGGCTACTTTTTATTCCGGAAAAATATCATATTCACGCGGGATAACGTCGTGTACTCCACGCGGACGAAGCCGCGGGCGGAAAGCTCACATACATTGTTCCAATACCAAAGTATAGTAGCTTAAGCACTAGTATTATGGAAATTGGAAACAACGACGGGTATTACCACATACACGCAGACCCGAGGAAATATTGAAAAGTTCGTTTTCAACATCTACCCGACCGGGGATCGATAGCGGCACCTTGAAAACCGGTGCGTACACCACTCGGCCACGGTGGTCGTTAACGGAGTAATGTTAATCAATAAACTTACAAATGTAGCTATGAAATAAAAACATGAACAATGAAATGTAGGTAGGTACATAGCACTCGTTGAGCTACTGAATAAATTAATTCATGTTTATTTCCCTTCCAGTACAACGTCTACACAGACGCATAAGCTTCTTAAGGATAAGAATAACGTAAACTTCCTTTATTACTTTCGTGAGCGTTAATTACAATATATTATTTTCTTTTACTACACATGCACTGCCTCAAAGAGAACATTTATCTTTTAAGCTTCGGCCAAACCCACGCGTAAGCGACGCGGAACGATGCGTGTCTTGTTTTGCTGACGTGTTGATTCCGCGTCGTTGGCGTTGTTGTGGTATAAAATATGACAGGGAGAAAAAAGCCCTTGGCGAGTTTCTTGCCGGTTCTTTTCGACACAAGGCCTCCCGCCGTAGGATTTGCGAACCGATAGCGTAGCTTCAATGACGTTCATAAAGTGCTGTATCAGACTAAATTGAATAAATGATTTTGATTTTGATTTTGGTCGCTTATTTAGGTGTTCCAGATTTACATTGGTATATTGTTAAGCGTATTATAAAAGTACTGTGTATTGTATAGTGTAGTATAAAACATAATAGTTGATTAGGGGACCAACTTGGCTTGCAAGCTGCCTTGCAAATTGATCCAAATAGAATCGCTTTTTAATTTCTTGAGCAGTGAAAGTTGCCGCGTGAAACTGGTAAATGGTCAGTGTCCACACGCCACTGTACTATGTACGAAAAATTATGCGCGCGTCACGTCTTTTACGACATTGCTCATCCATTTTAACGGAGAAATCTCACTTCTCTACGATCACTGTCCTAGTGCTTGCCACTGTACGGTTACTCGCCACTTGCCATTGTAGCTACGTTTACTCGCCACTCACCCCTGTTTTGGGTGTGTGAGACAAACTGGGCCCCGATCGCGGTAATTCTATGACGCATTAGTGAAGTGTAAGTGCAGTTGAAGTGCAGTTGACGTGCAAAACCGTTTTTGATAACGCGCGGCTTTGACAGTGCGACAACGTTTTCTGTTCCGGTGATAATCTTTGGAACTAAAACAGTTTTCATACGACAGTCTATTTTGACAGCTAATTTCTTATTGCAAGTGGTTCCTCTGTCACGGATGTCACCGGATCAGACAGGATTTTAAGACTATAGGTTTGCGTGACGTGTGCGTCGTTATGTCATTACGGCAATACGAAGTCAAATGTCAAGACCCAAACGCGATGAAGACGCGCTGCATAGAATTACGGCGATTGGCTGATCGCTTCGCAGCTTCGCTGACGCTTTGTCGCATTTATCTGCCCGGAGCTTTACAGTTCCTACTTTCTAATTATTGAGCTCCAAGTAATTATTTCGCTACTGTTTTAGTTTAATGCTAATTTCAGGAAATGTAGAAACAATTTGTTGAGGCATAATAAATTAATTACATTCTATTTCTATCTCGGGCAGATAAACATCGTTCTGTTTGTTTATAGCAAACGTATGTGAAGGAAACATATAATTAAATAATTAATAGAGTTGATAATTAACAGAGTTGACTAAAGGACTTTTGGAAACGAATTAAACAGTGTAGAAAACTATAATCAATTGTAAAAGTTATAATAATAAAGAAAATTTTATCACATTAGGCGAAATAAGTTTTTTAAAATTATTTATAAACGTTATGATTTAATAAGAAGAAGAAGAATACTTATATAGGTAAGTACCTATAGCTTACTTTCGCAGTAGCACATCTGCCTCTACTCCACGCAGATCATCAATCAATTGGGTATTTGACTGAAATTTTTTTATTGACTTAAATGTTCATTTAACTAGTAGCAACACAACATAGGCATTTATTTTCAAATATCTTGCATATTTTCAGCGATATAGAGCATCAAACTTACTAATCAGACAAGGAGAGCGCTATAGAAACGTGACGTCACGTTTCTATAGCGCCATACTCTCGCCATAGAAAATTTCGTTTTAGAAAGAGATAGCTAGAGTCACAATTAAGTAGCTCATAATTCGCTTGTTATAATACATATTGATTTTCTTTTTTCATATTTGTTATTCAATAATGTTATATTTTCGCATGTCATAATTAAATACTACTCTACATTTCAACAACAGTCAAACACCCAATTTAAATAAATACATCCTCAGGAGTTATAAGAACGTGCACTGCACTAAATACCACGCACCACCTGATTCTAACTTTTTTTTAAATAATAATAATAATAATAAAAAAAGCTTTATTGCACACAACGAAAGAAATACAATTACAAGAAGACAAAATAAAATATAGAAAACAGACAATAGGCGGCCTTATTGCCTAATGGCAATCTCTTCCAGGCAACCTTGGGTGAAAGAAAAAATAAATAGCTAGGAGAAAAGGGGAATGGGTGCAAAAACAAGATAGGATAAAGAAGGTTTATACTATAGGGGGAAAAAATAATAATAATAAATAAAATAAAATAAAATTTAAACATTTAAAAAATATATATGTTTATATACATATGTATATAATTACATAGATAAGGACAGGAAATGACTCCTAACTTGATCTCCAAAGGATTTTAGAGTCTGAGCCTTTCTGATACCCTCAGGAAGTGCGTTCCACAGACGAATTGCATGGACCGTGAAGGAGTAGGAAAAAAAGTCAGAGGAGTGAAAAGTTTTAAAATAATTATTGCCGAGAAATCTCCCTCTATTATGCCTTTTGTGCTTTAAAATCTTATTTATGTGTTTTAGCTACTTTACTTGGAATGATCAATATCAGTTTCATTGGTTTATTTTGACTATTGTGGTTTACTTTCTAAAAAGTTTATATTAAAATACTTCGTTTAGAAGTATCCACACGCACATTAAACACATACAAAACAGTAGTTACAAAATAAAATAAATTTCCTCTGCGCTTTTTAATTTGCTGACCGTCTAAAAGGATTGTTGAACGAAATGAAAAGTGATCCAAACATATATTTCCAACCATACCTTTGACGGAGCGAGGTGGCAATAAAATTCTCATACAAAAGAACAGGACAGTTATACGTTGCAATCAATATTGGTAGCTGAAGCGGAAAAGGCGCGATTGAGTAGATATTTGAAAATGTATCTTTTGCTAGTAAAATTAGAGTGTAATTTTGTATGTAATTTGAAAAAGTGGTGTTCGCTACCAAAGGGTTATTGGTTCGGGACGTTTATTCAGTGTGTTCATATAAAAGTTTTTATTTGTATCGGCTGGCCTTTTGCTTAAGTTGCGTTCGACCATAATTCTGTTCTGGTTAAATAAGTACAAAATTTAATGGGTTTGCTTTGATATATTTTGTTTGAGTTATAAATAACAAATGGATAATTAATTCATTACAAATACCTATAACATTAGTAGAAGCTTCAATCGTATCAAAAGCTATGTTTTTAACAAGATAACGAAACAATTCATTATCTGTACTAATATTATAAAGAGGAAAGATTTGTATGTATGTAATGAATAAACTACTGGACCTATTTCAAAAAGTCTTTTTCTTATAGAATGCTACATTATCCTTGATTAACATTGGATAAATTGTATCCCGATATTCCTACGGAAACGGATACCACGCGGGTAAAACCGCAAGTATCCGCTAGTCTTCAATTTTGTTGAGGTATTTAGGTTCTAAAAAGAAACAAGCAAAATTACAACGTATAAAGATTTCTGAGCGTACTGGGTGCCTACCATCAACTCTTATTGCGGTTTTGTTTAGGACCTAAACTGAACTGCTTCGCTTATTCGTACCACGACAGCTTAATATCAATGACAGCGATTCAGTGATCATTCAATGACATTTCACAGCCGCTGAGCTGTCATCAACTCTTATTTGACTTATAACTCGGCCAAGCTAACATGACATCTGCAGGTTATACCCGTCCCTTTCACTCTCCGGGCATGACAGAATCGAGTGAAAGAGACGGGTAGAAGAAATAAGGACACAAATTGTTCGGTCATTCACATTTAGCAATTCATTTGCGATCCAGTTTTTAGAAGGTCAAAGTACGAAAGAAAGCAATTCATTTTAGGAACCTATTCTGCATCGCGCTATTTTTGAATCGCTGCCTTAAAGTTGATGGTAGGCACCCTGGTCCCTGCGACGCACCCGGTGCCTACCATCAACTTTAAGGCAGCGATTCAAAAATAGCGCGATGCAGAATAGGTTCCTAAAGGTCCTAAACAAAACCGCAATAAGAGTTGATGGTAGGCACTCTGTTCATTGAAACTAACCGCCTCTGTGGTCTAGTGGTACAAACCACAAGTGTCAGACCCAGAGGTCCCGGGTTTGTTTCCCAGTGGGGATACTGAAGTGATTAAATTGTATCACGTTTATAGAAGAACGTGATATTAATGGAAAATAACTATCAATCTGAAACATTCAAGCTGGCCTTCCCTTCTCATGTAGTCTTAAGTATATCTATATATGTAAAGTTGAGATTAAACAAGAGACTTCTAAAATGAACGAGTATCTTATATAACGTTCCGGCGCCACCTCTTTACATATTGTATTCGGTTTGGTTGGTGGAAGGGCTTGTTCAAAGACCGCCTGGCTAGCTACCACCATCTTATCTAAGTCCAAAGCCATAACAACGATGTTTTCAGCATTGTTGTGTTCCGGCAGTTAGAGATAAGATAGCCAGTTCCTGAGTAATTGAGGATTCCGAGAGTATTGCGTTTCCACCTTCAGCCTTAATCACTTAACATCAGGTATGATGAAAGCTATCTAAGATATAAGCGATATAAGCTATAAAAATATCTTTTAACCTACGTGCGTTTTATTATCACTTTAGTATTTACTTATTTAATGGACGGAAATGTCAAGGAGGTTATTTAAGTGTTAGGTACTTTAAGGTTCCCTTTTTTAGTTTTGCCGGTGTTTCAACGCATTTATCATCCGTAAAATTTGGATTTTTTTTCCTTTCGTTCGTTACTTTTTTATATAAGTTTACATTTATATTATTAAAACCTAAATACACATAATCCTCCTTCGGTCACAGTCGGGTAAAAAAATACTTATCAGCCATTTGCTTCTTTAAAAACTACAGCGATACATATTTTGTATAATTTACTAAACGAAAATACCGCAATAAAAGAAAAGAGCATTATTAAATAAATAAGTTTTTAGTAAAACTTTCATTTTTATGACAAGCTTTTGTGCTGACTGTACTTTAATATTGTATTGTCATCTGAACCAAACCTGTATACAAAGTTTGAGCTCAATCGGACACTGGGAAGTGGGTCAAATTAAGTTTGCAAGATTTGTCCCCCACTAACTAACATACTAACTAACTAACTAACATGGCAAGTTAATAAAAAGCTTGTAAAATTGGAAATATTTAAACAAAAATATGTTAGAAAAATCTAAGTCAAACATGAAAATTCTCGCCAACCTGTAGGCATCCCCAAAGAATACTTATTATCTATAGAAACGTCAATTTACTTGAATTATGCACCATCCATTGTCTCATCGGCTATTCCTCCCACCCCCTACAATTGGTATTCCGTCCGCGGGCAGGAGTCACAAATTAAAATTCATCCTACGAAAAATCTGAAATTAAATTTTACAAGCGATAAATTCCAAAAGAAAACGTCGGAAAAACGAAACGTACTTTATGTAGCTGAAAAAAAGTGTATTTCCTAAATAAATTGCGTTCGCCGACCGTTGGTGACCCCTGCCGCTGTATTTCAGAGACGCCAAACCTTTTTGTAAATTTATTAACGTGTCATACGTACGCACATTACATGTGTTACTTTTTAACTGCATGTTAAAATGGATGACAGTAGTAGCGCCTCGTTCCTGTCTGTCTGTCTGTCTGTAGCTTGAAACACACGTCTTGTCTAGCGCAGTGTGTTGACGCGCGGTATGACGCGTGTCGGTTTCATACATTTAGTATGGTTAGAAACACACATAGGCAGTATGGCGCAACTCTCTTTGTCTCTGTCGTGTCCATACTAAGTGTATGAAACAGACATTCTGGCGTCGCGCCACACCACAGAAGTGTGTTTCCGACTTTAGTTTCAATTTGTGCCATACACAAAATATCACTTCATATATTTACAATAGGGTATTATCTGAATTTAAAATTATTTTTGGAAATATTAGCTACACAAAACAAGTTTTTGTTTTCAATTATCTTGAACATCTTCAAAGTTATAGGACATCAAACTTTCTAATTAGACAAGGAGAGAACGTCTATCTTTGTGACGTCACCAAGTCAGTAGCATCATAGTCTCGCCATAAAAGATTTTATTTTGAAAAGAGACATAGTTCAATGCCCTTTTAACATAGTCATAGTCATAATTTTTTTATTCATATAGATTAAATAAAATTAATCCTTATGAATCGTCCAAAATTTTTTTACCTACCTTTTATGGACATCTTTTAACTGACAAGAAAAACAGGCGAAAAAAACTCATCAGCTTTAACTGCATGAGTCAAATATTAATCTATGGTATGCTTAATCTATGATTCATTAATATACTGTACTGTCTCTGAATTGCACTATGCCAGTGTCATCAGAATCTGTGGTTGTACGTATTGTATTCGGTTTGGTTGGTGGTAGGACTAGCTCTTGGTCCGCCTGGCTAGCTGCCACCATCTTATCTAAATCTGACGCTATAACAATGATTTTATCAGCATTATTGTGTTCCGGCAGTTAGAGATATGGTAGCCAGTTCCTCAGTGATTGGGGATTCCGGTAGTAGTGCGCTTCCACCTTCAGCCTTATCACCACTTAACATTAAGTGCTACACCGTTGTAGCTAAAAAAATGCCAATTCACTTGCCAATGCCAATGCACCATTCGCTTGTAACTTACACCGCCCGCTTTAAGCCACGCTCCGTTCAGCGGTGTAAGTATAATGCCAAAAGTTGGATAATAGATAATAGTTTCAGCTTACTTCTTATGCAATTGACAAAGAAGGTTTTAACATGTTGTGTTCCGGCAGATAGAGATAAGATAAACAGTTCCTCAGTGATTGAGGATTCCAGGATATTGAGCTTCCACCTCCAGCCTTATCACCACTTAACATCAGGTGTATTTATTTATTTATTTATTTAATCACAACGGGGTAGCACTTAGCCTTCATCACACCTGATGATAAGTGGTGATAAGGCTGAAGGTGGAAGAGCACTACTCCCGTAATCCTCAATAACTGAGGGACTGGCTATCTTATCTCTAACTGCTGGAACACAATAATGCTGAATAATAATAATGGTGTGATGGGTTGGATGTGATAAGATGGATGGAAGGTTGGCTAAATGCTACACCATTAGGTATAGCTAAAAATTGTCAAGTGCTAGTCGCTTGTAACTTACACCGCCCGCTTTAAGCCACGTTCCGTTCAGCGGTGTAAGGATAATGCACGGAGTTGGATAATAGGTTCAGCTTACTTCTTATGCATCTATGCAGTATGCAACTGCAACATCCCCAGGGTCAGGATATGTATAACGCAGGTCTTGTTACTAAGCCATATGCAGCATAGCTTATTGGGGGCGGTTATGAATGCAATTTAGAAGTTTGGAAATAATGACCCTTAGAATAGTTGCAGAGTCTACGGAGTGAAAGCAAGACTGTCTTAAGAGCGAATCACAATGGCCGATTTTCATACAAACGTAGTACTCGGTTTCCTCCCTGGATAATGCCAGTACAGCAATATGAATCCAAAAACATGAATGGCCACTATTAGCTATTTTCGATCCGACGGTCACGTGTCCTGACGCGAGTTTAACATTTTTTACCTATCACAAAAAGTGCACAACGCCCCGCTACAGAAAATTCACTTCAAAAAAATTCGCCACCTCTCGTCCCTTAAACCAGCCAAATACGTTCAAACGCGAAGATACTTTAGACATAGAAGTGTTCCGCATAGTTGCCATAGAAATTGTCTGATAGCTTGTATTACTTGAAGTTAAAGCTGTGTGCTTAAAGCGAAATATGTGCGGTACTTCTTGTTAAGATCGGGAGATTACTGCGCTTAGCACGGAGTATTAAGTGAGGGAGATGTTCCGAGGTCAGGGCGAAGAATTTTGGTATGTTAGAGGCAGTCTAGTCGGTATTGAATCTTACTAAAATATTACTAAAATACTATCAAATTGTATCTACTTCTAATGCATCATTATTCGTATTCTACCATCAGCCTAACAAAAGTAATTAAAACCCATAACAGTCGGTGAGGGCGCCGATAGTTCGAGACCGTTATGGGTCCATACACCCGAAGTAAACACTCTACTTTTTATTTCGAATATGAGGAAAGTAAAAATAAACATATAATCTAAAACATATTTTTACTATGGCCGCGGAATTTTCGAAAGACTATAACTTTTTTGTTCATTTTCCCTATTTTAGGGAAGGCAAGGGAAACTAAGTCCATACAGCCTAGTCTGGTGTTTGAGCCGTACTCTATGCAATTCCATGAAATTAATAGCCTGATTTTTTATGATACAAATAACTCATTTGGTTTTTTTTAGTCTGCTTCTAATAACGTTTTTTTTTTAAAAAAAACAATGTTTTAGCTAGATTAAATTAATAATTCTACGATTAATTATTTTATATAATAGCAAAACGGGTTGTAAAGGCTATGTGACTTTGCTTGCATACCTTTGGTAAATAAATGACCAAAGAGATACTTACGGATTTTGACATGACCCCTCCTATTCCTTTTTAAATTTCATAACGGCCTTAGAGCCGCCACATACCACTTTCAACCCGCATTTTAGGCAAGTTAGGAGTTACTTTCAGAATATGAGACATGAAATAGTAGATTGTTTAGTAAGGGCTGTATGGCACCCATAACAGTCGAGTGTTTTGGCGCACGAACGAAGTGAGGGCGCCGATAGTTCGAGACTGTTATGGGTCCATACACCCGAAGTAAACACTCTACTTTTCATTTCGAATATGAGGGAAGTAAAAATAAACAGAAATATTCTAAAAAAATTTTTCCTATGGCCGCGGAATTTTCGATAGACTCGAATTCTCATAACTTTTTTGTTCATTTTCTCTATTTTAGGGAAGGCAAGGGAAACTAAGTCCATACAGCCATGTTTAGTGTTTGACCCGTACTCTATGCAATTCTATGGAATTAATAGCCCGATTTTTTATGTTACAAATAACTTATTTGGTTTAATATGTTTCTAAAAACGCATATTATTAAAAAAAACAATGTTTTAGATAATAATACTTAACAATTTCTCTTTTTGTATGGTGTCTACGATTTTAGTTATTTTATATATAGTAGCAAAGCTGGCTGTATAGGATTCTGTGCCTTTGCCCACATTCCTTTGGTAAATAAATGTCCAGAGATTATAGATCATGTTTGTACATAAGTACTCTTTAATTTACAGATTTTGACATGACCCCTCCTGTTCCTTTTTTAAATTTCATTACAGCCCTAGGGCCGCCACATACCACTTTCAACCCGCATTTTAGACAAGTTATGAGTTACTTTCAGAATATGAGACATGAAAAAATATTTTCAACAGTTTAGATTCTGCAATGACTATCAAATTTGGACTTTGAGAACCGATGGCGGTGATTCAAAACTGAAGATTTTTTCAATTCGAACTAGGTTTACTACTTGTACTTGTACTTATACAAAACAAAAGAGGACCACAAATTCAATATGTGCCCAATGAGTGTGTTCGGAAAAGATCGACGTTTCTGAACGCGTCTCTAATGTCACGTCAAATTGACATTTGGCTGTCACTTGAAGTTGACAGTGACACTTGATTGAAATTCTTGTGACAAGATGTCGGATTAATTTTGCTGAATTTGTTAAAAATCGCTCGCGTTGAATATGCCTGGCATATCGAATTTGAATTGAATCTTAAATTATCCATGTGATCCCGTTTTGTACGACCAAGGTTTTGACGCCATCCATCGGGCTGGTCGCGGAGTTTTGAAAGAAAGATAATTGTCCACCACGCGCTTTTGTCGGGACTGTAAATCGTAATAAAAGAGGCTCCCCCGTGTGTGTCATTGTGTATCTATTGCTGAAGCGCCCAGTGCCTTGGGAACGCTGTTATTTGTGTTGTGAGTAAGGTGACTAATTGGTAAGGTCTGCAGAAGAAAGGACCCCAGGGGCGCGCGCGCTCCCTTACACCACTTCTGCCTTGGAGACGTTCGACACACAGACCCGTATGTAACCTCACCTTACTTAACATTCTCTCCGCTGTGTATCGCAGTCCAATTGTTCAGTTTACATCCCCGCTGAAACCTAGTTTTTTGTCCGGAGTCTATATTAGTAATACCAGCTTCCACTGCGCTAGCTGATTCCGCGGTATAGGCAGGGGTGTACTGAACATTTCTTGGTAGCCAAGAGCGTAGCTTGAAGGCCTGAGAGGCCCACGCCAAAACTTTGTATTAATCAGTGCCGTTTTGATGACCCAGTCTGGTCCGGACTAGATTAATTTGTACTTGTAAATGGTAATTGGCTTGCATTTGAAAAGTAAAGGGCATTCCTTTGTTATTGGTTCCATGTCTTGTAATTAATTGTCATGTATTGAAGTTCCAAAGTGTAAACAGATGCCTTTCTTTGCTCATAATAATTATTATTTAGTTTGTTAGCAAATTTGAGTTGTGAATATTGACAAGTTTGTTGCTAAAATAATAGCTAATAAAATGTTAGCTAATAAGTTTGCACTCAATACTTAGTGAAACTTAAATGATTTGGGACATTGTTTACACATTGAAACTCATTGAAACTTGTGCTTTGAAATAATTAAAATTAACTTGTTGTTGTGTAACAGTATGTTGTGTTGATATCCAAGTGAATTTCAATAGTCAGTGATTTTGAGTGAATTTCAATAGTCAGTGAGTTTTGTTGTTTTCTGATAACCTCCAGATATTTAAGAGTTTGTGTCATTATAAATACTTTGTTGTTGTAATATTGGAATTTTGTGGTTAGTAATAACCTCCAAATATTGGAGATTTTGTGTTATAGTGAATATTTTGAATTTGTTGTTTTTGTTGATAAATTTGTGACGTTACAATGACGGCCTCCTCTGCTAAAGCCAAAATACGTTCTGAGTTACGGTGGTTAGCTTCTGCGGTTGCGTTGTTGGATCGACCGGATAGAACGGAGGCCTTGTTGAACAGATACGTAGATCTGCCCATACGTTTGGCTGTTGTTGATGAGCAGTATGCCTTATTTTTGGAAAGGACTGTTGAGGCCGAGGTGGAAATGCGACAAGAAGTCGGTTTGGATGTGGACCAGTGTTATGATTTTGCGGACAGAATTACACAGGTGGCTCGACCTTTGCAAGTGGCAAGAGAGAATGATCCGAGCCCGTCCCCGGTCACATCTAAGAGTATGCCCCCTCTCTTTGCTAGATTGGCCCCCTTAGACTTAAGGCGTTTTGCTGGTCGTCTAGAGGACTGGGAGGGCTTTATTAATATTTTTGATAGTCTCGTACATGCCCGGGATGATTTGACCCAGGGCCAGAAGTTAGCTTATTTGTTATCCGTGTTGGAAGGGGAGGCCCTTGAATCAGTTCAACATTTGGCCCCCTCGGATGAAAACTACCCTATTGCTAGGGATTTGATTGCCCGTCGGTACCAGAACGTACGACGTCTGGCGGACAACCATGTTGCCGCCATTTTGAATTTACCCCGCGTTGCCAGCGTGATGCACTTGAGAGTGGCTTTGTTGAATCCGCTGTTGGTTGCCTACAACGCATTGAAAAACTTAAAACTCCCAGTGGAGCAGTGGTCGTTTTTGTTACTGCACATTGTCCTGGGAAAGTTGCCGGACTCTGTTAAGGTCCGTTTTGAGCAGCAGTATGGTGGGGATAGTGCGACTTATCTGCCACCCTTCTCGGACCTCTTGACGTTCCTGGAAGGAGAGAGTAGATTGGCAGATAATTCCTCTCTGGCCGGTCCTATGGGACCCGAACGACCTGTGCCACAGAGTAGATCCCCCACCGGACCCCCCCGTAGGGGGCGTATGGCCCCTCGCGCGCCCGGCCGCTATGCCGCCGTCCAGGAGACCGCCCGCTGCTTGTACTGTCGGGAACCAGGTCACAGCACGACCCGTTGTGATAAGTTCCTCGACCAGCGCGTCCAAGGCCGTCGAGCGATCGCGCGACAACGGACATGGTGCTACTCGTGCTTGGGCCTGCACATGCAGCGCGAATGTACCCAAGCGCACCCATGCCGCTTTTGTAAGGGCAACCACCATCCCCTCCTCTGCATGAACAGCCCAGAGGGCGGCGGAGCGCCGCAGCGCGTCGCTGCAGGATCACCGCGTATGGGTGGGGGTCTCGGACCCCCCGCGGTGTTTGCATCCCGCAGCAGTTCTAGTGGCCACCAGAGTGGCCCCAGACGCTCTCCGCCACGTTTGGACCCTCAAACGGGCGGGGGTCCCAGGGACCCCCCCATGGGAAACCGATCCCCAAGGATGGGGATGAGTTATGCGGGCGTTGCCGGAGGTCGTAGAGGCCCCCCGCGACGTTTTGAGTCTCGCACGGGCGGGGGTCCCACGGACCCCCCCATGGGAAATCGGTCCCCAACTAGGGGGTTCGATTTTGCGAGCGTTCCGGGAGGTCGTAGAAGCCCCCCGCAACGTGTTGAGCCTCGCACAGCCGGGGGTCCCCGGGACCCCCCTTCTGAAAATCGGTCACCGTGCCCCCGCGACTATGGGGCGACGTACACGGTGGATGCTAGGCACCGATTCTCGCCGCCGCTCGCCGAATACCCGCGTTTGGAGCGGCGCCCGCCCCGTCTTCAAGGGGCCGGGAGATATAACCCGCCTGATACCGGGCGAATTGGACGTAGGCAGTATGTGGGAGATTGGGACCCACTGGATCGCTATGAGCGACCCCCTTACCATGGGGGGACGTCTGGGGACCCCACATACTAGCAATCAACGTGTTTACGGTCGATTGTAGCCACCCCTCCAGAGACCGTTTTGTTGCCCACGGCCTATGTGCTTGTCAGGGGATTGAATGGCGACCTTGTGGAAGTTCGCGCCTTGTTGGATTCCGGTGCTCAGGGGTGTGTTGTGTCATCTTGGTTAGTTAGGCGGTTGGGCCTCAAGGTGCACCCCCACACGGAAGGCGTGAGAGGTGTTGGCGATGTGAAAGTCCCCGGGTTGTTAGGGCATGTTGACTTCACATTTACATCACGTAATAAGTCCACGCCAGGCATTAAGACCTCGGCGATTGTGTTGGACACAGTTGTTGGCCGTCAACCTTCAGTTGACTTGGGACCGAGTATGTTGTCTTTGGTGTCTGATTCCCCACTCGCCGATCCAAATTTCTTCCGCCCAGGCCCGATTGATGCTCTCCTTGGAGCCGATGTCCTGGGGCGAGTTTTGTTGACGGGGAAGCGAGTTTTGCAGCCAGATGGCTTGGTAGCTCTGCAGACGACACTCGGTACAGTTGTGATGGGCCCTGCTCGCCGCGTTTTGGATTCCCTTGATGAGGATCGCGGTCTTGTTTTTAATGTGTCTCTCTCCGAAGTGGTGCAGAAGTTTTGGGAGGTTGAGGAACCTCCACCAGCCCCGCGGGTTGACCCAGTAGCGTATGAATGCGAGTTGTATTACCAGAATAACACTGGTCGCCTCCGCTCTGGTCGTTTGATCACCCGTCTCCCCTTTCGTGCCGGCCGACCTCCTCTGGGCGAATCCCGACCGCTAGCGGAACGTAGGCTAGTGGCGATGGAGCGTCGCATGAGCAAGGATCCGGTCTTCCGCCAGAAGTATGTTGAATTCATGCGGGAGTATGAGGAGTTAGGGCACATGTCCGTGAGCGATTTGGATTGGCGCTCCGTTGAGCACTTCTTTTTGCCGCACCACGCCGTTTTGAAATCCGGAAAGATTCGGGTGGTCTTTGACGGTTCGGCTCCCACCTCCACTGGAGCGTCCTTGAACCAGTGTCTGCATGTAGGTCCCAAGCTGCACACGGAGATCTCAGACATTTTGACCAACTTCCGGCGGCACCAAATTGTATTTATGACTGACATCCGGATGATGTTCAGACAAACGGTCATCCATCCAGAGGATAGGAGGTACCAATTGATTTTGTGGAGAGAGAGTCCTAGGGACCCCTTGTTGATTTATGAATTGAATACGAATACGTACGGTTTGGCTTCGAGCCCGTTTGTTGCGATTCGTTCTTTGTTGGAGTTGGCCGAGAAGGAGCGCTTGAGATATCCTCGCGCCTCCGCCATTTTGGCCAGTGACGTCTATGTGGATGACATTTGCACGGGCGCCTCATCTGTCTCAGAGGCGATTGTCCTGAGAGACGAACTCACCGCCCTTTTGAAGTCGGGAGGTTACGAGTTGAGGAAATGGATATCCAACTCGCCTGATGTACTGGTAGGTTTGCCCGAAGAGCACCAGCAGGACCCCCACCTATTCGAGAATGTTGATAATCCCCATGTGGTGACCGTCCTTGGCGTACAGTACAAACCGGTCTCTGACACGTTCACTTATTGTGTGGATTTACGACCACCGAAAGTCTGGACCAAGCGTTTAGTATTGTCTACTGTCGCACGTACCTTTGACCCCAATGGGTGGATTTGCCCCGTGCTGTTTATGGCCAAGTGTTTCTTGCAACGGTTATGGGCTTCGGGTGTGTCGTGGGATGAACCCCTCTCGGACGAGTTACTCCGAGATTGGTCGAGCTTCGTTTCATCCCTCCCCGAGATTAATGAAGTGCATTTGCCGAGGCTATTCCTCCCTTCTGAAAATTGTAAAGTTACTCTTCACGGCTTTTCCGATGCCTCCGAACGTGGATTTGCTGCGGCCGTGTACCTCCGCACCGTTACTGTTGACGGAGTTGCTGCTGTGCATCTGGTGATAGCGAAAAGCAAAGTCGCTCCCCTTCGGACTCGTCATACGATCCCGAGGTTGGAATTGTGCGGAGCTGCCCTCCTAATGCGTTTGTTGAACCACGTATGGCTCACATTAGGTCGATCTATTAAGATACAAGAGGTTTATGCTTGGACGGACAGTCAGGTCGTCCTTTGTTGGTTGAAGGCTCCAGCGCACACCTTGGACGTGTTTGTGGCCAATCGAGTGTCGCAGATTTGTAATTCCGACATCGAGTTGATTTGGAGACACGTGCCGGGAACCATGAATCCCGCGGATTGTGCGTCTCGGGGTTGTGTAGCCCCAACCCTAATTAACCACCCCCTCTGGTGGGGCCCACAGTGGTTGATGCGGCCTGAGTCGGAGTGGCCGCCCTCTCCAGCGTTGTCGAACGTAGCCGTTCCTGATATGCGGGCATGCGTCCTGGAGACTAACCCCGCCGGGGAAAAGGATTTGTTGTTGGATCGGTACAGCTCCTTACAGAAGCTGCTTAGTGTTACCGCTTGGATCAGACGTTTTGCGTACAATTGCAGAAACCCACGCGCGAGGCGTGATTCGTCGGTTCTCACTCCGGACGAGCGTAGGGACGCGCTCTTGTTTTGGGTCCGGAGAGTACAAGCTGATAGTTTTGAGCCCGAGATTGAAATTTTGCGTTTAGGCCGTCGCAAGTTGAAGGGCGCGGTATCGCGATTGAATCCCTTCCTGGACGAGAGTGGGCTTTTGCGAGTCGGCGGAAGACTTCGAAATGCGAACCTGCCGTATGGAGCTCGTCACCCCCTTTTGTTACCTAAAGCCGGACATTTGACTCAACTGATAATAACAGATCGCCATGTGAATGCACAACATGCTGGCTGTAATGCTTTGTTGGCCATTTTGCAGCGTGAATTTTGGATTTTGTCTGCTCGTCGAGCCATTCGCACTGTGGTTTTCCGTTGCCTGCCTTGTTATCGATTGAAGGCCGCGACCATGCAGCCCCAGATGGGTGATTTGCCTGCTGATCGCGTCACGGAATGTAGAGCTTTTGCCGGAGTCGCCACCGACTTGGCCGGTCCCTTTACTGTAAAGGCTTCGAGACTGCGTAATGCTAAAACCTATAAGGCGTACTTGTGCGTGTTTGTGTGTCTGTCCACCAAGGCTGTCCATTTGGAAATTGTCTCGGAATTGTCTACCGAAGCCTTTGTCGCCGCCTTGAGCAGATTTGTTTCCCGTAGAGGACTGCCGACATTGATACGTTCCGATTGTGGTACTAATTATAAGGGAACGTGTAATTATCTTAAGGAAGTAGTTAAGTTTTTTGTTGATAATAAAATAGACATTGGAACCACCCTCTCCCGGCGTGGGATAATCTGGAAGTTTAGCCCTCCAGCATGTCCGACCTGGGGAGGAATTTTTGAAGCTTGTGTAAAGGCTGCCAAGACACACTTGCGTCGCGTGATTGGAGAAACTATTCTCACGTTTGAGGAACTTGATACGGTATTTTGTAAAATTGAGGCCGTCCTCAACTCGCGACCCTTGTGCCCGTTGTCTTCGGACCCGAATGACCTGGAAGCGTTGACCCCAGGTCATTTCTTGATCGGACAGCCCCTTTTGGCGTTGCCTGAGTATCCGATTCAGGATGTAGGATCCCATCGTTTGTCGCGATACCAACTTTTGAAACAGATGTCCCAAAACTTCTGGGCACGTTGGTCGATGGAGTATTTGCATATCCTACAACAGCGCGTGAAGTGGACAGATAAAACCACCCCACCCCAGACTGGCGACCTCGTGTTGATTAAGGATGCTAACCTGCCGCCCCTATGTTGGCGAAGGGGGCGCATTGTTAAACTCTACCCCGGAACTGACGGAGTTCCTCGTTTTGCTGAGGTTTTGGTTCGAGATTCGGTTTTGAAGAGAGCAGTTAGTGGGCTCTCCCGATTACCTGTAGATTGACGTACCGTTCTTAACGGTCCGGGGCGGGGGGATGTTCGGAAAAGATCGACGTTTCTGAACGCGTCTCTAATGTCACGTCAAATTGACATTTGGCTGTCACTTGAAGTTGACAGTGACACTTGATTGAAATTCTTGTGACAAGATGTCGGATTAATTTTGCTGAATTTGTTAAAAATCGCTCGCGTTGAATATGCCTGGCATATCGAATTTGAATTGAATCTTAAATTATCCATGTGATCCCGTTTTGTACGACCAAGGTTTTGACGCCATCCATCGGGCTGGTCGCGGAGTTTTGAAAGAAAGATAATTGTCCACCACGCGCTTTTGTCGGGACTGTAAATCGTAATAAAAGAGGCTCCCCCGTGTGTGTCATTGTGTATCTATTGCTGAAGCGCCCAGTGCCTTGGGAACGCTGTTATTTGTGTTGTGAGTAAGGTGACTAATTGGTAAGGTCTGCAGAAGAAAGGACCCCAGGGGCGCGCGCGCTCCCTTACACCACTTCTGCCTTGGAGACGTTCGACACACAGACCCGTATGTAACCTCACCTTACTTAACATTCTCTCCGCTGTGTATCGCAGTCCAATTGTTCAGTTTACATCCCCGCTGAAACCTAGTTTTTTGTCCGGAGTCTATATTAGTAATACCAGCTTCCACTGCGCTAGCTGATTCCGCGGTATAGGCAGGGGTGTACTGAACAGAGTGAAAGGTTTCGAAATTATCTCAGGAGCGGCGCGAACCCAAGTTGCCAGTTTTAAACCTTTCCAACTTTGAGTTCAGTCATTAACAAATGTCGGTAAGTATTCCGTGCGCTTGGCTGGAGGCGGTAAGGTAGGTGGTATAGTGATAGGCGGAGCGGGTAGCGGTAGCGGTTTTGTTTTTTATCGACATGAAAAGCTTAGGATAAATTTTTAATCAGAGCACAAATTTTTAAGATCGACTCAGAATCGTTAAGTGAACAACTTTCTCCTAGAAACATGGGTCGAAATACGACAAAAACTTTTAAACTTCCCATACTAAATCGATCACGTGATCAGTCCGATTTGTAGAGTCAAAAAATATTGTCAATTTCGACCTATGTTTCGAGAAAGTTGTTCACTTACCGATTCTGAGTCAATCTTCAAAATTTGTACACTGATTAAAAATGTATCCTGTATATTACTAGTATTACTACTACTACGTTAAGCAAATAGGCGAATTTTAAAGCTTTTATCATCAATACCTACACATAATCTTCTAGCGTCAGATTAATAAAAGTAAAAATATCTCAATGCAGAAAATCGATCTAAAGCTGTCAAAATGCTGTCAAATATTTACAAAATTTTAAGTTCCTTATACGGCCAAAAGAGGCGCTCCTCTGGCTTTAATACAAAATAATACCAGAACGATAACCCTTACCATAACGATAGATTTTCATGCTAAGGTTATAATCGGCATAAAGCAACTAACTTACTTACAGTTATTTCAAAGTCCGGTCCAGTGCCATAAGACAAACTTTATTTTAACAGAATGTTTTTCAGTATTTCACCCGCTCAAGTATTCATAATTTCGGATTTAGTGTTGAGCGTAGCGATATTTTTCGATATATATTTTACGATTTTTCGCTTTTGTCAACCACTAGCATATTGTGTAGTAGTAGTTCAACCCGCGTGGTACCCGTTCCGGTCAAAATAACGGTATAAAATATAGCCTATGTCACTCGGGAAGAAAGTAGCTTTGTGCATGTGAAAGGATTGTTAAAATCAGTTTAGTAACTTTTGAGTTAATCTATTACAAACATATAAACAAACAAAAAAAAAAATAACCTAATCTTTCCTCTTCATAATATTTAACCTAAGTATAGATACCAGCGCTACAGGCAACGTATTAACTGCTTTCTCTTCACATTCAATCGTGCTTCTAGCGGCGATAATAATATTATTATGGGAATCGTTAGCTCTCATTCCTTAGGCGGTTCTCACACTGCACCGCGCCCCGTCACGAAGGGCGTGATCAGAGAATTTAATTTTGTATGCAATTGTACATGAAGTTGTAGGTATAGAATACACGCTTAGTCCAACACACTGAAACGGCGACACGGTGCGGGAGCGTGTGCCACTTGCGGAATCTATGGCAACACGCATGAAGGTGCGTGAAGGTGCGGTGCGTTATGGTGCAGTTCGACCGCCTGTGTCCTAAGTATGAGTAATGGCATGGCCTGCTATTATTTCTCGGCTGCTTGCGCCCGAGCGAGATAGAAGATGGCTTTGGTAATGGCAAACTGTATTCGTAATCGAAAGCTATCGCTCTATCTCTGTCATGTCCTTGGACTGCTTTACCGACATGAGTAGTTCATCCGATAGTTTTCGTAAACGTTGATTTTAACTGTTACTATATATGACTGGTAGAGAATGCCTTATGGCATTAAGTCCGCCTTTTGTACCATTTTGTGCAATAACGTTTAAATCAATAAATGAATATATATTATGATGTATGATGTTGGTACTTGAGCTCCATAGTATCGTGCTGGTTTTGGTATGTCTGCGCGGGGCCGTCGTCGTTCAACGGCGTAACACGCGGAGGCGCGTTCGTTGCAATCTGCATGGAGAGGTGATCTGCTCCTCCGTTACCGCGCGCGTGATTTGCAGATCTGTGCTCAGCAGCGGGGCGCGTCGCTAGTGTGAAAACAGCCTTAATGTAACACGACCCTAACTTTTAAGCTTATAGAAACAAAGTTGGCAATAATAAACACGCCTAATTACCATGGCGCTAATTGCATTCCTTCCGAATTTCGTTAGGAGTCGGCTCTCTGTATTGTCACAAAATTACTTTGTAACTTTTGGTCCGCAGATAATATGTGCTCACGTTTTACACACGAGGTGATTTATGATAATTTACATTAACATATTGGCTTGGAAATTTGAGTGACTAGTACGAAATTACAATCTAAGGTGTTCGTTTGAGAATGTATTGTATGCGACTTGTATCGTCCGAAAAGAAGTTAAGTAGTTTGCGTATTTTTCAACCGTTTAACCTTGACTTTACTGCTTTACTTCAATGATAAGAGTTTAAAGACGTTATAGGCGATATCGAACGAAAATGAATAGTAGTCATGCACTAGACGTGAGACGTAAACACTGAATGACTACTTGCTGAAAACATGACACTGAGAAAAAATGTTACAAAGAACAATCATTGTTCTTTGAGTAGTCGCCCGGAAAGCGAAAGGTCTTGGGTTCGAGTCCCATCGGAGCTGGTTGTGAGACGGGTCGATTTTTTCTTAGTACTTCATTTTCCATTTTTCAACAATCATTGTATTAAAAAAAATCAAAAGAGTTTCATAGCAAACCGAAGGCGTAGGAATTTAGCCAGATATTTATTCAAAAATCACAGCCGCTCTTATAATTATATCTGAGGCCCGTTATTTCTTTCTCGAGTCGTGTAATTTGTCACCAACGTTGGCACACCTGTCCCAGACTCAAACAGATCTGCACAAGGCTTAATGACGCTATGGAAAATACCTTTTGTACTTTATCCCGCCATTCAAAATTAGACTCTGTTGTAAACAAGTTAGCGTTGAAAAAGCGACGCGATAAAACTGATTTATCATGTGTTTGGTTTGTGTTTAATTGTGTAAGTGATTTATTGTTGGGATAGTAATAATTATGTTTATTATGGGATTTTAATGGATTTTAAGGCGATGTATTAATTACTAGCGGATCCTCGCGGTTTCACCCGCGTGGTACCCGTTCCCGTGGGAATATCCGGATAAAATTATAGCCTATGTCACTCAGGAAGAATGTAGCTTTCCAAAATGGTGAAAGAATTTTCTAAATCGGTCCAGTAGTTTTGGAGCCTATTCAACAAACAAACAATCAAATCTTTCCTCTTTATAATATTAGTATAGATGAAGAACGTTAAAACTACATTTTTGAGGAGGGGAAGTCTGCGCGAGTCTGCCTGGTAGATCATGGCCCAATCGTCTTATCCATCCACAAGGAACGCCTGAACCCTTGCACAGGAGAGAAACCTTAGGTTAGCTACCACCATCTTGTCTAAGTCTGACGCCATAACAATGATGTTTTCAGCATCATTGAGTTCTGGCAGTTAGTGGTGAGATAGCCAATTAGCCAGTAACTTAGTGATTCAGGATTCCGAGAGTAGTGCTATTCCACCCGGCTTTACCACCACATATCATCAGGATTGATGAAGGCTAAATGCTACCCGTTGTGGATAAAAAAACAAAGTTACTGTGACAGCCCGCGAGAACTTTCTAGTAGGAGAATGAATAAGACAACCGGTTATTTAAAAATACTAAATAAACATAATCTTGAAAATGAAGTATTAGAAAAAAACGACCCGTCTCACAACTAGCTCCGATGGGACTCGAACCCACGCTCTTTCACTGTCCGGGCGACTGCACTAACGACTGAGCTACGGAGTTGTTACGAGAAGCGTCGAGTTTAACCAATACAGCTTTCAACTCTTTATAAAGCTCAAGTCCGGTCTTGTATGGAATATTGCAGTCACCTTTGGGACGGCTCAGCGAAGTACCAACTAGCTGCATTGGACACGATCCAACGCAGAGCTGAGAGGCTAATTGGCGACCCAAAACTGGTGAAGAGCAAATTTCACACCCTAGCTCACCGCCGCAAAGTCGCTTGTCTGTCGGTCTTTTACAGATTATACTTCGGAGAGTGTGCTCAGGAGCTGCATAAGTTCATACCGCCATCCCCCTTCTTCCATCGGACATCCAGACGCACAGCGGGCTACCACCCTTTCTTGGTTGATATTCCACCAAGCGCTACTCAGCATCTTTTATATTGCGCACAGCAAAGGAATGGAACTCCCTCCCTGCGTCTGTATTCCCGAGTACTTATAACCCGACCACATTCAAAGCAAGAGTGAATAGGCACCTTCTGGGTGAGCTCGCTCCATCGTAGATCCTGTTCTAGCCCATGGGCTTGATTGGGATCAAGAGCAAACCCATTAAAATAATAATAAAAAAAACTTCTGACGCGCTGTAAAGTCAGCGTATATTTCATTATAAGTATAATCTTTTATCCTCTTGAAAATTTTTATTCATGCCAAAATTAGACTTGCACTGAACTTGGCCCTCTTTTCACTTGTATGTTTCTGTTGAGATTATTTTTTAACATCAACACCTCAACGAATTTTAATCTTCAAACCATTAACGCTTAAAAATCTTACAAAAGCAAGAAAAGAAACCAATTCTCTCGGTGCAAATTGAAATCTATTGAATCGATGGTTCGAAAAGAAATCAAAAGAAATAATGTTGGTATTTATTATTAACAACGACTGAGATCTCTTTTGTTATTTTAGATTACGAATAGATTTACTTATTTATTTTTTAAATTTTCTATTGAGCTTCGCACTTAGATTGGTATAAGCAGGGCTTCTCGTTAGGCATTTACTTGGCGAAACTACCTACGTAGAAAACCAAATTCTACTATGGTACATATCTATATATATGTCGCAGGGATATGAGGATAGGGATATCATGAAATCACGGAAGATGTGAAATGGACTTATTTACGACGTCTTCTTCCTAAACAAGTTCAGTGATATGTCATTTCACTAAACTAAATCTAGTGAAATGAAGAATGACTGAAGTAATAACAGTAAGCTCACGGCTGCAGGTGACAGGTATGAGCGAGTTTGTATCGGAAGTCCTGTAGAACACGTGATAGGTTAGAAATTTAATTTCGTGGTTATTTTTTTTTGTGCAAACGATCCATAAGTTGAATCACAAAAAAAAAATAACCACGAAATTTAATTTCTAACCTACCACGTGCTCTACAGGACTTCGGAGGCAAACTTTCACCTCTGAAATCCACTTTTCTGACATTTCACTAGATTTAGTCTAGTGAAATGACATATCACTGAACTTGTTTAGGAAGAAGACGTCGTTAATAAGTCTATTCCACATCTTCCGTGATTTCGTGATATCCCTAGGGATTTCGTGAAATCCCTGATTTCCTCATATCCCTGCGACATATATATGAAAAAACTTAAAAAAATATTTTGTTTAATTTCGCTATAACGCCGCATTTCCACCTGCAAGTAAACTTCTGCGATAAATGTCCGACAGGTCTGTCCGACAGCAACTTGCTAGTGTAAACTACGTAGCAATTACACTCGCGACAGCTTGCCAGTATGATATGTCAACGATTTTGCAAGAACTCACGCAAGACTTCCGCAAGTTTACTTGCAGGTGGAAACGCGGCCTTACACAGAAACTGCAACATCGTGAAAAACCTTGCACTTTCACCGCACACTCAGTGTGACACACTTAGTGGTGGGCCACTCTGGAGCGACCGCGGGGCGCGGAGGCGACCTGCGGATCCGCAGGACGCGCGAACACGTTACTATTCCCTCCGCCGGTCGCGGCGACCGCCGGACGCGCCAGTGTGGCCCCTCCCGTCCGTCTCAATATATTGGTTTTTCCCGCTCAACGCGGACGCAAGACGCGCCGCTCCAGTGTGGCCCACGACTTACACATTCACGTACTATGCGATTATTATAAGAATAGGACTGTCAAAACGGCCCTATTTGTTTGCGTTTCGCTTCCACTTCAGGGTGTAGGATGTGCAAGAAAAGGAACAAAGATCAAAAATGCCGTTTGACAGTCCTATTCTTATTATATGATAAAAACAAATAATTGAATAATATGTTGTGTTGCTACTTTGCCGTAGGAAAAACATTCTGTAATGGTTATTGTATGTGTGAAATAAAAATAAAAAAGTATTTAAGGAACAGCTGATAACGGGGTGATAAAAAAAATTATATAAGGTAATTTTACATACACCCAGACCCAAGGAACTATTGAAAAGTTCGTTTCAATATTTACCTGACCGCGAATCATGGAATTTTAAATTAAAAAAAAGTCGAACCCAGGACCTCTAGAGACAGCGGCACCTTAAAAAACCGGTGAGTACGCTACTCGACCACGGAGGTCGTCAAATAGTGTTCAAAGTCATTATTTGTTTATGTATATATTTAGTTCGTATTTGATTTCATAGATAGCGTTTTACCGTTCTGAATCTCGCTATGGTTTTGTTTGCCGATTACATAGTATCTGGCAATTTGAAATTTGAACACACACACTCTTCAGAAGCTAGAAACATTTGTTTTATTTGTAAATAGTCATCACCAACAAGTTTTTCAGCTCGATATTCTTGGGAGACTTAACATTGGTCCTTATAGTTTCTCACTATATAAAAACAAGCCTAATGTCTAATGGATTAACATTTGAAATACACACCTTTCCCGTAATTTAATTAAAATAATCCGCCAAGCCCATCTAATGTTTATGCTTTCAAGCTAATGACTTAATCGTGTTTGTTTAAGACCATACAAATTGGAAATGTCACGATAATCCTCACTGGCTAAGATGTAGGTTCGAGTCCTGCAACACAATGTTTTTTAACTGACTTCAAAAAAAAGGAGGTTCTCTGTTTGACCGGTAATGTATGTATGTATGTTTTCCCGCGATTATCTCGCGTTTGGATGAACAGATTTTGATGCGGTTTTCAGGAAAGTATTTGTTGCATTTAGGAGAAGGCTTAAGTAAGTTTATTAACCGACTTCAAAAAAGGAGTTTCATCATGATGCACTTAAAAGTGTGAAATAAAAATTATTACTTATTGTAAAAAAATAGAACCGTATAAAAAAAAAAATGCCATCAAAATTACAAAATATAATATTGTATTCACACTAAATAACGTAAGTACTTTGAAAGCGGTTCTATTTTTGTAATTTTATGGTTCTGTTCATTAATACAGAACCCTTCATCTACATCATCATTAGTCATTAAATGTCCCCACTGCTGGGACACAGGCCTTCCTTATGGATGAATAAGATAGCCTGTTCCTCAGTGGTTGAGGATTCCGGGAGTTGTGCGCTTTCACCTTCAGCATCAGGTGTGATGAAGGCTAAGTGCTACCCGTTGTGTAAAAAAAAACAAAAAACTTAACTTTTATTGTTATTTGTTATACGTTACGTTTGGTGTAGCAATAAATAATATATCTAACGATCTATCTCATCTATACTAATATTATAAAGAGGAAATATTTGATTGTTTGTTTGTTTGTTTGCATCGAATAGGCTCCGAAACTATTGGACCGATTTAGAAAATTCATTGACCACTAGAAAGATACATTCTTCCAGAGTGACATAGGCTATATTTTATCCCGATATTCCCACGAGAACGGGTACCACGCGCGTAAAACCGCGAGGATCCGCCAGTTCTCTTTAATTGTAAACTAAAGAAATAAAGCCTTCTAAAACGTTTTCCTTTGTCGAAATCAATAGTACCCACCACTTGACTCCATTATTCTTGCCCAATTTGAACATCACTAGTTCGCATTGAATTTCAAGCACAACAGAATGTACAATAAAATATAAAGGCGCTTGCACACAATCAAACCCTCCGCCGCCGCACGGTACCATTACAATAACAAAAACGATAAATCAAAACGACCTCAAAATTCAATTAGTGTAGGGTTAACGGCTCTCCGCAGGGCTGTGCGCTAATATACTGATCTTGTAATAAAATAGGTTTGGATACGGTTTGTGTAGAATCTCGCGTTAAGAGTTGGAATATGGTGTGACTGCATAGGTAAAAAAATATAATAGGTCTTTACCTGGTTTCATAGCGGAAATACACGAAATTCACTTTTGCCTTTCAATTATGATGAAGCAACCAAATTGAACAATGTAAACGTAAAAGTGAATCATTCAATGTCAATTTGCGCCTGTATTTCTGCGCCTTTCAGTCAAAGTGAATCAATTTGGTTGAACCGTGTAATATTAGCATTAGCGCGCTCGGCCTGCGATAGTTGAGGTTAAGCAACTTTCGTTATGGTCGGTCACGAGACGGGTGACCAAAATTTGACTATATTTACCGCCTCTGTGGTCTAGTGGTTCATACCACCGATTTCAGACCAAGAGGTCTCGGGTTCGATTCCCGGTGGGGGTACATATTGTATTCGGTTTGGTTGGTGGTAGGACTTGTTCTTAGTCCGCCTGGCTTGCTACCACCATCTTATCTAAGTCTGACGCCATAACAAGATGTTTTCAGCATAAGTGTGTTGCGGCAGTTAAGAGATAAGATAGCCAGTTCCTCAGTGATTGAGGATTCCGGGAGTAGGTAGTACGCTTCCACCTTCAGCCTTATCACCACTTATCATCAGGTCAGGTGTGATGAAGGCTAAGTGCTACCCCGTTGGATAAAAAATAATAATAAAAATATCGAGCTTTTCCATGCGTCGGAAGGCACACTAAAGCCGTTGGTTCCGGCTGTCGTTAAAACTAACCTACCCATTGTGCCCTCGTAATGGGTCATGCATGGCTTATTTTTCTTATTCATCCATAAGAAAAGCCCAAACGGGAATCAAAACCGGGACTTCAGGGATAGGTGGCAGCTTGAAAACCGTACGTACGCCATCGGTCATCATCATCATTGATTTAATCGTATCGAAATACAAATAAATTAACGTTAAAACACATCACAGCAAATCTGTCTGATGATTCTGTATCAATTTATTTAAATATAGCCCAAATATCCCCCAATATACTTCCATTTGATATCCCCGAAGTTTAATAGCGAGGCAATAAAAAACTCGTTTATATAATTCGAATCATTGTTCTAAGCTCAGTGATTCTCAAAGATTAATCTGAACCCTTCAAATTCGGGTGAATGAGTGATTTTATTGTGTTATTGTAATTACCTCATCTCGAAATACTGGTGTTGCTTACCTGGAAACAAAATGATTTAGAATTAATTAGGGAATAATAAATTATGGTCTTTATTGTATGTCTGTCGATGATAAATTAATCCCAAATCCAATTGACAATATTGATAAATGGAATATTAGAAAAAATCTACCTATCAGTAAAGATGCTGCGATATTTTCTAA
Source organism: Crambus lathoniellus (assembly GCA_949710035.1). Lineage (NCBI taxonomy): Eukaryota > Metazoa > Arthropoda > Insecta > Lepidoptera > Crambidae > Crambus > Crambus lathoniellus. The sequence goes on along the minus strand of OX453318.1, from coordinate 2,911,297 downwards.
ATATTAGTGAGTTTTTGAAGAAATCAAAAAAGTAATTAAGTTTTGAAGTACCTATTAGAAAAAATCAACCAGCTCCCATGGGACTCAAACCCACGACCTTTCACTATCCGGGCGAATGCTCCACCCACGTAGTGGTTAGCTGGTTGTGAGAATAGGTAGGTAATTCATTTTCAACAATAAAAATGCATTGTGAATACAAAAAAGTAAAATGTTTCATGTAAAGTTTCGGTTCAAGCTTCAAAGTTCTTTACTGTATAATCTATAAAAATAACGCGAGTTTATTTATCTTCCATAAATTATATTAATACTAGTATAGTATTATATTATCTGTGATATTAAGTAAAAACATTCTTCTATATCATACAAGTACAATACCCGCAAACAAATCTTACAATTTCTCATCCTCCAAACCCGTGTGTATGCTTCTACCTTCACGATACATTTCTGTAGATTTATCAACAAAATAAGCCGCAGCCATAGAGGAACAAAATGAGAAATACCAGGGAGACATCAATTCAGAGAGATATTTAAATGGCGAATGTTATCGTCTTATCTTGGTAAGAATGCAAATGGCGGCGGAAAGGGAGAATTAAATCTTTTACACCTCTGATTAATAACTGTTGAGGTATTTGTTTAAGGAAGGATTTGTGGTGGGGTTGGTATTTACTTTATTTTGTGCCTACAGGTAGAATAAATAAGAGCCTTTCTATAGTGAAAAGGGCATGGATTGAATTGTTTTGCAGTGTGAAACGGTTGAAAAATGAGAGTCTGTACAGGGTGCCTACCATCAACTCTTATTGCGGTTTTGTTTAGGACCTAAACTGATCTGCTTCGCTTATTCGTACCACGACAGCTTAATATCAATGACAGCGATTCAGTGATCATTCAATGACATTTCACAGCTGCTAAGCTGTCATGTAGTCTTATTTGACTTATAACTCGGCCAAGCTAACATGACACCTGCAGGTTATACCCGTCCCTCTCACTCTACGGGCATGACAGAATCGAGTGAAAGAGACGGGTAGAAGAAATAAGGACACAAATCGTTCGGTCATTCACATTTAGCAATTCATTTGCGATCCAGTTTTTAGAAGGTCGTTGTACGAAAGAAAGCAATTCATTTTAGGAACCTATTCTGCATCGCGCTATTTTTGAATCGCTGTCTTAAAGTTGATGGTAGGCACCCTGGCCTTTTCTCTATAACGTTAAATCATCACTATCTTTAGATATTATAATATCCTAGCTGCGAGGGCATTGGAGTCTCCTTATGGTTAGAAAATGAGTAGGTAGTAAATTATTCGAATGTGATATATGACACACATGAGTTGGTGATTTTATAATAAGTAGTTACAATCAAACTGACAAAAATACATGATTGTGAAAAACGAAATATATGTAGCTTACTTCCGCAAAAAACACAATATGCAAGATGCACCGCCCGCCCGCCCGCAAAAATTGCACATGCACACCACGAAAACACCAGTGCACAATACCTGCATCTAGCAAGACAGCAATACACCTTGCAGCGTCACCGATTAGACTACTCTACACGTGTTTCGCCCCAACCCGGGGCATCCTCAGGAGATAGTTCGTGCTAGTTCGTGCGAAAAACCAACACGTGTTGGTTTTTCGCACGAACTAGCACGATAACTATCAAATTCTAAAAATACATGAAGTTTCGGTTTTACTATTCGAATAAGAACAAGTTATGGTACGAGTACTTTTAAGTCATAGAGTTTTTTTAATTTCAGCTTATCGCTAAAACACTTAAGTTATTTAATAAATAGACATAGAAAGCTTTTTGTTTGATCATAATGTTTGTGAAAGTAAATAAAAACAACTGTTTTCGTGACTCGGCATTTCTAAAGATTGAATAACACGAATTTGCGTAGTCACCAGCAGTCATTTAGCAATATCTTAAATTTGCGAAACCAATACTTGAAAATAAAGTTTTATTTATATAGAACGTGACGTCACGTCAAAAAAAATTATATAACATAAAGTTGCTCAGATTTTGTATGGGAAAAGGATTTCTTTCACGAACCCTCAAAATAATAACTTTTTAAGAACGCTTAATGATCCTCAGTCTACATGGGTGAATATTTTATGCGGAAATTGATTTAAATAAAGGTGAAATGTATCCTCCTCCATTTCAAAATTTGGAAGTCGGTTAAAAGAATTGGTTTGTGGCCTGCGACGCGTCAGTCTCCCATACGAACGTAATACCAAAATAATTTAAAATATAAGTTTAATTACTATACTTGTGATGTTATTTGGATTAAGACAGTATATCTGGTTTTAAAAATCCAAAATATCTACCCAATAAAAAAATAATGCCAATTACATTTTTACATTTTTTATGGATATTAAGTATGTATTTACAAACAAAAAGTATTTAAGTATAATATATTTATCCGTTATCAAGATATCCATGATACAGTTTCATAATGAAATTAAAGTAGGCTTAGATAATTGGTGTGAATGTCAGAAATTATTTATTTATTTATTAATACAAAACCGTAATTCTCATTTACTTTTAATTGGTAAGTAAGTATTATCGATTATTTTTTTAAACCCTAGATAAATACTGTCCTAATCCAAATACCATCACAAGTACAGAAAATAATGCTCTAATTCCAAATCATTTTGGTATTACGTTTGTATGGGAGACTGACGCGTCGCAGAAATCAACTTGCAACTGTTTCAAACGTGAACTAAGTACTATTTTATTATTACAAGCTTTTTATTAACTTGCCATGTTAGTTAGTTAGTTAGTATGTTAGTTAGTGGGGGACACATCTTGCATGCTTAATTTGACCTACTTCCCAGTGTCCGATGGAGTTGAAATTTTGTATACAGGTTTGATTCAGATGACAATATAATATTAAAGTACAGTCAGCAAAAAAGCTTGTCATAAAAATGAAATTTTCACTAAAAACTTATTTATATGTTAGTTTTGAATTAGGTTGGAGAAGAACACGATCACTCGAATAAAGCGGTTATTTTATTGTTCCGCCTACGATCAAAGTTTTTGACGATAAGTACTTATTGACGTGACGTTCTATGTGAATACCACTTTATTAAGAGATGTACAGGCTTTAATCTTGGGTCCATTAATCTTCATGAAGTTTTTTGAAAGGCTTAGCGCTGAAAAAGTACGATCATTCTGTAATTTAGTCTTTTATGCAAACTTAAACAAATAAACATTAATAATATCGTTACTTTAATGCAATGAAAAGTGTTATTTTGTTCGAGATTGCTTTTATGCAGTAATAATTCATGCTGAGTACAATAAATTACTAATGAAACAGTTAAATTACATAAAATATAATTCTTATCTAGCTTAAGGCGAGGATTCCCGACCGAAATAGGCACGCTAACGCTTGCTCGGTACACTTCATGCGAACGCAGCGGCAGCCGGCAGTGAACTGTGAACTCGCGAGCGCCCCGCGAATCGAAAATCACTTAAAATTCAATTAAAAATTAACTAATAAAAATCTAAAATTATGACGGCCGGAATCCCTCGGCTAATCAAAGACAATAATTTTCGTATATTTTTCATTAACTAAAACCAAGTATACTGCAAGTAATACGATATTTGGATTACGATTAGACGGATGTTTGGGATTTTATTTGACACAGTAAAATATCACCAATCAAAAAAAAAACGGCCGTAAGCACTAGATAAATAACTGTAAAATAACATATATTTTTTCCAAGTTTTAAGTACTTGTGATTTGTGAGTAGGTAATCCATAATTTTAAAACCCCAATTTTGGGGAATCGGCGCCTTAACAAATTTATTAATTTCCTACGTGCATGGAATCAAAAGTAAATTTTCTTGTAATACTTATAAGTATTTAACTGATTACAGTAAAAGAGTACAAAATGCTTATAAGTACTGATAGTTTAAAGGTGCGGGTGTCAAACCGCAACTGCAAGCGACATGACGCCGCGCCATACTAGTTTCTACAGTGCAACAAGCTTTTCTGTTCCGGTGACAGTCGTGACAGAGGAGCCACTTGCAATACGAAATTAGCTGTCAAAATGGACTGTCGTATGAAAACTGTTTAGTTCCAAAGATAATCACCGGAACAGAAAAGATTGGCGCACTATAGTTGATGTTTCTTTGTTTTGACGCTCGGTTCGTACCGATACCTATTTAATAAGATGCACAACATTTCGTTAAAATCTGTCGTGTCAGTACTCTTTTTGTGAAATGCAAAAAAGTAGATAATAAGAAATAAATAAATTTCTTACAATTACACCAATTATCCAGCTCATAAGTAGAAACTATGTTATGAAAACTAGATAATGGACAAATATATACTTTTATACTTTTTCTTGTAAATACATACTTAATATACATAGAAAACAGCCAGAAGAAAGGTTCTAGAATGACGATGCAGCGAAGGACAGCCCCCCACAAGGTGGACCGATGACCAGTTGCAGGAAGAATAGCCTACAGCGGCTCTTTGTGGCGTTCAAAGGAGGACGCCTATGTTCAGTAGTGGACTCAGAATGGCTGATGATGATGATGATGATGACTATATTATTTAAGTAGTAGTAGTATTATTAGCTAAACCGTCATCAGACCAATTGGCTATTGACTTTGACAATTGACTGTTGTTGAAATGTAGATATTTAATTATGACATTTAGAAATATAACATTATTGAATAGCAAATGTGAACATAGAAATTCAATCTGTATTATAACAAGCGAATTATGAGCTACTTAATTGTGACTCTAGCTATCTCTTTCTAAAACGAAATTTTCTATGGCGAGAGTATGGCGCTCTAGAAATGTGACGTCACATTTCGATAGTGCTCTCCTTGTCTAATTAGAAAGATTGATGCTCTATGTCGCGGAAAGTATGCAAGATATTTGAAAATAAATAAGTACCTATGTTGTGTTGCTACTAATTCAATAAACATTTTAAGTCAATAATTTTTTTTTTGTCAAGTACCCAATTTAAATGTACGGGTGTGAAACCTGGACACTGACGTTAAAAAAGAGAATAAGCTCTTAGTAGCAGAGCGAAAGATTCTACGAAGGATTCTGGGACCAACAAGAGGAGAGGACGGGGAGTGAAGGCATAGACACAAGCTGGAGATAGAAGAGCTGGTAGCCAAACCAAACATCATCGGAGAAATAAAAGCTGCCCGACTTCGCTGGCTTGGTCACGTTGAAAATATTGGTGAGGATCGTGCTGCAAGAAGAACATATCTTGGGAAACCAACTGGACGTCGCCCGGTGGGTCGTGCGAGGTATCGCTGGAAAGACGAAGTCGCCAAAGATCTGAAAGAGCTTGACGTGCCCAACTGGTCCAACCTGGTACAAAAGAGGAGAGAATGGCACACTTTGTTGTCGGAGGCCAAGATCGACTTTGGGTCGCTGAGCCAGCGAAGTAAGTAAGTAATATTAGCAGGGGGGTGTCACTCCGCAGTTTAGGTACGTTCGGCCGGCGCGCCTGCCGGGCAGGCGTATGGCAGAAGGATGCCGCTCGGCTCGTACGCTCCACGTTCGCGCGTAGAACGATCGATCATTTCTGTGATTTTTGTGCACCGAACAATGATTACTAAACGTTCTTATAATCCGTATATAAGATACTGTTGTGTTTACAGGTGTCTTAATAAAAGAAATAACAAAAGAAACAACAAAACCGAACTCGCAAGTTGCTCGCAACCCTAACCAGCGAGCGAGCTGTTTGAGACATTCATAGAAATAGAATCGCTCGCGCGTAGATATTGGGTACAGTTTTGCTTGCATGCGCGAACTCTAGGTTATTATAACAATAGGCAAGCGATGACAAAGCAACCGGAATTGTACTTTATTTCCACGCAGAAAGATTTATTTTTATTTGAATGAGCTTGCAGAATGAGTCTTCTGTGCCTTAGCACTATTATTTATTCTGTGATATTAGCTACTAACAAGTTTTCACACACAAGTACGAACACCAACCAAATTATCTCAAGAGGCTAACATTTTATTTTATTTACCCGTACTACTTTAATCTAAGCCCTGGCTTTAGTCAAGGAATCCGCTCGAATTATACAAAACCCTTGTCTGGTAGCCAGCGAAATACCTAATTACTAATTACCTCTCCATCAGGAATGTAATTAATTTAAGCGGGACGTCCGCTCGTGCCGTGTTTGGTGCAAGTCTAAGGAGGTCCATACAAAACACAAGAAAAAAAAACATTCAGACGACTTGAGAACCTCCACCTTTCTTGAAATCGGTTAATAAAACTACAAAACACTAGAAACAAGTGAGAAGTATTTGATTTAATCAGGCGTCAACCGGCTTGTGCAAAAAAGAAATATTTTATTTCCCTCCGGTTCATAAGGTCTTAATACCGAAACACATGAATGTCTAAATGATAAATTCTCAAAAACACCTTATCCCAAAATGCCTGAAATCCGAAATTACTTAATTTTACTTCCGCAAAAACACAACACGATCTGAGGATGCCCCGGGTTGGGGCGAAACACGTGTAGAGTTGCCTAATCGGTGTAGTGCAAGGTGTGTTGCTGCCTTGCTATCTGCAGCTATAGGTATTGTGCACTGATAGTTTCGTAGTGTAGTATCGTTTCGTAGGCGGGCAGGCGGTGCATCTTGCATGTTCTGTTTTTTGAGGAAGTAAGCTACATAATTATATTATTTTCTTCACAATAAGTTAGAAGTAGCAAGTAGGTGACACACTACATACATTTTAACTGTTTTTTATTCACAGCGGGGACGCACCTTTATCAGTCCTGATTCCTGAAGTTAAGCGAAGATAAAGCTGAAGGTGAAAGCGCATTAGGTACTCCTTTTCTCAATCACTGAGGAACTGGCTATATTATCTCTAACTGCCGAAACACAGAAATGCTGAAAACATCGTTGTTATGGCAAGGCCTACCACCAACCAAACCGAATTCAATAATGTACCCCCACTGGGATTGTGGTGAATACAGATAGTTTGTGTTGCTCGTCTAGGTGTCTATTTATTTATAATCACTAGCTTTCCGTGGACTACACGACGTTATCACGCGGGAATATGACATTTTTCCGGGATTAAAAGTAGCCTCTGTTCCTTTCCAGGCTCCAAAGTATCCGTGTCCCAAATTTCAGCCAATTTCGTTTAGCCGTTTTGGCGTGATTGAGTAACGACCATCTAAACTTTCACATTTATAATATTAGTAGGATAATTAAAAAAGTTATCAAATCTGTAATTCAGCTTTAATAATGCATGAGGGATATTCTTATCGCGTTTGAGTATCGTCCATAGTCAGCTGTCATTTATATATTCTCCTGCCACTGTAGATAAATAAATAAATAACTTTTTACAATCACACCAAATATCTAAGCCCATGTAAATTTCATTAAGAAAAAAATGCTTAAAACTACGTATATAGAGCCTGACTCTAAGATAGATCCGGAATTGAAACGCTCCCGCTTATAACTTAGCCCAAACCTAGTTCCACAGGCGTCGGTACGCAAAAACGCTGGCCGCCTCATCCTAGAAATTAATGCCCCGCGCTCCAACACGTGGACGACGGCGTTATGCGAGACGGAGTCATCAGTTGATGCCACTAGTCCGCTGCAAACAATCAATTTATTAGTCTTGGTCTAAGATCAAGATCTCACTATTTGAGGCAGGCATTTATAATGTCCTCACTGCTGGGACAAAGGCGGTCCTTATGGATGAATAAGGAGAATGAAACATGCAACAGTATCAATATGGATCGATGAATGTCAGACTGCAAATTCATCAGGGATAACGGCAGCAACAATTTAATGTGTCTTTCGAAGTCCTCTGATTTTCGAAGGGCACATAACCTCGAGAAGAAAGTGATTGGTCGATATTGCAAAAGGTCTTCAATTACCAATCACCAAAATCATCGACCAATTGCGAAAACTGCTCCGTCAATGAGCTTTTCTTAGTTAAACTAAACATTAGTAATAATTAAAACTTTACCTACCAACTAAATAAAAGTATTTACTTAGCTACACATGTCACTTCATTATGTCTCAGACTAGTCGACACATAAGTAGCTCAAAACTTTTAAATTAACTGCAATTAAGTGGACACAGACTACTAAAATAGACTAAAAACTTTCAGTCCAACTAACAGAAACTCATTCTTTTAACAGTTTAATTATTTGCCCCTTATTATCCGCTCGGAACGAAACAAAGAACAACATTGCAACTTCTTTCAATGTTTCGTTTAAGAAAAATAAATGCAATCTTTTTTCGACAAAAGACGAACTTTTTCTTACGTGACCTTTTCTTCCGCAAAAATTTAATTAGTTGCTTGGTTCCTTTTGGTTGGGAGCGGACCAATTGCTTAGGATTAATGGAGTGCGCTACAGGGTGGAGATGTTAATATCGGCTCGATAGTGTATACCGTAGTAATTTTGTTATTTGAATGTTTATGTATCTTTAGTACGAGTATATTGAACTCGATGGCTAAGTGGTTGGCTTATATATTTTCATGTTTAAAGATCTAAACAAATTTTGATATATGGAATTTGTTATTAACGAATAAGCTAGAAACTTAAGCAGTTTTGTTTCGGTTATCAGAACTAAATTTGGGATTACAAATATATTTACTCCTATAAATAACAACAAACAGAAACAATGTTAATGTTAATAACATTCATTTGTTTTTACTTTTATGCATTCACAATGCAATTTTTATTATTGAAAATGAAGTTTTAAAGCGAATCCTCTAGCCACTGAGCTATTTGTTTTAAGCGACTCTACAGCTCAGTGATAAGAGCTTTCGCCTGGACAGTGAAAAGTCGTAGGTTCGAATCCCATCGGAGCTAGTTGCGAGACGGTCGATTATTTCTAAAATACTTCATTCCCATCAAACCCCGCCATTTTCAAAGAGATTACAGTTGTCGATTATTATGATTAGTTACGCAATAATATGAAAAATAAAATACAAAACATATACAAATAGTAAATCGCATAATTAAAACAATTTCTGTCAATTAAGTAAAGCTTAACTTTCGACATTTATTGGAAGGGTTGGAATTTTCAAAACAAACAAGACCATTTGTTTCAATTAAAAGTGAACAACACCGTTCACTAGCCTAAGCTAAAACGGGATAACCCATTTTAATAACTGTTTGCTGACGTCATTCCCAGACTTATAATAGCCAATAAACATTGTAAATGGTTACCTCCGTGGCCGAGTGGTGTACGCACCAGTTTTCAAAGTGGGTCTATTTCCGGTTTTCCGGTAAAGATTGAAAACGAACTTTTCAGTATTTCCTCGGGTGTATATGGTAAAACCTGTCGTTTTTTTTTCAATTTCAATAATGTGAGTTATTTAAATTTATACTTTTTTGCATTCACAATGCAATTTTTATAATTGAAAATTTACGAGACGGGTAAGTTGTGAGACGGGTAGATTTTTTCAAAAATACTTCATTTTCCATTTTTCAATAATGTGCTCAAGCTACTATTGTTTGGTATTGGAACAATGTATGTGATCGTGTCCAATATTTAATTATTTATTATTTAATTACGGATTATTTTTATATGGGAAAAACCCTAAAATCGCAAAAAAAACAGCAATTTTATACACATTACCAAAATTCAATACAAACATTGTGTGAAAAATCCGAGTTTTTTTTTCTCATTCATCGTTGTTTCCATTCAAAGGTTGTTCGTTATAATGTCCTTTAAAATTTTGAGGTTTTTATTAAAGAACTAGCGGATCCTCGCGGTTTCAGCCGCGTGGTACCCGTTCCCGTTGGAATATCGGGATAAAATATAGCCCATGTCACTCGGAAAGAATGTAGCTTTCTAATGATGAAAGAATTTTCTAAATCGGCCCAGTAGTTTCGGTGCCTATTCGATGCAAACAAACAAAGAAACAAATCTTTCCTCTTTATAATATTAGAATAAACTAGCGCTGCGCTCGCGACTTCGTTTACGTTGACCCCCTTTTTACCTCATTAGGGCGGGAATTTCCAAATATCCTCTTTTACTGCTCCTCTACACTCGCCAAGGAACATACATGCTAAATTCTGTGTGTTGTATGTCAGTCATTCAGTAACGAAAGAGTTTTATATTATACTAGCGGCCGCCCGCGGTTTCACCCGCGTGAAATATTGGGATAAAAAGTAGCCTTAGTTACTCCTTATTACATCAGCTACATGCCAGTGAAAGTCCCGTCAAAATCGGTCCAGCCGTTTCAGAGATTAGCCGGAACAAACAGACAGACAGACAGATAAACAGACAGACAGACAGACAAAAATTGTAAAAAATGATATTTTAGTATATGTACCATTAAATATAATCATATATGCATGTAGTAAAAAGGGGTTATTTTAATATTAAAAACAGACACTCCAATTTTATTTATTTGTATAGAATAGATATAGATTGGGGCTCCCAGTTTTACCCGCGCGGTACCCGTTCCCATAGGAATAATGGGATAAAAAATATCCTCTGTTGCTCAGGAAGAGTGTAGCTTCCTAATGGTGTAAGAATTTTTAAAATCAGTCCGGTAGTTTTTTTTTATTTATCCATTACAAACAATTAGTAACTTAAATCTTTCCTCTTTTACAAGCTTTTTATTAACTTGCTTTGTTAGTTAGTTAGTATGTTAGTTAGTTAGTGGAGGACAAATCTTGCAAGCTTAATTTGACCCAATTCCCAGTGTCCAATGGAGCTGAAATTATGTATATGTATATAGGTTTGGTCTAAATGACAATACAATATTTAAGTACAGTAAGCAAAAAAGCTTGTCATAAAAATGAAATTTTCACTAAAAACTTATTTATTATTAGTATAGATTAGTGTAGATAAATAAAAAATAACGTAAACACGACAGCACCGTAAACCTAGGAAACCAGACCGTAAGTAATAATTTACCAGCTTGAATAACAAAGTGGTCCAGTAACTCTAACTGGCACGTCTAATTGCTTCCACTAAATCTAATTCTGAAATTAATAATTTTCTAATAAGTTTCTCAATTGACGTTTCTAAATGTACTTCTCGCGGGAAAATTACTTTTCGCTTTCGCTTGGAGTAGTGATGGATAACTCTCTGTTACAAGCGCGTTAAAAAAGCTTAGTTTGCTGTTTAGAATAAATATAAGAAAAAATATAAGAGACTTTGATATGATTCCGATATACGAGTATAATCATTATGTTAAGTAAAAAATAATTAGATAAGCAAAAAGATCCAATATAATTAAATAGCCTCTTCCATTGTATTACGGATACAAAAATGAATATAGTTAAGAACAAATCCAGACACGAAAAAAACAAACCAAATTATTATTTAGATGTTCCAAAACTAATGTAGGCCCTGTACTTACATCGCAAGTCCCATTGGGAGCAATGCTATGCTAAGAAGTTAGTTCTGCTGCTTTTTATACTTGGTACACCGTGAATATAATATAAATAAAATTCTGTAAAACCTCTTTTCGCTTATCTTAGCTCCCAATGGAACTAATGGGCTACTACTACAACACATTATCGTACGAAGTTCGTTCGGCGGGCGGTAAATAATACCTAGTGTACCTGAAACTTGTATCAACTTGCCCCCACCCCTGGTTCAAGGGTTAGGCGCTCTCTTGTAAGTCTGTTTATCCGTTCTTTATTAACATAATATCTTAAAGAAATAAACTTTGAGCAAGATATGTAGATGGTGTTATTAAAGTTATAGTCAGGCATCTATGTAACTAATATAACTACACATGTATTGTCTGCACCTGGGCATTACAAGTTGATTCTACGGCTGTATGAATTTGATCGACGACAGAAGTTACAACATTGTAGTCCATTTGATGGCAGTAAAATCGAACAACGAACATCGTCCGAAGAAATAATAAAAATATTCATAGTAACCCCTCCGCGCATTAGGGAATAAAAAACGACCACAGTCTCAATCAACTTTTACTATAAAAATATCGTGACTACCAGGACAGCATAAAACAGAAAAGTTTCTTTACTTCTTTGTCTCAAGTCTGGGACTATTTCAGTGGGAAAATATACTAACAAAAAAGGCTGTTGTCAGTCCTTTCAGTTGAAGGCGCCGAGGGACGCTTACCTTGACAATGACGGATGTTGAGATTTTCGTGTTGTTTAAAACAAAAGACAGTATTCTTTGGGGTTCAATGATAATTATTTGTTTAAAAGAAAGCTAAGAGGTATTGTTGGGTTTATTCTGTTTTTATATTGTATAGAGTCGGCGAAATGGAAGTGAACAATAATGGCATAGAAAGTTGATTTAAGGGGTGTAATTTAATATTGTTGTTTTTACGAATAATGTTGAAGTCATCACTTGACAATTTTTGCGTATTCTTTTTAAAGAACAATTTAAACGGTGTATCGTGCGGTACACGATTCGTAACCAAGGGGTTACACAAGAAGTTACAACAAAATATATATACTATTATACATATAATTCTTCTGATAGCCTATTTAATAACTTTGACCTTTTTTTGTAATTTTTTTTGAGTTTCGAGTCGGTTCACCTTGGATGGGGCCTGCCCACGAAACGTCGTCCGGTTCGCGATCGCCATTCGAGAACCTTTCTGCCCCAACGGCTGCGTCCGTTGTCGGTCGCTTTAGTTTACCTGCGGATCTCATCATTTCTGATTCGATCAAGCAATTTTATGATTTAATTTATTTTAATTTTATTCTATTCTAATTTAATCATTAAAAAAATGATTAGATGTCTTATCTTAAAATTAGTACCACTTCGGGGTAAGCCACATATAAGTATACTAACCTACTATGAGAACTACAAGTGTCCCAAACACAGCCCACTTGCCCAGCGCTGGGCCGCGACGATAAACAAATCAGATCCCCTGCAACCCTTCGGGAGCGGCATGTTTACGTTCTGTGATCATGATGGATTACTGGGACCCTTTCACTCAAGACGAGTAAGGAATGGATGCGGCATGGGTTAAGACGGGACACATTAATAAAAACAAACAATATATTCCTTGTTATTTTAATTTTTAGATTTTTGCATTCACAATGCAATTTTTAATATAGAAAAATGGAAAATGAAGTATTTAGAAAAAATCGACCCGTCTCACAACTAGCTCCGATTGGGACTCGAACCCACGACCTTTCGCTTTCCGGGCGACTGCTCTAACCACTGAGCTACGGAGTCGTTACGAGAAGCGTCGAATTTATCCAATACTTCTTACTCGCTGTATAGTCAGCGTTAATTTCATCAATGTGGAGATATTACTACCCTCACTTAACGCTGACTATACAGCGAGTAAGAAGTATTGGATAAATTCGACGCTTCTCGTAACGACTCCGTAGCTCAGTGGTTAGAGCAGTCGCCCGGAAAGCGAAAGGTCGTGGGTTCGAGTCCCATCGGAGCTAGTTGTGAGACGGGTCGATTTTTTCTAAATACTTCATTTTCCATTTTTCAATATATTCCTTCTTATGAAATATCAATTTAGTTGGATGCTTAATTGAGAAGTGGAAAACAGAGCATGTTTGCCTTTAATTGTGCAATAAACGTAAATATTAATGCTAAGCTTATAAATGTAGTATGGTCTTTTTAAGGCGATACTCGGAAAAATTATGCTAAAGCGAGATAGCAATGAGAAAACGACGCGCGCGGGAGCGAGACCGACTTTGCCGATTACGCAAAAAAAACACAAAATCACTTCGTATTCAAAAACTATAGCGAGTTTAAAAAAATGCTTCTATACGATCCTAAATATTATTGGTGTCCACTAATTAAACCAATTTTCAATAGTATATGTATCCCATTTAAGAATAATCTTGATATTTCTTATTTTTTAGAGGTATTTTCGATAGTAAAAAGAGTCGAGCCAAAATCATAAAATCGTGTTTCTGAAACTATACGATTCTAGATAAAGGTATGCAGAAATATATATTATTACCTTATTACCAGATTTGTAAAAACTGTAACCGTCCTATAGTTTTAAATCAAAAAGTCCATACTTTTTCCGTGTAGCGCCTTAATTCACATAATATTTTTTTTGCATAATCTTCAATTGCTACAAAAAAATGAAAATGTCCTGACGCACTTCAAAAAATTGCCTGCAACCTTTATCCACGCAATGGTGTGATTCTGTTCCGAATATTATTTTGTCACTTCCCCTTTTTTCGCATTCAAACACGAATCTTTACGTCAAATTTATATATGATTCGTGTGATCAAATTTAATAGAATATACCTTTAGATGACGCCACTGTCGCCACTGCAGTAAATAGAATCAAGCTTTACTTGTACTTTTACAATATGTATTTGTATAATCTTTTCCATAGCAACTGTTAAACTTAATGTGCTACCTTATTATTATTTCTTTTCACATAATACGTAATAACACATTCACTTAAATTTATTAAAATAATAAAAAAAAACACTCTTTGCACGCTAGAAAAAAGAAAGGCAGTACGAGAAAACATAAAAAGCAGCCCTAAAAGTCTTTTCCAGGCAAATTTTAAAGTGTAAAATAAATACTTTAGCATCACACACACCACGAACTAGTCTTGTCTTCGTGCGTTTTTAATGAATGTCATGTGTTATTATGAGTTTTTTGTTTGTGTGTGTCGCTAATAAATGTTATTCCATAAAGTTTATGGAATAATAAAATAATGTCATTCGTTAAAGTGGCAGTGGGCGGGACACATGGCGCGGAGAACCGATGGCCGTTGGAGCAGAAAGGTTCTCGAATGGCGACCGTGAACCGGACGACGTTCCGCAGGCAAGCCCCGGAAGGTGGACCGACGATCTAGTCAAGGTCGCGGGAAGCCGCTGGATGCGGGCAGCGCCGGACCGATAGTTGTGGAAATCCTTGGTGGAGGCCTATGCCCAGCAGTGGGCGTCGTTCGGCTGAAATGCGACATCCATTTCCTCTTTATTCCACGTCGCTCGCACCGTCAGTTGGGACCGAGCAACCCTTTGATGAATGTGCTTTTGCCATTTTATTCCATTTTTTCATCAAATTGGTTATCTTTCTTGTACGGAAACTCGTATCAATACTGCGTATCAGTACTCGTATCATTATTATTGCGTCGGTTGTTTATTTGGCTTATCTGACAAGTTTTGAAAGTTTGATGTGTTTGTGTTTGGAGGGTTTAGGGATTCATCAATATTGTTACCATATCTCATATGTATGTATGTATGGGTTATGGGGGCCGTAAGGTAATTTGCTTTGATCCTAGTTTCCAATCTGTGTTTCCCATGCTGTTTGTTTTGTGTTTTATGTAAGTAGAATCACTTTCATTTTGAAGAATAAAACAAGAAGTGAAACTTAAGTTTGTTTTTTATGAAGTAATTCTGCAATTTTTGTTCATAATTTATTCTATGTTGCTTAAATTTTGTTCTGCTTGCACTTTTCTGCTAATACAACGTCATTTTGTCTACCAAAGTTTTAATAAACTGTTAAATCATCAAAGTTGCGCTTCACAAAATCTGAGAAAATAAAGTTTTAAAATAAATTTTGGTCAGAGCATAGGACCGGATCTCCGGAGGCGCGGGTTCGAATCCCGCCTGAAAGCTACTCATAGAGCTCGTGGTCGTCGTTTTAGTTAATTTTTGTTTTAGTTGCCCGTCTAGTGCGCCTTTGGGAATACAAAAGTTTTCTATATTAAAATATTGTAACAGTCTCCAGCGACGCTTAAGGAACATTTGATTCTGACAGGGTCTCACATCCATCTTGTGAAGTTCTTATAGGTTCCAGATTTCTTTGTATAGTTAAAAGCTTCTAAGTTTACACTTTGTTGCTTACATAGTTTAGCTTGTATGCTCTAATGTACTTTAAATTGAGTTTTTTTTTATCCACAACGGTGTAGCACTTAGCCTTTACTACACCTGATGTTAAGTGGTGATAAGGCTGAAGGTGGAAGCGCACTACTCCCGGAATCCTTAATCACTGAGGAACTGGTTATCTTATCTCTAACTGCCGGAACACAATAATGCTGAAAACATTATTGTTATTGCGTCAGGCTTAGATAAGATTGTAGTAGCTAGCCAGGCGGACTAAGAACTAGTCCTACCACCAACCAAACCGAATACAATATGTACCTACCCCCACTGGGAATCGAATTCGGGACCTCTTGATCTGAAATCAGTGGTGTGAACCACTAGACCACAGAGGTGGGCTTGTAGTTGCTTAGCAGCTTATCGCTTTTGATTTTGCTATTAAAGCGACTAAGCAACTTTCTTCATTGTCGGCCCCGGAATGGAATACCAATCTTACTAAACCCCTGAAAAATCTAAAGTAAATACCTATATGTTGTAGACCTTAATAAACTCTTATAACGAAAATTGGTTCAGTCATTTTTGAGATATAACACATTTTCAAAAACCACAAATATATCTTTGTCTTTCATACAAATACTATGAAAAACAAAGTTATTGTTTGCTAGAGAAAAATGGTAGTGGTATTTTGGCTAGGTGTATGTAATCGGTACGCTAAGTGGGTACGGAACCCTTCATGAGCGAGTTCGACTCACGCTTGGCTGACTTTTTATAAAAGCTCTCGTGAAATTTACCATGAAATTTTAATATCGTATCAATATGTTCTGATATCGATATTTACGTTTATTACTATTAAAAGATCGCCTGAATTCGGTAGGAAACTTTTAGTAGATTGATCTTGTTGTTTCACTTAAAACCAAACCAGCAAAGAGTTTCAATTTAATCAGCTAAAACGCAGCAAGTTAAATTTAAAAGCTTCCTCAGGGTTCGAGTTCTGAGCCCGCATCCGAGTGAAGTATGCAACAAAAGCGCTTCAATTCTATGTACTACAATGTATTTCTGAATAGTACAAGAGATGTGTCCAGTTTGTAGCACAGACAGGGGTATATCAAGCAAAGCAATACATTACAAAAACCGTACGTCTTAAGAGGAAAAATAATACGATAACGGTTACCATGACGACAGTTTTTCGTGCTAGGGCTACTGCTATATATCTTTACTAATATTATAAAGAGGAAATGTTTGTTTGTTTGTATCGAATAGGCTCCGAAGCTATTAGACATATTAAGAAAAACCTTTACCATTAGAAGGCTACATTTTTCCCGAGTAACATAGGCTATATTTTATCCCGATATTTCCACGGGAACGGGTACCACGCGGGTAAGCCGCGAGGATCCGCTAGTTTTACATTAACCTGTGGCGTATTGTAACCCATACGACTTGTAACCTCTATCTTGTGTTCCTTACCTCGACAGCTGACTCTCACAACTCGCATTCTAGCACTATGAACCTTGCAATAAGGTCTATTTTGCCCCAATACAGTTGTATTTACTATACATTAGTCGAGCCTGATTGCCTGTCAATGTTGATGGATGGTGCTCCCGTTTCGGATGGTCATTTGTCCGACGGTTGTCGGCAGCACCGCTGCTGTTGTGGTGGAGGGAAATATGTTTGATATTCTATTGATGGCTGAAATAATTGCTGTTTAATTTCCTATAAAGAGTTCAACTTGAGGACTAGAAAGCGGGCTTATGAAACAAATATATTATAAACTAGTTTTCCGCCCGCGGCTTCGCCCGCGTGGACTACACGACGTTATCCCGCAGGAATGTGACATTTTTCCGGGATAAAAAGTAGCCTATGTTCCTCTCCAGGCTACAAAGTATCTGTGTTCCAAATTTCAGCCAAATCCGTTCAGCCGTTTTGGCGTGATTGAGTAACAAACATCCAAACATCCAAACATCCAAACTTTCACATTTATAATATTAGTAGGATATTTGTTACACTTAAACGCTGTGACCAAATAAGACTCACTATTAGCAGGCCTGTTTCACTCCCCGTGTCGGCTCGAAATCATACCTACGCGCGGCGGCAACGCCGGCGGTGCAAATCCATAGAAATGAGGTACGCAAAAGAGCTAGAATATATGCGATAGAAAGAGATGCAACGAGTGGCCGTTCGTAATTTGCAGCGTACAAGCTGAATTCTACTTTATTGCGTTATAGTTAGAGTTGCTATTTATTTAAATGACTTAGCGGAGTGCACTATCTGTTACATTGTAACTATTTAGTAATCTGTGCTATTAGTAAGCACTGTAAAGGTGTGTGTGTTGGTATACTAAGGTAAAGTTGGGATTGAGAGGAGGCTCTATCCTCCTGTCCGGCCGCCTGTCGAGTTTTCGAGGTCTGGGGGCAGGGCAGGGGTTAGAACCGCCCAGCCCTAACGCGAAGCCTACTAGGCTTGGCGGGAGGGCTGGGCGGCTAGAGACAGGCCTATGTTTGACTGAGTCCAACATGCCGTTTGCGGCATACGAAAAGACTATATTTAATAAACAAAAAAAGGGTAAAGTTGGTTACACTTTAGATGTGTAGCCGGTAACGTAGCAGATACGATATCGAGTGTGAATAGTGGTTAAAACAATATTATCATTAATCATTAAATCAAGGGCCAATTAGCCGAGTCACAAAACATTAAGTTATTAATAGGACTAGAAAAATTAATTAGAATGCGAGAAAATAATAAAATAACAATGATGAATAAAAATGCCACTTTGAGCCTCCTTAGGAGACCCATAGTAAAATACCACTTCTCGCTTCCATTGGTCATTACTGGCAACACACAATGGTTAAAGACTTTTGTCTTGAGACATTGAGGGCATGCGACATTAGTATCTGTAAAACTATATCAAGAACAAGGCATCTTCTTATTTTCTCAATACACTTTTGAATCCTCAGCAGGTCGGTAAATTAATTACAAAACCAATCGCTTAGATTAAAATGGCTCCCAGCTAAACTTTGTTCTCTTACTAAGTTACTATGTACATCCGGTCAAGTCATTTCTTATCCCAATTCGAAAGTTACAAGGACGCGGCTCAAAGTCATACATCACTGGGCTTAATCACTTTTATAGATTAATCGTTTGTACGAGAGCAAAATGGAAGTGAATTAATTACTTAAAGTAGTTCCAGTAACTTCCCAAATGCTCCTCTGATCGAGTTTAAAATAGGGAATTTATTAATGGAATCTTAGTAATTACGATACTTAGTTTACGATCGAAAATGAAGTATTAGAAAAAAACGCCCGTCTCACAAACTAAAGTACGTTTTATAATTCGCTGCAAAACAAAAAGAAAACAGTATTACCATATTAAAACTCTATATTCACATTCTGTACATTTCTTTATTTGTGAACGACATTGCCGTTAATTTAAAACATGCTTTGACTGGATAGATATTTGTTTAACATTATTAATAAAAGTAAAAAAATGGAAATTATTCTTACGTAAACAACAAAATAATTTTTCGAAGAGATGTTGGTTGGATATTTTTTTCACGTACTGGCAACACGCAGGCACAAAATATTTGTGACGCAGAGGTGACAAACCTACTTTAACATGTGTGTGATTATTTAATTGATTTTGATTTTTATTTAGTTTACCTTACGAAGGCTTCTATCTGCTTCGCGTACACTGCTCTTTTACATTATTTCGTAGATTTCTTGTTGTTTCTGTTATAGTTTTTTTAAGTTTGAACCGTTGTGACTTGTTACTATTGTGCCTCTACTATTACTATCTAACCCATTTTGCATTATCTTATGCGCTTTAACCCAAGATATAGTTCTTATAAGTAGATTTTACCAAAATCTGTAAAACTAAAATCTCACAATAAATTTGCTTTAAAAGAGACATGAAGAAAAAGGTTTACGTCACCCTGTTGCCAAACTCAAATGTGAAAGTGTCATTTTTTTTGCACCGAATTATAAAACGTACTTTAGTAGCTCCGATCCGATCGAACCCACAACCTTTCACTCTCCGGGTGACTGCTCCACAGTAAAAGGTCGTAGGTTCGAGTCCCATCGGAGCTAGTTATGAGACACGTCATTTTACTTTCCAATACTTCATCTTTTAATAATAAAAATTGCATTGTGAATGCAAAAGACAGTTCAAGTAATTTTTAGTTTACGATTGTTTTTAATCACTTATCGCACCGGCCACCGACCACCACTTTACTGCAAAACACCGCCACCGACGTATTTCCAGTAGTTTTCATACACTTTATATGAACTCGCCGCCCACTGTTGACGCTGGTGGTCACCACATGCTACAAATCGTCGCCACTGCTTTTTGTGGCCGCCATACCAGCCACTTAATTACGTTGGCACAAGTGATGGGTTAAAAAGTAGTGGCCACCGATCGCAATTTTTTCATATGTATGTCGCAGGGATATGAGGAAATCAGAGATTTCAAGAAATCCCTAGGGATACCACGAAATCACGGAAGATGTGGAATCATCTTATTTACGACGTCTTCTTTCTAAACAAGTTCAGTGATATGTCGTTTCGCTAAACTAAAACTAGTGAAATGTCAAAAAGGTGGATTTCAGAGGTGTGGGTTTGTCTCGGAAGTCCTGTAGAACACGTGATAGGTTAGAAATTTAAGGCGATCGCGAAGCGCAGTGAAGCGATCGCCTTAAATTTCGTGGTTATTTTTTTTGTGAAAACAATCTATAAGTAGTTTCACAAAAAAAAAACCACGAGATTTAAGGCGATCGTTTCGCTGCGCTACGCGATTGTCTATTTCTAACCTATCACGTGTTCTACAGGACTTCCGATACAAACTCGCTCATACCTGTCACCTGCAGCCGTGAGCTTACTGTTATTACATCAGCCATTCTTCATTTCACTAGATTTAGTTTAGTGAAATGATATATCACTGAACTTGTTTGGGAAGAAGACGTCGTAAATAAGACTATTCCACATCTTCCGTGATTTCGTGATATCCCTAGGGATTTCGTGAAATCTCTGATTTCCTCATATCCCTGTAACATATATAAATCTAGACAGGCATTTGAACATCATGTTTTTTATTAACATGTGGTCTAAGATGTTGCATGCTTGCCCAGGAGATGCCTGTTCACTCTTGCCTTGAAAAGATTTCTTCAAGGCAAGAGTGAACAGTCAAGGTTGTTTATCGGGGAACAAATAGGCAGGCAACGCATTCCATTCCTTAGCTGTTCGCATAAGAAACGAAACGGCGAAGCGTTTAGTGCGGACAGGTGGAGTGTCAACAACGTAAGGGTGATAAGCTAGCCTGTGTCTCGTTCCGCAATGGTGGAAAGGGGCTAGGGGAACAAGGTCGTGCAGCTCTCTCGCACACTCCTCAAAGTGTATTCTATAAAAAACCGATAGACACGCAACTTTGCGACGGTGACTAAGGCTCTGAAGTTCCGCCGTAGCCAACGCTGAGTTTCCAATGAGCTTCCTGGCACGGTTTTCGTTTTTCTTCTTGTACCTTCTACCGACCACAAGTGTCTGTTGCACGCTTGAGCTACCTTTGAAGACACTTCCAGGTTTCAGGTAGCAGCGTTTGTGGCAGTCGAGTGTGTCTCGTGTGCCGCCACGCTAAGGGTCATTCTTGGTGTTTTGTTACTAGAATGATTAAGTAAAAGTCCAGAAATTGGCTCTTAAGATAGCGCCAAAGGTTTAAAAATTAGAGTAATTGATCAGTCGAGTCCATTTGCCACTTGAATGAAATACTCACTTAGGCTTTGAAAGAAAGAAAGAAGAAAGAAAACTCATTTATTTGGGACATCACAAAAATACATCAAAAAAAACAAAAAACACAAAAAGCATAGTATGTCTCAAAACGGTCCCGACTCAGCATAATGCTTGGCTTGTGACCAGCGCTGATCTTCCGTCGGAACCGTCTTGGCTTTGCTTATGGGAGTCGCGTCTTATAGTCAAGATTGAATAAGGACAATCAAATGCAAATAAAAAAAATTCAACCTACTCTTCAGCTTTGTTTTTAACCGACTTCAAAAATTGAAAAGGAGGAGGTTATCTATTCGTCGCGTATATTTTTTTTTATATGTATGTTATCAAAATAATTTTCAATATAATGAACAATAAATGTCAAAGACAACTTTTACGGCATTTTGTAAGAAAAACCATCACATAAATCTAATTTTCTATTTATTAAGAAACAACGGAAAATACGATACTCATCTTAATACTTTTACAATACTTTGTACAAAAACTCAACTCTTATTTGGATAACATTAACTTTCCACGAAGAGTAAATGAAATATGACTTTGTAAACAGGATCAACCCGACGAACTCCCAGAGGAATGCGCCCCGCAACCAAGGAAGTCCCAACGTAACTTTATGGAAGAGACTGAGATGAAGCCAAGTAAAAGAACTATACCTTCGTCAAGCCGCAAGTATAAATGGTACCTATCACACACCAGAATCTTTCATACATAATTATTCTTTAACTAGCTTTCCGCCCGCGGTTTCGCCCGTCTTCACGATGTTATCCCGCAGGAATGTGATATTTTTTCGGGATAAAAAGTAGCCTATGTTCTCTTCAGTGTGATTGAGTAACAAACATCCAAACATCTAAACTTTCACATTTATAATATTAGTAGGATAGGATAAATAAGTTCTATATGTTGAACTACTTTACTCCAAATTTAATGCAAGTGAAGTCGCGAGCAAAGACAAGTTTAATATTTTTCTGATTCGCAGTGAGAAAAATGGACGCGTAAAGTAATTTCCTAATATTGGACTGGACTGAATATTCTGTATATCTAAATACGGTCGTCTTTCTTGGGGAATGTCAGGGCAGTATACTGTATAGGATAACAATTTGTACGCATTGCAGGATGCCTTGGATGAGAGCCAGATTCCGAACCTAGCAAGAACATGAATGGATGGACAAAAATTCGAGGCGGAAAATCTTCTTGCAGAATAGTTAACATTTTCCTTAATAAGGTTGGAATGTGGTGTGAATGCATAATCACGCTATTCTTTTAAGTGGGTTAAACATTTTGGTTGGTGGAAAGACTTGTTTAAGTCCGCCTGGGTAGCTATCACCATCACATTTAAGTCTAATACCGATTTTTGGCATTCTTGTGTTCCGGCAGTTAGAGATAAGATAGCTAGTTCCTTAGTAGTTTAGGATTCCGGGAGTAGTGCCCTTCAATCAGGTGTGATGAAGGCTAAGTAACATAAAAAACCTAAATAATTACAGTTAAATCCATATACAAGTAAGAATAAAATGCGCGTTAGTTATCCGTAAAAAGTTCTGTTATTTTATTCAAACCCTAGCGGATCCTAGCGGTTTTACCCACGTGGTACCAGTTGCCGTCGGAATATCGGGATAAAATATAGCCTATGTCACTCGGGAAGAATGTCGCTTTGTAATGGTAATATTTTTTTTTCTAAATCGGTTAAGTAGTTTCGGAGCTTATTCAATTCAAACAAACAAACAATCAAACCTTTCCTCTTTATAATATTAGTATAGATTATATTATGATATAGGGTGTTTCTTTAAAGATCGGACATACTTCAGGGGGTGAAATTAAGTACCCATTAATACAAACAACTTTTACAACGGGACCAAGTGCGATATCGCGAAAAAAAAACTCGGCAGCGTCATACAAAAGTGCCACACCGAATGGGTCAAAATGTATTGAACAGCTGTTTTTTTTTACAATATGGCACTTGGTCCCATAGTGAAAATTGTTTCTATTGATGGGTACTTTCACCCCCTGAAGTTCTTTAAACAAACACCCTGTATAAGTGTAGAAAAATCTGTTCTTTAGATCAATATTTTGTCCCAGGTGCTGGTAAAACTCACGACTGCTAGAAGGTACGATCACTACTAAATGCACCATCAACCCACTCTAAAATCTCTAAAGTAACTTACGCAACTTTGATTATTTTTAGCAATATTGCGTAACTAAGAATATTGAGTATCCTCTAGGAATCTTTTAATACTTATCTCTTTGATTGGCCACCCGAGAAAGGTTGAACTTTTGTTAATTATGAAGGTACAACCCGTGGATTAAATTAAATATACCCGAAATTTATTTTCAGCTGCCTGGCAAGGCGTTTCAAAGGGGCGTATACATGTGTTACTTTAGCGGAAAAGATTCTCGTTCGATTTTTTTTATTTTATACTTTGTATTGACGTTAACATTTTTATTTTTTCCGTTACAATTTTATTACAATTCGTTTTGCTTTTCTGTTAAAGTAATACAATTTAATTACCTACTTGATCCCGTGACCAAATACCAAGCAAAAGTGCCAAAACATCAGAGAAAAGAGTCCGTTTACACTTAATTTTACCGACTACTCTTAATGAAATAATAGATGCTCGACTCAATTTCTCTAAAGGATAGAATAAGAAACGAAGTTATCAGAAAGAGAACCAAAGTCACCGACATAGCTCAAAGAATAAGCAAGCTAAAGTGGCAGTGGGCTGGCCACATCACTCGAAGAACCGACGGCCGTTGGGGCAAACGAGTTTCGGAGTGGAGACCGCGTTTAGGCAAACTTGGCGTAGGGCGCCCTGCTGCTAGGTGGAGCGACGACCTGCGAAAGATGGCAGGCGGGGGCTGTCTGCGAAGAGCTGAAGACCGTGTTCAGTGGCGTTAATTAGGAGAGGCCTATGTCCAGCAGTGGACGAAAACGGGCTGATGATGATGATGATGATGTTATAGGTACTTGCTTTTTTCTGCATGCGTTAAGTGGTGTGTTTCGATATTATATGTTTATGTTTCTTTCTTTCTATTTAGCTTACACACAGAATCTCTCAAGGAGCTTTTAGATGTTAAGTTTTTCTCCGCTAGTTTAGATACATATTTATCTTGGTTTTAAATCTGGCAATAGACTGACACTTAATTCTAAAAAGTAATATTCAATGTCCGCCTCTTAAATTCAAAATTAATTGGCAAAATTTCTGACCCCGCTTTTGTTTTCAGAAAACATACTCTTTCTTACATAATCATATGAGCATAAAATTAAAAACCCCCATAATCCAACCAAACAAAGTTCAATTAACATTTAACGCCATAAAGATGTCATTGCCCACGGACCCATATCAAACTTTCCCAATTAACCCCACGAAAAACTTAAGAAAAATAAATTCCTCCATACCGTAAATTTCTCGGATACGATAACTGTTCTTGACACGTGTGACTCCTTAATGTGAGGTGTTAAGGTCGAAAATGGCTTGCAGGTTTTCTTCCAAAGTAGGATTCTTGGGAAAGTTTCGTGTATTATTTTATACCTTAAAAGGTTTTGATTTATGGCTGGAGGAGGGCGTCGGAATAGTTTTTTTGTGAAAGAATGGTTGAGAAAGATAATGTATTAGAGTGAAATGAAGCATGATTCTGAGTTATGTCGCCTACGGCTTGTTAAAGTAAATGCTGAATGGAAAATGGTTCTCTGGACACGGGCGATAGCTCGGGGTGTTACCTTGCGACTCCTTGCCTGAAGCTTTGATTTTCTTTTCACATGAAATATTACACATTGTTGTAAAATTTGTGTTCAGGTAGTTCATTCAAGCTGTACCTTTATATTATTCTGTGGCAGTGCCGCCCGCGCATCCGACTTCGGGCGCTTGGGTCGCGCGATTAAATGAATCATATTATAGTGATAATTATATTTCAATAACAACAATAAACTAAAAATGGATGTTTTTTGTGCCATATTAAATTGAATTTATTTAATATAAAACTGTCATTTAGAAACGCTTACTCTCATTTTCCACCAAATTGCGTACCTGACATGTAGCCGATTCTCAGGCAATCGAGAAAAGTTCACTTTTTTATGCTCGAAATTCAAATATAACACAGTTTGTGTATTGTCAGAATTTCACAATCGAAAAAGTTGGATCGAAAACCAGTCAAACGCAACGAGTGGTACGGACCAATCGATGTTCGCATACGAACTTAGCTGTCAAAAGAAATTTGTTGACATGTGGAACAGATTAGTTTGTTTGAAACGTTCTAACTTTTCAATAGAAACCACAAACAAAATGTTCGACATACGAATTACCACACTGAAAAAGTTCGAATGCCTGAGAATCGGGCCCCTGATCTTTTATATAAACTTTTAAGTACCATCTCTATCTATGTACACTGTGGTTTGCAATAAACTATTGACTATTGAGACCGTGTCGCGTCGCCAACATCCGAATTTTATCTTTACCCGCAGATGACGCTTTGTCAAACCATTCAAGTTCGAAATGAAAATAATGCAACCATTGCAAATAAACCTACGCTAACAAAAATTATTTTTATAAAAAAATAAAACCGCCTTCAAAAAAATCACATCAAAAAAGTAAGAAATAATCTCTCACCAAATAAATAACGTAAGTACTTTGAAGTCGGGCGTGAAACATGTACAATTTTTTGTTGTTTTTGTCAAAACCCGCCCGACTTCAAAGTTCTTACGTTATTTATTTGGTGAGGGATTATTTCTTACTTTTTTGATGTGATTTTTTTGAAGGCGGTTTTATTTTTTTATAAAAATAATTTTTATTTCACTCTTTTTAGTGCATCGTGCAGGCAATTTACGTGTATTCTGGTAAATAGGTATGTGATCAAACTGAAAACCTCCTTTTTTGAAGTCGGTTAAAATACCTTGAGGTATCCCCTTTTTAACAAAACAAGAATCATCTAAATCGGTTTATAAACAAAGGAGTTATGCCTAAAGATACGTATTAAATTCACATAAAGTGGTAACGAAAACGACAGTATTTTCAAGATTTCCTGAAAACTACAGAACCGATTTCAAAATTTCAAAAAATGGGACCAACTTGGAAACCAACCTGATGTAATAACGTTTGAACCATTTCAATCGGTTCAGCCGTCTTCGAGTAATCGGTGGACATACACAAAAAAAAAAAAAAAAAACATACATACAGACGAATAGAGAACCTTCTCCTTTTTGATTTAGAAGTCGGTTAAAAATGGGACCAACTTGGAAACCAACCTTATGTTATAACGTTTTAACCATTTCAATCGGTCCATCCGTCTTCGAGTAATCGGCGGACATACACAAAAAAAAAACTACATACATACAGACGAATAGAGAACCTCCTCCTTTTTGATTTAGAAGTCGGTTAAAAATAAGTACGTGGCGATATGTTAAATAAGTCGTTTGAATAACCACTAAGCCCGTATTCTAAAAGTGGTTAAGTGGAGATCTCTTCTCAAGTACGTTAGAAAGGGATGCAAATACATGCAACAAATACATTCATCCCTTGCTAACTATACTTAAGAAGAGATCAGGGTCCCGATCGCGGTATTTCTATGACGCATTAGTCAAGTGTATGTGCAGTTGAAGTGCAGTTGATGTGCAAAACCGGTGATAATCTTTGGAACTAAAACAGATTTCATACGACAGTCTATTTTGACAGCTAATTTCGTATTGCAAGTGGTTCCTCTGTCACGGATGTCACCGGATCAGACAGGATTGTAGGACTATACAGTGCGACAACATTTTCTGTTCCGGTGATAATCTTTGGAACTAAAACAGTTTTCATACGACAGTCTATTTTGACAGCTAATTTCGTATCGCAAGTGGTTCCTCTGTCACAGATGTCACCGGATCAGACAGGATTGAAGGACTATAGGTTTGCGTGACGTGTTCGTCGTTATGTCATTACGGCAATACGAAGTCAAATGACAATACCCATGGCCCGCTATTATTTCTCGGCTGCTTGCGCTCAGTGAGATAGAAGATGGCTTTGCAATACCCAAACGCGATGAAGACATAGAATTACGGCGATTGGCCCGCACGTTTTAGAATACGGGACTAGTCTTTCACCTGAAGTGTTTATCTATCTATCTATCTACAGTCGTCAAATTTCTTTGTTTTACCGACAACGGGTTATAAAATTAGCCTTCACCAATCTGATGTTAAGTGAAGATAGGCCTGAAGGTGGAAGCGCACTATACTCACGGAATCCTCAACTACTGAAAAACTGGGCTATCTTATCTCTAACTGCCGGTACACAATACTGATGAAAACTTCAAGGTGGTTCGATTAGCTCAGTAGCGCCACCAATGGAAATAAATCATTTACGATTTATCAAGGGCTTAGAATAAAAGTTTCGGTTATTTTGCGCAAATAGAAGAGTAAAGTGTCTCTCTCTCTCTCTCTAAAGTGCAATTTTTAAGTATTTTTTCATGGCCTCAAAAATGAGCATTAAGTTATGGATTTCGATATTGCTAAATGAGGCCACTTTTGGCACTTTCTCACGACTTATTGCATAAGTTTGAGTTCTTGAAAGTATATTTATAAAATGCATTTTACTCTTTTATTTGCGCAAAATAACCGAAACTTTTAATGTAAGCCTTTAATAAAATGTAATTGATTTATTTCCATTGGTGGCGTTACTGAGCGCATCGAACCACCTTAAGGTGTCAAACTTAGATAAAATGGTGGTAGCTAGCCAGGCGGACAAGTCCTACCACAAACCAAACCGAACACAAAATGTACCCTACTAAGAACCAAACCGCCTCTGTAGTCTAGTGGTTCACACCACCGATTTCAGACCCAGAGATCCCGAGTTCGATTCCCAGTAGGAATACATATTGTATTCGGTTTGGTTGGTGGTAGGACTTTTTCTTAGTCCGCCTGGCTAGCTACCACCATCTTATCTAAGTCTGACGACATAACAATGATGTTTACGGCATTTTTGTGTTCCGGCAGTGAATACGATAGCCAGTTCCTAAGTGATTGATGATTCCGGGAGTAGTGCGCTTCCACCTTCTGCCTTATCACCACTTAACATCAGGTGTGATAAAGTCTAAGTGCTACACCGTTGTTGATAAAAAAAATCCCGGAACTTTTGGATCTGATACCAATGGTGCGTACCTACTACCTACTAGAACACATGCGATCAAAACTATCTACACTACAGAAAGTGCCATCCTTATACAAACCAACAAACTTAGTAAACTCTTCAAACAGTAACATCAATAAGTGGGAAATGCTCCTGTCACTCCCACCACAGACCTATTCGATTAATAGACAATTTGACACAAATTCGATATCAATATCGAATGGGACACAAAATCAATAGTAATATCGGGTGGCTTGCAAATATTTTGCTAAACCCCAGCAATGGTTGAATATTTATTCAACCGTTTCTCGAATCTCTCTTTGTCGCAAGGAGTTGTGAATAATTTAACCAACCTGGGGCCGTACCGGCGAACGCTCCGAACTTCGGAAATCTGGCGGGCTTCAAATTAAAACAGATAATCATCATGTCAGCCGAACGACGCCCACTTCTGGGCATAGGCCTCCCCCAAGGATCTCCACAACGATCGGTCCTGCGCTGCCCGCATCCAGCGGCTTCCCGCGATCTTGACCAGATCGTCGGTTCACCTTGTAGGGGGCTGCCCACGGAACGTCGTCCGGTACGAGGTCGCCATTCGAGAACCTTTCCGCCCCAACGGCCATCGGTTCTCCGCGCTAAGTGTCCCGCCCACTGCCACTTCAATGATGCAATCCTTCGAGCGATGTCGGTTGTTTTAGTCCTCCTGCGGATCTGATTCGATCGAGCATGGAAATACCAAGCATCGCTCTCTCCATTGCTCGCTTTGAGCCTTCTTATGAGACCCATAGTAAAAGACCACGTCTCACTTCCATAGGTCATTACTGGCAACACGCACTGGTCAAAGACTTCCGTCTTGAGACATCTAAAAACAGATTAAATCGAGCTCCAACCAGGCAAAAATGGCAAACAACGATTCATGATGTCCGATACATCGATATCTTCCAAATAACTTCGGCAAATAGTACATTAGGAAATTACGTAGGTACTTCGATATAACTGTTTTAAGTTGAAGCCCGGCAGATTTCCGAAGTTCGGGAAGTTTGCCGGTAGCCCAGGGTGCCTACCATCAACTCTTATTGCGGTTTTGTTTAGGAACCTAAACTGATCTGCTTCGCTTATTCGTACCACGACAGCTTAATATCAATGACAGCGATTCAGTGATCATTCAATGACATTTCACAGCCGCTGAGCTGTCATCAACTCTTATTTGACTTATAACTCGGCAAAGTTAACATGACACCTGCAGGTTATACCCGTCCATTTCACTCTCCTGGTATGACAGAATCGAGGGAAAGAGACGGGTAGAAGAAATAAGGACACAAATCGTTCGGTCATTCACATTTAGCAATTCATTTGCGATCCAGTTTTTAGAAGGTCATGGTACGAAAGAAAGCAATTCATTTTAGGAACCTATTCTGCATCGCGCTATTTTTGAATCGCTGTCTTAAAGTTGATGGTATGCACCCTGTTCCCTAGTTTTAGAGAAGAATGTATTATTTTAGCCGTCTGCTTAAAAATGTTCGCGCTTGGAATATTCCCAAGCTGGACTTGGCATTGTACGTTTTTTAAAAATAATTCTTGAACTAGTCGCGAGGTGTTTCCGATTGTGATTTATCTTGAAGTCCTAGCTTTGTTATTTTAGTACAGTAGCTAGCACAAAAACTGTCGTTATGGTTACGTTATAATAAAACATATTATCCGTCAATTACGTTATAGTAATCCGTCAAAAGCTGTCAAAGTGTTGCTGTTAGATAACTTTTGAATTTTAGTTCTCAACGACCGAAAGAGGCGCTTATCTAGTTTTCATACAATATTATATTTTTTCGTGCTAGGGGTACTGTTTACAAAACTTGATGCTTATTAATTACTAGCGGATCCTCGCGGTTTTACCACGTGGTACCTGTGGGAATATCGGCATAAAATATTGCCTATGTCACTCGGGTAGAATGTAGCTTCCTAATGTTCAAATAATTTTCTAACTCGGTCCAGTAGGTTTTGAGCCTATTTGATGCACATAAAGAAACAATCAATCAAATATTTCCTCTTTATAATATTAGTTTAGGTATCCGTACATACAAACTTTACCTCTTCCTAATAGTGTAGATGTATAATATGTCGCAGGCGGATGGTTAAATCCACCGGATGGTTAAGTATGGCAGCATGTAACCCTCGGAAGTCTTGTAGAACACGTGATAGGTTAGAAATTTAAGGCGATCGCGAAGCGCAGCGAAGCGATCGTCTTAAATTTCGTGGTTATTTTTTTTGTGACTCCGTCAACTTATGGGAAGATAAAATAGCTTACGGAAAAAATCATCGGCCTAGGCGTTTAATTGAACGGCGGATTCAACCAGTTGGCTGCGACATACATATAGGGTAGGGAGCATATACTCGTACAAATAATCATCCCCGACTATCAGCCATTCAAATGCATAGTACCTACCTACTTTAAATAGAGATGAAACTTACTTGCTTATGAGAAGTTTAAATACAATGTAGGTAGTTTATTATATTCCTTATCGCACATAAAATACATGTTAACAAACGTTATTAAAACCAATGTGAGCGACTTATCCCTGAGGGTTAACACACTATAAAAGAGATAATTCGAATTCATGAGTGAGTCCGAATTTAGGGTAAACCAGGCATATGTGCCCCAGTCGATAACGCGCCCACTCGAAAAACTCGCAGATGCGTTTTGAATTTGGCGCTATTTCGACCCGAACACGTCAGTTCAGTCACTGAACTAAGGTGTTCGGGTCAAATTAGAGCCAAATTCAAAATTCCCCCCGTGTCGTTTAACGGAGTAGGGATACCCCAATCAACGGAGGCTCGTTATCTTGGACTTCTGCCTTACCTGGAAATAGCACATATTTACAAAACGTAAAGCAATAGGGATCCAACTAAGGAAAATGAACTGGCAAAAAATCACAGTTGTCGTTGTCAGGAAACAAATTAGTTGTATAAATGTATCCTGAAACCTATCTGGAACTACGGAGTCCAGCTCTGGGGGGCGGTAGCTTCCAAATCAAATGTAGAAATTCTTCAAAGGTTTCAGCCCAAAACACTCAAGTTAATAACAGATGCTCCCTGGTTCAAAACAAACCAACAATTACATCACGAATTGAAAATCAGAACAGTTCAAGAAGAGATTAATTTCATAATGGTGGACCCTAAGGACCCTTTTCGGGTTGTTTGGGTACACTCGATGCAATCATACAAGAAGATACAGATAAGCACCCAAACACACTAGCTACGCAATTAATGAGTAACAGCTCTACTTTTAAGAGGCTAAAAAGAAAGTGCCCTAGAGATTTATAGAGTAGTAATGAGTACATGATGACAGTTGGTCACTGGACTGGCTGCTCTTCAAGTCAATTATTAAACTCATAATCCTTTGCTGAATGTTCATAAGAAACAGACTGCAAAAAGAAATACAGAAAAAAAACAAAATGCATCTGTAAGTTTTGCGAGTGGAGCGCGTTATCGAATGGGGCACGTATGCCTGGCTTACCCTAATACTGTCGTTTAAATTCAAAAACTTTGAATAGATGAACATTAAAAGTAGTAGGTAATGTTTCTTTTTGCAATTTGCTCAGCATCTCCTCAAATGACAGAGTATCGATCGCCTTAAACTCATCAATCGGAGCCCCGCTTTTCGAAGTATCGAGTGAATCGTTTTTTCTTTAATGTTTACGACTGGGATTCAATATTCGCGAGTTGATACAAATTTTGCCTTTAACAGTGTTGCCTTTTTGATTGCTCACTTTGCTTGAGTTGCTTGACTTTTTGAATCAGTAGAAAAGAAATGTAAATGTAAGATTATTTAGAACTAGAGGATCCTCGCGGTTTCACCCGCGTGGTACCCGTTCCCGTGGAATATCGGGATAAAATATAGCCTAGTCACTCGGGAAGAATGTAGCTTTCTATAATGGTGAAAGAATTTTCTAAATCGGTTCAGTAGTTTCGGAGCCTATTCGATGCAAAAAAACAAACAATCAAATCTTTCCTCTTTCTAATATTAGTATAGATATAGATACCTACATAATGTTGGAAATAAAACACATTCCATCAATTAAACAGATGGGTTAAGTTCGATCACTATTCGTAACTTAGATCAAGAGTATGTCAGATTGTCAGTCCAGGGTGCCTACTATCAACTTTAAGACAGCGATTCAAAAATAGCGCGATGCAGAATAGGTTCCTAAAATGAATTGCTTTCTTTCGTACTCTGACCTTCTAAAAACTGGATCGCAAATGAATTGCTAAATGTGAATGACCGAACGATTTGTGTCCTTATTTCTTCTACCCGTCTCTTTCACTCGATTCTGTCTGTCGAGAGTGAAAGGGACGGGTATAACCTGCAGGTGTCATGTTAACTTGGCCGAGTTATAAGTAAAATAAGAGTTGATGACAGCTCAGCGGCTGTGAAATGTCATTGAATGATCACTGAATCGCTGTCATTGATATTAAGCTGTCGTGGTACGAATAAGCGAAGCAGATCAGTTTAGGTTCCTAAACAAAACCGCAATAAGAGTTGATGGTAGGCACCCAGTTCTACCTTAAGCCTAGTTACACCGCAAATTTGATTTGGTTGGTGATAGGACTTGTTCTTAGTCCGCCTGGCTAGCTATCACCCTCTTAGCCAAGTCTCACGCCTTTACAATGATACTTTTAGCATTATTGTTTTCGGCAGTTAAAGATAAGATAGCCAGTTCCTCAGTGATCGAGGATTCCGGGAGTAGTACGCTTCCACCTTCAGCCTTATCACCACTTAACATCAGGTATGATGAAGGCTAAGTGCTACTCAGTTGTGGATAAAAAAAATCATGACGACAGGATGAGCATTTAAAAGTTAAGGAATTTCAAGTTGATTCCTACACTACTGAGTTTCAACTGACTATCCTTTAACTTAATACTCCAAAAACAAGTTTCAATCGAGGCTCTACCCCTAGTTTCTAACGGCCTCGTTTCGTACCTATTCGACGTTAAGTAAATATCGCCGATAGGCACCGTTCACAACAATGGTTTTGTCCCAAAACCGTCCGTTCCGTATTCGACCTACGATATTGGTTTATGCAAATACCCCGGCTGGGCCGCTTTCACCCCGAACTCGGTTTCGGTGTTAATTTTTAACCGTTTACTATTCGTATGTGGACTGGATATTCCATCCGACAAAATTCAACTCAAATTCATTTTGTCTAAAGGCTTTGATAAAAGAACCACTATTTAACGTCGCACGAACTAAAACAAAACTCATGTAAAGAAATGGAGTTTAAAGACTCTCTTACATAGACGCGATAATGTCGGTAGATAATACCGGATGCGTTATTG
This sequence comes from Crambus lathoniellus, assembly GCA_949710035.1. Taxonomy (NCBI): domain Eukaryota; kingdom Metazoa; phylum Arthropoda; class Insecta; order Lepidoptera; family Crambidae; genus Crambus; species Crambus lathoniellus. The sequence continues at coordinate 2,877,402 of OX453318.1, read as the reverse complement.
CGATATCAGTTTTTAGTACAATATGTATTAAGACGGCTACGAAGTTACACACTGCTGCAATAATGCAATAATAACGATGCAATAGAAGTAGGACGCTTGCGTTCCTCTGTCCTGCGATATTCCGATATGAGTTCTGAGAACATTTGTATTGGGACGATTCCCCCAGGCCACAAAAATAAATTATGGATATAATCATCATTACCAGCCAATTTTATGTCTCGACTGCCGAAATACAGGCTTTCCTAATGAATGGATAAGGATAAAATATTATATAGGTATATTGCCATGACTTCCTTCAAGAATGAAGACAGTATTTACATTCACAGAATATTCAGTCCAGTCCAATATTAGGTAATTACTTTACGCGACCATTATTCGAAAGAAGAAACGAAGAAATATATTATTAAATATTCAAAAGGTTCTAATTGACACAATTTGTTGATGTCGCCATGAGAATAAGTTTCTTATTTGGGTGAAAGCTTGAAATTTAATAAATGAGAAATGATGTTACCTAGTGAGAAACGTTTTGTTTGGATGAAGTAGGTCAATTTTCGCTCCTATAAGTAATTTATTAGGTAGCCTAGAAATATAGTACATTTGACTGACGTAAGCGTTCTTGATTAATAATTACATTTTACAATATCCTCCTACCAATATTATAAATGTGAAAGTTTAGATGTTTGGATGTTTGTTACTCAATCACGCCAAAACGGCTGAGCAGATTTGGCTAAAATTTGGGACACAGATACTTTGTAGCCTGGAGAGGAACAGGGGCCCGATTCTCAGGCAATCGAGAAAAGTTCACTTTTATATGCTCGAAATTCAAATATAACACAGTTTGTGTATTGTCAGAATTTCACAATCGAAAAAGTTCGATCGAAAAGCAGTCGAACGCTACGAGTAGTACAGACCAATCGATAAATGAATTTGTTGACATGTGGAACAGTTTAGTTTATTTGAAACGTTCTAACTTTTCAATAGAAACCACAAACAAAATGTTCGACATACGAATTACCACACTGAAAAAGTTCGAATGTCTGAGAATCGAGCCCCAGATGCTACTTTCTACCCCGTAAAAATAACACATTCCCGTGGGATAACGTCGTGTAGTCCACGCAGGCGAAGCCGCGGGCGGAAAGCAACCTTTAAGATACAAATAGTTAATGAAACTCTGGAATCCTTTAGGTGGCGCCTCCTCAAAATATCAATCAATCTTCAACATCACTTAAAAATTCCTACTTTAGAAAATTTCCTTATCTTCTCTAACAAAAGCAACTCTAGGCAAATTTCTGTTAAAAATAACATTTTCTCAAATCGAAAGTAAGTTATATAGCAGAGTTCACAGTCCAGAATCGTCACTAATATGACGAAAGTTTTCAAAAATTTGTCTCTTCCGTATTCTGCGGTCGAAGCCACTTGGGCCTCCCGTGCTATTAATAAAGTATGAAGGACTGACAGGATGAAATAAATTTTAGATTATAAATGGCTCTATGATAAAATGAAAACTTCCACACTCGGCGAAATGTCGAAAGCGATTACCCGTAAAAAATATTTCCCCAAATCGAAAGTAACATGGAGTTCGCAGTCCATAATCGTCAGTAATATGTCGAAAGGTTACAAAAATTAGCCTCTTCTGTATTCTGGGGGCGAAGCCTTTCCGACTGGGCCCGAAGGGAGCAATTCTGATGCTCCTTAAATTGTGGAGGTCCGTTTGCACTGGCGAGTCGAGTGGACGGATAAGTGGCTTGGGAAATCAGGGTGGAGCTGTAAGTACAATGTGTCAATGTGGGTTTTGGTGTGAGTTCTGTGCGGTTTTTATTGGGAAGTGTAAGGAAGGCTGCTGTTGGTGTCAGTAGAAAGTAAGCGGGTTCGTATTTTGGAAAATATACTTACTTTACTTACTCCGGTCGCTCAGCGACCCAAAGTGTGTCTTCGATACTTCGATACTAGAGCTCGCCATCTATCTCGATCTTTTGCAGTTCCGCGCCAGTCCCCAGCATCGAGCTCACGTAGAGCGGCCTCTATTTGTAAAATATAGTAGCCGATAATCTCCTACAAATTGAACCGATTTAAATTGAAAATGTATTAGCCAGAAAATCTAAATTCCTTATTAACAGTGTAAATTCGCATTTTAATACGAATTTAGAAAAATAATTTATGATAACGAGTGTCTCACAGTTTTCTAAAAAAGTACATACTTACTTTCTTCTTTTATTTATAGTTGATATCGAATTATCAACTAACCGATTCACTATACTTATACACAAAACAAGAAAAAGATACGAAGTATTTTAATTGAAGTTATGCTTAGGAATGAATCAAACCTATTCGTTATGGTAATGTTTATCGTGACCGTATTTTTTAATAAGGAATCTAGAGCCGCACATCTTTCGGTAATAGTAAATTATACTATACGTCAAAAACTGTTCAAGTGCTGTTGTCAAACATTAATTTTGGTGTTCTACCTACGCTACGTATCCAAAATCGCCAATGGATTGATAGATTGCCCCGACCTATTGAACATGATCTGTCTCCGGACCAACAACTTTGGCATCAGGCACCGCCCACTGCTTCATATCCCGCGATGAGAACTAAATTATACGGCAAATATTTCACATTCGTAGTTGTAAACTACTATTTAATAAGTGTAACTATTATTTATTTTATACAAGTATAACAGCATCCATTAAACAAACCATCGCAAGAGGATACTTTTTCTGTTAACAAATCTTATTTTGTTCTTTTTAAATTATTCATGCTTGATTTTTTGTTCTCTTATTGTATAAGTAATTTTTATGAGTATACATAATATCAATGTTTACCTATTTGTAAGAGCTTGTAATTAACTTTCTTTAATAGAAATAGGTATAAATAAAAATAATTATACCATTTAGAATTTAATCTTATGTCAGCTTTCCTAGTCTATCTATATATATAAAATTCAAAGTCCTGACTGACTGACTGACTGACTGACTGACTGAGATATCAACGCACAGCCCAAACCGCTGAACCTAGAGACTTCAAATTTTGCACATAGATACGTTATACAGTGTAGGCATCCAATAAGAAAGGATTTTTGGAAATTCCACCCCTAAGGGGGTGAAATAGAGGATGAATGTTTTTATGAAATTCTGTCAGTTTTGAAGTTTATAAATAATAAATAAATAAATAAAATCGTTTATTTGCACAAAACATGGTATAAAATGATCACAAAAACAGATCACAAAGTTAGGATCTTCAAACATTGTATTTAGGCTAGCAATTGAAAATTAATATTTACCTGTGTCAGCGTTTTTGACAATTCCACCCCCGAAGGGGTGAATAGGGGGATGAAATGTTGTATCTGGAAGTTCCTCATTTAATTTATTATTTAGGCTTATGGTCGGAAAACATGTTTCGTATTTTTTCGAAAATCAACCCCTAAGAGGTTAAATGGGATAAATAAACCTAAAAATCGATATGGATGTCGTTATGGAGGTTTTATGGGATGACGATTGCAAAAATGGCATTTATTTTGATGTTGAACTCGCTGAACATGATTCAACCCCTTAAAGGTTGAAATAGGGGTGAAGTTTTGAATGAAAAATCAGGGGGTAAAATAGACATTTAAACTTGAAACTTTGTAGGCTTACTTCTTAAAACAAATAGGCAATCCATTTCGTAGTTTTCCGAAAATCAAACCCAGGGGTTAAATAGGGTATAGAAACCTAAATCATCTTAAGTACCCTAAAAGTTCTTGGTACCTAAGCTACTCAGAACTAACTTTTTGATTGTGAAACAGACACTTATTATTTACTAGCTTCCGCCCGCGACTTCGTCCGCGTGGACATTCGAGAAAATACTTACTTACTTGGTGATGGAGGACCCGAATAATCACGTAAAAACGGCCGATCGGATTTTTATGAAATTAAAACATAGAATACTTTTTATCTTGGTTATTGGTCCCGTAAGTATTTTCTCGAATGTCCACGCGGACGAAGTCGCGGGCGGAAGCTAGTAAATAAATAAATAAATATCTATTGAATTTTAAGCTCCGTATACGGCCGAAAGGGGCGCTGCTCCAGTTTTAATACAATACATCACGATGACGATAACGATTACAATAACGATAGTTTTTCATGCTAGGGGTTCTGAGAAGACTATAAACCTTTGAATCGTGCAGGTTGTTAATTTATACTAACCTCCTTCCTATGTTCGAATGGAACCTAAACTTAAGGCGATACTCGGAAAAAATATGCTAAAGCGAGATAGCAATGAGAAAACGACGCGCGCGGGAGCGAGACCGATTTTGCCGATTACGCAAAAAAAAAACACAAAATCACTTCGTATTAAAAAACTATAGCGATTTAAAAAAAAATGCTTCTATACGATCCTAAATATTATTGGTGTCCACTAATTAAACCAATTTTCAATAGTATATGTATCCCCATTTAAGAATAATCTTGATATTTCTAATTTTTAGAGGTATTTTCTAAAATAAAAAGTGTCGAGCCAAAATCATAAAATCGTGTTTCTGAAACTATACGATTCTAGATAAAGGTATGAAGAAATATATATCTTATTACCAGATTTATAACAACTCTAACCGTCCTATAGTTTTATATCAAAGAGTCCATACTTTTTTCGAGTAGCGCCTTAACAAAACCTGTCATGTGACGATGCGTGGTCAACTCGACTCGTAACAACTCTATTTACCCTCCAAAGCTTTCAAAACGGAATTTTCTATGCTCACCTTTATGTTAGAAAACACTTTACCTTCCGTAAACGAAGTAAAAAGCCCTGCCCGGTTGCTCCAAATACACTTCTCAAACAATTTTCGATGTAAACGAATCACGGAGCTATCGACAGGTATACTCAATACTCCCGATTTGTAAGTAAAGAGGTACGTGCCGGTCATCGGAGAGCAGTATGGCCCAAGCCTTATCTGAATTTTAAGGGACAACTTGAAAGACGTACTTTCCGTTATAATGAATTGTGTGGATTTGCAGTGCATGTTTAAAACGAGTGGTGAAAACAAAAACTGATTATATTATAGTAAGTAAGTAATTGTGTTTGGTGTATAGAAACAAGGTTACAAATAACAGGACCTAGTGCTAGTTTACGAATAATATCACTTACGTAGGTATATCATCATCATCATCATCCCAATTTTATTTGAGGTCACCGCAGTACGTCCTGTTCCTTCACTCCACTCTATTACCCATCTGCTCATTTCGACCGAACTTTCGATTCCCGAACACGACAAATATTTGTGTGCATGAACATGTCTATTTGTCTTGGTCTGGGTGTTATGTATGTATTTACAAAAAAAGTATATAAGTATACATTTATCCGTTATCTAGTTTCGGTAACACAGTTTCTTAATTATAACTAATTATGAGCTAGATAATTGTTGTGATTGTAAGAAATTTCATTGTTATTATTTTTACTACTTTCTCATTCATATTATTACGCACACATTTTATCCATCATTTTTGCGGTGTCCCTCTTCCTCTCCATCCATCAACATTCATGTCCATACTGTTGTCCATCGCCTTTCTATTAACATGCCTATCATCCCTTCTCAACCAAACCAAAACGTTTGCTTTCAAATTTCCTGTCACTAGTGCTACAGTGCCACCAGCTTTTCTATTCCGGTGACAGCCTTGACAGAGGAGCCACTTGCAATACGAAATTAGCTGTCAAAATGGACTGTCATATGAAAACTGTTTTAGTTCCAAAGATAATCACCGGAACAGAAAAGCTTGTCGCACTATACAGTGCCACAAGCTTTTCTGTTCCGGTGACAGTCGTGACAGAGGAGCCACTTGCAATACGAAATTAGCTGTCAAAATGGACTGTCATATGAAAACTGTTTTAGTTCCTAAGATAATCACCGGAACAGAAAAGATTGGCGCACTATACTAATTTCAAACTTCGAATTAATGTTATGACAGTTACTAAACGTAATGACTGACGTAATCATAAACAACAGTCATAAATTAAACAAAACACATTTTAATCCATTTACCATATTTGATACAAATTTTACGATGCTCGTTCAAGAAAGCGTAATCCCATAGGAACAGTCAACAGTGGGTACTTCAGTATTCATTTATGCATGTAGGTTAAACATTCATTCGTATTACCCGCGGTTATTTCATTTCATATATCATTGGGAATGCGGTCAAGACGAACATTGCCCTTTGATCCTTTATTAGATTATGTTCTGTGTGCTTTGCTTGTAAAATTGAAATCGATGTATTCTATTGAGCACTTCAGAAGTCAATTTAGTACAAAACTAGTCCTTAAGACAAGGATGTAAGGCTGAATTTTATTAAAGTAGATTTTGTGTTTCGAAGTTTTCATAAAACATTGCATCTGAATAGCAGAGACCATTGTTGAGGAACAAGACCAGCATAAATCTCTTTTCATTCAAATCCTACCTTGTTAGATAAATATTTTTGTAAGAATCAAGTAGAAGATAAGATAGAAAATAAGAACTCCTGTAGGTACCCCTAGCCCGAAAAACAATCGTTATTATTATCGTGATCGTATTATTTTCTATGAAAACCAGAGCAGCGCTTCTATCGGTCGTCCCCTCACATGATAACCGGCCATAATATGACCGCAAACCGAAGTCGACGTGTAATAGGTGGTCATATTATGACCGCTAGCAAGTTAGGGTTTCAAGTCTAGATATATAAATTGATGTTTTGGAACGTGTGATTAGGGCAGGATGGTTCTCTAAACTGTGCTTAATCATATAATTCAGTGAGAACAGACTTCCTATAAGAAAAATGTATTGATCAATGTTTGGCCGAGAATATGGAGCCGGCTTAAGATGCATGATATGTGGACTATTGCACCGATTCCAAGTCGAATTATTGAATATTATATCATACTCTTGAATTATTCAAGCGCAAGAAACAATAATTTATAGACCAGTAACTCTGAACAAAGACAATATCCTACTTTATAATATTATAAATGTGAAAGTTTAGATGTTTGGATGTTTAGATATTTGGATGTTTGTATGTGTGTTACTCAATCACGCCAAAACGGCTGAACGGATTTGGCTGAAATTTGGGACACAGATACTTTGTTGCCTGGAAAGGAACATAAGTTACTTTTTATCCAGGAAACATATCACATTCCCGCGGGATAACGTGGTGTAGTCCACGCGGGCGAAGCCGCGGGCAGAAAGCTAGTATCTAATATTTCCTAAAACAATAGCGATTTTAGACTAAGTATCATTACGATATCTTCAAAAACAATCTCCTTTCATTTATTTCTAAATAAAAAAATTCTTAACGTTTATTTCGAGATATTGTTTGGAAAAAATATTTTTCTTCCATTAGGTACTGTTTTAAGGATTCCTTGTAAAGGTCAATAGTGGTGTGCATATTTCCTTTTTAGTTTTAGTTTCAAATTTCAAATTGATGATTCAATAATGTATTTCATTCAATACGTAATCATAAACCTTTTTTACTTGATTGAGCAAATTATTGATTATGGTGAACCGTGTTGACCCAAAATCATAAATTTTGGCTAAGAAAAGATTCCCAGAAAGAAGACAGTAGGTATTTGTTTTATTTAAAAACAAGTAAACATTATTAAGGCCCTTATTGAATTGTTATTGACATGGCAGTATTATCATCCAAGGTAATAGACAAATCATAAATATGTAGGTAATCGATTTTATTGCTATAATCTCATATAAGTAACCAAATTTAATACACATAACAAATAGACACCCATCAAAATATTATTAACACAAATATATTTCCCAAAACAATAATTTCACTTGAGTAAATTTCATTTCAAGCGTGTAAGTTGTTACATAATATCATATCATAATAAAAGTAGTGGTGTACAGAAGTAACCGATAGTTATTTAAATTTTTACTTTTTGGCATTCACAGTGCAATTTTTATTATTGAAAAATGGAAAATACTTCGTATTTTTAGAAAATACTTCGTATTTTTAGAAAATACTTTAAATATTTTCTTTAGCGATTGTCAAATATCTGGAAAGGTATTTCTTTCGCGTGTGTGGGTAGTAATATCTTCACATTGATGAAATTAACGCTGGCTATACAGCATGTAAAAAGTATCGGATAAATTCGACGCTTCTCGTTACGACTCCGTAGCTCAGAGGTTAGAGCAGTCGCCCGGATAGCGAAAGGTCCTGGGTTCGAGTCCCATCGGAGCTGGTTGTGAGACGGGTCGATTTTTTCTAAAAAACTTCATTTTCTATTTTTCAATAACCGATAGTTCTTCCGGAATATCAAAAAATTTAAAATTATTTAAGAAAGGAAGATGCAAATATACGTTTCACTGGTACACTAGCGTTATTTAATTGTACTAAAATTTGTTTTAGAATTTTTTAATAAAAATTTTGTTTTATACTTTTGCGGTTATTATATTTAGGTAGTAGTGGATTATTTTTGTGTCAATATTTTATTATCAAATAATGTTATATTATAATCATTATTATTCCTAACAACTAATGTCTGCTATCGGGGTTCCTACTTCCTACAAGTCTTACATATCGATGAATATGAAAGTTAAGGATGTTTGTATAACATTTGTTTTCAAAAAATCAACAATGAATTTAAACAAATGAGTTCTTAAACTACGCTAAGCTTTCCAATACCAAGTGCTCTTGTAAATCCAAGTCGGTGTTAAGATTATCGATAGTCGATAAATTATATGTCCCGACACTAACACAAAGAAAGGTTATTGTTTCTATCGGACTGCCGCGCGAAATGTAATAAACAATGATTTACGCTTTTATTATGATAGGGGGAGAGTTTCTTTTGTCCCAGCACGGTGATTTCAGATTTTTACTCTCTCTGAAAAGGATTTTTCACAGCTTTTTGTTGGAATTGAAATTGTAATTTAATGTTTTGGAATGACTTGATTAGTTAATTTCGGTCGTTCCGTGCTGTTTTATTGACTTTTCAACAGGTGTTATTTGGTTGTCAATGTTTTTGTTCACGGACAAAAGGGTCGTAGTTTGATGTTTAAAAAGTAAAAGTCGTGTAAAAAGTATGGCTTCGATTACTCTGGCTAAGCAACTTTCGCATTGGTCGGTGAAAGGATGGGTGACCAAAACTTTATTTCTTTCATACTTCGTAAAGCATGTTGTTTATGGTTCCAGATTAATTTGCAATGGTTTATCCCAACAAATCCATATTGGATCCGTGCGAAAGTTTATGACCCATTCTCCTTATCCATATGAATAAGGCCTGTATCCCAGCAGTAGGAACTATAAAATCATCAGCCATGATGCTAAGTAAAAACAAAAAAAAACTAAAATTTAGGAAAATACAACATATTTAGAAGACACAATACATTATTGCCTTTTGTCCCCAAAACGGTCCCGACTCAGGATTATGCTTGGCTTATGCCCAGCGCTGATCTTCCGTCGGAACTTTAGTGATTGAATTGGAATTTAAGTATGAAAATACTTATAAATAAAACACTTTCACGGATTTTTTCACGCAATTTATTCAACAACTCGGTTAAATTTTAGTTGTTTTTTGAGATTTACGGATAAACCAAAAAATCTCAAAAAACAACTAAAATTTAACCAAGTTGTTGAATAAATTGCGTGAAAAAATCCGTGAAAGTGTTTTATTTATATTATTATGGACAGTTCGCGCAGAAATCTAAGATGTGTTTATGAAAATGCTTGTAAAATGTCCCTTCGGTTGCATTAACACTGCTCTCTTCTGTACTCTTTATTCCAACTGCAAACATTTGTAGTTGCAAATGGAGAAAATACTAAAGTGAAAAGTATTTGCTTTTAGAAATATACAAATAAGGAAAAATCGTTGCTAATGTCTAGCACTTGTCCACGAAAAACCTCATTGACCGAGCGACTAGGGTTTCTTGGCTTGTGGTACAAGACATAAGCATTAGAGTGGTTCTATTATTGAGTTTCAAACATCACCAAAGAGTTTTTAGGATGACATATTTTAAAGTTAATAAGTTAGTAATAATAAAGTTAATATTTGGCTAGGAAATTAAGGAAGCGGCTTCTTAAAACATGATTTTTTTATATAAAAAAACCCGGGATCCAGAAAATTCGCGAATGCAAAATTAGTCAGTAGCATGGTGTGGAAAAGACGTCTTTAGCATGAGGTATTATTTAAAAAAAATCGATACAAAAGTGCATTCCATAACAGCTAACACCTCAACTTTAGGTAAATATGCATCCGATTATCCGATCACTGTTTATCATCGAAAGTTTCAGCCTTATGATGACATTAAGCCGTCGTCGGTGCGGCGTAAATATTTATCTATGCATTTTTTTTTAATAAATATATTTTTGTTAGCTGACGTTATTCCAGTTTCCTTCTGTCTTCTATAGTGGCTATTTGATTTGTATTTAATTTTCATTATATTATTTTCCTTACTTCTGAGCCCAATTTATTTCTTCCCGTCCTTAACAGGTTGCTTGAAACTGGTCTCAATTTGTAAAAATAAGGGGTTACGCCATAGCTTAATAGGTGAGTTAGTAACCGCAGTCATCAAGATTTTTAAAGACGTTTCTGTCCATCATCTCAGTCATCCACCATGTCTTATTTTAATCACATTTTTGAGTTGTTCTGAAAACGTTTTCTGAATTGACTATCTCTCATTCTTAGTCTCATCCCACCAACCAAATCGTTTGGCGGCTACTCTTAAGTTTTTTTTTCTCTTTTTCAATTAAGACGACCGATTTGGCGCAGGGGTAAACTACCTGCCTTCTGCGCCAGAGGTCTCGGGTTCGATTCCCGAACAAGACAAATATTTGTGTGCATGAACAATTGAACATGTCTATTTGTCTTGGTCTGGGTGTTTTCTATGTATATTAAGTATGTATTTACAAACAAAAAGTATTTACGTATATATTTATCCGTTATCAAGTTAACGTAGACACAGTTTCTTAAGAAATTTACTATGGGCTTAGAAAATTGGTGTGATTGTAAGAAAATATTTATTTATTATTTTTAATTTAAGTGGCCTACGACGCGTCAGTCTGCCATACAAATGTAATACCAAAATAATTTAAATTTTGAGCATGATTGACTGTACTAGAGATGTTATTTGGATTAAGACAGTATTTATCTAGGTTTTTATTGAATAAAAATCCAAAATATGTCCCTAATAATAAAATAATGTCTATTAAATTCCGCGGAATTATATTAAAATCCGCGGAAAAGCTTATGAATGGTTAAAATCTTACCTAACCAACAGGCAACAGCTGGTACAAATTGAACATCATGACGAAGAGAGCGGCGAATTGCGAAACATAGATTCTAATATAACAACAATTAACTGGTCTATTCCCCAAGGCAGCGTGATCGGCTGCATTCTTTTCCTGGTTTTCATAAATGACCTGCCTAAAATATGTGATAAGCTGTGCGTACTTTTTGCCGATGATGTGTCCGTATTATTCGAATGTCCCTACAACAAACCAGATTCGCAACAAATTGTTGAAACATTCAAAATTATAAACTCCTGGCTAACTGAAAATAATCTTGAATTAAACCGCAATAAAACCAAATTGATACAATTTAGACCGTACCAACGAAGTCCGCTTAATCTCAATGAAATTACAAAAACACTAAATATAAACGAAATAGCTGAATTTAATTTGCTTGGACTGACAATTGACTCAAACCTAAATTGGAAAAATCATGCAGCCAAAATAAAAACCAAACTGTCTCAATTCATCTACGGTTTAAGCGTTCTAAAATCAAACACAAACACTAAATGTGCTCTATCCGCATATTATGCCTATGCCTATGCATGGCTAAAATACGGCGTGTCACTGTGGGGGCATTGCTCTGAAACAAAAGACCTTTTCATCATGCAGAAAAAATGTCTCCGCATCATTGCAAATATTCGACAAAAAGTGAGTTGTAGGTCTTTTTTCATCAAGTACAACATCCTTACCCTTACATCGATATATATATTAGAAATAGCAACCTTTGTCCATAAAAATAAAACACTTTACCAGCACGTCAAAAATGTACGTAGGAAAAATAAACTTATAGCACCAGAACCAAAACTAGAATTATTTAAAAATAGCCCTTATTATAAATCCATCCAAGTATATAATAAATTACCCACGTCCATAACTGAAATTAAAGATACTAAACTGTTCTGCACAAAACTAAGGTCACTTTTAATTAAAAAATGTTATTATTGTTTGGAAGATTTTTTTAATGATAAATTTGAATGAGTAAATAAGTTTTTTGACATATTGCCTAGTTATTTATTAATCAAAATTATTAAAATTTCAATCTAAAATTATTAAAATTTATAAAAATTTAAATTATTTATATATAATTATATACTAAGGTATTATTTATTAATTATTTTGTAATGTAATTATTAATTTAAATGTATTAAGTAAATAATGGTTAATTATTAATTAAAATGTAGTTTTTCGCATAAGAAATACGATACTGCGTTCCAGAACTCTTATTGCTGACGTCTCCCAAAAAGCAGCATTACTAAAATATAACTGGGCCGGGCATGTCTGCCGTATGCCAGACGACTACTGGGCAAAACTCGCCACCAAATGGACCCCCACAGTTACACGTCCACGCGGCAGACCGAGACGGCGGTGGCGAGACGATCTTGACTCGTATATGAGTGACTGGCACACAACAGCTCTAAACCGCGTGAAATGGAAGGAAGGTGGAGAGGCCTTTGCCCTGCAGTGGGACGACCCAGGCTGATTTATTTATTTATTTATATATTTATTTTTGTATAAATATGCATAATGTTAAGTATATAATAATAAAAATTAAGTGTTTTGCCATGCCCTTACAGGGCTCTTGTTTGTGACTAAACAATTTATGTAACACCATTGTAAACAACAAGATGCAAAAAATAAATGATAATGATAATTTTTTTCATACAAAACTGCAATTCGCATTTATTTTAATTGGGTAAGTATTTTGTTTTCTTATTTTAATAGGGACCTTGATAAATGCTGTATTAATCTGAATAACATCCTAAGTATGTATAGAAAAAAGCTCAATTATTAAATTATTTTGGTATTTCGTTTGTATGGGAGGCTCATTTTCGCTGACCCGTCGCCGGCATCTTAAGCAGATTGAATAGGATTTTTTTCCACCTTGCACAACATCATAAAATAAAGTTTTAATAATAATATTCCAAATCGCTCATCGCTCATTGCTTGCCACACCCAATCGTCTTGACCTCTGCCCGAGGCGGCTGTTCCGCCCATGTACCAAACACTAAAATGCACTTAGTCCTCGGGTCCTGACTGAATTCGGGAGACAACTTCCAATTCTGCATGCGATCCTTGTACTGTAAGCGCAAGATTTGGTTGACACTTTGGGGTATTTTTTTGGTTTTCAATTTGAAGTAAAACAGAATTAAGGCTGAAACACGCCAAAATGTGTCGCAGACGTGGTGCATTTAGTGATGTACCGTGCCCGGGCACGTTCCCAAGGACTGGAAATTTTGACGGCAGCGTTGCGGCAGTGTCCCAAAGTTCCCAGCAATATTCCCAAGCATCATTTTTAGATGAATATTTTTACCATGCAAGACAATTTAAAATAAGACTTTAAAACTGTTTGATTATATTGAATTACGTAATAAATAGCCACCAACATCAGAGGTACCTAAGCACATATGAAATGAAAAACAGTTTTATATAAGATGGTTTATTTTTTTATTCAACAAACTAAGAAAACAAAACAAAATAATCTTGCCATAATTATCAACAAATTATAAAATTGTAAGACACAAAAGAAAAATACAATATTTATTTATATTATTTAACAAAACAACAAAAAGTTTACTGAGAACTTTGGACAATATTCCCACTGTGCCCGGGAAATTTCCGGGCACATTGGGAGTGGAAAATTGCCGGCAGTGGCAATATTCCCAGGCGTACATCACTAGGTGCATTGCGTCTGCGTGCGTCATGATTTGTAATATTTGTAATATTTGTAATATTTGTAATATTTGAACTTGTACGCGTAGGTTCACTGCGACGGTGTCGCAGACGCATTGCTATGCAATTTTTGGTGTGTGGCAGCCTATTTTAGCAATACAAGGTGACCGTTCTAAAGTGTGTATGACAAAAAATAGTCGAAACATAGAAATTAGGATATTTTTGGGTTTACTAAACTTAAGCGTAGTGTTTTATGCTAATTATCTTCAGCTTCAGCGAGATGCGACAGCCGAGGCTGTTATTGTGGAATTGACTTATTCAATAACTAGCTATTCCTCGCAGTTTCGCCCGTACTGAATGATAAGTATCAACCTACTAAAATTTCGATCTAATTCGATGCAATATGGGTTTAAATCATCGTTTGCCAACTAAATCGAATACAATAAGTGCACCCACTAGGAATCGAACCCGATACCTCTAAGTCTGATACCGGTGGTGTGTCAAGACCAAAGAGGCGGTTAACTCTACAATAAACAGTAACATAATCATCAATCAAACAAGTTGTCTCACATCATAGAGGTTATACGTTCTACATGATCAAGTCGCTCGCATGTCGGTGCCAGTACAAAGTTCGACAACAGAAAGTGTCAAAGTATCGTTCGACATGTGTTCGGTCGGGAATTCGGCGCAACTGTCTCGATATATCGGCGATAGTTTCTTTGTGGAGTTGTGGATTCGCCGGAGACGTGTTATGTCAGTGAAGCTTGGAATTAGGGGGAATGTGATTGGTATACAGACATGCATAAATATCTATACTAAGTATATAATATACTCTACCCCCACTAATAAACGTTGAGCAAAGTTACACCTACTTTAAAACTAATTTAAGTACTTAAAAAGTAACTTAAGTAACTACACTACCACTAAACTAACCTAACGCAATCCACCAAAAATATTTTTATCTATGGTACCTACTGATTTTCTCATTTGTGAAAAAGAAGCAACATTTATTTTCTTTCTGTCTCCTTTCTTTACGAGTGTAGTACAATTGTAACATTTTCTTCTTTTACAGATATCACAAGACAACTTGTTACTACCTACAATTTTCATTTCGTTTCAGTCTGAAACTTTCACAGCAGCACTTCGAAGAGTACTGGAAATGTGAATGTTGACGGCAGAACAATAGGCTAAGTAGTTTAGAATAAGATAATTAGTTGAATACCTTTGTTTCTTTTGTTTACTAATTAGTTAAGCACTTTTTCTATTGTTTATATTGTGTACCTATTGTTTCCATTATGTTTTGTTTAAGATTAGAACGATTGTTGTATTTTATTATCGATCATGTGTTTAGATTACCATTTTTTGTGCAATTACGTATGTAAGTAAACTTAACTATGTTATATTGTACTGAGAAAACAGTTAGAAATCAAATAAGAATGTCAACCAATCAGATTCGGTCTTTTGGTTTGTTTGGATAGAGATAGCAATAGTTCGTTAGAAAGAGAAATGTTAAGAATAGTGCCGTGTGCAAAAATTGGTGCCGTGTGCACACTTTATATAAGATGATTGGTCAATTGTGTATTTTGATAAAGCCAATAGCCGCTATTTGTCACTAGGCAAATTGAATATAAGAAACGCATATTTGTATGAAATCACTTGTTCAGTAGTACAGTAATTACTTTAAAATAAAAGTAAAATGGAAAAGTCTTCCTGAGTATTAATTCTCCTACCCGGCGTATCAACGAACCCCTGCACCTGCCCCCTACAATCTGGTCCTTCGAGCCGGATACGCCGGGATCATAGTAGACCCTCAAGCGCCCACGATTTGGAAGATACGAAGAACTCGCAACATTGAAGAATATGAAGACCCAGGACTTCGAAGCATTCAGTCCGGGACGAAAGTTGTGAAGAGTTCTCCTGGACGCTGATGGATATGAAGACCCACCACGACATATGCCTGATCAGTCACAGAAGGTTCTCCGTGAATAAGAAGGTTCTCCGTGGATAAAAAGGTTCTCCGTGGATAAAAAGGTTCTCCGTGGATAAAAAGGTTCTCCGTGGATAAAAAGGTTCTCCGTGGATAAAAAGGTTCTCCGTGGATAAAAAGGTTCTCAGAACTTGGAAAATTTTGAAGATCGCCACAGAACTTGGAAAATTTTGAAGATTGCCACAGAACTTGGAAAATTTTGAAGATTGCCACAGAACTTTTTTGAAGAATCAACAATGGCTCCACCACCAACCAGAAGCAAACTCAGAAGCGGAATGACGACGGCCCAGAGCGAACCCGGGAACACTGAAGCTGAAGACTCGGGCGTAGCCACGTTCGTCCGTCCAGCCCAATCGCCGTCCACCGTCAACCGTGGAGTGATCAGCGAAGGCAACATCCAACACATACCGTTGTCCGGCCCTGGAACAAGACTAGTGGACTTCACAACAGCAGACCCGGAATCTGATCCTACGCCAAGCATGAGCACCGTACGAGCGCAACAGAGAGCACCAAGTATAGCGACGTCTCGTTCCAGTCGCGCGCAAAGAGAAGCCCAACGACGACGCATCGAGTACGAAGCAGAGATAGAAGTGAGCGCCGCGCAACAACGTCTCGCAGAGAAAAAGAGAGCAATGCAGCTGGCGGCACTGGAAGCGGAAGAAGAAGAGGAACAAGAGGTCATGGAGAGAGTCGAACCGCCCAAGGAAGACCTAGTCAACGATTGGATCCAGAGGTCATCGTTTGAACCCATTCGCGAGAGGATGCCGTACGCCGGTCGCGAGTCATCAAGAGAGCGTCGACGGTCCGGGAAGGCTATTGAAGAGTTGGCCGAAGCCCTGAAAGATATGGCCAAACCACGCCCTATGCCGCGAGCCTTCTACGAGCTACCGAACTTCAGCGGGGACCCGGCGGATTGGCTTTCCTTCAGGAAGAAATATGAAGACTCCACCTTCCACTACGAGTTCCGGCCGGCAGAAAACATCGCAAGACTACAATCGGCGATACACGGCAAAGCGAAGCAACTAGTCGAAGACCTCCTCCGCACCAGCTCCGACCCTGGCGAAATAATACGATGCCTGGAACGCACCTACGGTGATCCGAACCTCCTGTTGAAGAGCACCATCACGAAGATTCGAGCACTCCCCAGAACCGCCGACAACGACAGCGATGGCCTACGCATCTTCAGCGCCACCGTTCGCTCTTGTATCTCCACCCTCAGGAATATCAAGGCGGACGGCTTCATCAACAACCCGCAACTAGTGAGCGAACTGCTGGAGAAATTAACGCCGACCCAGCGCCACGAGTACTCGAAGTTCGCTCGAAGTCAAGCCATCGCCGGAGGAGTCGACCTTCGTGTGTCACCCACGCTCACCGTCTTCGTGGACTTCCTGGAAGAGCTCGCCGACACCGCGGCCTTCGTGCTGCCTGCCGACATCATCGGGAGCAGAGCGGCGACGGCGGCTACGCAGAAACCGGCACCGCTGCAGAAGCCAGCTGCAAGTAACCGTACTAAAAGTGCTTTTAAAGTGAATGTGCATAACGGTGAACTAAAGTGCGTGCTTTGTGATAGTGAACATCGGTTAGCTTCGTGTGACAATTTCCGTAATAAAACTGTGAACGAACGTTGGGACTTTGTTAAAGACAATAAGTTATGTTTTAAGTGTTTCGGTAGTCATAGTAGGTTAAGGTGTAAATATAGAAAGTGTTCCAAGTGTAACTATGGCCATCACACGCTCCTCCATGTGGATAGACCGGGTAACCAACCTAGTGAGACCACTCAGACTGAGCGTGTCACTAACCTCGGGGACAGACGCTGTGTTAAGTCACTCCTGAAGGTAGTGCCTGTACAGGTGAAGAACGGGGATCGTCTGGTCGACACTTACGCCCTACTTGACGACGGCGCCACGGTATCGCTGATTGACGATACGCTTGCGACGCAACTACGAGGTCCGCGATCACCGATCCAGATCCTGAGTGCCGGCGGATACGCAATAGAAGATGACTCGTCGAGGATAGTGAATGTGACAGTATGGGGACCAAATGAAGAACCCCACATTCTGAAGATGAGGACCATCAAGAAGATGAATTTGCCGCCGCAGACTGTGCCAAGGAATGTGATCGAGAGCAGTGATCATCTGAAAGGACTAGGAATTGAAGAAATGAGTGATGCTGTCCCACTAGTCCTCATAGGGCAGGACAATTGGGAAATCATAGTGGGCGGCGACATAAAGCGAGGAAGATCTGGACGACCAGTGGCCTCCCTAACCAAGCTAGGGTGGGTGATTCACGGCCCAGTGGAGATGAAGAACGACGAGCCTGACTCCGTGAACTGCATGGCAGAGCTGAACGAGCTTGTGAAGCAGCAGTTCGACATCGAAAATATGGGGATCATCGCCAAGAAGAGAGAAAACTTCGAAGAACAAAGGGCGGCAACCATATTGGACGAAACAGCGCGACTTACCAATGAAGGTTGGGAAGTAGGATTGCTGTGGAGACGGGACAACGTGCAGTTACCAGACAACTACCAGGAAGCTAAAAAACGCCTGAGAGGGATTGAACGCAAGATGGATAAAAACCCGGACTTCGCGACTGCTTATTGTGCTCAAGTAGAGAGACTGGTCGAGAAAGGATACGCAAGACGCGTAGAAGAGCCAATACCGTCGGAACATACGTGGTTTCTCCCTCACTTTGGTGTGACGAACGTGAACAAGCCTGGAAAGTTACGTTTGGTGTTTGATGCAGCGGCAACGTGCAAAGGAACGTCGCTGAACGATCAGCTGTTGAGTGGTCCAGACCTGTTGAACTCTTTGCTGGGGATCCTGTTCAAGTTTCGCCAGAAGCCGATCGCTATCACCGCAGACATTGAAGATATGTTCCTGAGGGTGAAAATAAGGAAGAAAGATCAAGGAGCACAGCTGTTCCTGTGGAGAGGTGCGAAAAGAGATGAGGATCCAGAGACCTACGTGATGGAGTCCATGATATTTGGGGCAGCATCTTCTCCGACGTCGGCAATCTTCGTGCTGAACAGGAACGCTGAAAGGTTCCAAGAAGAGTTCCCTGAAGCAGTCAATGCCATCAAGAAAAGGCATTATATGGATGACTACATCGACAGTGTCCAGGATGTTGAAGACGCCGTCAAGATGATAAAGGAAGTGAGTGACATTCACGCTCAGGGCAACTTCAACATCAGGGGGTGGACGACAAATCACCCTGAGCTGAGAGAGAAACTACCATACGTAGCGCCGCAAAGTGTGAACTTATCAAAACTCGGTGGAGAAACTGAAAGAACACTGGGATTGGTATGGCAAACTGGTGATGACACGCTGAGCTTTGACGTGTCTTTCAAGAAGATAAAGAAGGAGATTGCCAGTGGTGAAGAAGTGCCAACCAAAAGAGAGTTTTTAAAACTCATAATGAGCCTGTTCGATCCATTAGGATTGATATGCCCGGTGACGATAAGTTCCAGAATTTTAATGCAAAAGATATGGAAAACTGGCGTGAAATGGGATGAGAAGCTAACAGAAGACTGTTATGAAGAATGGAAAGAGTGGATCAGGAGTCTCCATGTGCTGTATACACTGAAGATCCCAAGACATTATGGATTGCAAGAAGAAGTTGAGCTTCACGTCTTTGGAGATGCGAGCGAGCAAGCATATGCCACCGTCGCGTACTTCGTGGACAAGAATAAGGCAGTAGCTCATGTCTCAGGGAAAGCCAAGGTGACTCCGATGAAGATGGTCTCAATGCCACGGCTCGAATTACAAGCAGCTGTTCTGGCCTGTCGTCTGGCGAACGTGGTGGAAAAAGAACATAGCTTCGTCGTTACAAGAAGAGTATTCTGGACAGATTCGAAGACAGTCCTGCACTGGATCAGGTCGGACCCAAGGGATTACAAACCGTTCGTGGCTCATCGCTTGGCGGAGATTGACGAGAAGTCCAGAAGTGAGGAATGGAGATGGGTTCCGACAGCTCAAAACCCAGCTGATGAAGCAACCAGAAAGGGATGGACACCAGACAGGTCAATCTGGTTCTCCGGTCCAGACTTCCTGAAGAAGAATGAAGATGAATGGCCGGAAGAAGACCGTTCGAGTGCCGCTGACGAAGCAACCAGCGAGTTACGACCAAGTCGAGTCCATACCATCAGAGAAGCCTCACGACCGCTACTAGAAATTCAGCGCTTCTCATCATGGATCCGTGCAGTGAGAACGATGGCGCGTGTGCTGGCCTTCATCAGACGACTAAGGCTGAAGGAGCAATTTCAGGTTACTGGAGACCTGATACGAGAGGCGGAAAAGGTGCTGATCCAACAGTCCCAGGAAACAGCGTTCGGGACAGACATCGAAAGCCTGAAGATAGGAAAGGAACTACCGAAACAAAGCCGGCTGAAAGCTCTCGACCCAATGATAATGGAAGATGGGCTGTTAAGAGTGAGAGGAAGGATCCAGTCAGCTGATGTTCCCTTCGATGAACGACATCCTGTCATTTTGGACGCGAAGGATCGACTGACCGAGCTAATTATTTTACATTACCATCGATTGGCTCATCATGCCAACAATGAAGCGGTAGTGAATATGTTGAGAGAAAAGTTTTGGATTTTGAGAATGAGGCCTGCGGTGAAGAAGGTCGCGAGAAGCTGTCCCATGTGTGTCATCCGAAAGACACTCCCGACACCACCGAAGATGGGGGACTTGCCTTCGGCCCGACTAGCGCATCATCGCCGTGCGTTCACACACTGCGGAATCGATTATTTTGGACCAATGGAAGTGACCATAGGACGTCGACACGAGAAACGATGGGGAATTGTGCTGACCTGCTTGACGTCCAGAGCAATCCATTTGGAAGTCGCTTCGTCGCTGAGCGCCGATTCAGCCATCATGGCTCTCCGAAGATTCATCGCGCGCCGCGGTCAGCCCGAAGTACTCTACAGTGACCAGGGTACAAACTTTATAGGAGCCGACAGGGAAATGAAGAACGCGTGGAAGAACCTAGAAGTCCATCAGCTGGAAGAAGCAGCCACCACACTTGGTATAAGGTGGAACTTCATATCACCTGCTTCACCGCACATGGGAGGATGTTGGGAGCGGTTAGTGCGCTCCACAAAAACCGCGCTGAAAGTAACCTTGAATGCGAGGGCACCAAGAGAAGAAGTGCTACTCACGTTATTGGCTGAGGTGGAAGCTACTATCAATAGTAGGCCTCTGACTCACGTCTCTGTGGATCCCAATGACCCAGTGACATTGACCCCGAACCATCTGCTTTTGGGCACTGCTTCGACGACCACCAGACTGGGAAACTTCACGAAGGAAGATCTGACCACCAGGAAACAGTGGAAAGCGGCCCAAGCTCTGGCCGACATATTTTGGCGCCGTTGGGTATCGGAATACCTACCGACACTTCAGAAACGCTCGAAGTGGACGCAGGAAGTGACTCCGTTGAAAGTTGGAGATTTAGTGTTGATCGTCGACCCCGCGCTACCCAGGAACGTCTGGCCTCGAGGAGAAGTGGTGAAGGTTTACCCTGGAGCGGATGGCCAAGTTAGGGTTGTAGATATTAGGACTTGCCGTGGAACATTGCGCCGCCCTGCAGTGAAAGTAGTAGTTCTGCCTACAGAGGCATGATATGGTTGGGCTAAACCCTCAACCAGGGGGTGGAATGTTGACGGCAGAACAATAGGCTAAGTAGTTTAGAATAAGATAATTAGTTGAATACCTTTGTTTCTTTTGTTTACTAATTAGTTAAGCACTTTTTCTATTGTTTATATTGTGTACCTATTGTTTCCATTATGTTTTGTTTAAGATTAGAACGATTGTTGTATTTTATTATCGATCATGTGTTTAGATTACCATTTTTTGTGCAATTACGTATGTAAGTAAACTTAACTATGTTATATTGTACTGAGAAAACAGTTAGAAATCAAATAAGAATGTCAACCAATCAGATTCGGTCTTTTGGTTTGTTTGGATAGAGATAGCAATAGTTCGTTAGAAAGAGAAATGTTAAGAATAGTGCCGTGTGCAAAAATTGGTGCCGTGTGCACACTTTATATAAGATGATTGGTCAATTGTGTATTTTGATAAAGCCAATAGCCGCTATTTGTCACTAGGCAAATTGAATATAAGAAACGCATATTTGTATGAAATCACTTGTTCAGTAGTACAGTAATTACTTTAAAATAAAAGTAAAATGGAAAAGTCTTCCTGAGTATTAATTCTCCTACCCGGCGTATCAACGAACCCCTGCACCTGCCCCCTACAGTGAAACATAAAAATTTATGCTTTTATTTGTTAGACTTGTTGTTTTATTATATTATTATGTAGGTGTGTAAAGTTTTAGAATATTGACTTATTTCGAGATGGAGTTTTTACTATTATAGCAAAGTACAAAAAAAATGTATGCTTTAAAAGATCAATTCAAAAAATATCAAGACACGCTAGTAATTGCTGTCATATTTGGGGGTTTATTCGTGGGTTCGAATTTAAGAAAGAGGAGGAGAAAGAAAGAGAAACATTTATTGACCATGCACATCACATAATTATGTACATATACATTCAAGGATGACTAAATCTAAATAATATTAGTGTACAGTCAGTGTCAAATTGATATAAGAGTCTAGAGTAGTCAAAAACATCTGAAAAACATAAACGCAATTTGATCTAAGCAGTTCGAATCATCATATTGTTGTAATCGCGCAAGGTGTTCAAAATATCTAGGCACTCATTGTTTCATATTTATATGAGCAGTCAGAGTGTTCAAATTTATCTAAGCAAACAAAGCTATCAAAACATCTGTGCATAATGTACACCACTATATTGCATTGATGATTCTAACTGCCTAGATCAAATTGTTTTTATGTTTTTCAGATCTTTTTGACTACTCTAGACGCTTAAATAAGTACTTTGAAGTCTAATAAGGGTTTTAACAAAAACAACAAAAAATTGTACATGTTTCACGCCCGACTTCTAAGTACTTACGTTATTTATTTGGTGAGGGATTATTTCTTACTTTTTTGATGTGATTTTTTTGAAAGCAGTTTTGGTGTCACTTACCATCTCTGTCCAGTACAAACAAAAAAATACTGTTTACCCTGCTCACATCACTTCCAATGAGTTCCGATTTCGGACGAGTACCTACGGACTCAAGACGTTGGCGTGTCCGAAACTTGCGGACGAGCGCAACTTTTATCCCTTCGAGTAGTTCGAAAGCTCTCGAACTTAGTAACGAATGATTTTATACAGACACGCAACATATGTAGCGATACAAACGAATCGGGAGTTGTGTTTCTTCCTTCTTCTTCCTAGCCTTTTTCAACCGTCAAGGTGTAGGCCTCCCTTAAAAATCGCCACTTAGCCCTGTCTTGCGCCAATTGCATCCAGTTGTTTCCTGCCACTTTCTTTAAGTCGTCCTTCCATCTCATTTGGGGTCTTCCTCTTGGACGCTTGCCAAAATGCTTGTCACCCCACGGCCGCCATTCCAAAACTGCCTTGCACCAAGAGCCTTGCTTCCGTGCAACATGGCCAGCCCACTGCCATTTGAGACTTGCCACGCGTTTGACGACATCTGTGACTTTGCTTTTTTCTCTAAGCCACGTATTGGTTTTACGATCCCGAAGTGTAACACCTACCAGCTTTCTTTCTAGTGCTCTTTGGGCTACCTGCAGTTTGGTGGTGTTCTCCTTTGTTAGAACCCAGGTTTCAGCTCCGTATGTTAAGACTGGTAGGATACACTGGTCGAATAATCTTGCCTTTTGTTCGGCTGTGATCTTGTTCGGAGTTGTGTTTAGTACTTTATAATTGTTTCTTGTTTTATTCATCATCACCCATTTAATGGCGGCAGCAGAGGGGAAGCTGGGAAAAGAATTAAAAAAACCGGCCAAGTCAGAGTTGAACTCGCGCAAGAAGGGTTCCGTACTATTATCAGGATTGTTGTGTGCGAGCCCCCTTAATCGAATTGATTTTAATTAAATTATTTATTTTTGAAGTGAATATACAACTAAATATTATGTGAATATTTCAAGTTGTAAATAAAAATAAGTAGTTGTAACTACATATTTCTGTTGCCGTATTTATATCTAGGAAAAAACGACAAAAACATCACGTTTTTTGTATGGGAAATTTCAACTGTCTAGCTATCACGGTTCATGAGATACAGCCTGCTATGGAATTGCGTAAAGTCAATCGCATTCATTTGACAGTTCATATTGTATCATAACAAATGTCATTCCATACAACTTGCAGCTGATTGAATACGATATGAACTGTCAAATTACGCAACTTACGCAATTGCCCCCATCGTGGCAGACAGACAGACCGACGACAGTCGGACAGTGGATTCTTAGTAATAGGGCCCCGTTTTCACCCTTTGGGTACGGAACCCTAAAAACCATAAAAAGTTTTTAGAGTTTATCAATCACAACAATAATGCACTTAACATTTTAGTTTAGAAGTAAAGACAGTAATGTCTTAAAGTAATAAACGATTCTATCTATTTTAATACCTTATTTTCTCGTTTAGTGCTTATTGAACAACACTTTATTCATGTCATCATCGTAAGTTCAAGTTAGCGTAAGCCATAACCTTTTTACGTGATCCACTTAAA
Source organism: Crambus lathoniellus (assembly GCA_949710035.1). Taxonomy (NCBI): domain Eukaryota; kingdom Metazoa; phylum Arthropoda; class Insecta; order Lepidoptera; family Crambidae; genus Crambus; species Crambus lathoniellus. Next base: position 2,852,910 of record OX453318.1, on the reverse strand, counting down.
AAGTCAATTACAACATAATACAACAAGAATATTTAACGCCCAAGTAGCCACTAACTTTCAGAACATTGTTAACTGTTAGTCGTAAACCGTCAAGTTATCTTTTACGGTGAACCTTTGCAGGATTTTGGCGTAAAGTTAACTGAAAATGAGCGAGGTTTTACTGGGGATGTAATCTTGACAAGCTATTCCTTGTTACAGTTTGGTTTGTGGTTGGCTATTTAAGTCGCACAGTTTCCTATCCTACTAATATTATAAATGCCAATGTTTGTGAGTATCAATGTATGTTTGTTACTTTTTCATGCAAAAACTACTGAATGGATCTGCATGACATTTGCAACAGAGATAGATTACGGGTACCACGCGGGTGAAACCGCGGGCGGCTGCTAGTGGAACTATAATTCAATTGACAGCATTTTGGCAAGTTTTGATTGCTTTGAACCGAAAGGTAAAAAAAACATACATAGAGTCAAACGTATAACCTCCTCCTTTTTTTAAAGTCAGTTAAAACACAAAATATGATTCTAAATCCGATAGAAAATTTGATTTATTTTTGTAAATAATTATTTTATCTACCTCCTTCGCTTAGGCGAATCTCCCAACGGAACAAGCTTTATCCTTAAAAGTGTTTTAATTTAACGAATTCAATTACAAGTTGTTGTTTAGATTTTGTGAAACAATTGAAAGCAGATTTTCCAGATGTTGATTTTGTACTGTAGTTAACTATTGCGAACAATTAATGGATTAAGAGCTCACAAATATTATTCTAAGTTTAATCTACTTAAGCTTAAGAACTTGTGTTTTGGGAGGGAATACAAACATTAAGTGCTTGAGTCCATCTAATGCTTCGTATCCAATTTCGAAGTGGATTTATGGTTCTGCGAATTTTAATCCCTTGTTTTACCTAGTCATGAGAATTATTTATTGCAAATTCTATTGCATTTTGCTTTTCGATGTAACATTTTGTCTGGCCAACGAAAGCTGTCCACAAGAAAAGGCGGCAATTTTAAAAATCCTGTACATGTTAGCCCTCAATATACTCTGAAAAACTATTTTGATACTTGACGTTTATTTTATTAGGTTATTAGAAAATAACGAAATAAATAGCTGTAATAAATAACATAATTTCATGGTAATAAAGAATTTTTAAATAAGGATTTTTAAATTTGGCGCCTTTTCTCGTGGACAGCTTTCGTTGGCCAGACTCTATCATATAAGTTCATTGAAGCTTCGACATGCGAAAATAAATATAGAATTACTCTTCGGTCGGTGCTAAGTAATACTTAAATAAAATTTACTACTGAATTCGCCTTGTGCACAAGAAAGTATTGACTTGCTTTTCCTTTTAGAAGCTTCTAGAATCCACAAAACACAAAAGCAATGTTTCTTCTTCAGAAGATGAACTTTCTAGCGAAATGTTGCAGGTACAAAGACACAGACGAAGCTGGAATGCAAGAAGTTGAACGCCACATGTGTGCGTTGGAACTCTCGAGCGGTTAAAACGCCGAACTCTGAACTCTTTACGCGGAACTCAGGACTGCTCTCTGTCTGCGCGGGCTCTGAATGTTTGTTAGTCAATTACGGCGAAACGGCTGAACAGATCTAGATAAAATTTAGCTCAGAAATAGATTATGGTTTAAAAGAGCATAAAGACAATTTCTTTTACAATTCGGAAAATATCTCTATCCCGGGGGAAAACATAGTTTCGTCATCGACAACACATGTGAGGAAAGCTACGAGTGGAAACCTTGTGTTGGCTGAGGAATAAAAAAAATGCTTTTAAAGCTAACAAAGTCATACTCAACCTCCTCCTCGTAATTTGAAGTCAATTAATCAAGACCCACCACTGGTCTCAGTTGGGCAAAAAGCTCCTCGTCTACTTAACCCTTAATTGGTCGCGTGGGGTGTCTCACACCCCAATGAATCTTTCCAGACTCATAACTTTGAAAAACTTGTAGGTATTAAACGCGCTGTTCTTCTATGTAGCTCTAAATAAGTATGAAGTTCACAATTCAGGCGCAAGCGGGACTCGAATCTGAGCGATTGTGCTTTTAAAGCGTGTGTGGTTCTCGACACCTCAAAAACGGATGTAATGACCATACAAATTGTGTAGTTAAACTGGTGTAAATAAAAGTTATTGTCTTACGTTGAAAAATTTGAATATTGATTCATACGTAAGATGAAAGGTTCCTTTTAATCTAATTTTGCATGTGTTTGCAATTTTAATTAATAACATATTTTCTGATTCGGGTTGTTACACGCCCCACACAACTGCTTGTGTAACTTTTTAGGTGCGCCCAATGAAGGGTTAATTTACTAAGCATAGATTTTAGCAATATATTAGAGAAGCTCGAGCTAAGATTAAGCTTCGTTATATTAATATTCCAGGCTTCATTCCACTCTGGTTTGTTCCCCGATTGGCCTGTTCCTGCCTTAACATCAATCATTCTAACGTATTATGAAGCACTGCATGCATAGTCAAAGTAGACTCGGTATGTTATGTTCGGAATTAGGTAGGTACTTACATTTTTTTAGGGTTCAGTTTGGGATCAATATTCCATATTTGGCGCATTTTAATGAATTACTGATATTACTTATATGTGCCTGGTCAATCTAACTGCGTAAGCACAAGTTTTAGCTATGCATTTGGTTAGTGGAAGGACTTGTTCTTAGTCCGCCTGGCTAGCTTGTCTAAGTCTGACGCCATAACAACGATGTTTTCAGCATTATTGTGTTTCGGCAGTTAGAGATAAGATAATCAGCTCCACAGTGATTGAGGATTCCGGGAGTAGTGCGCATCCACACACCTTACAGGAGTGCCCTGTCTGGTCATCGCAGCGTAGTAACCTGTGTGCTGTGGTAGGAAGAGACCTCTCGCTGCCAAGCATGGCTCGTGCCATGCTTGGTAGCGACAGGTCCTGGGATGCGGCAGTCTCCTTTTGCGAGGATGTCGTCTCGCAGAAGGAGGCATCGGAGCGGATCCGCGAGCAGGATGCTCATGCGGATCGGCTCCGACGAAGGCGAGTGGGACGGAGGATTTGCGCACCTCATTCCACTTTAGTGGGTGTTGGACCGTGCAGTGCGGGTGACGGCCTGTCGCCAGTCCAGCCGTGTAGTCTGGGGGGATGGCCTTGCTAGCTCAGCCTCCTCCCGCCGCGTAGGGGCTCGGGATGCCGGGTCAGCCGTCGGGTCGCTGGAGGACATTGTCACATCGGTCCCTCCACAGTGCGGCTCCTACTGACGGCGGTGAGAGCAAGTAGTGAGGGGCTTAGTGGGTATTCCCCCTTTCTGACCCCCCATCGAGTCCATGTCGCTGGATGGGGGGTCAGAAAGCGGATAGGTGAGTCCCACATAACCACCGCCCGCACACACCGTACGCGGGCGTACTATAAAAATAAAAAAAAAAGTGCGCATCCACCGTCAGCCTTATCACCACGTACCATCAGGTGTGATGAAGGCTAAGTGCTACCCCTTTAGGTATGGATAAAAAAAGCATATTATGCGTCAAAAATGTCGCGTGTCGAAAGTTCAAAGCGTATTTTGTAATAAATTGCCTTTGGGACTGGGAGACCTAGGAATGTATAAATGAACGAGGTTATGCAAAAACTCATTCCCCTCACCGGACTGAAAATTGGACAAAAATATAAGCTGGAACCGCCAACCTAAATTTAGACTTTTTACTGAATCCAGGGTGCCTACCATCAACCCTTATTGCGGTTTTGTTTAGGACCTAAACTGATCTGCTTCGCTTATTCGTACCACGATTCTATTGCGTCAATGACAAGCGATTCAGCGACATGTCACAGCCGCTTAGCTGTCATGAACTCTTATTTGACTTATAACTCGGTCGAAGTAACATGACACCTCCAGGCTATACTTATCCCTCTCACTCTCCGGGCATGACAGACTCGACTAAAAGAGACGGGTAGAAGAAATAAGTACACAAATTCGTTCATTCACATTTAGCAATTCATTTGCGACTCAGTTTTTAGAAGGTCATGGTACGAAATAAAGCAATTCATTTTAGGAACCTATTCTGAATCGCACCAGTTTTGAATCGCTTTAATATTATAGTTGATGGTATGCATCCAGTGCAATAAAACGTCAATTCAGATCGGCGAATTGGAAATCCACCGGAATAATGTGAACCGACCCTAATTCCATGGATGTATGGTCACGCGTATCTGATAGTTTTTGCGCTAAGCCTTTTCAAAACAGGGTCTTTGAATTGTATCGACATTGCTCCCTTTTGAAGTATGGGATGTGAATCCCTCTTTTTCCAATGAATGTATGAGAGTATTTCTAACACGTACCTTCTTATTTAGTGACTCAAGGAGCTCGTAGTGCAGTGGTTAGCGCGCTTGGCCTACGGTTGTTGAGGTCAGCAACTTTCGCAATGGGGGACCAAAAACTTTTCATCTCGAGCTCCTCCGTGCTTCGAAAGGCATGCTAAGCCGTTGGTCTCGGCTGCATTTGCATTCAATCAATCAATCAATCAATCAAAACATTTATTTAATACAGTCGAAGGACAAATTATAACTTAAGTACCTATAGGTACGACAAATTACTTAAATATGAAGATAACACAGAAAAAAAAGACAATTTATATACCTATATATAAAAAAAGAAAGATAGTCCCACGACTGTACCAAAAGGGATCTAGTTCAGCATATGTCAGTCGTTAATACCCACCAATCCACACTGGGCCCGCGTGGTGGGTCATGGTCCATTTTCCTTATGCAACCATAAGGAAGGCCTGCCGCCATCATGTAAACGGCTGTTTGTGATGGTTCGCCTTGGCTCGGCCTTTGTTCTTAGCTTGTAACAGGCCTGTCTCACTTCCATACAAGCGGCGCAAAATCCCCGAGATATTTACCTACTATTCTGGAAAACAACCTAATTTCAACCTTTTGCATTGCGTATAGCGATCATAGTACAATAACTGTCTGCCGTCTCGCTTCAATCTGCTAGGGCTGTCAGAGGTATTACCACAGAATAATATTTGTAGGTATTACTTTATCCGTGTAAGTAATACACGCGAAGCGAGACAGATGGCGACACATGCGGATGCGTGCGCTGCGTGTGCGACAAGTCGAGCGAGTGCCAGCCTATTGAGACTAGTCCGGTGACCGGACGCTTGCGTTTATCATACCTAAACTCGGGAGTGAAATTTCTGTACCGGAAGGTACTAATATATATTCTGTGGTCGTAACTTGGTCAACATGTAAACGCACTATTACAAGTACTATATTTTGAGGAGAAGAAGAATGGCGGGAACAATGTTGCCATATACTTATAAATAAATTTTAAACAATAAAATTTATCTACAAAATTGGTATATTTCCAATAACAATAACATACAATATTATATAATTTGTTATTACCCACTATAATGCTGCCACGCAGCCCTGGGTGCATACCATCAACTTTAAGACAGCGATTCAAAAATAGCGCGATGCAGAATAGGTTCCTAAAATGAATTGCTTTCTTTCGTACTATGACCTTCTAAAAACTGGATCGCAAATGAATTGCTAAATGTGAATTACCGAACGATTTGTGTCCTTATTTCTGCTACCCGTCTCTTTCACTCGATTCTGTCATGCCCGGAGAGTGAAAGGGACGGGTATAACCTGCAGGGGTCATGTTAGCTTGGCTGAGTTATAAGTCAAATAAGAGTATGAGACAGCTTAGCGGCTGTGAAATGTCATTGAATGATCACTGAATCGCTGTCATTGATATTAAGCTTTCGTGGTACGAATAAGCGAAGCAGATCAGTTTAGGTCCTAAACAAAACCGCAATAAGAGTTGATGGTAGGCACCCTGGGCATATTATGGACTTACACATGTCTAACACTTAAACACGAAACTATAACATTTTATCGCATGAATGTCTGTCTCGAATTTACGATCAGCTCAGTGGACACACTTCAAGTTCCTTTCAGTAGTAATATGAACCTTCATTCACACTGGCCACAATTAATCCTACTGCCGTAATTTTCTTTGTTGACGGTACATGCCACTTACCCCGGGGCCATATTTCATTCGGCTGCCTTCATTGAAGAAATGATCAATGCTTTCTGTTATTGTTTTTGTGCACGGTACGCTGGAGGAGTTATTAGTTATGTCAATGCACTTCGCGATTGTTCGGTCGTATGTTTTTATGAAGGACTATCGTGGTCCAAAGGATCTTCGTCGCAAGCGAATAATAATTCAAACAATCTCTTTATATTTGTTTTGCTCGCTTCTCTGAGTGCATGGACGGATTGTGAGTTTGTGGGACACTAGGCTAATACTACTCGGGAGTTTATAAATTTAGTCTTCAACTAAAACCATTTGTTCTGGCTGTGCAGTGTGCACACTAGCGCCGCCATTGAAAAAAAATTATAGTTCCTAAATAAAGACGAAATTGTAAATTATCTCTCTGCAGTGCACTCCGAAGAAGCTTTGTGGTACTTTTTATGGGGCCGTTATGTGGTGCCGAATTGGTGTCATATAAGTAACTTTATTTATTTTATGGTTAATTGCTATTAAAATGCAGTTTATTGAATAAACACTAAAAAGTTATACTTACGTATTTGCGACCGCCAGTAGAAATTTTTAATAAAATTTACCTGCAACAAGAATACAAAAAGTATTAGAAATACCAGTTACAACTAAAGTATTAAACAACCATACAAAAACGATGTATTAAAATCATTTGGACTGCATCGTTTGTTACACATCTATACATCTATACAAATAAATAAAATTGGAGTGTCTGTTTGTAATATTAAAATAACCACTTTTTACTACATGCATATGATTATATATACGGTACATATCTATACATCTATACAAATAAATAAAATTGGAGTGTCTGTTTGTAATATTAAAATGACCACTTTTTACTATATGCATATGATTATATATAGGGTACATATACCAAAATAAGATTTTTTCAAATTTTTGTCTGTCTGTCTGTCTGTCTTTCGGTCTGTCTGTCTGTCTGTTTGTTCCGGCTAATCTCTGAAACGGCTGGACCGATTTTGACGGGACTTTCACTGGCAGGTAGCTGATGTAATAAGGAGTAACTTAGGCTACTTTTTATCCCGATATTCCCACGGGAACGAGAACCACGCGGGTGAAACCGCGGGCCGCCGCTAGTATAATATAAAAGACGACCTCCGTGGCCGAGTGGCCGAGTGGCGTACGCACCCGTTTTCAAAGTGCCGCTATCCCTAGAAGTCCCGAATTCGATTGCCAGTCGCGTAAATATTGAAAACGAACTTTTCAATATTTCTACGGGTCTGGGTACTCTGAGTGTATAGTATACCCGTCGTTGATTCCAATTTACCATATTACTAAAGGTCACAGCAGATACATCAACTCGGAAAGGAATCGACACCGTATCGCTTTTCTCCTCGCCGGCAACCAGGCGTCAACCTAACGCAAGCACGTAACCAAACCGGATCGGCGTCGGTACGTCGGCTCGGCTACGGCTAGGCGACGCCCCGCTTACGCCTCGCCGCACAGTGGTTCCATATTGATAAAAGGTGGATCAAATCTAAAATAAAAAAATAAAAGTAAAAAAAAAACTCCATATTTAAGTCTGATTTTTTTAAATGTGGTTAGTTCATTTTTATTTTCAGACCACTGTGCGTAGAGCCGTAAGCTCGGGTACGGAGAGACGTGAGCGCGTGGACGACTAGCGGTAAGCGCGGGGATAGCAAGTTGAGCGACCCGCAAAGCGGTTCGGGAGCTGGTCCCGAGGCGAGGCGATTACGTTACGCTTCCGATTAGTGTGCGTTGCAGTAGGGGGTTTCATACAAAGAATACTGAACCGCTCGAGTTGATACGTTTACGATCCGTTTACGAGTTGATATATCTGCTGTGACCTTAATAGTGCTCAAGCTACTATAGTTTGGTATTGGTACAATGTAATGTGATGGTGTCCAATTTTTTTTGATGTGATAACGTCTTATGGCGGTAATACACTGTTCACTTCTGCCGTTCAATTTGAATGAAGCAACCAAATTGCAGGAGAACTAAAATGACCGACATCGCTCGAAGGATTGCTCAGTTGAAGTGGCAGTGGGCGGGACACATAGCGCGGAGAACCGATGGCCGTTGGGGCAGAAAGGTTCTCGAATGGCGACCGCGAACCGGACGACGTTCCGTGGGCAGGCCCCCTACAAGGTGGACCGACGATCTGGTCAAGGTCGCGGGAAGCCGCTGGATGCGGGCAGCGCAGGACCGATCGTTGTGGAGATCCTTGGGGGAGGCCTATGCCCAGCAGTGGGCGTCGTACGGTTGAAATGATGATGATGAACCAAATTGAACAATGTAAACGTCCAATGTCAATGTACGCCTGTATTTCTGCGCCTTTCAACCAAAGTGAATCAATTTAGTTGAACATATTAGTTTTATAAATAGGTGAACGCCGACTGCACGCACGAAAACGTGTCACGTTCCGCGTGCAAGCGAGAGCGCGGAACAAGCGATAGAGAGGCACGATCGGCCTCAGCGGTCGGCTTGTCACGCGTAGAGAGACAGCGGCATAGTGTTATCACGTAAAATTATCGTCCGTAAATCAACTTTACAGACAGCGAATGTTTTATTTTTCACGGTTTGTTATAGAGTGAACCCATAGCCCTTGGTTCAGATTTTACAGTACCTACCGCTGAACTACCAGGTCAGTCAAAACTACAACGAACTTCCACATGAATCACCCGAATTTCCAGCACTTCCCAGCGACCGAATCGGACATTCCCCAAACAATCGAGACTTACATAATCCAGGGTGCCTACCATCAACTCTTATTGCGGTTTTGTTTAGGACCTAAACTGATCTGCTTCGCTTATTCGTACCACGACAGCTTAATATCAATGACAGCGATTCAGTGATCATTCAATGAAATTTCACAGCCGCTAAGCTGTCATGTACTCTTATTTGACTTATAACTCGGCCAAGCAAACATGACACCTGCAGGTTATACCCGTCCCTCTCACTCTCCGGGCATGACAGAATCGAGTGAAAGAGACGGGTAGAAGAAATAAGGACACAAATTGTTCAGTCATTCACATTTGCAATTCATTTGCGATCCAGTTTTTAGAAGGTCATAGTACGAAAGAAAGCAATTCCTTTTAGGAACCTATATTCGGCATAGCGCTATTTTTGAATCGCTGTCTTAAAGTTAATGGAAGGCACCCAGGTCAGTCAAAACTACAACGAACTTCCAACTTCCACATGAATCACCCGAATTCCCAGCACTTGCCAGCGACCGAATCGGACATTCCCCAAACAATCGAGACTTACATAATCCAGGGTGCCTACCATCAACTCTTATTGCGGTTTTGTTTAGGACCTAAACTGATCTGCTTCGCTTATTCGCACCACGACAGCTTAATATCAATGACAGCGATTCAGTGATCATTCAATGAAATTTCACAGCCGCTAAGCTGTCATGTACTCTTATTTGACTTATAACTCGGCCAAGCAAACATGACACCTGCAGGTTATACCCGTCCCTCTCACTCTCCGGGCATGACAGAATCGAGTGAAAGACGGGTAGAAGAAATAAGGACACAAATCGTTCGGTTATTCACATTTAGCAATTCATTTGCGATCCAGTTTTTAGAAGGTCATAGTACGAAAGAAAGCAATTCATTTTAGGAACCTATATTCTGCATAGCGCTATTTGAATCGCTGTCTTAAAGTTGATGGTAGGCACCCAGGTCAGTTAAAACTACAACGAACTTTCACATAAATCACCCGAATTCCCAGCACTTGCCAGCGACCGAATCGGACATTCCCCAAACAATCGAGACTTACCTAATCCAGGACTCGCAAACAGGAATGAAGCAACGCGTGTTACATAACAACCAACCCTATAAATCCATGTTCAAGGTCGCACAGACCTTGGCGGCGATCCAACTGTATTGTAGCCTCAGATGCAGAGATTTGCTATCAAATAATTCTAAGGATTGTCCTTTATTAATGTGCTTTAGGGCCAATAAATTTATTTGTGCCGTTTCGCCAATTGTTGATATTGTATTAGATGGCTTTTGTCCTAAACTAATGCCGGAATATCGTTTGCTTGGTGCCTCTTTACAGTTCCGGATGTACTGGTGCCCTACCACAAGCTCTAATAGCAGTTATTTTTAAGTTCAGAGAGTGAGACGCCGCTTTACACGCCGTATAGCGGCGACTTACTCTCTCGACTTAAAAATAAAACCGCCTTCAAAAAAACCACATCAAAATAGTAAGAAATGATTCCTCACCAAATAAATAACGTAAGTACTTTGAAGTCGGGCGTGCGTGAAACATGTAGGTACAATTTTTTGTTGTTTTTGTTAAAACCCGCCCGACTTCAAAGTACTTACGTTATTTATTTGGTGAGGAATCATTTCTTACTTTTTTGATGTGGTTTTTTTGAAGGCGGTTTTATTTTTTTATAAAAATAATTTTTATTTCACTCTTTTTAGTGCACCGTGCAGGCAATTTACGCGTTTTCTGGTAAATAGGTATGTGATCAAACTGAAAACCTCCTTTTTCGAAGTCGGTTAAAATACCTTGAGGTATCCCCTTTTTAACAAAACAAGATACGTATTAAATTCACATAAAGTGGTAATGAAATCGACAGTATTTTCAAGATTTCCTGAATACTACTGAACCGATTTCAAAATTTCTAAAAATGGGACCAACTTGGAAACCAACCTGATGTAATAACGTTTGAACCATTTCTATCGGTTCAGCCGTCTTCGAGTAATCGGTGGACATACACAAAAAAAATAATATACACAATAAATAAAATACACAAACATACATACAGACGAGTAGAGAACCTCCTCCTTTTTGATTTAGAAGTCGGTTAAAAATAACTGCCATTAGAGCTTGTGGTAGGGCACCTGGAATGGGGAGCAATTCTCAGTCGTTTTGTAGTTCGGCTGTGTGTCCAGCGATATTGTTTTTAATCATGAGATGCCTTCATAACAAAGAGCATGTACACATTAATTATACGTGGGACAAATATTTCTACCGCTTAAGGATTTTTTGAATTAGGTTACAAACTTATACAATTTTCTAAAAATTGATAGGTATCATGTTGGATGTGGCAGGCTCCTTACGGGTCTCCGGACAGCTGTGTGACTATAAATATTACGAAAAGCGGGATTTTTACTATTGTTTCGATTTGTCGTGACGTAGGTTTTTTTTATTACTGTGTTAATGACCATGTAAGTTTAAAAAGTAAGAAGTGTAATAGAAGTATGTAGAAGTGTGTAGTAGTGTAAGTGTAATAGTTATATTATTACATTTACACTTCTACACACTTCTACATTATATGCTTTATACTGAGATGAGAAAAATAAACAGGGATTGTTATTTAAGTATATCTGAATATTTTTTTTAAGAACATACATGTACATACGTATGTCTTTAAAAATATAACTTTTCTATCAATAGGTACAACTTAAATAACAAATACAAAACATATTTTCGTAAGTAAATATTAGTTCATGATAACATGTCGACTATTTGTATAGGTCTGTGAAACAAAGACAAAGGGTGGAGAATAATAAAACATAAACAAAGCATGTTATTCTTGAGTGTATTTACTTTTTATTGTTTATATTAGGGTTTGCGCAGTTTTTATTACTCTTCTCGACGTCTGGATTTCTCCAGTATATTAAGGCATCTACACACCAAACCCGCCGGAAGTAAATAAAATAGTGGAGTAGAAGTTGTGCTGTAGGTGCCACTGTAACAATTTCTTTTTAAATTCTTCAAAGGTTGTCACTGTCAGTCACTCGGCGCAAAGTGGGGAGTAAGAGGCGATAAATACGATGTTGGTAGGAGTCGGAGCTCATTTGTTGTTGGTTTTCGCACGAGCTATCTCCTGAGGATGCCCCGGGTTGGGGCGAAACGCGTGTAGAGTAGTCTAACGCCCGAATTCTCAAACACAAATCATCTTTGGGAGCGTCTCAAACATCATGGCATCTCTTTCATACGTTTGACATTTAAAGTGACAGGGCGATGTGTGAGACGCTCCCAAAGATAAGTAGCGTCACAGCCATCTCTATCGTCTTCTACAAGCCATGCGCATAAAGTTGGCAACGTAGTTTTAAGTGAACCGATTTGACACCGTTTGCACCGTTTGACAGGTAAACAGCGATTAAACCTCGAGTACTGAATCCTATGGAGATGGCATATCATCTATACATCTATACAAATAAATAAAATTGGAGTGTCTGTTTGTAACAATTAATAACCACTTTTTACTACGTGCATATGATTAAATATACGGTACATATACCAAAATGACATGTTTTACAATTTTTGTCTGACTGTCTGTTTGTTCCGGTTAATCTCTGAAACGGCTGGACCGATATTGACGGACCGATTAATACGACAATTAGAAGTAGTTTAAAATTGAATTCCAAGATTTTCTTACATTGTGACTTAGTTACACCTCACTTTTTCGTAGGTATGCCACCTCCATAGGATTTAGTACTCAGAGGAGTAAACCGGTTCACAGCAATGTTGCCGTTCCGTATCATAGCATGGCTTGTAGAAGACGATAGAGACGGCTGTGGTAGCGTACGAGTATTCGGTCATAAGCCGTGAAGGTGCAAGTTGTATTGCTGTCTTGCTAAATGCAGGTATTGTGCACTGGTATTTTCATGGTGTGCATGTGCCACTTTTTGCGGGCAGGCGGGCGGTGCATCTTGCATATTGTGTTTTTTGCGGAAGTAAGCTACATATATTTCGTTTTTCACAATAATTTCTTTTTAAATATTTTTTTTCTCATCCCAATATTTTCACGGGAACGGCTAGTAAATAAAAAAATCCATTTCTGACTGGATTATGGGCTTACGATTTGATCGTGTTTTCCGCGGTGACCCCCGCTGAATACATATCAGAATTAGCCCGATCCCAGATGATCCGTTGACGGATAAACTGGGAAAATCATTCCCGTCTGTTTATCCTGAGAAGAGAGCTGGGTGTTAACGGTTTTTTTGTGAAAATCCTTTCAAATTATATAAAGTATTAAAGTGATATTGAGAATAGAATAGAATATCGTTTATTGTTAATATTGTGTAAGGGAAAAATGAAATGAATCCCTCGGCAACAGAGGTAGCGTTGCTATTATAATACAGTACCACAATCTTTTCTGTTCCGATGGCCAAAATGTGAAACTATATAACGTATTTTTTTAAATGTAATTTTGCTGTCAAGTTGATGTCCAACCATAGCGCTGCTGGCAGCTGAAGATCTTAGAAGTCAGGGCCGGTTAAATTGCAACAAAAAAAAAGAAAACTTACATAGCGCCGCTGTCACCGTAATTGTTTTATTCACCAATCCTGTGTGTATTTCTTATGAAGATTATCGACGCTGATAGCGTTTAGCTTCTTTATCATCTCTTTAGTTTTTGACAACCACCGTGGTCGTGTGGTGAACGCACCCTTAAGATCAGAAGCCCTACTGTAATTTAACAAAAAACTAAACTTCGTTAGTCCCGCCGCTTTTACTCGATTCTGTCATGCCCGGAGAGTGAGAGGGACGGGTACATAACGAACTTTCGTATATTCGTTGAAGCCCTACCTTAATTTGACGAAAAACGAAACTTCGTTAGTCCCGCCGCTTTTACTCGATTCTGACATGCCCGGAGAGTAAGAGGGACGGGTATAACGAACATTCGTTGAACGTTGAAGCTCTACTCTAATTTAACACGTTCACTGCGGGACAGGCCTTTATCGGCCTGCCGCGGTTCTTCAGCTGGTGCGGTCGAAGAAAACTGTGTCCCTCTCGCTTGTGCGGAACGATTATCTCAGGTGTTTGTAAGAGTTCGACAGAGACAAATATATATTTCAGCTTGTAGTCAAAATTGTAGGTGTTCACCATCAAAACATCACGGCAGACCCCTTTCGCCCTACCACGCACTGACGGTGAAATACATCCGCCAAGTGCGGCAGTGGGCCTATTTCGGCCCGCCGTCCCAACAGGCTGCCGGCGACCCGATGCCGCACAGAGCGCGCGCCCCGCCCGTTAGTGATGCGCTATCTAGCTGATCTGACGTAGCATTGGTTCGATAAAATCAAAGATGGCAAGCATTAAAAGAAAAATAAAAATTTTGGATAACAGAGTAATTTGCCCTGCAGTTATTAATAGTGATAGTGACAGCAGTAAAGAAATATTTTCCACTTAGAAAAATAAAAAGGATTTAGAATCAAATCAGCATGAAAAACATGGCAGGAAATGCAAACAAAACCTTTGCGTGACATGTTTTATATCGTAAAAGAAATGAAAAAAGTTTTGTATTTACTTATAACGATAATTCTGTGTGCCGCATCACTGCTCAAAATACTTTTTAGTGCGGCTTAGGTCGATTTTGGCCTGCCGCTTTCCCGGGTTTAGTTCTTATTTTCTGTTTGAACCTGGGATCTACCCGGGGCGAGTCGAACCTAAGGAAGTTGGGTTCAAGGTTATTCTAACAGTATCAAAAAAATATTTATACATCATGTTTTCGCTAAGTTATAGCATTTTACTCTACCCTAGTGCTGGTGGGTCGAGAAAGACCTGTCACGCACTGACGGAAATATCGTTGGGGGTGCATTTCGACCCACCGCCGCACCAGATGAAGGTTTATGATTTTACTTGCCGCAGCCAACGTGGTAACGAAAAACGTAACTTCGTTGGTCCCGCCGCTTACACTAGATTCTGTCATGCCCGGAGAGTGAGAGAGATCACGGGTCTAACGAATTTTCGATTCCCGGTCAGGTAAACGTCGATGTAATGGCGTCAGTCTTCGATAAGATGGTGGTAGCTAGCCAGGCGGGCTACGTAGAACAAGTCCTCCCACCAACCAAACCGAATACAATATGTACCCCACTGGGAATTGAACCCGGGACCTCTGGGTCTGAAATCAGTGGTATGAACTACTAGAATACAGAGGCGGTTAAAATCATTAATGAATCTCGGTTCCCGCGTTGCCTTGAAACATTTAAACTAGTCGTGTGGCGAATTTGAAGGCACGTCCTAACCCATAAGACGTGGTAATTCCTCTCATTACATCGCTAGTCGCTAATCGTTTTCCGATATTAGAACGGGTTTTAATATGTTTAGTGACAACCGGTTGTGATTTACGGGCTTGACGTCCGGTACGTTTCTGTGTTCGATTTATGGTGCTCAATTAGTATGCCTACACTGTTTACTGGTAATAGGTTTTCGGGGGTGTGATTTAGATCGTATCTGATTAATGTAAATAAATTGTTGAGACGCGTTTTTGGTGTAATGGATTTATAATGCTCTATCTGGGAAGGTGGAGGGGAAATTGCTGCGTATAGAATGAAGATAATGCGGATCAAGAAAAACAATATTTTTAGATGACATTAAAAGTGTTTCTTATCTGCTTGCCTAAAAATGAGTTTTTTTATTAAGAATTACATGTTAAACATGTATGGCGCAACTTGCAGTGTATAGTAGAATTTCCTTTTTGCTTATATTAGTTTACTAATTGCTTTAACTAAAGCTCCTAAGTAGTCGAAAATTGTTTACCGCTATGATCATTAGTTCGTCTATACTTAAACTGTATTTATCATAACCAATTGTGTAATTGTGATGGAAACTGACCTTAATCACACTATGTTAAGGTGATTTTCCAATTTGACTACTGTATGAAATAAAACAGGGAGAAAAAAAAAACAACCCTTGAAGAGTTTCTTGCAGGTTCTTCTCCAAGGTCTCCCGACCTTCTATGACGTTCACAAGTATTGTAAATAACAATCTAAATTGAATTAACAAATTGGACTTTAACTTTGACTTTCGTTTATTTAGGTTTTACCTCGTACACCAACACCCTTAATTTTTAAGTAGAAGGTACCTGGGTGCCTACCATCAACTTTAATACAGCGATTCAAAAATAGCACGATGCAGAATAGGTTCCTAAAATGAATTGCTTTCTTTCGTACGCTGACCTTCTAAAAACTGGATCGCAAATGAATTGCTAAATGTGAATGACGGAACGATTAGTGTCCTTATTTCTTCTACCCGTCTCTTTCACTCGATTCTGTCATGCCCGGAGAGTGAAAGGGACGGGTATAATCTTCAGGTGTCATGTGGTGTCATGTTAGCTTGGCCGAGTTATAAGTCAAATAAGTTTTGATGACAGCTCAGCGGCTGTAAAATGTCATTGAATGATCACTGAATCACTGTCATTGATATTAAGCTGTCGTGGTACGAATAAGCGAAGCAGATCAGTTTGGGTCCTAAACAAAACCGCAATAAGAGTTGATGGTAGGCACCCTGCACATATTTGAGGAGTTGAAAGTTTCTATCACTTGTGAACAAGTGTTAGCAACATAACCATTAAAAAAATCGGCCAAGTGCGAGTCGGACTCGCTCATGAAGGGTTCCGTACCCACTTAACGTACCGATTACGTACACCTAGCAAAAATACCACTGTCATTTTTTGCCAGAAAAATATAACTTTGTTTTTCATAGTATTCGTATGAATGACAAAGTTATATTTACGGTTTTCGAAAATTTGTTATCCTACTAATATTATAAATGTGAAAGTTTAGATGTTTGGATGTTTGGATGTTTGGATGTTTGGATGTTTGTTACTCAATCACGCCAAAACGGCTGAACGGATTTGGCTGAAATTTGGCACAGAGATACTTTGTAGCCTGGAGAGGAACATAGGCTACTTTTTATCCCGGAAAAATATCACATTCCCGCGGGATAACGTCCTGTAGTCCACGCGGGCGAAGCCGCGGGCGGAAAGCTAGTATCTCATAAACTTGTAAAGCCTACTTAGCTGTGATAGTTTTCCTTTTAACTTCGTCATATGTACTACTATAGTGAATTTTTTCACGTATTCAAGACCAACCATTTGGCTGGCAGACGGACATGGCGAAACTATAAGGGTTCCTTGTTGACTACGGAACCCTAAAAATAGTAGATCCATAAAGGGGTATGAAGATTTTGGCTTAGTGTCACTTAACCACACTTTAACCACTGAGCTCGACTCTAACGACTCCGTAGCGACGACTCTCAGTGGTTAGAGCAGTCGATCGGATTTTTTTTCAAATACATCATTTTAAATTTTTCAGAAGCAACGCATTTACAAAATAATTATTTCGTTGCTAGACAAAATAATACAATAAAATCCTACTTAATATTATAAATGTGAAAGTTTATATGTTTGGATGTTTGGATGTTTGGATGTTTGGATGTTTGGATGTTTGTTACTCAGTCACGCCAAAACGGCGGAACGGATTTGGCTGAAATTTGGGACACAGATACTTTGTAGCCTGGAGAGGAACATAGGCTACTTTTTATTCCGGAAAAACATCACATTCCCGCGTGATAACGTCGTGTAGTCCACGCGGGCGAAGCCGCGGGCGAAAAGCTAGTAAAAAAATAAAAAATAAAAGCTTATGATTTAGCTAATGCTATGGAAAATAGGAACACTAGAAATAGTTACATACACATAAACCAACAAACGCAACCCTTTCAACGAAATTATAATGTGAAATAGTATGAATAACATTTTTTCAGTTCCAACATAAGAGTAAGTATACCATAATATACAATACACATATACGCTCTGTCCTTGTATTTAAATATTGACCTTCGCATCTTCCTTCAATATCCCGAGGCCCACAAAATGTAACTTAGGGGCCATCAAGTCAGGATGGTTGACCTAACCAAACACAGTCTCTTGGACTAAGAACGGTCCCCACTAATAAGGCAAGAGTTGAATATACAGTTGTATAGAAGGGAAGAAATAGGTTGTCAAATGTTATAATAGATTTTTGGCGTGTTATCTTTTGAAATAGCCATCTATCGGACAATGTTGTGATGGAAAGTGACCCTACTAATAATGTGTAAAGGTAATTTTTCAATTTGACGACTGGTATACGGTTATATCGGTAACGAATCAGTTTCAATACGAATTTTAAAGTAATTTGCTGTGTGAGTCGCTCCTCTAACATTGCTACAAAAGACGACGTCAGACTAAAAAGAACATTGGGTGCCTAACATAATATTAGGAGACCAAATAAAGTCTATTTTCGCCACGCTAATACTCTAATACGCTATTCCAAGAGTCAGCACTCAGCAGTCTAAATTGATGCATGGAATGTATGTTACATTGTTTCTAAAATTAAGACAACGTGAACCTAGACAAGTTGTTATAGAGTTTCTATAAGCCCATGTGATGAATATCGGCATATTAAGTACATTATAGTATAGTAGCTTGCAGTTTGCTTTTTATTAATCCTATAATATAATGTGAATAAGATTAAGATTAGTGTGTCCATTAAACTATTTGATTCCTTGATTAGTTGAAAATTGTTTACTGTTTTAGGTAATAAGCAAAATTGTACTTAATTTAAGCGGTATTCTGTATTGTGATGGAAAGTAACCTTACTATTATGTGAAGGTCATTTTTCAAATTTGACGACTCTGTATAAGTTAAAACAGGGAGAAAAAAATAGCCCTTGGCGAGTTTCTTGCCGGTTCTTCTCGCTACAAGGTCTCCTGCCGTAGGATTTGCGAACCGATGGCGAAGCTTCATTGACGTTCATAAGTGTTGTTAAACAAACCTAAATTGAATAAACTATATTGAATTTTGAATTTTTGAATTTTGATTTAGCTGATATTACGGGTGATAAAAAAAATAAGAGAGATAATTATTTATTAAAAACTTTCCTCAACGTGTGTCCACTCTACACGAAGGCGCGTGATCAAATGTACAGGCCACAAAGGTGCTTTGTGGTACAGCCCAACGGTGGCAGTCCATGTATTTGACAGGGTGCGGCTAACGCCAAAACTGACGCGCTTCAGTGTGTGCGTAAAAGTACAAATCTATAATCTACATATACACGGTAATTTTTTTATCACCCCGGATAATTTCATTTAACCCCTGAAATTGTGCGGGGTGATAAAAAAAATACCGTGTATATATAGGTAGCTCTTGCGTTACAGACTCACTGACAGACAAGGCACAGCCGAAACTAATAGGCGCAAGAAGCTGAAATTTGGTATGTGGGGAGTGTCTGGGAGCGCTAAGAGAGGAATTTTGGGAATTCCCCCTCTAACGGGGTAAAAAGGGGCCCAGAGTTTGTATGAAACATCTCAATGTTCACAAAAGTTTCATACAAACTCTGGCCCCCTTTTTACCCCGTTAGAGGGGGAATTCCCAAAATTTCTCTTCAGTGGGGGCGGTGCTCTAGTGTATGATATGTGATTATTAGGTTGATAAACGCGCGTTACTGAAGTGTGCGCTTTAAAGCACCCAATGTGTACAGGCTCTAAGGACAATTTTCGTGAAAATCCTTCATCACAATAATCTTTGCGTTTCTGGTATGTGTCGACCGTCATCTCAAGAAAACGGATCGTCCGTCTTCTTGTTACCGGTGATAAAGAAACCCGACATTTCATCAACACTTCGAAACCAGAGGGCCTACTCTGATACGCAGAATCCGTAACTTCGGTATACCCGTCCCTCTCACCCTCTAGTCGGTCAGAATCGAGTGACAGGGGCGGGGCTACCGAATTTTCGGATTTTGTGTTTCAGAATACGGCCAGGCGTCTGTCACTCGAAGTACTTGCGAGCTACTCTTGCCCGCACCGCCGGCGCGGTGCTAAATCCATAGAAGTTCAATCCATAGATCCGCAAAAGAGCTAGAATATATGCGATAGAAGAGATGCAACGTCTGGCCGTTCGTAATTAGCGCCGTACAAGCTGAATTCCACTTTATGGCGTTGTAATTAGAGTTGCTATTTACTTAAATGGTTTAGCAGAGTAAAGCTTCTGTACCTGTGTTCTATTATTTATTCTGTGTTACGGCTCCAGGGCTCGCCAAAACCGCCATAAGATTCTGTACCAACTTCGACAGTGTCCCGCGGCATTGAATAATAGGTTAATCTTCGAGCTGTGTGCGATTTAACAAGATTACGAAGCGTTAATAGGAAACGGGCTGCTGAGGATTATCGCCCGGTTTGTTATTGGACGCGGGAAATGAAACCGATGCTAATTTAATTGGGGAACACAAAACAATGCGTTATGTTATAAAAATTAGGATTCTGGATTTAAAAATTGATATGGGATAATCTAAATGATTTATTCAGCTTTGAAAGCCTGCCAGAATAGCCTAGATGTAAGATCTTTATGAACACACAAGCTTTTCGAACGCGGCTACGCCCGCGTGGACTACACGACGCTATCCCGCGAAAATGAGATATTTTTCCGGCATAAAAAGTAGCCTATGTTCCTCTCTAGGGTACAAAGTATCTGTATCCAAAATTTCAGCCAATTCCGTTTAGCAGTTTTGACGCGATTGAGCAACAATCATCTGAACAACCAAACATCTAAACTATTAAGTATTAGTAGGAAGTAGGATGTTAGTAGCCCTATCACAAAAAACTGTCGTTATGGAACCGTAATCGTGATTATTTTGTATGAAAACCAGAGCAGCGCCTCTATCGGTCGTATAAGGAACAGAAATTCAATACATAGTTAACAGCAGCAGTTTGCCAGCTTTTGAAGGACGGTATAGTTTAAGGACCTACAAGGTGGACCGACGATCTGGGTGCGTACCATCAACTTGAAGACAGCGATTCAAAAATAGCGCGATGCAGAATAGGTTCCTAAAATGAATTGCTTTCTTTCGTACTATGACCTTCTAAAAACTGGATCGCAAATGAATTGCGATCCAGTTTTTAGACCACCCAAAAAAATCTTTAATGAGGGAAAGAGAGGAAAGTGAGCAGGAGATTTACAAGAACATTACCCGCAATACTCAGCTTAAGAATGAACTCGCTGAACTTCACATTAAATACTCAGAAGTCGTACACAAGTGTAACCAAATGCAAGACTTTATTGAGTCTTTTAGGGCTTGTTCTGATACTCATGAACAGGCATTGAGTCGCATAACAGACCTGGAAATTAGTCTCTCCCTTGCCCAGAAAACAGTACTAGATTTAGAAAAAGAAAATAAAAGTATATTAGAAGATAAGCATTCTCAAAGCCTGTTTAGTGAGTTAACGCTATGTAATTCGGCAGCACTTGATAATTCAACCTCGGAATGTGTCAACTATGTGGATAAACCATTCTTTAGTAATGATACTATTTGTGGCTTTAGTAGCGGAAAGAAACTAAAAAAATATATTAAAATTAATAGATACATTAGGAAAACACAAAAGTTAATTAAAAGACAAAATTATTATAATAAGTACAGTCACTTAAAGAGAGAACGTAAGGTACTTTTAGAACAATTAAATATGATAAACATGGAAACATGTAATAAAAATAAAGAAAGTGAAATGATAGGTAGTCAAATAGGTAACAAAATTGACAATTTGGAACTATCACTAAGGGAAATGTACACTAACTTGTGTGAGTTTTCTCACAAGCAACTAAATAATCAAAAAATGGCTGCCTATGATATGATTGATCTTTGTAATTTTAATTCAGACCGGTTTGAATCGCTAGGTAAAAAACGCAGCTGCAATTGTACCAAAGTGAGCAACAATTTATGTAAAACTGATACATTAGGTCGGGCTGCTCAGGAGGTTTATATACCAACAAACTCTGACACCTCTAACAATCCCGATAGTATATTACTGAATAATGAAAATAACCCACCTACAAGAATAAGTAACGCTAAAACAATTATGTTCTGCGATGAGATTGGGAAGGGCTTGGGCCAATTAATCCAGAAACATTCTAAGGAAAGTGTTACTAATTATTGTATGCCTGGATCAAGCATAAATGAGATTATGAAAGTAATTGTAAAAAAATCTTATAGTGAAAACACAAACTTGATTGTTTTAATCGGGAATAGAGATAGTATAAACAAAAACCATTTAATATCATACTGTAACTCATTATGCTCTCTAAATGTTAGAAAAGTTGTTATGTTTACATTTCCCTATAGTCAAGGGTTTTCACAATTAGAGAATAAATTACGATATAATCTTAATTTAACATTAAGCACAATAGCATCTCATAATAGTCAGATACAAATAATTGACATAAATACCCTGTTATGTAATCTTAACTTGACGAAAGATAAATACTATCTGCATAATTATCATAAGCGACAAATAGCATTATCGCTATCTTTTTATTTTAATCAACTAGCCAACAATCTGGCTACTCTAACTTCTGCTTCTTTTGAGCAGCTAAAATGTGACATTTCTAATTCAACTTTGGAATCTGTTCCAAATAATTCGATTCTTTTGAATCCAAATACTGACATGGTTAATTTAAATTACCATTAGAGACAACGGAGGCATACTCTAGCCCAGTATTGACAAGAGGAAGGCCTAAATGTTTAAAAATAGTACACCAGAATATCCAAGGCTTTTCTGCTGGCAAAGACCTAGAAATAAGTTTATTTTTAAATTGTGAAAATATTGATGTGTTATGTGTTACTGAACATTGGTTAAAAGAATATGAATTATTGTTAAATTTGGATAATTATAGTGTTGTAAGTTCATTCAATAGAAAAACTGCAGTAAGGGGGGGTTCTTTAATAATTTTACCTAATAACACACAATATAAAGAGCGAAAGGATATAGTATCCCTCTCTGTTGAACGAATTTGTGAGATATCATGCGTGGAACTTGAACAAATGATTATAATCTGTGTATATAGCCCCCCTGGAGCAAATTACACAGTCTTTGAGTCCACTATGGAGGATGTTTTGAAAATATGCTGTCGTAAGAATAAAAAAATTGTAGTTTGTGGAGATTTTAATATAGACATCTTAGATATTAAATTAGCACAACTCTCCAGTAAATTCCTTAATCTTTTTAAATCATTTAATTTGCTTCACACTTTTAATGAACCAACGCGAATTACGCCAACATCGGCTACTTGCTTAGATAACATCTTTTCCAACTGTAACTTAATTGAGAATTCGGTAATTAATATTATTAAATCCGACCACAGTGGACAACTAGCTTCTTTTGAGCACTATAATGTTACTCCTAAACGCGAAGTAATTTGCAGGCCAATACCGAAACGTGGTATTACTAAATTTAGAAATAATGTACAAGATAAAATTCAATGTTTGCCAGCTTCTGCTGACGCTAATAACTCTTATCAATCATTATTTGATATTGTTGAAAAAGAATTTAGTAACAATTTTAAACAAAAAGTTATAAAGTGTAATGATCGTAAGAAGTTCAGTGACTGGGCCACACCTGGTATTTATAATAGCAGAAGAAAGTTATTTGAACTCTATGCCCAAAAAACGACTTCCTGTGATCCTAGCTTCATTGAATATGTCAAGAAATATTCAAAAACATTTAGGAAAGTATGTGCTCTGGCAAAATCTAGGTATATTTCAAATAAAATTAAATCATCTGAAAATAAAATAAAAGCTACCTGGAGTATTATAAACCAAGAAACTGGCAAAATAAAAAGCAAAATTAATTCATTTAACTTAAAAATTAGTGATCAGACTTTTGAATCAGATATTGAGGTGGCTAGTGCTTTTGAAGGTTACTTTGCTCGAATTCCGTTAGAAACTACTAGCAGACTTAACTCTTGCCCCAACACCGCTGTCTCTCTTATGGAATCTAGTGTGAACAAGTGCCAGGAAACATTTAGTTTTAGCTATGTCACTACCGAAGATATTATTAAAGCATTCAAAGCAATAAATATTAAGAAAACAGAAGATCTCTGGGGCATATCTACAAGTATCATCAAATCAATAATTGATGTGATAGCTCCATCATTAGCAATAATTTTTAACCAATGTATAAGTGAAGGGGTCTTTCCTAATTTAATGAAAAATAGTAAAATAATTCCTCTGTTTAAAACTGGTGACAAAAGTGACCCAGCAAATTTTAGACCTATATCCATACTACCAGCAATAAGTAAAATATTTGAGAAATTAATTTATGCTCAACTTTTAGAATATTTTAAATTAAATAGTATACTGCATGAGAAACAGTTTGGTTTTTCAAAAGGTAAAAGTACAACTGATGCTGGGGTTGCATTTCTAAAACATGTACTTGATGCCTGGGAGGACAAGCAGGATGTAATCGCTATTTTTTGTGACCTTTCCAAGGCATTCGATTGTGTTGATCACCAAACACTATTAAGGAAGTTAAAACATTATGGTGTTTCTGAAATGTCAGTAAGCCTTATGCATTCATATCTGTATGAAAGAACTCAGAAGGTAGTTATTAATAAAACTGAGTCTACCGGAGCTCCCATTACTATGGGCGTACCCCAAGGATCAATATTGGGCCCGCTGTTGTTTTTAATATACATAAATGACCTTCCTTACTACGCGAAGAATTTATGTGAGACAGTGCTATTTGCAGATGATACATCTCTAGTCTTTAAAGTAGATAGAGGTGATGACTGTTCTGACGAAGTAAATAGTGCTCTTTCAAAAGTGTCACATTGGTTTAATAGTAATAATTTATCATTAAACTCAAAGAAAACTAAGTGTTTAAAATTTTCGTTACCTAATGTAAGACAAGTTGATTTTCATATAAGACTAGACGGCGATATGGTCGAATTCATTAACAATACAAAGTTTCTAGGTATTATATTAGACTCGCGACTACAATGGGATCCTCATATCGAAGCCTTGGCGAGTAGACTCAGTTCGGCCGCATTCGCAGTAAAGAAAATAAGGCTCTTAACCGATATTGAAACGGCTAGAATAGTCTATTTTAGTTTTTTTCATAGTGTTATGTCCTACGGCCTTTTGTTGTGGGGCTCAGCCGCTAACATCCAAAGTATATTCGTGCTCCAAAAAAGGGCTATTCGCGCCATGTACAACCTCCGATCGAGAGATTCTTTAAGAGATCTATTTAAAGAAATAAACATTTTAACTGTTGCAGGACAATACATCTATGAAAATATTATTTATGTGAAAAAATATTATAATACATTTGTAAAGCAGAGCGATATTCATCGCTTTAACACAAGAAATAAAGATAAACTTGTCGTTCCCAAGTTTAGGCTAGAAAAATCCAGAGCCTCATTTCTGGGGAAAAGCATATCCTTTTTTAATAAAGTTCCACAGCATATTATTGAACTACCATTGCATAAATTTAAATGTTACATTAAAGAGTCGCTGATGAGCAAAGGATACTATAAAGTAGACGATTATTTGAATGACCGCAATGCATGGTCATGATGTAACACATAACATAATCACTGTTTAAATTGATGTATTTTTATACTAAGCAATTGTTGTATTAGTAACGATATGTTTTTTTTTGTAAATATCGTTACCTAACTAAGAAACGCTGGCAAGTTTCTTGCGCCCATTCTTCTTGTCAGTTAAAAAAGTCTTGAATGGGTGGTAGGAAAATATTGACGATTCATAAGTACATATTTATTATGTCTAAGTGAATAAAGAATATTTTTATCTTTTTTATCTTATTGCTAAATGTGAATGACCGAACGATTTGTGTCCTTATTTCTTCTACCCGTCTCTTTCACTCGATTCTGTCATGCCCGAGAGTGAGAGGGACGGGTATAACCTGCAGGTGTCATGTTAGCTTGGTCGAGTTATAAGTCAAATAAAACTACATGACAGCTTAGCGGCTGTGAAATGTCATTGAATGATCACTGAATCGCTGTCATTGATATAAAGCTGTCGTGGTACGAATAAGCGAAGCAGATCAGTTTCGGTCCTAAACAAAACCGCAATAAGAGTTGATGGTAGGCACCCTGGTCAAGGTCGCGGGAAGCCGCTGGATGTGGGCAGCGCAGAACCCATCGCAGTGGAGATCCTTTGGGGAGGCCTATGCCCAGCAGTGGGCGTCGTTCGGCTGACATGATGATAGTTTATTATTCGATAGTTTTTCATGATAGGGGTATACTATGTAGGTGACTTGAAAACTAGCTTGAAGTTGAATTACAGCAAAGTTTTCAATCGACTCTGTGGTCTAGTGGTTTCAGACCCAGAGGTCACGGGTTCGATTCCCAGTGGGGGTACATATTTTATTCGAATTTGATTGAATCAGGCGTCACTTGGCGGAAGTCCCTAACCATTGTGAAAAAGAAAATATATGTAGCTTACTTCCGCAAAAAACACTATATGCAAGATGCACCGCCTGCCCGCCCGCAAAAAAATGCACATCAGGGGGCCGATTCTCAGGCAATCGAGAAAAGTTCACATTTATAGCTCGAAATTCAAATATAACACAGTTTTTGTATTGTCAGAAATTCACAATCGAAAAAGTTCGATCGAAAACCAGTCGAACGCTACGAATGGTAAAAACCAATAGATGTTCGTATACGAACTTAGCTGTCAAAATGAATTTGTTGACATGTGAGACAGCTTAGTTTGTTTGAAACGTTCTAACTTTTCAATAGAAACCACAAAC
The DNA here is from genome assembly GCA_949710035.1 of Crambus lathoniellus. Classification (NCBI taxonomy): domain Eukaryota; kingdom Metazoa; phylum Arthropoda; class Insecta; order Lepidoptera; family Crambidae; genus Crambus; species Crambus lathoniellus. The sequence goes on along the minus strand of OX453318.1, from coordinate 2,826,561 downwards.
AAAATGTTCGACATACGAATTACCACACTGAAAAAGTTCGAATGCCTGAGAATCGGGCCCTTGGTGTTGGTTTTTCGCACGAACTAGCACGAACTATCTCCTGAGGATGCCCCGGGTTGGGGCGAAACACGTGTAGAGTAGTCTAATCGGTGACGGTGCAAGGTGTATTGCTGTCTTGCTAGATGCAGGTATTGTGCACTGATGTTTTCGTGGTGTGCATGTGCATTTTTTGCGGGCGGGCGGGCGGTGCATCTTGCATATTGTGTTTTTTGCGGAAGTAAGCTACATATATTTCGTTTTTCACAATATTTTATTCGGCTTGGTCGGTGATAAAACTTGTTCAAAGTCCGCCTGGCTACTTCCACCATCAGTCTGGCGCCATAACAATGATGTTTTCAGCATTATTGTGTTCCGGCAGTTAGAGCTAAGATAGCCAGTTCCTCAGCGATTGAGAATTCTTGGAGTAGTGTGCTTCCACCTCCAGCCTTATCACAACTTAAAATCAGGTGTGATGAAGGCTAAGTGCTACCTCTTTGAGGATTTCAAAAAAAGTTGCAGTGTTACAACTCCGCCAAAAATCAGACTCTCACATCTTCACTACGAAAGTAGAGTAAGAAATAATATAAGTATAACAAAATAATTATATGTGCGTATTGTGCGTATAAGAGCGTAAAAAACGATCGTAAAAGGCGTAATGCCAAAAAACGGAGCAATATTTCCATGTTAACTTCTATACACAAAGATAAAGTAACGTGCAGATAAGAAAGTTCATGTAATTTATTAGCGTGTAGTTGTTTGTTGCCTATTCCGAACGATAGTTATGAAATTGTAATGGTGATTTGTAGACCACCCGCGGGGACGCGTTTTTATTGGACAGTTAGCAGCATATCGGGCTGTACTAAACTATTTGTCCATTGTCTAATGTGTTATTTTAGTAAGTACGCAAACTTTAGTTGTTGACCATGAAAATAATCTTTCTCAAAAAATATGGGTCCAGAACTGACAAAAAGATTTCGATCTTCCATACAAACTGACGCAGCCAACTGGAGGTCCAAAAATTTTTTAAATTTCGGACCTTCATGGTCTGAACAACATATTAAAGTTTGCGTACTGACTAACGCCATCTATCGAGCTATATAGAAAAAATTCATGCCATCGGAACTGTCAATTGAAAACTGCTCATTAACCACAGAAGAAATCTAAGTTTATATCTTTTTCACACTTATGCTCTGAAATGTTAATATTATATTTGAGAAAAGAATGCAGTACGTGGCACTTTTCCGAGGTAAACATTCTAAATTTGAAAATCACTACAGTAATGAATTTCAGTACTTACTTACTGCACTGATTTTAGTGCAGTAAGTTAGTACTGAAATTCATTACTGCAGTGATTTTCTAATTTAGAATGTTTACCTCGGAAAAGGTACTACCCAAAGATATTATTACCAACTTTTTTTCTTTATTTTTTCTTTCGTTATTCCTGTGTATAAAAACAGAAAAAGCAAAGGGACATTTGCACCATACAGCCACATTATTATTATTATTTTATAGGCAATTAATATATCATAATTAGGTTATTTTTTTTTAAATACGGTGCGCACAGAGTATATTACTTCGTATTGTACCACAAGCGCTATGTACCCTTAGCACGAACATTAATCGAAAAAACAAAATGAGATTTATCATAGACAAAATATCCTTTACGAGCATAGAAGTATTACCTAAATAATACTTCCATGTTTACGAGTAATTTTGTATGGGAAATATGTACAGCGCCATCTACCGCCCAGAAGCGGGTATTGAAGTTGCGCATTTTAGTAGCAAGTAGTAAAAAGTATCAATAGGCTGTATGACCGTTCCACATGGCCTCACAAACCAATATTAAAAAAACGGCGGGAATGATTTTCAGCGGTTGATTTGATATCAATACAGTTTATATTGTGTAATAAAATAAATTATCAAAATGAGTTCTGCCAATGAAACACATACAGACATCGTATGTACCTACTCCACCAAATATGAGAGCAGAAGCAAAATTAATTACAGAAAACTTAGGTACTGCCAGCAAAATCAAAAGAAAGATATATGAAGACCTACGATCTGATTTGGAAAAGTGAAAAAAGGCGCATACGTTTTCGGAATCTGTGTTGTTGGCGTATTTTAATGATACATCATTAAAATAATATTATTATGGGCGATTTATACATAAGTGTGCCCGGGAAAACAATAAAATTTACATTTAATAATTGCCCGAACATGTGTGATATAAATTTTCATAAATATTATTTCGTTAAACAGTTTTTTTTTATTTCCTCGCATTTCTTGAGAAAAGCACTATACAAGCCTTGTACGGTAAGCAAATTACCTTGCCTCGAATGATTAAAGCCCTCGCCTGCGGCTCGTGCTTCAAACCATCCTCGACAATGTAATTTCTTACTTACCTGTCCTCGGCTGTAATGTACTATTAATATGTCTCGGAAATTGTTTACATCCTAAAGCCGGGTCTCCAGCGAAAGTTTTTTGAAAACATTCAACAAAAACACATACACAAAACTTTGTTTCTGAAAAATATTTCTTGACATGTGCCGTCTATACCTCTCTTGGATTGTGTACACAAAACAATAGTTTATCTAGCAAACAAAATGAGTTCGGTCGAAGAAGACGTAGTTTCATTATTCCAATCCATCTTTACCGAGACGGCGGCGGTGGCGAGACGATCTTTACTCGTATATGAGTGACTGGCACACAACAGCTCTAAACCGCGAGAAATGGAAGGAAGGTGGAGAGGCCTTTGCCCTGCAGTGGGACGACCCAGGCTGATTTATTATTTATTATTATTATCTTTACTTGCATTGCTCTAAACCACCGTAAAATCAAACTTGGCGCGAAAACCAAACTTTTTTTTTGTAATGGCTTCTTCCATTTTACACAGAAATTCGGGCATTGTCTAGCGAGTTATCAAAATTAAAAAAAGTTAAAAGTTGTCGAAATGATAGATTATGTACAGTACCCTGCCCCTCGACCCGCGCGGGGGAAGTTTTGTGTGCGTGTTTTCCACCGGGCATGGAAAGCAAAAACTTTGTTGATGCAAACAAAAATGTGTAGTGAAACATTGTTTTGTGTAGACAGTTTTGTTGAATGTTGAGATGTTTTTGTTGATTGTGTAGGGCAAAACACGCGCTGGAGACCCGGCTTAATTAGAAAATATTACGCCAAAACTGTTCTTGATCTATTTTGTTTGATGCTATAAAAATTGAATCAGCATACATTCATGATGACTAAAATAAAACCTCACATCAGTCAAACAGAAAAAATATGCCTACACATCACATTACATCTGAAAACGGAAATGAGGCTGAAATTGAGACTGGCTTCAGGCAATACTACCGGTGACACCGGCAATGCAGACGACTGAAGGCGGTGCTTCCTGTTATCTTAGTACCTACGTCGTTTGTTTCGGCAATATGAGCTTTAAAGCTTGATTAATAAGGTACTAAATGAGTTGGTGGTTTTTTAGTGGTGAAAATGGTGGATTATTTATCTTTGTTGGGTTTTGTGTGCGTTGTTTGGATCTAAATTATTTTTAATTTGAAAAGTATAGTCATTTTCATCGTGTTTTTATGTCAAAGCGAAGTTTTTTTCTTTATTTTGCTATAACCATCCGCTCACGGCTTAGCCCACGTGGACAACACGACGAACGTTATCCCTATAAAAAAATAGCCCCTGTCAATCTCCCGTTCAAACAATCCCCATATCAAAAATCTAGTCGATGCTTTGAACAAAGGAACGGATTGACGAGCATATTAGGTTTACATGACTCGACCACCAGAATCGCCTTTATACAATAGACCTCGCATTTCAAACTAAAGTTTAAGGAATTTTGTTTATTTCGTACTAGCGTTGTATATATTCTTTGCTTATGCGTATTACTAATGCTATTTTAACAAAGCGTTTAAATGGTCCTTGTTCTATCATACATATCTAAAATTTCATTATTAATAGTATAGCTGTTTTCCTAGGAAATCATACATTCCCTGTCTATTTTAGTAATAGTATACTTTTCTTTAGTATATTGCCATAGTATACTATGACAAATATCACACAATTTCGGTAACTTAAACACAAGTACCTACCTACGTCACATGTTTGTCCGAATGGAACCAAACCCAAAACCCCAAGTATAGGTGATACTCTATTCTCACTCTACTCTCTAAGCTATCTAGCCAGTCAATAATGTAAATTCCAACGTAACACCACACAGTTCACGGACAAAGTCACGGGAAGCCGTTAGCGAGACGTAACTAAATATAAATGAAGATTAATATCTCTTCGCGTCAGTTCCATAAACACATCCCAAGTGACAACTCAAGATAAGGCTGCGTCTACAGTAGGTACTAGCGGAAGCGATAGCGGTAGCGAGAGCAGCGCGGTGCTCACTCAAGAGTCCTCGCTAAGACTATGTCAGGTTATATAAGATGCGCATAGCGCCGCCTCCTCCGCCCCACCCGCCTTCGCCGAAGCCGATCTGCATGAGCTTCCTGCTCACGGATCCGCTCTGATGCCTCCTTTTGCTCTCGCAAAAGGAGGCATCAGATTGCGACGTCCTCGCAAAAGGAGACTACTGCCGCCCACGATCTGTCGCTGCCCAGCATGGCCCGGACCATGCTCGGCAGAGAGAGATCCCTCCCTACCACGGCACACAGGCTACTGCGCTGCGAGGACCAGGCAGGGCACACCTGTAGAGTATGCGCCGCACTGTCCTCCCCGTCGCTGCAATCGTGACACCGCGTAGTCGCCTTACTTCCTATCCGACACAGGTACTTTCCAAAGCATCCATGCCCGGAAAGAACCTGTGTCAGCCTGAAGGTAAGCGATCCCGATCTCCGGCTGTACCACTCCCTGAGTACAGGGCGAATGGCATTGGCCGTTCGCCTACCCGCCGGATCCGCATCGAGTAACGCCTCCCATCGAACCATCCGCTCCTCGTCTGCACGACGTCGAGCTGCCGCCATCTCTGCCGGAGCCAGGCTGTCCCCATTCGACAATGTCGCTACCCTTTGCTGGTACCCTTCCATCATCACCTGGGCGTCTAATTCCCAGGGAGGTGTGCCTGCCAAATATTGGACATCTACCAGCGACGAGAAAATGTACCACTTGTAATACAACATTACAGAAATAGCTGTCGGCTGTAAGAAAAGGGTTTAAGTTCCAAAATTGATCATTGATCACCGGAGTTTGCAGCACTTGCACGGACTTGAATCCGCAACTGAATATACAGTCCACTGCTCTCTAAATTAAACTACCAAGAGGCCTAATTGTGAAACTTTCTAGTACAAATTTATCCTACAATGAGAATTAATTATAAAAAATAAAACCGCCTTCTAAAAAAACCACATCAAAAAAGTAAGAAATAATTCCTCACCAAATAAATAACGTAAGTACTTTGAAGTCGGGCGTGAAACATGTACAATTTTTTGTTGTTTTTGTTAAAACCCGCCCGACTTCAAAGTACTTACGTTATTTATTTGGCGAGGAATTATTTCTTACTTTTTTGATGTGGTTTTTTTAGAAGGCGGTTTTATTTTTTTATAAAAATAATTTTTATTTCACTCTTTTTAGTGCATCGTGCAGGCAATTTACGTGTTTTCTGGTAAATAGGTATGTGATCAAACTCAAAACCTCCTTTTTCGAAGTCGGTTAAAATACCTTGAGGTATCCCCTTTTTAACAAAACAAGAATCATCTAAATTAGTTTATAAACAAAGGAGTTATGCCTAAAGATACGTATTAAATTCACATACAGTGATACATAAAGTGGTAACGAAAACGACAGTATTTTCAAGATTTCCTGAAAACTACTGAACCGATTTCAAAATTTCAAAAAATGGGACCAACTTGGAAACTAACCTGATGTAATAACGTTTGAACCATTTCAATCGGTTCAGCCGTCTTCGAGTAATCGGTGGACATACACAAAAAAAAAAAAAAAAACATACATACAGACGAATAGAGAACCTCCTCCTTTTTGATTTAGAAGTCGGTTAAAAAAGTTGCAATGCAAGTAAAACATAGGTATATAAATCATTATTAAAAAAATATTTTTAAAAAAAAGTTAAACCGCCTTCTAAAAAACCACATCAAAAAAGTAAGAAATAATTCCTCACCAAATAAATAACGTAAGTACTTTGAAGTCGGGCGGGTTTTAACAAAAACAACAAAACATTGTACATGTTTCACGCCCGACTTCAAAGTACTTACGTTACTTATTTGGTGAGGAATTATTTCTTACTTTTTTGATGTGGTTTTTTAGAAGGCGGTTTAATTTTTTTATAAAAATAATTTTTATTTCACTCTTTTTAGTGCATCGTGCAGGCAATTTACGTGTTTTCTGGTAAATAGGTATGTGATCAAACTCAAAACCTCCTTTTTCGAAGTTGGTTAAAATACCTTGAGGTATCCCCTTTCCAACAAAACAAGAATTATCTAAATCGGTTTATAAACAAAGGAGTTATGCCTAAAGATACGTATTAAATTCACATAAAGTGGTAATGTAATAACGTTTGAACCATTTCAATCGGTTCAGCCGTCTTCGAGTAATCGGCGGACATACACAAAAAAAAAAAAAAAAAAAAAAAACATACATACAGACGAATAGAGTTCCTCCTCCTTTTTGATTTAGAAGTCGGTTAAAAATGAGGACTCGAACCGTCTCACAACAGTCACAACTAACTCCGATTGTGAGACGCATTAATTTTTTTCTAATATTTAAGTAGGTACTTCTTTTTCAATACTAAAAGTTTCATTGTGAATGTAAAAAAGTATATAGTTATTTGATTATTTAATAGTTATTTAATTATTTATCAATTATTTCAGGCGTACCGCTATCGCTCAAAATGGTAACACAGCGTAAAAAAGAACCATTTGCATACATTTGGAAATAGAGTTGTCTCGCCCTGTTAAATTATTATGTTTATTTATATATTGTAGGTGTCTAAATTATTATTATTAATACTATATATATACTTTAATATACTATTATTATTAATACACTTGTCAAATGTATCTCCTCTTTTCAATAGAAACCTACCCTAAGCCGTGTTTGGATAATCCCAAAGTCATTCAGTGAAGTACTTGATAACTACTTGACTTACATCAAATTATAATTGTCTCGATCGCGGCCTATTGCGACTAATTTCATTTAACTGAGATACAAACTTTGGTTGTGAGATGGTAAAGTTATTTGGTGTAGTTTGTTGTGTACACGATCTTTGGAAGCCAATGGTGGTATGATTAAGATTTATTTACAAAGTTGTCTTAGAAGAAAGATAAAAAAATGTGTTGGTAAGTCAAGTAAGTATAGGAATAGGTAGCTCAGTGGTTAGAGCGTTCGCCCAGACAGTAAAAGGTAGTTCGAGTCCCATAGAAATTAGATGTGAGACGGTTCGGTTTTTCTTATATATTTTTTTAACAAAAATTGCATTACGAATGCAAAAAAGAAAAAATAATTTGATAACTCAGCGGAACCACGTGCCTTTGGAAGTATGGCGAAGCTCGAGATACTAAAGTTTTGGTCACACATCCTGTGACCGACCATTACGAAAGTTGCTTAACAACCACGATCTCGAGCCAAGCCCGCAACGCCACTACCACGCAAGGGCGCCTCTATTTACACTTAATTGAAACTGAATTCTGAAACAAACCTAATTGAAAACCAATAAAAACAACAAAGTTTATCCACTTAAGCAATATAGAAAAACTTCGACATCCTAAATCTTCATAAAAAGTATGAACTTTATCAATCAGTTGTTTAGAAAGCGGAACAATTTTATTGTTGGTAAAACAATTTTTTCAAACAATTGTTTATACACTAACAAGCTAGTGTTGAGTGTTGTAAGTTTAATCGTATCTCACTACTGATGCTGGCAGCGACGTAAAGAATAGTGTTGCATTAAAATTTATCGAATATCGATAATATCTGCTTGCAAAGACTGGCAGTGGGCGCAGACATATCGAGTTTGTTTCCCTGTGGGTGTGGACATACAGGAACTGTTTATGATGTCAGTTTTAAAATAAAATAAACTACTTTCCTTTTGTTTTAGACTGACTTCAAAAAAAAGATTATCTAGGTACCTACTAGAGCCTTTCTATTCACACCGCGTTTTTTAACGCGCGCGTGCACAGTCTAAGTCGTGGGCCACACTGGAGCGACCGTGGGGCACGGAGGCGACCTGCGGATCCGCAGGACGCGCGAACACGTACTATTCCCTCCGCCGGTCGCATCCGCAGATCGCCTCCGCGCCTCGCGGTCGCTCCAGTGTGGCCCACAACTAAGTGTACGGCCAGGGAGCCCGCCCGTCGGGCGGGGCGGGGCGGGCAGCGTTCATGATAAACAAATGCTAACGCATAGTGGTGTCCTGAGTAGCAGCCGGAGCGTCGGCAACAAAATGATGAATGCTGCCCGCCCCGCCCTAAACGACGCGACGCTCAACCAGAGCGGGCACTCTGGCCGAACACTTAGATCTAATAATGTATAACGCCCGAATTCTCGAACGCAAATCAAATTTGGGAGCGTCTCAAACATCATGGCATCTCTTTCATACGTTTGACATTTAAAGTGACAGGGCGATGTGTGAGACGCTCCCAAAGATAAGTAGCGTACGAGTATTCGGGCATTAGAGTTGCAAATGAAATTAGAGTACCCGCTTCTAAAAATGGATTTTATTTTTTCACAAACGATGTTTTTCGATGTATTTTACAAATTAAAAACAAAGTTTAAGCAACTCTGAAATGATTTATTTGGTGAAAGATAGTTCCATTGTTCAGCATCATTATACAAGGTATTACCTACATAAAATATTCCTTTACGATTGTTTCCATACATCATAAAGAGTCTTAAAAAAGTCTTGAATGGGTGGTAGGAAAATATTGACGATTCATAAGTGCAGGCTTATTATGCCTATGTGAATAAATAAATATTTTATTGATTGATAAGAAAACAAGTTTTTTTTCTTTTGTTTCTACACATCATAGAAGAACAAGTAATATGAATGTGTTGTTAAACTTAAATCTAGCAATAGAATAAAACTATCGTTACTATTTTTGAGTATTACTCTATTAGCGCAACACTAAAAAAGCCGAGTTTGGCGTTCGGTTCGAATAATTCCAAACTACACTTGTATCGAATTCGGAACAAAGCTGAACAATTACTTGTGCACGTTTTAATGTAGCTCAGAAGTTTTGAGTGTTGAGACGTGCGCAAGAATTTAGCGAATAAGTTCGGTGAACAAAATTCACGTTGTTGGCAGGGAATACCTGGGTTTTGAGTACTAGTCTCTTAGATTAGGTTAGGTTACACATGAGCCACAAACGCCCCCGCTTGAAGCTCATTACATCAACTCGGAAAGGGATCGACACCGTATCGCCTTTCGCCTCGCCGTCAACGCAAGCACGTAACCAAACCGGTACCCCGAGTGTAAGTTTTTATGTCATGCAAACGCAAACTATTTCGAGTACGTATTTATGTCAATTTGTATGAAAACTGCATAAGCGCGCTACTCGCCGCTAGAGGCGCTGATACAGTTTTCATACAAATTGACATAAATACGCACTCACGATAGTTTGCGTTTTTTGACATAAAAACTTACACTAGGGGTACTGATCAGCTTCGGTACGTCCGTCGGTTGGATGGCTCGAAAAGAAAAATAAAAATAAATAAAAAAAATGATAAAAAAAAATGTAATGGGGTTAGTTCATTTTCATTTTCAGACCACTGTGCGTAGAGCCGTAAGCTCGGGTACGGAGAGACGTGAGCGCCTGGACGACTAGCGGTAAGCGCGGGGATAGTAAGTTGAGCGACCCGCAAAGCGGTTCGTGAGCTGGTACCGAGGCAAGGCGATTACGTTACGATTCCGATTAGTGTGCTTTGCAGTAGGGGGTTTCATACAAAGAATACTGAACCGCTCGAGTTGATAAGTTTACGATCTGTTTAGGAGTTGATATGTCTGCTGTGACCTTTAAGAAGACTACCGGCACCGGCACGATGGCACGATGCGTCGTAATCGGCTTCAAGCCGACACGGACACGCTTAAGGACACAGCACATTTCATCAACTCGGAAAGGGATCGACACCATATCACCTTTCGCCTCGCCGTCAACCTAACGCAAGCACGTAACAACCGGATCAGCGTCGGTACGTCGGCTCGGCTACGGTTAGGCGACGCCGCGCTTACGGCTCGCCGCACAGTGGTTCCATATATATAAAAAAAAAATGAGAGAAAAAAAAGATAAAAAAATGAAAAAAAGGACAAAGAAATTATTAAAAAAAGACAAAAAAATAAAAAAAATAAAAAAAAATAAAAATAATAAGGCAGAACGTTTGCCACGTGCGGAGGGCCTCGCACGAGGCTGCTCACTTGGTGAGGGAGGACCCGCCTAATCACGTAAAAACGGCTGATCGGATTTTTATGAAATTAAAACATAGAATACTTTTTATCCTGGTTATTGATCCCCTAAGTATTTTCTCGAATGTCCACGCGGACGAAGTCGCGGGCGGAAGCTAGTAAATAATAAGTGTCTGTTTCACAATCAAAAAGTTAGTTCTGAGTAGCTTAGGTACCAAGAATTTTTAGGGTACTTAAGATGATTTAGGTTTCTATACCCTATTTACCCCCTGGGTTTGATTTTCGGAAAACTACGAAATGGTTTGCCTATTTATTTTAAGAAGTAAGCCTACCAAGTTTTAAGTTGAAATGTCTATTTTAACCCTGATTTTTCATTCAAAATTTCACCCCTGTTTCAACCTTTTAGGGGTTGAATCATGTTCAGCGTGTTAAACATCAAAATAAATGCCATTTTTGCAATCGTCATACCATAAAACCTCAATAACGACATCCATATCTATTTTTAGGTTTATTTATCCCATTTAACCTCTAAGGGGTTGATTTTCGAAAAAATACGAAATATGTGTTTGCTTATTTGTTTTACTTTCCGACCATAAGCCTAAATAATAAATTAAATGAAGGACTTTCCATATACAACATTTCATCCCCCTTTTCACCCCTTCGGAGTTGGAATTGTCAAAACGCTGACACAGGGAAATATTAATTTTCAATTGCCAGCCTAAATACAAAATTTGAAGATCCTAACTTCAAAACTGACGGACTTTCATACACATATTCATCCTCTATTTTACCCCCTGGGTTTGATTTTGGGAAAATTACGAAATGGGTTGCCTATTTGTTTTAAGAAGTAAGCCTACCAAGTTTCAAGTTGAAATGTCTATTTTAACCCTGATTTTTCATTCAATATTTCACCCCTCTTGCAACCTTTTAGGGGTTGAATCATGTTCAGCGTGTTAAACATCAAAATGAATGCCATTTTTGCAATCGTCATCCCATAAAACCTCAATAACGACATCCATATCTATTTTTAGGTTTATTTATCCCATTTAACCTCTAAGTGGTTGATTTTCGAAAAAATACGAAATATGTGTTTGCTTATTTGTTTTACTTTCCGACCATAAGCATAAATAATAAATTAAATGAAGGACTTTCCAGATACAACATTTCATCCCCCTTTGACCCTTTCAAGGGGTGACCCTTCGGGGTGGAATTGTCAAAAACGCTGACACAGGTAAATATTAATTTTCAAATGCCAGCCTTAATACAAAATTTTAAGATCCTAACTTCAAAACTGACGGACTTTCATACAAACATTAATCCCCTATTTCACCCCCTTAGGGATGGAATTTCCAAAAGTCCTTTCTTAGTGGATGCCTACACTGTATAACGTATCTATGTGCAAAATTTTAAGTCTCTAGGTTCAGCGGTTTGGGCTGTGCGTTGATATCTCAGTCAGTCAGTCAGTCAGTCAGTCAGTCAATCAGTCAGTCAGGACTTTGAATTTTATATATATAGATTATAGATTATTGTGTTTACCTACACTAGTACGTCTACATTGTAATTATCATTGTTTATCATTGTAGAAGCAACAAATGCATCACAATACTAATAACATTTATATGACCTGACATAATATTATATTAATAAGTACAATAGAAACAAATAAAAGACAAATTTAACATTCTGATGCCCGAATACTCGTACGCTACTTATCTTTGGGAGCGTCTCACACATCGCCCTGTCACTTTAAAGGTCAAACGTATGAAAGAGATGCCATGATGTTTAAGACGCTCCCAAAGATGATTTGCGTTCGAAAATTAGGGCGTGAGTCTAATTTCTCTAATAGGTAATTTTTTAAATTTATTTTAATAGCAGTCTTACACAATTTATCATCGTCTCTTAATAAACTTATTTCGTTACATATTTCCGGATGCTAAGCATCTTTTGCTATGATCTCGAGTTCTTCCTCGTTTCGGAAGGCAGCTCAAGCCGTTGGTCCCGCCTGCGTTTGCAGACGTTAATACCTAATAATCCGCATAAAGGACACAGCACATTACATAAACTCGGAAAGGGATCGACGCCGTATCGCATTCGCCTCGCGGTCAACCAGGCGTCAACCTTACGCAAGCACGTAACCAAACCGGATCAGCGTCGGTACGTCGGCTCGGCTACGGCTAGGCGACGCCGCGCTTACGGCTCGGTGGCCCCTACAAGGTGGACCGACGATCTGGTCAAGATCGCGGGAAGCCGCTGGATGCGGGCAGCGCAGGACCGATCGTTGTGGAGATCCTTGGGGGAGGCCTATGCCCAGCAGTGGGCGTCGTTCGGCTGACATGATGATGATGATGATGATGATAGTTTAGTATTATTATTTGTGACATTTGATTAACGAGGAGCCTGTGACGTAGTGGTCAGCGCACTCGGCTTGCAATCTCTGAGGTTATCCAACATTCGCAATGGTCAGCCGTGGGATGGGTGACCAAAAATTAACTGTCTCAAGCTCCTCCTTGCTTTGGAAGGCTGAGGTCCCGGCTGCGGTTGTAGACAACTATAGAAGCAAATCAATTTAACTACTTTTCTATTTTTAATCCTACTAATATTATAAATGCGAAAGTTTGTGAGAATGGATGGATGAATGGATGTTTGTTACTCTTTCATGCAAAAACTACTGATCGGATCTGGATAAAATTTGCAACAGGGATAGTTTTATAGGCTGGCATAACACATAAGATACTTTTTATCCCGATATTCCAAGAGGAACGGGAACCACGCAGATGAATCCGCGGGCGGCTGCTAGTAAATAATCTGGCCCAGTATTTAGAAACAATAAATTAATAATGTTTAACTTTAGATTAAACATAAATGATTCGAAGCCATATTTATGAATTCTTAACAAATCCACAATATCTTTTAAAATTCGATAACGTCGAGAATGATGAATAAGAACATGCCAATGTATTATTTCTTTGAATTAAAATATCCTACAAAAGGCAGCCCCTTACAATGGGCATTTTCATAAGAATAGACCAAGGGACTCTTTATAAGTTACCTGAAAGTAGGGTGACCAATTTTATTTTATTACTTCCTCAGCCCCCCTACCGCCTAAAGGTCACAGCACATACATCAACTCGGAAAGGGATCGTAAACGTATCAACTCGAGCGGTTCAGTATTCTTTGTATGAAACCCCTTACTGCAAAGCACACTAATCGGAATCGTAACGTAATCGCCTCGCCTCGGGACCAGCTCACGAACCGCTTTGCGGGTCGCTCAACTTGCTATCCCCGCGCTTACCGCACGTCTCTCTGTACCCGAGCTTACGGCTCTACGCACAGTGGTCTGAAAATGAAAATGAACATCAAATTTTTTTTCTAATTTTTTTGTCATTTTTTTTTTATTTTTTTGTCTTTTTTTTTAATAATTTCTTTGTCCTTTTTTTCATTTTTTTATCTTTTTTTTCTCTCATTCTTTTTTTTATATATATGGAACCACTGTGCGGCGAGCCGTAAGCGCGGCGTCGCCTAGCCGTAGCCGAGCCGACGTAACGACGCTGATCCGGTTGTTACGTGCTTGCGTTAGGTTGACGGCGAGGCGAAAGGCGATACGGTGTCGATCCCTTTCCGAGTTGATGAAATGTGCTGTGTCCTTAAGCGTGTCCGTGTCGGCTTGAAGCCGATTACGACGCAACGTGCCATCCTTGTCATGCCATGCCAAATGTGTTACGACGACTTGACAAAGATGGCACGATGCTTCGTAATCGTAATCAAGCTGACACGGTGCTTAGGCGGTAGCCCCCCAGGTCGCCGGACTGGCCGAATGTAGAAATAAGGTAGCATTTCAGTTTGGCCCCATTCAGCCGGGCTGTCGTCAAAGGGTTAGTACAAAATAGATTGAAAGTACAGTACAAGTGGCAGGGTTAACGCTAAAAAAACTTTTTACTACGCAACCATCGGGAAAACAGAGAAAGCTCAAATGCGGTTCAAATAGAATTTTCTGTTAATAAAAGGTTTAACGATACTATACCATTACGATAACGAACTTTTACCATGAAAAACCCATGCATGTTTTGGCAAGGTTTTTCTCCATAAATAATCAAATGATTTATCTGCGCACTTCCCAGATGTTTTCCCGTGTGATTAAGATATTTCCCCGGGGTAACAAGAAGCTCATATGCTATTCTAGACCATAGTCTATCTTTGTGCCAATTTTCATCCAGATCCGTTCAGCCGTGTCGCCGTAAACTTCTTAGACATCCTAATTTTTGCGTTTATAATATCAGTGAGATAAACAAAACTATAAAAAAATATCGAAAGTTAAAAATGTAAAAAGTACGTAGGTACAGCTATGAGTCGCCATAAATTTAGGTAAATTCGAATAATCCTAATGTTTACCGGTTTCATAATAATTCTCATTTGCAAGGTATTTTTTTTTACTACATCCGTTGAAAGTTAAATGTTTTTAAATTTGAAGGAAAAGTATTCCCGAGGCACAAATAAAATTAGAAATATTGGTTAAATTTTTTCTTGAGTTTTTAATTATCTAAATATAGTTGTAATCGTTTATTCAACGATTTGACTTGCTGATTCTTATGTGAATCCTAATTTTAACAAATAACGATTTTGATAAATTTTACTAATTCACAATCCTGTCCGATTTAAATCTTTGTGCCAAATCCCAAGGGCACGGGTTCGTATCCCTTCAGAAAATCAACTTGCTAGGTTAGTGTTTTTTTTCTGTCACAATTTTTACATAATTATGATAGTATTTTTCAAAAATCCTGGAAAATATGTTATCGTGGTCACCCCAGCCTTACCTTAATTCTTTTCCTTAACAATTTGCAAGATTTATAAAGCATAATGAGACAGTAATCGGTGTATTTCGTTAGCCAGTATTTTGTATGGCTTTTTGCTGTACATTGAAACCGGTGAAAAGGGAATGAGAACACAATAAAGTGCATCTAAAAGGCATTTGAAGGGGAGTTTTAGGAAGGATAATCCATGTTTTATTGATGTAAGTCAACAACCAAGGCATATTTTGATAATATTTCACATTTATGTTTTTGATGGGATAGGTTTTACTAAAGTTTGGATGAATCATAAGATTGAGATTTTAAGATGGAGGTTTTACATTTCCCGCCCTAGATTTATGATTAGTCGTTGCTTTCACTATGAAGAGCGAAGATTTATTATCATAAATCATTGTTTCCAGCATTTGATCATCCACATCGGGGTAGCACTTAGCTTTCATTACACCTGATGTAAAGGCAATATAAGGCTGAAGGTGGAAGTGCACTACTCCAGGCATCTTCAACCACTGCGGAACTGCCTATCTCATCCATAACTGCCGAAACACAACAATGCAACTATGGTCTATGTGAAGGTAGTTTAAGTGAGGGAAGTAATATCTCCACATTGATTAAATTAACAGGTCCGAGCAGTCGCCCGGAAAGCGAAAGGTCGAGGGTTGAGTCCCATCGGAGCTGGTAGTGAGACGGGTCGATTTTTTTCTAAATACTTCATTTTCCATTTTTCAATATGGCCATAGACTTAGATAAGATGGTGGTAGCTAGCAGTGGCAAGGAGTCGAAAAATAGCGAAGACAAGCCAATCCAAAAATTGAGGGTGTGGCCGAGGATGCGGCCCTTAGCGCCTCATGCCCCCTAAGAGTCTACCCACAAGTACCATAACCACAACACGTGGGTGGGGCGCATTTTGTATTGGAAATGAACAGTTCAATTCACACGTACCACATTTTGACGTCATTATCGACCGCGTTAGTGATACCAATCACAACGCAACCACCAGCGACGACGCTGCGAACTAGCGGCCGGCCACATCGCATACGACGTAACCACATCACAACTGCTAGCGACAAAGCAACCACATCGACATTTTGTCGCACAACCACAACGCAACATTGCAAAAAGCTGCGATGTGGTTGGTCGACACTTAGCAGCGGGGCGGTGCGGAGCGGGCGGTGGCCACCATGTTGTGGCCTGGACCGCACTGCCCCCTCCCTCCAGCCTGGGGAGATGGCTACATTTGCTCGGCCACCTCCCACCGCGTAGGAGCCTGGAAGTCGGGCCTGCCGCCGAGTCGTAGAGATAGCTTGTCACACCGGGCCCTCCACATTACGACTCCTACTGACGGCGGTGAGGGTAAGTAGTGAGGGGTTTAGTGGATATTCCCCCTTCCTGACCCCCCGTCGAGTCCTCACGACTGGATGGAGGGCCAAGAAGTGGCTAGGCGAGTCCCACATAACCACCGTCCGCTCACTACCGCGGATGAGGTATGCGTAAACGCATTCCCTTCTATATAAAAAAGCTACCGCACCAAAAACCACGTGATGCAAGCATCAAGCATTTCTTCAGAAGCTAGGACCCCATGATTCGAAAAGGGAAGCCGGTGGGAATTGACATGACATGTTATTGTATGGACCCTTTGCCACTGGTATAGATGTTTTATCTTACGAGCGCAGGTGAGCCACGCTTGTGTGTGATAGATATCGCAGCCTCCTTTTGTTATAAAACTGTCTGCCAAACCGTGTATATAAGGTGTTGCCAAAATAAGCAACAATATTTTAGGGATTGATTCAACCCATGAAACTGCAAAACTTTCCAGTAGAAACATAGGTCAAAATATTTTTTTTTTTTGTCGTCCCATACTAATACTCCCCATCTGATCCATTATGTATGGGAAGCCGAAATTTTCTTTTTATATTTTGACCTATGTTTCTACGGGAAAGTTTCGCAGTTACATGGGTAGAATCACTCTCTAAAATATTTTCCGTTATTTTGGATCTTATACATACAGGGTGTTAGAGTCACCCTTGCAAAAACTTTAACCATGGCTTCATACCATCATACTGAACAACGTACAGCAAGAATTTTTTGTCGGAAATGAAAAAAATGGACTTTTCATACAAATCTAGCAAGTTATACAAAATGTCCCGCATTTTGTTTGGAGAGTCAAAATATTTTTCATTTCCGACAAAAAGTCTTGCTGTGCGTTGTTCAGCATGAAGGCCTGAAGCCATAGTTAAAGTTTTTCGCAAGGGTGCCCCTAACACCCTGTATATGTCGCAGGCGGATGGTTAAGTATGGCAGCATGTACCCCTCGGAAGTCCTGTAGAACACGTGATAGGTTAGAAATTTAAGGTCTTAAATTTCGTGGTTATTTTTTTTTGTGACTCCGACAACCTAATGGGAAGAGAAAATAGCTTACGGAAAAAATGATCGGCCTATGCGTTTAAATGAATGGCGGATTTAACCAGTTGGCTGCGACATATACACGGGTGCACTCAACAAAAGGCGGACCGCGCTCGTGAGATAAAACTACTATTGGCTGGCAGCCTTAGAATAAGTCCTACCAACAACCAAACTAAATAATATGGAGTCCCACTGGAATCGAACGCGGAACTTTGAGCTTGGTACCGGTGATGACAAAATATTTACCTCAAAATACCTAGATTTTATTTACAACACCGTAAAAACTCATCTATTATTGTACTCAGAGTATTTTGACGCAATCATTCCCCAGACACGGCACAAAAGGGGAGGGTGACAGATCGTCTCTCTTTGCCTTCCTTGATTAAAGAAAAAACACTTTAAGGAAAAAAAATATTATACTGAATTGAGACACAATTTGAGGCAAATTAATTTCGCGAGTGAAAATGATGCTGTATCGAATTTAAAGGTCGTTTAAAGACGAAAAACAATATAAGTCTATTTTTAGAGAACCTTTAGAAGCGATAATATAATTTACCTTACTGCCACCAAAATGTTATTTGCAATTTACCATAAAACTAGCCTTCCGCCTGCAACTTCGCCCGCGTGGATATTGTGGTGATAACTTATCACCACAATCGGGATACCGTAGTGTAATCCATAATCTTATCCTACTTAATATTATAAATGTGAAAGTTTAGATGTTTGTATGTTTAGATGTTTGGATGTTTGTATGTTTGTTAGTCAATCACGCCAAAACGGCTGAACGGATTTGGCTGAAACTTGGGACACAGATACTTTGTAGCCTGGAGAGGAACATAGGCTACTTTTTATTCCGAAAAGATATCACATTCCCGCGGGATTACGGTCGTGTAGTCCACGCGGGCGAAGCCGCGGGCGGAAAGCTAGTTATAAATAATTTATGATTAAAATACAATCATACATATAACTATACATACAATACATCATCATCATCATCAAGTCAACCGAACGACGCCCACTGCTGGGCATAGGCCTCCCCCAAGGATCTCCACAACGATCGGTCCTGCGCTGCCCGCATCCAGCGGCTTCCCGCGACCCTGACCAGATCGTCGGTCCACCTTGTAGGGGGCCTGCCCACGGAACGTCGTCCGGCACGGCACGGTAATTTTCAAAAACTTAAATAAAATACAATCATTTGTTTTTTTCCGGACTGTAAAATTCTGTGTAGTGCACACGCGCACTATGCCTGCGCATTAGTCGTCAGTCCTAAGCCTAAAGGGAACTGTGAGTGTGCTGCCTGTTGCGGCTAACAGACGGGCCCTTTCCAACAGGCGGACTGATAGTCTGTCCCGCGCCCGCCGTGCCAATTTGGCAATAAAACAGTTCGATGATCGAACTACTAGTCGCAATGTCTAGAATAAAGGAAGATGTTATGTTTTGCGAATGTAATGCATAAAGCTATGGTCGGAATTATTTTGTTGAAGCCTAGTGTTCTTTTTCACCTTTATAATGATGTTTTGCGAATATCGTGTTTTGCGAATTTGGTGTTTTACGAATGTGGTCTTTTGAGAATATGATATACAGCGACGGAGGGCCAACAACTATTATGAAAAACGGAATTTTTATCATGTTTTAATTTTAAAAAATCCCGTTTTCATAGTAGTTATAAGTGTTCCCAAATTGGCATGGCAGGCAAGAATGGGTTAATGGATGGATAAGGATGTGGAGCCATAATCCAGGACGCGTGCTCAATGTGGTTTGGTGCGTGCTAACGACTGCAAATGCAGTTGCGAGGACCAACGGCTTAAGGCGCCGATTCCCCAAAATAGGGTATTTTAGATTATGGATTACTCGCAAATCACAAGTACTTAAAACTTGGAAAAAATATATGTTATTTAACAGTTATTTATCTAGTGCTTTCGGCCGTTTTTTTTCGATTGGTGATATTTAACTACCTATGTCAAATAAAATCCCGAACATCCGTCTAATCGTAATCCAAATATCGTATTACTTGCAGTATTCTTGGTTTTAGTTAATGAAAATATACGAAAATGATTGTCTTTGAGTAGCCGAGAAATTTCGGCCGTCATAATTTTATTTTTTTTATTAGTTAATTTTTAATTGAATTTTAAGTGATTTTCGATTCGCGGGGCGCTCGCGAGTTCACAGTTCACTGCCGGCTGCCGCCGCGTCCGCGTGAAGTGTATCGAGCGCGACCGAGCAAGCGTTAGCGTGCCTATTTCGGTCGGGAATCCTCGCCTTAACGTGTCTTTTTAAGGGTTTCGTAGCCGTATAACGAAAAAAGGAACGGAAACGTCCGTACGTGAAGTTACATAATAAATATGTAATTATGAATCGTCAATATTTTCCTACCACCCATTCAAGACTTTTTTGTGACTTTAAATGCAAAACGAATACGAAACTGAATTACGATGCATGATTTATTTAATGAGTCACGCATGTTGTGGTTATGGGCTGGCAGATACTTTCTTAAACGTCAAGTGCACTTTTTTATTTGTAAGGAGTGTTACAAAAAGAAGAGATTCACCTGAAATCGCTACAAAATCAGTGAAAACCAACAAAACATGTAATCCAACCAATTAACTTTATTTATAACTAAGAACAAAGCACACATTACCATTTAAACCTAGATTAAAAATAAACTTTGTCATATTTAAAATAAGACTTAAAATCGAACAGCTTTATCTGATCATTCGTAGAACCATTTAAAATCAGGTTAAAAGACCTTTATCAACTAAGAAATAAGAGCCAAAATCGAAAGCTAACCACCTATAATTTGCCAGCAATGTGAGAAGGAATTGTTCTCCAGGTGGCTATCGAGAAAACGCGAACAAAGAAGAATGGTCGCAGTTGTAATTTCGCGGTGAACACTTGGGAGTTATACGTTTTGTATCTCTGGCCTTAAGGATTCAGTTTATAACCTGTTTTATTTGTAAGCGGTCTAAATAAAGCAGATATTTCTTTTTATCTACAACGGGGTAGCACTTAGCCATCATCACACCTGCCTGCCTAGCATGACCATCATTATATCACGCGATATGATATAGCACGTCATGCTGTCTTGCTTACACCTTAGCGTCGATGGTCCTTGAGAAAAATGTGGTGTGCACATAGGCATGATGGCAATGATGGCAGCAAAAGAACTAAGTTCTTTTGCTGCATCATTGAAAATGATCAACAATAGGTATCAAGCGACTTACTTACTAACAGCACAGAATAAGCAACTTTTCATACAGTAGGCCGACGGAGACGTCTAGACAGGTCAATCGTGCGGGGCTTGCGGGGTGAGACAGGGGAGTGGTTGTCCCGAGTTACATACAACGCCGTTCATAGTAACTCGGGACAAGTCTTCCAGGGCTATCACGACTTTATCGTTATAATTTATTTTTAAATTGATATTATGTTGCATACGACATGTAGTGTGAGTGAGTGCAAATCTTCATCACGCTTATTAAAAATAAGGCAAATTTCCAAAATCCAAGATGGCAGCCAACTTTTTTGTTTGTGAGCCGATTTTGATGAAACTTGGTTTTTAGTACAATTTTGACAAGAAAACAACAACGCAATGTCAAAAATAAAAATAAACCAAAATGGCGGCCAACTTTTTTTTGTAAGCCGATTTTGATGAAAATTAGTTTCTGGTACTATTTTGACAAGAAAACAACAACGCAATGTTAAAAGTATAAAAACTCCAAGATGGCGGCCAACTTTTTTGTTTGCAGGCTGATTTTGATGAAACTCAGTTTCTGGTACTATTTTGACAAGAAAACAGCAACGCAATGTTAAAAATATTAAAAATCCAAGATGGCGGCCAACTTTTTTGTTTGTGAGCGGATTTTGATGAAACTTGGTTTTTAGTACAATTTTGACAAGAAAACAACAACACAATGTTAAAAGTATAAAAAAATACAAGATGGCGGCCGACTTTTTTGTTTGCAGTCCGATTTCAATGAAACTCAGTTTGTGGTTCTATTTTGACCAGAAAACAGCAACGCAATATTAAAAGTATAAAAAAATTCAAGATGGCGGACAAATTTTTTGTTAGCAGGCCGATTTCGATGAAACTCAGTTTCTGGTACTATTTTGACAAGAAAACAGCAACGCAATGTTAAAAATATTAAAAATCCAAGATGGCGGCCAACTTTTTTGTTAGCAGGCCGATTTCGATGAAACTCAGTTTCTGGTACTATTTTGACAAGAAAACAGCAACGCAATGTTAAAAATATAAAATCCAAGATGGCGGACAAATTTTTTGTTTGCTGGCCGATTTCGATTAAATTCAGTTTCTGGTACTATTTTGACCAGAAAACAGCAACGCAATATTAAAAGTAAAAAAAAAATTCAAGATGGCGGACAAATTTTTTGTTAGCAGGCCGATTTCGATGAAACTCAGTTTCTGGTACTATTTTGACAAGAAAACAGCAACGCAATGTTAAAAAAATTAAAAATCCAAGATGGCGGCCAACTTTTTGTTTGTGAGCCGATTTTGATGAAACTTGGTTTTTAGTACAATTTTGACAAGAAAACAACAGAACAATGTTAAAAGTATTAAAAAATCCAAGATGGCGGCCAACTTTTTTGTTAGCAGGCCGATTTCGATGAAACTTAGTTTCTGGTACTATTTTGTCAAGAAAACAGCAACGCAATGTTAAAAATATAAAATCCAAGATGGCGGACAAATTTTTTTTGTAAGCCGATTTTGATGAAAATTAGTTTCTGGTACTATTTTGACAAGAAAACAACAACGCAATGTTAAAAGTATAAAAACTCCAAGATGGCGGCCAACTTTTTTGTTTGCAGGCTGATTTTGATGAAACTCAGTTTCTGGTACTATTTTGACAAGAAAACAGCAACGCAATGTTAAAAATATTAAAATCCAAGATGGCGGCCAACTTTTTTGTTTGTGAGCGGATTTTGATGAAACTTAGTTTTTAGTACAATTTTGACAAGAAAACAACAACACAATGTTAAAAGTATAAAAAATTCCAAGATGGCGGCCGACGTTTTTGTTTGCAGTCCGATTTCAATGAAACTCAGTTTGTGGTTCTATTTTGACCAGAAAACAGCAACGCAATATTAAAAGTATAAAAAAATTCAAGATGGCGGACAAATTTTTTGTTAGCAGGCCGATTTCGATGAAACTCAGTTTCTGGTACTATTTTGACAAGAAAACAGCAACGCAATGTTAAAAATATAAAATCCAAGATGGCGGACAAATTTTTTGTTTGCTGGCCGATTTCGATTAAATTCAGTTTCTGGTACTATTTTAACCAGAAAACAGCAACGCAATATTAAAAGTAAAAAAAAATTCAAGATGGCGGACAAATTTTTTGTTAGCAGGCCGATTTCGATGAAACTCAGTTTCTGGTACTATTTTGACAAGAAAACAGCAACGCAATGTTAAAAAAATTAAAAATCCAAGATGGCGGCCAACTTTTTGTTTGTGAGCCGATTTTGATGAAACTTGGTTTTTAGTACAATTTTGACAAGAAAACAACAGAACAATGTTAAAAGTATTAAAAAATCCAAGATGGCGGCCAACTTTTTTGTTAGCAGGCCGATTTCGATGAAACTTAGTTTCTGGTACTATTTTGTCAAGAAAACAGCAACGCAATGTTAAAAATATAAAATCCAAGATGGCGAACAAATTTTTTGTTTGCTGGCCGATTTCGATTAAATTCAGTTTCTGGTACTATTTTAAACAAAAAATTTGGCCGCCATCTTGAATTTTTATATTTTTAACATTGCGTTGCTGTTTTCTTGTCAAAATAGAACCAAAAACTGAGTTTCTTTGAAATCGGCCTGCAAACAAAAAAGTTGGCCGCCATCTTGGATTTTTTAATACTTTTAACATTGTGTTGTTGTTTTCTTGTCAAAATTGTACTAAAAACCAAGTTTCATCAAAATCGGCTCACAAACAAAAAAGGTGGCCGCCATCTTGGATTTTTAATATTTTTACCATTGCATTGCTGTTTTCTTGTCAAAATAGTACCAGAAACTGAGTTTCATCGAAATCGGCCAGCAAACAAAAAATTTGGTCGCCATCTTGGATTTTTATATTTTTACATTGCGTTGCTGTTTTCTTGTCAAAATAGAACCACAAACTGAGTTTTATTGAAATCGGCCTGCATACAAAAAAGTTGGCCGCCATCTTGATTTTTATATTTTTAACATTGCGTTGCTGTTTTCCTGTCAAAATAGAACCAGAAACTGAGTTTTATTGAAATCGGCCTGCATACAAAAAAGTTGGCCGCCATCTTGATTTTTATATTTTTAACATTGCGTTGCTGTTTTCCTGTCAAAATAGAACCAGAAACTGAGTTTTATCAAAATCGGCCCACAAACAAAAAAGTCGGGCGCCATCTTGGATTTATATCATGTTTAACATTTCGTTGTTATTTTCTTGTCAAAATAGTACCAGAAACTGAATTTCACCGAAATCAGCCAGCAAACAAAAAAGTTGGCCGCCATCTTGAATTTTTATATTTTTAACATTGCGTTGCTGTTTTCTTGTCAAAATAGTACCAGAAACTGCGTTTCATTGAAATCGGCGTGCTAAAAAAATTGTTGGCCGCCAACTTGGATTTTTTAATACTTTTAACATTGCGTTGCTTTTTTCTTCTCAAAATAGAACCAGAAACTGAGTTTCATCGAAATCGGCCTGCAAACAAAAAAGTTGGCCGCCATCTTCGATTTTTTAATATTTTTAAAACAGCAGTTTTCTTGTCAAAATAGTACCAGAAACAAATCGGCTTACAAACAAAAAGTTGGCAGCCATCTTGGGTTTCTTTATATTTTTAACATTGCGTTGATGTTTTCTTGTCAAAATAGTACCATAAATCGAGTTTTATCGAAATCGGCCCACATACTAAAAAGTTGACCGCCATCTTGGAGTTAAATTTTTTTGACATTGCGTTGCTGTTTTCGTGTCAAAATAGTACCAAAAACCGAGTTTCATCGAAATCAGCCTACAAACAAAAAAGTCGGCTGCCGTCTTGAATTTTTTAATAATTTTGACATTGCATTTGCATTATTTAATTATATTATTAATTTAATATCGCAATACCAATGTACCCACCCGGGGTCGTAAAAGGTCCACGGTCACATTTTAAAGTGACAACCCTTACGTACTTACGTAAATACCTATACAGGCGTCGGCATCGCCCAACTTCAAGGGCGTCGTCCAACTGTATAGAAAGATTGCTTAAACTGTGCTAACAGCGTTCATTCGAATTAAGTACTAATAATTTAAAGATTGAGGACAAAATGTCATCACTTTGACTTGACACATTACATCAATTACGGTCTTCAACAAAAAGTGTAACAGTTAGAATAACTACAATAATCCACCATATGGGTTTTATTCACAGTGAAATTTAACAATACTAACTCTGATCTAAAAATCTTTATAACATTATAATCTTATACAAAGAATTAAATAAACGTTAGATAAGTATGTTTTTTATATCATCATCATCATCATCATCAGCCATTTAATGTCCCCACTGCTGGGGCACTGGCCTTCCTTATGGATGAATAAGGAGAATGAGCCATGACCCACCACGCGGGCTCAGTGCGGATTGGTGGGTATTAACGACTGCAAGTGCAGCCGGGACCAACGGCTTAACGTGCCTTCCGAAGCACGGAGGTGCTCGAGATGAAAAGTTTTTGGTCACCCATCCCGTGACCGACCATTGCGAACGTTGCTTAACCTCAACGATCGCAGGCCGAGCGCGCTATCCACTGCGCCACGGGCTCCTCATCCGTTTTTTATATATACAGGGTTATTTTGAAACCACTGGCCAAATTTTTAAGTTTGACTTAGAATCGATCAGTGAACAACTTTCTCCTAGAGACATGAGTCGAAATATGTCTTTTTTTTACTTTTCATACAAATTATACTGATCACGTGATCGATTTAGTATGGAAAGTCCAAATTTTTCGACCCGTGTTTATAGGAGAAAGTTGTTCACTTACCAATTCTGATTCGAACTTAAAGATTTGGCCAATGGTTTCAAAATATTTCAATAATACAATAAAAATAAGTTTGTACCTACCTCACTACTATTCAATCCACAGAAATACCTACCAATTTTAATTTTAAGACTTTTTTAGTATGGAATAAAATGTGCATCGCGGTAGCATAAAAAAGAGCTTTCAGCAATACCGTTTAAATTTCCATATTTAATTATTTTCTCGTTCGCATTTTGCATGGGAAATTCGCAATACCAAATTTTACGATACGGTCGGCTCATAATAGTCCAAAATCTGTATCGGTATTCAACTTTACCCATTCGTTCATTCACTCAGCTGTTCCCATTCATTCGTTCATTTGGCGAGCGATAAAACCGTTATTGACGAACGTAAGATTGAAACAGTAAAATTTTATGTTAGTTATATGTATTTTTAACTTTGAAGGAATTAAACTCGTTCTTGCGAGACGTTGCACGGAGGATAATTTATAAGCATTCACAATGCAATTTTTATTATTGAAAATGAAGTATAAGAAAAAGTCTTCTCGTGTGACAAGTAGCTCCGATGGGCAGAGCAATTGCTCGGACTGTGGTCGTGGGTTCGAGTCCCATCGGATCTAGTTGTGACACTGGTCGATTTTTTCTTATATTTCTTATAATCGATGCAAACAAGCAAACAATCAATCTTTCCTCTTTATAATATTAGTATGGATAATATAATTATTTCATAATTTAACCTTTCTTAAAGTGATAAGATAAATTATTTTAAATCTATTAAGATTTTGCATATAAAGTTCACTCTAACATAATTGGTTGACGATGAAGGGAAATTAATACAAAATTTCGGAAAGTTTCGTTTCGTGTGCAATGTCCAAAAAACAAATTTTTACCGAATTCGAAAATAGATGCCTAGATAGACATTCAAAGAGGTACTCGAAGTTATAGAGTATTCAAACCACATAATATAAACTTCGAAAACAATATAAAACCTTTGAATATGACGTAGCTTTTCTAACATGTAGGTAGTTAAAGTTTATAAGAGCCTCGACTGTATAAATAATTACTTTATTATTTAATGAATTATGTAGGTACGAATAGGTGTCTTCAAAATTTCAAAGATAAACATGAGTTTCTAAGAATAATTATTATAAAATTTCTAACCATTTCTACTAAAATTCACTCTTTCTTCCACAAACAAAACTTAAAATTACTGTTTTAAAGTAATTTAGGCCTTAATACAAAGGCAATAACGGTATTTTACCTTGAACACGACTCTTAACTCATTAGACAAAAAGTTTCTAACAAATGTTATGAGTTCTCTGAAAGTTACTTGCAAAAACAGAATTTGTTTCTAAAATATCATTTTGCGTCAGTTTTTATTCAAGTTCTTGCTTTATTGCTTCAGGTTTAAAATACATTTTCGGTTGCGCTCAAGTTGAAGTATGATACTTGAGTCTTTTGAACAGGAAAAGTTAGGAATTTGGGAGTGAATGTTAAAAGTTGCTGTATGACAATGTTCGTCGACGAATGTCTTTCATTATTTAGGTTTCCCTACTCACACATACGTATAACCACGCATTTCTAACACTTAACCGCCTCTGTGGTCTAGTAGTTCACACCACCGATTTCAGACCCAGAGGTCCAGGGTTCGATTCCCAGTGGGGGTACATATTTTATTCGGTTTAGTTGGTGGTAGGACTTGTTCTTAGTGCGCCTGGCTAGCTACCACCATCTTATCTAAGTCTGACGCCAAAACAATGATGTTTTCAGCATCATTGTGTTCCGGCAGTTAAAGATAAGATAGCCAGTTCCTCAGTGATTAAGGATTCCGGGAGTAGTGCGCTTCCGCCCTCAGCCTTATCACCACTTAACATCAGGTGTGATGAAGGCTAAGTGCTATCCCGTTGTGAATAAAAAAAAAACATTGGTAGGCTGAGATTATTTATTTTTAACCCTCGACTGGAAAAATAGGGGTGTTATAATTGAGATTATAAATTATTTTTGTGCATCCACAATGCAATTCTGGAAGTATAGGAAAAATGTGATACTGAAAAACCACGAGCTACTTATAGGGCTCGTGGTTTTTTTACTATCACATTTTTCCTATAGGGGTATTATGAGTTTGACGTATCTGTGTATCTGTCTGTCTGTCTGTGGCATCATCGAACGAATGGACCGATTTTGATAGAAATAGAATAGAACTAGATGGTTCTTAGCCAATTTGTGAATATCGGTCAGACGTATCAAGGTTAATTTGCTTTTTTGTTAGCTACTGTAGGGATCTTACACGCTTAATGGGTACCTATTTTAGTATTTTAGTACAGTCAGCATCAAAAGTAGCTTAGCATATGAAATTTTCAAATTATTGTTACGGTTGAAATGACCAGAGTTGTCTGACATAGCTTTTGAGTCAAAAGTACATGACCGCCACTAACTTCTAAATAAACTAAAACTTAAATTTCAAAAATAGATAACTTCAGAGAAGTTATAATTATTTGATTGTGTGTCATTTCATAAATATCTGACATGTTACTGTTTCATAAGTAACTGAAATACATTTGTGAAAACTCTTTGGAATGTATCCAAATAAATAATTGTTCTAAAATGAAAAGATTTTTTTTTCAATTTGATTTTCTTGCGGTGACATAGTTGACATTCACGCATAAGTTCCAAAATATATATCTTTATGAGGAGGGCTACCATGAAAATAGAACTTCGAAAAAGCTGTCTTCAAAAGATATCATATCGCCGTCTTTGTTCATACGTATTTCAGCGTTAGAGATGGCGACATGATCGTCAGATCGAGGCGTATTTTCGACGTTTTATTTTCGTGATAGCCCCTCTAAAATCTAAGTATGGATTTCTGTCGAGCCACACATGATATTAATATCTGCAAGGCGTCAAAGACGTTCATTCTCTTGTGAGTTTTGCACTTTCCGTTAATTTTGAAATTATTGTGTACGATTCTTTTGGAAAATGGATATAAATATATATATAAATATACTTTTGCATTATTGCCTTAACCATCTAATATGAACAAAAAAAATTTCATATTATTCTGAAATGTTAAATGATGAGTATGTTTAGACACGTACACGTGACTATTACTTTTGCAACCTTGTTTTTTTCAGTTACTTTTAATGCTGACTGTACATTACATTACTTCCAAACATCAATGAGTCAGAGTCAATGTCAACAAGTTTGAATTTCGACTTTATTGACAAATCTATGACAAAAAACATCTCTATGACAAATACGATATTGTCATTATTTGTCATAGAGATGTTAAAATTCAATAAAGTCAAAAGAGGAAGAGTAGAGGCCTCAGGCCTAGAAGCAAAGATTATATACACTTATGCTAGAGGTTCAATCATGAAGCTCGACTTAATACTGAAGTCACAGTTTATATATATGAAGTAGCATATATATTTACTGTGCTGAAGTCGAGTTTCATGGGTTCAATACAGTCATGTTCGATATCAAACAACAAACTGTCACCTCGATGACATTGACACAATTTCGTAATTAAACCCTAAAGCATTGCGAATTTCTAACAACGTTTAAAAAAAAATGATTCAATTCCTTGACATAAAACATGATTTAAAATCACTCATGTTCTAATACCTTAAAATACAAAAAGTGACGTGATTTAATAACTTCTTTTAATCAGTATTAATCAGTAGAAGAAGTCTAGAAAGTAAATTGTAACTTTTGATAAAGATTACCTATCCAATTTAATTACTTCCCCCAAATTAATGGGCACAAAAGCGTAAGAAGCCAGCTTCATTTATCAGGTGATATCTAAGTGATTTATATTAATTGACTTAATCAAAAGATAGGTAGCATTAACCCAGATTTGACGCAGATATCCTTCCGTAATGGTATTAAGCGCGGTTTTCCCGACGGCCAATTATTGTATTGTATAACACTTATGGCAGCATGAATTAGTCCCTAGTGCGTGTTAAAGCCATTTAGTGATTTAATTTGGGTAAATAATGCGTTTGGATACAATAATGCTAAAAGCTCCCGATCGCTTGGGTTTTATCCGGCCCGGCGAAGGACTATTTTTGTTTGTTAATTACAGCAAGCACTTGATAGATTTAGGGCGGATAATATAGAAATAGAACTATTCTGATAAAAACATTAAACTGTTCAATTAACTATAAAGCTTCTATTTCAATAAGGTCAGGATTAATACAAATCTCAAATCTAAATATAACTATTCTGATAAAAGCATTAAACTATTCAAAAAACTATAAATAAAACTATAAAGCTTCTATTTCAATAAGGTCAGGATTAATAAAAATCTCAAATCTCTAATAAACTATTTTATTCTTTTAAATCGTCCTTTTATTTTTTTACCTACCACCCGTTAAGGACATCTTTTAGCTGACAAGAAAAACGGGCGAAAAAAACTCACCAGCTTTAACAGAAACAACGACATTTACAAATAATCATGTCGTTGTTGAACATACAACACATTTCACAAAATTTACAACAACATTACTTTACATGATAAAAGATTAAACAACATTTACGAATATCATCAAGCATTTTCTATAAACTGTTACTTTACATTACTTCAGTACTCACATAATTTATTCGAAACCGATAAGGAAAACTTTAATTTAATTTTATCAACAAATAAGCATTTGCATTTAACGAGTTACCGAATATCCTTCGAACAAGGGCAAATCTTCAGCAATATATCTAGACAATACATCAGCATTAAGGCGATACTCGGAAAAAATATGCTGAAGCGAGATAGCAATGAGAAAACGACGCGCGCGGGAGCAAGGCCGATTTTACAAATTAGACAAAAAAAACACAAAATCACTTCGTATTAAAAAACTACAGCGATTTTTAAAAAAAACGCTTCTATACGATCCTCAATATTATTGGTGTCCACTAATTAAACCAATTTCCAATAGTGTTAGTAACCCCATTTAAGAATAATCTTCACTTTTCGTATTTTTTAGAGGTCTTTTCGAAAATAAAAAGTGTCGAGGCAAAATCATAAAATCGTGTTTTTGAAACTATACAATTCTAGATAAAGGTATGAAGAAATATATATCTTATTACCAGATTTGTAACAACTGTAACCGTCCTATAGTTTTAAATCAAAAAGTCCATATTTTTCCGAGTAGCGCCTTAAACAGCAAGAAAAACAAGGAATGAGAAATATGAAACAACGGAATAGTTACTTAACTTGTACACCGCTCACGGCCCGAACCAGACTAACCCGCTACAATGGCGGCCTCGCCTTATAAATGTTGGCGTGTACCGCCAATTTAACTGATAAATTTCAATCCGTGAAAATTACAGAAAATACTACAATATAAACATAACAATTTTGAAAAAGTATTCCAAAATCAAATAATGATTTTACATAACATTATTTATAAATACAATAATTACAATAATTATCTTTTTATTTTAATTTTTAAATTTTTGCACTCACAATGCAATTTTTAATATAGAAAAATGGAAAATGAAGTATTTTAGAAAAAATCGACCCGTCTCACAACTACACACACACACACACACACTTCGCGTGTGCGGGTAGTAATATCTCCACATTGATGAAATTAACACTGACTATACAGTGCGTAAGAAGTATTGGATAAATTCGACGCTTCTCGTAACGACTCCTTAGCTCAGTGGTTAGAGCAGTCGCCCGGAAAGCGAAAGGTCGTGGGTTCGAGTCCCATCGGAGCTAGTTGTGAGACGGGTCGATTTTTTCTAAAATACTTCATTTTCCATTTTTCTATATTAAAAATTGCATTGTGAGTGCAAAAATTTAAAAATTAAAATAACTTGCAATAGTAATTTCATCTTTAGCGATTGCCAAATACCTGGAAAGGTATTTCTTTCGCGTGTGCGGGTAGTAATATCTCCACATTGATGAAATTAACACTGACTATACAGTGCGTAAGAAGTATTGGATAAATTCGACGCTTCTCGTAACGACTCCGTAGCTCAGTGGTTAGAGCAGTCGCCCGGAAAGCGAAAGGTCGTGGGTTCGAGTCCCATCGGAGCTAGTTGTGAGACGGGTCGATTTTTTCTAAAATACTTCATTTTCCAATTATCTTTTTGTTTTCTTTTCAACCGGAAGTAACGTGTACCAACGTAAAAGTACACGTTACCTACTTAGATACTTATACATTACATTTCAGTAATAAATTAATTGATATGAATATTAAAAGTAATAACATGATTTTATACACATTATTCAGTACTTATAGGCAAATTAAAGTACAATTGCTTGATCATGCTTTGTTGACGGTTGGCCCCGCCACAAATCAAAATACTTTTTATTAGAAACAGGATACATTTAGTAAAATGTTATCTCCATAATTAATATAATGAATTTAGATGTAAAAATAACTATATGAGATTAATAACAAAACTCCATATCATATCGCTTTGTTGTCGGATGGCACCGACACAAATCAAACTACTATTTAATGAAAACACTATAAATAAGGTACGATGTTATCCACAAAATTAATTTAATGGATTTAGGTGTAATAAATACTAAATTGAATCAATGTCAAAACTTGATATTCTAACACACTCATGTTTTAATACCTTAAATACAAAATAATGTACTTATAAGTGTTATAATATATGGTTCGAGCACAGAACACGGAAAGATGTTTTTGGTTCGAGTTTAATTGTTAATATTGCTTAACTTCAATATTTTGTTCCTCTTCAAGACTTGGTTCTAAGTCCGCCTGGCAAGCTACCGTCTTATCAAAGTCTGAGGCCATAACAACGAAGTTTTCAGCATTATTGTGTTACGGCAGTTAGAGATAAGATAGCCAGTTTCTCAGTAATTGAGGATTCCCGGAGTAGTGCTCCCGGATCTTTCATCGTTAGCCTTATCATCACTTAACATCAGCCCCCCTAGCATGACCAACCAAAACACGATATGATATGATAAGTTATCCGGTTTAACTGTCAAAAGACTATGGGTTTTGACGTTTGAATGTCGATAAATCGCTTTATCTTTCGATACATATCGAGTTTTGGGTGGTCATGCTAGGCTTACAGGTGTGATAATGCCTCAGAACAATAACTAAAGCTATAGAAACCGTACTAAAATAAAAACAGTGTATCAGCTATCGTACTCACTTTAAGGAATTCAGCATACATGAGTAAGAGTGAAATAGACAATCTTTGTGAGTTTCTATTGTTTCTGTCATTGTCACAGGCTCGTAAAGTACAAATGTCAAATGGTTCTAATTGGTTGTAATATAATACTACCAAAATAAAAATTTGTCTTTGTTGAGAACGTAGCTTCTGAGGTATGACCAATTTAATACGAACGTATTACAATGGTCGAACAGCTTCGCTGGCAGCTAAAGTGAAAATTTATTAATTTACAAGGAATTCGGTGATAAAACAACAGGAAAGTGTGCATACAGACTCTCTAGAGAGCTTGCATTCCGTGTCTAGGGTAGGTTGTGTTGTTCTAGGCTGTTAGTCTAATATATCACGGAAAGAAAATTCGGATGAGATTGAATCATTTCATCGGTAAGTTTGGTTTCAAAATACAAATATTTTTGAGAATTTAACATCAGTATTATCCGAAAATTGTAATAAATTAATATTATCAATAGAAATGTACGTGAGTTTTGGTAAATTTTTTAAATTTTCTTGCATTTCTGTTAAAGTTGTTAAGGTTATGATAGTGCTGTGATTTTTTTATCGATGTGAACAATTTTTACTTCTTCCAGATTTCCCAAAGATGAAACTATTAAAAATGATTGTATACGCCGTATTTTAAAAATCAACTGGACAGCAAAAGTTAACAGTCACGTTATGCGTAACACTTTGGACTACAATCATTTGAGCCAAATGAGAACAATAAAGATGTGTTTATAAGAAAAAATGGTTTCTTTATTTTAATTAATTGATTAATTTCCTTTTAAGCTTAATTCACTCTAATGTTTGCAATAAAAGTAGGCGAAGGAACCAGCATTACTATGTGCAATTTTTTTACTTATTATATTATCAACTAGGGGATCCTCGCGGTTTTACCCGCGTGGTACCCGTCCCCGGGATAAAAGATAGCCTGTGTCACTCGGGAAGGATGTAACTTTCTAATAGTAGAAAGAATTTTTTAAGTTAGTGCAGTAGTTACTGAGGTTAGCACGTTCAACCAAACAAACTCTTCAGCTTTATTATAACATTAGTATAGACTACTGAAGACTGCAAATTTTTATAAAAGAAAGTGGTAAGTACTTACTGCATTTATAATATTGCAGGTGCTATACTTAATTATTCATTGGGTTTACTCACACGTACCACAACCACACAACATGTGGGCGGGGTGTATTTTGTATTGGAAATGAATACCTAGTACAATTTACACGTAGGTACCACATTTTGCCATCATTATCGACCGCGTGCGTAAGTAATACCGACCACCACCAGCGACGACGCTGTGAACTAGCAGCCAGCCACACCGCATACGACGTATCCACATCACAACTACTGGCGACAACGCAATCACATTGACATTTTGTCGCACAGCCACAACGCAACTGCTAAAAGCATTTTGTCGCTGCGATGTGGTGTGGTTGTTTGTGGTAGGTACGTGTGCGTCGACACATTACCATACCGTACTTACTAGTGTCATTGACATACAACTTCTGTTAAAGCTGATGAGTTTTTTTCGCCTGTTTTTCTTGTCAGTTAAAAGATGTCCATAACAGGTGGTAGGTAAAAAAATATTGGACGATCCATAAGCATTAATTTTATTTAATCTATATGAATAAAAATTTATTGACTTTGACTTTGACATAGAGATTTTAAAAATGTAATGTATGTAAAATCTATTTTTAATTTATCGATATTAATGTCGATGACGTTGCATCACTGGCGTAAAAAAAACTTGTGACAACCTTGTAAATTAAGAAACATTAGACTGTATACTATCTCTTTCTTACACATGTACTACTGCATAAGATAAAAGAGTACGAACTAATGTATTTTGTTGTTATTTTAGCACGGTTTCTATAGCTTTAGTTATTGTTCTGAGGATAATGCTCGTTCTATCGCAATGCCTCTACTCACTCGTTGCACCGAGCGAGTGATAGAGTGAACGTCAAAAATGTTGTGACGTGTTGTTATGACAACATAACATGCCACAAAAATCCCTGTTCCGGTGACAGAGGAGCCTCTTGCGATACAAAATTAGCTGTCAACGTGGTCAATAGTACAAAACATTTTTTGGTTCCAAAAATATCACCGGGTGAGATAATTATGTTTGTAAAATTCAACATTTCGTATTAAGTTGGCAGGACTGTAGAAGAATAACTCAAAAATGTGGAAGATTGACGTGATGCGACTGAAGACGAGTGTGATTTACTCGTAAGTTGCATGCGGCAACACATTGTCATACTTCGATCAACAGTAGTCACGGTCGACTTTGTCTAATACTTCATTTTCAATATTTTCAATAATAAAAACTGCATTGTGGATGCAAAAAAGTAAGAATAAAAATAATTTATTAAAAACAGATTCCCTCTAAATATAGAATGACTAGCTTCCGCCCGCGACTTCGTCCGCGTGGACATTCGAGAAAATACTTAGAGGACCAATAACCAGGATAAAATTTATTCTATGTTTTAATTTCATTAAAATCCGATCAGCCGTTTTTACGTGATTAGGCGGGTCCTCTCTCACCAAGCGAGCAGCCTCGCGCGAGGCAGAACATTTGCCACGTGCGGCGGCGGGCCTCGCACGAGGCTGCTCGCTTGGTGAGGGAGGACCTACCTAATCACGTAAAAACGGCTGATCGGATTTTTATGAAATGACACAGGAAAATATTAAATTTCAATTGCCAGCCTAAATACAAAATTTGAAGATCCTAACTTCAAAACTGACGGACTTTTATACACATATTCATCCCCTATTTTACCCCCTGGGTTTGATTTTGGGAAAATTACGAAATGGGTTGCCTCTTTGTTTTAAGAAATAAGCCTACCAAGTTTCAAGTTGAAATGTCTATTTTACCCCTGATTTTTCATTTAAAATTTCACCCCTATTGCAACCTTTTAGGGGTTGAATCATGTTCAGCGTGTTAAACATCAAAATAAATGCCATTTTTGCAATCGTCATCCCATAAAACCTCAATAACGACATCCATATCGATTTTTAGGCTTATTTATCCCATTTAACCTCTAAGGGGTTGATTTTCGAAAAAATACGAAACATGTTTTTGCTTATTCGTTTTACTTTCCGACCATAAGCCTAAATAAAAAATTAAATGAAGGACTTTCCAGATACAACATTTCATCCCCCTTTTCAACGCCTTCGGGGGTGGAATAGGGTATTTTACTGTTGTTGAAATGTAGATATTTAATGATGACGTTATAAAATATTGCAATTAAGAATACCAAATGTGAAAAAATAAATTGAAACTGTTTTATAATAAAAGAATTATAGTCTGTTTGATTTTGACTATAGCTGTCTCTTTCTAAAACGAAATCTTCTATGGCGTGACTATGACGCTACTAACCCACTGACGTCACTAAGATAGCGTCCTGTCCTTGTCTAATTATAAAGTTTGAAGTCCTATATCTTTGAAAATATTCAAGATAATTCAAAATGAAAACTTGTTTTGTGTAGCTAATATTTCGAAAAACATGTTAAAGAAATAAAAAAAAATCAGTAAAATACCGTATTGTCAAAAACGCTGACACAGGTAAATATTAACTTTTAATTGCCAGCCTAAATACAATGTTTCAAGATCCTAACTTCAGAACTGACGAACTTTCTTACAAACATTCATCCTCTATTTCACCCCCTTAGGGGTGGAATTTCCAAAAATCCTTTCTTAGTGGATGCCTACACTGTATAACGTATCTATGTGCAAAATTTGAAGTCTCTAGGTTCAGCGGTTTGGGCTGTGCGTTGATATCTCAGTCAGTCAGTCAGGACTTTGAATTTTATATATATAGAAGATTTCCTCGTCACAAATTCAAACAGCAGCACCATCTTAAAGGATTCATTCATTTCTTAAAACATAACGTTCACTTACCACTCCTAGATTTGTTTGAGTAACTTTTCAATTCCATTTAAAATCTGCATCTTACCTGAAACAAAATAATAAGATAGTTAGTCAAGAGCACCATCTGATCCAAACCAGATTGGTGGTATTAACGACTGCAAACGCGACTGGGACCAATGGCTTGATAACGTGCCTTCTGACGAAGCACGGAGAAGTTCCAATTTTCGGTCTACTACCACCGACCACTATCTACCGACCGCTGCGAAAGCTGCGCGATGTATTTTGGGCTAGGTACTAGTTATTGACTATCATTTAATTATATCACGAGGGAATGTGATGTTTTCTAGGATAAAAAGTAGGATAGCCTAGTAGGAACTCTCCAGCTCCCAAACTATCCCCATACCAAAAATCACGTCGATCCGTTGCTCCGTTTTGACGTGAAAGACGGACAAACAAACACAGCATCACATTTATAGTATTAGTAGGGATGAAGTCGTAATAATAATAATACAAAACCAACAAAATACCATTCATCATGGTTCATTGAAAGGCTCAGCTATTACTGGCAGCAAAATGTTCTTGCATATTTCTCTCGTATGTTTTATTCATGTCTCTTATTTTCCCAAGTGTCTATGTTTGTTTAATCTTCATATATCTGTCTTATAGATTGATTGATGTTCATTTGTTTATTTGTTTCTCTTACAGGCTTTTGTTATTTGAGTCATAAATAATGCTAAATTTGGTGCTAGGATATCTATTTCATTTAATTTTGTGGTTTTGCTAATGATCTAAAAGCGTACGTCAATCGTTTGTTTAGGCAGATCAATAGGTACAATGTACAATAAGCAAAAAATATGAATGGTTATTGCATTATTTATTAAGAAAAAATAGTATGAATCATCAATTATTCCTGTTTAGATTAATGGACAAAACCCTTCTCTAATTACTGAAAAAATTTGGTATTTTGATAATTCGTCGCGTCTCCTAACGACTCAGTTCAGTGGTTAGAGCATTCACCCGGACAGTGAAAGGTGGGTTTGAGTCGCGTTGGAGCTAGTTGTGAGACGAGTTGATTTTTTTCTAATACTTCATTTTAAATACTGTAAAAATGATTATTATTAGTACTAACATGGACCTTTTGTAATTGGCTTTTTTATCCTCAAGTGGGGTAGTACTTATCCTTTATCTCACCTGATGTTAAGTGAAAATAAGACTGAAGATGGAAGCGCACTACTCCCGAAATCCTCAACACTGAGGAACTGGCTGTCTAACTGCCGGAACACAACATTGCTGAAAACATCGTTGTTATGACGTCAGACTTAGACTAGATGCTGGCCAGACGGACTTACAGCAAGTCCTACAACCAACAAAACCTAAAACAAAATGTACCCCCACTGGGAATGGAACCCGGGACCTCTTGGTCTGATACTGGTGGTGTGTAACACAAGACCACAGAGGCGGTTAAAATCTACGCTCGCTTCAATTTCAATAAATTTCAATTTATGTTGAGGTAACAACACTTATGAACGTCAAAGAAGCTACGCCATGCATCGATTCGCAAATCCTACGGCGGGAGACTTTCCGAGAAGAACCTGCAAGAAACTCGTCAAGGGCAATCTTTCTCTCCCTGTTATATTTCATACAGAGTCGTCAAATTGATAATTTACCTTCACACATCAGTTGGGTCATTTTCCATTACAATAGAGAATACTTAATTTAGTTAGTAACATTTGCTCTTATATTATTATATACAGTAGTGGTGGACTTATAATTAGAAACAATTCATATGAATTATGAAAGTTTGAAGTCCAAATAAAATATTCGTAAAAAAATATAGATCAATATTTAATAAGCATTGATCATGATTTTAACGGCATTGATCATGATTTTAACGGCATTGCCTATCACAAATATGAGTAACTACGTTAAAAAGTCAAAGTTTCGTCTCCTTGTCGGCCAATAAAAATGGGGTTCACTCCATACCCAGCAACCTTTTCCCAACCTAGTATCTTTGAAGCGTGAAACACAGTCCCCATGCATGCAGAGTAAGTAGGGTGGAAACGTATAGTATGAAGGTTAAACTTTAATGGACGGTCATCCCTGGTAGCATGAAAACATGAGAGAAGTCCTGAAATCTATATGAACAAAAATCAATGTTCCTAAGCGCAAAACTCGAGAACGGCTGAACCAATTCGGCAATTTTTTTTCATATGTTCAATAAGGAACACGGAAGGTTTTTATGGTGAGAAAAAAAATGCATGGGAAAAGAACACGAGTGTGATACCTGACTTCGAAAAGTGTAACACCGAATACCACGTCCCCGTAAGTTTACTAATACGAATCACTTAATGCACGCCACCACGAAAAACTTAGCACCGAAGCCACGCGATCTCGAATAACAGAACCTCTAATTCATTGATTGAAAACGAATGCAGGAGTGTGAGTACTTTTCTTTTCCCATACAAATCAGCTGTCAAACATGGGACGTAAATCCTTTGTCCGTCTTTCACATCAAAACGGATCAACGGATCAACTTTAATTTTTGGGGATAGTTTGGGAGCTGGAGAGTAACATAGGTTGCTTTTTATCCCGGAAAAATTGTAGGTTCCCGCGGTATAACGTCGTATAGTCAACGCGGGCGAAGCCGCGGGCGGAAGACTGGTAAATAAATAAATATTGGACGCCATCATATACATATCCAATCCCAAATCAACTAGCTTAAGGCAAAGAATATATACACTTACGCGAAAAGAAACGACACTTAAGCATGAGTGCTCGTAAAATCGCTTTCGGCTATGTGTGGGTGTCTGGATGTGAGCGGGGGCCGTGAGAGGCGCGCGGGGCGGGGAGCGGGCAGTCGGTGAATGCCTTGGCCTAGGGCTGGCGCAATCTTCATACATTCAAATGGAAACTACTAGGATGCCAAAAAATGCGAAATTTGTTGACAATATTATTGAAAGGATAAATTTTTATTAGGGCGATTATAGATTCACTCACTCAGTGTTTCTGTCGCTAACTTAGTATTATTTTTCGAACGATTTAATATTTTATTCGGACACTTGGGTTAACTGTATCCCACTGTTATTATAAGCGCATTTTACGTATTTTAGTCAAAGTCAAAAGTCATTTTTTTTTATTCATATAGTTTAAATAAAATTAATGCTTACAAATTGTCCAACATTTTTTTACCTACCACCTGTTATGGGCATGTTTTAACTGACAAGAAAAACAGGCGAAAAATACTCATCAGCTTGAACAGAAGCAACGCATTAACAAAATAATTATGTCTTTGCTAGACAAAATGGTACAATAATATTTATACTAGAAGCTAATGCTGGAGGAAAACAAGCCTCTCCTTTTTTCAAGTTTAAATCTTGGAACGACAAGCTTATTTTTATTTCTTGTGTTAAAATTATCATTATCACTATTTATAGTGAATGAGTCAAGCAAGATGTTTCCTAGCATATATTTTCTCATAGATGTATTTAATATATTCATTCGTAAATTGTCGTTAGTTTAGTTAATTTTTCGCATACAAAATATAACGCTGCTCGGTTTCTTATTTATAAGTACCTATTTCGATCAACAATGATGGCTTACGAACTAAATCAAAACTTTATGTGGCACCGACTGACTTTTGTTTAAACGGAGAAAAAGAATACGAATGTTACGATCTTACGTTATAATTACGTTATGAACAGTCGTTTATATTTTATTTTGTCGTAAGTATTATTATTCCCCATTTGTAAAGATATTTAATAAAAGTTGCCTAAATGTCCTTACTCAAGTTTCCATTATTTCTTGTTCGGCACCTAATTCCATTTAGGTATCAACCCTAGCGTCGGCCCAATGTCACCGGCGTTCGAACTCTCACGTACACGAAGTGTCACCGCTGTGCTTAAGGCTAGGTTTTCCGACCGAAATATGCACGCTACGCTTGCTCGGCCGCGCGCGATACACTTCGCGCGGACACAGCGGCAGCCGGCAGTGAATTGTGAACTCGCGAGCGCTTCGCGAATCAAAAATCACTTAAAATTCAATTAAAAATAGAAATAATTAAAAAAAAATACCTTATGACGGTCGGAATCCCTCGGCTATTCAAAGACAATTATTTTCGTATATTTTTCATTAACTAAAATGTTTGGGAATAAATAAAAAAAAATA
Source organism: Crambus lathoniellus (assembly GCA_949710035.1). NCBI lineage: Eukaryota > Metazoa > Arthropoda > Insecta > Lepidoptera > Crambidae > Crambus > Crambus lathoniellus. The sequence goes on along the minus strand of OX453318.1, from coordinate 2,785,776 downwards.
CTTATGACGGCCGGAATCCCTCGGCTATTCAAAGACAATAAAATTATTTTTGTAAATTTTTCATTAACTAAAATGTTTAAGATTTTATTTGATACAGTAAAATATCACTAATCGAAAAAAAACGCCGGAAACACTAGATAATTAACTTATAAAAAAAGTAAGAAATAATTCCTCACCAAAAAAAACGTAAGTACTTTGAAGTCGGGCGTGAAACATGTACGATTTTTTGTTGTTTTTGTTAAAACCCGCCCGACTTCAAAGTACTTACGTTATTTATTTGGTGAGGAATTATTTCTTACCTTTTTGATGTGATTTTTTTTGAAGGCGGTTTTATTTTTATAAAAATAATTTTTATTTCACTCTTTTTAGTGCATCATGCAGGCAATTTACTTGTATGCTGGTAAATAGGTATGTGATCAAACTGAAAAGCTCCTTTTTTGAAGTCGGTTAAAATATCTTGAGGTATCCCTTTTAAACAAAACAAGAATCATCTAAATCGGTTTATAAACGAAGGAGTACGAGCCTAATGATACGTATTAAATTCACATAAAGTGGTAACGAAAACGACAGTATTTTCAAGATTTCCTGAAAACTACTGAACCGATTTCAAAATATCAAAAAATGGGACCAACTTGGAATCCAACCTGATGTAATAACGTTTCAATCATTTCAATCGGTCCATCCGTCTTCGAGTAATCGGTGGACATACACAAAAAAAAAACATACATACAGACGAATAGAAAACCTCCTCCTTTTTGATTTAGAAGTCGGTTAATAAAATAACATATATTGTTTCCAAACTTTAAGTAGGTTCTTGTGATTTGCGAGTAATCCATTATTCAAAATACCCTATTTTAGGGAATCCTAGCCTTAAGCACTTGTATTTTGGTAATACAAAACAATAACGGGTTAAGGTATCCCATGCACCCAGCCAGATAAGAGAATTTAGAAAAGTTAGTTTTCTACTTTTACCAGACTGAAAATTGAACCCGGTACTTCAGAAACAGCTGCCCCCTAAAACCCAGCGCCTACATCACTCGACCAGCGCAGTTGTCAAAACCCTTCAAATAAAAAAAAAATATTTCATAACACTTCATGTATGCTATTTCCATGCTTTTTCGCCTCCTTTTTCCAAACATCACTCGACCAGCGCCGTTGTCAAAACCCTTCAAATCAAAAAATAATATTTCCCAACACCTGATCTAATGCTATTTCCATGCTTTTTCGCCTCCTTTTTCCGATATTATATTAATATGACATGTCGCTCGCACCTCCGGAACCGACGGAGCAGCGATAACGACACATTTCAATTACGACAGGTGCGTGAGAACGATTGTCGATAGCTGATTGTGGAACGCACGCTTTATACGAGTATAGAAAGAAAATATAAAAGTTCCGTTCAGAATATTGCGTGATCCTAGTCTAAAAAATATTGTCACTAAGCTTGGAATCATGACTACATAGTAGGTATAAAACAAAGTCGCTTCCCGCTGTCTGTCCATAAGTATGCTTAGATCTTTAAAACTAGGCAACGGATTCTGATGCGGTTTTTTTTTAATAGAGTGATTCAAGAGGAAGGTTTATATGTATAATACATGGTGTCAAATACCACACTACACCGAAGCGAAGCGAGGGCGGGTCGCTAGTTGACTTTAAGAAAAAGCTTAGGCTATTCTTTTCAAAAAGAGCTACGCCATTCGTGTTTTTTAACCGACTTCTAAATCAAAAAGGAGGAAGTTCTCTGTTCGTCTGTATGTGTGTGTTTTTTTTGTGTATGTCCGCCGATTACTCGAAGACGGATGAACCGATTGAAATGATTAAAACGTTATTACATCAGGTTGGTTTCTAAGTTGGTCCCAAATTTTGAAATCGGTTCAGTAGTTTTCAGGAAATCTTGAAAATACTGTCGTTTTCGTTACCACTTTATGTAAATTAATACGTATCTTTAGGCATAACTCCTTTGTTTATGAACCGATTTAGATGATTCTTGTTTTGTTAAAAAGGGGATACCTCAAGGTATTTAAACCGACTTCAAAAAGGAGGTTTTCAGTTTTATCACATACCTATTTACCAGAATACACGTAAATTGCCTGCACGATGCACGAAAAAGAGTGAAAAAAATTAATAATTTATAAAAAAATAAAACCGCCAACAAAAACCGACTTCAAAGTACTTACGTTATTGGTTTGGTGAGGGATTATTTCCTACGTTTTTGATGTGATGTTTTTGAAGGCGGTTTTATTTATTTTTTCTTTAAAATGTGAATTATTATAGATGATTTTAGAGGAGTTCATGACGCAGTAACTTTCGCAATGCTCCGGTAAAGTAATGGGTGACCAAAAATTTATTATCTCGAGCTCTTCAGTGCTTCGGAAGGCACGTTAAGCCGTTGGTCCCGGCTGCATTTGCAGTCGTTAATACCCACCAACCCGCACTGAGCCCGCGTGACGCTTGGCTCATTCTCCTTATCCATCCATTTGGAAGGCCAGTGATCGAGAAGGTGGGGATATTAAATGGCTGTTGATGAGTGAATCATTATGAAAGCTCGAAATATGTCGTGAATAAAGATAAAAGTATAAACGTACTAAAACAAACATTACTTTAAGGCGATACTCGGAAAAATTATGCTGAAGCAATGAGAAAACGACGCGCGCGGAAGCGAGACCGATTTTGCAGATTAGGTAAAAAAAACAGAAAACCACTTCGTATTCAAAAACTACAGCGATTTAAAAAAAAATGCTTCTATACGATCCTAAATATTATTGGTGTCCACTAATTAAACCAATTTCCAATAGTACCCATTTACCCCAATTTAAGAATAATCTTGAATTTTCGTATTTTTAGAGGTCTTTTCGAAAAGAAAAAGTGTCAAGGCAAAGTCATAAAATCGTGTTTTTGAAACTATACGATTCTAGATAAAGGTATGAAGAATTATATATCTTATTACCAGATTTGTAACAACTGAAACCGTCCTATAGTTTTAAATCAAAAAGTCCATACTTTTTCCGAGTAGCGCCTTAATGACATTACGCAAACAAACTTCACATAATCCAAGGAAACTAAAAACATTTTACGCTTGCATTTAATGCAATTTACATTTCTCACTAAATAAATGTTCATGCCCTCTCTGAAATCCTTTACTGAAGTTAAAGTCTAAATTATATTTACGCGGAGTTTAAAAAGAGTTAATATGCATATTCAGAGAAATGTTTTGAAAACGGTTTCACCGAAAAAGCAGGGACGCGCAAAATTATATGCTCTCGAAAAGGTCAACAGGGGAAGTTGCGCCAACTTTTTTTGTTAGTCACAGGGTTGTCAAAAGACCCCTATCGGGTTTCACACTGGGGCGGACTTGGAAAAAGTTTTTAGTACTTTTTGTAACAGAGTTTGGCAAGTCGCAATCTGTTTAAATAACACTTAATGTCATCTTTTCACGGATTTTAGTTTTTTTTTGTCGACCAACTATTGCGATGACCACGACCTACAAAATGTTGGTCACATTATACATGAAGAAATAGCTCGAGGCTGTTATCCGACTTACGAAAAGTCTATTATGAACAGCCTCAGTTTGACTTTTATGTTTTTTTGTTTTACACGTTTCGACGCCTTAGCAAATAGTGGGGTAGACAATACCCATGAGACTAAAAGGGAGCGCTGTTAAGTTGGCACGTGTGGTTGAAATAGGAACTCATTTAGATTTACTGTGAAGCCTAAAATAGTAGAAAGTAGAAAATTTATATGCGTCTTTGTTACCATTTGTATTTTACATATATCCTATATGCATACATTTTCTCTGCCAAAAATACCCCATTTCTCTCTGCCGCCGTCCCTCACAAAAATGCCCAACACCTATCGAACAAAGGGTGGGGGTGGAATATTGAGCGGAGGAGTGGGGGGTTATTAAGCAGATTCGATAATTAATGCAATAAATATCGACTGCCGCGATTCGGCTCCTAATTATGGTGCTTAGTAAACTCAGTTAGTCGGGGTAACGAGTTTACCATCGACTCCTAGTTAGGATATTTCTGAGTAAACACTACCTACCTATCTTTAATACAACTTTCGCAATGGTCGGTCACGGGATGGGTGACCGAATGTTTACTATGTCGAGCTCCTCCGTGCTTCGGAAGGTACGTTATGACGATTTTCCGGCTGCATTTGCAATGCACTGGGTGCCTACCATCAACTTTAAGACAGCGATTCAAAAATAGCGCGATGCAGAAAAGGTTCCTAAAATGAATAGCTTTCTTTCGTACTATGACCTTCTAAAAACTGGATCGCAAATGAATTGCTAAATGTGAATGACCGAACGATTTGTGTCCTTATTTCTTCTACCCGTCTCTGTCACTCGATTCTGTCATGCCCGGAGAGTGAGAGGGACGGGTATAACCTGCAGGTGTCATGTTAGCTTGGCCGAGTTATAAGTCAAGTATAGTCCCACAATCCTGTCTGTTCCGGTAACATCCGTGACAGAGAAGCCACTTGCAATACGAAATTAGCTGTCAAAATCAAAATAGACTGTCGTAAGAAAACTGTTTTAGTTCCAAAGGTTATCACCGGAACAGAAAACGTTGTCGCACTGTAAGAGTTCTTGACAGCTTAGCGGCTGTGAAATGTCATTGAATGATGACTGAATCGCTGTCATTGATGATAAGCTGTTGTGGTACGAATAAGCGAAGCAGATCAGTTTAGGTCCTAAACAAAATCGCAAAAAGAGTTGATGGTAGGCACCCTGGACTGTTATTAATATGTTATTTAAATTTTTACTTGTATGCATTCACAATGCAATTTTTATTGTTGAAAAATTGAAAATGAAGTATTTCGAAAAATCGACTCGTCTCACAAACAGTTCCGATGGGACTCGAACCCACGACCTTTCGCTATCTGAATGACTGCTCTTACCACTGAGCTACGGAGCCGTTTGTTTGTTTTTTTGTTATTAATATGTCAATATTTAAGGCTGAAACACACCAGTGTCACATACGTGCTGCATTGCGTCTGCGTGCGTCGTCATGACTTTGTAATATTTGAAGCGCCTTTAATAGTGACATTTGAAAATATAACATTGAAGGTATAACGAAAGTAAAAAAAAAAAGTTTTATCAGGTTAATAACAAGCAAGTAATGAGCTCCTGAATTGTGACCAACCGCCTATTATGACTAACGTCGTCTATTGTAGCTAACTCTAGCTATCTTTTTCTTTTCTTAGCAAACTCAGATAGTTGGGGTAACTAATTGAAATATTAACATATATTAACTAATGAACGATGAGGATGATAGTGTCCATCAATACGATCAATTTTTACGATGGGTTAAAAAAATCGTATTGATGGACAGTAGGTACTTATCATTCCCCAAAATCTTTGTACTAATTAAAGTTTTGTGATGTATACAGGGCGTCCCAAAACTATGCCACATGGAGGGAAAGTACCTTAAATACTGAAGATATAAAATTTTACTGAAAGGAGACTTCATTTTTATTTTAAAAAGAAAACGAACTGCATTCAAAGAATTTTAAATATTCGCCTGTCTGAATTGGGAATCGAACCCGCTGAATGTAAAAAAAAATATTTCTTTAATTTTATTATACCGATCGAAAGACTCGATTAAACCTAAGCATTTCTTCTAAGTAATATAGCATCCTAAATAATAGAAAGTCTACGAAATTTAACATTTAATGTTGAATAACAAGTTTGTGCAGCGTTACGGATAGACTTTCTGTAACTGTCGTGCTCAAAACTCTAACATTTAAATGTATTGCTAATGAGTGAAGATTGGAGCAATTATACCTAATTTCCCTATCATAAGTCTTTGATAATGTGATAAGTAACATAACCTCGATTGGTTTAAAAAAGTTTAAATCATTTGGTGCGGGTTCGATTCTCGGTTTGGACGTGCTATTATTTAAAAAATATTTTAATTCAGTTCGTATTGTTATTGAAATTAAAATAAAGTATTATTTCAATAAAAATTTCTATCTACAGTATTTGGTGCGGTATATGCCACCATGTGGCTATGCCGAATGGTGGAATAGACCACTCCAAATTATTCAAACATTTTTAAACCAATCGAGCTGGTGTTATTTAACACATTATGACTTTATCAAATACTTATGATAGGGAAATTACGTATAATTACTCCTATCTTCACTCATTAGTAATACATTGGATTGTTAAAGTTTTGAGCACGACATCGACAGTCACAGAAAAGGATATCCATAACGCTGCACAAACTTGTTATTCAACACTAAATGTTAAATTTCGTCGTCTTCCTTTAATTTAAGATGCTATGTTACTTAAAAGAAATGCTTAGGTATAATCGAGCCTTTCGATTGGTACAATAAAATTCGAGAAATATTTTTTTACATTCAGCGGGTTCGATTCCCAGTTCAGACAGGCGATTATTTAAAATTCTTCGAATGCAGTTTGTTTTCTTTTTAAAATAAAAATGAAGTCTCCTTTCAGTTAAATTTTATATCTTAACCCCCTTACTAATAATAGTTGTGTAAAGTTACACCATGTGTAAATCTGTTGTTGTCACTTAGGTATGTTGTCTAAAATGATGACAGAGACAACAACAGATTTACACCAGGTGTAATTTTACACCACGTTTATTAGTAAGAGGGTCAGTATTTAAGGTACTTTCCCTCCATGTGATATAGTTTTGGGACGCCCTGTATATTATGCTCAATCTTTTCTAAAATGCTTATGTGACTTTTTATGCCGAGATCACTGAATTAACGACGATTAAATTAAAAAATAGTAACTGTTAAGTAAATATGCAGGTAAGATAGGATATATCCACCATCTTATTGTTTTTAGTTCACGTTTGAAGTTCCTAAATAGATGTTTTTTTACCATGGTAAATCTCAAATGTCTATGTAATAATACGAAGACCCAAACAGAAAAGGGAAGTCTACGCAGAGAAATCCGGGAGCGACCGCTTGTCTAAAATAACTCAAATAATACTATTAAAACACTCGCTTCATTTCAGGCACTTCTCATTATTTCAAGCTGGCATACTTCTTTATTAAAGCTGTGTACACACGCCTGCGGTTCCGGGTCATATTTTTAATATGCCGCATGTTGAACAAGCCTTATTTGCTCGTAGGAACTAAAGGGTCGTAATATCACGACATGACCGGAAGTGTATGCGGTGAAGTGATTTACTACTAGTTTTTGTGTTTATGTAGAAAAGTAGCAATGGTCGGAAGTAAGTTTTTGGAAGGTTTAATTAATTAGTTATTTGTTAACTAGTTTTCCGCCCGCGGCTTTGCCCGCGTGGACTTCCCGTCGTTATTCTGCGGGAGTGGGATATTTTTCCTAGATAAAAAGTAGCCTATGTTCCTCTCCAGGCTATAAAGTATCTGTGCCCCAAAGGAGATTTTTCAGTTTTGTATGGAGCCTCGGCTAGGACCTTGTACACTATACCATAGGCAAGCAAAAGATAAATATAATAACTAAAAACTAATTATATCGCAATAAGCTAACGCGTTTGATGGTACAAAAGCATTATCTAGTCTTAATAATTATGCAACCCCGATTCAATATGGCTGTAAAATGTCACACTAACACTAAAAAAAAGGTTCACATTGACAGATTATCATCAGTCGTCATTGTCATCGTTTTTTCGTACAGAAACATCAAAGTTTCCGAACGTGATTTAAATATGGTTGCCAGTGTGACCATGGATGGCAAAGAATTTTTATTTCAAAGTTTATTTTTGTACCATTTATCCAGAAAGACAACGAGAATTTTAATATTTTATTTGACTTTACTATATTTTTTACTATTAGTACGAATAGTGTACAATGTCCTAGCCGAAAATGAAAAATGTCCTTTCAGCCGTTTTGGCGTGATTGAGTCACAAACATACAAACATACAAACATACAAACATACAAACATACAAACATCCAAACATCCAAACATCTTAACATCCCCAAACATCTAAACTTTCACATTTATAATATTATGTAGGATGTAGGATTATTTATAGAATATTATGTTACAAAGATGTCTTGTAACTTAATATTTTATAACGATTCAGACGTCGATGTTGATTGTAAAGAATGTCACATAAAGGAACACAAAATTTCAGCTCCATCGGACACTGGGAAGCGGCTCAAATTAAGCTTGCAAGATTTGTCCTCCACTAACATATAACTAACTGACATGGCGAGTTAATAAAAAGCTTGTAAATAAGTTTTAAGTAAAAATATAATTTATGTGACAAGTTTTTTGCTGACTGTACTTTAATATTCTATTGTCATCTGAACCAAACCTGTACACAAAATTTCAGCTCCATCGGACACTGGGAAGTGGGTCAAATTAAGCTTGCAAGATTTGCCCCCCACTAACTAACATGGCAAGTTAATAAAAAGCTTGTAAATAAGTTTTTTGTAAAAACTTCGATTTTTTGCAAGATTTTTTGTTGACTGTAACTACTTAAATATTGTATTGTCATCCAAATCAAACCTGTATGCAAAGTTTCAGCGCAATCGGACAGTGGGAAGTGGGTCAAATTAATCTTGCAAGATTTGTCCCTCACTAACTAACACACTAACTAACTAACATGGCAAGTTAATACAAGTCATAGTCATAGTCATAAATTTTTTATTCATATAGATTTAAAAAAATTAATGCTTATGAATCGTCCAACTTCTTTTTTACCTACCACCTGTTATGGGTATGTTTTAACTGACAAGAAAAACATGCGAAAAAAACTCATCAGCTTTAACAGAAAAGCTTGTAAAAACAGCGTTAAGGCCTAAATTCAGATGTCGTTGTTGATTGTAAAGGCTTTCACAATCATACAAGAACACAAAATAACAGGCTTTCACCTAATTAACAAGTAAACGAAAACAAAGAACACCAAATCACAACATCTTCATTGTCAACATCAATGACAAGACAAGACAACAAGCGTACAAGTTACAACAATACAAAAACCTCACACTCTTGTTCCGGTGAAAAACGTAACCGGAAACGGTTACCGCGGCCATTTCCGGCGGCGACAGGAAGCTCGCGTGTCCACGATAATGGCCGCTTCCGGTTCTCGCCGCAAATCATTAATGGACAGATTGCTTTTTTTTATCGCGCCATATCGCAGTAATATGGTTTATGGCTCGTCGTTAATTTTAAGAAAGTATTTTACGGTCGTTAGCGCTGTTTAATTTAGGATTAATCGTAGTTTAACCGCCTCTGTGGTCTAGTGGTTCACACCACCGATTTCAGACCAAGAGGTCCCGGATTCGATTCCTAGTGGGGTGGTAGGACTTCTTCTTAGTCCGCCTGGCTAGCTACTACCATCTTATCTAAGTCTGACGCCGCTAATGCTGAAAACAATGATGTTTTCAGCATTATTGTGTTCCGGCTATTAGAGATAATTAAGACAGCCAGTTCCTCAGTGATTGAGGATACCGGGAGTAGTGCGCTTCCACCTTTAGCCTTATCACCACTTCACATGTGTGATGAAGGCTAAGTGCTACGCCGTTGTAGATAAAAAAAAGTTTAATTTTATAGTAGTAGCACAGGTAGTAGTAGTAAAAAATTCGTCCTTTTGTAGGACAGGCGATAACATTAAGCCATTCTGCCAAATCTTGAATAAGCTGTTTCACAAGAATGTAGGTGTGTTACATTCCAAAGATTCTTAGAGTATTTGGCGTCAAGTGTGTAGAGCCAGCCTTCTCGGCAATAGGCATGATATATATATATATATATATATAGATATATAACGATTTGATGTAATTTTACAGGATATACTGATTATTATATAAGCACTCGTTTTTAGATTACATGCGAGTTCATTGTTATTTTTGTAAAAATAAATATGCAAATTCCAACAATCCGCCATGTCAGATAAAACACCAATCTGAAGAGCGTGACGTCACGCTTTCGTAAATATTGCCAGTGCTACCAATGCACAAAATATTGTAATCGAATCAAAGCAAACAATCCATCTTAGTACAAAAGTCACTATAAATATTTACCTACCTATTTATTTACGAAAGGATGACGTCACAGGCAGACGCCATGACACTTTGAGCGTTTTCGTGGGAAATTTAAATTGTACTTTAATATTGTCAATTTTTACTTCAAAACCTTTAATTTAAACAAAAATATGAGTTATTTCGTATATCTTAGACGTGTACAATCATTTTTGAGTACTTTTTCAAAATCAGTCATCATGCCTATTCTTGCTGAGGTAGTCACCACTACAATAAAACACTCGGCGTCACTTTAACGAGAAAGCGCATATTTTAATCATTCCACACATAGAAGTAGTTAGTAGCATTGGTATTTTATTTGCACCAAAATTCTTTTATTAATATTCCATTGAGCATATTAAAACCATATGAAAATGTCATCAAATACAAACTTCCTGGGGTTGTAAATAATAAATAATCATAATAAGGAATTTATATTCTATACATTTTTATTATGTCTCCTACATTCTATAGTCCTAAACGTAAGATTGCTTTGAACCTAATATAAGACCAGACCCCACAAACTAACAAAGCGAGAATTTACTATAACAACCTTAAATACCAAATTATATTTCCCAATAATGTCCAAAAGCCCAAACGTCAATAGCTGTTTTCTCTCTGCTTCGTTCTTCGCTCGCATATCTAGATTGAACTTTTACCATCATAAATTTCGTAATCTCTGACCCAGAGTTTGGGAAAAATATTGCAAATCAATTATACAGGGTGTTAGGGGCACCGTTGCAAAAACTTTAACCACGGCTTCAGGCCATCATGCTGAACAACGCACAGCAAGAATTTTTTGTCGGAAATGAATAAAATATTTCGACTCTCCATACAAAATGTCCCGATTAGTTGCTAAATTTGAACGAAAAGTCGTTTTTTTTTATTTCCGACAAAAATTATTGCTGTACGTTGTTCAGCATGATGGTCTGAAGCCATGGCTAAAGTTTTTACAACGGTGCCCCTAACACCCTGTATTATTTCTTAAGAGAACAGAGATAATGATTTTTTGAAAAAATATCATAGTAAATTCTATATTTAAAATTACAGTTCATCATCACCAGTCATTATAAGTTCAGTCCCCACTGCCGGGGCACAGGCCTTCCTTATGGATGGATAAGGACAATGGGCCGTGACCCACCACGCGGCCCAATGCGGATTGGTGGGTATTAACAAGGAGCTCGAGGTAATAAATATTTGGTCACCCATCCCGTTACAGAACATTGTGAATGTTGCTTAACTTCAACCATCGCAGAACGAGCGTGCTAACCACTGCGCCACGTATAGTTCGTATAGGAGGCGTATTAGACGTTGGTACCTATATAGCCACCTCAATACTAAAATATTATTATGTACCTACAACGTATTGAGTTGCAGGTCTGCTTAGAGGCCGATATATAACCAAAGCTTATAAAGCGCAAATTAACTTTAAGTGCCTAAAGCACTAATAAAATATCGAATCCTATTCTCCAATGTCCCAACGCCCGAAAACGTCAATAGCAGTTTTCTCCCAGAGGCCGCCCGAATATAGGCAAAAAGTCTAGTATCATAAATTTCGTAATCTCTGACCCAAAGTTTGGGGTAAATATTGCGAATCGATAACCCTTATCAGAAAGGAGATATTAAATTACCAAACCTGCAGGAAAAAGGAGCAAGCGATGATTTTTCTTTTTGCCATTTTAATTTAGTTTGAAAGGTTTTTGTGCACACTTTGTAAGTATTTTTTTTTGTTTGTTGATGTTTTTGCGATTGTTCCTTTAAGGTTGGGTTTGAAAAGGCTACTCGAATATGATTTGGTACGTTCCTTTTATGCTTTTGCATATTTTTAGGCGGTGGCTTTATCTTTTAACAAAAGAAATATTGTAATGAAAATGGATTATGGGCTGAAACACAATACAGCGTTGCCTTATAGCATTGCAAATATCTGTTTCTCTTTCATAGGCATGATCAGAACATGATGCATTGTTTATTTCTGTAATCTCCTATATGGTCTAGGTACTGTAGGGTTTATTTATACTATGTGCGCAGCCGATAAGTAGTATGTAGGCTGTAACGCTATTTATGTATAGGCCTCTTTGGATTGTGTCATTTCAAACCAATAATTGTAGCGTTTATTTATACTATGTGCGCAGTCGATAAGTAATATATATAGTCCCACACTCCTATCTGTTCCGGTGACAGCTGTGACAGCGGAGCCACTTGCAATAAGAAATTAGCTGTCAAAATGGACTGTCGTATGAAAACTATTTTAGTTCCAAAGATTATCACCGGAACAGAAAACATTGTCGCACTGTAGGCTGTAACGCTATTTATGTATAGGCCTCTTTGGATTGTGTCATTTCAAATCACAATCCAAAGAGGGCTATACATAAATAGCATTACAGCCTGCATATTACTTATCAGCTGCGCACATATTATATATAAACCCTACGGTACACAACACGAGTATCAGACGAAGAGGTCCCAGGTTCGATTCCCAGTGGGGATTCATCACCATCAATGTAGATTTGAAAATCTTGGCACTTTTTTGTTTTGTATGAAATCACTAAATTGAAAATATTTTATATCTAACTACAAAGAGTCAAAACGTATAGACTTAGTTCTTATGAATTTCAACAGCATACCGAAAATTCATTGCTGTATGTTAAGGTTTAGAGGGTGGAAAACGTTATCGCCGTTTGTATGTAGACCGTTTGCTACACAGATTTTTTTATCATAATTTTGATGTTAAGGGCAATGCCGTGCTCGAGAAGCTATATGGACACTGCGATTTGAAAGATCTATTATTACTGGCCACCTATTTAAAGTTACTCTTTTAGCTTGGAGGCTTCCGTGAAGTATACTCTTTAGCTTTAATAGTTTTTATCTCGTCCGGGCGCATCATGCAACGACCCAGATAGATAGATAGAACCTGAACTTGACATCTTTGGGCGACGTTAAGCATCTTTTAAACGGTTTGTTAAAACCAGAATCGTGTCCGTGTGACTATTCGGTGTCATAAGATACTCGTCCTTATTTATGTCTGTCAGTGTCTTTGTCTTCCAATGTTTTTTGGTTTGTTTTTAAAAAATTTTGTTCGTTTTAATTATTGTAATTACCTAAGCTCTTTTTTTTCTTTTTGATATTTATGTTTGCTAGCTGTGTCGTTGTACTTAGTATTTAAATGTGTACATTTGTTTTTGCTTATTATTTAATTAATTATTTTTCGTATATCTATATTAATGTGACCTAATAATGTACCTGTGAAATAAAATAAAATAAAATAAGATAGATAGAGATATCTTTCAGATAAAAAAGCCTTAATACCAGAAAGTTGATAAGGACTTAAGCAACATCTCACCAACTAAGGCTATTCAGTACCGAACAATCGTCACATCAAAAAAGTGATTTCAGATCAGATAGGGAGGATATAGACAGGTCGGAACGGGGATAAAATAGGTTAACGAGAGAACTGCACGACCTTGTTCCTCCAACCCCTTTCCACCATCCAAGAACCAGACTTAGGCTAACTTATCACCCTTACGTTGTTGACACTCCACCTGTCCGCACTAAACGCTTCGCAGATTCGTTTCTTATGCGAACCGCTAAGGAATGGAATGCGCTGCCTGCCTATGTGTTCCCCGATAACTACAACCTTGGTCTCTTCAAGGCCAGAGTGAACAGGCATCTCCTTGACAAGCATGCAACATCTTAGACCACATATTATTATGGTGGTCAAATGCCTGTCCATGTTTTATTATAAAAAAGTCGGGTCGATATACTTACTCTTAAACATTCATATATGTTATTTACCATTATCTATGCTGTCGGAACTGAATTGTAATGCATACTTCATTAGTATGTTACGGTGGTATAGAGGTTTTTATAATATTAAGGTAGAGATATATGCAGTCCGTCGGCTGTGTGTCTAATATAATAAGTTGCTGATATAACATAACTTTTTATAAACATCCTAACTTGTCGAAGCACAAAACACCGAGTTACCACTCGCATTCCATAAGTCAGTATTTCGTACAATCATAAAAATGAAAGAGCAAAGGAATAATATTGTAGAGTGAGAAACAATTTTTCCCACGTCATTTAATAGAACGTCGATGGAAATACATTAAAGGATTCTGACTGTTACACCGTTGCGAGTGAGGGGTAGTTGCAAAGCTACCTAAGCTCGTATACGAAACGAACATCGAATGGTCCGTACCACTCGTTGCCTTCGACTGGTTTTCGATCGAACTTTTTCGATTGTGAAATTCTGACAATACACAAACTGTGTCATATTTGAATTTCGAGCTTATAAATGTGAACTTTTCTCGATTGCGTGAGAATCGGTCCCCAGATGTAACACATAACATAATCACTTGAAATGTTCAATATGATGTATTATTGTACTAAGCAATTGTTGTATTAGTAACGATATGTATTATTTTTGTAAATGTCGTTACCTAACTAAGAAACGCTGGCAAGTTTCTTCCGCCCGTCAGTTAAAAGTCAAATCTTGTCAGTTAAAAAAGTCTTGAATGGGTAGGAAAATATTGACGATTCATAAGTGCATAATTATTATGTCTAAGTGAATAAATAATTTTTACATTTCATTTCATTTCACATTACGAAATTATTCGCATGTTTTTACTAAATAGTGATGTTGTCGTTGCTATTAAAGCATAATGAAGCTTACCCAATTACAAGCTATAAATAATATCTGAAATGAATAAGTAATCAAATAAAACTCTCAGCTTATATATCCTGCGTATTTAATCGTGCAAACCGATTTACTATGAGTGGGTTATTTGTTACGAGCCAATCAAGTACCTTGTAGACACGTTCCGGTTACCTACCACAACTACAAGGTTCAGCCTGCCTAGCATGACCATCATTATATCACGCGATATGATATAGCACGTCATGCTGTCTTGCTTACACCTTAGTGGGGTAAGCAAGACAACATGACGTGCTATATCATATGGCGTGATAAAAGCCGCTCATGCTAGGCCGGCTGGTGTGTTTGTTTCATTTAGCATTGTTATGAAACTAAACTACGGAGTTATGAACAAATTAAAGAATGTAAGTAGGTACTTAAAACTAGAGAGATAGCTAACTTGGTATATAGGGCACAATCACACACCTAATTTATGTTTAGAACTAAAAAGTAAAGTAAAAAATAAGTAAATTAATTATTTGCAGCTTAAAGTTACGCTTCGGTGTAAGCGCGTGACACATTAAAATGTAAAATCCGGGCTCCGGGTGCTTTAATTTCCTAAGGGCCGATCCCATCGCTTTGCAGACGTTACCGTTTCTCCAACTTCCAACAAAAGCGTAAAATTCACCTTATGCCCTTCTTGTAAGGTCCATTTTACAAGGACTTTAGACCGGGCTTCGATAGTATTTAGGCAAAGAATACACGAATAAAGATATTGAATCCCTAAAATATCAGTAAGATGGCAATAGTCGGAAAATAGGACGAAATTAAACAGAGTTTAATAGACTCTTGAAATACTGAAAATTGGTGTTATTTCGTTAAGATTTTTGCTACTTGAAATACCTACATGTTTTAAGATTTTTATTTACGACTCAGCCTACTAATTTGTATAAGATATGAAATTGCAAATTTGGTTGAATATTGCGAGAATGGCTGAACAGATGTAATAATATATTTATATTATCCTCGCGGTTTTACCCGCGTGGTACCCGTTCTCGTTAGAATATCGGGATAACATATAGCATACTTAAGTCACTTGGAAAGAATGTAGCTTTCTAATGCTCAAATAATGTTCTAAATCGGTCCTTTCCTCTTTATAATATTAGTATAGACTAGCTGCGCCCCGGGGCTTTGTTGCAGAGGAATTTCGGAATAAAAAACAGCCTACGACCTTTACAGACCTACCAAATATACCAAAGCCATCTTCTATCTCACTCGTTGCGCAAGGATATTCCCACGGGAACGGGAACCACGTGATTAGAAACTCGGGATGTTGTTAGTACTTAAATAAACTTTATAATTCTTTAATAGACTTTATAATTTTCCGTCAAAACAAAGAAACACAAAGCGTCCGCCATATTGCCTTCCCGTCCAAACACTAAGCCTTTTTTTTCAAAGCGAACGCATCAAGGGGCATACAGCCAGGATTAAAATTTTCTCTCAACTTAATTACTTGAACTATCTGTGTGCGAAAGGCTTAAGCCGCATTGTCTTGTTCACCTTATTACCTCGGTAACCTAACTTTTAAATCCAGAATGGGGTTGGATACGAAACAGGGGAAGAAATATTTAAAAGAGTTGCTACAAGTAAATAAATCTGGTAAGAAGCTTCGCCGGAATGTAATTACGGACAAGTGGTTATGCAAAGGAGCATGGTTGCTTCTAAAGGATCTGGGGGACTGACGAGCGGTTTAAGCGATTGTGTGCTTTATTTGTGTTTTATTTAAGTGTTTTGGACTGTGATTTTGTTTCCGATTCTTTTTTGTTTATTGCTTTTGTGTGGTATATCAGCTCATAGAACCTTTCAGTTCGAAAGAAAAGTATCTCATGATGAATAATTTACGAAGGAAGTTTATTATTTACATTTTAAAAATACTTAGGCACTGGCTGAAATTAAATTATCTGTTATTAAAAATCATATTTTTACAAGCTTTTTATTAACTGCCATATTAGTTAGTTATTTAGTGGGGACAAATCTTGCAAGCTTAATTTGACCCACTTCCCAGTGCCCGATGGAGCTGAAATTTTGTATACAGGTTTGGTTTAGATGACAATACAATATTTAAGTAAAGTCAGCAAAGAAGCTTGTCATTTACTAAAAACTTATATATTTTTTGGAAAGCTGTACAAACTTGGAATAATGTATAAAAAGTTTGCGTTTTCGATCGATGTTATGATGACCCTAATATTATATGAACAGTCAAGTTTATTTTCCTTTCTATTCGCCTTTAACCACGTGACTATCTATCGGTAGGCTGACTCGAACGCGAACTTGTTAGCGTCTTAAGCCTTGTTCGCATTAGTCGAGTAGAAATCTATTGCTTGGTGCTTAAGCACCAAAGACGAATCTATACTAATATTATAAAGAGGAAATATTTGATTGCTTGTTTGTTTGTTTGCATCGAATAGGCTCTGAAATTACAGGACTGATTTAAAAAACTCTTTGACCATTAGAAAGGTACATTCTTCCCGAGTGACATAGGCTATATTTACACGGGAACGGGTACCACGCGCTAGTTTAAAATAATCAAACTAGCGAGGTAATGGACTTGCTACTGGACTAAAATACTAGCATAGTCTGAACAAAGCTTTAGAGCCAGCAGCGCGCACTTGTGATTTTTAATCTGGCGATTGTTTGACAGTCGCTGCAACAATGCTGCTAATATAATACTGTACTAGTGTAATGTATGAAAATAATGTTGTGTTTTGCGAATGTGGTGTATAAAGCTGCCCCTCGGAATTATTTTTTGAGAGTACTTTTTACCCTATTGAAAAATATGATGTTTGGCGACTGTTGTGTTTTGCGAATGTGGTCTTATAAGATTATGATATTTTAAGAATATGATAATCTTTTTTAATGATAATGTTTTATCGATTATATAAAACACGATATTCGGTGTTTTGCGAATGTCGTCTTTTGAGAATATGATATTCAGCGACGGAGGGTTCAGTACATCTCGATATGACTTTTAATTTTCGAGTGATTCGTGGACAAACATACATACACTTCAAAATTTAGCACACGTACTTGGAAGCGTATGTAACGCTATAATCAAATATTGTCCAACACCAACAATATCACATACACACTGGGTCAAACTGATAACTTCTTTATTTTTTTAAGTCGGTTAATACATACAGTATGATAACTTCCATATTATTTCAAAGTCGGTTAAAAAAGTACGCCTTCAAGATACCTACAGAGAATTCTTTCAAACGTGCCTGTTCATTAATACCGGTAAGCCTATTCTGCATTCCTGTTCAGATCTACCTTCATTCACTTCAGTTAACTTAACAAAGTTGTAGCATACAAAAATGAACCTTCCAAGTTTTTCCGAGTAGAAACTGTAATTAGGGACTCCAAATTGGGAAAATTCTCGAGCAGAAACAATAGAAAGAGGCTGTTTATACTTTTTTTTCTCCTTTTGCTTATTCTTTGGGAAACGTTTTTTGATCTTTTCATTTGAAATCTACTACCTATTTAGGGGCATCTAAGGATCTTTACTTAGTTTGTTTAATTAAGGCTATTTTAGCTGACTTTGCTCAGTAGCCCGATTAAGTTTTCACTTAATTAAACTTTCATTTTAAAAATCAATTCAATATTGAAAATTTCTGAAAGCATCTTATTTTGTTTTTAGAATGAATAAGTAATTTGTTTTTTTTTTTAAATTAGTTTAGGTTTAACCGCTTCCGTGGTCTGGTGGTTCACACCACCGATTTCAGACCCAGCAGTCCCGGGTTCCATTCCCAGTACTGTATCGGTTTGGTTGGTGGTAGGACTTGTTCTTAGTCTGCCTGGCTATATGCATATCTAAGTCTGACGCCATAACAATGACGTTTTCAACATTATTGTGTTCCGGCAGTTCGAGATAGCCGGTTCCTCAGTGATTGAGGATTGCCGGAGTAGTGCGCTTCCACATTCAGCCTTACCACCACTTAACATCAGGTGTGATAAAAGCTCAGTACTACCCCATTGTGGATAAAAAAAGGTATATTAAAAAAGAAATATTAGAAAAAAACGACTCATCCTCCAAGTATCTCCGCCGGGAACCGGAACCTTTCACTGTCCGGGCGAATGCTCTGACCGCTGGGCTACGGAGTCGTAAGAAGAAGCGTCGAATCTTTCTTAAACTTCTTACGCGCTGTGAGCCAGCGTTTATTCCATCAATGTGAAGATATTTCTAGCCTTGACAAATTGCATTGTGAATGCAAAAAAGGAAAACTAATTTGAAAGAAGGTATATATAGTTTTCTAGTCTTATTAACCACTAATTGACCATCAGCGAATTGGTTATGTCGCTCCTTAAGGATTACTTCTCGGGATCCTCAGCTTTTCAGCGTGTCGATCAATTTGGCTTCCAATCTGTTCAGCCCAATACTGCGCCACACGTACTGCGTACTCCTCGGGATAAATATACATTGTCCTTTTTAACCGACTTCTAAATCAAAAAGGAGGAGGTTCTCTATTCGTCTGTATGTATGTTTTTTTTTTTTTTTTTTTTTTTTTTTTTTTTTCGAAAAAGGAGGTTTTGAGCTTGATCACATACCTATTTACCAGAAAACACGTAAATTGCCTGCACGATGCACTAAAAAGAGTGAAATAAAAATTATTTTTATAAAAAAATAAAACCGCCTTCAAAAAAACCACATCAAAAAAGTAAGAAATAATTCCTCACCAAATAAATAACGTAAGTACTTTGAAGTCGGGCGGGTTTTAACAAAAACAACAAGAAATTGTACATGTTTCACGCCCGACTTCAAAGTACTTACGTTATTTATTTGGTGAGGACTTATTTCTTACTTTTTTGATGTCGTTTTTTTCTAAGCTATAAACTAGCTGAATGTCAAATGTTACCAAAATAGCTTTAATAATATTTGTTTAGAAGTATTGATGAGCACCAGTGACGAAGGTTCCATACATGAGATTCCCTTTTAAAAATCCCTAAAAACCCTATCACACCGATCCCGTATGCAGATAATTCATTATTGCCACCAATTTTTTGTCCGGTTTAACTTTGCCATTTTTGGATGGACACCCCACTACTTTTCAAGCATTTATAGATACTTTCGACAATACAAAAAGCCTACTAAAATCCTTACTTGTTTTCCGAAAACACAGTCTTCCTATCTTATAGATTAAAGATACAGCAGCTATCTTTCTTGATATGCTCTGCTATCTTATGTGCAGTCACAAGGAATAATATGTATTTATCCTAGTAACTTTGTCACATTGAAGCGTTCTATTTCTTCTAGCGTAAACTATTTGTGCCACACAATTTACGCTAGAAGAAGTAGAAATATGACATAGTTCAGTCAATCAATATTGAAATATGACATATAAAGTGCGACTAAATTTTCAGTTCCGGTGGTCATTTTGTAGAACTAAACATTTTTTCATAGTGCTGTACATTTTGATAGCTAATTTTTAATTGCGAGTGGCTCCTCTGTTGTGGCGTGGCTGTCAACAAAACAGATAGGTATGAGGAGTGTGGCACTCTACATAATTTTTGCTCTACTATACATCGTTTCGTTTTCTCCTCCTATAAAAAAAAGTCCATTCGCTTAGATCGCGCCGCCTTGGCACGTGCCGCTTCTTCTCAAAGGATGCCGCCGCATAAACAGAAGAAGCCGCGTGTGGCGTACACCCGAAAATGGAATTGGATTTTGGGATTCGGCATTTATTAAATTATATTTTCTTAAATAATCTATGTTTATTATAAATACAGGTGGTAACGACGGTTGTGACTTGTGACAATTCGAGCGATGATAAGTAATCATAAAAATCATATAAAAAATTAATAATAATAATTAGGTATTATTTGTAAATCACTTAAGTATTTAACTTCCTTTTATATAAAAATATCCAAATTTTCATTTAAATTGACTTTGGTACCCAACTTGAGTGTATTATTTTATATCTGCATTTTATAGCAAGAGTCAAGAGTCAAGAGTCAAATTTGTTTATTCAATTTAGATTGTTATTTACAATACTTGTGAGCCACAATGCCGTGCGGTTGTACCGATACTATCTAACCGAACGGACTTTACCTGCATACGTATAAGGATAAGGATCAACTTTAATCACCTAATAATTCACGATTACCCCAGAAATCCCTTAACACCCTAAGGTCTTGAGGTTTTATTAAGGATCGTCTGTCCGGGTCTTAAGGTCAACCGCGGAAGTTCAGCTTTTATCGGATTCTATGGGAAGGCAAGGGATTAAGTTATGGTCTCCCCATTTTCTTGAGATATATAAAGCCTACTGTTTTTTTCGCTGTGGTTTTCGCCTTTCTAACCTTCGATCAACAATAGTACTAGATGAAGGCTCACGAACTAAATGAAAACTTTATATCGCACAGACTATCTTTTTTTAAACGGAGAAAAAGGTTACGAATTGAAAAATTGAAAATGAAATATTTAGAAAAAATCAACCCGTCTCACAACCAGCTCCGATGGGACTCGAACCCACGACCTTTCGCTATCCGGGCGACTGCTAGCGAAAGGATAGCGAAAGGTCGTGGGTTCGAGTCCCATCGGAGCTGGTTGTGAGACGGGTCGATTTTTTCTAAATATTAAAATTTCATTTTCCATTTTTCAACCATAAAAATTGCATTGTGAATGCAAAAAAGTAAAAATTTAAATAAGGTTACGAATGGAAAATGAAGTATTTAGAAAAAATCGAAATTTTTTCTAACTACTTCATTTTCCATTTTTTTCGGTAATAAAAAATGCATGGTGAATGTAAAAAAAAACAAAAAATTAAAATAAGGCACAAAGTAACTACGCGGGCGGGCGGTCGCCCTAGCAGAGAGTCCGCTTAGAACAAAGTGCCATTTTCGTCACGCACACATAGACGTCACATATACAGGCAAAATGGGACAGTTTGGGACAGTACTCAGTCGCGACTATCGCAAAGAGGTCAGTGATCGCAAGTTCCAAAGAGCATTTAATTGATCACTTCACGTCCGCGCCGCTACGTGTCACTGTGACACTTATATACCAATTTTACTATTAATTAACAAAAATTAATAACCAATATTATTACAGTTGCAGTGTATTTGGTTGTCTAAATACGACTAAAAACTGTGCATACACGTTCTTTAAATTTCCAAACGATATTGAAAGGTAAGTTATGTCAAACTGTTTTCTCTTGTTGGTAGGTGAGTATACCTAGGTACTTTTGGGACTAGCCGCTTTGATAACGACGATGAACCATACACATTCATCTTATAGTTAGCTGGTTGTGGTAAAACGCCAGTAATTGGGTTCTATGGTCCTTATTTAGATGTTATAGTATTCTCAAAACTTCTTGGCGGTTCAGCGAACACAGCCACAAGTCATGTTGACGAATTTTCAAGTAAAAGTTGTCGTTGCATTTTCTTTTATTTTAGCAGTGTAATGAAATCCTACTTACATTTTAGAGACTTCAGTCATTAAACCCCAAATAACATTTTACTTGCAGTATTTTTTTTCATCTAAGCGCACGGCAGTGTGCCAGCCAAGTTCAGGAAAGGACGCCAATCAATAAATCCCAAATAACATTTCACTTGCAGTAAAGTTTTCTTTATCTAGGCGCACGGCAGTGTGCTTGCCAAGTTTGGGAGAGAACGCCAGTCATTATACTTTCCCCAAATAACATTTTAATTGCAGTAAAGTTTTTTTTGACGCACGGCAGTGTGCCAGCCAAGTTCAGGAGAAAACGAACCACGCACGATTATGCGTATACCTATTTATTTTAACGTCTTAATCGTAGGAGTGCCATAGGCTATTTTCGTTGCAAAACTAACTAGTTCATTTTAAAAATCAAATGATTTTTTTTCAGACGAACCTTATGGATAAGTTTAATTGATCGAGAAGATGTACGCAACAAATGGTCAACATATCTTCGAGTTTGTGAGGCCCATTTCGAAACCAATTCTATAATCAAGACATCGAACCGAACTGTCCTGAAAAAGGCATTAGAGCCTTTTTCAGGACAGTTCGGTTCCCAAACTTTTGCTACCTGTCAAAAAAAATTTAAATGAAGAATCGCAAGCAACTGTGGAGACTAATGAATCTTGTACACAATATGAAAAAGTTAAATGTGACTCAAATTCACAAATAGCAACTCACGTTTCTGCAAATTCTCCCAGAAAAAGAATGCTGAAAAACGATATTCTTGAGTGCAAGAAAAGACTATGAAGAACTGCTGCGCCAGAAACAAATATGAACCTGTTTACATCTCGATAGCGTAGCTTCTATGACGTTCACAACTATTGTAAAAACCAATCTAAATTGAATAAACAAATTTGACTTTGACTATTAAACTACTTATATTTTTTTATTTACCTATATACGATAAAAACACAACATAGGTATTTAAATACACTTTCTTGTTTTCAAAATAGTTACCACTATTGCTTGATACAGTTCTTGCGTTATAAAGGTTTTTAAATTTTTGTAGATGACAAGTTAGAAATTCAACATTTAAGAAAATATTAATTATTTGAAGTTCTTGAACGAAAAAATTTATGGAACTTGTAACCCATTTAGATTTCAACTATTTTTCGCTGAACTTGGCACCTTTTTTACCTTTATGTTTTCATCGAACTTACTTAGTGCCTTTTTCACGTTTATGTTTTTAGTGGGATAACTATCACACCATATTTATATCTTGTACATAGAGTACATTATAACATATAGGAATGGAATACATTACAACATAATAGGTACGGTATAGGTACAATAGGATCTTGTCTTCGTCGTGTGTGGCGTCGGGACTTTAAATGGATATTAGATGCTCTGTTTACCATCTAAGCAGCATCTAAGGCATGTAAACTTGTTACGATGTATGTATAAACGAATTTATTTATGTATGATTGTTAACTTTTACTACTTACTCCTTTTTAAATTCAGAATCAATACAGAAGCAACCCTAGTGAGTCAGAAAAGGATAGGTATAGATTTTCAAAAATGGTGGGAGAGGTCCTTCTGTAAACTCTTTATTTTGTGAATAAGGTTACGAATGTTACGATCTTACATATAAATGACAGAAAGCGTTCCAAGTTCGAAGTACCTAAGTATTATTGACAATGTCAAAATAATCTACTTATAATTTATACTCTCAAGTGGGTATAACGCTCGGCCATGTCTGTTACTCCAACTATGTATCTAGAACTTAGGTGTTATTGTTGACCGAAGTTTCTAACGCAAACTGTATACTTAGATCATTTATTTTTAACCCTTAATTGGTCACGTGTGGTGTTTCACACTCCAGTGAACGTTTTCAGAACCTATTAGTGGGTACATTAAATGGCTGACGAAGATGAAGCTATATTTTGCAAATGCAACAGATGTACATATTTGAAAAATTGAAAATGAAGTATTAGAAAAAGTCGACCCGTCTCACAACTAGCTCCGATGGGACTCGACTCGAAGCCACGACCTTTCACTATCCGGGCGAATGCTCTAACCACTGAGCTACAGAGTCGCTGGAAGAGGCGTCGAATTTATCCAATACTTCTAACGCGCTATTAGTCAGCGTTCATTTCATCAATGTGTAGGTAGATATTACTACCCTCACACTCGAGAGAAATACTTTCCAGATATTTGACAATCGATAAAGATGAAATAATTGCTAATTCAAATTATTAGAAAAAGTCGACCCGTCTCCGTAGTCCGTCCGTCCGTCGTAGTTGTGAAACGGGTTGACTTCTTCTAAATACTTTATTTTCAATTTTTCAATAATAAAAATTGCATTGTCAACGCAAAAAATATAAAATATTCCGAAATGTCCATCTTACTTTCTGATTTTCAGTTCTAAATATTGATTAAGAATATTTCCTATTTTAACAGTCAAAGTCACTTTAACCTAACCGTTCTAACGGAGAGCTTTTAGACAAAGTTAATTTCCATTCGGTGAATACGATATCTATAGTTCCATTTGCAATTTGGTATCATAAACTATTCAGGGGCCCTCTCTAGCTTTGACGATGCTTGATCAAATGTTGCGCGTTTAAACTGAAATTAGGATAATTGCTGTAACGGAGATTTAAATGTTTTGCACTATAAATAGTAAAAATTTTAACCGCCTCTGTGGTCTAGTGGTTCATACCACCGATTTCAGACCCAGAGGTCCCGGGTTCGATTCCCAGTGGGGGTACATATTGTATTCGGTTTGGTTGGTGGTAGGACTTGTTCTAGTCCGCCTGGCTAGCTACCACCATCTTATCTAAGTCTGACGCCATAACAATGATGTTTTCAGCATTATTGTGTTCCGGCAGTTAGAGATAAGATAGCCAGTTCCTCAGTTACTGAGGATTCCGGGAGTAGTGTGCTTCCACTTTCAGCCTTATCACCACCTATCATCAGGTGTGATGAAGGCTAAGTGCTACCCCGTTGTGAATAAATAAATAAATAATATGTATACTAATACAATATACTAATATCATATACAAACAAAAAGTAAAATTTATCATCTATACCTAATCTATACTAATATTATAAAGAGGAAATATTTGATTGTTTGTTTGTTTGTATCGAATACGCTTCGAAACTACTGGACCGGTTTAGAAAATTCTTTGACCATTAGAAAGCTACATTCTTCCCGAGTGATATGTATAATATTTTATCCCGATATTCCCACGGGAACGGGTACCACGCGGGTAAAACCGTGAGGATCCGCTAGTAATATTATAAAGAGGAAAGAATGTAGCTTACTAATGGCGGAATTTTTAAAATCGGTCTGTAGTTTTTCTATTATACATTACAAATAAATAAACAAACACAAAATCTTTTTAATAAAAGTTTAGATTAGCATTAAAAAATATAGATGTGACGTCCAGTTTGGCATCTTCCAGAATACTTCTAATTTTCTTCATTAAATGATTGCTTGTTTAAGTGAAAAGTAAAGTTAAAGCTAAATAATAAAAAATAGACCACTCTAGTTAAACACGTACATGCAGTACAAGTGTTAAAGTTCTTTGTAAAGAAAGTACCAAGTCATTGGCCAGCAATATACTGGACAGATGGGCACCTAATTTACTTTTCTCTAGTCATTCGTACAAGTTTGTGAAGTTTAAATATGTTAGCTTAAACTCTAATTTTAACCTCAGTCTGCCCCTTAACATAATTTCCTCTATAGGTATAATTATTATAAAGAGAATTGATTTCTATTTTTAACCGACTACAAAAAAAGGAGGAGGTTCTCAGTTCGGTAGTATTATTTTTTTGTTTGTAACGATTAAACTCAAAAACTACTGTACCTATTTTAAAATTCTTTGATCATTAGAAAGATTCTTCCCGAGTGGCATAAGTAATGTTTTATCCCGATACTTATTCCCACGCGAACGGGTACTACGCGGGTAAAACCGCGAGGAGCCACTAGTCTTGGAATATAGATAAAAGTACTTTCATATTCATAGTCTTATTAAGATTTTTATTTACATATCATTTAAAAATATATATTTTTTTAAATTAAGAAAGGATAAATGTCACCAAGCTTTATATTATCTTTTCGTTTTATAAGGTACCTCTACGTTACAGTCAGCAAAATAAATAAATTGTTATTCTGGATCATCAGTCCCAAACAGGGAGGGGCTTTTACGAGACAGAACTACCTTAAATGAAAATTTTTAAAGGTTTACTTCTAATTGATAAAAAAAGAATTTCTAAAATCGGTTTATAATTTGACAAAGAAAAGAGGTAAAAAGAACATAAAAAAACAACCGAACTGAGAACCTCCTCCTTTTTTGAAGTCGGTTAAAAATGGAGTTTAAACTTGTATTAACAGCAAATAAAAAAGTAATATATTTAGGCTTCAAACGATAAGATCCTTGATGAAATGTCGTGCAAACAGCCATTAAGCTTTTAGTACATATAAGTGGTTATGACCCTGCCGTACGGGTAACGTTTACTTTAACAGGGCAACTCCGCCACAAGTATTGTTAGGAACTGGGGTAATCACCCCAAAATCGGGGTAATTATATCAGCAACGGGCCCTCAACTATTAATTGCATTTGCCAAGTTCTGGAGACATGTTAAGCCGTCTTTGCTTTAAGAGTATACCTGAGTATAATCATGTGACGAACTTTCAGCCCTATACAAACTTATAACTGTTGTGGCGGAAAATATGGTTACCTAGTGAAAGGAACTTTCTCAGATTTCCCAGAAAGATTCTTTTGAATTATAAAGGAGATTGACCAAAAATGTATGGAGTTTGGTCCAAATGTCCACCACTAACGAGATCCTTGTAATAAAATACTCTACTAAATACTGAGTAAGTAGTTGTAACCAGACCGCAACTAAAAATATGCTGTCAGTAAAAAGTTATGACTAAATGAAAAGTCATGTTTTGTACCTTTTTATGCGAAAAATAATGTTGATATCATTCTATCCATCGCACATTTTGAACTAATCTACGCATGTTATGTGACATGCACTTGGTGTGCTGTGTTAGGTTCTCGCTAAAAGAAAAAAAAATCTCGGAAGAAAAAAGAAAGTAAAACAATCACTTACGCCCGAATTCTCAAACGCAAATCATCTTTGGGAGCGTCTCAAACATCATGGCATCTCTTTCATACGTTTGACATTTAAAGAGACAGGGCGATGTTTGAGACGCTCCCAAAGATAAGTAGCGTACGAGTATTTGGCCATTAGTATAGCCTAGGTCGCAATAAGAGTACCGGTAAAAGTCCAGTAAAAGATAGCCAAAATCGCAAGGAATTATACATAAGAATTCGCACAGAGACGTAAAGAAATCAACCAAAGGAATGACTGCGGAGAATACACAATAACTTTTTACTGACAGCTTATTATTTTTTGTCCCATACTGAAAGTTACTCTCTATTTGGACTATAAGTCAGTATAGCTCTCGTTAGTGATGGATATTTGGACCACTTTTGTTCATTCCCTTTACAAAATATCTGTTTACCTATATAGGTAATAAAAAATGAATGTTACTAAGCGCAAAACTCAAGAACGGCTCGAGAACCAATTCGTCTATTTTTTTCCATGTTCGTTTTCAATATTTACCTACCTGACCGGTAATCGAACCCGGAACATCGGAGATTAAAGACCTTGTAAACCGGTGCGTACACCACTCGGCCATGGAGGTCACAATTGACGACAAAATCGGCGAATATACATTAAAAAAAAACCTTCAGAGTTTCAGAATGTACCTTTCGCAAAATGTACCGCGTGCGCAAAACGTCCCTTTCTTATATTGCACCTTTCGCAAAACGTACCTTTCTCATAATGCACCATTCGCAACATGTACTTTTCGCAAAATACACCATTCGCAAAATGTATCTTTCGCAAAATGCACCATTCGCAAAATGTACATTTCGCAAAATGCACCTTTCGCAAAATGTACCTTTAGCAAAACGTACCTTTTTTTAGTAAAGCTACCAAGAGCATTTTCATGGAGAATGTTCAGATTTTTTAATTTACTTGTAAATAATGCAAATAGTGCACTACTTAAGTAGTAAAAATATTTTAGGGATAAGTCTTTTGAGAAAACAAACAACTTATCTCATAAAATCTTTTTACCATTAAAAATTTAGTAGTGCATTATTTGCTTCAAAAAGTAAATTAAACAATCTGAACATAAATTTGTTTTATTGAAAAAAAAAAACTAAAATACACACAAGCATTTAACGAAATCCGAACATCGTTTTATTTTAAAAAATGCTAAAATATATACAAGGAGATTATGAAATCTGAATATTGTTTAAAAAAACTAGTATACACACACAAGCAGATTATGAAATTCGAACATTGTTTATTATTGAATATTGTTTTATATAAAAAAGACTCGCTCTGTGCCAGCCAAATACAAATTCACACACCGAGAGCAGTCGAGTGGCCACGAGCGGTATCTTGCAACACCACTGGCAGCTGCGTGCCGATACATGACGCGTGAGTTCTGGAAGCCGCCGCTAGCAATCGTTTGTTCACGCCCGAGGCCCGCTCAGGCAAGAATTGAAAGGCAACAGTTGGTAAAATTTGACACCCGCGTGACGAGAGGAAAGAAAATTCCCAGTTGTCACACCAGGTACAGTGTTAAAAGAGACTACAGGGAATAAAGAGTGTGAGTGATGTAAGTGTACGTATGCGAAGCGCAAAAGTTTTTCAGCCGGCCGGCGTGTCATTTGCAGTTAATTGAACGCCGCACTCCTTCGCTGGACAAAGCTTGTGTGAAACTGCTCTTAGTCGCCTTAGTAAAAAAGGTACGTTTTGCGAAAGGTACATTATGAGAATGGTGAATTTTGCGAAAGGTACATTTTGCGAATGGTGCATTTTGCGAGTGGTACATTATGAGAAAGGTGCGTTTTGCGAAAGGTACATTCTGCGACTGAAGGCTAAAAAATACAGACAGTTGAACGTATATTAAATTATCCTCGTCCTTTTTAGAAGCTTTTTATTAACTTGCCATGTTAGTTAGTTAGTTAGTATGTTAGTTAGTGGGGGACAAATCTTGCAAGCTTAATTTAACCCACTTCTCAGTGTCCGATGGAGCTGAAATTTTGTATACAGGTTTGGTTCAGATGACAATACAATATTATAGTACAGTCAGCAAAAAAGCTTGTCATAAAAATTAAATTTTAGTAAAGACTTATTAGAATTTGAAGTCAGTTAAAATAATAGAAATAAAAGTCACATAAAGTGCTGTTAATATTATTCCTCTCCCTTTTAAGCGTCTAAATATGAAATCTCATGTATCTAAATGTAGTTTAGGCCGCCAACTGCATTTCAGCAAAAATGAATGATAAACTGTAAATATCTGAAGTATGTCGTAAAGCTTCGGTCGGGAACCGAACTGGCGACAGAATAACCCGCAGGCAGGAGGAATATGAGAGCTTGCAGCGAGCACGCTTGGAACGCATGCCGTCTTTTATTTAAGCGGAAGCGGTTAAGGCATGAGCGGTAGCGGTGTTGAATATGAAAAACGCTTAGAGCAATTTAACCTGGTGATCTGATATTAATCGAATAAGGTTTTTTTCAATTTACACATTGAAAAAAACCATTTTCTTTTCAAATTTGGTACACAATATGGTTATCCTCTTGAAAAAAATATTTTCTTTTCAAAAGCACAATATTTCCGACATATTTGCACAGAGGAGAGAGATCGAGGTAGATCGAGAAGCGAGACATACATTTCTAGCTGTGTTCAGATACTATACTTTATAGCTGCAATCATATTTCATTACAATCACAACAAGTGTAGAAATCAACTAAGAAATTAACCAACTAGTAGAGAACAGCCTCCACTACCTGCTGCTATTAGTAAAGTGTTTTGTGTTAAAATGTAATTATCAACATTTCGTTTTTCATCCGGAGTTTTCCCACAAACAAGTTCAATAAAATTTAGTTTTAACATTAAACTGTACACCTGGTCCAGAGTGGAAAGGCTGGTTATCTGTCATACAGGTCTCCTATGAGTGAATGAATGAAATGAATGATTGAATGAAAAATTTATCTGCAAAAGACATGGTTTTACATGTTGATAGATTAAAATTTTGGTTGCTTAACATATCTTGCTTTACAGCATGCAAAAAGTCACATAAAGTAGGTAGGTATATAAAATCACAATTAATCATTAAAAGAAATTAGCTATAATTAGATATTAACCTATAAGGCTAAATATGTAGCTGATCATTTTGAACGAAGCACCGAATTTATGTCATTGTTTCTAGCGCGGAAACCAGTCTCTAATATAGATAGATATATTGTTGTTCACCCATTTTGAAAATTTTATTGTAAACTAGCTTTCCGCCCACGGCTTCGCCCGCGTGGACTACACGACGTTATCCCGCGGGAGTGTGATGTTTTCCGGGATAAAAAGTAGCCTATTTTCCTCTCCAGACTACAAAGTATCTGTGTCCCATTCAGCCGTTTTGGCGTGATTGAGTAACAAACATTCAAACATCTAAACATCCAAACATCTAAACTTTCACATTTATAATATTAGTAGGATATCTATGTGTGAGAGCAAATAAAGATTAATGATTTTCTTACGACACATATTTGTGTATAACTACCTAACGTAAGCTTTCTTAAGTTAATTATACAATCGCTGCCTCTTACACCTTACACCAGTACGCAATAAAAGAAGGTATGCGCACAAGTATGCCGCTCATAGAGCGAGGCCAGCCCGCGACAGATAAAACGTAACGAGGCCAGACGTCTTCGAGTGACCTTACAAATTACGAAACTTGTGGGCTACCGAATAGTCCCCTTTATGTGGGTTTGATGGTTTCTTAGTACTAGAAAGGCAGTATGATGTACAGTCACAAGCAATCCTATATATATTATGCATGTCACAGACGAATACTTGAATCCGCCGGATAGTTGTATGGAGCAACAATTTGAAAAATTGGGTTTATATTTGTCTGTAGCAGAAAAATAGGAGCGATGAGGAGCCCGGCGAAGCGAGGGTCCGTCAACTTACGGGAAAATAAAATAGTAAAGATGCGGGTTACACGCGTGAGTTATATATCTTGCCGGTTCTTCTCGCTACAAGGTCTCCTGCCGTAGGATTTGCGAACCGATGGCGTAGCTTCATTGACGTACATAAGTGTTGTTAAACAAACCTAAATTGAATAAACGATTTTGAATTTTGAATTTTGAATACGCAAGCTACTTGTTCAAGTTACTCGCTTGTATTTGTTTGTACACGATGCATATTACTGGAGCAAGTAAAGACACGGGCTTCTTGCGCAAGCAGTACGCACAAGTTATTTGCTCGTGGTCAAGAGCTACATGTGTATGCTATTTAACTTTTGTTATGGGGGAAGTCCTGAATCGCTGTGTGGAAAAAGTTATTGCACAATAAAGCCAGACATTAAAAAAAATTTTTTCGGCAATTCTGCATATGTAAATTATATTGTAGAGAAACTGAACACTACCTATTATTTCTGTTTTTATGTTTCGATTTTGCCAGTGATGGTCAAAATTGATACTCTCAAATTCGATCACGAAATTCGCATCGCAATTTGTCTTCGTTGTCCTTTTTCGTTTTATTACCCTTTACGGAATAGCACCTCAAAATCATAAGCACTTTTTATACACTTTTGAATCTAGCTACTGTGAATATACCCTAATTGTTATGCAACAAGAACACTTAGCACACTAAAACGGTTTCTCGCAAAATTCACAAATCCGTGTAACAGCCTATTAATCTCGGGCATGGCTGTAACGGCTAAAGAATAAATACTTTATATTTATAACAGTTGTGGTACTTTTGGAATTTATTGCTTTGTAAATATACATTAGCAGAGGGAAATGTTAGGTGGTTGTTTGGTAAATTTGTTTGAATCACCAAAATTACGCTAATTTAGATTGAATAATTTAGATTTATTAATGTACGTAGACAAAACACGTGTAGTGTGAAAGTGATAAGTGATAAGTGACGTGTGAAAGTGCAAGGAGAGGGGAAAATAAATGATTGTGGTGTCTACTTACTAATTACTAATTACGTTTTATAATAACTGTCTTAGGACTAAAGTTACAACAGATTACTTTTACTACTACTACTAGTATAGTATTATATTATCTGTGCTACTACTATGTTAGAACTGACTTGACTTGGCTTAAATACTATCTTATATTATAATTATAACCCACATGTATCTTAATAATATTATGTACAATCAATATTTACTTATTAACTATCATCTAAAAAACGTTGTTTATCCATGACTTATTACTACGTGCGATATGAATATATGTGCATACCGACACATGTGACACTTGGTGTATTGAGTGAGTGGTGAAATTTTGTTATCCTACTAATATTATAAATGTGAAAGTTTAGATGTTTGGATGTTTAGATGTTTGGATGTTTGTTACTCAATCACGCCAATACGGCTGAACGGATTTGGCTGAAATTTTTGCCACAGATACTTTGTAGCCTGGAGAGGAACATAGGCTACTTTTTATCCCGAAACAATATCACGTTCCCGCGGGATAGCGTCGGTGTAATCCACGCGGGCGAATCCGCGGGCGGAAAGCTAGTGTTTTATATTTCAAATAACTTTCTGCAGCTTTCATGCGGTGAGTACTAAGTTAGGTAAATATTTAGATATTATTGTAATGTACGACAGAATATTAAGCTTACGCTTCTATAATAACTCTATTATAGAAGCGTAAGCTTCATAGCGTAAATTATTTAAGCGTATATTTTACAGTATTTGTAAAATGAAAACGTACTACGTTCTACAATCTATGACAAAGGTCACAATAACCAAAAAGTTAGATACACCGGATATTCTTGTAAAATAATTTACGACTTATTATTTTTCTTTAACACCAATTAATCAATACTTTTAGAGGAGTAGACACATGCGGTATGTGGCATGAACGGTCTGATAACTTTTAATATTGCTCTTTGTGTAATCAATGAAAGTGAGAGTGTGTGACTTTGTGCGCCGGTGCCGGCGCCAGACATAGCTACAAACACTTGAACACGTTAAGTGTAGCACGGACGGGTATTTGAGTATTTGTTCACAGCTTTGATAAAATACTACAGTACTAGTTATTTAAATTTTTACTTTTTTGCATTCACAATGCAATTTTTATCATAGAAAAATGGAAAATAAAGTATTTAGAAAAAATTGATGAAATTAACGCTGGCTATACCGCGTGTAAGAAGTATTTGATAAATTCGACGCTTCTCGTAACGACTCCGTAGCTCAGTGGTTAGAGCAGTCGCCCGGATAGCGAAAGGTCGTGGGTTCGAGTCCCATCGGAGCTGGTTGTGAAACGGGTCGATTTTTTCTAAATACTTTATTTTCCATTTTTCTATACTACAGTACTATGCCAAGTCAGAAGGCTAGATATTCAAAGTCTTTGTTCAAATATTTGTCTGTGTCTGGCGCCAGCAATAAGTGATTATTGAGAGTGCCATTTGTTGCAGCGAAAGTAAGCTAAATTAGGTTTCACAGACACATACCTACCTATCATCGCTGCAAAATGATGATGATAATGATGCAGTCGCCGAGGTCGAAATCGGTCAAGAGAAACATCATCAACATCATCGCTGCAGAATAGGTAGGTACTGAACTACCTTCAACTATTTAAGGGCTTCTGTACGTTCAATAATCTACGTCAATGGTGACAAGAGCCATATATTAATACACCGGTTGGTAACGTAAATGATGTACGACTAATATTTTTTAATTAAACACCAATTAATCAATACTTTTAGAGGAGTAGACTTATTCGGTACATGCTAGTGAATGGTCTGATAACTCCTAAGATTGCTCTTTGTGTGAACAATGAAAGTGAGAGTGTGTGACTTTGTGTGCATTAAGTGATCATTAAAAGTGCAAGGCATGACATTTGATGCAGCAAAAATAAGCAAAATTGTGTTTCACAGACACAATACTGTCGCTGCAAAATAGGTAGGTAGTGAACTATCTTCAACTATATAAGGGCCACTTTACGTTCCATAATCTATGACATGTCGGTCCGGTCGGTCGGTCAAACCGGTCGGTCCCATAAATGATGTACTTACGACTTATTATTTTTGTTAAATACTAATCTATAATGTATAAATAAAAATGAATCGCCGATATATATGTAAGCACATTAGCTAAAAGGACTGCACCAAATGAGATAATATTTTTTTTTGTTGTGTTTGGTATTATCAGGAAAAGGTTTGTGAGAGTCATTGAAAGTGCAAGGCGTGCGATTTGTTGCAACAAAAACCGCCTTCTAAAAAACCACATCAAAAAAGTAAGAAATAATTCCTTACCAAATAAATAACGTAAGTACTTTGAAGTCGGGCGTGAAACATGTACAATTTTTTGTTGTTTTTGTTAAAACCCGCCCGACTTCAAAGTACTTACGTTATTTATTTGGTAAGGAATTATTTCTTACTTTTTTGATGTGGTTTTTTAGAAGGCGTTTTAATTTTTTTATAAAAATAATTTTTATTTCACTCTTTTTAGTGCATCGTGCAGGCAATTTGCGTGTTTTCTGGTAAATAGGTATGTGATCAAACTCAAAACATCCTTTTTCGAAGTCGGTTAAAATACTTTGAGGTATCCCCTTTTTAACAAAACAAGAATCATCTAAATCGGTTTATAAACAAAGGAGTTATGCCTAAAGATACGTATTAAATTCACATAAAGTGGTAACGAAAACGACAGTATTTTCAAGATTTCCTGAATACTACTGAACCGATTTCAAAATTTCAAAAAATGGGACCAACTTGGAAACCAATCTGATGTAATAACGTTTGAACCATTTCAATCGGTTCAGCCGTCTTCGAGTAATCGGTGGACATACACAAAAAAAAAAAAACATACATACAGACGAATAGAGAACCTCCTCCTTTTTGATTTAGAAGTCGGTTAAAAAGTAAGCTAAATTTACAAATTTAACAGACAAATATCATCGCTACAAAATAGGTAAATAGTGAACTGCCTTCAACTATTTAAGGGCCTCTCTACGTTCCATAATCTATGTCAAAGGTCACAAGAGCCATAAATTAGACACACCGGTCCCGTAAATGACGTACGACTCGCTGGCTAAGTGATATATGAATGGGAATACTTCTGAATCCTGGAACCTCATAAGAAGGGTTTTTTATAATTCTGAAAGGTATAAAAGTTTTGGTAGAAGAAAATTAGGATACTGGTCAGATAAGAAATTTTAGTAAAGCAATTGGTGATTAAGTATGCAAGTAAATGCAATGAGATTAAAATTAAAAAAAAAAGCTTTGAAGGAGACCGACCGACGATTCGGTGAAAGTCGCGACTTTCACCGAATCGTCGGTCGGTCTCTCTTCGGTGAAAGTCGCGGGAAGCCGCTGCTGGACGCGAGCAGCGCTGGACTGATCGTTGTGGAGATCCTTGCGGGAGGACTTTGCCCAGTAGTGGGCGTCGTTCGGCTAATGATGATGATGATGAGATTATTGGTCAAATGGTTAACAATTATATCAATACTTTAAATCTAGATACAGATAATAAAATTACTTATCTACTGAAAATTGTTTTGTAGTAGGGTACGTTTAGTAGTTTTGAAGCTGTGTTAAAAGTGAACAGAAGAATAACTATTGTTTTCAAGTTTTTACTAAAAACTTCATTTTTATGACGAGCTTTTTTGCTGACTGTACTAAAATATTGTATTGTCATCTAAACCGAACCTGTATACAAAATTTCAGCTCTATCGTACACTGGGAAGTGGGTCAAATTAAGCTTGCAAGATTTGTCCCCCACTAACTAACTAACAATAAAAAGCTTGTAACAATACGTAGCAAAATTTTTCGTAGCAACTTTATTAAAATTAATTAATAATATATATAGGTGTTATTGTTGTTCGATAATGTATATACCTACTTTTCACGGCCAGTTTTACAATCACCAGATAAATGTTATCAGGCAGTTTAATTGATAACCAAAAAAATGAATGTCAATCACAAATACAAGACGAAAGTGAATAATGAAATAAAATGATTACACTTACACATTTATAACACACATTAACTTACACATTACAAACACCTGTTGAAAGCAAGGCTACAGACCCTAGAGCCAAGCTTACCCGACACCATACCGAAGATATCCCGGACGTCAGCCTGTACGAGATTAGAATGGCTCTCAAGCAGCTTAAAAACAACAAGGCGGCGGGCGATGACGGAATCACAACAGAACTTCTGAGAGCGGGCGGTAAGCCGATACTTAAAGTCCTCCAGAAGCTTTTCAATTCAGTCATCCTTGAGGGCAAAACGCCAAAGGCATGGGGCAGAAGCGATGTGATGCTGTTTTTCAAGAAGGGTGATAAAACTCTCTTGAAGAACTATAGACCCATCTCGCTTCTGAGCCATATCTATAAGTTGTTTTCGAGAGTCATTACGAATCGTCTCGTTCGCAGGTTCGACGACTTCCAGCCTCCCGAACAAGCCGGGTTCCGGAAAGGCTACAGTACCATAGACCACATTCATACGCTGCGGCAAGTTATACAGAAGACCGAAGAGTATAACTTGCCACTTTGCTTGGCGTTCGTGGACTATGAGAAAGCCTTTGATTCGATTGAGACTTGGGCGGTGCTGCAGTCTCTCCAGAGGTGCCAAATAGACTACAGGTACATCGAGGTGCTGAGGTACTTATACCAAAACGCCACCATGTCGGTCCGATTACAGAACCAGAGCTCTAATCCTATCCAACTACAGCGAGGTGTGAGACAGGGAGATGTCATCTCTCCCAAACTGTTCACAGCTGCGTTGGAGGATATTTTTAAGCTGCTGGACTGGAAAGGATACGGCATCAACATCAATGGCGAGTACCTAACACACCTACGGTTTGCCGATGATGTAGTTCTTATGGCTGAGACCTTGGAAGACCTGAACACAATGCTCGAAGATCTCGGTAATGCTTCGCAAAGAGTGGGTCTTAAGATGAACATGGACAAGACGAAAATCATGTTCAATGCCCATGTTGCACCCGCTCCAGTTAATGTTGGGAACATTACACTCGAAGTTGTTGACCACTATGTTTATCTAGGACAGACGGTCCAGTTAGGTAAGTCCAACTTTGAGAAAGAGATCTCTCGTCGAATCCAGCTCGGATGGGCAGCGTTTGGGAAGCTCCGACATATATTCGCGTCCGAAATACCTCAATGTCTCAAGACGAAAGTCTTTGACCAGTGTGTGTTGCCAGTAATGACCTATGGAAGTGAGACGTGGTCTTTTACTATGGGTCTCATAAGAAGGCTCAAAGTCACCCAGCGAGCAATGGAGAGAGCGATGCTTGGTATTTCCCTGCTCGATCGAATCAGAAATGATGAGATCCGCAGGAGAACTAAAACAACCGACATAGCTCGAAGGATTGCATCATTGAAGTGGCAGTGGGCGGGACACATAGCGCGGAGAACCGATGGCCGTTGGGGCGGAAAGGTTCTCGAATGGCGACCGCGTACCGGACGACGTTCCGTGGGCAGGCCCCCTACAAGGTGGACCGACGATCTGGTCAAGATCGCGGGAAGCCGCTGGATGCGGGCAGCGCAGGACCGATCGTTGTGGAGATCCTTGGGGGAGGCCTATGCCCAGCAGTGGGCGTCGTTCGGCTGACATGATGATGATGATGATGATGACACATTTATAATGTGTAAAATGTAATACACATTATAAATGTGTAACATTTATAACTAGATCAGCTACTTATAACTAGATCTCGCATTGAAAAATATACCCTTAGTCAAATCAAGTCTACCTACAAAAATGAGATCTTTGTACTGATATATTTTCCTAAAGTTTGGCTGGCAGAGAATGCTTTAAGCGTTATGTCCGCCTATTGTTCTTTATTAAAATTAAATGTATTTTGTGCAATAAGTTTATAGAAAATAAAATAAATAAAAATAAAAAGATCAAACGTTTAAATTATTTCAATGATCTAAATGAAGCGAAAGCAAACAGTCCGCCTGAAAAGTAACAAAATTAGATTGTCCTAAATTAATTTAAAAAATATACGCTGTGAATTTCAAAATATTTCATAACGAATCAAACTAAACGTGTCCATCAAACGTGATTCAAATGCAAAGCGTCTGGCTTAAACAACGAAGCGAAAAATTCACTTTTTTAAAACAATGATGAACAACCGAATAAAACAACGGTATATTTTTATTTTTATTGAGGGTTCCTGACAAAATTGAGGGTAGCATTTAACTGATTACAAAGCTAATGATCTATATCTTTATGTCAGCCGAACGACCTCCGCCTCTACCGCCTCTGTGGTTTAGTGGTTCACGCTACCGATTTCAGAGCAAGAGGTCCCGGGTTCGATTCCCAGTGGGGGTACATATTGTATTCGGTTTGGTTGGTGGTAGGACTTGTTCTTAGTCAGGAGGACTAAGGACAAGTCCTACCATCAACTAGGTGGCTAGCTACCACCGTCTTATCTAAGTCTGACGCCATAACAAAAATGATTTCAGCGTTATTGTGTTCCGGCAGTTGATGGAGATAGGATAGCCAGTTCCTCAGTGATCGAGGATTCCGGGACTAGTGCGCTTCAACCTTCAGCCTTATCACCACTTAACATCAAGTGTGATGAAGGCAAAGTGCTACCCCGTTGTGAATAAAAAAAAACGACGCCCACTGCTGGGCATAGGCCTCCCCCAAGGATTTCCACAACGATCGGTCCTGCGCTGCCCGCATCCAGCGGGTTCCCACGACCTTATGTAATTTAAATCCTTATGTAACCAAGCTTTATGTAATTTAAATCGATTTGTTTTTTTTTCGAAATCTTTACTAATACTGTAAACAGGAAAGATTAATGGAAAATGAAGTATTTAGAAAAAATCGACCCGTCTTACAACTAGCTCCGATGGGACGCGAACCCACGAACTTTCGCTATCCGGGCAACTGCTCTAACCTCTGAGCTACGGAGTCGTTACGAGAAGCGTCGAATTTATCCAATAATTCTTACGCGTGGCTGTACAACCAGCGTTAATTTCTTCAATGTGAAGATATAACTACCCTCACACACGAAAGAAATACCTATCCAGGTATTTGACAATCGCTAAAGATGAAATTATTGCCATTGCAAGTTATTAAATTTTTAACTTATTACAATGCAATTTTTATTATTGAAAAATAGAAAATGAAGTATTTAGAAATCATCTAAAAATCATCATCCCATCGGAGCTAGTTGTGAGACGTGTCAATTTTTTTTCTAAAAAAGTATTTAGAAAAAAATCGACACGTCCATTTTTACCACACTTTTATTAGCTTCACTTGTAACTAAGTCACAATGTAAGAAAATTTTGGAATTCAATTTTAACCTACTTTTAATTGTCGTATTGATCTGAAACTTTGCAAGTCTATATGAATCTGATGACAATACAATAATTTGCTACTATCGAGCTGATCTGATGATGGAGTCAAGAGGTGGGCAATATAACTCTTCAATGGTTGCTAGGAAACCCCTCGAGTTTAGACTCATTTGTTTTGTTCTGATGAGACCTATTCGGTACACTTGGTGGTGAGGGTCTGATGATGGAGCAGGGAGGAAGCCAGTGGCAGTCCTTTATCACCAATAGGAAACACCTTGAGTTCTGGCTCATTTGTTTCGTTCTGATGAGACCTATTCGCTACACTTGGTGGTGAGGGTCTGATGATGGAGCTGGGAGGAAGCCAGTGAAACTCCTTAATGACCACAAGTAAACCCCTCGAGTTTTGACTCATTTGTTTCGTTCTGATGAGACCTATTCGCTACACTTGGTGGTGAGGGTCTGATGATGGAGCAGGGAGGAAGCCAGTTGCACTCCTTAATGGCCAAAAGGAAACCCTTCGAGTTCTGGCTCATTTGTTTCTTTCTTATGAAACCTATTCGTTACACTTGGTGGTGAGGGTCTGATGATGGAGCAAGGAGGAAGCCAGTGGCACTCCTTAATGACCACTAGGAAACCTCTCGAGTTTAGGCTCATTCGTTTCGTTCTGATGAGACCCATTTGCTACACTTGGTGGTGAGGGTCTGATGATGGAGCAGGGAGGAAGCCAGTGACACTTTTTAGTGACCACTAGGAAACCCCTCGAGTTTGGGTTCATTTGTTTCATTCAGATGACACCTATTCGCTACACTTGGTGGTGAGGGTCTTATGTTGGAACAGGGAGGAATAAATTAGTCTTATACTTTATTATATACAATGTACCTAATTAGGTAATTTATTACATCTTATTAAGGAAGCCAGTGGCATTAATTAATGTTAATTGGGTTTTGCCATTTATTAAACTAAAAAGAAAGAAATAAATATATAGTTTAAAAAACTAAACAAACACACTTTTAATAGTAACAGACTAAAGAGTACAAAATAACGGTCTATTCAGTAACTGAAACTAAAAAGCGTGGTGCGCCCTTTGCAAAGCATGAATTTCAAGAACTTAATATTGACAACGC
This sequence comes from Crambus lathoniellus, assembly GCA_949710035.1. Taxonomy (NCBI): domain Eukaryota; kingdom Metazoa; phylum Arthropoda; class Insecta; order Lepidoptera; family Crambidae; genus Crambus; species Crambus lathoniellus. The sequence goes on along the minus strand of OX453318.1, from coordinate 2,745,223 downwards.
GCACCACGCTTTTTAATTTCAGTTACTGAATAGACCGTTATTTTGTACTCTTTAGTCTGTTACTATTAAAAGTGTGTTTGTTTAGTTTTTTTAACTATATATTTATTTAATAATAAAAATTGCATTGTGAATGCAAATAAGTTAAAAATTAAATGACAGGAATCATGATTATTTTTTGTATGTTTGTAATGGATAAACTCAAAAACTGCTAGACCAATTTTGAATATTATTTGACCATTGAAAATCTACATTATTCCCGTGTGACATAGCCTATATTTTATCCCGATATTCCCCCGGGAACGGGTGTAAAACCGCATGGAACTACTAGTATAATATAATTACTTAAATATATTTTCTAAAGAATTTATTAAATTTCAATACCCATCAAGGTTTGCCCAAGTACTGCGTAATATCAACACGCTCCATTTTCTCTACTTAAACGAAAATTAATCCAGACTATTCTGGAGCACGGAACCCTAAAAAGGAATCAATCCTCGCCCCCGGGAGCCCACTAACACCGGGATTAAAATATCCATCACGCATCCAGCTCGTGTAAATAAAACGCGGCTTAAATTCCGTAATATTCATAAAGAAGACCCGTTTTTAAACGGGATTCGGGATTTTGGGGATCTTGGCTGTCCTTTGGGGTATTGTTGCTGTGGAGCATGATCTTCGACGTTTTTAGTATTTACTTACTTCGTTTATGCCATGGCCACATTTTGCGGATGACCATTTCTTTAGAAAAATGTGATTCTAGTCGTTCTAGCTAAATATTTGTAAACCTTATCATTTAAGGTGGAAATGTAGTGATACACTAACAAAATTGACAACTACCATCATTGTAACACTAACACCTAGATTTCACAATTATATCATTCTATTCTATTCTATTCTATCTTCATGTCAGCTGAAGACGGCCACTGCTGGGCATAGGCCTCACCCGAAGATCTCAACAATGATCGGTCCTGCGCTGGCCGCATCCAGCGGCTTCCCGCGACCAGTAATTTAAATCTTTATGTCCTTAAATTCCGTAATATTCATAAAGAGGACCCGTTATTAAACGGGATTCGGGATTTTGGGGATCTTGGCTGTCCTTTGGGGTATTGTTGCTGCGGAGTATGATCTTCGACGTTTTTTAGTATTTACTTACTTCGTTTATGCCATGGCCACATTTTGCGGATGGCAATTTCTTTAGAAAAATGTGATTCTAGTCGTTCTAGCGACAAAAATGCCCCAGTCGCTCATGCGCGCTTATCTGTCGTGATTATTTATTTTATTTTACTTTTTAATACTATAGGTATTAAAGAATATTACAATTTATATGGCAAAATAACGTTTGCCGGGTCAGCTAGTTCATCTATAAAATAGACACAGAGAGTTTCTCTGGTATTTTTAATATGTACGGACAAGAATATTTAAATGATACAGCATGTGACAGTGATGCCATTTGGCTTGTTACAAAGAGAGTAAATCGTAGAAACTTTATAGTCTTTCTTTGCGTTTAACAAATTGCTTTGGTTTGGCACAGTTCACTTGCAAACGAGATTTACAGCTTTATTACTATTTTAGCTTGTTTTATTGTCTAACTGAATGTGGAGTTAGTTGAATTTCAAAGAAAACTTTAAAATTGGGAGGATAAATTCATTTCAATTAAGAAAGTGAATAAAAAGAAGTAACCACCTCTGTGGTCTACTGGTTCATACCACCGATTTCAGACCCAGAGGTCCCGGGTTTGATTCCCAGAGGGGGTACATATTGTATTCGGTTTGGTTGGTGGTAGGACTTGTTCGCCTGGCTAGCTAGCACCATCTTATCTAAGTCTGACGCCATAACAATGATGTTTTCAGCATTATTGTGTTCCGGCAGTTAGAGATAAGATAGCCAGTTTCTCAGTGATTGAGGATTCCGGGAGTAGTGCACTTCCACCTTCAGCCTTATCACCACTTATCATCAGGTGCGATGAAGGCTAAGTGCTATCCCGTTGTGGATTAAAAAAAAATGAAAATGATAAATAAATAAAATTGTCAGTATTCATCAAAACTTTTATGTGATTTTGTTTGTTTGTTTATTTGGGTTAAAAAACAGCATTCACAATATGTCTTAAAACTACGATAGTACATATTAAGTATAACTTATTTATAGTGAAGCCCGCACAATTATTCTCGAGTTAAATGCGAGTGATTTGTGATCATTTGTGTAAAAGATGAAAACTTGGTTAGTTAATTATTTTATGAACGGTTACGTCAGTTTGTTTATCGGATAATTTTAACTATCTGATAGCAAAAAAATAGTACCTACCTAATGGCAGCACAGATCAAAGGCTTGTCTTGCATTCTGAAGCACGCAAAATTTGCATTGAGCAGTCACCAAGGGTGACCATGAAAAACCACTTTCAACTACAACACCTTTTTACGAGTACAAGCATAACCAAGCCTTATCATTGCGCTCGATTATTAAGTTTTAGGTTACCTCGAAGTACTAGAGACTACAGTTAGGGACATTAAAAATGGCTGAAGATAATATTTTTTTCGCTCGCCCATTATTATAGGAGCTTTCACTCCTCACAACATCTGTTATAGAACAAACCTCCTTTCAATATCTAACACAATCCGACATTTTAATCAAGAACAGGCGAAACATTGGGAAAGTTAATCTCGATCCAAATTTAATAACGACAATTTATATTTTATCATTGAAAGATCCAGCCGCGGGCTTGTTAAAAAGTTAACAGAAGTTCAAACCGAGAGGTTACGAATTGGAGTTTATAATAATTGTGAGAGAGAGTTTAATGGGCGTCAAAGCTGTCTTGAAAAGTTTCGAGTGAATGGAAGCAGCGGTGTTTCTGAGTTCTCGCTAAATAATAACAAGAATCGAATGACGAATGTGACGAGTACGTTTTGTTTGGTTTTAAGGGCTAGTACAGACTTAAGGGCTAGTACAGACTTAAGGGCTAGAACAGACGTAAGGGCTAGTGGAAATAGTGCGTTTGGGAGACCACGCGTAACTTAGTTTCATTGCGAACCATGCGTTCAGGAGTGATTGGTGTAAACGAATATTAGGGCTAGTTCAGACACAACGGGATCTTATATTATGTCGTGGCTATATCGTAGATTTGCTCACTTCATGAAACGATCGAGAATTTCATGATAATTGGTCGCATTGCATCGAATCGAAAAAAAATTGCCACGAAATTTAAAGCGATCGCAACCTATACGTGTTCTACAGGACTTCTATGGCAAACACTATTTTGATAATATGGCGTTCGAAGAAATAGAATAGGCCAGAGTTCCTACAAATTCAGAAATAAAAACTTTGATGTCATGGAAACCCATAAACTTATTTATACTAGGGGTAATAATAAGTTTATGTAGAAACCTTACATAAATGATAATGGTTGCTCATTTCATAAAATAGTCGTATTTTATGATATGGTCAAACGTTAATGAAAATATCACTAAACGTTGTCTAATCAAATCAAATCAAATCAAAATCATTTGTTAATTTTAGGCTGATACAGCACTTGTGAACGTCAATGAAGCTACGCTATCGGTTCGCAAATCCTACGGCGGGAGGCCTTGTAACGAGAAGAACCGGCAAGAAACTCTATTAGTTGTCGGATGTGCGAGCGGAACCCTTACTTCCTCCCTGCTCCATCATCAAACCCTCACCACCAAGTGTAGCGAGTAGGTCTCATCAAAACGAAACAAATGAGCCCAAACTCGAGGGGTTTCCTAGTGGTCATTAAGGAGTGCCACTGACTTTTTCCCTGCTCCATCATCAGACCCTCACCACCAAGTGTAGCGAATAGGTCTCATCAGAACGAAAAAAAAGAGCCCAAACTCGAGGGGTTTTCTTGTGGTCATTGAGGAGTTTCACTGGCTTCCTCCCAGCTCTATCATCAAACCTTCACCACCAAGTGTAACGAATAGGTCTTATCAAAACGAAACAAATGAGCTCAAACTCGAGGGGTTTCCTATTGGTCATTAAGAAGTGTCACTTACAATCACACCAATTATCTAAGCCCGTAGTTAATTTCTTAAGAAACTGCTGTGTCTACGTGAACTTGATAACGGATAAATATATACTTAAATACTTTTTGTTTGTAAATACATACTTAATATACATAGAAAACACCCAGACCAAGACAAATAGACATGTTCATGCACACAAATATTTGTCTTGTTCGGGAATCGAACCCGAGACCTCTGGCGCAGGAGGCAGGTAGTTTACCCCTGCGCCAAATCGGTCGTCATTTTCTTGTGGTCATTGAGGAGTTTCACTGGCTTCCTCCCAGCTCTATCATCACATCAAACCTTTACCACCAAGTGTAACGAATAGGTCTTATCAAAACGAAACAAATGAGCCCAAACTCGAGGGTTTTCCTATTGGTCATTAAGGAGTGTCACTGGCTTCCCTCCTGCTCCATCATCAGACACTCACCACCAAGTGTAGCAAATAGGTCTCATCAAAACGAAACAAATGAGCCAGAACTCGAGGTGTTTCATATTGGTCATTATGGAGTACAACTGGCTTCCTCCCTGCTCCATCATCAGACCCTCACCACCAAGTGTAGCGAATAAGTCTTATCATAACAAAACAACGGAGCCCAAATTCGAGAGTTTTCCTAGTGGTCATTAAGAAGTGCCACTGGCTTCCGTCCTGCTTCATCATCAGACCCTCACCATCAAGTGTAGCGAATGGGTCTCATCAGAAAAAAACAAATGAGCCAAAACTTGAGGGGTTTCCTAGCAGTCATTGAAGAGTTCTATTGCCTACCTCTTGACTCCATCATCAGATCAGCTTGATGGTAGCAAATTATTGTATTGTCATCGGATTCATATAGACTTGCAAAGTTTCAAATCAATACGACAATTAGAAGTAGGTTAAAATTGAGTTCCAAGATTTTCTTACATTGTGTCTTAGTTACAGGTGAAGCTAATAAAAGTGTGGTAAAAATACGCTTTCAGTTATATCAAGACATTCTTTATCTGTTATTAATAGTAAAAAAATAACTTTTTTAGTTTAAAATTTAGAAGTAAGTAAATGATAAATATAAACAAAGTATTAATAATATTCATGTCCTATATATAACCATTCCTATAAATAACTTTACCAGATTTTTTTGGCCAAAAATATCGAGCGCCTACTACAGTAAAGTTATTTTTTTAACTTATGCCTAGTAATTATGTATTACTCGAACTGTTTTTAACAAAACAAAAGTCAACATCATGGATTATTGAGCGATATTTAACAAAACACCCGCTGGCGATCGAAACTTACCCCATTTAGAAATGGGAATGACTGCAGAAAACTTCTCGAACACCAAGTTTGATTGAACAACTACAGATCGGAAATCATTTTAAGGAGTTCCTTTTTATGAAAATCTCATTTTAAAAAGTGAAATCCGTGTTTGACTATAAAATCTAATTTTAAATGTTGGAAAGTATAGAAAAAAGTTAATAAAATGCATAAGATTGAAATTCATAATATTGTTCTGTTTAGACGTTTTTCTATACATATAATAAAACAGAAACGAACAAAAAGTCTGTACTTGAAATATTAAAAAAAAAATGACTGCTATGTGATGTGTACAGGATATAGACCCCAAAACGATACATATTAAATTTTTTGTCTGTTTGTCTGTTTGTCTGTTTGTCTGTTTGTCTGTTTGTCTGTTTGTCTGTTTGTCTGTTTGTATGTTCGCTTTTCACGCAAAAACTACTGGACGGATTTTTACCAAATTTTGTGTAGTAATAGCTTATAACCCGGGTCAACATATAGGGTACCTTTTATTGCGGGAAATTTTATTATTCCTACGGGAAAATACAAAAACTGATTCTTACTAAAATAGATGGCGCCACATGATTATGAAAATACGTTATATTTAATCGCTGTCTCAATTAATAATGAATCATGTTATTTTTTTTTACCTGCTTCAAAACATAATATAAATTAAAACCCATCCAGGCTCATATAAAATCATAAAAATAATTTCATGTTATTTACGTCATTATATCTACTAAGCAATAGATGGCGCAGGAAGTCAGTAAGATTACGATATACCACAAAAGAACATTCGAATGATTATATTAATTAGGGTGAAAGCCCCCTCTGTTGCCACTTTAAGATGTTTTTCACTTCTTTTGCATCAAAACTACTAAGCAATAGATGGCGCGGGAAGTCAGTAAGATTACGATATACCTTTCACAAAAGTACATCCGAATGATTATCTATATTAAGTAGGGTGAAAGCCCGCGCTGTTGCCACTTTAATTTTTTTTACTTATTTCGCCTATGGTCTTAAGTAGGTATCTAAAATTGTCAAGAATGTATCTTATACTTTTCTTTAAATTTTTTAATTTACAATACAAAAAAACTACTTAAAAAATTTAACCGACTCCAAAAAGTATTTGTCAACTGAAAAGGAAAAATATAATTTATATTATAATTTGAGGTCGGTGCCAGTCAGTTTATTTTATTTAAATTACTATTTATTTCCTAAGTTTTAGTGTATATTGTACAATAACATACCCACGAAAACTACTAAACCGATTTTGATGAATCTTAGACTGTTCCCAAAGTTAGAATACACCTAATTTAAATCAAATAGAATCATCTCGATATGCCTTTAGATTTCGAGAAATTCGTGGACATACATAGTAAAAACATATAACTAAGTATTCATATACTTACGAAATTTAGTTTTATTTTAGTCAATTAAAAACCTATTTTTTAAACTTAAAATGTGCGAAGGGTGTCGATTAATGTGTTTTTTGTCAATCAAATTTTAAAAGATACATCGAGAAATCAATACTTAACTAACTTAGATAAAATAAAAGAAACATCTAATTCGATGTAAACTGAAAAGCGTTTATTGAATAATATTCCTATGTCATAAAGAATTATTACTATTGTTATTATGACTTAAAAGTCATAGATAAAAAGTATATTATCAAGCAAAAGTTATTAACGAAATGTTTTAAGCTAAGTAAGCACTCGGGGCAGTGGCCAAAACAAAAGTTCTTACCCTATTGATGTAAAATTTATATTTCGCATTTCCACTCGACGCTAGATGTCGCTACAGTAAGTATAGTGCCACAAATATATCTGAACATGTGACAGTGGTCCTGGAGGAGCCACTAGCAATACAAAATTAACTGTCAAAATGGACTGCCGGCAGTCAACAGTATATTTAGTACCAAAAAATAACCACTGTGTGAAATAAGTTTGTCGCAATGTAGACAAAATGTCACCAATGTAGTTTTGAAAAATTTGCTCAAACGCTAAGTGGCCAGTACGTAGTTACCTACACCTACCTACCATTTTTTATGTGATTTAACCGGCTCTGGCTACTTAGGCCTTCAGCCGTAGGTACCATCCAATAAAATAAAGGAATATTAAAAATAGTTTTCTATCTAACTTATTTATTCATTTATTTACTAGGAGAGCTTACATAAGTGATGATTGATTAAAATTAAATAATTAAATGGTATATCATTAGATGTTATACCTGTTACTTAAAGAAGAAATGTCTCCATATCAAAATACTAGCCTTCCGCCCGCGACTTCGCCCGCTCGGACTAAACGACGACGTTATCCCACGGGAATGTGATATTTTTCAGGGATAAAAAGTAGCCAAAGGCAGCCATTACATCCAGATCGCGATCACTGATCGTGATCTTGATCGCGATCGAGATTTACTTTGTAGATATTTTGCGATCAAGATCGCGAGCCGTCAATCACCTTCGTACACAGTCAATCTGCATCGCGATCATTGATCATTGATCATTGATCCAGATTGACTGTCTAATGGCTGCCTAAGTATGTCACTTTTCAGCTGCCAAACTATTCCCATATTCATATATATTCCCAAAAGTCACGTCGATCCGTTGCACCAATTTTGACGTGAAAGACGGACAAACAAACAAACCCACTTTCACATTTATAATATTAGTATGGATACACACAATCTCTTTTACATTTTATAGTAAAAATATGATTGGCCTGATATTATGCATTACTAAGTAAGAACTTCTGTTTGAATCGTGAAAGCGCGCATATGCGCAAAACGATAATACGCGCTCTAATCGCGCGCGGCAAGAGTGCGCTTCACCACTGGAGCTCCATAGTAGTGGTCGGAGTGGACGTGCCTCGTGCGATCCAAGAGCACCAAGAGAACAAATTAGATTCACGATCCATGATCCCCAATCTTAGATCGTGGTTGGCCAATCCAAGATGGATCGTTTGGTGTGGTTCAGTCTTATGAACCTCGCGTAGAATAGATCTATTGCCCGCTAGCAAGCAACGTCGAAGAACGAAGAACGGCTGTTCAAAATAATCGTTATCATTATACACTGTTATGTGTGATACATGCATTTTTGCGTATAAAAACCATATGAAAATATAGATAAGTTATCACAACTTACTGTAAATCGAGATTTGACAGCCTAAACCGACCTAGATAGCGGTTTAAATTTAAATCGGGATCGGTAACAACAAGTAGCTAAATGGGATTTAAAAGAAAATCGAGATCCAAGTGGCCCTTTTGAGTTATGAAGAAGAGAAGAGAAGTTTGTTTTTTTTTGTCGGCTCAAATATGTTCATGCAGCATATGATAACAACATACCATGTTCATACCCTAGCCTGCATATTCGATATTCTTTAGACCCTTTTAGTAGAGAATAGGACTTCAAGAAGAGCGTTATGAAATCTGAGCAACAAACACACATAAACTAAACTAACACAAAAGTCACTACACCGCGCGTACAAAGTCGCGGGCAACAGCTAGTATTATAATAAATAATAATATAAAAATTTCTTACAATCACACCTAGCTCATAAGTAGTTTTCATTAAGAAACTGTGTTATGGAAACTAGATAACGGGTAAATATAGGTGTACTTAAATAAGTATACTTATTTTTATAAATACATACTTAGCAATATAGAAAACACCCAGACCAAGACAAATAGACATGTCCATGCACACAAATATTTGTCTTGTTCGAGACCTCTAGCGCAAAAGGCAAGTATCCTACCCCTGAGCCAAATCGGTCGTCAAACGTCGTCGTATTATGTACACACGGCGGCACATCAGAGTGTACATGATGACCTTGAGACCGCCTTTATTCCCTACGTAATAAAAGCTGTTATCAATTCAACTGTTTATCTTGATGTGCTGTCGAGTGTACAAGCCTTATGACCGCTTGGGTACGACGTTATCCCGCGGGAATGTGATAATATTCCAGCATAAAAGTAGCATATTATTATATTCATCTTCAGTTCAAAAACTATTCCAATATTAAAAATGACGTCGATCCGTGAAACAAACAAACAAACACACTTCCACATTCATAATAATAGGTACAAGTAAGATCAGGAGTTTACTTTTGAATCAAAAATAGGTTAATTTCGATAATTTCAGAGTTCCTGCTCTTACTAGTGACCACAGATAGTATATCGAAGTATACTGGAGTATGGGAGTGTTGTATGGAGACCACACTTTGCGGTTCATAGCCTTCGATTAGAGCGTGTACAGAAGAGGTTCCTTTAGCATCTCGCGTATTCAAACGGGATATCCAAGAAAAAGTGGAGAATACCGTACACTGAACGCTTAGCTCGTTTTAAGATGGTGTCCATATCCAAACGTTTTGAGCTAGCGGATGCTTCTTTTGTATGGAAATTACTGAATCACTGTATAGATAGCCCTCCACTCTTATCCATGTTAAGCCTTCGTGTTCCTAGAAGATATCCTAGAAACAGAATTACGCCCCTTTCCGCACCTTTGCGAAGGACAGTTCACGGGTCCAATTCGCCTATTCCCCGATTCTGCAGAATTGTGAACAACTACAGTGACATAGTTGACTTTCATTTCGATTCGCTCAATGGTCTCCTTAAAATTATTGCTGATAGCTAATTTTTTTTTCTAATCATTATCTTTAAAATTGTCTCTGAATATATTTAAAATTCTATTTAAAATTCTATTCAAAATTATATTTGAAATTCTATAATTATGTAATTTAAATTTAAATGCATGTTGAATTTACCTGTAAGTGTTTGTAACATTTAGCTATACTTAGATATAGTATTATTTAATATGTAATAATGTAAACAAACGTTGGTAAATCTTCGTAAATAAAATAAATAAATAAAATAAATACTACTTCAATGTATGTGGATATACTACAAGTACCTACTAATGCACAAGCCTCTAACTTTGGTGTTGAAAAAATGTATCATGATGGTGCCCGAATTTTGTTTTTATTTAAGTTTATAACTACGTATTCCCTACGGATCCCTAAAAGGTCAAGATAGAATCGTAAAGTCCACCCATAAAACTGCTTATTACAAGATCAGGAAAAGAGATAGCGCGCCCCGTTTTGATCCACAATGCTTAATGACGCACTAACTCTCAGGATATAAATTAAAAGATTGAATGAACTGATATTCTAATATCTTTGTCTTAGTTTATAGCTCTCTTTGATTATTCATTTCATTTCAGTATCGATGAACATTGGGAATTTATTGATATTTTACGTAGTTGATTCATTGAACAGGTTTCTTAGTATGCACTAGCTTACGCCAGCGGTTTAGCCTGCATGGATACGGTAATGGATTTTCACAAAGGAACTGTATTAAAGAAATCCTAAAATGACTCGAGTAATAAATAAATTCAGCCCATGGTAAACATTATCAAGAAAATAAGTTATACGAGTATATCCTAAATATCTGAAAAGCATACTTACTTTTTTTATAAAATCATATACATAGTAGGACTAGCTTTCCGCCCGCGGCTTCGCCCGCGTGGACTACACGACGTTATGCGACATTTTTCCGGGATAAAATGTAGCCTATGTTCCTCTCCAGGCTACAAAGTATCTATGTCCCAAATTTCAGCCAAATCCGTTCAGCCGTTTTGGCGTGATTGAGTAACAAACATACAAACATCTAAACATCTAAACATCCAAACATCCAAACATCTAAACTTTTACATTTATAATATTAAGTAGGATATCACATAAATAAAAAACAAAACAAATAATCGGCTTCTTTATAGTAGATGCAAATATTCGTTTATAATAAGTTAACCTTTTTTTATCTTTTCAGATATTTCGTGAACGAATTCCAATGTAAAGGAATTGCCCAATAAAATAACAACTTATGTTTCATGTCTAAAGCTTGTACACAAATCAAGCTTGGGCTATACTATGGGCTTAGTGGAAACCCTGTACCACAATATAAGATAGAAATATGACATAAAACATTTTTTACAGCAAAAGTATCTAAAGTTTCACAGAGCAGAGGCATAGGGCTTAAACTGGCAACGTGCCAGCAAAATCTAGATTTTAAAGACCGCTAACTATATTACTTTATAGCCTACATCACTTAGTTAGTTATCAGTGTGGCACACTGTCGAGGTCGGAGGTTTGTATTTTTAACCGACTTCTAAATCAAAAAGGAGGAGGTTCTCTATTCGTCTGTATGTATGTTTTTTTTTGTGTATGTCCGCCGATTACTCAAAGACGGATGGACCGATTGAAATGATTAAAACGTTACTACATCAGGTTGGTTTTCCAGTTGGTCCCATTTTTTGAAATTTTGAAATTGGTTTAGTAGTTTTCAGGAAATCTTGAAAATACTGTCGTTTTCGTTACCACTTTATGTGAATTTGATACGTATCTTTAGGCACAACTCCTTTCTTTATAAACCGATTTAGATGATTCTTGTTTTGTTAAAAAGGGGATACCTCAAGGTATTATAACCGACTTCAAAAAAGGAGGTTTTCAGTTTGATCACATACCTATTTACCAGAATACACGTAAATTGCCTGCACGATGCACTAGAAAGAGTGAAATAAAAATTATTTTTATAAAAAAATAAAACCGCCTTCAAATAAATTACATCCAAAAAGTAAGAAATAATCTCTCACCAAATAAATAACGTAAATACTTTGAAGTCGGACGGGTTTTAACAAAAACAACAAAAAATTGTACATGTTTCACGCCCGACTTCAAAGACTGTTTTTGTCTGGAAGAAGGCGGTTTTTATGTTGTAGACATTTTAAGGGGCAAACAACGATATCTATAATTTGAACAATATGTATACCTATACTCTTTAAAAAAAATAGTAAGTTAAAGTGGTAGTCAATATACATAATACTATCAATAAGGCACTACTTAGATTTCAGTTCAGTTTTTCCGTGACCACGGCCCCTGGAAAGGTGCCTAAACGTCGGAAAACAACAAAAAAAATATTAAAAAACATAACTAAAAACTAATAATTATGTGTGCAATATACGCGTGATTAAATCCGTAAAAAAGTGGTTTTATTTCAATGCTATCAATTTATTTTATTTTTATTCTAGTTGTAAGAAGACGTTTAAATTTCACTTTCTTGGTAACACGTCTTAATATTATTATAATCCAAAATATATACTTCTACATTGCAACGAGCCATTTACAAGGCTCCTTGAAATCTCGCCGAGAGAAGGCTTGCTTTGACATGAACATGTATCTTTAATTCTCTCCCGTCAAAGGGAATCGGGGAACACTGGATCTGTGAAATGAAAGGAACGCATTTTCCAGGGTTGCCAGCATTAAAGAGGTATATTTGTTATTTAAATTTTTACTTTTTTGCATTCACAATGCAATTTTTATGGTTGAAAAATGGAAAATGAAGTATTTAGAAAAAATCGACCCGTCTCCCAACCAGCTCCGATTGGACGGATGGGATTAACGCTGGCTATACAGCGTGTAAGAAGTATTTGATAAATTTGACGCTTCTCGTAGCGACTCCGTAGCTCAGTGGTTAGAGCAGTCGCCCGGATAGCGAAAGGTCGTGGGTTCGTGTCCCATCGGAGCTGGTTGGGAGACACCGACTTCAATCAGATCAGTAAGTTCAAGATTAATTAGAAAAAGCACTTTCGTACTTTGAATTGAATGATTCAATTTATTTTTCACTTTTACGTGTTTTTTGGAAAATGAGTTTTTTGTTTGTAGTTTTGTTCGCAGTTTTGTTTTGAAGGCGGTTTAATTTTTTTTGAAACAATTTGTTTACTTTTCCATTTTTAGTTTAAGAAATCTACCATAAGAAACCGCATAATGAGCAAGCGTAGCGCAATGTGCAACGACTGTAGCCCATATCTAAATTAGAATACTCAGACAAGCACCACCCTCCAACTCCCAACTGTTATGCAGTTTCCTTCCACCATCAGCTAACCTAAATTACTTGAAAGAATACAACCTAAAGTTCTATTCGCGCTTGTGGTACTTAAAAACATACTTTAACTCCTAAGCGTTCAGGAGTTTTACCTTCCATCATCAGCTTACCTAAATAACCTAAAAGATAACAACTATAAATATTTACGCATCAACAATATATAAAGAATTATTCTCCAACTCCCAACCGTTGAGGATTTGTACCTTCCATCACCAGCTCATCATCGCGAGATGATGACTACCAGACGCAAATACTTGAAAATTGCTTATAAACCATATTAAAGAAATCGTATCGCGCCCGTAAAATTTAGTACTTTATATGACCATCTATGGTCCTCATTATCAGTTCCATTCCACTACACTAAATGGTGCTTACCGAAAGCAATTGCTCGAGTTATTTAAGAAAATACAATAATCGCTATAGGTTTGCCTATAAAATTTGAAGAGTTCCCTTGATTTCACCAAGATCCCATCATCAGATCCTGACCGTATGACAATGGGACCAATTTGTAACTATATGCTTTTGAATAAAAAAATAATTCCTAAAATCGGTTTACAATTGACAAAGTTATGAGGTAACAAACATTAAAAAAAAAAAATATGAATAACAAAAAGTTCTAGTACTTACTTACTTAAAATTCTAAAGGTATTAGGTAGGTAGTAGTAGGTATGACTATGATAACTTACCCCTTTTCAAGGGTCAAGGGTTCCACTTTATTATTACTATAATCAACACAATTTCAACTAATATAATAACTGATAACTAATGGGAGCTCTGTTCATCACGATGGTTTTTGTAGGACCGAGTCAAAAATGCTGAACAAGGATCGTGAAACGAAAATTTCGAATTTGAATGGACAGGTCCAGAATACTATACTATAGATTGCCAGTAAATTAAACTATGAAGTTATGAAGGTTCTATCTAACCATCCATGAGACCGGAACGAAACGGCATCGTTACAGTGTCTTTAAGAAGTATTTACAAAAAAAAATACAATTTACAGTATTTGATTGGATCTCGTTTTGATTCCGTCACTTGGCGGAAGTAGGAAGAAGTTTCGTGGTGGGCATGCCCATTTTTTAAGGGCGGGCGGGCAGTGCATCTTAATAAATATTGGACACCATCACATACATTGTTACAATAACAAGGTATAGTAGCTTAAGCACTAGTATTATGGAAATTGGAAACAACGACGGGTCTTACCACATACACCCAGACCCGAGGAATTATTGAAAAGTTCGTATTCAATACTTACCCGACCGGGAACCGAAGCCGGTACCTCTAGAGATAGCGGCTTCTTGAAACCGGTGCGTACACTACTCGGCCATGGAGGTTGTCATTACTTTATTATACAGTACTAGCTTTCCGCCGCCGGCTTCGCCTGCCTGGACCACTTGACTCTATCCCGGGGGAATGTGATACTTTTCCGGGATAAAATGAAGCCTATGTTCCTCTCCAGGCTACAAAGTATCTGTCCCAAATTTCAGCTGAATCCGTTGAGCCGTTTTGGCGTGATTGAGTAATAAACATACAAACATCCAAACATCTAAACTTTCACATTTATAATATTAGTAGGACTAGATTTCCGCCCGCGGCTTCGCCCGCGTGGACTTCACGACGTTATCCCGCGGGAATGTGATATTTTTCCGGGATAAAAAGTAGCCTATGTTCCTCTTCAGGCTACAAAGTATCTGTGTCTCAAATCTTAAGCAAATCCGTTCAGCCGTTTTGGTGTGATTGAGTAACATACATACAAACATCCAAACATCCAAACATCTAAACTTTCACATTTATAATATTATAGTAGGAAGTAGGACAGTTGGCAACCCTAGAGCGTCAGAAGTGTTATCTTAAGTTGAGTGGAAACAGATATTGTTTGAGCAAATTATTTATTCTATGTAAGAGAGATTTACAGGAAATAAGAAACGGTATCTTATAAGAGACAAGCGGCCGCCCGCAGTTTCACCAGCGTGATTTCCGTTCCCGTGGAAATATTGGGATAAAAAATATTATATATTTTAATCCAGGCTATCTACAATCTGCGTGCCAAATTTCAACCATCAAAAAATGTGAAGGTGTATTTGTATGTTTGTTTGTTTGTCCCCCTCTCACGTCAAAATGGTGCAACAAATCTGACTGTTTCGGGGGCTAGAGAGTTACATAGGTTACTTTTTATCCCGGAAAAATATCTCACTCCCGCGGGATAACGTCGTGTAGTCCACACTAGTGGACACATAAGTCCTAGTCTCAAAATTTGAAATATTGAGCAATAAATTCTCTTGTTCACCTAAAAGGCGTCACTGACAAAAAAGGAACATTTTAAATAAACCCAACACTCCATTCATAAATGCTTTTGAAACTATACGGAACTCTGTCATTGAAGAGATGTCTGGCACTTGGCCAGTTTTCAAAATTCCGTGCAACGCTACAAAGAATATTGGGTTGTATCTTTTCCTAGAAATGCAAGGGACACAGTGAATGCAAAACAGTTTAAGTAAACAGCAATATTCCATACAAAATGCGAGAGAGAGTAGAAAAAATGTTAGCTCGATTTATGAAATACTGAAATGAAGAAAATTTGTAGCCAAAGCAAGGTTTTCCGGAAAAAACTGAAACATTTTGACACAAAAGGACACGTTGTATTTTTAAACGTATATTTTTTAAGATATATTTGTGAAATGGAAAAGAAACGACGATTACTAGCAATACTAAATAGTGGTAAAACCACGATCAAACTTTTAAAACACACATTGTTTTGATTTCTTTAAAAGTAACTCAAGTTCTTATAACTATCACAAGTATAAATAATTATAAAAGTCATGGAGATACCATCATTGATAGATAATAACAATATAATATAATAACAATATACCTACTTGTAATAAACCTTAACAACCAAAGATAGAAACATACACTTTAATC
Organism: Crambus lathoniellus; assembly: GCA_949710035.1. Classification (NCBI taxonomy): domain Eukaryota; kingdom Metazoa; phylum Arthropoda; class Insecta; order Lepidoptera; family Crambidae; genus Crambus; species Crambus lathoniellus. The sequence goes on along the minus strand of OX453318.1, from coordinate 2,729,086 downwards.
GACTTTAATAAATTTGTAACAATACTTACTAAATAAAAAAAAACATTTATGAAATTTCAAAAATTAATGAGTAAGAAATAAGGGAAGAAAGCTTCGATCAACAATAACACCTAGAAGAAAGTGACAATATATAGGTACCTTTATGTAAAGCATTTTTCCTTATAGATAAAAATTCACAATTTATTATGTAAAATGGAGAAATTTTATTCTGAAACAATTTGTCAAGAAGCTTTTAAAGGACAAATTAAAAACTTTTTCATCTCTTGTTATAGACAGTATTCATTCAAATATTATTGAAAGCAATTGTTGAAGTTTCACTAAACTTTTGAAAGTTAATTAGAGTTTCATTATTGATAAATAAAAAGAAAAATTAACTTTTGTAAAAGAATAAAAATTTTAAACTTTTCAATTTTAATGAGACGAATCCGATTGTGTAAAATTAGTTGTTATAAAGATTAAAATTTCCGATTGCTTTTCTTTTATAGACTCTTTAAAAATATAAGAGCTTACACAGTGAAAATAAAAAAAACAGAACTAATGTAGGTAATTCCATTTACTTAAAAGAATCACAAGGAGTGTTCACACTTTGCTAATTTTGCGCGTAACGCTGCAAACTGCGTAGAGTGAGCGCAAAACTAGCAAACTGTGAACACTCCATTTCAAATATATGGAAGGGCGTACTAAACCGATACGCCGCTAACCAGTCGGCGGCAAACAGTTTGCCTACTGGGAACAAGACTTCTTTATGGATGGATAAAGAGAATGGGAGACTTATCCCCGACTTTTGGAGTTCCGGCTTTGGGAGTGACCTTAACATCGTGGCGGTTCTTCCATACGTTGGACATAAAAAACGACAGGGCTATGTTTGAGACGCTCTTAAAGTTAACTAGCATTCGAGAATAGGGGCGTTAGTTATTAGTTGCAAAATCAATTTATTTGTCATTTGATATTTAAATTCTTTTTATTTACAGCGGGGTAGCACTTAGCCTTCATCACACCTGTTGTTAGGTGGTGATGAGGCTGAAGGTGGAAGCGACCTACACCCTCAATCCTCAATCACCGAGGCACTGGCTTTCTTTTCTTATCTCTAACTCGCGGAACACAATAATGCTGAAAACATCATTGTTATGCCGTGAGGCTTAGATAAGATGGCGGTAGCTCGCCAGGCGGACTAAGAACAAATCCTACCACCAACCAAACCTAATACAATATGTACTTCCACTAGGAATCGAACCCGGGACCTCTGAACATGTATTGTGCTCTGAGTCTGTAACTGGTGCCGGTAGCGTGAACTACTAGACGGTTAAAAACAAAACAAAAGAGCTTATGAATTTCCTATTTCTCATACCTGAAGGTTTTTGTTTTTTAAACGAATGACACAAAGGTTCTAAGCTGAATCCTTTGCTAAATTCTTAAAGAAACCGTCCTTGTGAGATCTCTTCCGAGCCGGAACATTTTTATACAAGATGTTTGTTACACGACAAGCATAAAGATGAGATAAGCAATTTCATGAAAACTGTCTCCAGGAGAACAAAGCAGCACCTGGATTAGCATATTTTTGATACCACTTTAACTTATCCTGGAACGAGGTAATTTTTGGAAGATGTTTCAGGTTTTGTGCTTACAAAAATACTTAGGAATAAGGTGTGTAACCCTTTTCATTATATAAGGTAAACTAGATTTCCGCTCTCGGGTTTAGTCCGCGTGAACCCGTGGGAAAAAGATATTATCTAAGGTTCAAAAGGTAGTGTATATGCTAATTCTATATCTGTGCCAAATTTCATTCAGATTCGTTCAGTCGTTTCGCCGTGGATGAGTTACAGATATCCAAACAACTGAACAAAAAAAAGTTGAATTTCTAAAATTAGTAATATTTATGAAAATACTGGTAAGGTGCCGAAGTTTTTAAACCATTAATTATAAACTAAAATCGCAAAATACTATTCGATTTAGTATATATGCCTATCCTTCCCTTCACTTAATTGTTACATCCTACGTTTTCATAATACCAAATGTAGAACTAATTGTATCAATATAATATTATATTCATCATGTTAACTTTAAAACTTTAGACTAACGTTTGTTGAATTTACTCGAAGTTCTGTTTATTTTCGCAACAAATAATTTTCTCGAACACAAACAAGACTGGAGCGTTTTAGTGTTGAAAATTAAGTGGCAGCACTGTCTGCGTACTTACGTACGTACGTACTTCTATTTTATGTAGGTATAGTCCTTAGCACGTTATGTTGACTTTAGGATCCTTTGTATAAGTACATTATTGTTTTAGAATTTTATTGCTAAGACAAAAAATAAAATTAATTTGAAATAGCAATTACTTATTTCATCTTTATCGATTTTCAAATAGCTGGAAAGGTATTTCTTTCGAGTGTGTGGGTAAATATTTTTTTTATCCACATCGGTGTAGCACTTAGCCTTCATCACACCTGACGTTAAGTGGTGATAATGCTGAAGGTGGAAGCGCACTACTCCCTGAATCCCCAATCACTGAGGAACTGGCTATCTTATATCTAACTGCCGGAACACAATCATGCTGAAAACATAATTATTATGGCGTCAGAGTAAGATGAGATGGTGGTTGCTAGCCAGGAGGACTTTAGCCACTTCTTCCCCCTAACCACTAACTTCCTCCCTCCCTCTTCCTCCCACTAACTTCCCCTTTTTTGTTACAATGAACAAAACAGTGCAGGGTGCCTACCATCAACTCTTATTGCGGTTTTGTTTAGGGACCTATACTGATCTGCTTCGCTTATTCGTACCACGACAGCTTAATATCAATGACAGCGATTCAGTGATCATTCAATGACATTTCACAGCCGCTAAGCTGTCATGAACTCTTATTTGACTTATAACTCGGCCAAGCTAACATGACACCTGCAGGTTATACCCGTCCCTCACACTCTACGGGCATGACCATGGCATGACAGAATCGATTGAAAGAGACGGGTAGAAGAAATAAGTACACAAATCGCTCGGTCATTCACATTCAGCAATTCATTTGCGATCCAGTTTTTAGAAGGTCATAGTACGAATTAAAGCAATTCATTTTAAGAACCTATTCTGGATCGCGGTAGTTTTGAATCGCTGTCTTAAAGTTGATGGTAGGCACCCAGCTCTGTTAGAAGTAGGCGATAAATAAAAATACTAATTGCGCTTTGAAACAACTGTGGGAAATTCACCCAGTATTTGTTTTACGTCGGGAAAAGTTGGCCCTTTTGCGAGTGTTCAAATTGTGTTATTAATAAATTTGAATATGATGGAGTTGAACAAGTTTTGATTGTTAATTATCATTATTTTAATGGAATTCGTTGTGAAGTTTGGTGATAAAAGTTCTAGCTGATATATGGTAACTAGGATTAGGTCAGATATTATGGTAACAATGATAAAAAATTAAACCTTAGTGCCTTTTCACATGCACACGGTTCCTGGACGATGTAACTAACGGCACTAAAGGTAAAAAAAACCTGTTTACCTTTGATTGTATTAGCAGTGACCATTTGAGGCTGCTTCGGTTCATCATTAACTGGTTATAATAATGTCTTAATTATTTATTTTAACTAACTTTAGATGCGGTGCGTATTCTTGACTTTCTTGACATTAATGAATAAAAATTCTTAATTGGGAGGAAACTGAATCACTACTAACTTACTATAGATAAACTTGCATAAAATAATACACATACACACAGATTAGTACACACATGCATACACACACTCACACACTCATAATAAGTAAAATAAGCAAATATATAACTTTTATTTTTAAGCAAACTCATATATGTAAGAATGATAATTTTAGTAAATTAAATTAGTTTGTGAGTTTTTAAATCTTTAATTTCCAAATGTAGGAGACCCGATCTCCTCTCTGGAACATTGTCATGCTAAGATGACCCCAGTTACTATTTACGAGGAGGTTTTCAGTTAAAAATGCAGCTCCCTTCTAAGAGTATAATATTCTTTATTACATACCACATAAAAAATATTTCAAAGCATGCTTTACAACAAAATAATCTCCTTTCAAAACTAATACATAACTAATTCACTTAAAAAGTAGGTCTTGCAACAAATTTCCCAGACTGAATTTTCTTAGACTTGATACTACAAAAAAATACAGTGAAGAAAAAGTTTCGTCGCATAAACTTGTCAAAGGCGCTCGAAACAAAGTTAATTTTAAAACTACAAAACAGGGTACAAAGGATGGGTTCGAATAGCCAACGGGTTGCGAGTGAAAGAGTGCGAAACCCACAGAGATAGTAGAATGAGATTTTGCACCAGTAAAATAGTAAATAGGTACAAAGAATTAGTACTCTGGTAAATAGTCAGTAGCAGTCAACTCCTTGAGGTCACCATTTAAGAGACATCATCTTCAAATCGTAATGAGACGAAATTTAATAGCATATATATACATATATTAGAGGAGCCCGAGGCACAGTGGATAGTGGCGCCCGTGGCGCTTGGCCTGCAATCGTTGAGGTTAAGCAACTTTCGCAATGGTCGGTCACGGGATGGGTGACCAAAAACTTTTCATCTCGAGCTCCTCCGTGCTTCGGAAGGCACGTTAAGCCGTTGGTCCCGGCTGCACTTGCAGTTGTTAATACCCACCAATCCGCACTGGGCCCGCGTGGTGGGTCATGGCCCATTCTCCTTATCCATCCATAAAGAAGGCCAGTGCCCCAGTAGTGGGGACATTAAATGGCTGATGATGATGATGATGATATACATGTATAAAAAACTTTTTCTAGTTTTCTAATTTAGAAAAAGTTGTAACTGAACCAAATAGTGCCAGTACTTTGACGACCGATTTGGCGCAGTGGTAAACCACATGCCTTCTCGTTCGTTCTTCTCGGGTTCGATTCCCGAACAAGATAAATATTTGTGTGCATGAACATGTATATTTGTCTTGGTCTTGGTGTTTTCTATGTATATTAAGTACTTATGTATTTACAAACAAAAAGTATATAAGTATATTATTATAATTATCCGTTATCAAGTTCACGTAGACACAGTTTCTTAAGAAATTTACTATGTGCTTGATAATTATAAATAAATAAATAAATAAATAATAGAAAATAATAGTAACTATATTCACTTTAAAAACCAGCGGATGCCACTTAAGTTGTATCTATAAGTCCATGATAAGACCTATCGTCATGTATGGATCGGAATGTTGGGCATTGAAAAAGACGGATGAAAGAAAATTACATGTAGCGGAAATGAGAATGCTAAAGTGGATGTGTGGAGTAACGCCAAAAGAGTTAGAAATGAGTACCTACGTGAAAGGAAGTTTGAAAGTAACACCAGTTACAGAAAAGATGAGAGGAAACCGTTTGGCTTGGTATGGACACGTTATGAGAAGAGATGAAAGGCATGTTACTACAAAGGTGTTAGACATCATTGTTGATGGATGAAGTCCGACTAGGTATACGAGTGAGATTGATAATTATACAGCCTACTTCCAAAATGATTAAAAGCCTATTATGATTAAGATATGCCTTTGTGATTTCCGAACGTTCAACTAAACCGACTTGTTCAAGAATGGGCTCTTGTTCAACAATCAGATTAATAATGTTATCTCCAATGGTTAGCCAAGTCACAGTAAAAAGATAAGTGAGAGAGTTGAGTTGAGATACAATTCAATAAATTGTCTACGATAATAAAGAAAGTTGACTAGGTATCGTATTTTACACGTTTGTAACTGAAATTGCATTGACAACTTGTGTCAAAAATTAGGTTTACGCGTATGTGTTTTATACATTCTACCTAACAAAAGTTTACTATTTTCTCGTACATTCACCAAACCTACTTCTTCTTTTATTGCTCAGGTTAGCACTGCAAATAGGGTATTTTGCTATTTTCGATAAGTAAAATTTATAAAAAGATGTCAGTTCTCTGATTTCACAGTGAGTGGTTGTAGTTGGGTATTGCATCTTAATGTACTGGGAGCTTATCGACAATTAATGAATTGTTTGATATTTATGACATCACAACTGAAACCTTTACCCCTGAGTCGGGACCAAACTATTCTGTTGTAGCACTCTGTGACGGTCCTTCAGGAGCTCTCCCCGCCTCACCACCAATTAACAAGTTGACTCTTACAGTGACTAGTTCTAGTTGGGTTACTGCATTTTAAACTATGTACTGGGAGCTTATCGACGCAATTCATTTACGACATGACAACGCAAACCTGTTACTCCCTGACTCAGGACCAAGCTATCCTGTTGTAGCACTCTGTGACGGTCCCTCAGGGGCTGTTCCCGCCTCACCACCAATTGACAAGTTGCCTCAACTTGTGACAAGTTAGGACAGGTTTATATGCGTTTGGGGAGGTGACACTGAGTTCAAGAATGGTCGTCAGCTAAATTATACAAGTATTTGAAGTTTTTAACACATTTCATTTTGGCTCCCGCTTTTTAAAAGCTTTGAAAAAATAATTTTAATTTTTTTTATGGAAATTTGGTAACGCTTTCCATACAAAGCTATACTGAAAAGCTGAGGTTTACTGGTTGGATGCGCATAGCGTCTTAGCGTGTCCATCAATGTGGCTTTAAATCTATTCAGTATTCTACTGTTCAGCCCAGTACTCGCGTAAATGTATATATTCTTTGGTACTGCGCCACGCCATATGTACGTACTGCGGGCCAATCGCCGTAATTCTATGCAGCTCGTCTTCATCGCGTTTGACATTTGACTTCGTATTGCCGTAATGACATAACGACGCACACTTTACGCAAATCTTTAGTCCCATAGATGTATTATTCCTGTAGATGGATCACAAAAATAAGCTATGACTCACCCATCCTTTACCCCTTCTAACAGTATCAAATTGTCATAAGATAGAAAGAGACATACATGTTAATCTGTTGCGTCGGCATTAGTGAATGTCTCCATTTTGACCATGCAATGCTAGATGATGATGATGCAATGATATTGCTGTGGTTTTTTTTTTTATAACAAGTTATCGATAAAAGATGTCAAAATAATTTGAATGCAATGCGATACATAAAATTACAATGTATATGTACCTATATATCGCAGGCGTATTGTATATTTCACCGTATTACATAGCAACTAGCTGTATTGGAAAAAACAGTACCGCATTGTAATGCGGCGGATTCAAGATACGCCGTATTCAATACGGCTGATCTAAAGTACGCCGCATTGAATAGAGCGCTTCGCGATTTTCAATGCGGCTAGACTTAATGTAATTGGGCGGTTCATAATCCGCTTTTCTGTCAGTTTTTAGTACTAATCGTGTCCAAAGTGCTCACGGCCATAGAATTTTGTTTATGCTATGAAACTTCAGCATAGGTCGAAATATGGCAAAAATTTCTTCCCTCCAGACAAAAGCGCACGCTCAGCAGCTCAATCTAGTGTGGCAGTTTTTTTTTATATATTTCGACGTATGCTATGCTCCAAAGAGAAAGTTGTTCAGTTTCATGGTCTAAGCAAGCCCTTTAATTTTGAATCAGTGCCAAATATGAAGTAGGTACTAGAATTATACTTGATGAGATCGATGGGTCATTGGTACGCGCATTCTGCATCCGGTCATTGATGATAAGCAACATTCGTTGCGGTTGGACATCTGAATGGTGACCAAAACTTTATTATCTCGTATCCTCTGTGCTTCGGAAGGCACGTTAAGCCGTTGGTCTCGGTTGCATTAGCAGTCGTTGGCACCCTCACCCACCAATCCGAATTGGCTTCGCGTGGTGGGTTATGGCACTAATGGCCCGTTCTACCTGTGGTGTTTTCTTGCACAGGGAAGGCCCAGCAGTGAGGACATTAATATGATAATGATGATAATTATACTATTTATACAAGGAGGTATAGTCGTAAAACTGAACGAGATTTCTAATTAATTTATTAAATTAAATAATCTGCTGAATAATATCAAGTAAAAAAATACAGATTTCACGCTAATTTTTATACTTTTAATGTATTCAATTTTTTAAGTATAAATCCACAATTCGCTTTAATAAGTTGCATATTCTTATATATATCGAGCATATTCTTGTTTGTTGCGAAGGTCTCCAATCGTCGCCTTTTCTTTCGTTTCTTATTCACGTTTCCTTTACATCGACGGCGGCGCGGCGGTGGGAAATCTGTTTAGAATTGAGAAAAATTAAGTTTAAATACAAAATTGTTAACACTACAATTTTTTATCGATATTACATAATAAAATCGGACTACAACACTATCAGGTTGGTCAAATGTCAAAAAATCCCAATTGGCTTTAAATTATATATTTTTAGCCTAAAAACACCCGATTTTCTTCAACCAAGTCAATGTTGAACTGTATATACACGTACAGCGATTTAGTTTTTGCAAATTTGCTATAAAAATGTGTTCGCAAAAACACAAAACAATGAGTGTGACTTACCTCTGAAATGATATGTGTTCATTATTCTCTTTCAAAACACTCACTCTGCTTGAATAACCGGGAACAGTACAGGCCATTCTTAACAAACAACAGATTTCCCGCACCACACCATCAAATCTTTCTATATTTTTGTACAAAAAAAGCTTTTCTTTCTGAAGCATTTGTTAACCAGCTGGTTAACAAAGAAATATGACGTTTACTTTCAAGTGGCGCGCAGCTCATTAAGACGCACACGTTGGGCTATTGTTATCTCTTTTTAACACACGACATGTCGCTATTTGAGAGACGAGAGTCGATAATAATACATCTATGTTTAGTCCTACAATCCTGTCTGATCCGGTGACATCCGCGACAGAGGAACCACTTGCAATACGAAATTAGCTGTCAAAATAGACTCTCGTATGAAAACTGTTCCAAAGATTGTCACCGGAACAGAAAACGTTGTCGCACTGTCAAAGCCGCGCGTTATCAAAAACGGTTTTGCACGTCAACTACACTTCAACTGCACGTACACTTGACTAATGCGTCATAGAAATACCACGATCGGGGCCCTGCGCTCTTACTAGTGGCGTTCTAAAATCTTCGCATGTGCAAGATGAAGGGCACGCGGGGCAGGACATATAAGATGGTTTGGGACAAACTTATGTAAGTATAGCTACCTACATTACCAGTGTAAGTATATTTTATGATTTAAAGATGAAGGACATCTTAATATTTGTTACAAAAATAATCTAAAAGCGTGTTACGAGTATGAAACTATGAACGTTTTTATCTGGATCTGGAAAATGTCTTCGTAAGTGAAGTCACATTTGATAAAACCAAATCATCTAGCTTTTGATTTCCCAAAAGTTAATTGCAGAACATGAAAGATAAATACAGAGCAATAAAGCTTTGAAAATCCTGTGCTTCGTTGTACACAATATAACTGCTCTTGACCAAGTTGCATGACGTTGTTGCTTTGATATTTTAGTTAAATGTCAAGAAATAAGTGTTGCTCCTAAGCATACTAAAAAGGGCAGTTTCATAAAATGTGGCGGTGATATCAAAGTATATTTATACTAAACCAAATATTTGAAATACTAATATTTGTAGCGGTAAAAGGTTCCGCTAAAACCATGAGAGAAGATACAGAACTTATTCATGACGTGAAATTGGCGAATAAAATTAAGTCACTATTAGAATCTTCCATCAATTGATTCATAGCGGATTTTGGGACTGAAAATTGCTGTAATTTAGTTTCTTCAGATGGGGCAATTGGAGAGTACGCATTAACGCCAAAACACGCTGATTATGGCCCTCTATTGAGCTTTCGAGCTTGTAAGGGGGCAGGGGAGGAGTGAGAAACACCCAACCCTGTCGCGAAGCCTATTAGGCTTGGCGGGAGGGCCGGGCGCGGCAAGAGACAGGGCCCTGTGTCTGACTGAAATCAACATACCGTTTTCGGTACCTATACGAAAATACTGTATTTGTACTGGACCGCTAATGATGATCGTTTTCTTTCACACAAGTGACTAGCCGCTGAATTAAGGGCTCTATTTATTGGGTTGCTATAGCGGCACCAACGTCAGCGGCATTACCTTCTTGACTTTTGGTTGCTTGGCATCGCAACTGAGTCGCCGCCAAGTGTGGTACGGGCTAGGAATGTTGTAATACAATTTGACATGTTTTTATGAGCGTCGACAGCTGGCATCGCTGCCATAGGTGTCCCAGTAGGATAGAGCGCTAACTGTCTCACTTAAAATATAAATTTTGAATTTAAACCATTTTTGGTTGAGTAGCACATTAGTTCCAAAAAGTATTGGTTATTTGTTTAGTTATCGATATTAGCATCAAGCCCAATAAAAATGAACGTTTAAAACGGTTATAACACTTTTAGCTTGGGACTAGGTAGGTGCGTGTTTCAAACGGGGATACGAACCTTGCACTGCGGGAACTGCTCTAGCGGCCGCGACACCCGCCACCCCAGCAGCGGCGGTATGCACACGAGCGCGCTCATGAGCCACACTGCTGCGATCATGAACGCCGCGCGCGCAGGCGTCCGCTTCTTTAAATAGTCCACCGCCTGTAAAGAAGAAGAATTATAAGCCTCTGTGTATTACTGGTACACATCACCGGTTACAGATTCAGACGTTCCGGTTTCGATTGCCAGTGGGGGTTTTTTTTTGTTTGGTTGTAGGCAGGATTTGCTCTTAGTCCGCCTGGCTAGCTACCACCATCTTATCTAAGTCTGACGCCACAACAATGATGTTTTCAGCCACAGAACACGGAAAGATTTGTTTCGTGTTTTCAGCATTATTATGTTCCGCGGCAGTTAAAGATAATATAGCCAGTTCCTCAGTGATTGAGGATTCCGGAGAAGTGCGCTTCCACCTTATCACTTAACATCCGGTGTGATGAAGGCTAAGTGCTACCCTATTGTGTAAAAAAAAAGGAAAAGACATAGTTAAAATTTGTTATGTCTAGTTAGCTGAGCGAGCCACGCTTCACCTCTTTTCATACTTCGGTTTACATTGTGAAGTACAGAGATAAACTATGTTTGCTGACGTGTGCCTCGAAGGTGTAAAAGATGCAAAATATTTATTATTTTAATTTTTAGCTTATTCGATCGCGGTTGAGACAAGCGAATATCAGCAAAATTCATTTCTTGGCTAATACGTAGCCATACTTATATTTTACAGTATAACGAGGAAATATTTGATTTTTTATTTGTAATTTATAAACTCAAAAATTTAAAAAATTGTTTCACCAGTAGGTAGCTACATAATTCCCGAGTAACATAGGCTTGTTGTGTTTCCAAAGGGAACCACTAGGTTAAAATAAAATATTTTTATCTTGTAGTAAAATTAGCAAGTACCCGCAAATTGTTTCCACCCTGTAATAACTTTCTAATACTAAACAACAAACCACAAGCTATTGGAGTAGGTATATATATTATATCTAAAGATTTTCTGCTTTCGTATGCATGAGATGCTATGCATGGTACCGATGCAATAGTTGTTTTCAAAAGACCTTTCTAAGCAGAATTTTACAACGAGTCTGATAAAATAAAATTGTTGTATCAAGACAAGATAGCGCTGAAATTTTTCCAATAGAAAAGGAAAATATATTTCTTATTTTAAAATATACTGTATTGGAAAGTAAAATAGATTAGATATTTCCGATTTTACTACTGAATATCGTTAGGATTTTAATAAGATGTTTATTTGTCTTACAGAAAACGGTGAACTGCGGGTGAAATGCGTACCTATTGTGACGTGAATTCAAACTGGCATGTTATTCTATCCTACTTCCTACTAATCCTATATATATGTAGCAGTAGATATAGTTATATACCTAGGGATATAATTATGTACCGTAAGATAGTAATGAATCGCTTTTGTATCACTATCTCACTAGGAATATAATACGGTTCAAGTTTAGTGATATAGTTATATTACTGAATTTGTTTCGTGAAATAATTGTAGAAGTGTAGTCCTGTTATGTAGAACACGTGATAGGTCAGAAATTCAATTACGTGGTTATTTTTTTTTCACACTCACTACTCTGTTGCTTTCGTATAACTATCTTACGGTACTTAATTATATCCCTAGAGAGATAACTATATCACGGCTTTATCTATCTTACTGCGACTATTATATCTATTATATATAATATATTATATTATAAATGTGTAAGTTTAGATGTTTGTATGTTTGCTACTCAATCACGCCAAAACGGCTGAACGGATTTGGCTGAAATTTGAAACACAGATACTTTGTAGCCTAGAGAAAAACATAGGCTACTTTTAATCCCGAAAAAATACTACATCCCCGCGGGATAACATCGTGTAGTCCACGCGGGCGGGCCGGGCGGAAAGCTAGTTTATTAATATATTTTTTTATCCACAACGGGATAGCACTTAGCCTTCATTACACCTGATATTAAGAGGTGATAAGGCTGAATGTGGAAGCGCACTACTCCCGGAATCCTCATTCACTGAGGAACTGGCTATAATATCTCTAACTGCCGAAACGCAATAATGCTGAAAACATTATATCAAAATATCATAGTTAGTTCCGAGCTACTAAACAGTACTGGTACTGATGCATCTGCTAACATGTTCCGCCATGATTTATCACGCTGTCTCCCGGCTGTCAGGCGCAGGCTGGACACCATTACGTCTGAATCCACAAGCTGTCGACGGGGTACTTACTAACTGTATGTGCCATGTAGCAGTAAGCCACACTTACTAAATAAATAGGTTTTGGGATAATTTTACTTTATCTATTAACCTCTTGTATGTCCGAGAGCTTTTCGATAAAATTTTCGCTGTTTTTGCATAATACTTTTTTACTTAAATAATAAACCGTTTTTTCCTAAAACTTTGTAGGAACCACAAAAAAGCCAAACGTTATTAAATTTATGGGCTATCAGACTATGTATAATAATGTTAAAAAAAGTCGAAAGTGCAAGAGAAAGTCCATTAAATATTGTATTGTGTTGTATGGCCCAAATACTTAAAGATATCTTCTTTTTTTTTTTCAAACTTTTAGACATCATATTAATTCTGTTATCATAAAAATAAGTAGCTATAAAATAAGTTATGACGTTATAAGGTTCTGATAGTAGGAGTACCCTACGACAATCCAACCCAAAAAACCAACACCTTTTCCGGGAATGGAACAGACACTAACGCCCGAATTCTCGAACGCTAATCATCTTTGGGGGCGTCTCAAACATCATGGCATCTCTTTCATACGTTTGACATTTAAAGTGACAGGGCGATGTTTGAGACGCTCCCAAAGATAAGTAGCGTACGAGTATTCGGGCATAAGTTGCCCTTGAGCAGCGAATTTGGCAGCATGGATTTTTAATTTGGACTGCATTGATAATATATCCTACTGATATTTTTTTAACAATTCAAACCAACCACCATTGTTTCGTAACATTGGTGGAATTGTGAATATATAGCAAGTTAATCATAAAGAAGAAGAAATATTAGATTGTATTACAAGGGAGCAAAATAACATATTTACGGCGAGGGCGCTATTTTGAATCCAGAGCGCAGTGAAGGATTCAAAATACGTCGCCCGAGATGAAAATAATTTTGCGGCCGAGTAATACACTCTACTTTTCATTTCGATTATAAGGAAAGTAAATACATTCTGTTTTACATCCCCCTCTATAAGAAAAGCAATAAAGACAACTAAAACTATTTAAAAAAATAAAAGAAAGGTGGCGGGGAGCTTCGCTTTCTCTGTTTTTTCTATAATAAGAATTATTAAGTTTAAGTTTAAGTTTTGAATTAACAAAAAAATTTTAGAACAAAAAAAAAAATTTTTTACAAAATTTTTTATTTTTTTTTTTATTTCTATCGGATGCCTCCTAACTATCTCCGGAGTACCATAGGGGGTTGAAAATTTTGTTAGATTTTAGCTACGCTACACGCTACGAGACGCACCGTTTTTGAGATATTCTCGTTTTTATAAAATTCTTTTTTTTTTTAATTTTGCTAGTCCCGTCCCCATACAAAATTAGTTGAAAACTTTTTCATTGCCGATGAGGTAACTCTATGGTTGACTGTAACCAAATTCAGTTCTATTCTTAAAATTCATTTCCACCCTAGGGTGAAACGGATAGTTTTGGACCCGCTGCTCAGTTTAAATATTCATCACTTTCCGAATCTGAGAGATGAAAAAGATATTTTTTTATCAATATTTCATCGCAATCCGACTAGTGGTTTCAAAGAATTGGGGGTTCAATCAAAAAAATTACTTTATTGTATCAGTCTATTTGATTTTTTTTTCATTTATATTTGAAAAGTAAAATCAATGTAATTTTTATAAAACTGACTAGCGGCCGCTCGCGGTTTCACCCGCGTGGTTCCCGTTCCCATGGGAATATCGGGATAAAAAGTATCCTATGTGTTATTTCAGCATATAATCTATCTCTGTTGCAAATTTCATCCAGATCCGTTCAATAGTTTATGCGTGAAAGAGTCACAAACATCCATACATCCATCCACACTCACAAACTTTCGAATTTATAATATCTCATTATTATAATAAAGGATTATTTGAGTCACCGGGGAGTCACGCTATTTAATAGAAATTCTCTATAGGATCATATGACCCACCGGTGAACATGCTTCGCGCGCGTACAAATACCTCTTATTCCTCTTATACTCTTATTCCTCCTAATCTATAGTATTCGTGTATGGACACCTTTAGCTCATAGACAATAAGGTTAAAATTTGCAGTGGTACCAACAAACAGAAAATAAAAAATCTTATAAGATGTTTTGTGGTGGGTCGTAAAATTTTTTGTTTATCTTATCGGCGGCCATTACTCAAATGTCAAGTGGTACTTGTCATTTAACACCCATAGAAATTGTATCCTAGACTGGTTAAGTACGACTTTTTGCTTTCCAAACAAAAAACTCAATCTATTGCACCATATTGCCACGTTTCATGCAATTCCAACTAGGTCCCACTTCCATAAATAAACTCGATACTAATGTTCATACGCTACTGGATATAAATCGCAACATTCTAAGACAGATTTATGTGATTCCGAAACGGAGAACATAAACGCAAGCCGCTTAATATTTGAGTGCTCACGTTAATACCGTCATTCTGAATAAAACTTACTGAATTTACCAAACAGCAGTTAACGACTTTATAAATGGATTCCAATAAAATTTTACAATCAGCCCAATTATTTATTCCAGTGTTTTATTTAAAACCTGATAGGTATGGATACAATATAATAACTGAATAAAAGCATGACTGATACACACACTTAAAAAGACCTGGGTGCCTACCATCAACTTTAAGACAACGATTCAAAAATAGCGCGATGTAGAATAGGTTCCTAAAATGAAGTGCTTTCTTTCGTACTATGACCTTCTTAAAACTGGATCGCAAATGAATTGCTAAATGTGAATGACCGAACGATTTGTGTCCTTATTTCTTCTACCCGTCTCTTTCACTCGATTCTGTCATGTCCGGAGAGTGAGAGGGACGGGTATAACCTGCAGGTGTCATGTTAGCTTGGCCGAGTTATAAGTCAAATAAGAGTCCATGACAGCTTAGCGGCTGTGAAATGTCATTGAATGATCACTGAATCGCTGTTATTGATATTAAACTGTCGTGGTACGAATAAGCGAAGCAGATCAGTTTAGGTCCTAAACAAAACCGCAATAATAGTTGATGGTAGGCACCCTGGGGGCCAAGTCTGCTAACGTTAAGTCACAATCGTGTCTCAATCGTGTTTCAATTTGTAGTTCAGTTGTAGTGCTATTTTACACACAGTTACAAGAAATATTTTCCTTTTTACAATACTATTTGATGGTCACACCACACACCACATTCACAACACATCACACTGTCCTAATTCTTGTAACTAGTGTTTAAAAAATCACTACCACTGAACTACATTATTCAAACACGATCGAGACACGATTGTGACTTAACGTTAGCAGACTTGGCCCTAGGAGCTAGACAAACAACCACTTTGTTCATACATACAAATATTTGTAAATATACATAACTATCATAGAGGCCGTTCCCGTGGGAATATCGGGATAAAATAAAGCCACTTAGGAAGAATTTAGCTGTCTTATGGTGAAAGAATTTTTAAAATCAGTCCTATTGTTTTTGAATTTAGCCCTTACAAACAAAAAGAAAAACAAAAATAAAACTAAATTATCTTTATAATAACAATGGACCTATAATAAACAGAATAAGAACTTTTTAATTATTTGCATTGACATTGCAATTTTTATATTGAAAATTTAGTATTAGAAAAAACCGACCCGTCTCACAACAGACTAGAACCTACGACCTTTCACTTTCCGTACGAGAGATTTTCAACATTGTCAGATTTTTATAACGACTCAGGAACCACTAAGCGAACACAACTCGTTCTAAAATAATTCAAAGCTAGTCGCAACATAGAAATCAACCGAATCATATCAATTAATTCATTTGTTTGTCCCCATTCGACCATGTATGCTCAGCCAATCGTTAAATTATGCACGCGACACAATCGACTGCATTGAAGCTAATGCGTTTTAGGCAATTCGCTATCAAATTTTTGTGGAAGCGTTTCAATAGCATACACTGACTGGCATGATTACATTGGGATCGGTTAGTTAGTCCATCGCAACTTTGGGAACAAAGCGTGACTTTTGCAATTTCTAGCAAAAACTACTTAAGGTCCGGTTGCTTACAAACAGTAAAGTAAAACTTAAAATTTAACTGTTGTCAATTTTGACATCGGTAAATGAAAATATGTTGGTTATCTTAGGGTTAAAAGTGTTGTCTGTACTATTTCATTAACGTTCCCTTAATTACTTATGTAAAAATTTAAACCACCCCCACTCTGTCGGTTATTTTGACCGCCGTTAAATCTGTAATTTGACTGCTTGTTAAAGTAACCGCTGCTTCAACAACCCTTTTTAAATTTGACCGCCGGTTAATTTTACTTTAACCATAATTTAACCCTAAAGTAAGCTTCGAGCAATCGGACCTAAAAGTGCACAAAAAGCCCGCGGTAATCGATTTTATAAACACTGTAAAACGGCGACAATCGCATGAATAACATCGTTTTTGGTTTATTACGCGTAATTGGTCCTTTCTGTCGGTTTCGGTTGCTGTTAGGCAGCTGCGGCCTGCATTCGGTCACTAACTAGTGTAAACAGGTATGCGGCAGGCTTATTACCGATTTTAAAGTGACAGTTGCAATCGCGACAATTAACAATTAATCCCTCCCAAAACACATACTCGTATTACGGAACGTAGATCGCTACGATAGCGCCACAAGCGAGCGACTTGTGAACTAAAATTGCATGAAAGGTACTGTACCGACCTGGGTGCCTACCATCAACTTTAAGACAGCGATTCAAAAATAGCGCGATGCAGAATAGGTTCCCAAAATGAATTGCTTTCTTTCGCACATACAACTCTCATTCTCGCAATTGTGTCATCATGCCAGTTATAGTATGAAAAGCGACAACTTTTTGGGGGTTCATAATATTTTAAGTAATTGCATTTTTTAAAACATAGTATATTATGATCTGAGGTTGAAAATGAAGAATTAGAAAAATTTACCCGTCTCACAACTAGCTCCGATGGGACTCGAAGCCACGACCTTTCACTGTCCGGGCGAATGCACTAACTACGGAGTCGTTAGAGCAGTGGTTAAAGCATTCGCTCGGACAGTGACCTTTCCTGGATTGAGTCCCACCGGAGCTAGTTGTGAAATGGATATATTTTACTACTGCTTAATTGTCTATAAGTATTAAAAATTGCATTGTGAATGTAAAAAAGGAAAAATAATCAATGGTGAAAATTGGTTTTTATATGGGACACTAATAACATGTTATACTCAACTCGAAACCGTATCAAAATCATGTTTCAAATTGTAAGTGTTTTTTTTTTACACACTAGTTACAAGTATTATGACAGTATGATGTGATGTGAATGTAGTGTGTGGTGTAAACATCAGTAGTATGTGAAAAAAGTACACATTTCTTGTAACTAGTGTGTAAAAGATTTTAGTAAAAATTTCATTTTTATGAAAACCTTTTTTGCTGACTGTACTTTAATATTGTATTGTCATCTAAACCAAACCTGCATACAAAATTTCAGCTCCATCGGACAGTGGGAAGTGAGTCAAATTAAGCTTGCAAGATTAATTGTCCCCACTAACTTACAAACTAACTAATAAGTAACAAAAAAGGTTGTAAAAAAATACTACAGCTGTTGTTTTCGATTGATTTCGATTTTGATACGATTATGAATTAACCCTGAGCAAAGCTAAATGTTCTAAACCGCAATGGCAGTTCAAATACGTTAAACCCACAATATTGAGCTTTCCCGTAACCGAAATCATAAATAATCTGGTTAAAACATCAATTGCGAACAGTTAAATTAAACGTGGTTCCGATTGTTGGTCAGTCAACAATGTTTTAACCACCAGTTTAACTATAACATTGTGTATTTGGCTTTGAGTAATAAAAGCGATGACAGGGAACTATAATTGTGGTAGAGATTTAGCTCAGCAGTTTAATACTTAAGTCAATAGTTTTGTAACTACGAGAGAAACAATAATTTTGACAACTTTGTTTGAGGTTTCGCAAACATTGTAAGCAAGCTTGGTTTCCTTGGTTTTCGGATGAGTACAAAGGGTAGACTGCATATTTAACCTGCGAGCCAATCGCCGTAATTTTATGCAGCGCCTATTGACCACGTTTGCGTCAAAACGTTTGATTGACAATGTCAACGTGTGACAGTCAGTCAGTCAGACTTATCGACGTACACGTCACGCGAACCTAAACGCCGCGTCCCGCCGTATCGCCCTAATAGAACGTGAGTTAAGCGTCTTTTGTATCGCACAAAAACGATATCGCGCAAATTTTTTGACGTTTTCTAATTGTCAGTTGCGTACGGCATCACAGCGGGCCGATCGCCGATTCTAAGACGCGCTGTCTTGATCACGTTTGCGTCTTGACGTTTGACTTCGTATTGCCGTAATGACATAACGACGCACACGTCACGCAACCCTATAGTCCCACAATCCTGTCTGATCCGATGACATCCGTGACAGAGGAACCACTTGCAAAACGAAATTTTTCTGTCAAAATAGACTGTCATATGAAAACTGTTTTACTTAGTTCCAAAGATTATCACCGAAACAGAAAAGGTTGTCGCACGGTCAAAGCTGCGCATTATCAAAAACGGTTTTGCACGTCAACTGCACGTACACTTGATTAATGCGTCATAGAATTACCGCGATCGGGGCCCTGATTTGCTTCACGTGTAGTTGAAGTTGACGCATAGTGTACGTAACGATCACGCGTAGATTTAATTGACGGCGATAACGACGTTTGCTAGGGTTTTTTTTGCACGTCGCGTAAACGTCAACTGCACGTACATGCGTCATCAGATTACGGCGATCGGGGCCCTGCAATTGCGCCTCATTTGAAAGTTTATAGTGAGGCAAATGCGCTTACGTATACCCCGTCCGCTTGTGGTGTGCGGACGGTGGTTACCTATGTGGGACTCACATAGTCACTTCCTGCTCCTCCATCCAGTCACAGGGGATCGATGGAGGTCAGAATACCCAGAAAGCCCCTCACATCTTGCTCTCTGCGCCGTCGTTAGGTCGCAATGTGGAAGGCCCGATGTGGCAAGCTCCTCCTACGACCTGACGGCCGCCGGCCCGGCTTTCTGCTATCCTCAACGTGGTGGGAAATGGCCGAGCAAGCCATGACCGTACGCTGGGCGACAGCTAATTGCCTGGTTATCTAGTGATCATGCAACTGTGTGGAACATAAAATTTTCAAAATTGACGATCTAATTTACACACTGTAAATAAAAAAATAAGCCTCATCTTTGAAAACCGTTTTCTAAAATACCGTTACCGTCTGAAGCAACAAAAACTTCCCGTTCGCTAATAATACCATCTTAGAGCAGGATTAGAATCAGTACCAAACGAGTACAAAGCTTATTAAGCACTCGACACGTAAATTTTACGGCGTACATTAAAGCATTTCATTTAAAAACAAACAACTGCGAACACAGTCATTATACGCGTGCAATTTCCACTGGAAAAATATGTTCCGCCTCAAAAATAGCTGTCGTTAAATTGAGCACAGTGTGAACACGCGTTAAATTTGCGATTTTTGAAGTACACTCTTGTATTCAGTCTATAAGGTTAGTTCGTAACTGATGTTACAAGCTTTGAATTAACTTGCTATGCTAGTTAGTTAGTTAGTGGGGGACAAATCTTGCAAGTTATTTAAATGTTTACTTTTTTGCATTCACAATGCAATTTTTATGGTTGAAAAATGGAAAATGAAGTATTTAGAAAAGATCGACCCGTCTCACAACCAGTCCCATCGGAGCTGGTTGTGAGACGGGTCGATTTTTTCTAAATACTTCATTTTCCATTTTTCAAATCTTGCAAGCATAATTTGACCCACTTCCCAGTGTCCGATGGAGCTGAAATTGTGTATACAGGTTTGGTTATTTAGATGACAATACAATATTTAAGTTTAGTCAGCAAAAAAGCTTGTCATGAAAATGAAATTTTTACGAAAAACTTATTTTTTATTAAGGCGCTACTCGGAAAAAGTATGGACTTTTTGATATAAAACTATAGGATAGTTAGAGTTGTTACAAAGCTGGTAATAAGATATATATTTCTTTATACCTTTATCTAGAATCGTATAGTTTCAGAAACACGATTTTATGATTTTGGCTCGACACTTTTTATTTTCAAAAAGACCTTTAAAAAATACGAAATTTCAAGATTATTCTTAAATGGGGTTACATATACTATTGGAAATTGGTTTAATTAATGGACACCAATAATATTTAGGATCTTATAGAAGCATTTTTAAAAAATCGCTATTGTTTTTTAATACGAAGTGATTTTGTGTTTTTTTTGCCTAATCTGCAAAATCGGTCTCGCTCCCGCGCGCGTCGTTTTCTCATTGCTATCTCGCTTCAGCATAATTTTTCTGAGTATCGCCTTAAAGGGCTTGATTGTCGACCTTCATGGTTGAGTGGTATACGCAACGGCTTTCAAGGTGCCGCTATCTCTAAAGTCCCAGATTCAATTCCCGGTTGAGTAAATGTGGAAATCTAACTTGTCTCATGTCTGGGTGTTTTTTCAATATTTTTGTGTGATTTTTATCGAAACTGTCATTTACAAACTTGTTTGCCATTGACTCTTAAAGAGGAATGTACAAGTTATTAAACTCAGACTATCTCGTTAACATTTGATACGGATCCAAGAGCCGCACAATATCTTGGAATGGAGTTTAATAATGTGTCCGGTGATCACTCTGGCACTGTGCCGCGTTTACGCGGAAAATAAAGGAAATTGATGTGACTCTTGGTTGTAATTGTTATGAGCTCTCGCGGCTGGAACATTGGTACAATGTTTAAGGCGATACTCGGAAAAATTATGCTAAAGCGAGATAGCAATGAGAAAACGACGCGCGCGGGTGCGAGACAGATTTTGCAGATTACGCAAAAAACACAAAATCACTTCGTATTAAGAAACTATAGCGATTTTTAAAAAATGCTTCTATACGATCCTAAATATTATTGGTGTCCACTAATTTAACCAATTTTCAATAGTATATGTTACCCCATTTAAGAATAATCTTGATATTTCGTATTTTTTTAGGTATTTTCGAAAATAAAAAGTGTCGAGGCAAAATCATAAAATCGTGTTTCTAAAACTATACGATTCTAGATAAAGGTATGAAGAAATATATATCTTATTACCAGATTTATAACAACTCTAACCGTCCTAACGTTTTATATCTAAAAGTCCATATTTTTTCCGAGTAGCGCCTTAAGTTCCACGCGTTTAAGTTTAACGTAATGTGTAAGGGCTTTTCCACACGACGTTTTTCGTCGATACAAACGCAAGTCGAACGCTCAGCGAACGCAAGGAAGCCAGCAAGTTTTAACCTTACCCACGATGCTTGCGTTTGTATTGATACAAACGCCACGTTTTATGAACTCAGCCAAGACGCGCGATTGTATCGCGTCTGTATTGCGCTTGTATCGTATCTGTATCGCGTCTGTATCGCGCTTGTATCGCGTATTATAGCGCTATCGCGATGACATCGCTCGTGAACGAAGATGAAGCTCGTTTGTATCGCGTTTGTATCGATGCAAACGCGCGTTCGAAGTTTGTTTCAAATGAGTTTGTATCGATACAAACGCGTACTTACAGCGCGTTTTATTTGGGTCAAAAAAAGTGTAAAATTTACCAAAACGCGATGAAAACGTGCAGAGGAATACGCGCGTCGCATCGTCAGCGCGTAAAAAAGCGCCGTTTGTAAGGGCCCTAATATCACAACGTTTGCACTGTTACGATGGTAAACCTATTGCAGAAGTAGCTTGGTGTGTTAAGTGCTTTCGGATGCTTTTAAAGAAGTGCTGATCTGGTTTTCAGACATAGAATGATGAGCAGAAATGTATGAAGCTTGGGCCTCCTCCATTAAAACTACGAGTTACAGAAACTATTACTTTTTACACGACTGCCCAAGGAGCGTATTGTGTTTCTTACTTTTGTCGGTGAGCTAGCTTTATTCCAATAATGTGAAAAACCAGGCATTCCTTATGGATGGATAAAGAGAATGGGCCATGACCCACCACACAGGGCCCCGATCGCGGTAATTCTATGACGCATTAGTCAAGTGTACGAGCAGTTGAAGTGCAGTTGACGTACAAAACCGTTTTTGATAACGCGCGGCTTTGACAGTGCGACAACGTTTTCTGTTCCGGTGATAATCTTTGGTTTTCATAGGACAGTCTATTTTGACAGCAAATTTCGTATTGCAAGTGGTTCCTCTGTCACGGATGTTACCGGATCAGACAGGTTTGTAGGACTATCGAGGACGTGAGGAGGCTGGCAGGAATTGGAGCCTCCCTAGTAACAGAGAGAATCCGCATGTTAGGATTGAAAGTGGCCATTGAGAAGACGGAAGCGGTATTTTTCCATGGCCCACGGAGGCGGCCTCCAGCGGGGGCGAACATACGGGTGGATGGGGCGTGGATTCCTCTCCGCCCATGGATAAAATACCTGGGGCTAGTGCTTGACGGACGATGGAAGTTCGACGAGCACATTCGTCAACTGGCCCCGAAGGTAACGAAGGCGGCGGGGGCATTAGGATGGCTGCTGCCTAACACCAGTGGCCCGGGGGACACATGCCGGAGGCTTTTCGCCGGAGCGCTGAGAAGCATGGCCCTGTACGGGGCGCCAGTCTGGGCTGACAAGCTCAACGATGAAAATCGGAGATGCTTACGTCGGCCACAGAGAGCGATCGCAATTAGGATTGCAAGAGGGTACAGGACAATGTCCTTCAACGCAGCGTGTGCGCTGGCAGGTACACCTCCCTGGGACTTAGTCGCCCAGCTGATGATGGAGGTGTACCAGCAAAGAAAAAGTGCCATAGCTAATGGGGAAACTTATGGCCCCAGCAGAGTTGATGGCAGCTCGACGCCGTGCGGATGAGCAGTTGATGGTCCGGTGGGAGGGGCTACTGGATGCGGATCCAGCGGGCAGGCGGACAGCCGAGGCCTTCCGCCCAGTATTGAGGCAATGGTGCAGCCGGAAGTACTGGTCGCTGACCTTCAGGCTGGCACAGGTGTTTTCTGGGCATGGATGCTTCGGAAAATACCTGTGTCGGATTGGAAGTGAGGCGACCACACGTTGTCACGATTGTGGCGCTGGGGTGGACAGTGCGGAGCACACCTTACAGGAGTGCCCTGTCTGGTCATCGCAGCGTAGTAATCTGTGCGCTGTGGTAGGGAGAGACCTCTCGCTGCCAAGCATGGCTCGTGCCATGCTTGGTAGCGACAGGTCCTGGGATGCGGCAGTCTCCTTTTGCGAGGATGTCGTCTCGCAGAAGGAGGCATCGGAGCGGATCCGCGAGCAGGATGCTCATGCGGATTGGCTCCGACGAAGGCGGGTGGGACGGAGGATGCGGCGCTTTGCGCACCTCATCCCACTTTAGTGGGTGTTGGACCGTGCAGTGCGGGTGGCGGCCTGTCGCCAGTCCAGCCGTGTAGTCTGGGGGGATGGCCTCGCTTGCTCGGCCTCCTACCGCCGCGTAGGGGCTCGGGATGCCGGGCCAGCCGTCGGGTCGCAGGAGGAGATTGTCACATCGGACCCTCCACAGTGCGGCTCCTACTGACGGCGGTGAGAGCAAGTAGTGAGGGGTTTAGTGGGTATTCCCCCTTTCTGACCCCGCATCGAGTCCATGTCGCTGGATGGGGGTCAGAAAGCGGATAGGTGAGTCCCACATACCGTACGCGGGCGGGGTAAGCGTAAACGCATTCCCCTCACTATAAAAAAAAAAAGTTTGTAGGACTATAGGTTTGCGTGACGTGTGCGTCGTTATGTCATTACGGCAATAAGAAGTCAAACGTCAAGACCCAAACGCTAAAAAAACTAAAAAGTAATTCCCTAACATTTTCCTGCGTCGGCGATTATTACAAGCTTTTTATTAACTTGCCATGTTAGTTAGTGGGGGGATAAATCTTGCAAGCTTAATTTGACCGACTTCCCAGTGTGCCCAATGGAGCTGAAATTTTGAATACAGGCTTGGTTTAGATGACAATGCAATATTTAAGTACAGTCAGCAAAAAAGATTGTCATGAAAATTAAAGTTTTACTAAAAACTTAATTTAAAATCTCCGTTTTATCCATCCGATAACAGTAACAGTTCCATTTAGTCCAATGCAATGAAAACTTTTAGCTCCACATCTTCGACTTGCCTTTGGTGCATACCGTTTGTTACGCACAAATGAAATTGGTTTCGTTTCAACTGATATTTTATTCTTGGAGAAATTTTCCTTTTAGGAGTTTATAGGATTTAAATTTTCTCACACTCAGATTAAAGTCGTATTCTTTTAGCACATCGTTAGAACTTGGTTTTTAGTACATAGCTTTTTGATTTATACTTATTAACTTACTAGCTTTCCGTCCGCGGCTCCGCCCGCGTGTACTACACGACGTTATCCCGTGGGAATGTGATATTTTTCCGGGATAAAGTAGCCTATAATCCTCCACCACTACTATCTACTTTTATCCACATTTATAATATTACTAGCTTTCCGCCCGCGACTTCGCCCGCGTGGACTACACTACACGACGTTATCCCGTGGGAATGTGATATATAAGTCAGTACATTGCTGCCTTAGTGTTTATATTATATTACATTATTTGACTTTATTTATGTCTTAAATTATTATTGTTGATATTTTGAATATTTGATTATAAATTTTCAATTTTAATTTTAATTTGCATGTTAATTTGACCTTTTTCCTATGTTTGTTTTTTGTTCAATTAATTTTTTTTTAATTTTTTATCTTGACAACTTTGATTCAAATTGACTTTTTGTTTCTTGTTTGTATTTAAAGGAGAATGCCCAAGTTGCAATGGACGGCCGTCTAATGTTGCATCAAAGCCATACCTGTTTTATTATGTAGGTAAAATATCTAATTATTTCTCTCCATTATTATATTGAAAGTAAAAACAAGGGTTTAGAAATTATTTTCTAAAATGTAACAGTAAGTATAAACAGCGATTGTTTCAGTCGAACATTCTTCCAAATAACAATGCACCACGCGAATGATTCGATATTTTTATAGAAAATATCACGATTCACAAATAGGTACCACAATAGAGTTAAAAGTCTACACCAACGATTTTTAAATCAAAATACTTAACAGAAATACAGTTCATATGCTACGTCCGATGTCGATCAAAAAGTATGTAATCACTAAAGAGTATGTCGCGCCAGATAAGTCTGCGCGCGGTCAAAATCGAATACTAATATTTCCCATAACCTTAGAGCAAAAAATGTATTGTAACTAGCGCCAAAAACGCCCTAGTCGCGCGCAGAGTTATTACTCTTTGGTCGATATTGTCGATGACTGACAGTCAGTGTTGCCGCCTATCAAACTAGAAAAAGTCCGTAACCGAATCAGAAATTACCCGGATTCGTCGGGGCTAGGGCGAATAGGCTAAACTAATAATTAGTATTTCAAGTAACATATGAACTTCTACGCCTTTCATAAAAAATAACACACAATAGTTACTATTTTAAATAGTGTTGGGTTCCTGCCCGTAGTTGTCATTTTGGCTTTTCCTACACGATTGCCACAAAAATGTCCATATTTGTCCGACAGTCATCGCTACCCGTAAACGTACCCGCTCAATGCCTAAATTATCCGAAATCAGGTAAAAATACCCGCAACGGCAACACTGCTGACAGTGGCAGTCACACAGCAGTGTCCTGGCTTCCGTGGTTGATAAATACACTGTTACTTTAATACCTAAAAAGTAAATCCCTGTTCAAAATTAAAACTCTGGGCCATGAAAAATGGTCAAATATTAAGAAATTAATTGTAGTATGTTTTTTATCTTGAAGCATGACACAAATGAGTACCGTCTATGGGCATTCTCCTTTAAGATTATTATTTTTTTGGTACCTTACCTACCTACACAATTTTAAATAATTTCTTGAAATGTTTTTTTTTGTATTGCACTGATTTAAACATGTTTACAGTACGTTCCTCCTGGAGCTACAACATATCGTGCTTGCTTGTAGTCTACTGATTTATGCCTTCATTAGTTGTATCTCTGTTTATGTACTAATAAATAAAATAAATAAATAAATAAAATAAAAATAAATATTTCCGTGATAAGAAGTAGCCTATGTTCCTTTTCAGCCAAATCCGTTCAGCCGTTTTGGCGTGATTGGGTAACAAACATACAAACATCTAGTGGCTAGCTAGCCAAGCGGACTTTGAACAAGGGTTTCCAAAGGTACCCCCACCGGGAATTAAACCCGGGACCTCTGGGTCTGATGTAGTCTTGATGTATTCCACTAGACCACAAAGGCTGTTAAAATAGTTATTTTGACTCATACTCTTATTGTCTACACCGAATCAAAAAAAATGATCGCCTAAAATGGAGATAAAGCTTTGTTATACCTTGCTTTTATTATACCTTGCTTGTTATACCACTTATACCACTACATCTAGCAAAAGTGTGTTTGGGTCATTTTACAAATACCGTAAAATCATGAGTCAAATCATGTCATGAATCATGTACGTAAGTAGCTACATTGCATAGCAAGATTTATTCCTCACCTCGATCAGCTACACGTTTTGGCATCACACTAACTATGAGCGAAGTCAAACATCGTAACTGTTATATGAAAGCGTTCGTAAGCAGGCCATCAATCCGACGATACATTAAACCGACGCGAACACTTGGCTTTTGATCGCAACTCGCGCGGACTCGTTTCAGAGATCCGACTGCTTACAGAGGCGGTTCAATTTGTAGGAAGAAGCGATTTTATAATAGTTTGTTAGAGTAACAGATAGATAGATAAAACGTTTATTTTTGCCACACACATGCACACATTAAATTTTCATGAAAATATACAAAGATGAATACAGATTATATAAACTTAAAAGGCAGAATTAAAATAAAACCAAGTAATGCCGGTATGGAGATGTGCCTGTGTGCAGTAGCAAAAAGGTTTAACACTCGGCAAATTATATCCACCAAAAGGTGAAATGCCGATTTTCAGCCATCACCCTATGTGACGTGCGGGGGATTGACGCGTTTACCAGTCACAGTTGCATAATCATAGTAACCGTTGTACTGTGGATATACAGCGTGAAGAACTGATGGCCATTGGAGCGGAAGTATTCTTGAATGACTGTATTGATTGCTGATAGGACTTGTTCAAAGTACGCCTGGCTAGCTACCACCATCATATCTAAGTCTGACGCCATAACAACGATGTTTTCAGCATTATTGTGTTCTGGCAGTTAGAGATAAGATAGCCGTTCCTCAGTAATTGAGTAATTTAAGAATTCCGGGGCTAGTAAAGTGCGGTTCCACCTTCATCCTTATCACCACTTAACAACAGGAGTGATGAAGGCTAAGTGATACCCCGTTGTGAATAAAAATAATTTAAATATCAAATGACGAATAAATTGATTTAGCAACTAATACGTAACGGCCGAATTCTCAGCCGCTACTTAACTTTAAGAGCGTCTCAAACATAGCCCTGTTGTTTTTATGTCCAACGTATGAACGAACCGCCCTGATGTAAGAACACTCCCGAAGCCGGAACTCCAAAATTCCAGCAGTTAGAGATAAGATAGCCAGTTCCTGATGATATGATAGCCATGAAAGCGTCCGTAAGCAGACCATCAATCCGACGATACATTAAACCGACGCGAACGTTCGGCTTTTGATCGCAACTCGCGCGGACTCGTTTCAGAGATCCGACTGATGCGGTGCGGTTCAATTTGTAGGAAGAAGCGATTTCAATGGCCCACCTGATTGAGAGGACCTCATGTTGGAAACGGATAACGCCGTAAGAGTGGCACAGTTTTGGGCCAACGTCATCTGATTTAATATAGCCCACTTATACCGCACCGCTCGCACTCAACCAATGTATGAGCAGACAAATATGGACTTAAAGTCTTGCTATGTAGAAGGACTTTAGCTTGCGGCAGGCTCGCTTACCGCGCGCTGTCTGCTATTGTATATTTGGTTGGGTGGGAGCGATGCGGTATAAGTGGGCTATGACCTTAACGCTTGCCATTGACACGACGAAGAAGAAGAATAGTTTGTTAGAGTTGTACTATGGATATAATAGCCTGAAGAACTGATGGCCGTTGGAGCGGAAGGATCCTTGAATGGCTGTATTGGTTGGGGGTAGCTAGGGCTTGTTCAAAGTCCGTCTGGCTAGCTACCACCTTCATATCTAAGCCTGACGCCATAATAACGATGTTTTCAGCATGGTTGTGATCCGGCAGTTAGAGATAAGATAGCCAGTTCGTCAGTAATTGAGTATCCCGGGAGTAGTGCGCTTCCACCTTCAGCCCTATCATCACTTAACATGGAGAGGAACTGTAAAAAGGAGTCTGACTTTAGGTATAACGTACCTACTTAATTTTTATATCATTTTTTATATCTTTATATTATGTTTTTATTTTATTTTATTGTGGTTATTATCGATAAGTAATCATGTATTATTACCATAAGCTTTTCTGTAAGTATTGTGTTTTTGAAATGGGTCTATGCCTGAAATAAACGATTTATTTATTTATAATTATTTATTAGTGTGATTACGGCTAAGTGTGGTTTGAAATTAAAAAAATTGCTTCTGTGCACCGAATGACGTAGTACGTCGACGTAAGCTTTGAACAAATACTCAAATACCCGTGCTACACATGTGTCCAAACATTTGTTCAAATGTTTGTGCTATGTCTGGTGCCGGCATTACGCTTTCAAAGGCATTTTTGTGCCGTTACTGAACGCGTTTGCAAATCGCGACAGTATCGCGTTCGCATCGCGATTGAATCGTAGTTATGTGGGCGAGGGAACACGGCTAGCGACCGCATCGCGACAGCATTGCTACTAACGCGCAACAGGGTGCCTACCAACAACTCTTATTGCGGTTTTGTTTAGGACCTAAAACTGATCTGCTTCGCTTATTCGTACCACGACAGCTTAATATCAATGACAGCGATTCAGTGATCATTCAATGACATTTCACAGCCGCTGAGCTGTCATCAACTCTTATTTGACTTATAACTCGGCGAAGCTAACATGGCACCTGCAGGTTATACCCGTCCCTTTCACTCTCCGGGCATGACAGAATCGAGTGAAAGAGACGGGTGGAAGAAAAAGGACACAAATCGTTCGGGCATTCACATTTAGCAATTCATATGCGATCCAGTTTCTAGAAGGTCAGAGTACGAAAGAAAGCAATTCATTTTAGGAACCTAATTCTGCATCGCGCTATTTTTGAATCGCTGTCTAAAAGTTGATGGTAGGAACGGACAAGCTTAAGGAAGAGTATCTAAAGAAGTTAACGATAAGTCAACTCAACAGGTACTGTAAGCGCACAGGTAGGTTCGAGGGTCCGACGCCGGTGGGGTAAATGATAACACGCCTCCCCCCCTGATTTTTCAGCTTTTAGGGGACTTGGGGAACTGGGTGAAATGGTCCCGACCTAGGTGACTGTTCACCCGTCCGGCTTCGCTGGCTATAGGGGGGACTATAAATAATAATAATATAATAATAAAAGATTTCTTGCCTAGATATTCCTGTTAAATAACGGGAAAAAACAACAGTTGTTGCCTAGTAACAGGCCTATAGTAGGCCTATCTCTTACTGAAGATAAATTATTGAAATCAGCTAGTCATAAAATAACATAACGTTCGATACGAGACGAATCATTCGGCTTTTGATAGCTATCTATTGGAGTTCAACAGATTTGTCTGTCTGACGTGTAGTACAAATTGAAAGAGAAAGCGAGTAAATTTTGAGTTTAAGTTAAGTTTTGACGACCGATTTGGCGCAGGGGTAAGCTGCTTGCCTTCTGCGCCAGAGGTCTCGGGTTCGATTCCCGAACAAGACCAATATTTGTGTGCATGAACATGTCTATTTGTCTTGGTATGGGTGTTAACTATGTATATTAAGTATGTATTTACAAAATTGCGAGCGGAAAGCTAGTCTATTGGTACTCATCTAACTACTGTACCGATTAAGAAAATTCTTTTACCATTAGAAACTACATTCTTCCCGAGTAACATAGGCTATATTTTATCCCAATACTCCCACGGGAACGGGTAAAGCGCGGGTAAAACCGCGAGGATCCACTAGTCCAGTCAATATTATAAAGTTTTGATTTTTTGCTTGTTTGTTTGTAATGGATAAACCCAAAAATTTCTGAAACGCTTAAAAAAAACTTACACCAATAGAAAACTACATTCTTCTCTAGTGACATAGGCTAGATAAGATAAGATAAGATAAGATAATGCTTTATTTGCTGTAAATAGGGTAGGTTTACATTCGATAGGTTGGTCATCTTAAATTATGTGCTTTAAGCCTATTTAGCCATATTAAATAGCATGCAAAAATACAAATTACTTATATCCAATAACATTAATATTTAAATTAAACTACTATTGAATTGAATTATTATCTATACATGTCAAACGAAAATCATAAGAAATAGATATAAAACCAATGTCAAATGTAAATTATATTCAAGTAGATAATTATTAATTTATATTACGTCCATGCGTCGACCACAGCAAACTACTTATTCTTTGAGCTGCATAAACTCATCAATTGAATAAAATGTGTGTTCCAACAACCATTTACGTAATACTGCCTTAAAGCGCCTTAGGGGCAATTCCTTAAAGTCGGACGGTATTTTATTGTATATGTGTTGGGACATAGCGTGGCAATTCTTTAGAAAACGTTGAGTTTTTGGGACTATTTCTAACACTAGTTTATGTGGATCGCGCCTTGATCTTTGACATATATCTTTCGCTCTCGTAAATTTATCCGCGTTTGTCTTAACAAATACCGCCACCTCAAAGATATAGAGGCTAGGTAGAGACAATATCTTTAATGTTTTAAAATAGGGTCTGCATGATACATCTGGACCTATATCACAGATAGCCCTAACACATTGCTTTTGTGCAATAAATAATTTTTTTATGTGTGTACCATTTCCCCATATTACCAAACAATATCTAAGAATGGATTCGATATATGCAAAATAGGCAGTAATAGCCGTACTTGTACCTGCTATTTTAGTTAATTTATGTAGAGCAAATGTAAAACTATTTATTTTACTACGAACTTTCTCAATTTGCTCTTTCCAGGAAAATGTCGTGTCTATTAAAAGGCCTAAAAATGTTGCAGTTTTAACATTATGTAAAACATGTCCATCGAAGCAAATGTCAAGTGATTTATTATTAAAATTATTAAAGTTAAGTATGTTAGTCTTTAGTAAATTTATTTTAAGATTATTAGTTTTAAGCCATTCTAATATTAATGTCAGAGTATTTTTTATGTCAATTTTATGCTGTTCCAATGTCAATTTTTTATCAGTAGTCACTATAGCAGATATATCATCAGCAAATAATATCATTTGTGTCTTTATGTCAAATAAATCATTGATATACAGCACAAACAACAATGGACCGAGTACACTCCCCTTGTGGTACCCCAACTTTAACTCGCTGTAATTCTAATCTATAATTTTTAACGGTATTTTTAGAATCCAATTGAGCTATTTCTACACTTTGTGATCTATTTTCTAAATAAGATTTTATCCATCTCCATGCCGGGCCCCTAATGCCAACACGTTCTAGTTTGTATAAAAGCAGGTCATGGGAAACAAAGTCGAATGCTTTTGATAGGTCTAGGAGCAATACTGTTGTATAGTTTTTTTTATTTACATTATGTAAAACCTCTTCCACTAAATCGAATGCTGCGTGTGCGGTTGTTTTATTTTTTTGGAAGCCGTATTGATTATTGTTTACTATATTAAATTTATTAAAAAAAGCAGACATTTGATTATGCATTATCTTTTCAAAAATTTTTGACAAAATTTGTATTAGTGTAATAGGGCGATAATTACTTAAGTCCGTCTTGTTACCTTTTTTGTGCAATGGTTTTACGATAGAAACTTTTAACATTTCCGGAAATACACCTTCCTCTAGCGACAAATTAATTAAATAAGCTAAGACAGGTGCTATTTCCTCCTTACACAACTTTAATACCTTAGTACATATATTGTCATAGCCCTCGGATTGGGTGTTATTAAGCCCCATTATAACTTTGCTTACATTGTTTGCATCTATTGGCGTTAGGAATATACTATTTTGTAAATTTGTTTTAATTGTGTTTTGTCCATTATTATTTATTTTGTTCGTCATATTTATAAAATAATTATTAAATGTTGATGCTATGGTCTTTGGATCCTTGATTTCTTCACCATTATTTATAATTTTATTAATAAAGTTTCTACTGCATGTCTCACCAGTTTCGTTTTTTATAATTGTCCAAGTCGCTTTACAGATGTTTCTACTACGGGATACATATTTTTGATTAGCAATTTTCCTCGAAAGGTTTGTGCACTTTTTCAATAATTTATTATAATTATTATATTTTTTGCGATCCGCATCAGTTTTGGTCGAGTAGTATTTAAACCGAAGTTTTCTTTTGGTAGTGCAACTTGTTTTTAAACCTTTCGATATCCATTTAGGCTTGTTTGATAAGTTGTTCTTAATCTTTGTGATGGGAAAACAAAGATCGTATAGGAGTCGGAAGGTTTCATAAAATTCATTAAAAGCAGAATTCATTTTTTTCTGTTCATAAACATTTGAAAACGAAAGACTACCAAGATAAGTTTTAAATTTTGAAATATTTTCCTGCGTGTAACTTCTTTTATAAGAGAAAGTAGAAAGCGGAATTTCCTTCTATTTCCTAATTCCTAATATAGCGTCGTTGCAAATTTAAAACCTCGTATGTGTAAAAACATTTTGTATACTATTACAAAATGTTTTTATTTATTGGTCACTTATTCAAAACTTAGCAGGCTAAACGCATGGGAAAAGAAATTGCTTTATTAATATTTACAACAAAAATTTTACTAAAAGCTCCCATGTGTGCTGTGCACCCACGGAAGATTTTGATGGCCAAATTAATGTAGGTTGATACTTGAGATATTTTAGAAATTACATAGTCGTACGACACACATGTGTGTTTTTGCATACGATAGCTAATCAAAATCGGGTTTCAAAGTCTTTTTGACAAAACTGACACATAGGAGATTTTAAATTTGCAACGACGATATTTTACCTCGATATTCCCACGGGAACAGGATAAACCCGCGGAAAGCCACTAGTCTCCATTACTACTACACATTACTCCATACATCATTAAAACTAGCCATACCCGTATATATCTTCCACACACTCGAACGGTATAAAACGGCGATAAATCCAGAAAACAAGGTAATGATTTGTACGAACTGTTTCCATTAGAGTGTGGAACTGTTGCCAATTCTCAGCAGTGAGAATTGTTTCACGTAGTTATCTTGTGGTCACTAGCACTTAGTTTTTAACTTTATGTTTGGAAAGTTTGAAAATCTTACTAGTATTATAGAAATGCGAAAGTTTAGATGTTTGTTACCTACTCAGTCATTGTGAAACGGCTAAACAGATCTTAATGAAATGTGGCACAGAGATAAATTATGGTCTAGAATGGCATTAGACGCCTTTTTACCCCGGAAAAATATCTTATTCAGACGGGAAAATATCGTGTAGTTCACACGGGCAAAACGCAGTTTACTAGATATCTCAAATGTATGTACTTCGCGTGTCCGAACCCCGATCAAGCATAATAATAAATAAATAAATAATAATAAATAACTTCTTACATTCACACCAATTATCTAAGCCCATTTTAATTTTATTAAGAAACTGTATCATGGAAAACTTGATAACGGATAAATATATACTTAAATACTTTTTGTTTGTAAATACATACTTAATATACATAGTAAACACCCAGAACAAGACAAATAGACATGTTCATGCTCACAAATATTTGTCTTGTTCGGGAATCGAACCCGAGACCACTGGCGCAGAAGGTGGGTAGCCTACCCCTGCGCCAAATCGGTCGTCGCATAAAGATTGGTGGTTGCCTCTAACACAGTCCGCGAGCGTCTGTCTCGTTACGTGATAATTATGGGCATGATCTTCGAAATATCGAAATTAACCTATTTTTTGTTCAAAAGTAAACAATCAAATCTACTTTATTTTGAGCAGATAAATATATATTTCAACAAGTTTCATAAACGATCTTGATTATTTTGTGGACTGTTAATTATTTTGTGTGAACACTCTTTTCGTATCTTTACTCGACTATAAAAAACTTCAAAAACAAAGAATTTTTTTCTTATGTTTATATTTTTTGGATAATATACTTAGATTATTAATGTCTAATTCATGAATAATATATATAGATCCTTGGGGGAGGCCTATGCCCAGCATTGGGCGTCGTTCGGCTGACATGACATGATGATATATAGAAAATAGGTGAATTTATGCTCACAATAACAACAAAAACATTGAAAAAGTTATTAAAATTTTTACTTTTTTGCATTCACAATGCAATTTTTATTATTGAAAATATGAAAAAGTGTGAGGTTATTTTTATTACTCTTCACACATAAAGAAAAGACAAAGTCAGAGTGTTCGGAAGATCCTGCCCTTAACTGCAATAGCCCAAAATGATTTCGGTTTAGATTTCCCGTCACTGAATTTCGGCTGTGACGTCACACTAGGTGTTAAGTATTCAGTATTGAGTAAAAAGTCGGCACGTTTGATTTCAATACAAATCGTGACACTGCGTTATCTATGTCAATCTATATTTTTGACGCAGACTCTTTTGTTATTTGTTTTTTGTCCATCAATCTAAAAAAATCTGTTTCTCAATTACGAACCTGAATGAAATAAGGAATAGAGATAGATTATGATCGAGTATATTTTCTGTTGTGACTAATATTATAAACAGAAAATATTTGTTTTTTGTAATTGTGTATTTTTGACTACTGAGAAAACGAGTTTAAGCTTTCATACATATTTTCTTGTACACAGATTTATTCAAGAACGTTCTGATCTTACAACCAGCCACAGAGTGAATAAATGAACAAGCATCTAAGTAAGACAACCCTTGTGGGTACCTACAATAATAGTTTATTCGTTAGCTCAGACCGAGAGAAATAAAAAAGCAATTTTCTAGATTGATCACACTAATTCAATAGGTGTAACTCCAGTACGCGAAGGTACATTACTTTTTGTGTACATTAAATAAAATAATAAATGCCTAATTTTTTGGGAATCACAAAAGATGTGAGGCCTTGGTAATTGATTTTTTATCTACATCGGGGTAGCACTTAGCCTTCATCACACCTGATTAAAGTGGCGATAAGGCTGAAGATATAAGCGCACTACTCCCGGAATCCTCAATCACTGAGGAACTTGATATCTTATCTCCAACTGCCGGAACACAATAATGCTGAAATCATCATTGTTATGGCGTCAGACTTAGATAAGATGATGGTAGCTAGCCAGGCGGACTAAGAACAAGACGTCCTACTACCTAATACCCAACTAATACCCAACCCAATACAATATGTCCCCCTACTGGGAATTGAAACCGGGACCTCTGGTTCCGAAATTTGTGGTGTGAACCACTAGACCTTACTAGACCTTATGGGCGGTTAAAAATTGTAAAGTGCTAAAGCACGCCACGTTCTTAAAAGCGCGGTCAGTCTGCGTTGAAGCGAAATGTAGTCTCAGCTAAACGGAGTCCCTTTCAACTAGCTCCGACTTTCCAGGGTGTATCATTACCGATAACCAAGAACCTGCAACTTCTTGGCGTTACTCTATCATCTGCGCTGAACTTCGGTTCAGTTCATCGACTCAATTGCTAAAACTGCTGCCAAAAAACTGGGTATCCTCTCAAAGACTAAGCGATACTTCTCCTCAGAGCAACTGCTTCTTCTGTACAAAGCACAAATTCGTTCGTGCATGGAGTACTGCTGTCACCTTTGGGATGGCTCTGCTAAGTACCAACTGGCAGTTTTAGATGCGATTGAAAACTGCGTAAAGAAGCTTATTGGACACAACTTTAGCAAAAGCTGAACTTAAAGTCGCAGTCATCGCTGTAGAGTTGCTAGTCAAAGTCAAATTTGTTTATTCAATTTAGATTGTTATTTACAATACTTGTGAACGTTATAGAAGCTACGCCATCGGTTCGCAAACCCTACAGCGGGAGACCTTGGAGAAGAACCGGCAAGAAGTGAAGGTCTGTCGGTGTTTTGCCAGATACACTTTGGAGAGTGCGCACAGGAACTGCACGATTTTGTTCCTCCAGCCCCTTTTTACCATCGAAGTATCAGAGTTACCAGACGCAGGTTAGCTTACCATCCATACATCGTAGACATTATACCATCTGTCCATGCTAAACGCTTTGCCAGTTCATTTTTAATGCGAGCTGCTTAAGATTGGAATGCGCTACCTGCGAATGTGTTCCCAGATCATTATAACCTTGGCCTTTTCAAAGCAAGAGTGAAGGAGGTAAGCAACACTCTACACCCTAGACTGCATGCTATCTGCTTATGCTAGATTATGGTCAAATGCATACCCAGTACAAACATAATAAATATAATTTTCATCCCATCGATTCGAAAAGCGATGATTGTTTATCTAATAACAGGGTCCAAAACGATTCATTTTTTACCTGTTATGACAAGAGGGTATAAATGAGATTT
Organism: Crambus lathoniellus; assembly: GCA_949710035.1. Classification (NCBI taxonomy): domain Eukaryota; kingdom Metazoa; phylum Arthropoda; class Insecta; order Lepidoptera; family Crambidae; genus Crambus; species Crambus lathoniellus. Next base: position 2,691,997 of record OX453318.1, on the reverse strand, counting down.
GAATTTTGAACAGCTTCATAACTGGGTCCAAAACGATGAGATTTGAATTTAGAACATAATTAAAGAAGCATTGGTTGGAGTGTAGCAAAGGGTGTGCAGTACTTAAAAAAAAAAAATCAATGATTTTGTATGACCGAGAAATTTTCAAAAACGGAATTTTATAAAATTGAGATTATCTCGTAAACGGTGAGTCGTAGCTAAAATGTAACAAAATTTTCAACCCCCTACGGCATCCCCGGAGTACTTTTAAGGAATCTGATGGACATATATTTTTTTATTTAATATTTTTTTTATTTCAAAACTCAATTTTTTTTTCTTGCCCGACTAGCGCTATGATGTATCCGAACGACAAAGAAAGGTAGGTAGTTTGAGATGTCTTTACTGCTTTTCTTATAGAGGGGGATGAAAAGCAGAGTGTATTACTCGGCCGCAAAATTATTTTCACCTCTGGCGGCGTATATTGAATCCCTCGCTGCGTTCAGGATTCTACTTTAGAATCCCTCGCTGCGCTCGAGATTCTACTCTAGAATCCTTCACTGCGCTCTGGATTCAAAATAGCGCCCTCGCCGTAAATATATTATTTTGCTCCCTTGTAATACAATCTACTATTTTCATCCCATCGATTCGAAAAGCGATGATTGTTTATCTAATAACAGGGTCCAAAACGATTCATTGTTTACCTGTTATGAAAAAAGAGGGTATAAATGAGATTTGAATTTTGAACAGCTTCATAACAGGGTCCAAAACGATGAAATTTGAATTTAGAACATAATTAAAGAAGCATTGGTTGGAGTGTAGCAAAGGGTGTGCAGTACTTAAAAAAAAAATTAACTGATTTTGTATGGGGCTGGGACTTTTTTCGGGACCGAGAAATTTTCAAAAACGGAATACGGTATTTTACTGTTTTTTTTATTTTAAAATGTTTTTCGAAATATTAGCTACACAAAACAAGTTTTCATTTTGAATTATCTTGAATATTTTCAAAGATGTAGGACTTCAAACTTTATAATTAGACAAGGACAGGACGCTATCTTAGTGACGTCAGTGGGTTAGTAGCGTCATAGTCACGCCATAGAAAATTTCGTTTTAGAAAGAGACAGCTATTAGTCAAAATCAAACAGACTATAATTCTTTTATTATAAAACAGATTCAAATTATTTTTTCACATTTGGTATTCTTAATTGCAATATTTTTTAACGTCATCATTAAATATCTACATTTCAACAACAGTAAAATACCCTATTTTATAAAATTGAGAATATCTCGTAAACGGTGAGTCGTAGCTAAAATCTAACAAAATTTTCAACCCCCCTACGGCATCCCCGGAGATACTTAGAGAGAATCTGATGGACATATATTTTTTTTTTTTATTATTTCAAAACTCAAATTATTTTTCTTGCCCGACTAGCGCTATGATGTATCCGAACGACAAAGAAAGGTAGGTAGTTTGAGTTGTCTTTACTGCTTTTCTTATAGAGGGGGATGAAAAGCAGAGTGTATTACTCGGCCGCAAAATTATTTTCACCTCGGGCGGCGTATATTGAATCCCTCGCTGCGTTCAGGATTCTACAATCCTTCACTGCTTTCTGGATTCAAAATAGCGCCCTCGCCGTAAATATATTATTTTGCTCCCTTGTAATACAATCTACTATTATTTATTTATTTATCTAGAAAACAGTATGCGTTCACTGCTAGAAAAGCTACATTTTGTTCTATTCCCTTTTTCTTGTCTACCATTATTCGTTAAGTCAAAGCAAATAGTTTCTTCAGCAAAAGTTTGTTCAACCTTTGTACAAATATTTGAAACAACGTCAACCTCTAACGACGACCTGCTGACTTTGTCCGGAATCCGGCCTGGAATCTGAACTATGCCGTGTTGTTTAGCCAGAACTAATTTCCTTGGACATTTATCAGTTGGTGTAGTTAAATACAGTGGCAACAATTTAACTCTTCATTGCTTTAATTTGTTGTTACTTGTTGGGTTTGTGGTGAGACTTGAGCTGAAGATATTTTCAGGTCAAGGTACCTACGTTTGTTTGTGTGGCCCAATTTGTAGAAAATTGTTTTTATCTGAAAATATGGGAAATGAAGTCGACCCGTTTTTTAAACTAGCTCCGGTGGGACTCGAACCCATGACCCTTCACTGTCCAGGCGAATGCTCTAACCGCTGAGCTACGGAGTCAATATTTTCCATACTAAAAATTGTATTCTAAATGCGAAAATATTAAAAATAATTTGTAAGTATTTTTACTAAAAACTAATAAATATACTACTAAAATTCTAAATGCAAAAGCTTGACAAAATGGCTGTACAGATTTGGATGAAATTTGGCATGACAAATGTACTTTATATTATATAAAAGTTAATTGGCGTCTCTGAGTGCGGCAGTATGACTTTAACTCCTAGTTAAATTTAAATCTTTTTGCTAAGAATTTTCTCTTTAGGTAAGCCATTAAAATCTATTTCGTTTAAATCAACTTAGATTAAAAGTAACATGGACAAGGTATTTTTCATAATTTTTTTTATTAAAACATTGTTCTAATCCAAAGCAATCTAAACCACACGCTCAATTTCGAACTGCAATAACAAGATTTAAATCGTTTCACATTGCCAATCGCCGTCCATCACATTGAAAACCCGCATTCGATAAAACTCAATAAATCATCTATAAACTTTCATCGGGAATGAGTTTTCAATTAGTTCAGCGACGTCTGGTATAGTTATCTATTAGTCCAAGAGCTATGGACCTTCGTGTGTGCGTTATTAGCAAATCTGAAACAACGACTAATAACAGAAAACATTATTATTACATATTAGGAACGAAGCAAATCGAAACCAGTTTAATTTCATTCACTCAACAGAGTGTTTATCACGAATAACAATTCGTGATGTGAAAGTAAACATAAAAAGACTCGGAAGCGACATGGAGAAATCGCAAGGAAGCTCTTTTTGATTCTCTTATCTCCCAAAGTACAGAGCATGAAATGTGTTTGTTCCGCATACCTACGTACTGTAGAGCGCAAAAGTTGGGCTATATCCGCGAAATGTAGAGTTGGCAAAACAAATAATCACTCAATTTATCGATATACTAGCGGATCCTTTCTAATGGTCAAAGAATTTTCTAAATCGGTCGAGTAGTTTCGGAGCCTATTCGATGCAAAAAAACAAACATATAATCAAATCTTTCTTCTTTATAATAATAGTATAGATACGCCTAATTTTATGAAAGGTAGATGGTTAAATGATCACATGGCTCAGGATGTTCTTATCTTCTCTACCTGCTGAATCTGAATGGTAGTTTCAAAGAGTCGTCAGTCTTTTCGTTATTTAGATATTCTGTTTAAATGCGCTGATTACTTAATTTTATTACGGAGAACTAAGGAGACTTAAATATTATTATTTAAATTATTTCGAAACGGTGACTTTTATCTACTTCTTAAAACGTAGATCTGGTGACTCTGGGCTTTTGCACTACATCAGTAACCGTTTGGAATGTATCAAATGGATTCAATCTGCAACGGGTGCAGTCAGGGAGATAGCCAGCTGTCGTGCTGAAATATTTGCTATATAAATTGGGATATTTACTATTTGAGAGCGTTAATACTGATTTATTTGGGTGATATGTTTTTTATGTAAATGTACGGATAGAACAAAACTGTTGTTTGGAAACTGGAATACTTTTTTTCGTATTAAAATAGGAATTTAGAATGTATGTATTAGGGTTAAGTTACCGTATATAAAAACCGCAATGAAATCGCCTGATCCGTTTAGGCACTACGAATACACGTACATACAGACAGACAGACAGACAGACATAGGCCTCAAACTCATAACACCCCTTTTTGCGCTGCATCGGGGGTTAAAAATAGAATTATTTTTATGCATTCACAATGCAATACTGTAAGTAACTGTAAGAAATAGTGTTATAAAAATGCCGCCTGAAAGCTACTTATGGAGATAGTGTTTTTTTTCTATTACAACTTCTCCATTACCGTTAAATACACTAGCTTGCAAAACTAGTATCACACTTTAAAAATTGCATTAACATTTTAAGTACTCAAGATATACTTTCTGTTATGTTGATTGAAAATGTTACTAAAGTATAGTTTAAGATTTTAAACTTTCGCGTTCCATTATAATTATAAACAAGAGTAACGGGACTCTACGCGACATTTATTATGAAGTACATATTATTATGTACTTACAGCTTGACGTTTCGGCTGTGTTGCAACAACCGTGGTCACAAGCAGACATATGAGCTCTAACCTCTGAGCTACGGAGTCGTTACGAGAAGCGTCGAAATTATCCAATACCTCACGCGCTGTACAGTCAACGTTAATTTCATCAATATGAAGATATTACTACCCTCACACACGAAAGAAATACCTTTCCAGATATTTGACAATCGCTAAAGATGAAATGAAATGATTGCTATTGCAAGTTATTTAACACGCTTGGGATGATAAAATTTAGATCACCCATCCTTCGACCGGCCATGGCAAAAACTAAAAAAATTGCTGCGATCGCAGGCTGACACTCTAATCGAAGGCTAATCTAATCGCTATCGAATCCTAAGGGCGTTTGTGCACTACCACTGAATTTTACCGATCCGGAAAAAATCGGATGCTTGTATTTTAATAATTAATCATTTATATTAGTAATTAATTAAATACAAGCATCCGTTTTTTTCCGGATCGGTAAAATTCAGTGGTAGTGCACAAACGCCCTTAAGTAAGATCAAAAATCCTTCACATTTTTTATTTTGTTTCCGTTTCCGGCATCGTTTCGTAGGTGACGCTAACTGACTCTTTTACGCCCGAATTCTCAAACGCAAATCATCTTTGGGAGCGTCTCAAACATCATGGCATCTCTTTCATACGTCTGCTTGTGACCACGGTTGTTGCAACACAGCCGAAACGTCAAGCTGTAAGTACATAATAATATGTACTTCATAATAAATGTCGCGTTGAGTCCCGTTACTCTTGTTTATAAAGTATAGTTTACTATAGTTTCAAAAAAAGCTGATAAAATTTGCAATATAACGTTTTTTAATTTAAATCTCTAACTTATATAGTTTAGAAAAAAAATAAGTTTTAAAAGTGTAGTAGTTTTGCAGGCCACTGTAGTATAAAAGTAAAAGTTATGATAATATAGTTGTGGTTTTTGTAGCTACAAAAAAGGCACAACGGGAATATAATACGAGTACAAACAACACAATAAGGTACAATGTTATAATTAATTTTATGATCTATGTAGGTAATTAATCAAAATGCACCATTATTATGAAACTATTCTTTCAAAATAAAAAGTAAAAACTACACACTCCATTTTACATACATATCGAAACCCACTTTCGCTGTTTAAAATTTTCATAAAACCTAACCTAACCATTTCATAGGGTGAACATTCCAACTCAAAACACCGATACGCGCGTAAAAAGCGAACATTTTTATCCACCCTAAACGTGTGTTATGAAAATAAGAGAAAACAAAAAAAAACCCCGCGTTGACGCCACAACAGCAATAGAGCAGCTAAGCTAAAAAATAGTAGGACACACTATTTTGTGTCTACGTAAAATATTCGTAGCAGCTATGGTACTACGACGTGCTACGAGCGCCGTAGTCGGGACACAGGGTAAAAATAGAATATTTATCTTGTACTACGTGAGGATTACTTCAGTAAACATTTAGTTTTAATTACCGGTTAAGGCTAAATGAAAGCTATGGATGTTATTTGTATTTATCTTTTTTATTTAGCTTTTATAAAATCAGGTTTTTATCAAACTGATACAATGAATTTAATCTAAAGATTTTACGTTGGCTTCAAATTGAAGTCGAAATTAGACAGCACAGCTGACGCCTAAGTCTATGATTATTTTTTATTGTAATCATTTAATATTTTTTACGTTATATTAATTTTGTGGTACGTACGATGAAAAGTACACACTAAACACACAAAAAACAAACACACGTTAACATTTATAACATTAGTATGGATGACATGGGTTTAACTAAGCGAGCGGACCTATCCCCCCTTGATTCTTATTTATAACTATTTTTCCGCCCGCGGCTTCGCCCGCGTGGACTACACGACGTTATCCTGCGGGAATGTGATATTTTTCCGGGATTAAAAGTAGCCTAAGTTACTCTTTATTACATCAGCTACCTGCCAGTGAAAGTCCCGTCAAAATCGGTCCAGCCGTTTCAGAGATTAGCCGCAACAAACAGACAGACAGACAGACAGACAAAAATTTAATTAAATGATATTTTGGTATATCTACCGTATATACAATCATATGCATGTAGTAAAAAACGGTTATTTTCATATTACAAACAGACACTCCAATTTTATTTATTTGTATAGATTTATCCTACTTTTAAATTAATATTATAAATGTGAAAGTTTAGATGTTTGGATGTTTGGATGTTTGTTACTCAATCACGCCAAAACGGCTGAACGGATTTGGCTGAATTTTGGGACACAGATACTTTGTAGCCTGGAGAGGAACATAGGCAACTTTTTATCCCGGTAAAACATCACATTCCCGCGGGATAACGTCGTGTAGTCCACGCGGGCGACGCCGCGGGCGGAAAGCTAGTCAATATATAATTGAATCTTTTATTTCTTAAACTGTCTCTCTCTGGATTTGCTGGTCGAAGCGGTATAGTATAGGTGGCATAGCTTTCAATAACACACTAATAAATTATTACTATCTGTTTACTAATAGTCGAGAAGGCTTAGCTTCTTCGGTCACTAATTACACTGATACCGTATAATTACAGCATACATGTGTAATCAAAGCACTTACCTGCAAAGTGCTAACCACGATACTAGATATGGAGTGGTTGGACTGTATAAATACGCTGTATACATGTATGGCTCAACTTGCAGAGTCCCAAAATTCAAAACTCAAAACCATTTATTCATTTTAGGCTGGCATTTGTGAACGTCAATGAAGCTACGCTATCTGTTCGCAAATTTCATGGCCGGAGGCCATGTAATTATAACGAGAGCTGTCTTACTTCAGGGAGTCATTTAATTGAAAAGTGACTTTAACGTAATAAGACTGAGTAAGGTCACTTTCTATCACAAATTTAATAATTAAATAATAAAAACTTTAAAATTATTAATTTTTAATTTCTAAGTTATTAAAAATTATTAATTTTTAATTTCTAAGTTATTAAAAATTATTAATTTTTAATTTCTAAGTTATTAAAAATTATTAATTTTTAATTTCTCAGTTATTAAAAATTATTAATTTTTAATTTCTAAGTTATTAAAAATTATTAATTTTTAATTTCTAAGTTATTAAAAATTAATAAATTTAAATAACTTAGAAATTTGTGTTTCAATTTATTATATGATTGTGATGGAAACTGACCTTAAGCATATTGTGTTATGACCGTTTCTTAATTTGATGACCGTATGAAATATGACCGGGAGACAGAAATAAGTTTTTAGTAAAAATTCCATTTCTATGACAAGCGTTTTTGCCGACTGTACTTTAATATTGTATTGTCATCTACACCAAACCTGTATACAAAATTTCAGCTCCATCGAACACTGGGAAGTGGGTCAAATTAAGCTTGCAAGATTTGTCCTCCACTAACTAACTAACATGGCAAGTTAATAAAAAGATAATAAACATCCCTTGACGAATTTATTGTCAGTTTGTGTCCCCGATGCTAATGTAGGGTTTCTGAACCGATGGCGTAGCTTCTTTGACGTTCACGAGAGCTTGTGTCAGCTTCTAAGCTACTGAATAAATATTATTGCATCTATAGAGTGGTTGTACTGTATATTTAGTACTCTGTGACGACAGTTTGCGTAGCACTTTCTAGTTGATTTACGTAATGGTCGCCTTGGAGTTAGAAATACAGTGTTTGACATAGTTTCGCAATTGACAATCACCTATAGATGAGTTGGTGAGCAATATTCGACCTTTGGTGGAGGGTGGAAAGGTCGTTTTTGGTTGAAGAGGTTTAGTTGAGAAGTTTATTGTGGTTGTGTGTTAATGAAATAGTATTGTTTGATACTATGGTGTGTGCATTGGGTATTTGAAATACAGTGGAAGTAGATATGGAAATATCTACCCAATTTGATTATTGATCTCCTCTGTGGGCTTGTGATACACACCACCTACGTAGTAATATTATAGTATTATGATTGCTACAAAAGCCTGAATTTTATTTTAAACTTACTTCAAAAAAGAAGGAGGTTATCAGTGTGAGTATGTGATATTGTTGGGATTGGATAATATTAGAGTATTAGCGTTCCATTTAGGTTTCTGAGCATGTGTCCTAAATTTGTTTACTGTATTTATGTTTTTCTACGAATTTCTCGTCAGCTAGAAATGGTTCTTTTGACTTAAAACAAATGTGTTTTAACTTAGGGAACAACTCAAGTTTCATCAAAATCTGTTCACTATTTTTGAGATATGGGTGTCTTATGTTACAATCTCTACGTTACAAACATCAAGAAATAAAAAAGTAATTAAAAATTGAGCATACTTCAAAAAGTATTTCTTTTAGTTGAATCAACGAATCCTAAGTCAGTAGACAGAGGCACTAACCACTACACCATAGCAAAGTTATTAACTGCAATCGTGATCAGCTAATTAACTTAACAATAAGTCCTATACCACAGGTGATAATGTTATTAGTTATTGTAGGTGGCAGCACTGCATCGTGTTAATTAAATATATACTCGATGACTAACCTATAGCACAGTAAATATACACCACTAAATTTTAATTAGCATAAATATTTTAGGGGATGTTAGTGCCCATCAACTTTCACTATGGGGCCAACCATGGGATCGCGAAAAAAAAATCAGCTGTTCCATACATTTCAGTCGACTCGATGTTGTACTTTTGTATGGAACAGCTGATTTTTTTTTCGCGATTCTGTGGTTGGACCCATAGTGAAAGTTGTTCATATTGATGAGCACTATCATCCCCTAAAATATTTCTACTAATTAAAATTTAGTGTTGTATATGCTAATAGTACCTAGAGGGTTGATTAGATTTTAATTAACACTAAAGATACATATATCCAGATCACTAAATTGCCAGATAAGCATAGATACAGTCGCCTTAATAGGCAATCAGTGGCAATATTGGACAAGATAGTGCAGGTATAACGAAGTGCTTATAAACTAAAGTGACTAAAAAGTAATTTAGAAAATTAAACCAACTACCAAAAGTACCCGTCAACTGAAAAGGAAAAAAAATTATATCACTTTTATTTTAATTTAATTAAAATCTCAAAGTAAATTGTACATCGACAGGAAGTTGAATGAAAAACTAGAACTGATATTATGGAACGTAAAAAAACTTTGCAGCAATGAAATAAAATTGAGAAACTGCTGCAGAAATTTTATAATTTATATTAATATTAAAAGACTCTGCAAGTATTTTTTACTAGTTCACTTTTCAGATAGAACTTAATTAAAAAACAAAAGAATGTGGATAGTGTTTCTGTTAACATAATCATCATCATCAGAGTAAAAAAATAGTCTGTCATCCACGAAATTAAGATATTTTATTATGTTATCCACTTTATTTATTTTGTTTTTATGATATTAAATTTATCTTTTTTATTTTATCAGGTTTATTTATTAGATAGGTGTTGCATATTACGTACACTGCTAGTACTGCTACTATTAATATAAGAGATATATTTTAAGCAATATTAATGTAACAATACCGTATACAATAATAATGTACACCCCACTGGGAATCGAATGCGGGACCTCTGGATCTGATACTGGTGGTGCGTAGCACTGGACCACAGAAGCGGTTAAAATACTTCTCTTTGTATTGAAATGTTTGACTTAATTATGATCATTAGTTCGCCTATACTTAACTGTAATTATTATAACCTATTGTGTAATTGTGATGGAAACAACCCTTGCCACCTTATTACAAAACGTGGACTATAATAGTCCTGGTTTAAAACTGGTACTTAAGGCGATACTCGGAAAAATTGTGCTGAAGCGAGATAGCAATGCGAAAACGACGCGCGCGGGAGCGAGACCAATTTTGCAGATTAGTAAAAAAAAACACAAAATCACTTCGTATTAAAAAACTACAGCGATTTAAAAAAAATGCTTCAATACGATCCTAAATATTATTGGTGTCCACTGATTAAACCAATTTCCAATAGTGTAAGTAACCTCATTTAAGAATAATCTTGAATTTTCGTATGTTTAGAGGTCTTTTCGAAAAGAAAAAGTGTCGAGGCAAAATCATAAAATCGTGTTTTTGAAACTATACGAATCAAAGTCAATATTTTCCGAGTATCGCCTTAACTGGTTCTGTCACTTTCGTTTTCCAAATGAAAGACAGAATTAGCATCAATTTTAAACCAAGTCTAACTTTAGTCCACGTTTTTTAATAAAGAGGTTGGAGTTTCTTGCCGGTTCTACTTCAAGGCCTCCCGCCGTAGGGTTTGCGAACCGATGGCGTAGCTTCTATGACGTTCACAAGTATTGTAAATCAACAATCTAAATTGAATAAACAAATTTGACTTTGACTTTGAAACTCTTTTAAATCAAGTTCAATCAAATCAATGAAAGCCACCGTTTACGTTCAATTTATAAAAGATTTATTTGAAAACGTTGGAGACTTCCAAAACAAATCGGAAAGCAATTTGTCAAACTTTAACAATTCCTGGAAATATTCTTGCATATATTTTGTCGGAAGCGGAGTGTGTGTGTTTGTAAAAACAATTTGTCAAATCTAGTGCAAGTTAGGACGTTGCTTGCGGTGCGCTTCACCTGTTTATTGAATGCGGTGTTTCCTGAATTAATTTTTACGCGATAGCCTGTTTTAAATTGAAATTTCAAAGACAGTCTACCTATGCAACAATTTGAATGTTAGATTAGATTTGTCACAAAAACTTCAAAATATAATGGATGGTTAGCGTGTATATCGTATGACGACCGATTTGGCGCAGGGGTAGGCTACTACCCACCTTCTGCGCCAGTGGTCTCGGGTTCGATTCCCAAACAAGACAAATATTTGTGTGCAATGTCTATTTGTCTTGGTCTGGGTGTTTACTATGTATATTAAGTATGTATTTACAAACAAAAAATGGTTGTCGTATTTCGACCCATGTTTCTAGGAGAAAGTTGTTCACTTATCGATTCTGAGTCGATCCTAAAAATTTGTGCACTGATAAAAAAATTACCCTGTATAGGATTACAAAGTTATTTATGCAGTTGGTGTAACTAGAAATTATCCTAGTTTTTATAGTTTTTCCTTTATGTGGCCATTAAACCCTAACTCTGTACCAAATTTCAGCTCTCTGAGTTTATGGGAAGTACTAGTTCTATTTTGATGATCATGAGTGAGTGTCATAAATGCGAAACTTTGCTTTCGCTTAACTTTCGGAACTAAATGACCTACAGACTTGAAATTTTGGATTTTAAGTATGTAATTATAGCTTACTGGATGACGAAAATTTCTGCGTTCTGGTCTTATCCAGAGGTTCTCAAATAGGGGCTTGAAAATGCGGCGAAATGGTTCCAGTAAAGGATGGTAAGGCAGTGTTTGCTTCGCGCTCGACTTGGCGGGGGCATTGCCGTGCCCCCAGATTTAAAATCTCAATTTAATGGTTGTTTCATCTTAATCGACTGTTAAAAATTTGTACAAATGTTTCTTTCGGATGCGAGGGTTTCCTCACATTGATGAAACAACGCTGGCCTACAGCGTAACAAGTGATAGCAAAATTCGACGAGTCGTGTAAGCCTCTCGGTAGCTTAGTTGGTCAGAGCTTCTCGGGCCGGATTCCCGGAGGCGCGGGTTCGAATACCGCCTGATAGCTACTTATAAGGCTCGTGGTTTTTTACTATCACATTTTTCCTATACATAATGGAAGTTTCTGTCCGCATAAAACAATTTCAGAATGAAAAGAGGTTATTGTGAAAAACGAAATACCTGTAGCTTACTTCCGCAAAAAGATAGTTAGTTGAACACTGTCCCGAGTAAAACCTTAACATTTAAAATGCGCAAATAAATTAAACAGACGCTACTTATAAGTACGACAAACAAAATGATAATGTAATCCTGGAACAATCCATCATTTGTAACAAAACAATGTAACATGTAAATCAAACCCACGCGCTACGAGTGATGGACATGTAACGAATATCGTGTCAGTTGTAATATAGTGGGGGGTAAATACGCCCTACGTTTTGGGGTAAATACCACAGTACAGGTAAAGCAGTAACTCAAACAGACACATACGCAAAAACACACACACGGATATTGAAATGTCGTACAAGATTTAAGGCGCTACTCGAAAAAAGTATAGACTTTTTGATATAAAACTATAAGACGGTTATAGTTGTTACAAATCTGGTAATAAGATATATATTTTTTCATACCTTTATCTAGATTCGTAGAGTTTCAGAAACACGATTTTATGATTTTGCCTCGATACTTTTTATTTTCGAAAAGACCTCTAAAAAATACGAAAATTCAAGATTATTCTTAAATAGGGTTACAAATACTATTGGAAATTGGTTTAATTAGCGGAAACCAATAATATTTAGGATCGTGTAGAAGCATTTAAAAAAAATCGCTATAGTTTTTTAATACGAAGTGATTTTGTGTTTTTTTGCCTTATCTGCAAAATCGGTCTCGCTCCCGCGCGCGTCGTTTTCTCATTGCTATCTCGCCTCAGCACAATTTTTCTGAGTATCGCCTTAATAAGCTACTATTCAGACCAACCGGCGCTTCGGCCCGCCCTGGAACGAAGCTGTACGGCTGTCACGGCTGCTGTACGAATGAAAAATCATGTAGCATGACGTCACCGAATTGTAACAATAATATAATAGTCACCATCGAGTTTGAGTGCATATATCAGCTTTGATTCACTTGATAGTGGAACTGACTGTAACCAACTGCGCAATCCACTGCTCTCCAGTAGATAAATTGTTGTCGGGTCAGTATTTGCATATACGTGTTTACGTGATTAGGCGGGTCCTCCCTCACCAAGTGAGCAGCCTCGTGCGAGGCCTGCCGCACGTGGCAAACGTTCTGCCTCGCGCGAGGCTGCTCGCTTGGTGTGGTAGGACTCGCGTAACCACGTAAAAACGGCTGATCGGATTTTTATGAAATTAAAACATAGAATACCTTTTACCCTGGTTATTGGTCCCTAAGTATTTTCTCGAATGTCCACGCGTACGAAGTCGCGGTAGGAAGCTAGTTTATTTATATTAATCGTAGGACGGTCATTTTGAATAGGCGGATACATAATTATTATTTGTCAACACTCAGGTTTCTTAGCCAATTAGCTGCGTCTTGGGTGAGGTTGTAGATGTCTTCTATGGGTCCCGGATATGAATGTATTGGGCATCGCTGCATTATGGGTGAAAATCATTTAAAATGACCATTTTGACATCAAAATTTGTCCACGCGCGATATTTCACAAAATATTCTTTGAAATAAAGCAATGAGTACTCACGTTAGTAGAATGAAACATTACTTAAATAAATATATATAAATTTCAATGTACCTTATCAGTATTTAACAAATATACTCATATATTCGCTCCGAGCCCGGATTTTCTCCATACAAAATAATTTGTCCTCTGCGTGACTAGCGTTACAAAGTACACCAAAATAAATATAATAAAAAACAGTATTCAAACAAATGATTATTTTTTGTTTAAGATATATGATTTTTCGCTGATATCGGGTTAAACTATTTTATTTTATTATTTCTATATATAAATTTTAGTCCTCAAATAAATGTCCAATAATGTGTTCATTTTCGTTATTCATTTTTCTAACGAGATAATTTTGTATTATTTGTTGTTTACCAGAGGGAAACACTTGCTCTCTAAGGAGCCTATCAGATGCCAGAAGCGGTTATGTGTCGGTCATTTTGTCATCGCATGAAAAAGTGAGTGAACGCGTGGTTTTCTGTCTCCGAGCGAAAATTACAATTTTGATTCATCATTTTTGTTGTCTACCAAACTATGCAGGTAAGAAAATACTTATATATTTAATCAATTCAAATAGACGGTTTGTCTTCGATCTTGATTGAAATGCAAACAGCTTTTACTCATGACGTTCTCGTTTGGCTTAAAATATTTTCGATTCTATTCCAAGTAGTAAGTTTGTTCATTTTTGTTATGTTTTTTTCTCACGTAACAAAAATGATATAACAAAAACGAACAAAAGCCGTATTCACAAGACTGATTGTTTCTACCCAACCACGGTGATGTCCAAAATGAGGGTTATGTGTTTAATCTGTGTTTTTATGTATTCCAGACTTTAATTACGTAGTATCCATGCTGTTATTGTGCTGTTTGGTTATTTGTCCATTTTGTTTGTTACTAACAATATTTTTCGTATTTAATTTTTTTACTTTTTTGCATTCACAATGCAATTTTTCAATATTTTTCTTTTTAGAATGCCGATGTCAGCAGCCGAATGACAGCGTCCTTATAGACAGAGGCTGTAAGACCAGAATGCCCATAAATGATTTTTTTTACATATTATTGATCGTGACTGTACAGAGTTTAAGTGTCATTGACATTGATTTTACCAACCAGCTACCAATGAATGAAGCCTTTGTGTTCATGAAAGTTTAAACATTTTATTTGTTATTATAAGTGCTTTTTTAATAAAAGAATCATAAAAATAATGCTTTTTATTGTTCCTGGAAAAAATAAATCAGTTTTATGTGACTTGTGAAAAGACCCTAATATTTCAGCTTTGTTATTTTTTGTTACGGGTTTCATTTTTGTTACGGTATCATTTTTGTTTCATTTTTGTCACAATGGTCATTTTAAATGATTTTCACCCTTATGTGTTCCATAGTTTGAGCCTCTACACCACATTCGCATAGGTCAGAATCTTGCCACCCCCATTTATGACAAAGGAAGTTGCAGCGTCCATTTCCTGTTCTAAGCCTGTTTAATTTGCACCAAAGCTTTCGAGGTAAATCGAAGCCCTCATATCAGGTTTGACTGTACTGTACTGTACTGGATGCACGATCTGGGCAAAAGGTCCATCTACTACCATGCTCCATTCATTCTCCCAGTGGGTATCGAAATCAAAGTAATTTGCATTTGTGTATAAAACAAAATATTTTATTTCGCGATTTCGTGGCTGGCCCTATTGTAAAAGTTGTTTATATTGAATTGATGAACATTGTGTTACTGCTTAACCACATCTGTTTACTGTATACAAACCCCTTAACTTAGGGTAAACACCCACTAAATTATGTGAATATTCATAATGTTTTTGTTGGTTGAAATAATAAGTAGGTTGTTTAAAGGAGTGCTGTTAAATGTATGTCGCTTATAACAAAGCTATTATATTAATGAATTATTTTAATATTTTGGTTACAAAAGTAGGTTAGCAATGTTAGCACCATGTCAAGACAAATTATGGTATATATATATGTAGTGGTAGTAACTTGGATGTATTTAGAGTGACCCAGCAAAGGGAGGTATTTTAGCGGTAAACGTAATATAATGATGCGTTTTTAAATAGTTTGTTTAGAAAACGCAGGAACAACTTTGTGGACTTTGCCCGAATACTCGTACGCTACTTATCTTTGGGAGCGTCTCAAACATCGCCCTGTCACTTTAACGCCCGAATTCTCGTACGCAAGTCATCTTTGGGAGCGTCTCAAACATCATGGCATCTCTTTCATACGTTTGACATTTAAAGTGACAGGGCGATGTTTGAGACGCTCCCAAAGATAAGTAGCGTACGAGTATTCGGGCATAAATGTCAAACGTATGAAAGAGATGCCATGATGTTTGAGACGCTCCCAAAGATGATTTGCGTTCGAGAATTCAGGCGTTTGCGTGGTATATCAGCGCGTACACATAGCGCGGAGAACCGATGACCGTTGGGGCGGAAAGGTTCTCGAATGGCGACCGCAAACGTAAAAGTGAATCATTCAATGTCAATGTGCGCCTTTATTTCTGCGCCTTTCAACCAAAGTGATCCAATTTGGTTGAACCGTGTAATTTTAGCATTACCGACAGCAGGAGCGCTTTTGTGGCTACGGTTGGCATTAGTGAGACGCCAAGGCTCGTAGCCGTCGCGACTCGCGACCATAAAACGTTCTATAGTTGCAACCACCACGAGTCCTGGGTGCCTACGGCCATCAACTTTAAGACAGCGATTCAAAAATAGCGCGATGCAGAATAGGTTCCTAAAATGAAATGTTTTCTTTCGTACTATGACCTTCTAAAAACTGGATCGCAA
The DNA here is from genome assembly GCA_949710035.1 of Crambus lathoniellus. NCBI lineage: Eukaryota > Metazoa > Arthropoda > Insecta > Lepidoptera > Crambidae > Crambus > Crambus lathoniellus. The sequence continues at coordinate 2,675,758 of OX453318.1, read as the reverse complement.
ATGATTTGCTAAATGTGAATGACCGAACGATTTGTGTCCTTATTTCTTCTACCCGTCTCTTTCACTCGATTCTGTCATGCCCGGAAAGTGAGAGGGACGGGTATAACCTGCAGGTGTCATGTTAGCTTGGCCGAGTTATAAGTCAAATAAGTTTTCTTGACAGCTTAGCGGCTGAGAAATGTCATTGAATGGTCACTGAATCGCTGTCATTGATATTAAGCTGTCGTGGTACGAATAAGCGAAGCAGATCAGTTTAGGTCCTGAACAAAACCGCAATAAGAGTTGATGGTAGGCACCCTGGCGTCTACTATAGCCATACTACAGCTCATTACGTAGGTATGCGCGTGAAGGCGTGGAGTTGTACAACGCTTTTGCTCTAATCTAAATATACACTTAAAAAATATGAATTTATTTCAGAATTAGGTTGGTGGTATATAGGGCTTGTTCAAAGTTTGCCTAGCCACCATCTTATCTATGTCCGACGCCATAACAACGATGTTTTCAGTATTGTTGTGTTCCGGCAAAAAGAGATAAGATAGCTAGTTCCTCAGTAGTGGAGGGTTCCGGGAGTAGTGCGCTTCCACCTGCAGCCTTATCATCATTTAATTAACATTAGGTGTGATGAACGCTTAGTGCTAACTGCTACCCCGTTGTGAATAAAAAGTCAACTTTTGAATTAAGAATCTGAATTATCACACTACACGTCTTACAAACACTTGAATAATCTGATTTGAAAGAAGATTTAAAAGATCTCACTTTCAACAGTGTTTATGAAACACAAAATATAGAATGTTGTCTGGACTCCAGAAACCGGAACCAAGTAAAACGGTTAGACACGACTAGTCTCTAACATTTCCACAATTATTTTCAACTCAATATCTCCACATTCCACCATGTTTGACGTACAGACGTGACGCCACGTTATGAGTATTCTGACGTCTCATAACTCTCGTGTCACTTGTGAATTTTATTACTCCAAGTTATAAAAGTGCGAACGGCAACTGAACGAGTTGGCATAATATGACTGCCAAAGTGTCGTTGCAACTTTTGGAGATACCAATGAATATTAGGAAGTTAGGAGGTGAAGAGAGGAGCTAAAATTTATATCTTTGGAAATAAACTACTTAGTTGACCCGGTGAACTTCGTATGACTTTTCACCTACATTTATTAAAGATAGACAGATAAAAATAAATAATCGCAAAACGTACAAGCCTAAATTCACAAAAGAAGTTTTATACACTGCCTATCACAAACGTCATTTATTAGAAGCGGCTAAAACGATAGTGATTATTGTAAAATCTCTTTGAAAGTGGTCATGGAATAAATGTCATTTTTGTATAACACTGCAATTCGACGATTTTCAATACAAATCTTGCATGTTGTGTTTTTTGGGGAGGTAAGCTACATATATATTTATACTTTTACAAAAGGTGGGGGGGGACTTCCGCCAGATGACACCTGATTCAATCAAAATACGCAATAGATATTAATGTCGTTTTCACCAATAGGCAGACTGATTCAAGGGAAAGCTTAAATGCGTATAATGCATTTACATTGAACCCGTGCGAATCCAATATTAAACTAAAACGTAGATATAAAGGATATAAAAAAGGATAAATAGTAGCCTATGTTCCTCTCCAGGCTACAAAGTATCTATGTTCCAAATTTCAGCCAAATCCGTTGAGTCGTTTTGGCGTGATTGAGTAACAAGCATCCACATATTATATAATATTAAGTAGGAAGTAGATTAAGTAGTACTTATCTGAAACCAAAACCAATCCCAAACTTTTGCTTACCAACGAACCTACCGACATCTCTCATATTCCACTAAAATCGGTGTTTATTCGCTAATACCGGCTTAACTGCCGTCTTAACTACCCAATAAATGGTTCCGGGCTAAATGTCATCACTATCGGCTGATAGCTTCAAAGTTAGCTGGTTCACCTTGGCCTTCGGGCTAATTTAGTTGCGAACTAGGTTACTATGAAAAGCTCGTAGCGCTGTGGTTACGGCTATCGGCCTGCGATCGTTGAGGTTAAGGCGCCCATTCCCCAAAACAGGGTATTTTAAATTATGGATTACTCGCAAATCACAAGTACTTAAAAACTGGAAAAAATATATGTTATTTTACAGTTATTTATCTAGTGCTTCCGGCCGTCTTTTTTCGATTGGTGATATTTTACTGTGTCAAATAAAATCCCAAACATCCGTCTAATAATAATTAAAATATCATATTACTTGCAGTATAATTGGTTTTAGTTAATGAAAAACATATGAAAATAATTGTCTTTGAATAGCCGAGGGATTCCGGCCGTCATAAATTAAATTTTCTTATTATTTAATTTTTAATTGAATTTTAAGTGATTTTCGATTCGCGGGGCGCTCGCGAGTTCACAGTTCACTGCCGGCTGCCGCTGGGTCCGCGCGAAGTGTATAGAGCGCGGCCGAGCAAGCGTTAGCGTGCCTATTTCGGTCGGGATTCCTCGCCTTAAGCAAATTTCGCAATGGTTGTTCACGGCAAAAATTTATTTTCTTAAGCTTTTTCGTCCTTTGGAAGGCATGTTAACCCTTAACTACCTAGCACCTGTTATGGGCGCACTACCATCTAACTTACGCCTGTGAGACGCCGGAGCTTAATGATTCTTGTTTGTAAAACTCTGTGAGGTAAGTTTTAGTTTATAATGAAAAGTCTGTTAGGAACATATTAAACCATTTGTTAAAAAAAGAAAGGCTCATGAAAATCAACACTTAAAAAAATCTCAATTAAGTAATCAACACTATACTCATAAACTAACATAATAGGAAAATGAGGTACATTATAATATTCACTTATGTAGGTACTTTTGTAGTTTAAAAAACATTTCTAATCAAAAAACAAAAAAAAAAACAATAGTTAAACTTAATTTCATGACCTAAACGGTTTTCCTAAAAGTCTAACCTGTGCTAGGTGGTTAAGGGTTAAGCAAATGTTTGTCCGTCCTACGTCCTGCCTACATTTGTGGTTGATAAACCCATGAATCTTCCTTACTCATTGCTCATTTTCCTTGTCCATCTATAGGGAAGGTCTGTTCCCCAGCAGTGCGGACATTAAAAGACTGGTAATGATGAGGTCACTATTATACTACTATGATTTTGAGATGTATATTTATGTTATAACACTTTTGAGCTGTCTGGTGTACTCTAGTTTGCAAGGGCATAGTAAAATAAAAATAAATTCAAAAAAACGTTATTCAGTGATTATTTTAAACTTTGCATGCGAGTATAAATAGGTTATTACAAAATTGGACGTTCAAAATTATATAAATAATACTTTTATTTAAAGTATCGACAAAGTAGTCGGTCGGTCGGTCTCACTATCTTTGCATATTCATGCATGTGCATTTATTGGCATGTCCGCAAGTTTGATTCGCAAGTTAATAAGTCTACAAAGGAAATCCGTAATTCCTGTTGTTACCTGCTGGAATATTAGGATTTTATACTTCTGTTGTCAATTTATAGTAGTTGCAGATGACTGTACCTGAAAAGAAAAAAAGTTTATTAGTATTTTGAATTTAATAGCAATAAGATAAAATTGTCACCAGACATAATTCAAAAATATTTTTCCGAAAATAGGCTATTTTCAGCATGTTAATGCAGTATCGTTTGCGTACAGGAAAACTAATAACAGTTTTTGAAAATTTTATCTTAGTAGCTCAAATTCCTAATAGTCTCTAAGTTATTTAAATTTTTACTTTTTTGCATACACAATCCAATTTTTATTATTGAAAAATTGAAAATGAAGTATTTAGAAAAAATCGACCCGTCTCACAACCATCTAACCCATCGAAGCTGGTTGTGAGACGGGTTGATTTTTCTAAATACTTCATTTTCAATTGTTCAGTCTATAAGTTGAATATTCGTATATACAGGACTGGAAAAAAATATTGGCCCTGGAGGGAAACTGCCTCAAAACCTTTAGTTAGCTTATTTTACTTATAGGAAACATTCTTTAATTTAAAAAAAGAAACAAAACTGCATTCAAAGATTTTCTAAATTTTGCTCGATTCGCCCTGGAATCTAACCGGCTAAAATAAGAAAATAACAACATCCTGTAGTTTTATCGCATCAATCAATGAGGGCAATCATAAGTATCAAATGTCTCTAACAAACATAAATTAAATATAAGGAAAACAATTAAAGACGATGTTTTTAATTTCAATAGATAGATAGACTTTTCTAAAAGCTATTTTTATAATTCATGAATGCAGTTTATAGATTCTTTTTAAATAAAAAACAATGTTTACTTTCAGTAAAAAGAGCTGACTAAAAGATTTAAGGCAGTTACGAACTGGGGCCCATAATTTTTGTTCCAAACTGTATAATAACTTATAATGTATCGCAGAAAGACCCCACTACACATACAAGGTGTAAAAAAGCAATAATATTTTAGGAAGTGATAATACTGATGAAACTGCAAAACTTTCCCCTTAGAAACATAGGTCGAAATAGAAACATTTTTTTCGTCGTCCCGTCCTATACTGCCCATACTTTTGTATGGGATGACGAATATTTTTTTTATTATTTTGACCTATGTTTCTACGGGAAAGTTTTGCAGTTTCATGGGTAGAATCACTTTCTAAAATAATATTGCTTATTTTTTTACGCCTTGTATAAGTAGTGTGCTTGTAAACTATGAGAGTAGTGCCAACTTTAAGAACTAGGTAATGAGAATGCACAGTTAGTGTGAGGTTCCTGCACGTCGCTGACAAGCGGGTAATCCGGCACGTATGAGAAGTCAGAACTCTTGCCGCGCAATCAGCTAGACCGTACTATTGGAACTCACTCGAAGATAAGTCGAAACTCGGTTGGTGGTAGAACTTGTTCTAAGTCCGCCTGGCTAGTTACCGCCATCTTATCTAAGTCTGACGCCATAACAATGATGTTTTTAGCAATTGTTGTGTTCTGGCAGTTAAAGATAAGATAGCCAGTTTCTCAATGATTGGGATTCCGGGAGTAGTGCCCTTCCATCCACATTCAGCCTTATCACCACGAAAGCTAATTGCTACCCCGATGAATATATAAAATAAACAAATTTTGTTTTTATCCAGAACGGTGTAGCTCTTAGCCTAAATAAAATTGTAATTTTTTTTTGTTATAATTAGGTGTGAACGAAACCATAGAACTAGCGCAGTTGCCAAGCTTTGACAAAAAAATCCATAAATAACTTTTGTACCTTTTAAAAAAAACTACAACTCATGTCGGGTCAATGTAATTAAAAATAAGATCAGTATCGTTTTACTTATAAATGGCTCAAAATAATCCGGTGATTAAATTTCGAAGTATGAAAAAAGCCTATCCTTACTGCTGACAGCCATTTCCATAATTTTGGTTTACTAGTAACGCCTCAATCAAAGGTTCCGATGTTTTTGTTTTCTTCGCTAATTAGAGTCAACCGTCATCGGTAACAACAACACGGGTGGTAGTTAATAAATAGCAACCCGAACAAGACTTGAGTAGAAAAATTTATAGCCTGACCAGAAAAATACAAGAACCTGTCTGGAGGCGCCACTTTCGCCTCTTCATTGTTACAAATGTCAAATTCTATAGAAGAATTTAGTTCGTCACATTTCTGCAACATGGAGAGAGTTTAAATTTTTCTGGTCGGGCTTAAAGTGTCGATATCAAACGCAAATAGTAGGGGTACAAATAAAGCTGATTTCACACTCCACGGCAGGAGTCGCGAAGTTCTGATTTCGCCTCACACTGAGTTTAGCTTCGCGCACAAATTTTGCACAGCTCCTTATGGAGAATTTGATTAGGTGAAACTTTTGAGATCCAACCTATTACGGATATGCTTAATATTTGGTGTAAGTATATGAATAATTTAGACGTCGAAATAAATTTGCATCATTTAAAAAAGAAAGACAGACAAAAAAACCATTTAGTTACGAAATAACAGAGTAAGTATAACTATTAACAAAGAATATAGCTAAGAAAAGAAAAAAACCGTAACAACATCCAGAAAAGCACATGTTGTGAGTGTGACGTTAAGGGGCCCAAAACGTGACGTTAATTTACAAACAGAGCTAAATAATATCAAGCAACATCACACACATCTGACCCTCATGGTCGAGTGATGTAAGAACCGGTTTTCAATGTGTCGTACGTAATTATGTATTCAAGAAACATCCCCAAAGAAATTGAACATGGTGAAGTCTCGATGGTTTGACGAAACAATGAGATTGACTTTTTAATGACGGACAGAACCCAAGACACACTAAATTTTAATTTGTTTATTCAGTGCACAAACAGGTTATACTTGAAACAAGCAACATTAAAATAATATAAACAGTGGATTCTAGACTAACCCTTATAGTGTACCTATCTAGCAAATAGGCGGGTGGAGTTTTTCAAGAAATTACATAAAATACATCAAATTAAATCAGATCCAATCATTTTAATTCAATTCATTGAGATTAAAATATAGAATTTTAATTTTCCATTAAAATTATCTATATATATAAAATCCTTTTAATAAATAATATTAAAAAATAAGATTTAAAATTGCAGACTTCACTATTTAATTTGACATAAATTTCAGCTTGATTTCCCACGCATACTTGAGAAAAAGTTTCTTGACAGACGGACAGATCTATGAATGAGGGCTCAACTATGTTCATGCAGCATATTATTATGATAACAACATACCATGTTCATATCCTAGCCTGCTTTAGACCCTTTTAGTAGAGAATAGGACTTCAAGAAGAGCGTTATGAAATCTAGGCAACAAACACACATAAACTAAACGAACACAAAAGTCACTACACCGCGCGTACGAAGTCGCGGGCAACAGCTAGTTTCAAAATATAAATCCGATCATAGCTAAAATTTATAAAAGTCTGGAGGAGCAGTGTTAAACAAAACAGAGAGCGCCTGGCGCCATCCATCCTTTTGCGAAACAAGTTTCAATTTATTATCACTTGAACATGACAATGTGTTTGTTTGCAGATCAACGCCGCCGCTGACCGCGCATCTTTGTGACCGGACCCAACCTTTCCGCGCACGGGCCACCGACCACAACCACAAAACGCCGCCTTGTCGCCGCACACTGTTGACGCCCGCCGCTAGTCGTCACTTGTTTCTTCTTCGAGCTTCAAGTGGCGGCGTTTGTGGCTGTCGCGTGTGGCTCGTGTGCAGCGACGGTTAGGCCCGATTGGCACATTCTCCTATTACATCCATAAGGAGGACTGCCTCAGCAGTGGGGACAAAAAATTGCTGTTGAATCACTTTTTCCAGTTATCCTTTCATATAGCTCTAGCTTCTATTACTCTTAACACATTTATCATACATGCTCCTCGATTTTAGGTAGAAAGAAGTGTTATTTATATTAATGACGTCAACAAAAAGGTGACCGTCATCATGTCTGTTTTTTTTTTACAAATAAGCCTTTTTGCCGAGTCCTTTTATTAAAAATGTACAAGTGTTGATCAAAGGTGTGACTTTGTCAGATAGGTATGTAATATTTTCAGTGCTGTTTTTATTTCCGAGTGATTGCATTTTGAGTAATTTTAAAATAATAATTAAAATAGTAATTTTATGACAAGCTTTTTGCTAACTGTACTTTAATATAACCTGCATACACAATTTCAGCACCATCGGACACTATTTTTTTTTTTAAAGTGAGGGGAATGCTTTCACGCATACCCCATCCATGTGCGGTTTGTGGACGGTGGTTATGTGGGACTCGCCTAAGGCCGCCTCCCGATCCCCAATCAAGCCATCGGACACTGGGAAGTGGGTCAAAATAAGCTTGCAAGATTTGTCCCCCACTAACTAACAAACTAACTAACTAACATGGCAAGTTAATAAAAAGCTTGTAAAATAGAGACAGTTTAAGTCCAGAAAATGGATTGTCATTGACATGTTGAGAGTAGAGCACTACCTATCCGAGGCGTGAAATTGGCATGTATGTTCCTAGGGAAATGTATCGGGAGCACTAAGAGAGGATTTTTGGAAATATCCTCCCCAAGGGGTAAAAAAGAGTCAGACTTTGTTTGAAACTTATATGTATACTAGCTGATCCGGCGAACTTTGTATATTTTATCGATAGCAAGCCACATACCGGGTCCAATTGTAAATCTAAACCATTCTCGAATCAACCTGAAGACACGCAAGAAATTTCAATAAAATCGGTCCAGCCGTTTACGAGGAGTTCAGTTACATAGACACGCACAGAAGAACAAAATTATATATCTCAATTCCATGGGGACGAAGTCGCAGGCGGTGCGCTAGTCTTGAGACCTACTTTCATACGCTTAAAAATAACTACGATACATATAGAAAAGCGAAGCTTCAAAAACATTTCCTCAGTTCTTTTTAAAGCACCTCTATTACCGTTACTTGTACAGTAAACCACACAAAAATATTTACAATTTAATAGCCAAAATTACACTCATTCCCTTTTCAATAAGAGCTAGTTTAAGGAGAACATGCCAACTTTCTTATGTCGTCAGCAGTACCATTCAGCGAAAATAGGTGTTTTCACAAAAAAAGTTTTCACGTTACCCCAACCGATTCTTCAATATAAATCACAATAATGAACACGGTTATAACATTCAAAGGACATTTTCTGCTAAACATAATAGGTCTCTACAAAACATCAATCTTAAAGATGTATCGCCTATTTTTGCAGAAAAATGAAAGTTATGGAAAAAGATCCTATTTTTTTTCAGCTGGACATAAATGATTGACAGCCAATACAGAGTTTAATAACTGATTCGGGTGTGTTTCCATCCCCTTTTTTTGTATAACAACGTAAGGGACGAAGATATTGAAAATGTTTCCCGAAGTTACATAAGTTCTTGAGATAATATATAAAAAGATTACTTTTTATTAATATCAGTTAAGTGATTGATCGGGGCAAAAGATTTTAGCTTTTATTTTTGCTAATACACGAGGTATTTTTTGAGTTAGTTGTATGTAATTTGATACTCGGTAAGTTAGTATCTATAAATTAGTATTTGAGTTAGTTGTGAAGATCCTTGGGGGAGGCCTATGCCCAGTAGTGGGCGTCGTTCGGCTGACATGATGATGAAGTTAGTATCAAAATTACATACAACTATATAGTATAACCACCACTGTAGTCTAGTGGTTCATACCACCGATTTCAGACCCAGAGGTCCCGGGTTTGATTCCCAGTGGGGGTACATATTGTATTCGGTTTGGTTGGTGGCAGGGCTTGTTCATATTCCGCCTGGCTAGCTACTACCATCTTATCTAATTCTGACGCCATAACAATGATGTTTTCAGCATTTTTGTGTTCCGGCAGTTAGAGATAAGATAGCCAGTTCCTCAGTGATTGAGGATTCCGGGAGTAGTGCGCTTCCACCTTCAGCCTTCCCACCACTTATCATCAGGTGTGATCAAGGCTAAGTGCTACCCCGTTGTGGATAAAAAAAATAACTTTATTGATATCATTAATCATATACATAAACACATCTTAGATTTCTGCGCGAACTGTCCATATAAATAAAACACTTTCACGGATTTTTTCACGCAATTTATTCAACAACTTGGTTAAATTTTAGTTGTTTTTTGAGATTTTTTGGTTTATCCGACGTTTTGGCACCTTTCCAGGGGCCGTGGTCACGGAAAACTACCCACTATCTTTTGATTTTAATAAAAGAATATACCCACTCTAATTGTCTTTGTTTTTCGTTCGGAAAAACAACTAAAATTTAACCAAGTTGTTGAATAAATTGCGTGAAAAAATCCGTGAAAGTGTTTTATTTATATAATCATATACAATCAATTTAATTCAACAGTTATTAAATTTAAAATTCAATTTATAATTAGCTAGCTGCGCCCGCGACTTCGTCCGCGTGGAATAGTAACTTTCAGCAGCGCTTTAAATTTTTTATGCTAACAATTTTGCAAATATTTAGGTTTAAGGTCACAGCACATACATCAACTCGGAAAGGGATCGTAAACGTATCAACTCGAGCGGTTCAGTATTCTTTGTATGAAACCCCCTACTGCAAAGCACACTAATCGGAATCGTAACGTAATCGCCTCGCCTCGGGACCAGGGTGCGTACCATCAACTCTTATTGCGGTTTTGTTTAGGACCTAAACTGGTCTGCTTCGCTTATTCGTACCACGACTGCTTAATATCCATGACAGCGATTCAGTGATCATTCAATGACATTTCACAGCCGCTAAGCTGTCACAAACTCTTATTTGACTTATAACTCGGCCAAGCTTACATGACACCTGCAGGTTATACCCGTCCCTCTCACTCTCCGGGCATGACAGAATCGAGTGAAAAAGACGGGTAGAAAAAATAAGGACACAAATCGTTCGGTCATTCACATTTAGCAATTCATTTGCGATCCAGTTTTTAGAAGGTCGTAGTACGAAAGAAAGCAATTCATTTTAGGAACCTATTCTGCATCGCGCTATTTTTGAATCGCTGTCTTAAAGTTGATGGTATGCACCCAGCTCACGAACCGCTTTGCGGGTCGCTCAACTTGCTATCCCCGCGCTTACCGCTAGTCGTCCACTCGCTCACGTCTCTCCGTACCCGAGCTTACGGCTCTACGCACAGTGGTCTGAAAATGAAAATGAACATAAATTTTATTGTATTTTTTTTTTCTCATTTTTTGACTTTTTTTTATTTTTTTTTTTATTATTTTTTTCTTTCTTGTTTTTTATATGGAACCACTGTGCGGCGAGCCGTAAGCGCGGCGTCGCCTAGCCGTAGCCGAGCCGACGTACCGACGCTGATCCGGTTTGGTTACGTGCTTGCTTTAGGTTGACGGCGAGGCGAAGGCGATACGATGTCGATCCCCATCCGAGTTGATGTAATGTGCTGTGTCCTTTATTCCCCACCTAGGCCCTATACGCCGCGTTGCGCCGCTTATTGTGTATGGCGCGCAGCGCTTGGCAAGTTTCTTACTCGCGTTAATTTCAGTTTCATATTATGTAATGACTCCGTAAAAAAATTCTCTGTATTTCTTCTATATTTTTATTTTATGGACGTAAGCTTTTTTGCCGACGTCACCACACAAAAACTTCCATCTCCTATTTTTACCCCCTTTCGTGGTAAACTTTTTACAAACTTGAATGTCAGATTTATTTATTTCTAATCAAGAGCCTAAAAAATTAGTTTCAAGCTTCTAGCTTTAGAAATGACGTAATTTTTCCTACAAATTTTCATCCCCTATTTCAACCTCTTACAGCCCTTTTTACAACCTTTTTATTAACTTGCCAATGTTAGTTAATTAGTTAGTAGGGGACAAATCTTGCAAGCTTAATTTGACCCACTTCCCAGTGTCCGATGGAGCTGAAATTTCGTGCTTATACAGTTTTGGTTTAGATGACAAAATATTAAAGTACAGTCAGCAAAAAGGTTGTCATAAAAATGATTTTTTTACAAAAACTTATTTCGCATTAAAAAGTAGCCTTTCTCAGGCTCTAAACTATCTCTGTGCTAAATTGAGGAGGTAAGGATTTTAAAATTTTGTTTTGCAGTTTTCATACAAAATAATAAGATCACGACAGTTTTGCGTGCTAGAGCTACGAGTATAACTACAAAAGCAAAAATGGAATATAAATAAATAAATAAAATAAAATAAAAGTTATAATAAATAAATAAAAATTATATTCAATAAAACATTCAATACAAATTCGAATGATATAATCATGAATGAATCATGGAATGCGTTGCCTGCCTATGTGTTCCCCGACAACTACAACCTTGGTATCTTCAAGGCCAGAGTGAACAGGCATCTCCTGGACAAGCATGCAACATCTTAGGCCACATCCTGTTAACAAACAAGATGGTGGTCAAATGCCTGCCCAGTTTTATATAAATAAATAAAAAAATAAATAAAAAGCGCAGCAGCCCTAATTTGACTCTTTTTTTAATTACTTAACTGGAATATTTATATAACTTAAAGCTTGTAAAAAAAATGATTTTATAGTTTAAATAAATAAGTAATAAATAAAATAAAAAATATCTCAATCTTCTTCACTGTTTTGAATCGTCAATATTTTCCGCATTTCTTGCCCGTGGTACAGTTGGTTAGTACGGTTACCGGACCACGGTTAAAATAAATTAACCGTCGTACGGCAGACCGGACTACGCGTTTTTTTTATTAACAGTGGTCCGGTAACCGTACCACGGAAAACACTTTTTGCTCGTGGTACAATTCGACCACCCATTCAAGACTTTTTTAACTGATAAGAAGAACAAGCGCAATAAACTTATGAGCTTTAATTTAAGTAACGATATTTACAAAGATAAATTATAATATCGTTACCGTTTACAACTGTTTTAATAATAACATTACATCAGTTTACATAAGGTTATGTGTAACATCAAACCCACGAGGATCGTAGCAAATAAAAGAATGATCTTTGACTTCGCTGTGGGTTAAATACTTGAATATAATACCTACCTATACCTACGTTTGTATGTAAAAATTTCCCATTTACCTATATAAAAACACTGGACCCACCATTTTAGTTGTTATCTGTAAACTTTATTTTGTCCAAAGGCATTCTTGTCCAGGTAACGTTATCAAGAATTTCCCTGTCGCTCGCTTTTTTTACCTAAATTCCAAACGGCTGAAACTTCCTGTAACCTTACAAAGGTATTTTATTTACCTTTATTAAGTTCCGGAAATTGGCGTTCCGTAGGTATAACATTTTCATCAAGTTTAAATTTTCTGTGTTATTTTTCTTTTTCTTTCTACTTGTTTTGTGCAAAATTGTGTGATTTTTTCTATGATCTTTTTCTTCATCTCTCCAAATTACTGAAATAGATCTCAAATTTATTCATAACTTTTAGCTATCAGGGCCAATTTTATATTTTGACCTTTTTAAAATAATTAGGTTGTCGTAGTGAAGAAATATTTTTCCATTTGTTTCTAGGGCTCCGTAGCTGAATGTCAAAAAACAGAACCCTTATACATTCGGCATGTCTGTCTGTCCGTCCGTCCGTATGTCACAGCCACTTTGTTCCAAAACTAATAAGATTACACACTTAAAACTGAATATAATAAAATAAAAAACAGAATATATAATAATATTATTGTCCTTCATACAAACACTATACTAAACAGAGTTATTTTTTGCTGAAAAAAAATGGTTGTGGTATTTTGGCGAGGTGTATGTAATCGGTACGTAAAGTGGATACGGAGCCCTTCATGGGCGAGTTCAACTCGCACTTGGCCGATTTTTTTCCGAAATCAAAAATAAACAAGTAAAGTCAAACGAAAACTAAAACCGATCAAAAGCGAGTCGGACTCGTAAACCGAGGGTTCCGTACAATCATAAATATACCTAAATAAATAAATCGTGAAAATGTTTTCATCGGCGAGGCTATATTTGTCAATTTTGCGATGTAATATTGCAGTTTTAGGTCAGCCCCATGTCTTGACCGCTAGTGGAACTAATGTAGTTTTTAACCGACTTCTAAATCAAAAAGGAGGAGGTTCTCTATTCGTCTGTATGTATGTTTTTTTTTGTGTATGTCCACCGATTACTCGAAGACGGATGGACCGATTGAAATTATTTGAAACGTTATTACATCAGGTTGGTTTCCAAGTTGGTCCCATTTTTTGAAATTTTGAAATCGGTTCAGTAGTTTTCAGGAAATCTTGAAAATACTGTCGTTTTCGTTACCACTTTATGTGAATTTAATACCTATCTTTAGGGACAACTCCTTTGTTTATAAACTGATTTAGATGATTCTTGTTTTGTTAAAAAGGGGATACCTCAAGGTATTTTAACCGACTTCAAAAAAGGAGGTTTTCAATTTGATCACATACCTATTTACCAGAATACAAGTAAATTGCCTGCACGATGCACTAAAAAGAGGGAAATAAAAATTATTTTTATAAAAAAATTAAACCGCCTTTCAAAAAATCACATCAAAAAAGTAAGAAATAATTCCTCACCAAATAAATAACGTAAGTACTTTGAAGTCGGGCGGGTTTTAACAAAAACAACAAAAAATCGTACATGTTTCACGCCCCACTTCAAAGTACTTACGTTATTTATTTGGTGAGGAATTATTTCTTACTTTTTTGATGTGATTTTTTTGTTGACGATTTCTGAAAATGTTTACTATTTAGAGACATCGTTTCATTTTTCCTGTAATCCTTATAAAAATTTCTATCACTTATCACTTATAATAATTTCAGATTTTTTTCTATGCAAACTTCGGAGGGAACGGTTTGTTTTTTACATTTTTCATCAAAAGTAGAAAATCAATATTAAACAAAACACAACAAACATCATGCTGGGTTGGGCGTTCGATACGTTTGAATTTCAAAAATTAGTTTTAGGTATTGTTGATCGAAGTTTTGAATATACTTCTATGGAGTTTGAAGATCGAAGGAGGCTGCGTTGCGATGCCAGCCCATCACAGTACCTACAGATTAATGTATGTGTTGAGAACCGACTGAAATTACAAATGACACAATTTAAACAAACAACAAAACGCGATTGTATTATCCTGATTGCAAATTAAAATGTATAAATTAAACGGGAACACTACCGTTGACAATTCCTATAGTAATTAATCTTTCTCTTATTGATTAAGGGCCATCAATCAGTGTCGTTGTGCGCGCTTTGTTAAACTCGTACACTGTAAAGTCAGTTCAAATGGTTTAGCCTTTCATTTAGAAGTAGTATAAAGTTTAAAACACATTTTTTTTTATTTACGCCCTTAATATAGACTTACTTTATTTTTATTTCTATACTATTTTTATTAATTTAAAAAATAGAAAAGACTTGATTTTTGTTTATTTGTTTGTGATGGGTAAACTTAAAAACTACTAGTTCGATTTAAAAAAAAAATTCACCATAATAAGTAAGCTACATTCTTAGAATTCGAGTAAATTAGGCGTCACTTGGTGGAAGTCCCTATGTACTCACTGTGAAAAAAAGAGATTTATGTAGCAAAATTCCGCAAAAAAAAGGCAAGATGCACCACCCGCCAGCCCGCAAAAAAACGTGCACATGCACACCACTAAACTATCTGTGCACAATACATGCAGCTGCAGATAGCAAGACAAGACAAGACAAGACACATCTTGCACCTAGACTACTTTATACGTGTTTCGCCCCAACCTGGGGCATCCTAAGAAGTTATTAGACCGTACAAATCCCAGCATCAAGTCACCTACATTCTTCCTAATTGACATAGGCTATATAAAAAATAGCCTGTTATATTCCATTAGGTATTTAAGTTTTCTACAGGCTATATTTCCAAAATCACTGAACCAATTTGATTTTGAATAGAATTGGTGTATTCGGGACTTTTTCCAGGAGATAGCTCATATTCATTTAGTTTCTAAGGAGTATTAGACTCCCCACACAAATAGCTTTGATGGAAAAAAAAAATAGTTTAGTTCATTTTTTTTTTATTGTTTTTTTAGTTATACTGCCACTGCCTTATTTAACGTCCAAGGGCCTTTTTAACCGCTTTCAAAAAAGAATAGGGTTATATTTACCTAAGTACATGCACACAATTTGCGGCTAGTCGTCGATTCTTGTTTTTAATATCCTAAGTACCTACTTAGGATATTAAAAACAAGAATCACCTGTTACCACGACCAAATTATAATAGACTTTATAACTATAAACCGACGTCGTACTTTCCCTCCCCCACGATACATATTTAGTATAACTTCTGAAACATTCTCTCAACTCAACCCTCGCAAACTCGTAACACAGTTACACCAAACAGGGGCTAAACTCGAATAGTTTAGTATTCAGATTTCTAAGACAACACTGGATTTTGCTTTGGAAAATTCGATCTTAGTCCAGAGATTTGAAGTGTTCTTATTGTGTGTAGTAGGTTGGAACGAATCAAGCAATTTGATTTGCTAATTCCATCTTAGAGGGTCACCTCCTCCCAAATGTTAGGAGGCTGTGTGGTCTATGCCAGCTTCAGTTCAGTGTTTATGCAACTTCATATACGACCACTAGCATCGCCCGCGGCTTCACCCGCGTGGACTACACGACGCAAGACACGTAGTATATTCTATTTTATGTTATTGTTCATTATGTCCCAAACTTGCTGATGTTATGTTATAAATGTTTTAATATAATGGAAAGTAGGTACCTACCTAAGGTTGTGGCAGAATATCAGCGACAGCTGTTAATTCAACTGTCAGATGCTGAACTAAAGTGCGCGCCAGATAACGCGCGCGACTGGTGGCGTATTTAATGTTGCCAGTAGTTGTAAATAATTTTCCCATCACGTGTAGATGAGGAAAAAATGTAACTGGCTTTTGAACGGTTGCTATAATTGAGAATACAGTAAATTTTATCTAGATACTTCCATTTATAATAGCAATATAAAACTGTAAGACATTAAAAACACTTTTATAAGCAGATAGATTTTACATTGTGTATTATAATTGTTAGTAATTTAGGAATTAAATAACAACAAAATAAATATATTTCGAAATATTTTATTCAGTAACTATAGAGTAGATAATAATAATAGAAACTAAAATACCCCAAGCGAAAGCAAAATATCACATTATGGTCACCCTAAAAATGACCTGTCGAAGAAGCAGTCCGCGCCTGCACTTTAGCAAATGGTATAAGTAGCCTGTTGTTGTCCTGTTTTATTTCGCAAGCACATTTCACCTGTAAAACAATCTCTCTTCCAGCACTTTTGATAACTTTTGGCATGATGATTACTAAATAAACTAATAAAACACAATGACACTTGACACACTCATTTCGCCTGTCACAACAAATACCATGGCGACCTGCCAAATTTGAAATTAGTTCCAAATTCGACCGCGCGCAAACTTATCTGGCGAGCGCTCTACAATTGGGTATTTGACTGTTGTTGAAATGTAGATATTTAATTATGACATTCAGAAATATAACATTATTGAATAACAAATGTGAAAAAAGAAATTCAATCTGTATTATATCAAGCGAATTATGAGCTACTTAATTGTGACTCTAGCTATCTCTTTCTAAAACGAAATTTTCTATGGCGAGAGTATGGCGCCATAGAAATGTGACGTCACGTTTCTATAGCGCTCTCCTTGTCTAATTAGAAAGTTTGATGCTCTATATCGCTGAAAATATGCAAGATATTTGAAAATAAATACCTATGTTGTGTTGCTACTAATTAAATGAACATTTTAAGTCAATAAAAAAAAATCAGTCAAGTACCCAATTTCTTTTTGTTTCAAGTTAGCATGAGATTGTACTTTAGTAGGATAGTTCAGCAATTTTGTAATTTGGAACAAATAAATCCTTTTTATTTGATATTATTATTTATTAGTAACTATTTAGTAATCTGTGGCAATACGCCCGCGGGAGTGTGACGTTTTCCCGGGATAAAAAGTAGCTTGTGTCACTCTCCATCTCCCAAACTATCCCATACCAAAAAAACACGTCGATCCGTTGCTCCGTTTTGACGTGAAAGACGGACAAAGAAACAAACACACTTTCACATGTATAATATTATATTAGTATGGATAAAAACGAGACGAGAAAGTAAAGTGTCAGATTAACGCTGCCTGCGACTGAGGCGTTTTTGGTGCTTACAGTAAATTTTTTTGTTCAAGGCTTATGGAAAGTATTAGTATTCGATTTTGAACGCGCGTGTCAGATTTGGTTATAAATCGTTATATATTTATGGTTAAACTACAAGGTGTTTTAAAGATAACGAATCGGATAGAAGACCTGAGTAGGTATATAGAGAAATGATATTTTAGTTGCCAAGTATTTCTCGTATGGAGCAATACAGTTAAAGTAACTATCATTAAAAAAGGTAGGTATGTCAAGAACAAAACAAGAAATATAATTTTATGATTTGTTTATTCATTATTTGTTTATTATTTTGTTTGTCTGTTTTTATCTTACTTTATTCCTTAAGCCTCTAAAAGCCAAATCTACGTACGTACAAATTACTAACCAGTAATGTTCCCAACGAATTAGTAATACACAAATTGAATCTTAAAAACTGAGCTACGACGTAATTTCCATGTATTAAAATATATAATGTATTTCTTGTTATATACAATATACATTTACTGAGCATTGTTATACCTATGCTAGGTACTTCCATCAATACATTATATATCTATAGTACACAATACAAACATACTCTATATCTGTACATAACGTCCAGCATATTCAGGACACATATAAACATTATATACCCATATTCGTATATATACACATCCACATATATAAATCAACAATATCCATAAATAACCAAAACACTTAGCTTTGTACTGGGAGCACCGTCACTGTCCAAGTCTCGACCAAAAAGTGATCGCACAGTTTTTTTTTTTTTTTTTTTGCGTCGAACGACCGATCGTTTCCTATTGAAACAATCGCTCATCCGGCAACCTTCCGGACTACGGGGGAAGGAGGCAGTGAATCCTCATGGATACCATTACAGCCGGCTGTAATGGTTATGTCGGACTCTTACCGACTAAACACTGCCTGAAAACTGCTGTTACCTGGACGGGTATTTCAGCATATCTGTGGCGACCACGTCCCTGGAGGGCCGTGGCGCAGGGGATCGCACAGACGGCCAGCTTGCTTTTATAAGGCAACCCCCACTACAAACCGACCCACAAACAACACGTGGTCCGGCCACCTGTGTCGCCACCTGTTTACCCGGAAGCCACGTGCGGCTTGCTAGTCAGTACAGATGTTTAATTATTATTCGTCGCTTCCTTGTTATTTTAAAATTATTCTTACACTTGTTATTTTATTTACACAATATAGTAATCCTAGTTACATATATTTACTATTCTAACACGCGCAGACTTATCTGGCGCGCACTCATGTTAATGAAGATAATTAAGGCTGAAAGTAGAAGTGCACTAGTTCTGTAGGGCTAGCACAATTTAGTGCGACTCTTTGTCGCGTTCCTTCCAACCAATCAGCACGTCGCCATAAGTCACGCGCGCTATCTACGAGCGATCTGATTGGTTGAAAGTGCCCGCGACTCTTTGTCACTCGAGTCGCGCTCAAGTTGTGCTAGACCTACTGGAATCCTTAACCGCTGAGGAGGCTATCTTATCGATGGCTGCCGGAACACAACAATGCTTAAAACATCGTTGTAATGGCGTCAGACTTATATATGGTGGTGGTTGCTAACGAGGCGGACTTAGAACAAGTTCTACCACCAACCAAACACAATACAATATGTATCACCACTGAGAATCGAACGCGGGAAATCTCGGTCTGATATTGGTGGTCTGTACTTCTTGTGTACCAGGGTGCGTACCATCAATTTTAAGACAGCGATTCAAAACTAGCGCGATGCAGAATAGGTAGGAGTGGTGAAAATACCTTTCCAGGTACCTATTTGGCAATCGCTAAAGATGAAATTACTATTGCAAGTTTTTTTAGTTTTTTGCATTCACAATGCAATCTTTATTACTGAAAAATGGAAAATGAAGTATTTAGAAATAGATAAATTAACGCTGACTATACAGCGAGTAAGAAGTATTGGATAAGTTCGACGCTTCTCGTAACGACTCCGTAGCTCAGTGGTTAGAGCAGTCGCCCGGAAAGCGAAAGGTCGTGGGTTCGAGTCCCATCGGAGCTGATTGAGAGACGGGTCGATTTTTTCTAAATACTTCATTTTCCATTTTTCAACTATACAGTAATATACTGTTCTAAATTAATAATAGTATTGTCATCCATTTGTCAAAAACAGGGATCAAGGGGCCAGTTGAAAATCAGCGTCAGCCTCGTTGGGACATAATGCTGAATTTACTCCCTTTTTGGCTGCAGCAGCCGCGTGAGACAACGGTATCATTGGGCAGTTCGCCATTTTTAGTTTTATTTGTTTTTTATTGTTTATTGTTTTACTGCATTTTCTCATTTGCTGTAGCCAAATCACTACATAGTATAAAAAAAGTCGCTTTCTCTGTCCCTATGTCCCTTTGTATGCTTAAATCTTTGAAACTACGCAACGGATTTTGATGCGTTTTTTTTAATAGATAGAGTGATTCAAGAGGAAGGTTTATATGTACTTTTTATCCCGATATTCCCACGGGAACGGGAACCACGTGGGTGAAACCGCTGGCGGCCGCTAGTAAAGAATAATTCAAGGAATAATTCATTCATTCATTCAAATTAGACCGGCGTAGTCACACAGAGCTGCCTAATCACCTATTCTAGAACTAATTTGACCTCAGTGTGAGATATTGCTAGCACAGTAAAGTTGACAGAACATTCGCACTACGAAAACCTAATTATGTATGTACCCACGTAAGTAATAAACTCCCAAAATATCGGCGCTCGCCCTGCGATCGTTGAGGTTAAGCAACTTTCGCAATGGTCGGTCGCAGGATGGGTGAATAAAAACTTTTTATCTCGAACTCCGTGCTTCGGAAGGCACGTTAAGCCGTTGTCGGTCTCCGTCCCGGCTGCATTTGCAGTCGTTCATACTCACCGATCCGCATTGCGATCTCCTTATCCATCCATAAGGAAGGCTATTGCCCCAGCAGTGGGGACATAAAATGGCTGATGATGATGATGATGATGTAGGTAATAAGAGAGAATATAACCAGCAATTCACTAAAACTATTAATCTCAATTTGAAACGGTTTTTCTTAAAAGCTTAATAGTTTCAAGAGGAGAGCTTAATAGCAGGGACCGCTGAAATAATTTATAATATCATAATATATAAATGACTTACAATCACACCAATTAAGTACTTTTATGAAAAAACTCTGATATGGAAACTAGATAACGGATAAATATATACTTTTTGTTTGTAAATACATACTTAATATTAAAAATTACTTTCGCATACATTTGCAACAATCAAAAGATATTTGTACACTTCTTCTAAAGCGACTCTACCTACACAATGGTTTACTTCAAACATCCCCCATGGTTACATATAAAAGTATCCCTTGTTTTGATATATATTTGAACAGTAACCGATCTTGTGTGCATGTACAAAGATGCTTGTCATAACATGTGCTCGCTGAGTAAACTATGTGTAACTTTATATCTGTTCGGATCTAAAACATAGTACGTTTACTTAGGACTCCAGACTTAAGACTCGGGAATAAAAAGATATAGAGGCTTAGGACGGTAAATTAAATAAGCTATAAGGCAATTTCTCAGGATGTCTAGGTCTGGAATTAGTTTTGAATTATGGGATAGACATTATTGAAGAACAGTATCTACCATACTTATTCACAAAGGAGACTGGGCACCTCTGGACCAAAGGTTGAAAAATAAAAGTGTGCGGCCACTTAAGAATCTAATTCTAAATGAAAGTTATGAATACGTGCTTCAATTTTTCTTATGAGCATAACTCTCAGATTTGGATAGTTATGAAGATAATGTTCATTTTTTTTATTAAAAATATTTTTATTTCGTTTATGATATAGGTAAGATTGATAAGGTGAATGTTTACAAACGCATAAAAACAGGAAAACAGTGATCTAATAGAAAGAACAAAAAATTATTTTTATAAAAAAATAAAACCGCCTTCTAAAAAACCACATCAAAAAAGTAAGAAATAATTCCTCACCAAATAAATAACGTAAGTACTTTGAAGTCGGGCGTGAAACATGTACAATTTTTTGTTGTTTTTGTTAAAACCCGCCCGACTTCAAAGTACTTACGTTATTTATTTGGTGAGGAATTATTTCTTACTTTTTTGATGTGGTTTTTTAGAAGGCGGTTTTATTTTTTTATAAAAATAATTTTTATTTCACTCTTTTTAGTGCATCGTGCAGGCAATTTGCGTGTTTTCTGGTAAATAGGTATGTGAACAAACTCAAAACCTCCTTTTTCGAAGTCGGTTAAAATACCTTGAGGTATCCCCTTTTTAACAAAACAAGAATCATCTAAATCGGTTTATAAACAAAGGAGTTATTGCCTAAAGATATGTATTAAATTCACATAAAGTGGTAACGAAAACGACAGTATTTTCAAGATTTCCTGAAAACTACTGAACCGATTTCAAAATTTCAAAAAATGGGACCAACTTGGAAACCAACCAGATGTAATAACGTTTGAACCGTTTCAATCGGTTGAGCCGTCTTCGAGTAATCGGTGGACATACATAAAAAAAAAAAAAAAAAAAAAAAAAAAAACATACATACAGACGAATAGAGAACCTCCTCCTTTTTGATTTAGAAGTCGGTTAAAAAATGGCAGAAGCCTGTTTTATGTGAACTTGGATAAGTGAACTTATAAGAAATCTTAAAGGTTCGGTCACATCCGTCTAACGCCACGTGTTAACACGCCGTATATATATGGACATGTTATAAGATAAGTGTACATCTAGTGCATACATTTACTATGAAAACCGAACACGAGACGTCAGACAAATGTGAACGCACCTTAAGAGTTACTTGAGTCCACATATAGACACAAAAAATGGTTAAAACAATGTATTTCTATCATTTTTAACGTATGGTTAGTGAAACTCAAAATATAAAAAAGTCGTAACTCTGAAACTATCCAAGACAGCGAAGTAAAGTTTTGAAAAAATGTAAGCTCATATGACTACCATTAAATAGAGTCTCCTTCTAGAAGTGTCTGCCAGTTTTTTTTATCTTGGTCCAAGCTCCATAGTTTTTGCCCACTCTCCTTTTTGTTCTTTTTCATATTAGTGTAGATTTAACTTGCAATTTTAAGTACAGTCGTGCCAATTGAATCGTGACCCATTTTGCTAATAATTAGTGGGAAAGCGTCAAAACTATGAAGTCATGATCAATAAAATTCAATTTATTACCTTATTGAATTTTAATTTCTATGAGAATATAGGTTAATGTTGGGTTACGATTTAATTTCATTTTTCAATTTGACGACTCTGTATGAAATATAACAGAGAGAAAAAGATTTCCCTTGACGAGTTTCTTGCCGGTTCTTCTCGCAAGGTCTCCCGCCGTAGGATTTGCGAACCGATGGCGTAGCTTCTTTGACGTTCATAAGTGTTGTTTGTTACCTCAACCTAAATTGAGTTTAAAAAAATTGAGTTTCATTTTTTAAATTGATTCGACTGTTACATAGCTAAACAACTTAAGTATCTGCTTAACATTTGCTTTCTATAATTTATTTTTATTTTTTTATCTTCGATGTGGGTCGGATTCCTGCCTGAGTAATATTTATCAATTACAAATTATTTAAAAAATCAAATAACTCATATAATGATAATTAAATCAAACAGACGATATTAATTCATTTTCGCATGTTTCATTTAATATTCGCATATCTAATCATACATGCAAATCGCGAACATGTCGGACTAGTCATCAAATTATGCTAATTTAAGTCGCTTAATGGATTATTAGATTTCCGACGCTAGCCAAACGTCGAATAATAAGACTTAAAAGTCAAATAATAAATTTATTCAATCACTAAACAACAACACAAAAACAGTGTCAGACGGAATTTCATCCATTAATTTTATTAAAAGCAACAAGTGAATATAATCACGTCTTCATTATATATTTATTTTCTTTTCAGATTACTGCACCGCCTCTGATAATCACAGTACCTAGCTCTCTGGTTGACTGGTAGATAATGCCTTATGGCATTGAGTCCGCCATTTTGTGTAATGAAGTTTAAATAAATAACTATAAATATCGGAAGCAACGAAAATAATACTTCTACATAGTTATAACAGTAAGTGAACATATTTACAGAGAAAGGGACCGCTCACAAAAAAGCCAAAAAGCTCCGCAGGCTTATTACCAGACTGCTACTACAGTGCCACAAAGTTTTTTGTTCCGGTGGCCAAAATGTGAAACTAACGTGTTTTTTTTAAATGTCATTTGGCTGAAGTTCTTAGAAGTCAGGGCCGGTTAAATTGCTACAAAAAAAAAACGTACGTAGCGCCGCTGTCACCGGAACAGAAAAGGTTGTGGCACTGTAGTTGCGGTTGGTTTGCAATCGGTACAGTACGGTACGATACCTTTCATGCATTTTTAATTTACAAATCGCTCGCTTGTGGCGCTATCGTAGCGATCTACGTTCGTAATACGAATATATGTGTTTTGGGAGCGATTAATTGTTAATTGTCACGATTGCAACTGTCACTTTAAGATCGGTAATAAGCCTGCCGGTTAAGTGAATATTAATGGTAACTATATACCATTCATTTTTTATTAATTTTTATTTTATTTTATTATTAAGGAACAACAAACAGCCTACTTAAACTTCTTAAACACTAGTATTAGTAAAGCTTAAATTAATTTGGCCAAAAGTGTTATTCACAAATAGCACAATTTTGATAATGCCATCGTTTAAATACAAATAACTAGGTATAAAAAAAGAGAACAACTAAACAAAATGAGCATAATATTAACTTAAAACAAATTATTATGAGAATACAATGATAGATTAACCTACCTAAAATTATTATTTAATTTAATTTAATAAGTAAGTATAATAAAAAAATATGAAAATGCCTCATGCCAAAACTACATTACACCTACTTTAACCAAAATCTATGCGCAGAACACAATATATTTACTATAAATACATACTATAAACTATACCTCAGTCAACACCTTTTTAATTGATTTAGTGAAACTGCTTTTGCGATTAATATTGAATGGGTCTACTTCCTTGAATTCTTTGTTATACGTATGGGCCAGCCGTGTTAAAACCTCATTTTGCCCATAGTTAGTGCTATGGCGTGGAACAGCAAACAATTGTGTCTGCCGGGTATCAAAAGTAATAACCGTAGACCTGCGTAGTCAGTCACACAGGGCTTCCTAATCACAAATTCTAGAATTAAACCTAGTTAGATTAATATTAGACCTCAGAGTGAGATACTGCTAACACAGAACAGTTGACAGAATATTGTATTGAATTTCAGTTCCTTATACGACCGAAAGAGGCGCTCTGGTGTTTATACAAAATAATATGATCACGACAGCGTCTAAGCTTCCACGGTTCAACCAAATTAATTCAATTTGGTTGAAAGGCGCAGAAATACAGGCGCTCATTGACATTGAATGATTCACTTTTACGTTTACATTGTTCAATTTGGTTGCTTCTTCCAAATTTAAGGCAAAAGTGAACCGTGTCTTTCCGCCATTACCATACCGACATCAGTTTTTCGTGCTACGGCTACAGGTAGTGAGCGTGTCAAATAATTCTGCGCGCGACTAGGGCATTTTTGGCGCTAGTTACAGAGAATTTTGTTGTTCAAAGGTAAGTATCACTACATAGTATAAAACAAAGTCGCTTTCTCTTTCCCTATGTCCCTTTGTATGCTTAAATCTTTGAAACTTCGCAACGGATTTTGATGCGTTTTTTTTTAATAGATAGAGTGATTCAAGAGGAAGGTTTATATGTACTTTTTATCCCGATATTCCCACGGGAACGGGAACCACGCGGGTGAAACCGCGGGCGGCCGCTAGTTTAAGATAAAATATAAAATTCAAAGTCCTGACTGACTGACTGACTGACTGACTGAGGTATCAACGCACAGCCCAAATCGCTGAACCTAGAGACTTCAAATTTTACACATAGATACGGTATACAGTGTAGGCATCCACTAAGGAAGGATTTTTGGAAATTCCACCCCTAAGGGGGTGAAATAGAGGATGAATGTTTGTATGAAAGTCCGTCAGTTTTGACGTTAGGATCTTCAAACATTGTATTTAGGCTGGCAATCGAAAATTAATATTTACCTGTGTCAGCGTTTTTGACAATTCCACCCCCGAAGGGGTGAAAAGGGGGATGAAATGTTGTATCTGGAAAGTCCTTCATTTAATTTATTATTTAGGCTTATGGTCGGAAAGTAAAACAAATAAGCAAACACATATTTCGTATATTTTCGAAAATCAACCCCTTAGAGGTTAAATGGGATAAATAAACCTAAAAATCGATATGGATGTCGTTATTGAAGTTTTATGGGATGACGATTGCAAAAATGGCATTTATTTTGACGTTTAACACGCTGAACATGATTCAACCCCTAAAAGGTTGCAATAGGGGTGAAATTTTGAATGAAAAATCAGGGGTAAAATAGACATTTCAACTTGAAACTGGCTTACTTCTTAAAGCAAATAGGCAACCCATTTCGTAATATTGACAAAATCAAACCCAGGGGGTAAAATAGAGGATGAATATGTGTATAAAAGTCCGTCAGTTTTGAAGTTAGGATCTTAAAATTTTGTATTTAGGCTGGCAATTGAAAATTAATATTTTCCTGTGTCAGCTGAAGGGGTGAAGAGGGGGATGAAATGTTGTATCTGGAAAGTCCTTCATTAAATTTATTATTTAGGCTTATGGTCGCAAAGTAAAACAAATAAGCAAAAACATGTTTCGTATTTTTTTCGAAAATCAACCCCTTAGAGGTTAAATGGGATAAATAAACCTAAAAATCGATATGGATGTCGTTATTGAGGTTTTATGGGATGACGATTGCAAAAATGGCATTTATATTTATGTTTAATATGCTGAACATGATTCAACCCCTAAAAGGTTGAAATAGGGGTGAAGTTTTGAATGAAAAATCAGGAGGTAAAATAGACATTTCCACTTGAAACTTTGTAAGCTTACTTCTTAAAACAAATAGGCAACCCATTTCGTAGTTTTCCGAAAATCAAACCCAGGGGGTAAATAGGGTATAGAATCCTAAATCATCTTAAGTACCCTAAAAGTTCTTGGTACCTAAGCTACCCAGGACTAACTTTTTGATTGTGAAACAGACACTTATTATTTACTAGCTTCCGCCCGCGACTTCGTCAGCCTCTCAGTCAGTGAGCAGCCTCGTGCGAGGCTGCTCGCTTGGTGATGGAGGACCCGCCTAATCACGTAAAAACGGCTGATCGGATTTTTATGAAATTAAAACATAGAATACTTTTTATCCTGGTTATTGGTCCCCTAAGTATTTTCTCGAATGTCCACGCGGACGAAGTCGCGGGCGGAAGCTAGTATAAGATAAAATGGCGGTGGCTTGGGCGATAAAAGATAAGTATTTTGATTTCGACCGCGCGCAGACTTATTTGTCGCGCACTCTAGTACAAAAGTTGTTGTAGTACCTACCAGTAGTTGGTTTTAGACTTTTTTTTAATACATAAATAGTTATAAATTGTTATTGTTACGCGGCACTTTATTGTCATTACTTAGTAAGTAGTGGAAACTGTTTGGGCTAATGTAAATTGATGTATGTTGTTACTACATGTAAAGATTAATGCTGTATGTTTCCTAATTAATAAATATAAAAAAAATGTAAAAATAAAACATTGCCTACCAGAAGCACGAAAAACTGTCGTTATGAAAACCGTTTATCGTGATGTGTAAAGTGTGATGTGTGCCAATTTAAAACTTGAGCAGAGGTATCTGTAAAGGTAAAACATCAATTGAGTGTTTGACTGTTGTTGAAATGTAGATATTTAATTATGACATGCGAAATTAAAACATTATTGAATAACAAATATGAAAAAAGAAATTCAATATGTATTATAACAAGCGAATTATGAGCTACTTAATTGTGACTCTAGCTATCTCTTTCTAAAACGAAATTTTCTATGGCGAGAGTATGGCGCTATAGAAATGTGACGTCACGTTTCTATAGCGCTCTCCTTGTCCTTGTCTAATTAGTAAGTTTGATGCTCTGTATCGCTGAAAATATGCAAGATATTTGAAAATAAATACCTAAGTTGTGTTGCTACCAGTTAAATGAACATTTTAAGTCAATAAAAAAAAATCTGTCAAATACCCAATTGGAATAACTTTACAATTTGTGAATAGGCTGTATAATTCTTGGAAATCAACAAAAACTTCCAACCGATTGAAAATCAGGGGGCCGATTCTCAGGCAATCGAGAAAAGTTCACATTTATAGTTCGAAATTCAAATATAACACAGTTTTTGTATCGTCAGAAATTCACAATCGAAAAAGTTCGATCGAAAACCAGTCGAACGCTACGAATGGTAAAAACCAATAGATGTTCGTATACGAACTTAGCTGTCAAAATGAATTTGTTGACATTTGAGACAGCTTAGTTTATTTGAAACGTTCTAACTTTTCAATAAAAACCACAAACAAAATGTTCGACATACGAATTACCACACTGAAAAAGTTCGAATGCCTGAGAATCGGGCCCCAGTCCGTCAAACTTGTGAATTTAACATTCGAATAAGCTCACTCGATAATCTTTAGCATCGGCTCGTGATTCGATTCAAAAAGTTTATTTGCTTGTTAGTTTATTGCTCATTGATTTATTCATGAGTTAAGAAATGTTATAATCTTCTACGTAGCAAAATACTAACTTATTATCATTATTTATGAGGCACTCGAGTGGTAACAATCTGCAGAGTTTACCAGAGCTTTTTTGAAGGTGGTGATATTTCCCAATATTCTTTTTTGGGAGACAAATATTTTGTGCGTGCTCTTTGTAAATCTTACTACATAACTGTTAGATAGCACATATAATATTTAAAGAAAAACTGGTTACAGAATAGACTGAGTTGTGTTACATTACGAATACTTACACGAAAGTTACGGTTATTTACAATATTTTCGTAATAGCTTTCTAATAAGTTTTTTTTAATACACATCGGGGTAGCACTTAGCCTAAATCACAGATGTTAATCTTACTTTTTTTTCTGTATTTCTTTTTACAATCTGTTTCTTATGAACATTCAGCAAAGGATTATGAGTTTAATAATTGACTTGAAGAGCAGCCAGTCCAGTGTCCAACTCTCATGATGTACTCATTACTACCCTATAAATCTTTAGGGCACTTTCTTTTTAGTCTTTTAAAAGTAGAGCTGTTACTCATTAATTGCGTAGCTAGTGTGTTTGGGTGCTTATCTAGTCTCTTCTTGTATGATTGCATCGAGTGTTTAATCTCTTCTTGGACTGTTCTGATTTTCAGTTCGTGATGTAATTGTTGGTTTCTTATGAACCAGGGAGCATCTGTTATTAACCTGAGTATTTTGGACTGAAGCCTTTGAAGTATTTCTACATTTGACTTGGAAGCTACCCCCAGAGCTGGACTCCGTAGTTCCAGATAGGTTGCAGGATACATTTATACAACCAGTAATTTGTTTTCCAGTGACAACTGTGATTTTTTGCCCAGTAACCAGTACATTTTCCTTAGTTGAATCCCTAAGGCTTTACGTTTTGTAAATATGTGCTTTTTCCAGGTAAGGCGGCGGTCCAGATAAAGTCCAAGATAACGAGCCTCTGTTGATTGGGGTATCTCTACTCCGTTAAGCGACACGGGGGGACATGTTTCACGACGCATTGTAAAGGCCACCTGTACCGATTTTGTTTCATTTGCTTTGATCCGCCAGGTGGCTAGCCATTCAGTGATATTGTCGAGTGACCGTTGAAGCATATCGCTTGCGTGTTCTGGTTAATCGTGAATAGTTAGAGCCGCTGTGTCGTCAGCAAAAGTGCCGATCATTACTCCATCTGTCATGGGCAGGTCAGAGGTGAAAATCAGGTAGAGTGACGGGCCAAGCACGCTTCCTTGTGGGACTCCTGCATGAGCTCTATATAGTTTAGTTATATCTTCTCCTTGCCTAATATAGAAAAATGTATTGGTAAGGTATGATTTTAGATATATGTAAAAGTTTATGGGAAGAAGTTTCTTTATTTTATATAGAAGGCCGTCGTGCCAAACTCTGTCGAAGGCTTGAGCAATATCTAAAAACGCCGCACAACAATATTTCTTATTTTCAAAGGTTTTGTGTATGACTTCAACCAATCTATGCACCTGCTCAATTGTACCGTGATACTTTCTAAAGCCGAATTGGTGGTGAGGTATGATTTTATTTTCGGTTATTACTGCGTTTAGTCGCTTAAGGAATAGTATTTCCATCACTTTTGATAAAATAGGTAATAGACTGATCGGTCTGTAGGAAGACACATCTTCAGGAGCTTTGCCAGGTTTGAGGATCATTTTAATTTCACCTACCTTCCATTGGGGTGGAAAGATGCCTCTAAGTAGAATGCAGTTAAATATATGCGTCAGAAATGTTATTGCTTAATCTTACTATAATATTATAAATGTGAAAGTTTAGATGTTTGGATGTTTGTTACTCACGCCAAAACGGCTAAACGGATTTGGCTGAAATTTGGGACACAGATACTTTGTAGCCTGGAGAGGAACATAGGCTACTTTTAATCCAGGAAAACATCACATTCCCGAGGGATAATGTCGAGTAGTCTACGCGGGCGAAGCCGCGGGCGGAAAACTAGTTGGTGATAAGACTGAAGGTGGAAGCAATCTACTTCCGGAATCCTCAATCACTGAGGATCTGGCTATCTTATCTTTAACTGCCGAAACACAATAATGCTGAAAACATCATTGTTATGGCGTCAGACTTTAATAAGATGGTGGTAGCTAGCCAGGCGTACTAAGAATAAGTCCTACCACCAACCAAACCGACCACAGAGGCGGTTAAAAAATCTACAAAATTATAAATGCATATTGTAAATTAGGATCGATCGTTATGGAGATCATTGGGGGAGGCCTATGCCCAGCAGTGGGCGTCGTTCGGCTGACATGATAATAATAATAATAAATAATAAATAATTGTTGCGCTTACTTTATGAATTATTTTTATGACGAGTTATTTTTGTGACGATTGCGGAACAATCGACGATGTTCCATTTGTTTTCGGAGTGTGTTAAAAACGTGAGAGAGCGTCGAACCCTAATGACTGCTCTGAATATAAACAAATTAGATTTAGGCATCTTTCAGAGCTTACTTAGTGAACCAACCTCTAGTTCAGCCAAATACATTTGTGATATGGTCAGTCATCGGTGATCGATGCCCTCGCAATCTCGCCATGAAACTTGTTATCTGTATCTATATTGTACCTGTATTGTATTGAAATTTTTTTTAGTATGTAGTTAGCATGTTTAGGGTACGATAGGACTAGCATATCTTGTAAGATAAAAGTCAAAAATTAGATTAAAAAAAAATTAATTATTTTGTCTTCTTTACTTTCACAATGCAATTTTTATAGCTGAAAATGAATACTTATAGCCTATAATGACCCCGTAGCTCAGTGGTTAGAGCATTCACCCGGACAGTGAAAGGTCGTGGGTTCGATTTTTTCTATATTATTATTATTATTTCCTTTATTACATTTTAAATACTTACAAAATTATATTTCTAAACATTAAATTTTTACAATGTATAACACTAAAAAAAATATAACATTTAAAAATACAAAAATGCAGTTCCCCAACGGCAGCAAGATCAAGGTCCCGGCTACCGATGGTTAAGGATCCAGAGACAGGAACCTTCTCACTATACGGGCCGTGTCCAGAAGTACTGCCTTCTGCATCTGACTCCCGATCCATCCACCTAACGCAAGCCTCTTAAGGTGTTTATCGAGGCTCTTGGCTATCAGACCATGGGCAGATATGACTATCGGAACAACAATTGCTGAGTCAATGTCCCACATGTCAACAATCTCGTGAGCTAAATCAAGATATTTGTTTTCTTTATCTCTTTCAGCTTTCACAAGGTTGTCGTCATGGGGAACAGTGACATCAACAATTATCGCGCGGCGTTCGTGTCGATCTATCAATACAATATCAGGCTTATTAGCTACAATAGTCCTGTCTGTAATGATAGATCGATCCCAATACAATGTGGCATGGCTATTTTCAAGGACCTGTTCTGGTGCATACCTGTAGTACGGCACCTCGGATGCCACAAGACTATGTTTCAGAGCAAGTTGTTGGTGTATTATCCTGGCCACTTGTTTATGTCTATGCAAATACTCGCCGTTTGCGAGACGAGAACAACCGGAGATTATATGCCTAAGGGATTCACCAGGACGATGACACGCTCGACAAATATCCACTGTGCCATCCCTTAGGATATACTTTCGGTAGTTATTCGTCATCACAACCTCATCCATAATTGCACAGACAAAACCTTCGGTTTCACCAAAAAGGTCACCGAAACGGAGCCAGGATACTGAGGCTAATAAATCTACGTCGGGCCCATGGAGAGCCCGGTAGAATCTGCCATGTAACTCCTTGCTTTGCCACACAGTGCTGCGGTCGGAAGTACTAAGTACTACAGGTTTGCGCCAGTTTTCTTTTGCTAAAAATAGAGGAGTCAGTCCATTGTCAACAGCAACTACATCTCTATGAGATCCCATATCGACTTGGAGAAAATACTCCCTTTGATTGCATATCTCGCGGTTATGCAATGTCTTAGCATTTAAGAAGCCACGACCACCGCACTTCCGCGGGATATACAATCTCATTGTCGATGAACGTGGGTGATGTATGCGGTGTGCTGTTAGCAATGTACGAACTTTTCTATCCAGGGCATCCAGTTCAGTTTGAGTCCATTTAAGTATGCCGAAGGAATACATTAGTACCGGCATGACCCATCCATTGTATGCGCGAACCTTGTTTCCGCCAGACAAAAGACTTTTAAGGACTTTTGAAAGGCGCCCCAAGAAACGCTCACGCAACGACTGTTTCATGTCAGCATCGTTGATGCCTAATGCCTGTGACATACCTAAATATTTATAGGTTTCGTTTACGGAGAGAGATCTAAGATGAATAGAATCCGAGAGTTGTATACCCGTAGATTCCATTATCTGACCACGCTTTACATGCATGACTGCACATTTGTCCACACCAAATTCCATTTTAATGGCATTACTGAAAGCTTCAGTAACCTTCAGTAACGCTGTCAAATGAGAGCTGCTATGGGCAAATAGTTTCAGGTCATCCATGTACAGCAGGTGTGATATTACTTGACCATTTCTCCGTAAACGATAGCCTAACCCTGAACTCTCGAGAAGTGTACTCAGAGGGTTCAAGGCCAGACAGAACCACAATGGACTCAAACCGTCACCCTGGAAGATTCCTCGCTCTATTTTTATAGGATCGCCATGACCTAGAATCCGTCGAGATCTTGGATAGAAAAGGACCGTTCTCCATTTTCGCATGCACGATATCAAGAAAGTGCGTAGAGTTGTATTTATTTTATACAACTCCAGCACCCTCATGAGCCACGAATGCGGCACGGAATCATAGGCCTTCTTATAATCTATCCAGGAAGTCGACAGGTTCTTTCGGTTTCGACGAACCTGTTGGTTAATAGCCATGTCAATGAGGAGTAGCTCTTTAGTACCACGGGCCCCATTCCTACATCCATTCTGAGAGGCGACCATAATAGAATTTTGATTAATGTGTTTATTAATCTTCGACCTCAAAATGGACGTAAGAATTTTATAAATTGTTGGCAGACAGGTGATAGGTCTATAGTTTTTGGGGTCCGCAGTACTACCAGATTTATGGAGCAGATGGGTTATGCCTGTTGTCATGAATTCTGGAAGCGACTGAGATAATAAAGCACATTGAAATTGAGATGCTAAGCGAACGTGCGAGCTAGGTAACCATTTATACCAGAAATTGTGCAGTCCATCCGGGCCTGGAGATTTCCAGTTGGGTAAGGAACGAACTGCACAAACTACGTCTTGGTAGTCAATGGTTACTTCATTCATATCAGGTATAAGCTCACACGAACGCTCAACATCCTCCATCCACGTGCCTTCAGAGTGAGTGACAGGCACGGACCAGATGTTGTGCCAAAAAGAAATCATGGCATCATCATCCGGCCTATGCATATCAGTATCACTCTGATCCGATCGCTCCCAGGATGCATAAACACATCGTTGATCTCTCTCGAACATGCGGTTCTGAGTAAAGCGATCGACTCGCACCCTATACCTTCGAATACGATTAGCCCATGCACAAATTTTCTGCTTCAGGAAGTCGATGCGCTCTGTGACACATGAAATATAATTTTGAGGACTAATACCAGTCCCCAAGAATGCACGTTTCACAAAGCGCATGACCCTAGGGCGCATGTTGCCCTCCCTAAAGCAGCTGAGCTTACCGATGAGTACCCTAGCCTCACTGATACGACGCTCAATCCTACACTGCCAGGCTGGTACAGCCAGGCGAGGGCGTGTTGCTGGGTCAGTATTTGGAAATTTTACATGAGCAACACGACAAGCTGTAATAGCCGCACAGTACAGGATCGAATGAGTATCAGCCAGGTCTTCACTACTATCAAAGTAATTTGGTAGTAGCAAATCTAAAGCACACATCAGCGCCCTATTTTTTTTTTGCATGGGAAAACGCGGAAGCCGAGGTCTAAGGTGAACCGAGGTCGATCGAAATTCCCGAACTACATCTTCAAGAGTACTCCTCAATATATCATTGTATTGGGGACTTACAGTAGTAACCATATCATCTCCACCATCACTATCAGCAACGCCAGCTTGCAATGTCGCCGCGGCAGAAGCTTGAGTTGCCGCCTGCGATGTAGTAGTAATGATACGGTTACGTTGCACCTCTGTACGGAGCCGATCAAGTACCGAGTCATCCAACAAGTGACCCCGTTGAATGGCTCGCACCTGATCCGACAGTCGTTGAGCCGAAACGTTGATTGATGGTTCAAGAGCCTGAAACAGAGAAAGCATCCGAACACGATACGCAGTAAGATTAGTTCCTGCCTCTGTTGCCTCAAAATATGCGCGCATGACATTTTCATTGATGGTAATTGTCCATCGCATGCGCTGCACTCCACCGGGAGCGGGGGCCCTGACCGGAGCCGATTGCCCCAGAAGCCCCAAACTCTTCGGTGGCCGGCCCCTCCTCCGGCGTACAGGTGGTGGCGACGTCGGCGGAGAGAAGTACTCGTCACTATCGCTCGACGCAACTGCAGAAGTCAGCTGAACACACGGCACAGAGGTAGTTGCCGACAACTGCGAGGCGGAGCGAGGTGACGAGCCCGGAGGTGGTAAGCGTGCTGTTTGGCTTCTCGTCAACATTTATTACTTCTTCTTCTACAGATTTCTTCATTCATATCCCTTTTAATTTTGTTTGATTTATATTGGATATGTCATAGTGATGACATTTGGCATACAGATTCATTTTTAATACTTATAATATGTTGTTGTAAATGTATCTTCTTTTTGTTTTTGATATTATTGTTACAGGGTAATAAATATTATACAGTAAATGTGAATTTTGACCTTTGGATAAAATATAATTTAATAAAATACAATAGAATGGGAAATGAATAACCTGTCACGTTGACTTTTTTTTTTTTTTTTTTTTTATTATTATTATTTATTCATACATGATCCTAAAAGCTAACAGATTTCTGATATATACTCCTACTCGTACATTATGAATGCAAAAAAGTAAAAATTTACTTGCAATTGCAATAATTCCATCTTTAGCGATTGTCAAATATCTGGAAAGGTATTTCTTTCGTATGTGAGGGTAGTAATATCTTAACATTGATGAAATTAACGCTGGCTATACAGCGCGTAAGAAGTATTGGATAAATTCGACGCTTCTCGTAACGACTCCGTAGCCCAGTGGTTGGAGCAGTCGCCCGGATAGCGAAATGTCTTGGGTTCGACCCATTGGAGCTGGTTGTGAGACGGGTCGATTTATTTTATTACAAAAAATAAATAAAAAAAATCATTCATTATGTACAAATGTTTTAAGTCCAACAGCGAAATTACTCAAAAAGCCAACATTTAGAATCACGTACTTCCAAAAACCGACCGCAACCTCATTAAAATTAAGCACCTATTTGAACGAGAACAATTCTCTACGTGCACGCAATATGCAAATACAAATACGCTGCAATTGGCAATCAGCTGTTTACGTTTCAGGAGCCCAATTTGTACTAACATAATTTTACTAAACGGAAACGCAAATTTTGTCGACACATAATGAACAAGTCCCATAAAATCCCCTTTTGAATGAAATGAAATGCAGATTTGGTAATAACAAAAGCGAATAAATTTTTATTGCTTCTATATGAAAAAACAGAACAAAACACAATCGAATTTATATAAAAGAACCTAGTAATATAAAAGAGAAACATAAAATAGATAATGTACAAACTCCTAGCTTAAAATTTCTATGATATTCGACGTCTTCATATTCCATGAATATGGGGTCTTAGTACATAACTTTGTTTTCAATTTCGTATTCTGTTCATTAGATGTGCCTATGCCCTAAACTTTAAGCTCTGAAGGCCTACATAAAGTGGGTGTCCATTATTTAAAACGACATTTAGATTTATTAAATTGACGTTAATTCACGTTTTTGAATTGCTCATCATGAAGCGTAAACGTAATCCACATTGTATATTGTATAATATCATAAATGTGAAAGTGTGTTTGTTTATTTGTATGTTTGTCCGTCTTTCACGTCAAAACGGAGCAACGGATCGACGTTATGTTTCATATAGGGATGGTTTGTGAACTGGAGGGTGACATAGGCTACTTTTTATCCCGGAAAAATATCACATTCCACGGAATAACGTCGCGTGCTTTACGCGGGCGAAGCCGCGGGCGGAAGGCTAGTGAAAAACAAAGTCGCTTCGAAAGCGATTTCCACACACACCGCGTTTCTTACACGCACAAAAACGCGGTCGCGAAATTCGGCCCATGGTCACCCTAACATGAAGCATTTGCCTTCATTAAAAAAAAGGAGATGTGGTCACGGTTGACTAAAAATGACACTTAGAGCCTGCGCGCACTTGTGATTTTTAATCTGGCGATAGTTTGATCGTTCTCGGATTCAGTATAGAGTTAAATGGCAGTGTGCGCACTGACGATTAAACTATCGACCGATCAAACTATCGAAAATGACTGGCCGATAGTTGTACGATCAAACTATCGCACAACTATCGGCCGGGCGGTAATGGGCATGAAGAAATGTGAGCGCGCGCACTGCATTCAACTAAACTATCGCCCAACTATCGGTCGCATCGGTCGACGGCGCATTCAGTATCGAACTATCGAAAATGGCTGGCCGATAGTTGTACGATCAAACTATCGAACAACTATCTGCCTGTGGATGAAGGACTATACTGCATTCAACTAAACTATCGCCCAACTATCGGTCGACTAAAAATCACAAGTCGCGCAGGCTCCTAAAAGCAAACTATCGGCCGATAGTTTGATCACGATCGTCTTACGATACCGACTAAACTATCGGTCGACTAAAAATCACAAGTGCGCGCAGGCTCTTAAAAGTGATAATCAAACGCATGTCTTTGTTATACTTAAAGTTGTTTTATATCATTTGAATCTTGTTTAGGCTCTCTAACTTTCATGCGGTGAGGTCTTATAACCGCCTAACAACTGCGGTGATTGACTTAAATATTCTGTTACTCAAAAGAACAGTATAGGTAATTAAATTAAAATACAATTATCTATTTCTATAAATAGCTATTTTTGGAATCCTCAAGGATTAACAAGGAATCGCATTGACTCGTTCGTCGAATGTATTACACAAAGACACAACAACCAATGCTTCTAAGAAAGGAGCCATACAAGCCACAGTACAACGTATAAAAGTGGTTTATCATTTTATTTGTATTAAATGATTGATGATGTGTTGAATGTAAGACGAAAAGTGGATGCCTGCTACTCCCGGAATCTTCAACCACTGAGGAACTGGCTATTTGTTCAAAATTCGCATGGCTAGCTAACACCATCTTATATCTAAGTCATAACAACGATGTTTTCAGCATTGTTGTGTTTTGGCAGTTTTTTTTATTAATTATTTTATTTTAGGATAAGAAAGCCAGTTCTTCAGTAATACGGTATTTTACTGATTTTTTTTATTTCTTTAAAATGTTTTTCGAAATATTAGCTACACAAAACAAGTTTTCATTTTGAATTATCTTGAATATATTCAAAGATATAGGACTTCAAACTTTATAATTAGACAAGGACAGGACGCTATCTTAGTGACGTCAGTGGGTTAGTAGCGTCATAGTCACGCCATAGAAGATTTCGTTTTAGAAAGAGACAGGTATAGTCAAAATCAAACAGACTATAATTCTTTTATTATAAAAAAGATTAAAATTATTTTTTCACATTTGGTATTCTTAATTGCAATATTTTTTAACGTCATCATTAAATATCTACATTTCAACAACAGTAAAATACCCTATTGAGGGTTCCGGGTAAAGGGCTTCCAATCGCTTAACATCAGGTGTAATAAAGGTTAAGTGCTACCCCGTTGTGGCTAAAAAAAATTACGAAAAATATATCATCGATTTCTTGCATTTACAATGCTATTTTAATTTACAACTATATTGCAATACAAAAAAAAACTAATTTGTTGACAGACCAAAAACAGATGGGAGGCGTGTCGATGCAATTTCCTACTGGTGGAAAAAATCAAAGCGTTAGCAAATAAAAGCTAGCTTCGCCCGGACAGTGAAAGATTGTGGGTGGAGACCCATCGGAGCTTGTTGTGAGAAGGGCCGATATTTTCTTATACTTCATTTTCAATATTTTCAAAATCAAAGCGGTTTAGTCTTTATAATTTTACAAGCGGCCGCCCGCGGTTTCACCCGCGTGGTTCTCGTTCCCGCGGGAATATCGGGATAAAAAGTAGCCTAAGATACTCCTAATTACATCAGCTACCTGCCAGTGAAAGTCCCGTCAAAATCGGTCCAGCCGTTTCAGAGATTAGCTGGAATAAACAGACAGACAGACAGACAGATAGACAGACAGACAGACAAAAATTGTAAAAGATGTTGTTTTTGCATATGTACCGTATATATAATGATATGCATGTAGTATAAAGCGGTTATTTTAATATTACAAACAGACACTCCAATTTTATTTATTTGTATGTATGTATGTATGTAGTATGTATGTATGTATAGATATAGATTTTAGCGTAGATTTCTTTCATTTACACTGTAGCTCAACTTTAAAAGAATCAGTACCATG
This sequence comes from Crambus lathoniellus, assembly GCA_949710035.1. NCBI lineage: Eukaryota > Metazoa > Arthropoda > Insecta > Lepidoptera > Crambidae > Crambus > Crambus lathoniellus. The sequence continues at coordinate 2,636,996 of OX453318.1, read as the reverse complement.
ACATTATTCTTAGAAATGAAGTCAATTCAACTAACTTTATAATTTGTATCGATTATTGACAGCCCAGAAAAAGTTCTTTTCATAGAAATGACAACAATGAAATGCATTTCAGTCCTTTAATTTGAAATACAATAATGATATCTTAACTGTCATGCATCCTCCCACATCCTGAATAATTATTCATGTAAGTACCTTGATTTAGTTCAGTCAAGTTTTCTTGAGAAAAGTTTGTGAAAGTACAATTAAAAACGTATCCACAAAATTCCTACTAAAGCAATTAAGATAACATTTGGCGTAGATATAAACTAGGCTTCCGCCCGCGGCTTCACCCGCATGGACTACACGACGTAATCCCGCGGGAATGCGATATTTTTCCGGGTTAAAAAGTAGCCTTTGTCACTCTCCAGCTCCCAAACTATCCCCATACCAAAATTGACGTCGATCCGTTGCTCCGTTTTAACGTGAAAGGTGTACAAACAAACAAACCCACTTCGACATTTATAATATTAGTAGGTATGGATATCATTGAATTTAACATGAGTGAAGCCGCGTGTAAAGCTATTTTTTTTGGATATAAAGAAAAGAATATCTGACTGATTGAATGAGTAAGAAAAAAATGGACGATTGAAAACAACTATACTTTACCAGGATGAATTATACATTTTAATCGTCACTATGATTCAGAAATGAGATGAAGAAAATGAGAAAATTATACAAAGTAATATACAATAGCAGAATACGCATTGCAGTATTCAATTTTTTATCAATAAATTTAAACTTAACTTAATAATATGAGAATGGATAATTCATGAAACTGGGCTTCCCAATATTGGCCACAGACTCAAACCCGACATAGTTTATTATCGTATTCCAAGAAAAAGGCCTGATCGTCCACTTCCAATAGTTTGGGGTGAGATCCAAGATTAATACGAATGACATATGTGTTGGATTTGTCCGGGTGTCAAACCTTTTTTATTGGCGCACTTTTATGAAAAGACAGTAAATTACTGCGTTTTGTAAAATATCACTGTTGGGAGCGAGGAAGTCACTTGTGGTGAAACTATCTAATATTTTGGCTCCAGGGCAGTCCAGGGAATCGAGGTACAATTCACGGCAAATATAGCTTTACACTTTCACGTTGATTGTATCCTTATTGCGTAAGTTTAGATAAATAAAAGCGATTTTGTAGTGCAGCCAATTATAATTTTATTTGTAGAAGCCTAAATTATTTTAGAGTGATATAAGGATTCCCGACCGCAGAAACAGTTGAAGAACATCGCATGTCGGTATTAGGATCGCGCATCTCAGTATAATTTTGAAAATGAAGAATGCCTTTGAAATTCTAAACTTATGATTCTAAAACAATGAATGATCTACAAGTACCTATAAAATAGTCCAAAAATATTCAACACTTTTAAAATGTTTTATCGAAGCTCTAAACGAAACCACTAGCGGTCGCAACAAAAATAGACCAATCTGTGTTTTAAATGTAACGTAAATTGTGCCAACACTCTATTACACACACGTAACGAAATAGCGATAATTTAACAAATGTATTCTCAGTTAGGCGGGTTAAAATTGGACGGGTTTATTTTGACCCAATTTTAGATCTGTAGTAGAAAAAGGGCTATTTTTAACTGTTGTTCTCTGGTGTTAGAGCAAAGGTTAGTGTTTTTTATTTCGGAAAGTTGCTTTTTTCTGAAAAGAGGCAAAAAGTTTGTTGCTTCTCGTGACATTGTATACGTACGATGTTTACCTTATAATATACCACATAATACCACAACATGGAAAGACGTGATATCATGTTCATAGGGTAAATAAAGGTGTATTGATGGTATAAGTAATTTGGTGATATTTTATATAAAGATTGTTTACTAAACACAGGAACGTTGAAGCGTAGCGCGTGATATATGTCTATCTTCCTCACACTCGTAGGAACTCGCTAGCGCTGTCTCATGAATGAGCTCGCATAGGGAAATTACTTATATCACCAATATACCTTTCTTTACCCTACTTATTGATGAAGCTAATGATGCAACTTATTACTGTTATTGGTTTAGATTATCATCAACAGCCATTATAAGTTCTAACTGCTGGGGCACAGGTATTCCATTAAGATGGATAGGAAAGAAAGAAAGAAAGAGAAAACATTTATTAATGAACACACCACATAACACATAAGTACAGACAAATAACAGAGAATAACAATCAACAAATAAAACATTTTACGAAAAAAAGAAAGATATAAAAACAAACAGAGAAGCACATGGTGTGCTAAGGAGCCCTGACTCAGCACAAAACTTCTGACAAGAAGAATCGTCCATGAACCACCACGCGGGCCCAATGCGGATTGGTGGATATTAACAACTGCAAACGCAGGTAGGACCAACGGCTTAAGGTGTATCGATGAGCTCAGTAGCGCCGCCAATGGAAATAAATCAATTGCATTTTATTAAAGGCTTGGATTAAAAGTTTCGGTTATTTCGCGCAAATAGAAGAGCAAAATGCAATTTTTTATTGTTTTTTCATGGCCTCAAATATGAGCACCATGTTATGGATCTCGATATTGCCAAATGTGGCCACTTTTGGCACTATTGAGATTCACGACTTATTGCGTAAGTTTGAGTTCTCAAAAGTATATTTAAAAAATGCATTCCACTCTTTCACCTGCGCGAAATAACCGACACTTTTAATGCAAGCCTTTAATAATATGCAATTGATTTATTTCCATTGGTGGCGCAACTGAGCTCATCGATACACCTCGTGTCTTCCGAAGCACGAAGGAGCTCGCGATTGTAAATTTTTGGTCACCCATCCCATGACCGACCATTGCGAAAGTTGCTTAACTTCAACGATCCTCGAGTAAGGATAATACGCACTATCATCTGGAGTTACTTTTAACAAGTTAACACTAACTGCGAAGGTCATTGTATAGGCTTCCCTTCATAAATATTTCAGTAAAGTTTCGCCTCAAATCCCTTAATGGTCGTAGACAGAACTTTACCAGCGAAATTTCTGGAGGTTCACTCCCGTTAGCTTTATTGTTTATTTGTTATTTATGAAATTGGTTATTAGATACCTCTCTAAGTATTTATTTATCGTGAGCGAAAGGTTGTTTTCGATATTGCCGATTTGAGCTTTTGAGTTTGTTTTATATGGTGAGCTTAGCGTTTTTAAGGGTTTTGTGAGGAAAATTGTGTTGTTGATATAATACATTAATTTGTACTTTCAGCGAATTGTTATTTGCGTTTTCGTCTTAGTTATGCAGTATTTTGTTGTGTAGTATTTTATAGACAAGTTATGAGCAGTTTTTTTTTAAGTACAGCTAGCCATTGGGCCTGTAAGTAACCTAGCAAAATGTAAGTATGAAACACAAAATATTAGACACATAATAATAAAAAAACAAAGACGAACAGATAAAAATGACTGTGGAAGAATAAGATTTATAACTTTCATGGTAAATTTCCAGTCGAATCCCAGATATTTCGGCGCAGTTGCACACGCTATGATCACGGAGTTACTTTGTGGTCATGGCGTGTGCAACTGGTGGTATAAATTTCGGTTTTAACCCCTTAAGGAACGCAAGGAGGGGTATTATAAGTTTGAAGCTTATGTCTGTCTGTCTGTCTGTATACGTATATTAGTAGTGCCTTAAACGGGTCAAGCGATTTCAATGCATTTTTTTTATTGAAAGCTAAATTAATCGAGATGGTTCTTAGCCACGTTTAATGAAAATCCATCCGGCCATTTATGGAGATGGTCAATGGCTTGCCGAAACGGTAAAAGAAACAGAGGTGGCGCTTTGACTAAAATAATGTAAACCCTGGGGAAATTTAGATGCAATTAAAAAAACAAAATGGTGGCAAAAAATCTGTCTGAGATTTTAAATTATTTTTATGCATTCACAATGCATCGGGCCAGACCTGCGAAGGCGCAGCGGGTTCGAATCTCGCCTGAAAGCTGCATAAAGAGCTCGTGGTTTTTAACTATCACATTGTTTCTATACTTAAAAAATCTGTCTGTCTGTACTTATATTCATAGTGCCGAAATGGATCAAGCGATTTCAATGTTTTTTTTTTCAATTTTTTGTGTAATTCATAAACTAACTGCATAAGAATTTGACCAACTGTTTCCAACACAATTTATGGATTGTTTTATGGAATAAATAAATGAAATGAAAATCAAAATCCAAAATGAAAAAACGAAAAAGTTTTATTTTCTTCCACAAAGTTTACACTTAACAGCTGTTAGTTCTTATAAATTAATAAACAAGGTGTGTTTATACTTAGGTAATACTTTGTGGGAGACTGATGCCTAAACTAGACATTTTAAATGACTGTATATCAGGACATCAGGTTCCCAACCTCTGGTTTACTTATTTAAAAGGTATACATATTAAAACATGTAGTTGAAAACAAACTAACGTTACCAAATTATCAAAAAATAAAAAAAATACAAAGTTTAATCCATTTGTATACATAGTAAAATTAAATCAAAACAAACTAAAAGTGCCCATAACGAAATTGAAATTATATTCTGACGGTCCTCACTCAATGATGATAAAAATCTATAACAAAATTCCGAACTTCATTAAAGACATAGAGAAGCCCTCAATCTTTGAAAAAGAACTTAAGCAATATCTCCTCATTAAAAGCTATTATAATGTTAGTGAGTTTTTTGTCGACAAATCCAACTAAATTCTGAGATGCTGTTATGTGTATTGTTGCATTGTAATATAAAAAATAGGTTTTGGTTTTGTTTGTATACATTCTGATTATTATTATTAATGTGATATTGACATTTAAATTATTGCGTGAAATTATTATTTTGATCAATTATTATTATATATTCACATTGACATTTAAATTATTATATAAAAATTATTATTCTGATCATTATTAATATATAGCGACATTGACATATTTATTTTTTTTTTTTTACTATTAATAGTATACCAAACAGACTGTATTTTGCAAATAGATTTTAATTATTGTTTAAATTAGAAGTATAAATAGCACTCTCTCATATATTGCTACGCCCTTGCAGGGTGTCACACGATCTGTACCAAAATTTTCCATCTATGTACTTGTGACATGCAATGAAATAAATGAAATGAAATGAAAACAAAATAATTATCATGCTATCATAGTGACTTAATGACATTACATTATTTATTATGATTTAAGTACATATACAAATTCACAATTTATGGATTGTTTTATGGAATAAATAAATGAAATGAAAATGAAACCAAATGCACAAATCAGTTTGTAGCGGTGGTAGTACAAGTTCTATGCAGATCGAGTCATTAGGAGCTATTCATCCGACACTTATTCCATTTCAAGTGAATGTTATACAAAGTGAAAGATAAGATTTTAAACTTACATGGTCATTATCACTATAACTATTATGAAAAACGGGATTAACTCCGTGATCATGGCGTGTGCAACTGCGCCGAAATATCGGGCACTCGAAAAACAAAATAAACATGGTAAAAATCCCGTTTTTCATAATAGTTAAAGTGAAAGATGCTTGGAGATTTTCATCTCGCTAACTTAATAATACAAAGAATGATGGGCTAAAGAATCGAAATACATATTTCATAAATGATGCTTAGATTTTGTACGTCATAGTATGGTAACTAAGTATACCCATTACATCAAATACATACATATTCCTTTCCGGGACGAAAAGCCGTGTTGCTCGATGATATTCCTATTTTAAAATCTCTGAATGCACACGTTTATAAATTGCAAATAATACGAATTATTTTGGTATTATTTTGCAATAATCCGTATCCGCTAAAGCGTGCGTTTACACTCACTCGCTGTTCGTTTGTTTTATTTGTGTTAGTTAGAAGGCAGAAAGCAAATCGGTCGTCAAACTTTACTTCTACAACAGTACTATAATTTTTTTTAAAAGGCCAGCTCTATTCACTAGTAATTAACCAAAGGTTACATAATAAATAGAGACTGAGCATTTGATTCAGTGCTCCACGATTGGCTACGCTGTCTGCACAGCATGGCAATAAGTCAGACGTATGCAGTAGTCTGCGGTGTCTGACACACGGACATTGTGAAAGAGCAACAACTTAGCATCATTACGATTTTTAACTTCTCAAACACCACGCGATTTTGGAAAAAAAATGCAAATATTCGCAAAAACCCTTTTTTCGCTTTAATTTTGTATGAAACTTCATTAAAATGTTGCCAAAAACGTCAAACGCTTATAAATAGGCTATCAGAATAATGTAGGATAGTGTTTCATCATGTCAGCCGAATGACGCCCACTGCTGGGAATAGGCCTCCCCCAAGGATCTCCACAACGATCTGCCCGCATCCAGCATCCAGCAAGATCCAGGATAGTGTATAATTTTGAAAATAATCAATTTCGAAAAGTGAAAGCAGAGAAAGTGGAAAAATCAGATTTGGCGCGGTCCTGTAGGACCTCTTGGGGTTGGAGTGGTCACCACACCTCTGGGAAAAAGGCCTTTCTTATGGATGGATAAAGAGAAAGGGTGCCACCACGCTTGCCCAATGGGTAGATGTGAACGACTACTAATTAACGTGTCGTAAATCTGTTGTCAAAGTAACACAGAACAGTGTTTCTTTGTTGGTGAGAACACCAACAAATGCTCTAAAAGTATTGTTAACGCGGCAGAGATACGGTGCTAAAGACAAGTGAACCAAAGGTTACATATAAACTAGGGGCTGAGCTGAGCATCTGATTCAGAGCAGCAGTATCCACAACACGGCTGTAAGTTAGACGTATGCGGCCGTCAACGCCCGTCTGACACACGGACAATGAGAACAAGCAACAATTAGAACTATTTATTTAGAGGTATTTAAATTGTCTTTTTTTTCTGTGTTGTCTTCATTTAAGTAATTTGTCGTATACTTAAGTTATAATTTGTCCTTCGACTGTACTAAATAAATGTTTTGATTGATTGATTGATTTGATTGATTATAATCGTATCGTTTATTAGAAACAAGCTTCATCATCATGTCAGCCGAACGAAGTCAGAGAAGTATAATTAAAATTTTTACTTTTTTGCATTCACAATGCAATTTTCGTTATAAAAAATTGTAAATAAAGTATTTAAGAAAAAATTGTCTCGTCCCACATCCAGCTCCGATGGGACTCGAACCCACGACCTTTCGCTATCTGGGCGACTGCTCTAACCTCTGAGCTACGGAGTCTTTGAGAGGTCGATTTTTTCTAAAATACTTCATTTTAAATTGTTTGTGAAATATTTTTGTTTCTTCATTATTTTGTAATAAATAAGAATAAATCAAAATCAAAATCAATTATTTTTTATTCAATTTAGGTTGAAGTAACAACACTTATGAACGTCAAAGAAGCTACGCCATCGGTTCGCAAATCCTACGGCGGGAGACCTTGCGAGAAGAACCGGCAAGAAACTCGTCAAGGGCAATCTTTTTCTCCCTATTATATTTCATAATATAAATAAGAATAATTGTATTTAGAGCAATAACTTCAAATAAAAATAACATACTAAAATACGGTCGCGGACCACGATGAATTGACGATTGTACGGGATTCTTCGTGCTCTGCGACCGTACTTTAGAAGAATATAAATGGTTTTGTGCTGTTTAAAAAAAATACATGTAGGTACTGGTGTAAGTTTTTATAACTACGTTTTGGACACTTTTTACCATTGTTATTAAGTAAGCTATAAATGAAGAGATATTATGTAAAAGAGAGCTAATAATACAAACCCTATGTAGACAAAGAAATTGAGTTCAATACGGAAAGAAGCAGCCTTCATTCCGTATTAAAATGGATTTTTAAATGATTCCGAATAAATAAAAGGATTGTCTACTACGAAATAAAAGTCATTGCCCTTCAATATAGAAAAATACGAAAGAGGCTAATAATTTGAAAATTAATCAAAATCAATGAAGCCTTCGAGGAAATAACCATTTTATTCAAATTGTCCGTATCAACAAAATCATCACTCTGCATAAAACCCGAATACACGTAGAATTTAACACTCCTAAAACTCCCCACATTTAAAAATGCAACGTCCATTTCCTGCAGATTTTCGGTACAGAAACAAATCACGAAAATTACGCGCATTGCTGGATTCGCTCAAATTCAACCTATTCCCGTGGGAACAGCTAAAATGCTCGGTTCAAGGGAAGCAGAACAATATTTATAGCGTGTATTACACCTGGAATGCACAATGCACAGTTGCAATAAGTCAACTGTATACTAGCTCTGGGACACACGGACAAGTGAAATACTGAACACAATTTATTATATGATACATAGAGGGTATGTTATACGAAAATTTGTCTGTTTCACATGCTACGATTTTACAGTCGCCATCATTTTTATCATATTGGGCGAGGACCTAAAATATTTCGGGGTTAATAATATTACATTACGATTTTTTTATTATTTTTATGCATCTGTTAATATAGGCAAAATGTGATAGTAAAAAACCACGAGCCCTATATTAAAGTAGCTTTCAGGCGGGATCCGAACCCGCGCCTCCGGGGATCCGGCCCGATGCTCTGACCAACTAAGCTACCGAAAGGCTTACACGACTCGTCGAATTTTGCTATCACTTGGTAACGCTGTTGGCTGTAGTGCGTTTATATTCGGTGCAGAAGTATTTGAGTTTATCCATTACTAGCGGATCCCCGCGGTTTCACCCGCGTGGTACCCGTTCCCGTAGGAATATCGGGATAAAAAATAGCCTTTGTCACTCGAGAAGTATCTAGCTTTCTACTTGAGAAAGAATTTTCAAAATAGGTCCAGTTGTTTTTGAGTTTATTCGTTACAAACAAAAACATCATCGTCTTTCTGATATTATAAGATATTAAACTTTCGCGTTCCATTATAATTATAAACAAGAGTAACGGGACTCAACGCGACTCATCAGCAAGTCTCAGCAAGTCTGCTTGTGACCACGGCTGTAGCAACACAGCCGAAACGTCAAGCTGTAAGTACATAATAATATGTACTTCATAATAAATGTCGCGTTGAGTCCCGTTACTCTTTCTATATCGTTCTGATATTAGTATAGAAATATCTCGATAAATTTCTGATATTCGTAAGTAAATATATAAATCAATTTAAACGACTTGATTTTTGCCTAACGTCCTTCCCGCCCGTGTGTCGCTCGGCAGTCCCAACAATACATAGTGCATGTGGACTTAATCTTTAGCCGGCTAGCCTGCACCTATATTAGATTCTAACCTGTAGCTTGTAGCCGCAGATTTACTGTGGGTTTTGTTTGAGACCCAATCTGTAAGGAATTAGCCATTTCAATATCGGTTAGTTAGGAAGTTATTTTCATCAGTTTAATTATATTGAAGGCAAAATGGAAGGGAGAAGAGGAAGGGGTCGACTTAGAGTTTGACAGTGGCCGTGGCCACGCACCGGTTTTTAAGGTGCTACTATGTCTAGTGGTTCCGGGTTTGATCCCTGGGGGGCTACCGCGTAACTTTATGGGTATGAACTTCATACGTTTTTGGGAACTTTAAGTCAATTTTATAAAGAAAATAGCCGCTATCAGTTCCTTGTTTTGTGACGTCGGGTATAACGATAACTAGCTAGCAACGTTCAACAGAACAAAGCAGCAAAAATCTATCAAAATAAGGAATTCAAATGACAGTTGAAGCCCATACCTTAATTAATAATCACTCAATAATTAATTGTCATGTATTGAAGTTCCAAAGTGTAAACAGATGCGTTTCTTTGCTCATAATAATTATTATTCAGTTTTGTTAGCAAATTTGAGTTGTGAATATTGACAAGTTTGTTGCTAAAATAATAGCTAATAAAAGGTTAGCTAATAAGTTTGCACTCAATACTTAGTGAAACTTAGATGATTTAAGACATTGTTTACACATTGAAACTCATTGAAACTTGTGCTTTGAAATAATTAAAATTAATTTGTTGTATGTTGATATCCAAGTGAATTTCAATAGTCAGTGATTTTGAGTGAATTTCAATAGTCAGTGAGTTTTGTTGTTTTCTGATAACCTCCAAATATTTAAGAGTTTGTGTCATTATAAATACTTTGTTGTTGTAATATTGGAATTTTGTGGTTAGTAATAACCTCCAAATATTGGAGATTTTGTGTTATAGTGAATATTTTGAATTTGTTGTTTTTGTTGATAAATTTGGGACGTTACAATGACGGCCTCCTCGGCTAAAGCCAAAATACGTTCTGAGTTACGGTGGTTAGCTTCTGCGGTTGCATTATTGGATCGACCGGATAGGACGGAGGCCTTGTTGAACAGATACGTAGATCTGCCCGTACGTTTGGCTGTTGTTGATGAACAGTATGCCTTATTTTTGGAAAGGACTGTTGAGGCCGATGTGGAAATGCGACAAGAAGTCGATTTGGATGTGGACCAGTGTTATGATTTTGCGGACAGAATTACCCAGGTGGCTCGACCTTTGCAAGTGGCAAGAGAGAATGAACCGAGCCCGTCCCCGGTCACATCTAAGAGTATGCCCCCTCTATTTGCTAGATTGGCCCCCTTAGATCTAAGGCGTTTTGCTGGTCGTCTAGAGGACTGGGAGGGCTTTATTAATATTTTTGATAGTCTGGTACATGCCCGGGATGATTTGACCCAGGGCCAGAAGTTAGCTTATTTATTATCCGTGTTGGAAGGGGAGGCCCTTGAATCGGTTCAACATTTGGCCCCCTCGGATGAAAACTACCCTATTGCTAGGGATTTGATTGCCCGTCGGTACCAGAACGTACGACGTCTGGCGGACAACCATGTTGCCGCCATTTTGAATTTACCCCGCGTTGCCAGCGTGATGCACTTGAGAGTGGCTTTGTTGAATCCGCTGTTGGTGGCATACAACGCATTAAAAAACTTAAAACTCCCAGTGGAGCAGTGGTCGTTTTTGTTACTGCACCTTGTCCTGGGAAAGTTGCCGGACTCTGTTAAGGTCCGTTTTGAGCAGCAGTATGGTGGGGATAGTGCGACTTATCTGCCACCCTTCTCGGACCTCTTGACGTTCCTGGAAGGAGAAAGTAGACTGGCAGATAATTCCTCTCTGGCCGGTCCTATGGGACCCGAACGACCTGTGCCACAGAGTAGATCCCCCACCGGACCCCCCCGTAGGGGGCGTATGGCCCCTCGCGCGCCCGGCCGCTATGCCGCCGTCCAGGAGACCGCCCGCTGCTTGTACTGTCGGGAACCGGGTCACAGCACGACCCGTTGTGATAAGTTCCTCGACCAGCGCGTCCAAGGCCGTCGAGCGATCGCGCGACAACGGACATGGTGCTACTCGTGCTTGGGCCTGCACATGCAGCGCGAATGTACCCAAGCGCACCCATGCCGCTTTTGTAAGGGCAACCACCATCCCCTCCTCTGCATGAACAGCCCAGAGGGCGGCGGAGCGCCGCAGCGCGTCGCTGCAGGATCACCGCGTATGGGTGGGGGTCTCGGACCCCCCGCGGTGTTTGCATCCCGCAGCAGTTCTAGTGGCCACCAGAGTGGCCCCAGACGCTCTCCGCCACGTTTGGACCCTCAAACGGGCGGGGGTCCCAGGGACCCCTCCATGGGAAACCGATCCCCAAGGATGGGGATGAGTTATGCGGGCGTTGCCGGAGGTCGTAGAGGCCCCCCGCGACGTTTTGAGCCTCGCACGGGCGGGGGTCCCACGGACCCCCCCATGGGAAATCGGTCCCCAACTAGGGGGTTCGATTTTGCGAGCGATGCGGGAGGTCGTAGAAGCCCCCCGCAACGTGTTGAGCCTCGCACAGCCGGGGGTCCCCGGGACCCCCCTTCTGAAAATCGGTCACCGTGCCCCCGCGACTATGGGGCGACGTACACGGTGGATGCTAGGCACCGATTCTCGCCGCCGCTCGCCGAATACCCGCGTTTGGAGCGGCGCCCGCCCCGTCTTCAAGGGGCCGGGAGATATAACCCGCCTGATACCGGGCGAATTGGACGTAGGCAGTATGTGGGAGAATGGGACCCACTGGATCGCTATGAGCGACCCCCTTACCATGGGGGGACGTCTGGGGACCCCACATACTACCAATCAACGTGTTTACGGTCGATTGTAGCCACCCCTCCAGAGACCGTTTTGTTGCCCACGGCCTCTGTGCTTGTCAGGGGATTGAATGGCGACCTTGTGGAAGTTCGCGCCTTGTTGGATTCCGGTGCTCAGGGGTGTGTTGTGTCTTCTTGGTTAGTTTGGCGGTTGGGCCTCAAGGTGCACCCCCACACGGAAGGCGTGAGAGGTGTTGGCGATGTGAAAGTCCCCGGGTTGTTAGGGCATGTTGACTTCACATTTACATCACGTAATAAGTCCACGCCAGGCATTAAGACCTCGGCGATTGTGTTGGACACAGTTGTTGGCCGTCAACCTTCAGTTGACTTGGGACCGAGTATGTTGTCTTTGGTGTCTGAATCCCCACTCGCCGATCCAAATTTCTTCCGCCCAGGCCCGATTGATGCTCTCCTTGGAGCCGATGTCCTGGGGCGAGTTTTGTTGACGGGGAAGCGAGTTTTGCAGCCAGATGGCTTGGTAGCTCTGCAGACGACACTCGGTACAGTTGTGATGGGCCCTGCTCGCCGCGTTTTGGATTCCCTTGATGAGGATCGCGGTCTTGTTTTTAATGTGTCTCTCTCCGAAGTGGTGCAGAAGTTTTGGGAGGTCGAGGAACCTCCACCAGCCCCGCGGGTCGACCCAGTAGCGGATGAATGCGAGTTGTATTACCAGAATAACACTGGTCGCCTCCGCTCTGGTCGTTTGATCACCCGTCTCCCCTTTCGTGCCGGCCGACCTCCTCTGGGCGAATCCCGACCGCTAGCGGAACGTAGGCTAGTGGCGATGGAGCGTCGCATGAGCAAGGATCCGGTCTTCCGCCAGAAGTATGTTGCGGGTATAATTCATGCGGCAGTATGAGGAGTTAGGGCACATGTCCGTGAGCGATTTGGATTGGCGCTCCGTTGAGCACTTCTTTTTGCCGCACCACGCCGTTTTGAAATCCGGAAAGATTCGGGTGGTCTTTGACGGTTCGGCTCCCACCTCTACTGGAGCGTCCTTGAACCAGTGTCTGCATGTAGGTCCCAAGCTGCACACGGAGATCTCAGACATTTTGACCAACTTCCGGCGGCACCAAATTGTATTTATGACTGACATCCGGATGATGTTCAGACAAACGGTCATCCATCCAGAGGATAGGAGGTACCAATTGATTTTGTGGAGAGAGAGTCCTAGGGACCCCTTGTTGATTTATGAATTGAATACGAATACGTACGGTTTGGCTTCGAGCCCGTTTGTTGCGATTCGTTCTTTGTTGGAGTTGGCCGAGAAGGAGCGCTTGAGATACCCTCGCGCCTCCGCCATTTTGGCCAGTGACGTCTATGTGGATGACATTTGCACGGGCGCCTCATCTGTCTCAGAGGCGATTGTCCTGAGAGACGAACTCACCGCCCTTTTGAAGTCGGGAGGTTACGAGTTGAGGAAATGGATATCCAACTCGCCTGATGTACTGGTAGGTTTGCCCGAAGAGCACCAGCAGGACCCCCACCTATTCGAAAATGTTGATAATCCCCATGTGGTGACCGTCCTTGGCGTACAGTACAAACCGGTCTCTGACACGTTCACTTATTGTGTGGATTTACGACCACCGAAAGTCTGGACCAAGCGTTTAGTATTGTCTACTGTCGCACGTACCTTTGACCCCAATGGGTGGATTTGCCCCGTGCTGTTTATGGCCAAGTGTTTCTTGCAACGGTTATGGGCTTCGGGTGTGTCGTGGGATGAACCCCTCTCGGACGAGTTACTCCGAGATTGGTCGAGCTTCGTTTCATCCCTCCCCGAGATTAATGAAGTGCATTTGCCGAGGCTATTCCTCCCTTCTGAAAATTGTAAAGTTACTCTTCACGGCTTTTCCGATGCCTCCGAACGTGGATTTGCTGCGGCCGTGTACCTCCGCACCGTTACTGTTGACGGAGTTGTTGCTGTGCATCTGGTGATAGCGAAAAGCAAAGTCGCTCCCCTTCGGACTCGTCATACGATCCCGAGGTTGGAATTGTGTGGAGCTGCCCTCCTAATGCGTTTGTTGAACCACGTATGGCTCACATTAGGTCGATCTATTGCGATACAAGAGGTTTATGCTTGGACGGACAGTCAGGTCGTCCTTTGTTGGTTGAAGGCTCCGGCGCACACCTTGGACGTGTTTGTGGCCAATCGAGTGTCGCAGATTTGTAATTCCGACACCGAGTTGATTTGGAGACACGTGCCGGGAACCATGAATCCCGCGGATTGTGCGTCTCGGGGTTGTGTAGCCCCAACCCTAATTAACCACCCCCTCTGGTGGGGCCCACAGTGGTTGATGCGGCCTGAGTCGGAGTGGCCGCCCTCTCCAGCGTTGTCGAACGTAGCCGTTCCTGATATGCGGGCATGCGTCCTGGAGACTAACCCCGCCGGGGAAAAGGATTTGTTGTTGGATCGGTACAGCTCCTTACAGAAGCTGCTTGGTGTTACCGCTTGGATCAGACGTTTTGTGTACAATTGCAGAAACCCACGCGCGAGGCGTGATTCGTCGGTTCTCACTCCGGACGAGCGTAGGGACGCGCTCTTGTTTTGGGTCCGGAGAGTACAAGCTGATAGTTTTGAGTCCGAGATTGAAATTTTGCGTTTAGGCCGTCGCAAGTTGAAGGGCGCGGTATCGCGATTGAATCCCTTTCTGGACGAGAGTGGGCTTTTGCGAGTCGGCGGAAGACTTCGAAATGCGAACCTGCCGTATGGAGCTCGTCACCCCCTTTTGTTACCTAAAGCCGGACATTTGACTCAACTGATAATAACAGACCGCCATGTGAATGCACAACATGCTGGCTGTAATGCTTTGTTGGCCATTTTGCAGCGTGAATTTTGGATTTTGTCTGCTCGTCGAGCCATTCGCACTGTGGTTTTCCGTTGCCTGCCTTGTTATCGATTGAAGGCCGCGACCATGCAGCCCCAGATGGGTGATTTGCCTGCTGATCGCGTCACGGAATGTAGAGCTTTTGCCGGAGTCGCCACCGACTTCGCCGGTCCCTTTACTGTAAAGGCTTCGAGACTGCGTAATGCTAAAACCTATAAGGCGTACTTGTGCGTGTTTGTGTGTTTGTCCACCAAGGCTGTCCATTTGGAAATTGTCTCGGAATTGTCTACCGAAGCCTTTGTCGCCGCCTTGAGCAGATTTGTTTCCCGTAGAGGACTGCCGACATTGATACGTTCCGATTGTGGTACTAATTATAAGGGAACGTGTAATTATCTTAAGGAAGTAGTTAAGTTTTTTGTTGATAATAAAATAGACATTGGAACCACCCTCTCCCGGCGTGGGATAATCTGGAAGTTTAGCCCTCCAGCTTGTCCGACCTGGGGAGGAATTTTTGAAGCTTGTGTAAAGGCTGCCAAGACACACTTGCGTCGCGTGATTGGAGAAACTATTCTCACGTTTGAGGAACTTGATACGGTATTTTGTAAAATTGAGGCCGTCCTCAACTCGCGACCCTTGTGCCCGTTGTCTTCGGACCCGAATGACCTGGAAGCGTTGACCCCAGGTCATTTCTTGATCGGACAGCCCCTTTTGGCGTTGCCTGAATATCCGATTCAGGATGTAGGATCCCATCGTTTGTCGCGATACCAACTTTTGAAACAGATGTCCCAAAACTTCTGGGCACGTTGGTCGATGGAGTATTTGCATATCCTACAACAGCGCGTGAAGTGGACAGATAAAACCACCCCACCCCAGACTGGCGACCTCGTGTTGATTAAGGATGCTAACCTGCCGCCCCTATGTTGGCGAAGGGGGCGCATTGTTAAACTCTACCCCGGAACTGACGGAGTTCCTCGTTTTGCTGAGGTTTTGGTTCGAGATTCGGTTTTGAAGAGAGCAGTTAGTGGGCTCTCCCGATTACCCATAGATTGACGTACCGTTCTTAACGGTCCGGGGCGGGGGGATGTTCGGAAAAGATCGACGTTTCTGAACGCGTCTCTAATGTCACGTCAAATTGACATTTGGCTGTCACTTGAAGTTGACAGTGACACTTGATTGAAATTCTTGTAGAAAAATGTCGGATTAATTTTGCTGAATTTGTTAAAAATCGCTCGCGTTGAATATGCCTGGCATATCGAATTTGAATTGAATCTTAAATTATCTATGTGATCCCGTTTTGTACGACCAAGGTTTTGACGCCATCCATCGGGCTGGTCGCGGAGTTTTTGAAAGAAAGATAATTGTCCACCACGCGCTTTTTGTCAGGACTGTAAATCGTAATAAAAGAGGCTCCCCCGTGTGTGTCATTGTGTATCTATTGCTGAAGCGCCCAGTGCCTTGGGAACGCTGTTATTTGTGTTGTGAGTACGGTGACTAATTGGTAAGGTCTGCAGAAGAAGACGAAGAAGGGACCCCAGGGGCGCGCGCGCTCCCTTACACCACTTCTGCCTTGGAGACGTTCGACACACAGACCCGTATGTAACCTCACCTTACTTAACATTCTCTCCGCTGTGTATCGCAGTCCAATTGTTCAGTTTACATCCCCGCTGAAACCTAGTTTTTTGTCCGGAGTCTATATTAGTAATACCAGCTTCCACTGCGCTAGCTGATTCCGCGGTATAGGCAGGGGTGTACTGAACAAGTTTGTTAAAAAAAGGAACCGTTTTTTCAGATTCCTTTAGAAACAGTAGAAACTAAAATCAAACGACTCACATAATCCATTTACTGTTTCATTTACTTCCCAACCATTCCAATTCCAACAATACATAATGCATGTGGATTTAATCTTGAGCTGGCTAGCTTGCACCTATATTAGATTGTAACCTGTGGCTTGCAGTGGCATTTGTTGGAGACTCAATCTGTGAGAAATTTGCTGTTTTAATATTGGCTTAATTAGGAAAATTATAAAAGGATGAACATTTTATGCTTTACATTGTTGTATCATAATTATTGTTACAAGGAATATCTTAACATCTTCCTCAGTTGCCAGATTGTTCCTCACTCTCTCTCTCTTCATTCTAATGAAAACATGTTTCTTCTACGTTTCTTAAAAACTTGAACTGTTTCCTCAGAATTCATTAGAAACAGTAGTATCAATTGAGTCACGTCCACTTAAAACTGCTTCATTTACTTCCCAACCATTCCAATCCCAACAATACATAATGCATGTGGACTTAATCTTGAGCTGGCTAGCTTGCACCTATATTAGATTGTAACCTGTGGCTTACAGTGGGATTGTAAACTCAATCTGTGAGGAATTAGCAATTTTAATATCGACTACTTAATTGTGCGGCGTTAGAGTTGGCTGTTTAGGTATTGTAAATTTACGCCTGAATTCTCGTACGCAAATCATCTTTGGGAGCGTCTCAAACATCATGACATCTCTTTCATATGTTTGACTTTTAAAGTGACAGGGCGATGTTTGAGACGCTCCCAAAGATAAGTAGGGTACGAGTTTTCGGGCATAACAGATTTAATTGCTTCTTGTGTTCTAGTAGTTAACGCCAACAACTGTTTGTTCCACAGGACTTGTTCCAAGTACACCTGGCAAGCTACCACACTCTTATCTAAGTTTTATGTTTTCGTCATTGTTGTGTGCCGGCAATAAGAGATAACATAGCCAGTTCCTCAGTGATATAGGATTCCGGGAATAGTGCACTTCCACCTTCAGCCTTAGCACCAATTTAACATCAGGTATGATGAAGGCTAAGTGATACCACAGAATATATAATAGTACCAAGTGATACCCCGTTGGGGATTAAAAAAAAATAGAACTTCAATGATGAATGATGATGAATCTCCAAATTACATACGAAATAAGACACTACTTTAATTTCTAGTTCTTTTAATTAATTTGTTGTAATTACATAAACATTTTTACCGATATTTCATTTAATTTACGCCCAAATTCTCGAACGCAAATCATCTTTGGGAGCGTCTCAAACATCATGGCATCTCTTTCATACATTATCATATACGTTTCATATCAAAAACGATTAAAAATACTTTTATAACGACAGCTTAGTTTTAAAGTCATTCGGTATCAAGTTTTTTGATAAACTAACATTACATAAATGTAAATAGCTATATATTCTTGATAAATATTGAACCAATTCCCATTTATTTTGTCATTATACTTTTTAATTACCCTCCCCAGTTCTAATACTCCTCATTCCGTATTTACTTCGGAGGATATGAGCTTTCAAAATCTCCTTCGTGACAACGAGTCGTTTGTTACGCTCTGCTTGAACAGATAGCTGTTTCTAAATCCACTGCTTATTCAGAGAATGTATGCAAACACCTCCGTACGAAACGCGGAAATAACACAAACAGACATGATACTCGTGTCTGTCATTAGTTTGCAGATTCATAGAAATGGAGAGAAAAGATTAATGGTAGCAAAATGCACTTGTAACTTAAGACACTGCATTTAGAATTTTTTAGTTTGTTTGAAGTTGCAATGGCGGTAACATTGAAAACCTGTGCATCCAGCACTCAGCCTTGAAGGTAAGGCACTAAACCAGAAGTCAGTTATGATCACTATACCAGGTGCACCAACGGACCAGAATTTCCAATATCTTTACTTATTATTATAAAGAGGAAATATTTGATTGTTTGTTTGCTTGTATGAATTGAATAGGCTCCGAAACAACTGGACTGATTTAAAAAATTCTTTGACCATTACAAATCTACATCCTTCCCAAGTAACAGGTTATATTTTATCCCGATATTCCCCCGGGAACGGGTACCACGCGGGCTAAACCACGATGATCCGCTAGTATGTTTTAGTATTATAAATTTAAAGTATAATAACGAATTCACAATTATGAAGAAAACGCAGACTCCAGATAACACTCATATAATTATTGATCCAACTTACAGGTACAGGCATAGTACAGGTATAACAATATAGATACAGTCGACGTCTTAGTGAACTTATCCCCTCGAGGCTAGTTTGAAGAATGACCTCTCTTTGCTCGTTAATCGGGCTCAAGTCTAGCTACCCCCCACCAATTTTACCACAGATTAGCCTATTAAATTTAACAAAATGGCGGCAAGAGACGGCATTACCAGTGTTGCTATTAAAAAATAAGAAAAACCTTCTAAAATCATGACATTTGGCCATCTGATAACGTGCTGTCTCCCGACGCACGTATAAAAATTATTTAGAATCAATTAATTAGGTAAGTATACAGCTAATATACTGATACACAACTATTCTCAATAGTAAAGTCTTACAACTATGTACCTATTTAGGTTAATCTTATAGTGATAAAAACCTTAAGTTAAAACTTAAAACATAATTGAAACAAATACATTATATTACACAATGCTCAACAATAAACTTTTAAGGAAGTCGATGACTTGTTTAGAATATAGATATTATCGTGAAAATATTGTTTTAGTAAATCGTTAAGTAATACATAATCAAAATTCAAAAAAAATTCAAAATTCAATATCGTTTATTCAATTTAGGTTTGTTTAACAACACTTATGAACGTCAATGAAGCTACGCCATCGGTTCGCAAATCCTACGGCAGGAGACCTTGTAGCGAGAAGAACCGGCAAGAAACTCGCCAAGGGCTATTTTTTTCTCCCTGTTTTAACTTATACAGAGTCGTCAAATTTGAAAAGTGACCTTCACATAATAGTAAGGTTACTTTCCATCACAATACAGAATGCCGCTTAAATTAAGTACAATTTTGCTTATTACCTAAAACAGTAAACAATTTTCAACTAAACAAGGAATCAAATAGTTTAATGGACACACTAATCTTAATCTTATTCACATTGTATTATAGGATTAATGAAAAGGAAACTGCAAGCTGCGCTGTATATTCAAATTTATAAGTATTAACAAATAAAAGGAATTTTTGAATAAATAAAACAATTATTAGAAAAATTGCTGTTACTGTAAGACACGGATACCAAAATTACTATGAGACACACCAGCTCGCTCATAAATCAATATAATACTATTATTAACCATATCCCGAACACCTTTAACACAAGTAGACATGAGCAGACCCACCCCACTGGCAGCACCCGTTCACGAGCATGACGCATGAGCCAGCCATCGCTTCGCTCAACCATATTTTAGGGAACGTAACGACCCGACTCACACGACACCACCGCAGGAATGTTTAACGAGAGCATGACATGCTTAAGCTACCCGTGTTAAATGCCGAATTAAAAAAAAAACAAATGCGAAATACTAGAATGTAACACAATACAATAAAAAAAAAAAAATTAAATTATGACCAAGCCGTTTTGTCCTTTAAGTAATCGTTAACAGTATAATATCCTTTTTTAACGAGGCCATTTTTTATGTGCATCTTAAACTTTTCAATAGGCAAGTCCAATAGACCATCTGGAATTTTGTTGTAAAAGCGTATCCCAAGACCCAGGAAAGATCCATGAACCTTCTCTAGCCTGTACCGAGGCATTACAAGTTTATTTTTATTTCTAGTATTTCGGTTGTGCAAATCACTATGTTTGATATATTCATTTATATTGCAACGAACGAAAACTATGCAATTAAATATAAATTGGGATGCAGCTGTTAATATACCAATCTCTTTGAATTTGTCCCTGAGAGATGTCCTGGAGCCTAGCTGATAAATCGCCCTTATAGCTCGTTTTTGTAAAATAAATATAGTCTGTATATCAGCTGCTGTCCACCATAACAGAATACCATAAGACATGATACTATGAAAATAACTGAAATACACAATCCTAGCCGTTTCGACATCTGTTAACTGTCGGTAAATGAAATATATTATCAATAACAAACTAATCTAAAACTATTTGAATCAATGTATAAATTAACATAATCATGACATTCGTTAACAAGCGACTATTATTACTTAGAAAACTTATTTTGAAACTATACTTGTTATATAATCATGTGTAAGTAAGTATATGGAATGATTAAAGTAAAGTCTGGTTATAATCTATAAGCATTAGTTATGGGTCATAAAAGAAAAATGGATTAGCTTGGTACTAGTTTACATCAATGCATTGTCAGGAGCTACATTCAAGAATATTAGATGGTGTCAGAAGCAAAATTCCTAAGAATGTTACATTAGGAATAGGTAGGTACAGAATTTAACTTTAACCTGATAACTAGACACCCTTATCACTTCACTCAAATAGTGGAAAAAGCAACTACGAGTCATGAAAGGATTAAAGACCTAATATTAGATGAATTTAACTATCGCTAAGTTTGACCTAGTTTAGTCCTTACAAAAACAACTGTAGGCCTCTGCACAGTTACCAATTTTTACCCAGATATGAGTAACAAACCAAGTTATAGATACGTATTTACCATAGTGCACAATTTGTATTAAATCAAAATATGAATTAGGACAACTAAAGGAATTATTTAAAGGCATGTTCGTAATAGGCATTATTACCGATTAATTTAAATATTCTTATAAGGAAGTTACACTGATAATGAAGATGCCGCAGGTACAATTTGAACCGTCACAGCAACAATTTGCTTTTTCAACTTGTCAACCAGTTGTCCAAGGTTTCCAGAGCATTCTTTTCCAGCACCAAATCTTAAATGCATCTATTCTCTGCCTCTGTTAGAATAGTACAATACATGGTTCCACTCCGTACATGAAAATCAGAAGATCATATTATTATCATTTCTAATGAATAAGTTAATGATTTTAAACAAGTTCGCAATTTAATGTCAAAACTTAAAAATGTCTACAAGGTATCCTCATACGAGCATGACCCGCATCCTTATCAATAAATATTCATATTACTATGAATAATATTAGTGTAAATAGATTTAATAATTATAATTGGGATATGAAGAAGTATATTACCATGGATAGAAGTAGGACAAGTAAAATCATGAACAGCTTTTCGCCCAAATGAATTAACTACACAATGATTTCCCGTGGGAATAAAATATCCTCCCGGGGTCAAAAGAAGCCGATATGCTATTCCACAGACAAAAGATTTCAAAGATCCGTCCAGCCGATAGCCGTGATTGGGGAACAAACATACAAGCTTTTGCAATCATAATAGTAAAATGAGATAAGATACATGACATGATAATATATACTTCAATATAAGTCAACTTCAGTATCAGCGATCCACTCGTCTCAATATCCGACTTACAACCACAGCCCACGATGATCATCATCACAACAACGATCACTCTGTGATCTGCACCTTCAGTATCATATTATCTCCTCTCATTACCACAGCACGTACACTCTGCTGCCTCCAGTTTGTATGCTGTGTTGGTTCGTACGTTCAAGGGTAGCGGGATCCTCATTATTATATTAACTCGATGCTAGCTCATGATAAGTATCTACTGGATGCTACAATTGGCATCTGAAAGCAGTAAACTCACAACACACATAGTAACCAAATCAATTTTATTAATCATTCAAAAGAAATAGATGTATCTGATAATGAATCAATAGAAATAAATGTAAGTATATGAATTCTCATATTCTTTTATAAACATTAGTATGTAAGGTACTTAGTAACTTCAACCATAGTAGAAACAAATGTTCAACTGACCAGATCTAAAAAAAATATGGAAATGATTACTACAGAATATGTGAAGGAACTTCAAAGGTCCGTGAGAATGGTAAACTGCTAAGAATTTTAGTATCACGAGCCTACCAAATGAGACGGTAAATTTGACAGATCTACTTGATTTTTGGTTTAATAAAGATATTAATGCTCATTAAAATAACAATAAATTAGATTCACATAATTTGAAATCATATTTTGTCAATACGTACACTAGGACGGTAGTATTAAAATCCTCAAAAACTAATTATAAATCATACCGCCAATAACAACAAAAACACGGCAAAACTAACTTGGTATGCTACAGCAGTGGTTACTTGTGGCTTTATTTGTTAGAACAAGTTTAAAACATGAATTAAAATGTTTGCATGAAGCTGTATAGAACATTTCAATAAATTGAGAGGTGTGATTGAGCAATAATCGTTTTACTTTATTTTGCTTAATTAGGAAAACATCAGTTACAACTTGACAGTGTAATAAACACGATCTACTTAAATGCTCTATGGACTGTTTACATGTTTTTGCATTAGAAACATAATTTCATCACTATGTTAATGAAAACAACTAGAATAGATATTAGTGAATGCTTCTTGCAGTGCTGTCTAAGCAACTAAGTATTTCTGCTTTTGATTTGCATCGAAATCATTAAGATAGATCTAGAACACTACGCAGTACGCACAAATAGCAAAATAGCTTCTAGTGATTTTGGCTGTAAAATTTTCCATCCGTCTTAACCAAAACTGAGTTGCCCGGAAGAAACCGCAGTAAGACGATAAGGCCACCATTTGGTTAACAGTTTGTTATCTTTGTATTATTATTATTATTTCGTGTGTGATTGTTCCGTTCGTAATATTGTGTACAAATAAAGTGTTAATCTATGTATCTATCAAACTAGGTACTTAGATAAAGAATCTTCGACGTTCCGGGAAAAATGTAAAGAATGATGATTTCTAATCAGTCTTATGGCTTTATTGTCTAATTATGTAGAAGACTCGGAAAAGTATGTTCCTGACAAACTTTCTCTAGCACTCATCCACAATTTAGTTTGAATTTAAATTAAATTTGAGATTTAAGTTTGCCACTAAACTCAAATTTAAAAAGTCAAGCATAGTGAATTCTTTTAAATTAAGCTACATATAACAAAAATAATAGACGAAATGTCCACTTGAACAAAGTTACAAAAAATAAAATAAGTAATAGGAAATAGTAAATTTTGGATATCTTTGCATTCCTACATTGCTTCCATCCCGAACTAAGTAACTCAAGCACTTGTGTTATGGCATTTGGGAACAACGACGGGGATTACCACGGGGGACGGGGAACCACATACAATCGGGCAGAATGTTGAAAAGTCCGCTTTAAACATTCACCCGACAGGGAATCGAACCCGGTAGGTACCTCAGAGACAGCGGCACCCCGAAAACTATGCGTACGTACACCGTATCTACAACACTGCTATGGAGGTTGTTAAGCTTATACCAGAAACTAATATTGTTTCCATAGTTAA
The DNA here is from genome assembly GCA_949710035.1 of Crambus lathoniellus. Lineage (NCBI taxonomy): Eukaryota > Metazoa > Arthropoda > Insecta > Lepidoptera > Crambidae > Crambus > Crambus lathoniellus. The sequence goes on along the minus strand of OX453318.1, from coordinate 2,612,931 downwards.
AAGGTCTATAACAATCTAAGTGACACAGATCACAGTATATAAAAGTATTACCCAATCGCAATCTTGGAATACTAAATTCGCGACTTTAATAGTGTGCTCTTATTCAAAAGTGAATCGTCATCATGTCCAATCTTATCAAGATCAGAAATACATCCAGTTCTGCGTAAAGGTCACCTGGGCATAGACCTAGGCATAGAAAAACAAACCTAGCTCATGGATATTGACCACTCATGAGAATCAAGATATGGTATGGATTTCGTATAAATGGAAACTAAGGTAATTATAAAAATCTTAAATAGATAAGACAATAACCCCTACTCAAATTGTGGAGCATGTGGATACTTATTATGCAAGGAAAAAGAAATGATGCAAACATAATTTAGTATATAAATATCTTTATAAGTAAGTAGGTACTATGTTGCGATAATTAGTGCGCATATTGACAATAATACTTTAAAGGTATCTACTGCTACAGCTGTGGTACCTACTAGATACTCAATGTCAAGCACGTAGGCAACTGTAGATTTAAAAGGCTTTTCATTCTTCCCTAAGAGTATTTTGATAACATCTAAATGATTCTATGAAAAGATAAGTTTTTATAGTTTTGTTTTCTTTTAGGTAGACCTTTACAAACTTTATTTAAGGGGGTGTTACAATCAATTTAGTCGGTTATGCGAGATGAAAATTAAATCTTAAATAGCTTTATTCGATATGCAAATAAATAAACATGAAACATTTTAATCAAAACAACTTCAATACTTTCCCATAAACAAAATGCTCTGCATCATCTCAAATCCTCTTTGACCAGATTCAGCTACGAAGAAAGGGTATTCCTCCTTCGCTCAAGACTCCCCTGGGTCGGCCACGTCACCCTGGAGGCCTACCAAGCGGCGCACCAGGTGGCGCGGGCCGTATTCGTCCTCAGATGCTATTTACCTTGGAATGTATACATTATTCATCGGCAAAAGATCGTTCCGTGTCATCACTACATAGTATAAAACAAAGTCGCTTTCTCTGTCCCTATGTCCCTTTGTATGCTTAAATCTTTGAAACTACGCAACGGATTTTGATGCGTTTTTTTTTAATAAATAGAGTGATTTAAGAGGAAGGTTTATATGTACTTTTTATCCCGATATTCCCACGGGAACGGGAACCACGCGGGTGAAACCGCGGGCGGCCGCTAGTTCTATAATAAAATCATTAGGTTATCAACACAATATGCCCTTCAGGAAAATTCATGATTTATACTGTTCACTAGCTACAGTAGCTACCTACATCCTTTATTATTTACAAAAACCATTTCTTTTATTAAGAGCTACTTATCTAGTGCAAAAATGTAAAATGAGTATTGTAAAAACAAGAATAAAACGTTTGAAATTATCTTTGTTCTGTTGTAGTTTCATTTAAATCTAATAATCTTAAAAGTGGCCATACGGGTAGTAAACCAGTATGAAATATAAGTAGGTACTCATTTAACCAGCCTGTGAGAAACGTACTCACTTAACATTTAAACATATTCAGACGAATGTATGCCACCAACATACATCGTTCGTACTCTAAAATCCGGCGAGTGTATGCCACAAACATATACCGCCCCCTTAATTCCGACGAGTGCATGCCACAAACATACATCGTCCCCTAATATCCGACGAGTGTATGCAACATACATACATCGCCCTCTAATATCCGACGAGTGTATGCAACATACATACATCGCCCCCTAATATCAAATTCAATTTAATGCATTTCAACAAACAAATTCAATGTATCTCTTGTAACCAGTGAGCATGCATAGCTTGCTCACTCAACCCAGTGAACACCTTATATTTGTTCGCTCATCATTAAAAATTAAAAATATTCACATTAGAGATATCCAAATTTACATAAAGACTTTCATATTTAAATATTTAAAGATACCATATTAAAATATTCGTATTTAAACTCATATTCATAGTTCAAGCAATTTATATTGCTATTCACGGTGTTCATATTAATTGAATCCACAAAATTTGTACCTATTAATTAATATATCAATAAATAGAAAGCCAGAATTCAATTGTAAGTAAGTAATACGTACCTATTAAACCAATCTTACCAGGTAACGTAGGTAACCAGTAAGCATACATGACTCACTCAACCCAGAGAACAACACGTTCCCTCAATACATTAAAAACAAAGGAAAATTAGTAATAATTAATTTTAATAATATTAAGATAAATGAAATGTGAGCAACCAATCATAAATTATTCTTACTCTTTACTACTTCTTCCTAGCTTCATAACTTATAGTTTTCTTTTATTCACTGTTGGTATTAGATACCACGTTAAAACATGGATTGTATGCAAGATTTAGTAGCCATAAGTGATTTCACTCTGTGCAACAGTAAAGGCTATCAAAACTAGCTCCAATTAGTGCTAGCACTAATTACTTAAAACATTACATGTAGGTACACAGCCAAAACTGCCAGTCCTAGCTCCATGTGTAAGATTATAAACAACATAAACAGCAAGTACTCTAATAATATAATAATGCCAATCATCTCCATTAATTCTGTACAATCCACATTTAATACATCATGTAAATTAAACAACAACAATCAAGATATTATGCCAGATTCATGGTACGCTATGATCGTGCCATACGAAAATATCTACTACATACCCGCGTTTAAAATTATGTAAGTATAATCGGAGGGTAGCCCCGACCGTACACGAACACAATTAATCAATTCAAATAAAAGTGTGATCTAGTTTATGTCCGTTCCGTCGGAGAGTAGCCCCGACCATGTACGGAACACAATCCGCCACACAAATATTCCAATTTTAACGCTTTAGATTTAACCAACACGATCGGAGAGTAGCCCCGAACACGAATTAGTAAAATCTTAGTACTAAGCTACGCATATAGACTTTTTAAATTATGTTAGTATAGTCGGAGGGTAGCCCCGACCGTATACGAACACAATCAATTAAAACACAAATGCGATTTAGTTTATGTCCGTTCCGTCGGAGAGTAGCCCCGACCATGTACAAAACACAATCCACCGCAAAGGTATTTAAAATGTCATTTAGATAAAAAAAAATACGCATTGACATGGAATCTGGAATATTTATCCTTTCTCTGCGTGAAGAGAATAAAATAACTCGTTTGGCATTACTATAGCACAGAATAAGCAAATTATTCTTATTATCAGGTTTAGAAATAAACTTACGTGGGTACTTTACCGCTTCTGAAATATGAAGAAAACGCAGACTCCAGATAACACTCATATAATTATTGATCCAACTTACAGGTACAGGCATAGTACAGGTATAACAATATAGATACAGTCGACGTCTTAGTGAACTTATCCCCTCGAGGCTAGTTTGAAGAATGACCTCTCTTTGCTCGTTAATCGGGCTCAAGTCTAGCTACCCCCCCACCAATTTTACCACAGATTAGCCTATTAAATTTAACAAAATGGCGGCAAGAGACGGCATTACCAGTGTTGCTATTAAAAAATAAGAAAAACCTTCTAAAATCATGACACAATGCAATAAAATCACGTAGAAATTGGAAAAAAAAGATTAAAATTACTTTGCCCCTCAAGCAGATCCAGTACAAAAATTTTATTATTAGTCCTTTTACAAAAAAACTAGCTTTCTGCCCGCGGCTTCGCCCGCGTGAACTACACGACGTTATCCCGTGATGTTTTTCCGGGATAAAAAGTAGCCTATGTTCCTCTCCAGGCTACAAAGTATCTGTGTCCCAAATTTCAGCCAAATCCGTTCAGCCGTTTTGGCGTGATTGAGTAACAAACATCCAAACATCTAAACTTTCACATTTATAATATTATATAGTAGGATCCTATGTTTTAAGGCATTGGAAATTAGAAAGCTCGTTTTACCATCATGTCATCTACATTCTACATCTTATAAATTTTAATTTTACGAAGAGGTCTTGAATGGTTCTGCGTAAACCCATCTTTTATCCTTAAAATATTAATAGGTACTAATCTTCAATAAGCCGAAAGGTCAATAGATCACGGAATAGCATATTCAAAGGATTATTACTGTCCACTGACTCGGTAGTTCCAACGGTTTTCAATAGTCGGAAATTTATATTAATTGAGGTCCACTTTATGTTTAACTTTATACATTTAACGCGTTTGGACCTCTGGTTCTTCGGCCAATTGAGTCTCAGTTCTGTTAATTGACCGAGTATCTTTTGACTTACCAGTTCAGTCACCTGTGTGAGCTTTTAATCCCAAAAGTATGACGACTATTTAGTCAATTGAGAGAATCCTCTCCACCGATCGTCATTACCATACTAGGATGGACGAGAAGCGATTGAAATCAAGAAGTATAAAAATTTCAATCGGGAGGACGGGTTTAAATTGTCATCAGCGTGGAATCCAGTGATTAACAAGTGTAAGCCGCGAGTTTTACCGCTCAAAACAAACCCCGATACTGTGAGTGTTGTGTGCCGTAATCCCATCACTAGCGATGACAAAAACAAAAAAAGTGACAATTTGAGGGTGGCCGAAGATCTCCAAGCCCGCCCGAACAGACGTCGTCGCGCACCGCCAGTCTGCTTGTGACCACGGTTGTTGCAACACAGCCGAAACGTGAAGCTGTAAGTACATAATAATATGTACTTCATAATAAATGTCGCGTTGAGTCCCGTTACTCTTGTTTATAATCTGTATCATGGTTTTAATGCCAAAAGGCGAACTCTTATCAGACAATTGAATTAACTCAATTCATACTACTTAATGCCAGGTTTTGTCTGCATAGACGAAGCTTAATGTAGTTTTTTGTTTTTTTGCCACAACTTACTTCTTAATATTTAGACATAATCTATACTAGATGTAAAGTTTGTGAGTTTGTGAGGTTGTATGGGGTAATTTTCGGAAATACTGAAACGATTTTAAAAATTCTTTCACCATTTAGAATGCTACGTTTTCCCTAATTCCCTTTGCCTTTCAATTTGGATGAAGCAAACTAAATTGAACAATGTAAACGTAAAAGTAAATCATTCAATGTCAATGTGCGCCTGTATATCTGCCTTTCAACCAAAGTGAATCAATTTGTTTGAACCGTGTAATATTAGCATAAGTGACGTAGACTACTTCTTGTCTCCTGCTGGGCACGGCTCTTATGCCCGAATACTCGTACGCTACTTATCTTTGGGAGCGTCTCAAACATCGCCCTGTCACTTTAAATGTCAAACGTATGAAAGAGATGCCATGATGTTTGAGACGCTCCCAAAGATGATTTGCGTACGAGAATTCGGGGGTTTGAATTTCAATTTGGATGAAGTAACCAAATTGAACAATGTAAACGTAAAAGTAAATCATTCAATCTCAATGTGCGCCTGTATATCTGCCTTTCAACCAAAGTGAATCAATTTGTTTGAACCGTTTAATATTAGCATAAGTGACGTAGACTACTTCTTGTCTCCTGCTGGGCACGGCTCTTTAGCCTCTTAGTCCACGCGGGCGAAACCACTATTTAGTTTAAACGAAAATTTAACCCGGAAAGCAACATACCAAAGCGTTTACACTAATTTTATTAACTCATAGCTAACTTAGAATTATTCAAATTAATCCCGTACCGAGTCCTGTAATTAACTCTAAAGTCACAGAGTAACACGCATTTCGAGTCATTAAGTATTTATCTACACTTTCAGCTGTTAATTATTCGTGATCGTCTCAAAGAATTCACAAATGGCTGTCGTTGTAACCGTGAAAGGTAGTGAAAGGGTTTAATCGTGCGGAAACTGACTGACTGCTATGGACAGTTGCATAACCACTGGTGGCACGGAAAATGCATTATAGTGTCGGGGTGACTGATTTTAACTTAGTTTTTTTGCATTCACAATGTAATTTTTATATTGACTAGCGGATCCTCGCGGTTACACCCGCATGGTACCCGTTCCCGTGGGAACATCGGGATAAAATATAGCCTATGTCACTCGGGAAGAATGTAGCTTTCTGATGGTGAAAGCATTTTCTAAATCGGTCCAGTAGTTTCGGAGCCTATTCGATGCAAACAAACAAACATACAAACAATCAAATCTTTCCTCTTTATAATATTAGTATAGATAATGAAGTATAAGAAAAAATCGACTCACAGCTAGCTCATGGGACACGAACCCACGACCTTTCACTGTCCGGGCAAATGCTTTAACTACTGACTCGCTGAGACGCTGAGTGAACGACTCCGTAACTAGTAGTGATACGGGTGGTTTTAACATCTCAATTTCTTTTAACACTTACAACGTACTGGGTGCCTACCATGAACTTTAAGACAGCGATTCAAAAATAGCGCGATGCAGAATAGGTTCCTAAAATGAATTGCTTTCTTTCGTACTATAACCTTCTTAAAACTGGATCGCAAATGAATTGCTAAATGTGAATGACCGAACGATTTGTGCCCTTTTTCTTCTACCCGTCACTTTCACTCGATTCTGTCATGCCCGGAGAGTGAAAAGGACGGGTATAACCTGCAGATGTCATGTTAGCTTGGCCGAGTTATAAGTCAAATAAGAGTTGATGACAGCTAAGCGGCTGTGAAATGTCATTGAATGAGTACTGAATCGCTGTCATTGATATTAAGCTGTCGTGGTACGAATAAGCGAAGCAGATCAGTTTAGGTTCCTTAACAAAACCGCAATAAGAGTTGATGGTAGGCACCCTGTATTAGAGTAAGATCATTAAAACGCCTCATTAATATGCTGTACTGTACAGATTACCGCGTAAAACCCACTAAACCACGTCATTGTAATTCTAAAGCAGAACTAAGCTTATCAGACAACTTCAATTATACGATGAAAATACGCCTTTTAATATTAATCGGTTGAAGTGCCGTTATATCTCGGTGAAATGTGGTTGCTTTACTCTGTTGTAGAATGATCTGAAACATTCTGAAATAGTGCCATTAATATACATTCTTGGGCGTGCGATAGTTGAAAGTGAACGAAAATTTCGACGTTCGCTTTTTATCTCTAGTGCTTTTGGTTCTGCTGGTAAAACATTTAGCTGTTGGCAAGGTTCTTTTTCGTCGATTTTCTTATTCATGTTTTATGCTTTGTTTCACAATATTGATGGGACTGCCTGGGTATTGATACTGATCATACATATTGAGACAGGGGTCGTTGGTTATTCCTCCTCAGCTGGGGCAAACTTTTATGTGATAAACGATTTGTATTCGTTCAGTTTCTTGGTTCATTTTTATGTTCGTTCGGGGTAAAAAATTTAAAATTACTTGCCTACAATGGATATCGGATAAACTATTTCAACAATTACTTCCTTAGTGAATTCACCTTTAGATGTTTCATCATAATTACCTATGATAAACATTGTTCTGGTCGAGAGGCAAACCCTCCAGTCGTATTGCAGTAGGCGAATTCTACCACACAGTCATCAAGACAACCAAAGCAAACTTCAAGTGGACAATGCCGCGGGTATACATTACTTCTTATTTAATCGCGTCACACGACGTAATCATGCGACGGGGCGATTCTCAGATCTATCGATAATATCTAACTCGATATAGGTCAAATTCGAATACTAATCTTTTCCATAAGGTTTAAACAAAAAAAAGGTACCGTAACTAGCGCCTAAAACGTCCCAGACGCGCGCAGAGTTATCTGATACTGAAAATGTATAATAGAGGTCAGTGTGAAAATGTCACAAAAATGTCTATAGTTTTTAAAAATACAACTTTACGCGCGATATTGTAACGGATGGTAGAGCGCTCGCCAGCGGTCGAATTTGGAACTAATTTCAAATTTGGCAGGTCGCCATGGTATTTGTTGTGACAGGCGAAAAGAGTGTGTCAAGTGTCATTGTGTTTTATTAATTTATTTAGTAATCGTCATGCCAAAAGTTATCAAAAGTGCTGGAAGAGAGATTGTTTTACAGGTGAAATGTGCTTGCGAAATAAAACAGGACAATAACAGGCTACTTAAACCATTTGCTAAAGTGCAGGCGCGGACTGCTTCTTTGACAGGTCATTTTAGGGTGACCATTATGTGATATTTTGCTTTCGCTTGGGGTATTTTAGTTACTATTATTATCTACTCTATAGTTACTATAGTTACTTAATAAAATATTTCGAAATATATTTATTTTGTTGTTATTTAATTCCTAAATTACTAACAATTATAATAAACAATGTAAAATCTATCTGCTTATAAAAGTGTTTTTAATGTCTTACAGTTTTCCTATTATATATATTGCTATTATAAATGGAAGTATCTAGATAAAATTTACTGTATTCTCAATTATAGCAACCGGACAAAAGCCAGTTAGATTTTTTCCTTATCTACACGTGATGGGAAAATTATTCACAACTACTGGCAACATTAAATACGCCACCAGTCGCGCGCAGACTTATCTGGCGCGCACTCTATTGACCACTCGATGCATGTCGAGCGCTGGGCGGGGGCATAGACATTTCTATAATGTGACTACGAAAATTCTGTTTCAATTGACATCCGCCATTTTATTTTGACAGTACGTGCCATATAACTTTGCGTGTGTCAATATCTGGAATTAAAATTATGACATGGGAATAAGGCTTATTTTTCCGACCAACCACGACGTTCAGCGCCCTCTGACAAATGCCAAGTTATGTGGCGCGGACTATAATTCTAATTCGATATAATATCAAGGGCGTGAGAATTGGCCCCCTGTAAGTCTGACCGTTTCTGCAGCAGCGTCCGATTTGATTCCAGACGAATAAACCCTTTCATCGGGCGATCATCTCTCGCCTGCGTCTGTAATGTTGCTTATAGTAAATTAAGTTCTGGTTCCCAGTGTTCCGAATGGATTGTTTCTGGGTTATTTTTAGCATTTTCTCATCATTTGTTAAGTAGAGACACCTTAATAGGACACCGGACAGTTTTTTTTTATTTAAAATGTTTTTAGAAGTATCAATTTTCAAATATTTTACCCATTTTCAGAGATATAGAGCATCAAACTTTCTTATTGGACAAGGACAAGTGCTACCTAAAATGTGACATTAGACTTGCTTAGCGCCATACTTTAGCCATATAAAATTTTGTTTAGAAAAAAAAGGGTGTCACGGTTGGTCACAATTCAGAACCTAATTAACTACTTGCTTGATATTAAAAAAATAACTTTTTTCACTTTTGAAAAATGGAAAATGAAGTATTTAGAAAAAAATCGACCCGTCTCACAACCTGGCTCCGATGGGACTCGAACCCACGAGTCCCACGACCTTTCGCTTTCCGGGCGACTGCTCTCGAGCGAAAGCGAAACGAAAGGTCGTGGGTTCGAGTCCCATTGGGGCTGGTAGTGAGACGGGTCGATTTTTTTTCTAAATACTTCATTTTCCATTTTTCAATCATAAAAATTGCATTGTGAATGCAAAAAAGTAAAAATTTAAATAGGTACCTTTTTTCACTTTTGTTAATTTTCAATGTTATATTTTAGAATGTCACTATTAAATATTGACATATCAATAAAAGCCCGGTCCCGTAATGTTGTCTAAATGAAAGTTTACTTTTAACCACCCAAAAGGAAGACAATCGTCCAATTGGATTTATAAATAATCAAAACACTTATTTCCTATAAGTATTACAATAAACATAAACCGCCTTATTACAAAACGTGGACTAAAATAGTCCTGGTTTAAAACTGGTAGGTACTAAACTGGTGCTGTCACTTTCATTTTCCAAATGAAAGACAGAATTAGCATCAACTTTAAACCTGGGTGCATACCATCAGCTCTTATTGCGGTTTTGTTTAGGACCTAAACTGATCTGCTTCGCTTATTCGTACCACGACAGCTTAATATCAATGACAGCGATTCAGTGATCATTCAATGACATTTCACAGCCGCTAAGCTGTCAGATCTCTTATTTGACTTATAACTCGGCCAAGCTGACATAACACCTGCAGGTTATACTCGTCCCTCTCACTCTCCGGGCATGACAGAATCGAGTGAAAGAGACGGGTAGAAGAAATAAGGACACAAATCGTTCAGTCATTCACATTTAGCAATTCATTTGCGATCCCGTTTTCAGAAGGTCGTAGTACGAAAGAAAGCAATTCATTTTAGGAACCTATTCTGCATCGCGCTATTTTTGATTCGCTGTCTTAAAGTTGATGGTAGGCACCCAGGTCTAACTTTAGTCAACGTTTTGTAATTAGGGGGTTAATGTTTGTTTGATTTTTATGTTTAGACAAGTTTGACTTCATTATTGAAAGTTTTCTGAAAGAGATTGTTAATCAAGTTCCAATGTTTAACTTCAAATAAATGTTTTTCAAACAATGAAATCTGTGTATGTTATGTTATGATTTGCAAAAAGATTTCCAAATTAATAAATTCGGTATTTTCAAAATGGCATTGCATAGTAATAGCAAAACACTGGTAAGTTACCTAAACTACGAATATAAATTGCCCCAAAGAGAATTTAAATCAAGGATATCTATAACAATAGATAAGATCATTTATGTGAAGCTTTACGCTATAGGCTACAAGCTTAAAAGCTTCAGTAAAGACTAAAGTTAAGTATTTAGTAATCCGTCGAAGTTCTCTATCAGAAATGCGAAACGGGTCACTATTATTCCACAAACAGACTGGTTTAAGTGTATCAGCATACCTCTCAATGATTAATTATATTAATAAATCAAATTGGAGTGCCACAGGGATCTCAATTTGGCCCGGAGTTATTCAATTCTGACAGAATTTTGTCAAAGTTGACTTAATTGACTGTAACGTGCCTCTTTTAAGCTTAGTGATTTAATAATTCGGTTATTTTGGATAGAGCATTTAGAATTTTGTCTTATCATTACTTAATAATTTCCACTCCCAAGCTATGCTAACTAAGAAAAGCAATTGAAAAATATGTCGTATTTAAATTTAAAAAAACCTTTAAAACCACTCAACCAATCACCAAATGAGTTAAATAAAGCGTGAAAATATCCGTGAAAAAGTTGTTTTATTTAAAAAATATTGATTTAAGTTTAAAATCGGATGCCATTAAGTGATAATAATTCTTATGCAATATAAAGTAAAATTATCAATAGGCTTCTTTTCTTTTTTTATTTAACACAGCAAATAACTCGTACATAATCAAAAGAAAAATATTTCATTCGTAGCTTAGTAGCCACATTTGCTGGTTCTGCGTTGTCAAATATATTATGAGACCTCTTTCATACTCAATATCAAAACGCACATAAACCTTTTTGGACAATTTAGCCTCATTCAAGTGTACTCAGATTTATTTCTCCAATGACGGTTTGGATAATATATTGTTCTTCTCTATAGAGGGCTTAGATCCCATGAAATATTGTGGCTTGTGGCGTACTCGAAGAGAAAGTGAAATATTATAGATATATTTTAACAGCCTTTGTGGTCTAGTGGTTCACACCACCAGCTACAGACCCAGAGGTCCCGGGTTCGCTTCCCAGTGGTAGTACATATTGTATTCGGTTTGTATCACTTGCTATTATTGTACCATCGGGCCAAACTATCAGTTATGGGATTCCAGGTTTTATTACTATACAATAAAGGGGTTATATTGTATGTTTAAGTACTCCCAGGTATCGTTGAAATATATGTGAATAATAAAATATAGCTCCGTATTACCGCACTTGACGACAATATAACGCGTGAACTGGTGAAAAGATATGTGATAAAACTCGACAAAAATCATTTCCGAATCAAATTCAGTTCGAAAAGTTTTCCGCCTTCCGAATTTCGTATCGAAGACGTGAGTCATAAAATATGTTTTTCATACGAAAACTCTTTCTTTATATACTTTTGTGGCCACTTTGCCGTCGTATTGGTGTTTCGTGAACTGTATATTACGCTCTGTAGCTGTTTTCAGTTTATTGGTAAGTATAGGGACAACTTAGTGAATGTACAGAAAAATATATTACATAAGTAGTTGACTTTTTCTTCGAGATGTATAACTTTCCTTAATGTTTTGTAGTATCTCGATACTTCAGCCGGCCATTTGTAATTATGGGCTCCCACACTAAATTGCGAATTCGAATAGCATCGCAAAATATGCATCACGCCATGCTAATATAAACCTAAATTGCCTGTCAATAACTTGACATGCATCGCAATTTTTTGCGATGCGACCTGCGGTTATGAAGGTTGATTTACATTGATCCAGTAGCTCCAACCAGTGCTCCTGGATTGCGGCACTGGATTGGCGCTGGATCAATGTAAACATGTTTCAATCCAGTACAGCGTCCAGTAAAACATGTTTACATTGATCCAGTGCCAATACTGGATCAATGTAAATCTGGCTTTACGCGGCAACAAAACCTCAATCATTCTGTGGCTGGGCTCAGTTTTGGCATCACACAGTTATACACGGAATGTTATTTTATCTTTTTATTCTTATTGAAAATGAAATATTAGAAAAAAACGACCCGTCTCACAACTAGCTCCGATGGGACTCGAACCCATGACCTTTCACTTTCCAGGCGACTGCGCTAACCACTGAGCTACGGAGTCGTTACGAGAAGCGTCGAATTTATCCGATACTTATGCGCTGTAAAGCCAGCGTATATTTCATCAATGTGAAGATATACCCTCACACAGGAAAGAATAACCATTCCAGATATTTGACAAACGATAAAGATGAAATATTTGCCATTTCAATGTTCTTTAACTTTTTTTCTAAAACTTCATTTTCAATAATAAAAACCGCGTTATGGAACAACAAGTTAACAAACAGTGTGTACAATGGAAGCAATTTTTAGGAATGGCATAAATCGAAGTCTAAACAAAAAACGTCCAAGAAAAACAGCTGTAAAAAAAACTAACTAACAATAATTCAAATTGACCGGCTGCTGAGTGAGGTACATGAGTAGGTACCAACATAACGCAAACATCAAAAATTTTATATAAATAGCCCTGAAATTCAATTCGCGATACTTTTTGAACAGACCTCGCATATCCTATATTTGCATGTAAAATTTCATCCAACTCCGATAAACTTTTCTCAGTGATTTTTTTAGTTTTTATTTATAAAGATATGAGTAAGTTATTTAAATTTTTACTTAATTGCATTCACAATGCAATTTTTATCGTTGAAAAATGGAAAATGAAGTATTTAGCAAAAATCGACCCGTCTCACAACCAGCTCCGATGGGACTCGAACCCACGACCTTTCGCTATCCGGGCGACTGCTCTAACCACTGAGCTACGGAGTCTTTACGAGACGGGTAGATTTTTTCTAAATACGTCATTTGCCATTTTTCAAGATATGAGTAAACCAACTCGGATCTTCGTTCATAGCAGATATTTCCCTAATCAAATCATGATTCTGTCACTCTCTTCCATTTATCTGCCGTTTTTACTACGCCAGCATTTCCACTGCATTTCTTCGACTTTCCATCCATCTTTCACTTCAATACGTGAATGTTGGGAACAGGGTGCTTACCATCAACTCTTATTGCGGTTTTGTTTAGGACCTGATCTGCTTCGCTTATTCGTGTCACGACAGCTTAATATCAATGACAGCGATTCAGTGATCATTCAATGACATTTCACAGCCGCTAAGCTGTCAGGAAATTTTATTTGACTTATAACCCGATCGATTTAACATGACACCTGCAGGTTATACCCGTCCCTCTCACTCTCCGGGCATGACAGAATCGAATGAAAGAGACGGGTAGAAGAAAAAGGACACAAATCGTTCGGTCATTCACATTTAGAAATTTATTTGCGATCCAGTTTTTAGAAGGTCAGAGTACGAAAGAAAGCAATTCATTTTAGGAACCTATTCTGCATCGCGCTATTTTTGAATCGCTGTCTTATAGTTGATGGTAGGAACCCAGCACTTCTTTGCACTCCACATTGATGCGGATTTATATTGATCCAGTGGCTGGCGCCAGTGTCGCTGACACTCCAGCGTTGGCGTTTAAACGTTTTGTCATGTCAATCCAGCGCTGGCGCCAATCCTGTTGTGCGATTCTCTAAAACTCAGTCAACAAACTCGACGTTCTTTTTCGCTTGACTTTCACTTGTTTGTTATGAATTTGACATAAAGAATCGAAGCTGAACGACGAAGTGACGGTGAAACTTCGTTAGAGAATCGCACCCCTGGCATGGAGTAAACGGCTGACAGCTCAATAGCTAGCTACAGGGGGCCAAGTCTGCTAACGTTAAGTCACAATCTTGTCTCGATCGTGTTTCAATTGTAGTTCAATGGTAGTGCTTTTTTAAACACTAGTTACAAAAATTAGGACTGTATGATGTATTGTGAATGTGGTGTGTGGTGTGACCATCAAATAGTATTGTGAAAAAAGTACATATTTCTTGTAACTGTGTGTAAAATAGCACTACAACTGAACTACAATTCAAAAAACGATTGAGACACAATTGTGTCGTTAACGTTAGCAGACTTGGCCCCTGGATGCATGTTTTGCCATTATATTCGCCACTAGCACAAACCCGTTGAGCCTTGCAAGACAGCTGCTGCTAGCTGTTCATAAAAGTGGGAAAGTACTAGTCAATACTCATATTTTAAATGTGAAAGTAAACTATCTGTCTGTTAAATTTTCTGCTAAACCACTCAACCGTGTTTGATTATTTGTTGCGTTGGGATTTGACCTAAGGAAAGGACAAAAGCTATTTCATCATCATCATCCATTTACTGTCCCTACTGCTAGGGCACTGGCCTTCCTTATGGATGGGTAAGGAGATAGGGCCATGACCTACCACGCGGGCCTTAAGCGGGTTGGTGGGTATTAACGACTGCAAATGCAGCCGGGACCAACGGCTTAAGGTGCCTTCTGAAGCACGAAGAAGCTCAAAATGAAATGTTTTCGGTCACCCATCCCGTGACCGACCATTGCGAAAGTGGCTTAACCTCAACGATCACAGTTCAAGCGCGGTAACCTCTGCGCCTCGGGCTCCTCAAGGTATCCTCAAGGGATTTGATCTTAAGAAAGGACAAAATCTCGTGAAAAAAGTGATGCGCAAAGAACGCGATAAGTATACCCGGGAGCGCAATAGGTAGGTACAACCGAATTTTACGCGGTTGAAGCCGCGGGCGAAATGCTAGTATCCTACAACCTAAATTGACCACAATTATTGATCAGTCTTTTTAATTCTTGAGTGAATTTGAAGCCGCTCGTATGTTGGTATTTTCAATTTGTCCTATATAACTTTAATATAACCTAAATATTATTTTTTTTTGCATTTACAATACGTTTTTTTATTGAAGATGAAGTATGTTTTCTCATAACTATGTCTCTTTGTGTTATTGTTTCTTTCTTTGTGTGCAATAAAGCTTTTTTTATTTATTTATTTATTTATTAAAATAAAATCTTTCTTTCTTTCTTTCACGAAAAACGCTGGCTAAACACCATATAAGTTCGACGCGTCTTCTATCGACTCCGTAGCTCAGTGGTTAGAGCATTCGCCCGGACAGTGAAAAGTCGTTGCTTCGAGTCCCATCGGAGCTAGATGTGAGACGATGATGACGATGCGATAATCAAGTAAAGGCTTATATCGGTGGGAAGTTGTAGAACTGAATAAAAGCAGACTTGACTTGAGAGATTATCATTTACTGCGGCCTCATAGCCAAGACAAGCTAACTACTACAGCGCCGGCCGCGGAATCGTTCTGAAAACAAACTACTTACTCGCGGATGGCAATCCGTTCGATATTTTGAATAAGTATTATAAAAGAACCAATAGGCCATAGATAAAGCAAGGAGGTATTATATCGACAATATAACACCAGGGTGCTTACCATCAACTCTTATTGCGGTTTTGTTTAGGACCTAAACTGATCTGCTTCGCTTATTCGTACCACGACAGCTTAATATCAATGACAGCGATTCAGTGATCGATCAATGACATTTCACAGCCGTTAAGCTGTCAGGAACTCTTATTTGACTTATAACCACCGGGTTATAATCTGCAGGTGACATGTTAAATCGACCGCGATTTAACATGTCACCTGCAGATTATACCCGTCCCTCTCACTCTCCGGGCATGACAGAATCGACTGAAAGAGACGGGTAGAAGAAAAAGGACACAAATCGTTCGGTCATTAACATTTAGCAATTCATTTGCGATCCAGTTTTTAGAAGGTCAGAGTACGAAAGAAAGCAATTTATTTTAGGAACCTATTCTGCATCGCGCTATTTTTGAATCGCTGTCTTAAAGTTGATGGTAGGCACCCAGGGTCTTACTTTTAGTAATACTTCACTTTCTATAATTTAACCTGTCAATGTTTGTATTAGTGCATGCTTTTGAAAATAAAGCGAATATCTGTACTGAACTATCATTTTAATGTGAACTTAATGTAAACTAAATGAAAAACTATTAATGTTGTATTTAAATAGATCTAGATAACTACATTCTTGGCTGGTGGTAGAACTTGTTACCACTTTCGACATTTTCAGCATATTGTGTTCCGGCAGTCATATTATAGAGATAATAAGATAGCCGGTTCCTCAGTGATTGAGGATTCCGGGAGTAGTGCGCTTCCACCTTCAGCCTTATCACCACTTAATATCAGGTGTGATTACAGAATATATATTAGTACCTTACGGTGTGTGATGAAGGCTAAATGCTACCCCGATGTGGATAAAAAAAAACAACTTATTATAAAGTACAAATTAAACAATAATGTTATAAAATTTCAAGACAAAATTCCTATAAATTCTGATCAATTAAGTGTCCGAATCTTGGCAAATAAAAAACAAGGGACGCCTTAATTCAATTTGACAGCACTCTTGGGGAAAAAAAATCTCCTTTTTATTCCCACTTTTTATTCAAATTAATCCCATTCATTACGTCACAATGAATCTATTGTTGTAAAACAACTAACTTGAGGAGCTTTCTCAGGGATGTTTTCTGGATCCGCTTCTTTTCTTGTTTAATAAGAAAGTTTAAGTTAGATTCTGTTGATTTTTTGAAGTGAAGATTTGTCACGAGTGGTTTAGTTAGTTTCTTGTGTTTAGTTTAGTGCTTTACCTAAATGTGCGTTTTCTTTTAGGAATGCCTAAAAACTGTTTCCTTTCCCCTTTTTAGGGTTCCGTAGCCAAATGGCAAAAAACGGAACCCTTATAGATTCGTCATGTCTGTCTGTCTGTCTGTCTGTCTATCTGTCCGTCCGTCCGTCCGTATGTCACAGCCACTTTATTCCAAAACTATTACGACTACAGACTTGAAACTTGGTAGGTAGATATATTCTGTAAACCGCTTTAGGGTTTTTATAGAAAAATAAAAATAATAAAAAAATTAAGTGGGGCTCCCCATACATGGAACTGAAACTGAAAAAAAATATTTTTATAAAACATATTAGTGTGGGGTGTCTTTAGATAGGTATTTAAAAATGATATTTAGGTTTCTTTTATCATTTTTTATCAAAGTCGAAATTTTAAAAGATATACACTTCCAAAGTGGTAAAATGTGTGTCTCCCCCAACTCTAATTTTTTAAATAAGAGAGTGTAAAATCTTAAAAAAAAATAATTGTTGTACATCTTAATAAAAACTTTCAACGAAAATCGGTTTGAACAAGATATAGAAAGCAGTTTTTGAGATATAATACATTTTCAAAAACCGCAAATGTAAGTTTGTCGTTCATACAAACACTATGGAAAACAAAGTTATTTTTTTGCTGACGAAAAATGATAGTGGTATTTTGGCTAGTTATAGGCAATCGGTACGGTAAGTTGGTACGGAACCCTTCATGGGCGAGTCCAACTCGCAATTGACCGATTTTTGTTATAGTGAGGGCAAATACAGTATTTTCGTATACCGGTAACGGCATGTTGGATTCAGTCAGACACATGCCTGTCTCTCGCCACACCCTGCCTTCCCGCCAAGCCTAATAGGCTTCGTGTCAGGGCTGGACGGTTCTAACCGCTACCCCGCCTTCTGATGAGCTCAAAAGCTTGAGAGGAGAACGGACAGAAGGAGAGAGCCGGGATAGGTACGGTCCAGATTAGTTGCTAGGCAACACCTAGCAACACCCTGGCAACTGTCGTTAAATCTATGTTATTTTCAAGCGTTGCATAGCAACTAATCTGGATCGCACCTATCCCTATCTGTGTATAGGTTATTAATTCTGGCCGTATGTCCCTCAGTACTTGCTCTCAGCCGTCAGTTTTAAGAACACCGACTGTTACGTGGTGGTATGCACCCCCTGGTGTCAGCCTTACCTCGATTCTAAAGCACGTTACAGATTTACTCAATTATTCTCACAGATTTTTTTATCAACTTTATTTTTTCCAACTTAGGTATCTCCTCAATGGAATTGAAAAATTCTGATTTAGCAGATAAAAATGAGAGGCATTTTCTTTAATTAAATTTATCGATTATACGTTTCATATTGCTTCCAGATCAAGGCTATTACTTTTAAGAAATAAGTCACAACAGGTTAGCTTTAATTGATTTTTATACTTTTAGATATAGGTACTCCCAACACATACCACATCTTCAGTAGATATACAATTTAACCAAAACACAGAGAGAGTTGAGCTCGTAAGCGATCCGTTTCAAATATACGATTACATTCATCGTTATGATAATTTGGAAAATCGGAAGATTTCCGGAAATCGAATTTGTCCGGGAGACGATTGGGAATCCGACAGCAATAAGAGGGGATTTCGTAATGCGGAAATTGAATATTTTCGACGCATTCGACGCCAGGTGAGTCGTCAGTTGGTTATAAGACAAGTGATCTTAGAATCGCTTTGTCTTTCATTTTGTTTGGTAATGTTGAATTGAATGATCTAGATGTATTAGCGCAGCGATTTCTGATATCAGTCTTCAAAGCTGAATATTTTCTTACGAATAGACTTTATCTTTTTATAAGAGTTTCCAATACTTTGCCACAATTTAATCCTTTTCAATGAAAAATATTTTTTTGTGAATTTCACTGACTTCTTTGATCTATTTAGGTATATTTTGTTCTCACAAGACAATAGAAATACGAATCAAAAACCTATGCAGAAATTCAGACTCCTATTTAGGGATATTGAAATTTCAAACTCGCATAACTTAAGAGCCATTTCGCACTTTGCAATTGTCTCGCTCGCACACGCACAATAAACATTTTTAAAGATTGTTTAAAACACATTGTGTTTTTTGAAAAAGTGTTTCATTATGTCCCTACAACACAATAAGTTATACATTATTAAACATATTTCAACATTGTCAACACTGCAATAATACTAGATCTACGAGCTTAAAGTTTTCGAAAATTGACTTCCTAATTCTAACCAATACTCAATAGAATTAATAAAATAACTTATACAAAATATCCGTTACATTGCGTTGTAGGGACATAATGAAACACTTTTCTAAAAAACACAATGTGTTTTCCACAATCTATAAAAATGTTGCATTGTGCGAGCGAGACAACTGCCAAATGGCTGTAATTGCGAAATGGCTCTTAAGTTAGAGTATTACGTTGGTATGTATCTGACGAAACGTTAAACCGCCTGTGTGGTCTTGTGGTACACTCCACCGGTATCACATTCAGAGTTCTCGGGCTCGATTCTCAGAGAGGAGCACATATTATTGTATTCGGTTTGGTTGGTGGTAGGACTTGAAGTCCGTCTGGCTAACTACCACATCTTATCTAGGTCTGACGATGTAACAACACAGTTTTTAGCATTGTTGTGTTCCGGCGTTTAAATACAGGATATTTTTTTTATCAGTGCACAAATTTTTAGGATCGACTCAGAATCGATAAGTGAACAACTTTCTCCTAGAAACATGGGTCGAAATACGACAAAAATTTTTGGACTTCCCATACTAATTCGATCACGTGATCAGTCCGATTTGTATGAAAGGTCAAAAAAAATTTGTCATATTTCGACCTATGTTTCTAAGAGAAAGTTGTTCACTTAGCGATTCTGAGTCGATCCTAAAAATTTGTGCACTGATAAAAAAAATATCCTGTATAAGATAGCCCTTACTGGTTCAGGATTCCAGGAGTGTTACGCTTGCACCTTCAGTCTTATCTTGACTTAACATCAAGTGCGATGGAGGCTAATGACTAACCCGTAGTGGATAAAAAAAACGTGGCCGCTCGACTAACGAGCTCTTTCAAATAATACTAGTTTTATAGGAAAAATATAGGAAAAATGTGTGATAGTAAAAAACTACGAGCCCTATAAGTAATTGCATTGTGAATGCATAAAAATAATATAAAACCTCAATACTAGTCTTTTTATGTATGTATGAAAAGTTGAAAATGATTTAAGTAACACTTTAATTTTTTTTTCATTTTTATCCACAACGGTGTAGCACTTAGCCTTCATCTCATCACACCTGATGTTAAGTGGTGATAAAGCTGAAGGTACTCGCTCGTTCGCGCTTCCATCTTGGTATGAATAGGGCCTAAAGCTTACTTACACCAAACAAAAAGAAACATAGATATTATTATACTACAAAAGAAAGTTTACCTCTTCACATCTTCAAAGTTTCCCCCTTCATTCCACTCCATCATCAGATTATCTCAAAGTCGTAAAATTACTGAATACCAAATGGCCAAGTTGCTATTGCTAATGAACTCCCGGTTGATATTAATATTTATGCAACAAACAAACGGACCAACGATAACAGAGCGAAACAATCTGTTTAATATTCTAAACAAAGATTTCACTTTTTGGTATCCGATTTGATTAGGCGAGGAACACAATGAGAGATAAACTTTTTTCATTTTAAGGATTAAGTAAATTACCTAGGTACTTAATAAACTAGGTTAAATGTTGTTTTTTATATGAAATATCAAAATAGCAATGAAAAATAGAAGACATTTTAAACACATTATAGGTATTCTAACCCTCAGCAGTATACCCAGATATGTTCATTTTAGGCGCTATTCTAGGGCCTAGAATATGATCTAAAAGAAACATATCAGGGGTGGGGAGTGATGACAACATTATCACTTGGCTGTAAATGCGTTGTTTATTTGATCCAACATTTTCGTCAACATAAAAAAGATCATGTTCTTCCCAAGCTGACATCAGAGAACATTCCACCATTATCCTATATAAGCCACTGATAAACAAACACGGTTTATAGGTAGTAACAAAATGTAAAGCTGTTTCCAGAAACCTTAATACGTGGAGATTCGGAAATAATTTACTGATACCTACTATTTTCTCAAACACTTAATGGGAGATGATATATAGCCAAACATATCAGGTGTCTCAGTTTTTATTATCTTCACGTAAACTCTTTCAACTACCTAATGAAGGTAAATTAATCTCATAAAACAAATAATTTCTTTGGGTTTGCACTTGTTGTGCCACCGGCTTTTTGGTAAGATTTCGTTTCCCCTAATTCAAGACGAAGTTAAACCAAACAATCCGCCGGAATACGCAATTACTTTATTTTGAGTTTTTCATATCGATGAAGGACTATGTTTGAAGAGTGAATATTGTATGTTGTATGCAAGGCAAGGCTGTGATTCCCCAAAATAGGGTATTTTAAATTATGGATTACTCGCAAATCACAAGTACTAAAACTTTGGAAAAAATAAATGTTATTTAACAGTTATTTATATAGTGCTTTCGGCCATTTTTTTCGATTGGTGATATTTTACTGTGTCAAATAACATCCCAAACATCCCTGTAATCGTAATCCAAATATCTTATTACTTGCAGTATACTTGGTTTTAGTTAGGTAATGAAAAATATACGAAAATAATTGACTGTGAATAGCCGAGGGATTCGGGCCGTCATAACTTAATTTTTTTTATTATTTAATTTTTAATTGAATTTTAAGTGATTTTCGATTCGCGGGGCGCTTGCGAGTTCACAGTTCACTGCCGGCTGCCGCTGCGTCCGCGTGAAGTGTATCGAGCGCGGCCGAGCAAGCGTTTGCGTGCCTATTTCGGTCGGGAATCATCGCCTAAATGTATGTTTTAGTAACAAGGAGTTGGACACTATCTTCATAGAAAAATGGAAAATGAAGTATTTTGAAAAAATCGACCCGTCTCACAACTAGTCCGATGGGACTCGAACCCACGACCTTTCGCTTTCCGGGCGACTGCTCTAACCACTGAGCTACGGAGTCGTTAACAACGACTCCGTAGCTTCATTTTCCATTTTTCTATAATAAAAATTGCATTGTGAATGCAAAAAAGTAAATATTTAAATAACTCACTATCTTCTCATTGATTAAATTAACGCTGGCTATACAGCGCGTAACAATTATTGGATAAATTCGACGCTTCTCGTAACGACTCCGTAGCTCAGTGGTTAGAGCAGCCACCTGGATAGCGAAAGGTCGTAGGTTCGAGTCCCATCGGAGCTGCTTGTGAGACGGGTCGTTTTTTTCTAAATACTTAATTTAAAATTTTTCAATAATAAAAATTGCAAAATGTGTCTCACAGACGTGCTGCATTGCGCCTGCGTGCGTCATTATTTTGTAATATTTGAACTTATTCGCGTCGATTCACACCGATTGCATCGCAATGCGGCTGCGACACCTTTGGTGTGAACCTACGTGAACAAGTTCTAATATTACAAATCATGACGCACGCAGACGCAATGCAGCACGTCGGCGATATTTTTTGGTCTGTGGCTGCCTTTAGATGTCATCAGTAACGTGATGCTCACTGCTGGGTATAAGAAATATTTATATTGTCTACTAGCGGATCCTCACGGTTTTACATGTGTGGTACCCATTCCAATGGAAATATCGGGATAAACTATAGCTAAAATAAAATATAGCCTTCTTCGATGAATAGACTATCCACAACAAAAAAAAAATTTTCAATTCAGTCCAGTAGTTTCTGAGATTAGTGCGTTCAAACAAACAAACAAACTCTTCAGCTTTATAATATTAGTATAGATTTACAAGTGTCACCTACTTTTACCATGTTTTAGAATTAAAACAAACTAATAGTAGTACTATTATATATTCTGTGCTAATATTATAATTATTATGTCAACAAAAAAATCATTAAATACGAGGCAAGATTTAAAAGCCTGACAACCAGTTTCAATATCCTACTCCTACATAATATAATATCCTACTAATATTATAAATGTGAAAGTTTAGATGTTTAGATGTTTGGATGTTTGTTACTCAATCACGCCAAAACGGCTGAAGGGATTTGGCTGAAATTTGGGACATAGATACTTTGTAGCCTGGAGAGGAACATAGGCTACTTTTTATCCCGGGAAAGTATCAAATTCCCGCGGGATAACGTCGTGTAGTCCACGCGGGCGAAGCCGCGGGCGGAAAGCTAGTTCTATATAAAAATATCGACGTCCCGTTGGCAGGCCCCTTTTTTTTAAGTGGGAATGCGTTTACACATACCCTACCCGTAGGTGTGCGGACGGTGGTTGTGGGCAGGTCCCCTACAAGGTGGACCGACGATTTAGTCAAGGTGGCGGGAAGCCGCTCGATGTGGGCAGCGCAGGACCGATCGTTTTGTGGAGATCCTTGGGGGAGGCCTATGTCCAATCCAGCAGTGGGCGTCGTTCGGCTGACATGATGATGATATAAAAATGGTGAAATTCCCTAGCCTACCTTGGTTATATTATCAAACACTTATTTTAGTTTGAATTGATTAACGATATATTAAGGCCAGTCTCAACTTTCTATTCTCAAGAGATAGGCATACTAGATAGAATAGATGGTTTTTGCAATCAGTTCAAACAACAATAGTTTCTAGAGCCTATCGCTCACTGCAATAATTTTAAAAGATTGCGCCTAAGATTGACACAAAGTATCATAATTTATCACCCCCGATATGCCTCTATTCCACCCCATCGGTGTGTGATATGCCAATAACCTCTCGCTTCGAAGGTTATCTATTTTATAGCGGTAATAAACGTGATAATAACAGGTATTTTATGGAGAAGCTTCGACAATTTTGAAGTATAGTTCCTTTCTATGAAAGAGACGTGGTCATAATACCCATTATTTATAAGGTTTGAGTAAAAAGCTAAGGTTTTACTGAACTTCCTCATGCTAACACTATTATGAAAGACTGAAATTTCACAACTTGAAGTTAAAAAACAATTATTAACTTAAGCTTTAAGTATATCAGTACCAAAGGTAGTATTACAAATAGGAAAATTTAAATTCTTCGTCTTAGTAGCTATCGTCATTGCTGAAGGTCCCATCCCGTGACCGACCATTGCGAAAGTTGCTTAACTTCAACGATCGCCAGCTGAGTGCGCCAACAACTGCACCACGGGCTCCTATATTATTATGTCTTATCGAATTCCTTAAATCTAATTTCCCCATTAACACTTTTTAACCGCGTTTTCAAAAGTTAGCTCATTCTGACAGCAAGTTAACTTGTTACATAACAATAAATAATAGTTTAATGCTAACTTTACAACCCGCAAACTATCAGAGCCATTCAAAGCTATTGAGAACTGATAGGACGCGCTGATAAGGAAACTTAATTGTTCCTTTCAACCACAGTACATTATTATTGTTTAAGCGAAAGCAGTAACTCATCTTTAAATGAAAAACATAAATGGCGCTTGTGTGCAGATACGATAACAAGGCCTTTACCGTCCTAGGTTGATTAACAACTGATGTTGTTATCGTAATAATGAAGTGTGATTTTGTAGGTAGTCTTATTAAATACTTAATTATTTAATTCAATGCGTACGCTCTAGCGGCTCATGATAAGCTCAAGTTTTGTATTGATACTAGAATAGAGACGGTCAATACTTTGATGACTGGGTCCACTATAATGAGGAATAAAAGTACTTATTTGGTCTAATGATAGCAACCCTTATCCTGTTTTTGGGGAACTGGGTGAAATGGTCCCGACCTAGGTGACTGATCACCCGTCCGGCTTCGCTGGCGTCCCCCCTATAAATAAATAATAAAACCCTTATCCTGTGAAAGCTAAGCAAAAATAGCTAATTAAGGCGCTACTCGGAAAAATATGGACTTTTTGATTTAAAACTATAGGACGGTTACAGTTGTTACAAATCTGGTAATAAGATATGTATTTCTTCATACCTTTATCTAGAATCGTATAGTTTCAAAAACACAATTTTATGATTTTGCTACGACACTTTTTATTTTCGAAAAGACCTCTAAAAAATACGAAAAGTGAAGATTATTCTTAAATGGGGTTACTTACACTATTGGAAATTGGTTTAATTAGTGGACACCAATAATATTGAGGATCGTATAGCAGCATTTTTTTTAAATCGCTGTAGTTTTTTAATACGAAGTGATTTTGTGTTTTTTTTGCCTAATCTGCAAAATCGGTCTCGCTCCCGCGCGCGTCGTTTTCTCATTGCTATCTCGCTTCAGCACATTTTTTCCGAGTATCGCCTTAAAGCTTTGTTCTTAAAGTTATTTCTGTTTGTTTACTTTTAGTAATTACAATGAATACTTACTTAACGTAGAAAAAATATTACTTATAAGTACCAATAAAATATTACAGTTTTTAAAATATTCGATAAAAATATTTGGTCGGAAAAAAATCAAAAATATTTCGCGAACAATCAACGGAAAAATATTTTATTATTATATATCATTCTTTAAGTTTTAGGGGTGAGGTACTGCGTTAGCGATTTACTGTATTTCAAGTGTAGAACGAAGTGAAGTAGATTATTGTTGGAAATAGAGTTATTATAATGGACTAGAAATCTTAACGGTAAATTATCAAAGAAACAAACCAACCGTACAAGTGTGCGTAAATACATTAAAACCTAAAAATATATGATAAAAATACTTGTCTCCAGCCCAGGTCTCGCGTTTGTACTCGTTCGTACAGTTTTATATTGTTTTTTTTTTGTCTGAATGAGTAATCGAACTTCCGTCCTCGTGACATAGTAGTTATGATTAGCACCACTGCGCCATCTTGCCGACTATTCTTTTTATTATCAACACGTTGATCACAAAGATAATATCAATATTTCAGCCACGCGTTAATTTACCAGAACAATAGTTATCGTTAACGTCAATAATATCGGTATTATTCGAGATATTGTTTCATGGAAGAAAATATTGGAGTTATTAAGAGTTCTGCTCAATAGCAACTTGAGTGGAGACTTGTTCGAAGAGCGGCGATGGTAATGAAGGCCTTAAAAGGGAAATTATTGTTTTTAATGTAACTTTTATTCATATCACTCTTATCATACAATTTAAATGATTTGAATGTTTGTAAATGTTGTTACTTCTATTAATCGAAAGTGCTCTGCGTCAATACAAAATAATACATACTAATATTATAAATGTAGGTATAACTGTGTTTGTTTTTTTGCCCGTCTTTCACGCCAAAACGAAGAAACGGATGGACGTGATTTTTGGTATGGGGATAGGTTGGAAGCCGGAGAATGACATAGGCAGTAGCCTATGTTTTTCCGGGATAAAAAGTATTTTATCCCGGAAAAACATCACACTACCGCAGGATATTATCGTGTAGTCCACGCAGGCGAAGCCGCAAGCTGAAGGCTAGCAATAAATAAATTTCTTATAATAAATAAATAAATATTTTCTAACAATCACACCAATTATCTAAGCCCGTAGAAAATTTCAAAAGAAACTGTGACTACGTGAACTTGATAACGGATAAATGTATACTTAAATACTTTTTTTTTGTTTGTAAATACATACATAACATACATAGAAAACACCCAGACCAAGACAAATAGACATGTTCGTGCACACAAATATTTGTCTTGTTTGGGAATTGAACCGGGACCTCTGGCGCAGAAGGCAGGTAGTTTACCCCTGCGCCAAATCGGTCGTCAAATCGTCCGATATTACAATTCGTCTTAAATTCACAATTATCTAGCCCAAAGTAAGTTCAATAACAATTTACCTATTTGTGAGAGCTGGTGCTTAACTTTCTATAATATAAATAGGTTAAAATAAAAAATAGGTTTTAGTATTTACCATTTAGTATTTAATCTTATGTAAGCTTGCCTAGTAAATAAATAAGAACTTGTGTAATGGATACTAGCTAACGGATAATCATATTTGGCAATTATATTAGAGAGAGAGAGAGAGAGAGAGAGAGAGAGATTTTTTTATTTACAAAAAAGACCACACAATAAGTATAATAAAAAGACAACTTAAAACTAATTGAGAAAATAAATATGGACTTTAGGTCATATTACGTGAGTATCAATTCTTTTACTGAACTTAAACATTCCAAACTAGACGCTTATCCAAATAAAATTATAACAACCATGTTTTTTTTTTTTTTTTTTTGAATTTTTCATGTATACAACAGATTTATAAATAGGCCACACAAATAATCACCCTTTTCATTAGACAAAAACATTCGGTAATAACATTTCTCTCAGAGATTTTACCCCAAATTACGAGATGGTAAACCGATTCAGTGCCTAGCTGTTGTTGCCTGACGCGGTCGTAGTGATGTTACCAAAATATGAATAGTAAATAAAAACATTTATTTCAAGCGAAAAACCAATAAAATTCGCATTACAATTAAATTAATAAATACTACAAATATAAAATAGTAATAATAATACTTGTTAGAGGAGTTAGTAACAATTTTTTACCTAACTGCAAAAGTGTACAATTCCAAACTATTATACAACAGCAAACAAATAAAAGAAAATTTGTCAAATTGGTAACTTGGTCCTAAATCATTGGTAATTAATAGTTCAGAATAAATAGTATCAGCGTTATTTACATCGGCTGCATCCCTAATTTGTAATTTGCATACGTAAATTCTGATAAATCGCATTTGCACCGCCTCTGTTTAGTGGTTGTTTAATTTCCCATTAGTGTATTAATAGAGAATTAGTTTGTTGCCGAATAATAGGTACTTACGTTACTTATGACATGAATGAAAATTACTGTAGCTGCAGTAATTGTATTGTATTTCTATTTGTTTAGTAGTAAGAATATAGTTTAGTCATTAAATGTCTAATGATGTAACTTAAACGTTTTAGGTACTTCTTCTTTTTCTTAGGGTTTCGATGGCAAACACTATATTGTTGCAGTCCAGAATTTGGCCACGTTCACAGCACTATCCGTGGCATGCATTAAATCCTGCCGCGTGCAGGTTTCAGGGCATACGGGGCACGATAAAAATAATAATAATAATATTTACGTGCAGAAAAATTAAAATTTTATAATAATATGGAGTTAACAATCAAACTATTCAAGATTCAAGATTCAAGATTCAAATTTGTTTATTCAATTTAGATTGTTATTAACAATACTTGTGAACGTCATAGAAGCTACGCCATCGGCTCGCAAACCCTACAGCGGGAGGACTTGGAGAAGAAGAACCGGCAAGAAACTCCAAGGGTTGTTTTTTTCTCCCTGTTTTATTTCATACAGAGTCGTCAAATTGAAAAATGACCTTAACATGGTATGACTAAGGTCAGTTTCCATCACAATTACACAATGGGTTATGATAAATACAGTTAAGTATAGGCGAACTAATGATCATAGCGGTGAACAATTTTCAATTAAGTACTTAGGAACTCTACATAAAGCTTTAATATTAGTTAAAAACAAAAAACAATTCTACTATATACTGCAAGTTGCGCCATACATGTTTCAAATGTAATTCTTAATAAAATGAATAAAAACAAAAGAAAACACATTTTAAGGCAAGCAGATAAGAGCAGACCCATTCCCACTGGCAGCACCCGTTCACGAGCATGACGCATGAACCAGCCATCGCTTCGCTCAACCATATTTTAGGGAACGTAACGACCCGCCTCACACGCCACCACCGTAGAAATGTTTTAGTTGCAATTGCTTTTTAAATATTACTGATTTGTAAAATTCTTTTAGAAATATTGCACATTTGCTTCTAAATTTATCGATAGCGATAAACAACATTTTAGTCAAGAGCAGTTCGGAAATATTAAGGCTGCATGGAGTAATGTATTAAATGACTACTAAACAAAGTGCACGTCATTGGTTCATTGTAATTATTATTATTTCATTCCATAGGAACAAATTTTTATCTGACATTTCACTCGTCTTTTTTGGATCATCGATAATATCGACAACTTTTCTTATGCGGCACAACACTACTTAAGAATGGTTGGCAAATATCATCAGTGAGCCCGTCACTATTTGCCAACTACTGCATAATTAGGGCTGGAGCGCAGTAAATTCGCTAAACAAACTGCGCTCTAATGGATAGGTTTATGCAAAATTATTATACTTCCAACTTTATAATTGTATAACTTTATTAATATTATAAATGTGAAAGTTTAGATGTTTGTTGCTCAATCACGCCAAAACGGCTGAATGGATTTGGCAATGTGAAAGTTTAGATGTTTGGATGTTTTTTTGCTCAACCACGCCAAAACGGCTGAATGGATTTGGCTGAAATTTGGGAGACAGATACTTTGTAGCCTGGAGAGGAACATAGGCTACCTTTTAGTCCCGGAAAAAGTCCCGCGGGCAGAAAGCTAGTTGTGTTATAAATAATACTAGTAGTCCAAGCAAGAAAACCTGTCGTTATGGTAACCGTCGTTATTTAACCGCCTCTGTGGTCTAGTGGTTCACACCACCGACTTCAGACCCAGAGGTCCCGGGTTCGATTCCCAGCGGGGGTACATATTGTATTTGGTTTGGTTGGTGGTAGGACTTGTTCTTAGTCCGCCTGGCTAGCTACCACCATCTTATCTAAGTCTGACGCCATAAAAATGATGTTTTCAGCATTATTGTGTTCCGGCAGTTAAAGATAAGATAGCCAGTTCCTCAGTGAGGATTTCGGGAGTAGAGCGCTTCCACCTTCAGCCTTATCACCACTTAACATCAGGTGTGATGAAGGCTAAGTGCTACCCCGTAGTAGATAAAAAAAAAACCGTTATCGTGAACGTATTATTTTGCATAAAACCAGAGCCTCTTTCGGTCGTATAAGGAACTGAAATTCAATACATGTTTGATAGCCGCACTTTGACAGCTTTTGAAGGACGGTATAGTTTAATAATCGATAACCATTACAGTGCCACAACCTTATCTGTTCCGGTGACAGCGGCGCTACGTACGTTTTTCTTTTTTTTATAGCAATTTAACCGGCCCTGACTTCTAAGAACTTCAGCCGCCAGCAGCACTATGGTTGGATTTCAACTTGACAGCAAAATGACATTAAAAAAACACCTAAGTTTTACTGGCCACCGGAACAGAAAAGATCTTGGCATTGAACGATAGTTATTCACGCTTGGGGTACAGATCGATTCTAGAGTTACGATGTACAATCAACATATTGCTCGTAACTTCTTATGGTAGGTACAGTCACCTCTCGGGAAAGTTGAGCCACTTGTCAAAATTCTTAATTCAGCCGTGTAATGGGTGTATCAGCCGTGTGTCCAAAGTACGCCCGATTTGTATAACAAGGACAAAAATTCGATCTATGCTTTTATTTGTGTGTATTTCTTCCTAATAATTATCAGTGAGCCCGTCACAATGAGGGATTTTCTGACAGATGATTAAAAAAGAAAAAAGTTAGTTCCAAAAAACTCAACAGATGGCGTTCATCAGACATGGGTCTGCTTTTTTTATTTGCTGGCAAGGAGTCTACGTTAAGACGGTCAATTTAAAAAAAACACTTGCAGAAGGAAAAAAAACATTTACAGAACTGAAAAGGCTTATCTACAACTCGCGGTATGGTCGGTAAGGTATTGCAACGCAAAACAAGAGGAATAGAATTATTTGACATTTCTTTTCTTCCGTCAACGTCAACTTTTTTTGGCCTTGCACCTTCTTGCACGACTTTCAAATACAAGTGTAGGTCAGATCAGATGACATACATGTCTGGTCAGCGCCATCTATCGAGCTAATAAATAAACTTTTTTTTTAAATTTGCTGGCAGAAAATCTCTCATTGCCAACATTGCAAAATTAGGGCTGGAGCGCAGTAATGTATTCGTTAAACAAACGTGCTCTAATAGATATGCAAACGGTGCGAATCGTTTGGAATAATTTATTTGGAGACTGTATTAAGTGCCTGTTTATCTTATGGTTGACAATCATCATCCTCATCATCATCAACCAATTAAATCTCCCACTGCTGGGGCACTGGTCTTCCTTATGGATGGATAAGACGGATGGGCCATGAGTCGCCACGCGGGCTCAATGCGGGTTGGTGGTTATTGAAGACTGCAAATGCCGGGACCAAAGGCTTAACGTGCCTTCCGAAGCACGGAGGAGCTCGAGATGAAAAGTTTTCGGACACCCATCCCGTGACTGACCATTGCCCAAGTTGCTTAACCTCAAGGATCGCAGGCCGATCGCAGTAACAACTGTGCCACGGGCTTCTCATAGGTAGTTGACAATAAATAGTGATGATAATACAAAACGTGGTCAAAAGTTATATGAAGCTGTCACTTTCATTTCATTCGCTAATAGATACCCCCGACAAGTAAAAACTCTAAAAATTAAAACAAAATAATATTTATCTCTCGGTCGGAGGACCCCCAACAAATAAAATAAACTTATAACACCCCTCTTTTTGTTTTTGAAAACTTGGGGTTACTTAAAGAAAAATATTTAGGTAGGTACTTAAGTAGTTTTTCATGTCTCATATTCTGAAAGTAACTCCAAACTTGACTAAAATGCGGGTTGAAAGTGGTATGTGGCGGCCCTAGGGCCGTTATGAAATTTAAAAAAGGAATAGGAGGGGTCTTGTCAAAATCTGTAATAGCATCTACACACGTTCCGATCCGACAGCCGATTTGGTCTGCTCCCAGACCAAATCGGAGGTCGGATAGGAACGTGTGTAGAGTCTCTTTGGACTTTTTATTTACCAAAGGTATGCAGGCAAAGGCACAGAAGCCTATACAGCCATGTTTTGCCATTATTTAAAATAACTAATATCGTACAATTATTATTTTAATATCTAAATCATTGTTTTTTTGAAGAATGCGTTTTTAGAAACAGATTGAACCAAATAAGTTTTTTGTAACATAAAAAATCAGGCTATTAATTTCATGGAATTGCATAGAGTACGGGTCAAACACCAAACAAGACTGTATGGACTTAGTTTCCCTTGCCTTCCCTAAAACAGAGAAAATGAACAAAAAAGTTATAGTCTTTCGAAAATTCCGCGGCCATAGGAAAAATAGTTTTTAGATTATTTCTGTTTATTTTTACTTTCCTCATATTCAAAATGAAAAGTAGAGTGTTTACTTCGGGAGTATGGATGGACCCATAACAGTCTCGAACTATCGGCGCCCTCACTTCGTTCGTGCGCCAAAACACTCGACTGTTATGGGTGCCATACACCCCTTGCTAAACAATCTACTATTATTTCATTAATTTTAAATAACAAACATATGTTTGTAAGTAAATACCGCTACTGCAGCTAACTAAAACAGCTGTTGACCTTGAAACGTCTAAACAAATGATCAAAAATTGTGACTAGAGCGCTCGCCAGATAACTTTGCGCGCGGTCGAATTTGGAACTAATTTCAAATTTGGCAGGTCGCCATGGTATTTGTTGTGACAGGCGAAATGAGTGTGTCAAGTGTCATTGTGTTTTATTAGTTTATTTAGTAATCGTCATGCCAATAGTTATCAAAAGTGCTGGAAGAGAGATTTTTTTACAGGTGAAATGTGCTTGCGAAATAAAACAGGACAATAACAGGCTACTTTTGCTAAAGTGCAGGCGCGGACTGCTTGTTTGATAGGTCATTTTTAGGGTGACCATTATGTGATATTTTGCTTTCGCTTGGGGTATTTTAGTTACTATTATTATCTACTCTATAGTTACTATAGTTACTTAATAAAATATTTCGAAATATATTTATTTTGTTGTTATTTAATTCCTAAATTACTAACAATTATAATAAACAATGTAAAATCTATCTGCTTATAAAAGTGTTTTTAATGTCTTACAGTTTTATATTGCTATTATAAATGGAAGTATCTAGATAAAATTTACTGTATTCTCAATTATAGCAACCGGACAAAAGCCAGTTAGATTTTTTCCTCATCTTCACGTGATGGGAAAATTATTTACAACTACTGGCAACATTAAATACGCCACCAGTCGCGCGCAGACTTATCTGGCGCGCACTCTAAGAACATTCTCGATCACATCAGCTTTAAAACAAAACATATCGCATCAAAATTGGTCCATTAGTTCAGGAGCTACGATGAGTACGATGCCACAGACAGATATAGTGCGACAAGCCAAGCAATCTTTGGAACTAAAACATTTTTAGGGTTCCGTAGCCAAATGGCAAAAAACGGAACCCTTATAGATTCGTCATGTCTGTCTGTCCGTCTGTCTGTCTGTCTGTCCGTCCGTCCGTCCGTGCGTCCGTATGTCACAGCCACTTTATTCCAAAACTATAACGACTACAGACTTGAAACTTGGTAGGTAGGTATATTCTGTGAACCGCTTTAGGATTTTTATAGAAAATTAAAAAAATAAAAAGTTAAACTCCCCATACATGGAACTGAAACTGATAAAAAATATTTTCATAATATATATTAGTGTGAGGTGTCTTTAGATAGGTATTTAAAAATGACATTTAGGGTTTTTTTATCATTTTTTATCTTCAACGAAAATTGGTTTGAACGAGATATAGTATGTACTTTTTGAGATCGGACATCGGAGCTAGTTGTGAGACGGGTCGATTTTTTCTAAATACTTCATTTTCCATTTTTCTAATATAACACATTTTCAAAAACCGCAAATGTAACATGGTCATTCATACAAACTGTATGAAAAACAAAGTTATATTTTGCTGACGAAAAATTATAGTAGAATTTTGGCTAGGTTTAAGCAATAGGTAGGTACGTTAAGTGGGTACGGAACCCTACATAGGCGAGTCCAACTCGCACTTGGCCGATTTTCATAGGACATTCCATTTTGACAGCTTATTTTGCATTGCAAGTGGCTCTAACATCACGGTTATCACCGAACCAGACAGGAGTGTGGGACTATACACAGACAGACACACAGACACGTCAAACTCCATTTTTAATCAGGGGTTAAAATAGAGACAGCATCTCTCTTAAACCAGTTCTAAATCGAGAACAAAATTCCTCAAACTAAAAAAATCTCTTATTAATAAACATACCAAAACACCAATATGCAAAAGAATTCTCTGTTGAATTACCTGTAACATAAGAAAAAAGTAATTATTATACTTTTTTTTCGCTACGCTGCTGTGTTAACCGTCGCCACAGTATATAGAAATAAGTATGAAGTTATATATTTAAACTGTGACGTCACCGCACACGAGCCACAAACGCCGCCACTTGAAGCTAGACGAAGGAACAAGTGACGACTAAACTGGCGTCGGCGTTCATATAAAAAATTATTTTTATAAAAAAATAAAACCGCCTTCAAAAAAAACCACATCAAAAAAGTAAGAAATAATTCCTCACCAAATAAATAACGTAAGTACTTTGAAGTCGGGCGTGAAACATGTACAATTTTTTGTTGTTTTTGTTAAAACCCGCCCGACTTCAAAGTACTTACGTTATTTATTTGGTGAGGAATTATTTCTTACTTTTTTGATGTGGTTTTTTTTGAAGGCGGTTTTATTTTTTTATAAAAATAATTTTTATTTCACTCTTTTTAGTGCATCGTGCAGGCAATTTACGTGTTTTCTGGTAAATAGGTATGTGATCAAACTGAAAACCTCCTTTTTTGAAGTCGGTTAAAATACCTTGAGGTGTCCCCTTTTTAACAAAACAAGAATCATCTAAATCGGTTTATAAACAAAGGAGTTATGCCTAAAGATACGTATTGAATTCACATAAAGTTGTAACGAAAACGACAGTATTTTCAAGATTTCCTGAAAACTACTGAACCGATTTCAAAATTTCAAAAAATGGGACCAACTTGGAAACCAACCTGATGTAATAACGTTTGAACCATTTCAATCGGTTCAGCCGTCTTCGAGTAATCGGTGGACATACATAAAAAAAAAAAAAAAAAAAAAAAAACATACATACAGACGAATAGAGAACCTCCTCCTTTTTGATTTAGAAGTCGGTTAAAAAATGTATGAAAACTACAGGAAAGGTGGTCGGTGGCGGCTTTTTTCAGTGGCCCGTGAGCGGCGACCCTAAGACAATTTTTAGACAGCTTGAAATTTTCAAGACAAATTAAATAATGCGCACATTGTTCATCCACTTCTTAACAACATGTGAATGCATATTGAATCCAGATAAAGAAATAATATGTACTTATGTATATAAGTATGTAAAAAATAAACTACTTTATTTTTTTGGTCGAATGGAACAATTACTTGTCATATAAGACCGAAAACCGCCTGAAAGCTTATAGGGCTCCTTGGTTTTTTACTATCATATTTTTCCTATACCTATTTACAGAATTGCATTGTGAATGAATAAATAGTATATTATGATACAAGTGAGCTTAGGTTGCTCATCATACACGAGGCTGTGGGTTGCAGCCCGAGCCGCAGGCGAGGGCGTAAATCAGCCGAGTGTCTAGCTAGTGATTAAGTTGCTCACGAGTTTCATACGCACTTTTTCAACACACTTGCGAGGAAAAACAAACATTTTTATTGAATACATAACATAATTAGAATAACATATTAGCTAAGGGAAAAGCGCGCAAGTTTTTTTTTCGCACGCGCCAAATGTAAGCTGATTGATTACATACAGCCATACAGCCTACTTCAAAATAATTATAATAATAGTGATAAAATGCAAATGTTTTATAACAAATTATTGTGAATTATAAATAATTTGATAACAATACACTTATTTTTTTTGTCTTAATTAGGGACACATTTATTTATTTTAAAAACGTAAATGGATTTTCAGCCGTATAAAACCTCTTTGTTGTTACAAAAAATGAACTAGAGTGCGATCCAGATAAGTCTGCGCGCGACTGGTGGCGTATTTAATGTTGCCAGTAGTTGTAAATAATTTTCCCATCACGTGTAGGTGTAGATGAGGAAAAACTCATTTTCCAAAAAACACGTAAAAGTGAAAAATAAATTGAATCATTCAATTCAAAGTACGAAAGTGCTTTTTCTAATTAATCTTGAACTTACTGATCTGATTGAAGTCGGTGTCAAGCCATATCATAATATGTATTTGATAGGTATCACTTCGAGCATGAGATATTGTGTATTATTGATTCACTATTTCTTGTTACTTTCGGCTTGACACCGACTTCAATCAGATCAGTAAGTTCAAGATTAATTAGAAAAAGCACTTTCGTACTTTGAATTGAATGATTCAATTTATTTTTCACTTTTACGTGTTTTTTGGAAAATGAGTTTTTTGTTTGTAGTTTTGTTCGCAGTTTTGTTTTGAAGGCGGTTTAATTTTTTTGAAAAAATTTGTTTATTTTTCCATTTTTAGTTTAAGAAATCTACCATAAGAAACCGCATAATGAGCAAGCGTAGCGCAATGTGCAACGACTGTAGCCCATATCTAAATTAGAATACTCAGACAAGCACCACCCTCCAACTCCCAACTGTTATGCAGTTTCCTTCCACCATCAGCTAACCTAAATTACTTGAAAGAATACAACCTAAAGTTCTATTCGCGCTTGTGGTACTTAAAAACATACTTTAACTCCTAAGCGTTCAGGAGTTTTACCTTCCATCATCAGCTTACCTAAATAACCTAAAAGATAACAACTATAAATATTTACGCATCAACAATATATAAAGAATTATTCTCCAACTCCCAACCGTTGAGGAGTTGTACCTTCCATCACCAGCTCATCATCGCGAGATGATGACTACCAGACGCAAATACTTGAAAATTGCTTATAAACCATATTAAAGAAATCGTATCGCGCCCGTAAAATTTAGTATTTTATTAATATTTCCGATGACCATCTATGGTCCTCATCATCAGTTCCATTCCACTACACTAAATGGTGCTTACCGAAAGCAATTGCTCGAGTTATTTAAGAAAATACAATAATCGCTATAGGTTTGCCTATAAAATTTGAAGAGTTCCCTTGATTTCACCAAGATCCCATCATCAGATCCTGACCGTATGACAATGGGACCAATTTGTAACTATATGCTTTTGAATAAAAAAATAATTTCTAAAATCGGTTTACAATTGACAAAGTTATGAGGTAACAAACATAAAAAAAAAAAAAAAAAAAATTCAACCGAACTGAGAACCTCCTCCTTTTTTTGAAGTCGGTTAAAAAATCTAACTGGCTTTTGTCCGGTTGCTATAATTGAGAATACAGTAAATTTTATCTAGATACTTCCATTTATAATAGCAATATAAAACTGTAAGACATTAAAAACACTTTTATAAGCAGATAGATTTTACATTGTTTATTATAATTGTTAGTAATTTAGGAATTAAATAACAACAAAATAAATATATTTCGAAATATTTTATTAAGTAACTATAGTAACTATAGAGTAGATAATAATAGTAACTAAAATACCCCAAGCGAAAGCAAAATATCACATAATGGTCACCCTAAAAATTACCTATCAAACAAGCAGTCCGCGTCTGCACTTTAGCAAATGGTTTAAGTAGCCTGTTATTGTCCTGTTTTATTTCGCAAGCACATTTCACCTGTAAAACAATCTCTCTTCCAGCACTTTTGATAACTATTGGCATGACGATTACTAAATAAACTAATAAAACACAATGACACTTGACACACTCATTTCGCCTGTCACAACAAATACCATGGCAACCTGCCAAATTTGAAATTAGTTCCTAATTCGACCGCGCGCAAAGTTATCTGGCGAGCGCTCTATACCTATTACCCGGTGAAATGGAAAATGCTCTGTTTACTCGCATATAATTTGCAGTTAGGTACTTACTTAACTTTGTAGGGATAATTCTATTACGCAACTAGTACTGTAATATTATTATGCACGCGTGTGTTATCGTTCGGTTTATGGCCCTAAGATCGATGTAATAGGGCTCACTTTATGAGCAAGTGTGTTGAAAAATAATTTTCAACACACTTGCTCATAAAGTGAGCCTTATTTCATCGATCTTAGGGCCATAAACCGAACTATAACCCACGCGTGCATAATAATATTACAGTACTAGTTGCGTAATAGAATTATCCCTACAAAGTTAAGTAAGTACCTAACTGCAAATTATATGCGAGTAAACAGAGACTTTTCAATTTAACCGGGTAATACAGTATCCCTACAAAGTTAAGTTAGTACCTAACTGCAAGTTATATGCGAGTCAACAGAGCATTTTCAATTTCAGCGGGTAATAGATACTGTTCTTTTTTTGTAACAACAAAGAGGTTTTATACGGCTGAAAATCCATTTACGTTTTTAGAATAAATAAATGTGTCCCTAATTAAGACAAAAAACATAATTAAGTATATTATTATCAAATTATTTATAATTCACAATAATTTGTTATAAAACATTTGCATTTTATCACTATTATTATACTTAATTATTTTGAAGTAGGCTGTATGGCTGTATGTAATCAATCACCTCACATTTGGCGTGGCGAGTGCAAAAAAAAAAAACTTGCGCGCTTTTTCCCTTAGTTAATATTAGGTTAATACAATATGTATGCAATAAATGTTTGTTTTTCCTCGCAAGTGTGTTGAAAAAGTGCGTATGAAACTCGTGAGCAACTTACTCACTAGACACTCGGCTGATTTACGCCCTCGCCTGCGGCTCGGGCTGCAACCCACAGCCTCGTGTATAATGAGCAACCTAAGCTCACTTGTATCATAATATACTATTAAGATCTCAATATAAGACCGACTTTAAAAAAACTTCTTTACCAAATGCTAGTATTGCGCTGCT
The DNA here is from genome assembly GCA_949710035.1 of Crambus lathoniellus. NCBI lineage: Eukaryota > Metazoa > Arthropoda > Insecta > Lepidoptera > Crambidae > Crambus > Crambus lathoniellus. The sequence goes on along the minus strand of OX453318.1, from coordinate 2,574,276 downwards.
GGCATCACACACACGCCGACATTCCTGTCCGAATTCTATGTCCGCTCCGTCCGGATTCTGATGTGTTTCGGACACATCGCATTTCTGGTCGGTCGTTGCGGTATGTTTGTATATTGCACTATTCGAATATCAATACCAGAAATGTGCATGTTAAAGCATCTGTGTGGTTATTGTCTCTATACTCTCTATCATCATCATCAGCCATTTAATGTCCCCACTGCTGGGGCACTGGCCTTCCTTATGGATGAATAAGGAGAATGAGCCATGATGAATGAGTCTGCACTGAATGAGCTCAGTGCAGATTGGTGGGTATTAACGACTGCAAGTGCAGCCGGGACCAACGGCTTAACGTGCCTTCCGAAGCACGGAGGAGCTCGAGATGAAAAGTTTTTGGTCACCCATCCCGTGACCGACCATTGCGAACGTTGCTTAACCTCAACGATCGCAGGCCAAGCGCGCTATCCACTGCGCCACGGGCTCCTCAAACTCTATACTAATATTATAAAGAGGAAAGATTTGTTTGTTTGCATCGAATAGGCTCCGAAACTACTGGACCGATCTCAAAAATTCTTTGACCATTAGAAAGCTACATTCATCCCGAGTGACATAGGCTATATTTTATCCCGATGTTCCCACGGGAACGGGTACCACGCGGGTAAAACCGCGAGCATCCGCTAGTGCAGTTAATAAAGTTGGACTGGTATGTGTGTTTGTAATAGTGCCTCTTTTGTGAAAAAGTGTTTGTTTCTTTGTCCTTCTTTCACGTGAAAACGGAGCATCTGATTGACGCGATCTTTGGTATGGGGATAGTTTGGGAGCTAGAGAGTGACACTTTTTATCCCGGAAAATATCACGTTCCCGTGGGACAAGTCATGTAGTCCACGCGGGCGATGAAACTTCTAACGGAGTTCAGAATTAAGGCGAGGATTCCCGACCGAAATAGGTACGCTAACGCTTGCTCGGCCGCGCTAGATACACTTCGCGCGGACCCAGCGGCAGCCGGCAGTGAACTGTGAACTCGCGAGCGCCCCGCGAATCGAAAATCAATTAAAATTCAATTAAAAATTAAATAAAAAGAAATTTAAACTTATGACGGCCGGAATCCCTCGGCTATTCAAAGACAATTATTTTCGTATATTTTTCATTAACTAAAACCAAGTATACTGCAAGTAATATGATATTTGAATTATTATTAGACGGATTTTTGGGATTTTATTTGACACAGTAAAATATCACCAATAAAAACAAACGGCCGGAAGCACTAGATAAATAACTGTAAAATAATATATATTTTTTCCAAATTTTAAGTACTTGTGATTTGCGAGTAATCCATAATCTAAAATACCCTATTTTGGGGAATCGGCGCCTTAAAACTCGTCGATGCCACAGTTCACCGCGGCATGCAGTCTTTGCTCGTCTTTGCTTCTACAAATAATTCTTCGCCGATGAACGGTTCGCCGAAAACACTATACATCCTGTGACGGTTCTACGAATATTGCTTCACCGAAAATCTGTTCTTTTTTTTTATTTTATAATTTATTTAGGACAACAAACAATTGACCAATACATATTTATGCTTAAATAAATTAAATACTTAGGTACTAATTGATCAATCAACACCATTATCCCAGATTAAGTAAAGAAAACATTACACCTTACAAATTCTTATTTAGGTAGGTACTTACATACTTTTATGCAAAAAAAAAGAAACGTAACATGCACAAGAAATCCAAATTCCGGATGAAAAAAACATTTAAACAAACTAACATCAAGCAAGCGTGAGCATGACAACATTATTGATGATGATGATGATGAAGCTATATTTATGAGCTATATTGGTAACTAGCGGATGCTCGCTGTTATACCCGCGTGGTACCAGTTCCCGTAGGAATATCGGGATAAAAATAGCCTATGTCACTCGGGAAGAATGTAGCTTTCTAATGGTCAAAGAATTTTCTAAATCGGTCCAGTACTTTCGGAACCTATTCAATGCATTTTTTTACAACGGAGTAGCACTTAGCCTTCATCACACCTGATGTTAAGTGGTGATAAGGCTGAAGGTGGAAGCGCACTACTCCCGGAACCCTCAATCACTAAGGAACTGGCTATATATCTTATCTCTAACTGCCGGAACACAATAACGCTGAAAACATCATTGTTATGGCATCAGACTTAGATAAGATGGTGGTAGTTAGCCAGGCGGACTAAGAACGAGTCCTACCACCAACCAAACCGAATACAATATGTACCCCCACTGGGAATCGAACCCAGGACCTTTTGGTCTGAAATCGGTGGTGTGAACCACTAGACCACAGAGGTGGTTAAAGCAAACAAACAATCAAATCTTTCCTCTTTATATTTATTAGAATATATAAAATATTCCTACATGAATAATATATGGTAAACATTTACATTTCCGTGCAAAAAACCTCCCCTAATTCCAAAATTGGAAGTTTTTTTTTTTAACTCAAAAGGTCTCATTTAAAAACTGCCCAACACAAGCCTCCACCAATTATCTATAAACACATTTTAATACATACAAAATGAGTTTTTTCCCTCAACAAAGCGCGAATGCCGACCCTTGGCCATGTCAAATACAAACAGGCTATTCCGTGAACTCCCAAATCGACAGGGCTTGCATAGCATTACCGTTATACGGAGTAATTATTGCGTCGGTTGCTGGAATATTTGAAAAGGCAGTATTAAGTAAATAATTTTAAAATTAAATTTGTATTGTGTATTTTATACAAAAAGTTCCATGATTACGAAAATCAACGGATTGTCGCTAATAGCGTCTACACACGTTCCGATCCGACAGCCGACTTGGTCTGCTCCCAGACCAAATCTGCGCTACACACGGTCCGATTTGGTCTGCTCCAGAGCAAATCTGCGCTACACACGCTCCGATTTGGTCTGGGAGCAGACCAGATCGGAGGTCGGATAGGAACGTGTGTAGACACTATTAGATACACATCTGTCCGTCAGAATCTTTTCTGTTCAGGTGACAGCGGCGCTAGTTATTTTTTTCTTCTTTGGTAGCAATTTAACCGGCCCTAATGCTAATATTAAAAAAATAAAAAAGCTTTATTGCATACAACGAAAGAAATACAATTACAAGAAGACACAATAAAATATCGAAAACAGACAATAGGCGGCCTTATTGCCTAATGGCAATCTCTTCCAGGCAACCTTGGGTGGAAGAAGATATAAATAGCTAGGAGAAAAGGGGAATGGGTGCAAAAACAAGATAGGATAAAGAAGGTTTATACTATAGGGAAAAAAATTAATAAAATAAAATAAAATTTAAACATTTAAAAAAATATATATATAATTACATAGATAAGGACAGGAAATGACTCCTAACTTGATCTCCAAAGAATTTTAGAGTCTGAGCCTTTCTGATACCCTCAGGAAGTATTACCTACACGATTCATCCAAATAGATTCTTCTCGCTACAAGGTCTCCTGCCGTAGGATTTGCGAACCGATGGCGTAGCTTCATTGACGTTCATAAGTGTTGTTAAACAAACCTAAATTGAATAAACGATTTTGAATTTGAATTTGATTCACTTTGGTTGAAAGGAGCAGAAAAACAGGCGCACATTGACATTGAATGATTCACTTTTACGTTTACATTGTTCAATTTGATTGCTTCATCCAAATTGAAAGGCAAAAGTGAACGGTGTAACCGTTATAAGGAGTAATGATTGCGTCGGTTGCTGGAATATTCAGTATTCGGTGTTACACTTTTCGAAGTCAGGTATCACACCCCAGGTGTGTGTTGAACTTTTTGTTTCGATATTTTGCCCGAATAATGTTTCTGATTAGAATTTTGTTATATTCTGCTTCCAATCTGCACTCATCTCAAGTTTGTGAAAAAACTTTGACAGTTTTGCAATCGACGCTAGGATTATTTTGTATCATGTATTTTATACAAAAAGTTCCATGATTGCGCTAATAAGAATAAGTGCACACCTAATGTTCAAAGGGTTTTAAAATCAACTACTTGTCGCTTTATTTTAGATACAGATCGCAATCTTTTCTGTTCCGATGACAGCGGCCGGCGCTATGTATAATTTTCTTCTTTTTGTAGCAATTAACCGGCTCTAACTTCTAATACCTTCAGCCGGCAACAGCGCTTTGGTTGGACAACAACTTTACATTGTCAACACAAAAAACATTTAATAAAAACCACGTTAGTTCCAGTTCTGGCATCCGGAACAGAAAACGTTGTCGCACTAAGTATACCGTCCATTTTCACACTACGAATGACGTCTCGTAACTAAAACTTTCATTCGTAAGCATAATTACTGATCGGTTTTAGGGTTCCGTACCAAAATGGTAAAAAGGAACCCTTATGGTGCGACTCTGTCTGTCCGTCTGTCTGACACAGCTGGATATCGCGAGAACTACTAATGCTATCAACTTGAAATTTAAAATAGTTTTTGATGACCTTTGCCCAACTATTTTTCGAATAAGAGAGAAATAAAATTATATATTTTTTTTGCAACCGGGACTGAAAGGGGGTCTTAAAAATTCGAAGTGGGGCTACTAGGGCATATTGGGTATCATATCATAAAAATATGAAAGATGCTTGCACATTCTCAAACATTTTTTCTGCTGTAAGGCCACATAGTTTTCGATATTTGATGACAATGTTTATTTAAATGATTGTTAAGAATAATTCCCAATAACATTACCGGAGTGAACTAAAATACTTTTCTTAAAATATACCTAAATCGTATAATCGGTAGCACTGGTCCTTAGTCCGCCTGGCTAGCTACCACCATCTTATCTAAGTCTGACGCCATAACAATGATGTTTTCAGCATTATTTTGTTCCAGCAGTTGGAGAAAAGATGGCCAGTTCCTCAGTGATTGAGGATTCCGGGAGAATTGCGCTTCCACCTTCGGCCTTATAACCACTTAACATCAGGGGGCCAAGCCTGCTAACGTTAAATCATAATCGTGTCTCAATCGTGTTTCAATTGTGCTTTTTTACACACCTACTTACAAGAAATGTGTCCTTTTTAGGGATCCGTAGTCAACTAGGAACCCTTATAGTTTCGCCATGTCCGTCCGTCCGTCCGTCTGACCCCAGTCTAGCTCATAGACTCTTAGTACTAGAAAACTGTTATTTGGTATGAATATACATATTTATCACGCTAACAAAGTGGTAAAGTAAAATTTTAAGTGGTAAAGAACTTTTAGGTTACCTCCCCTACACGTGAAGTGGGTATGTAATTTTTTTTTCTTGTCTACCCCATAGTGTGAGATGTCGTTGGATAGCAATTTCAAAAACGTTGTGGGTTCGTAAAGGCAGTTTTTTGATTGAGGCATCCGTTTGTGAATTATTAAGCTTTAAAGTGCAAAATTTTGTTAGTCAAGTACATTTGGTACCTGCTATGTACCTTTACGTACCTCTTTTAAAAATCTGTGTACCTCCGTATTTACTAAGATATTCAAATCGCTAGGTACACCCGCGGACCTGACGTCAGGTCCGCGGGTGTATTTTAAACCAATGAGTGTATCGTAGTGAATTTGTGTATAGATTTGGTACCTTCTGTGTACCTGCAGAAACATGTATTAGACTTCCATAATTCGATAAGGTATCGAAGATATTCAATACAATAGGTACACCCGCCAACCCGACGTTAGGATATTTCTGAAACCAATGAGTGTATCGTAATGATTTTGAGTACAGATTTGGTACCTTCTGTGTACCTGCAGAAACATGTATTAGACTTCCACAATGCGATAAGGTATCAAAAATATTCAATATGATAGTTTGACCGTTTCCCATCCTGGGCCCTGTTTAACAAACGTTACAATCCTACTATGAATAAGTTTAATTATATTGATATTATTATGTTTCACTATAAAGAATTTAAACTATAGATCAAGACTAAAAAATATCAGAAAAATATTAAAATCGAAAAATAAACGGCTGAGTTTTAGATTATTTAAAAATATATATTTTTACGTGGAACGTCTGCAAGCTCCGACTCCCTTTAACGACCTGAATGCGTGGCCCGTCTCGGATTTCAAAAACGGAGGAGAGCAGGGTTTTTATCGCCCGCGCCCCTCCGCGGGTGCATGACGCAACGTTTACAAAAACACTCTTTACGTTCTATTGAAGTACTTCTACGAAAAACGGAAAACTGTTTTAGATAGCTGAATAACTGTAGCAACATTTTAAAATTTATTTGCGATGGTAAGAAAGTTTTTGTAAAACGTCACGATCCCTTATTAAAAATCGTCGCACCTTAAATCACCTATTTTTCAGATTTTGATCAGTCTCGTGATCTCGTTTTTTGTGCTTATTTACGTATGTACTTACATTTAATTTATTTTAATTTGTATGTAGTTCTTATATAGTTCTTTCAACTCATTATAGTGTCAACCCACACGTACTACAACCACAACACGTGGGCAGGACGCATTTTGTATTCGAAATTTACATTTTGTCGTCATTATCGACCGCTTGAGTGCCAATCACAACGCAACCACCAGCGACGACACTGCAAACTAGCGGCCGGCCACATTGCATACGACGTAACCACATCACAACTACTAGTGAAAACGGACTAACATCAACATTTTTTCGCACAACGACAACGCAACTGCAAAAAGCTGCATCGACACTATTCACACGTACCATATTTTGTCGCTGTGATGTAGGGGGTCGACACATAGTGTAGAAGAAGGCATTGTTTTGTTTCTTGTCAAAAATAAAAGAATGTTTCCTTTCAGAGATATTTGTAGAGTACTTTCTCTTCATGTCATGCCCCGTAACTCTGGGACACCCATTATATTGTTAGAATCTTTAAATTTTAAATGTCCATAGCCACTGCTATTATTCGGTTTTTTAACTTTGTAAGATTTTGATCAACTCATCGGTAGCTGCGGACTTTGGATAAATATTATTACTCATAGGATAAAACAGTTCTAAGGTTGATACTATTTTATTTTACAAGTTTTAGAAAACTTTCAACTTCTTAATGTAACACGGTAATCATCGGAATATTCACTGAGGGCAAATAAAATAAAATTACAGATAGATCACTAGTTGGATTTAGTTAGGTACTTTAAAGAGTTTTCAAAGACAAGACAGTTCTAAGGTTTATGATACTATTTTATTTTACAAGTTTAAGAAAAACTTCTAACTTTATAATGTAGGTAACACGTAACTTATCATGGGAATATTCACTGAAGGCAAATCCTACTAATATTATAAATGTGAAAGTTTAGATGTTTGGATGTTTAGATGTTTGGATATTTGTTACTCAATCACGCCAAAACGGCTGAACGGATTTGGCTGAAATTTGGGATACAGATACTTTGTAGCCTGGAGAGGAACATAGGCTACTTTTTATCCCGTAAAAACGTCACATTCCCGCGGGATAACGTCGTGTAGTCCACGCAGGCGAAGCCGTGGGCGGAAAGCTAGTAAAAAATATTTATTAAAAATTTATTTCATTTACAGTTTTTTACAGAAGAAACTTGGTTGATAAAGTAAAGTACAGTCAAGTACAGTCAAGTATAGTCAAGTACAGTCAACTACAGTCAAGTACAGTCAAGTACAGTCAAGTGCAGTCAAGTGCAGTCAAGTACAGTCAAGTACAGGCAAGTACAGTCAAGTACAGTCATGTACAGTTAAGTATAGTCAAGTACAGTCAAGTACAGTCAAGTACAGTCAAGTACAGTCATGTACAGTCAAGTACAGTCAAGTACAGTCAAGTACAGTCAAGTACAGTCAAGTACAGTCAAGTACAGTCAAGTACAGTCAAGTACAATCAAGTACAGTTAAGTACAGTCAAGTACAAACAAGTACAGTCAAGTACAGTCTAGTACAGTCAAGTACAGTCAAGTACAGTCAAGTACAGTCAAGTACAGTCAAGTACAGTCAAGTACAGTCAAGTACAGTCAAGTACAGTCAAGTTCAGTCAAGTCCAGTCAAGTACTATCAAGTACAGTCAAGGACAGTCAATTATGGCCTATAGCGTAACAAGTGATAGCAAAATTCGACGAGTCATGTAAGCCTTTCGGTAGCTTAGTTGGTCAGAGCATCGGGCCGGATTCCCGGAGGCGCGGGTTCGAATCCCGCCTGAAAGCTACTTATGGGGCTCGTGGTTTTTTACTATCACATTTTTCCTATAAGTACAGCCAAGTACAGCCAAGTATCAAAATCAAAATCAAAATCAAAAATCATTTATTCATTTTAGGCTGATACAGCACTTGTGAACGTCAATGAAGCTACGCTATCGGTTCGCAAATCCTACGGCGGGAGGCCTTGTAACGAGAAGAACCGGCAAGAAACTCGCCAAGGGCTATTTTTCTCTCCCTGTCATATTTCATACAGAGTCGTCAAATTGAAAAGTGACTTTAACATAATATAATATGTAAAGTCACTTTCCATCACAAATTAATCTTAAGTTTAAAAACAAAATAAAAAACCCGGTAATCATAGCAGTAAATAATCCTTACTTATATTATAAATGCGTCTCTGTCTGTCTGTGTGTTACACAATCACACCTAAACTACTGAACCGATTTGAATGAATTTTGGTACAGAGATAGTCTAGAGCCTGAGAAAGGACATAGGCTACTTTTTATTCCTAAAAAATATCACCTTCCCGCGGGATAACGTCGTGTAGTACACGCAGGCGAAGCCGCGGGCGGAAGGCTAGTCCTTACTTATATTATAAATGAGTCTCTGTCTGTCTGTGTGTTACACAATCACATCTAAACTACTGAACCGATTTGAATGAATTTTGGTACAGAGATAGTCTAGAGCCTGAGAAAGGACATAGGCTACTTTTTATTCCTGAAAAATATCACCTTCCCGCGGGATAACGTCGTGTAGTACACGCGGGCGAAGCCGCGGGCGGAAGGCTAGTAATATTATAAATGTGAAAGTTTAGATGTTTGGATGTTTGTTACTCAATCACGCCAAAACGGCTGAACGGATTTGGCTGAAATTTGGGACACAGATACTTTGTAGCCTGGAGAGGAACATAGGCTACTTTTTATCCCGGAAAAATATCATGTTCCCGCGGGATAACGTCGTGAAGTCCCCGCGGGATAACGTCGTGAAGTCCACGCGGGCGAAGCCGCGGGCGGAAAGCTAGTTTTCAATAACTAAGAAATAGACATCCAAAAGGTAGTTTCTTTAAAATACACACCAACTCAAAACGTAGCCAATAAAATAATAAATATAAATGCCAAACAAGGGTAATAAAACTTTGAATAGTTTAAGAACATAAGAGTCAATAATAAACAGTGCCATACAAGCTACGATAAAATAATATAAAGTATAGTTAAGTACAGTTAAAACAGTTACAGTACAGTAGAGTATCATTAATTATGTTTTATGCATTAACAATGGGAAATTAAAAGAGATTTCTTCAATCTTGCTTGATGATGAGAAAAAAACGAAAGATACTTTAATTTTTAGGTTTTTTACATTCACAATGCAATTTTTATTACTGAAAAATGGTAAATGAAGTATTTAGAAAAAATGAAAGAATCGTGTTGCAGTTTGTAGCCACAACAGTAAATCCTACTTCCTATCCTATCCTACTTAATATAAATCTGAAAGTTTGGATGTTTGTATGTTTGTTACTCAATTATGCCAAAACGACTGAACGGATTTGGCTGAAATTTGGGAGACAGATACTTTGTAGCCTGGAGAGGAACATAGGCTACTTTTTATCACGGAAAAATATCATATTCCCGCGGGATAACGTCATGTAGTCCATGCGGGCGAAGCCGCGGGCGGAAAGCTAGTTTATAATAAAACAGAAATAAAATAAAAACAGAAATACATGGTTTAGGTATTTTATATATTTTCATTTATATGATTTTCTACTGTACTTTACAAGTTGTTATATCACTGCAAGAATTAGTGTCATGGTAAACAGTGTTTATTAACAACTATACTACCATTTCAGTCAAATAATTAAAATTTCGGTCACTCTCAAAGTCTACACATTGTGTTCTCTTATCTCGAGGATGAAGCATAAAGTATAATTGATGATTATACGATCTTACCTTAGTGACGTTCTATCACAATTATACGAAGGCTTCATCCGAAGAGACTAGAACCCACCCTCCCATACCATACCCATTAATACGTCGAAATATAAATTATTTGAATGCCGTTTATAATTGTCTATCCTGTGTAAGGAGTTTCCCACACTGCACTGCACACCGCTCCGGTTTGTGGTAGTGCACTTCTTATCTATGTCTGTAGAATCTTGATGTGCATATAAAACCCGCAGTGTATGACAAATCACGCCGCATCTCCGTCCGGAGTGGGGAAACCGGAGGCAGTGTGATGGAAGCCTTAGACAATAAGTTTTCACACTTAATACTCTTTCTCTTTCAACTATTAAGGCATTATTTGTCGTATTCTCAATTGTGCAGAAAATATATTATATTGTCCTTAGAGAACCGACGCAAGTATCTAGAAGTTAGTGTATTGTATGGTATTGTTAATTACAAATTTGATTGTATTGGCCTAACCGATGGGATACATTACGCTGTTCCTCGATCTGTCAACCAACTTTAGGTTCGTGGTGAAACTTTATTTGTCATAAGAGCTTGTCGCACTAATACTGGGTTGCGTTGTCCTTTGCGTAGACTGTCTGAGTCCTATAATATCACTTTTATAACTGTTGATATTTTTTCTACTTCAAATTTCCATTACACCACTCCATTACACTTAAGATTTTGTTTGCAAAAGCTGAAGATAAAGAAGTAAATAAAATAAAATAAAAATAACTCGTTGTTGGTCATAACACATTGCGAGAAACAAGGCAAAACTTTAAATTTAAATCTAATTTTTTATTTTCTTATTTTACTATCTAGGTACTCGACTTTTAATTATAAGTATTTGTTTTTTTTATAGCTGTGAATTGTTGTAAATTATATACGATGTCATATGTGGCACAAGATCCACAGGTGCACACTTTTTTAGTGTTAATATGTGGAAAATGTCGTGGGTTACAATATTGTCCATGTTGATGTGGTATGTAATACCAGATTTGTAAAACTTTAAGCTTAGATTGTATATATTGTAACGGTTTGTTGTCCCGAAATAAATAAAATAAAATAAAAAGAGAAAACAAAAATTAAAACTAAATGAGGCCTTTGAAAGGGTGTAACGACAAGATGGCGGTTTTCGGGGTTACCAGATCTTTTACCTTATAAATTTCAAAATTCTTTGTTTTTGGTTTTTTAAATATCTTTTAACTCTAGTGTGTGACTAGCGAGTCGTTACGGGGAACTACATGTGTAGTCTAATCTCTTCGGATGAAGCCTTCGTATAATGAGAGTTTCTTTTGACGTTTCATCGTTAGTTCAAAAAATTGTACTAGATGGCGCTACCCAACCATAGCGACCTAACTTTTTCAGATTAGTTCAGAATATACAATCTAGGTGCAACAATTCGCACCAAAAATGTCATTAAGGGTTTGATAAAAGATCTGAAGAAGTAAACGAACTAGAACGTAGTAGAAAATCGCAAAGAAAATAGTCTGACATCACCATACGAATATCGTTTCCGAATATCAACAAAAAGTTGAACACAAATTGAAACAAAGTAACATCAAAACTGTACCACCCTATTTTTTGGCAAATAAAGAATTTGTATTTGTAAAAAAAAAAAGGTTGCAAGGAGCCTCTGAACCGGAGGTGAGGTGGGAGGTGTTTTTAGGCTAAATGAACGAATCCTTTGCCATAATATGCTGAAAAAAGGTGGTTGTGTTACTGTTACATAGAAAAATTACTGTAGGAAACTCTCCCATTGTGATAGAACGTCACTAAGGTAAGTTCGTTTAATCATCAATTAGACTTTACAAATATGTAAGATTTTTAGTTGTAAAATTCTTACATATTATTTGTAGGTTTGGTTAAACAGCACGTCTTGTATTACAAGTCTACAAATTAGTCCCTTTTTACATAATTGTAGACTTGTAAGTTTCGTTTAACAGGGCCCTGGTGACAGGATGGCGCACACTGGTTCCATATTGTAAAAATAGGGACTATGGTGCAATTTTGACAGATAGATTGTACTTTATTTTCAAGAAATAAGGCTTAGATACAATTCAAATTTAAACGCGATAGTAACATTTGCATTGGTAAACTTACACTCTGGGTATAGATTTGGTACGGTTTGTGTACCTGCAGACCAATGTTCAAGGGTAAAGGTTTCCAAGAGACGACAAAATGTATAATTGCGCAATTACTTTTATTATATTTGTAATCAAATAATGATGTACAAATCTCACAATCTACAGAACTCAGGAGTCGGGACATCCAGAGATAGCGGAACCCTAAAAACCGGTGCGTACATCAATTAGCCACGGAGATCGTCGTGTTACATATTTACAAGTTGTTGGGTGGATTTTCAAAGGATGATTTTTAGACGTCACAGCCTCTTAAAACAAAACCAATGATCAAGATGCATTAAATGTATTTTTGTTGAAAAATTGAAAATTCAGAAAAAATCGACCCCTCTCACAACACACTCAATTTTTCTAAATACTTCATTTTCAATTTTTCAATAATAAAAATTGCATTGAAAATGCAAAAAAGTAACAATTTAAAATAACATGAATTTTTGTATCATTAATTGACAAATAAAAGGTACAGAAAATGAACTAAAACTATTTTTCTTACGTGTTACGCGGAAGAAATAAATAAGTTACGAAAATATCCTTAACTATGACGTGTCACACTCGTAAATACGCGCAATCAAATGCGTATAGTAAACTAAAACTATTTTTCTTACGGGCTAAGAGGAAAAAAAGGAGTAACGAAAAATACCCTTAACTATGACGTCTCACACTCGTAAATGCGCACAATTAAATGCGTATAACAAGTTCTCCTTAAAACCAATCATTATGAACTAAGATTATGCGAAACTTATGTTACATATTTACAACTTGTTGGGTGGATTTTCAAAGGGTGATTTTAGACGTCACAACCTCACAACCTCTTAAAACAAACCTAATGATCAAAATGCTTTAAATGTATTTTTAAATCATTAATTGACGAATAAAAGGTACATAAAATGAACTAAAACTATTTTTCTTACGTGTTACAAGGATACAAAAAGGACTTACATACGAAAAATATTCTTAACTATGGTGGTATCATAGATTAATAACTCTTCGCTTCGCGGGTGGTATAACGTGCCGCACTTGTGAATACGCGCAATCAAATGCGTATAAAAAGTTTTCCTTAAAACCAATCATTATGAAATTTTAGGTTATGCGAAACTTACTCGTATGATACATATTTACAACTTGTTAGGTGAATTTTCAAAAGGTGATTTTTAACGTCACACACCTCTTAAAACAAAACTAATGATCAAAATGGGTAAAATGTATTTTTGTATCATTAATTGAACAGTAAAAGGTATAGAAAATAAAAAACGATAATTGTTGCGTATAAAAAGTTTTCCTAAAAACCAACCATTTTAAAACTTGCGGAATACTTAGAAACAAGGTAGGTATAGTTTTAAAAAAAAAACAGCAATTCAGTAAATAGTTTTTAAAGATACTTATTGAATACAATTGTCACATCAAAATCATAATTTTCACAACCTGTATTTAGACGCTTCTAGCTCATTGTCTGGTCGGTGGATCGCCATATAACTACTCTTGCTTGGATTAAAGATGTCACAGTCACAGCCACTTTGTTCCAAGACTTTTAAGACTACACACTTGAAACGTGGTAGGTAGATGTATTCTGTAAACCGCTTTACAATTTAATACGAGAATAAAAAAAATAAAAAATTAAGGGGATACATGAATGGAACTGAAACAATTGTTTTCTTCATCAAACCTATTCTTGTGGGGTGTCTATAGATAAGTCTTTAAAAATGATAGGTATTACTTTTGAAACATAGACGAATATTTAATAAATTTATTTTTAATGTCGACGTTATGACTGTTTTGTTGTGCATAGGCCTCCCAAGGATCTCCGTAACGATTGCCCGCTGGGTGATCTTGAGCCTTCCTATAAGATTCATAGTGAACGGACGGTTTGTATGCGAATATATGCCGTAGCTTCCCGAAGCTGGGTTCGTTGAGAGATCTCTTTCTCGAAGTTGGACTCCCTTATTCGTCGTACATTACCAAGTTTGATAACTGGCTTTCTACAAGTAAAAATAATTCTTCCTAGCTTACCCGGTTTTCAAATAGGAATTTTTTTTCCTAGTAGAAAACCGTAATTTTATTTAGTTTTCTACGAAGTTTTTTTTTCTTCTTAGCTTACCCAGTTATCAGAGAAGAATTTTTTTGTCCTCGTAGAAAGCTGTGAATTAAATCACAGCTTTGTACGTGATACGTGTATGTGTTGTTCTCAGAAAAAAAATTTTTCCTACTTAGCCAATAGATCTGATAGACCGAATAATTACTTAGAATAAGTTTTACTTAAATAATTAGACCATCCAACCAACCGTCGAAAGGTCGTGGGTTCGAACCCCATCAGAGCTGGTTGTGAGACGGGTCGATTTTTTCTAAATACTTCATTTTCCATTTTTCAATAATAAAAATTGCATTGTAAATGCAAAAAAGTAAAAATTTAAATAACTTGCAATATTAATTTCATTTTTAGCGATTGCCAAATACCTGGAAAGGTATTTCTTTCGCGTGTGAGGGTAGTAATATCTCCACATTGATGAAATTAACGCTGACTATACAGCGCGTAAGAAGTATTGGATAAATCCGACGCTTCTCGTAACGACTCCGTAGCTCAGTGGTTAGAGCAGTCGCCCGGAAAGCGAAAGGTTGTGGGTTCGAATCCCATCGGAGCTGGTTGTAAAACGGGTCGATTTTTTCTAAATACTTCATTTTCCATTTTTCAATAATAAAAAATGAATAATTATTAGGTCTATCTGATCTAATGGCTACAAAGGGAAAATTCTTCTTCGTAGAACAACACGTGCAAAGCTGTGATTGAACTCACAGCTTTCTACGAGGACAAAAAAAATCTCCTCTGATAACTGGGTAAGCTAAGAAGAAGAAAAAAATCTTCGTAGAAAACTAAATAAAATTACGGTTTTCTACTAGGTAAGACAAAAATTCCCATTTGAAAACCGGGTAAGTTAGGAAGAATTATTTTTCCTTGTAGAAAGCCGATTATCAAACTTGGTAATGTACGAGGAACTTAACTGACCTAGGTAAACATAGAGATCAATAACTTATCTGCGGTTTGCCGATGGTGTAGATACTCCACACATATATTTAATTTCCTTGGATATCAAATTGTGGTTGCTAAAAAAACGTGCAACCTAAGTCCCTAATTTCACAATATGGAACCAGTGTGCATGCACCATACTGACATCAGGATGGCGGGTAAACTATTGTTTTGAATATTTTCTATACCTTATCGAATTGTGGACGTCTAATACATGTTTCTGCAGGTACACAGAAGATACCAAATCTATACTCAAAACCATTACGATACACTCATCGGTTTCAAAAAAATCCTAACGTCAGGTTGGCGGGTGTACCTATTGTATTGAATATCTTCGATACCTTATTGAATTATGGAAGTCTAATACATGTTTCTGCAGGTACACAGAAGGTACCAAATCTATACACAAATTCACTACGATACACTCATTGGTTTAAAATACACCCGCGGACCTGACGTCAGGTCCGCGGGTGTACCTAGCGATTTGAATATCTTAGTAAATACGGAGGTACACAGATTTTTAAAAGAGGTACGTAAAGGTACACAGAAGGTACCAAATATCTGCAATAAATTTAAGCTAATCTGAGAAGTACACCCGCCATCCTGATGCTCACAAAAAAGCAGTGCAATTGAACTACAATTGAAACACGATTGAGACACGATTATGACTTAACGTTAGCAGACTTGGCCCCTGGTGTAATTACTAATTAAGGCTAAGCTCCTTTTTGATTTAGAAGTCGGTTAAACACGGTTCCGAAGTGCTCTCGAAGTTTTTCAATTAATTATCTTTTTTTAGGCTGATGCTTTTAATGGAATCGGTGTGTATTTTGGATATAAGGCGATATAATTTTTGAAGATTTCTTCGTGAGAAGAACTAGCGACTTAATACAGGGTGTCCCTTAAATATGGTTCAACCGAAATTCCTGGATAGGTCACATGATAATCTAAAACTTATTTGAAGCGTATTTTTAAATTCCTAAGGGTACTTAGCCAAATATAAAATTTCTGTCTTAACCCTTAACCACTGACCATTATTTACTTTCATAACCACTGACGTACGTCACTCTGACGTATTGTCTTTTGAAATAGCCTTTATTATTAATATATTAATATTTATTTATTTGTTTTATTATTTATCGTTACTTTAGCATATAGGGTAACAAATTCATAAAAAAAATCACGTTATTTATATAAAAAATATTTACTTTAACTCAAAATACAAAACTTTGAAAAATCAATGGAAACAAAAAACACCTTCTTTCTTAACGGCTCAAAAACTTAACTTATGAGTCTAAAATGATGACAGAGCTAATAGTATTTTAACATCTAGATAGTACTCAATAATTAAAAAACAAATAAATGGCATATTATTAGGAACTAAACACTTTTTAACGACATGTGTTACAAGCCCGTTTTGAACACTGCAAACATACGGGTTTCTTACAATCATGATATATGTCGTGACGAGTCTGAGTAAGGAACGGCTTCTTCTATACCCGTTTCACTCTGTAGTTCTGCTAAGAGGATATTGTCATCGCTATCCGATGAGAAGGCTACTTCAGCCTCCTGTGGCAGGATATCATCCTCATCAGCTGAAGAATCATCAGACTCCGAAAAGGCAAGGGTTTCTGTTCAGTACACCCCTGCCTATACCGCGGAATCATGCTAGCGCAGTGGAAGCTGGTATTACTAATATAGACTCCGGACAAAAAACTAGGTTTCAGCGGGGATGTAAACTGAACAATTGGACTGCGATACACAGCGGAGAGAAGGTTAAGTAAGGTGAGGCTACATACGGGTCCGTGTGTCGAACGTCTCCAAGGCAGAAGTGGTGTAAGGGAGCGCGCGCGCCCCTGGGGTCCTTTCTTCGTCTTCTGCAGACCTTACCAACTCGTCACCTCACTCACAACACATACAACACAGCGTTCCCAAGACACTGGGCGCTTCAACAAGATACACAATAACACACGGAGGAGCTTTTTGTCAAGATATATATTGCCCCTGCAACAACGCGTGGTGGACAATTATCTTTCTTTCCAAACTCCGCGACCAGCCCGATGGATGGCGTCAAAACCTTGGTCGTACAAAACGGGATCACATAGATAATTTAAGATTTTATTCAAACTCGATATGCCAGGCACATTCAACGCGAGCGATTTTTTAACAAATTCAGCAAAATTAATCCGACATCTTGGTTACAAGAATTTCAATCAAGTGTCACTGTCAACTTCAAGTGACAGCTAAATGTCAATTTGACGTGACATTAGAGATGCGTTCAGAAATATCGATCTTTTCCGAACATCCCCCCGCCCCGGACCGTTAAGAACGGTACGTCAATCTACGGGTAATCGGGAGAGCCCACTAACTGCTCTCTTCAAAACCGAATCTCGAACCAAAACCTCAGCAAAACGAGGAACTCCGTCAGTTCCGGGGTAGAGTTTAACAATGCGCCCCCTTCGCCAACATAGGGGCGGCAGGTTAGCATCCTTAATCAACACGAGGTCGCCAGTCTGGGGTGGGGTGGTTTTATCTGTCCACTTCACGCGCTGTTGCAGGATATGCAAATACTCCATCGACCAACGTGCCCAGAAGTTTTGGGACATCTGTTTCAAAAGTTGGTATCGCGACAAACGATGGGATCCTACATCCTGAATCGGATATTCAGGCAACGCCAAAAGGGGCTGTCCGATCAAGAAATGACCTGTGGTCAACGCTTCCAGGTCATTCGGGTCCGAAGACAACGGGCACAAGGGTCGCGAGTTGAGGACGGCCTCAATTTTACAAAATACCGTATCAAGTTCCTCAAACGTGAGAATAGTTTCTCCAATCACGCGACGCAAGTGTGTCTTGGCAGCCTTTACACAAGCTTCAAAAATTCCTCCCCAGGTCGGACAAGCTGGAGGGCTAAACTTCCAGATTATCCCACGCCGGGAGAGGGTGGTTCCAATGTCTATTTTATTATCAACAAAAAACTTAACTACTTCCTTAAGATAATTACACGTTCCCTTATAATTAGTACCACAATCGGAACGTATCAATGTCGGCAGTCCTCTACGGGAAACAAATCTGCTCAAGGCGGCGACAAAGGCTTCGGTAGACAATTCCGAGACAATTTCCAAATGGACAGCCTTGGTGGACAAACACACAAACACGCACAAGTACGCCTTATAGGTTTTAGCATTACGCAGTCTCGAAGCCTTTACAGTAAAGGGACCGGCGAAGTCGGTGGCGACTCCGACAAAAGCTCTACATTCCGTGACGCGATCAGCAGGCAAATCACCCATCTGGGGCTGCATGGTCGCGGCCTTCAATCGATAACAAGGCAGGCAACGGAAAACCACAGTGCGAATGGCTCGGCGAGCAGACAAAATCCAAAATTCACGCTGCAAAATGGCCAACAAAGCATTACAGCCAGCATGTTGTGCATTCACATGGCGATCTGTTATTATCAGTTGAGTCAAATGTCCGGCTTTAGGTAACAAAAGGGGGTGACGAGCTCCATACGGCAGGTTCGCATTTCGAAGTCTTCCGCCGACTCGCAAAAGCCCACTCTCGTCCAGGAAGGGATTCAATCGCGATACCGCGCCCTTCAACTTGCGACGGCCTAAACGCAAAATTTCAATCTCGGACTCAAAACTATCAGCTTGTACTCTCCGGACCCAAAACAAGAGCGCGTCCCTACGCTCGTCCGGAGTGAGAACCGACGAATCACGCCTCGCGCGTGGGTTTCTGCAATTGTACACAAAACGTCTGATCCAAGCGGTAACACCAAGCAGCTTCTGTAAGGAGCTGTACCGATCCAACAACAAATCCTTTTCCCCGGCGGAGTTAGTCTCCAGAACGCATGCCCGCATATCAGGAACGGCTACGTTCGACAACGCTGGAGAGGGCGGCCACTCCGACTCAGGCCGCATCAACCACTGTGGGCCCCACCAGAGGGGGTGGTTAATTAGGGTTGGGGCTGCACAACCCCGAGACGCACAATCCGCGGGATTCATGGTTCCCGGCACGTGTCTCCAAATCAACTAGATGTCGGAATTACAAATCTGCGACACTCGATTGGCCACAAACACGTCCAAGGTGTGCGCCGGAGCCTTCAACCAACAAAGGACGACCTGACTGTCCGTCCAAGCATAAACCTCTTGTATCTTAATAGATCGACCTAATGTGAGCCATACGTGGTTCAACAAACGCATTAGGAGGGCAGCTCCACACAATTCCAACCTCGGGATCGTATGACGAGTCCGAAGGGGAGCGACTTTGCTTTTCGCTATCACCAGATGCACAGCAACAACTCCGTCAACAGTAACGGTGCGGAGGTACACGGCCGCAGCAAATCCACGTTCGGAGGCATCGGAAAAGCCGTGAAGAGTAACTTTACAATTTTCAGGAGGGAGGAATAGCCTCGGCAAATGCACTTCATTAATCTCGGGGAGGGATGAAACGAAGCTCGACCAATCTCGGAGTAACTCGTCCGAGAGGGGTTCATCCCACGACACACCCGAAGCCCATAACCGTTGCAAGAAACACTTGGCCATAAACAGCACGGGGCAAATCCACCCATTGGGGTCAAAGGTACGTGCGACAGTAGACAATACTGAACGCTTGGTCCAGACTTTCGGTGGTCGTAAATCCACACAATAAGTGAACGTGTCAGAGACCGGTTTGTACTGTACGCCAAGGACGGTCACCACATGGGGATTATCAACATTTTCGAATAGGTGGGGGTCCTGCTGGTGCTCTTCGGGCAAACCTACCAGTACATCAGGCGAGTTGGATATCCATTTCCTCAACTCGTAACCTCCCGACTTCAAAAGGGCGGTGAGTTCGTCTCTCAGGACAATCGCCTCTGAGACAGATGAGGCGCCCGTGCAAATGTCATCCACATAGACGTCACTGGCCAAAATGGCGGAGGCGCGAGGATATCTCAAGCGCTCCTTCTCGGCCAACTCCAACAAAGAACGAATCGCAACAAACGGGCTCGAAGCCAAACCGTACGTATTCGTATTCAATTCATAAATCAACAAGGGGTCCCTAGGACTCTCTCTCCACAAAATCAATTGGTACCTCCTATCCTCGGGATGGATGACCGTTTGTCTGAACATCATCCGGATGTCAGTCATAAATACAATTTGGTGCCGCCGGAAGTTGGTCAAAATGTCTGAGATCTCCGTGTGCAGCTTGGGACCTACATGCAGACACTGGTTCAAGGACGCTCCAGTAGAGGTGGGAGCCGAACCGTCAAAGACCACCCGAATCTTTCCGGATTTCAAAACGGCGTGGTGCGGCAAAAAGAAGTGCTCAACGGAGCGCCAATCCAAATCGCTCACGGACATGTGCCCTAACTCCTCATACTCCCGCATGAATTCAACATACTTCTGGCGGAAGACCGGATCCTTGCTCATGCGACGCTCCATCGCCACTAGCCTACGTTCCGCTAGCGGTCGGGATTCGCCCAGAGGAGGTCGGCCGGCACGAAAGGGGAGACGGGTGATCAAACGACCAGAGCGGAGGCGACCAGTGTTATTCTGGTAATACAACTCGCATTCATCCGCTACTGGGTCAACCCGCGGGGCTGGTGGAGGTTCCTCAACCTCCCAAAACTTCTGCACCACTTCGGAGAGAGACACATTAAAAACAAGACCGCGATCCTCATCAAGAGAATCCAAAACGCGGCGAGCAGGGCCCATTGCAACTGTACCGAGTGTCGTCTGCAGAGCTACCAAGCCATCTGGCTGCAAAACTCGCTTCCCCGTCAACAAAACTCGCCCCAGGACATCGGCTCCAAGGAGAGCATCAATCGGGCCTGGGCGGTAGAAATTTGGATCGGCGAGTGGGGAATCAGACACCAAAGACAACATACTCGGTCCCAAGTCAACTGAAGGTTGACGGCCAACAACTGTGTCCAACACAATCGCCGAGGTCTTAATGCCTGGCGTGGACTTATTACGTGATGTAAATGTGAAGTCAACATGCCCTAACAACCCGGGGACTTTCACATCGCCAACACCTCTCACGCCTTCCGTGTGGGGGTGCACCTTGAGGCCCAACCGCCTAACTAACCAAGATGACACAACACACCCCTGAGCACCGGAATCCAACAAGGCGCGAACTTCCACAAGGTCGCCATTCAATCCCCTGACAAGTACAGAGGCCGTGGGCAACAAAACGGTCTCTGGAGGGGTGGCTACAATCGACCGTAAACACGTTGATTGCTAGTATGTGGGGTCCCCAGACGTCCCCCCATGGTAAGGGGGTCGCTCATAGCGATCCAGTGGGTCCCAATCTCCCACATACTGCCTACGTCCAATTCGCCCGGTATCAGGCGGGTTATATCTCCCGGCCCCTTGAAGACGGGGCGGGCGCCACTCCAAACGCGGGTATTCGGCGAGCGGCGGCGAGAATCGGTGCCTAGCATCCACCGTGTACGTCGCCCCATAGTCGCGGGGGCACGGTGACCGATTTTCAGAAGGGGGGTCCCGGGGACCCCCGGCTGTGCGAGGCTCAACACGTTGCGGGGGGCTTCTACGACCTCCCGCAACGCTCGCAAAATCGAACCCCCTAGTTGGGGACCGATTTCCCATGGGGGGATCCGTGGGACCCCCGCCCGTGCGAGGCTCAAAACGTCGCGGGGGGCCTCTACGACCTCCGGCAACGCCCGCATAACTCATCCCCATCCTTGGGGATCGGTTTCCCATGGGGGGGTCCCTGGGACCCCCGCCCGTTTGAGGGTCCAAACGTGGCGGAGAGCGTCTGGGGCCACTCTGGTGGCCACTAGAACTGCTGCGGGATGCAAACACCGCGGGGGGTCCGAGACCCCCACCCATACGCGGTGATCCTGCAGCGACGCGCTGCGGCGCTCCGCCGCCCTCTGGGCTGTTCATGCAGAGGAGGGGATGGTGGTTGCCCTTACAAAAGCGGCATGGGTGCGCTTGGGTACATTCGCGCTGCATGTGCAGGCCCAAGCACGAGTAGCACCATGTCCGTTGTCGCGCGATCGCTCGACGGCCTTGGACGCGCTGGTCGAGGAACTTATCACAACGGGTCGTGCTGTGACCCGGTTCCCGACAGTACAAGCAGCGGGCGGTCTCCTGGACGGCGGCATAGCGGCCGGGCGCGCGAGGGGCCATACGCCCCCTACGGGGGGGTCCGGTGGGGGATCTACTCTGTGGCACAGGTCGTTCGGGTCCAATAGGACCGGCCAGAGAGGAATTATCTGCCAGTCTACTTTCTCCTTCCAGGAACGTCAAGAGGTCCGAGAAGGGTGGCAGATAAGTCGCACTATCCCCACCATACTGCTGCTCAAAACGGACCTTAACAGAGTCCGGCAACTTTCCCAGGACAATGTGCAGTAACAAAAACGACCACTGCTCCACTGGGAGTTTTAAGTTTTTTAATGCGTTGTATGCAACCAACAGCGGATTCAACAAAGCCACTCTCAAGTGCATCACGCTGGCAACGCGGGGTAAATTCAAAATGGCGGCAACATGGTTGTCCGCCAGACGTCGTACGTTCTGGTACCGACGGGCAATCAAATCCCTAGCAATAGGGTAGTTTTCATCCGAGGGGGCCAAATGTTGAACCGATTCAAGGGCCTCCCCTTCCAACACGGATAATAAATAAGCTAACTTCTGGCCCTGGGTCAAATCATCCCGGGCATGTACCAGACTATCAAAAATATTAATAAAGCCCTCCCAGTCCTCTAGACGACCAGCAAAACGCCTTAGATCTAAGGGGGCCAATCTAGCAAATAGAGGGGGCATACTCTTAGATGTGACCGGGGACGGGCTCGGTTCATTCTCTCTTGCCACTTGCAAAGGTCGAGCCACCTGGGTAATTCTGTCCGCAAAATCATAACACTGGTCCATCAACAATCCAAACCGACTTCTTGTCGCATTTCCACCTCGGCCTCAACAGTCCTTTCCAAAAATAAGGCATACTGCTCATCAACAACAGCCAAACGTATGGGCAGATCTACGTATCTGTTCAACAAGGCCTCCGTTCTATCCGGTCGATCCAACAACGCAACCGCAGAAGCTAACCACCGTAACTCAGAACGTATTTTGGCTTTAGCAGAGGAGGCCGTCATTGTAACGTCACAAATTTATCAACAAAAACAACAAATTCAAAATATTCACTATAACACAAAATCTCCAATATTTGGAGGTTACTAATAACCACAAAATTCCAATATTACAACAACAAAGTATTTATAATGACACAAACTCTTAAATATCTGGAGGTTATCAGAAAACAACAAAACTCACTGACTATTGAAATTCACTCAAAATCACTGACTATTGAAATTCACTTGGATATCAACACAACATACTGTTACACAACAACAAGTTAATTTTAATTATTTCAAAGCACAAGTTTCAATGAGTTTCAATGTGTAAACAATGTCCCAAATCATTTAAGTTTCACTAAGTATTGAGTGCAAACTTATTAGCTAACCTTTTATTAGCTATTATTTTAGCAACAAACTTGTCAATATTCACAACTCAAATTTGCTAACAAACTAAATAATAATTATTATGAGCAAAGAAAGGCATCTGTTTACACTTTGGAACTTCAATACATGACAATTAATTACAAGACATGGAACCAATAACAAAGGAATGCCCTTTACTTTTCAAATGCAAGCCAATTACCATTTACAAGTACAAATTAATCTAGTCCGGACCAGACTGGGTCATCAAAACGGCACTGATTAATACAAAGTTTTGGCGTGGGCCTCTCAGGCCTTCAAGCTACGCTCTTGGCTACCAAGAAATGTTCAGTACACCCCTGCCTATACCGCGGAATCATGCTAGCGCAGTGGAAGCTGGTATTACTAATATAGACTCCGGACAAAAAACTAGGTTTCAGCGGGGATGTAAACTGAACAATTGGACTGCGATACACAGCGGAGAGAAGGTTAAGTAAGGTGAGGCTACATACGGGTCCGTGTGTCGAACGTCTCCAAGGCAGAAGTGGTGTAAGGGAGCGCGCGCGCCCCTGGGGTCCTTTCTTCGTCTTCTGCAGACCTTACCAACTCGTCACCTCACTCACAACACATACAACACAGCGTTCCCAAGACACTGGGCGCTTCAACAAGATACACAATAACACACGGAGGAGCTTTTTGTCAAGATATATATTGCCCCTGCAACAACGCGTGGTGGACAATTATCTTTCTTTCCAAACTCCGCGACCAGCCCGATGGATGGCGTCAAAACCTTGGTCGTACAAAACGGGATCACATAGATAATTTAAGATTTTATTCAAACTCGATATGCCAGGCACATTCAACGCGAGCGATTTTTTAACAAATTCAGCAAAATTAATCCGACATCTTGGTTACAAGAATTTCAATCAAGTGTCACTGTCAACTTCAAGTGACAGCTAAATGTCAATTTGACGTGACATTAGAGATGCGTTCAGAAATATCGATCTTTTCCGAACAGTTTCCATGACCATACTTTCAAACTGTTGATCAGTCACGTTGATTCGACGCTGAAGTCGGGCATTGAGTATCCAAATGACGATTATTCGAAGCTATTTTAATACTAAAACCAAAATAATAATAAAAAGTGACACTTACATTTACTCTGACGCTACGTCCGACAGACGTTAGGACGGCTATACTTACCTAATCAAGGTGCACCACACGACTGCTTACACCCGCTACGCGCGCGTCCCTGGGTCTAAGGAAGGTACAGGAAAGGACAAGTCTGTGCGCGTTTGGTGTAAAAAGATATGACCGCTTTAATTGCGCACTTACGTCTCTCAGACGTACGTCAGTGGTTAAGGGTTAAATTGGATTTTTGATGCCACAAATGCATATATCAACAATTTTTTTTCAAAATATACCTAGATAAATTTTCTGTCAAATTTTATACGATTCTTATATACCTAACTAGCTTTCCGCCCGCGGCTTCGCCCGCGTGGTATACACGACGTTATCCCGCAGGAATGTGATATTTTTCCGGGATAAAAAATATAAATATATAAAAATAATAAGCCTATGTTGCTCTCCAGGCAACAAAGCATCTGTGTCCCAAATTTCAGTCAAATCCGTTCAGCCGTTTCAGCGTGATTGAGTAACAAACATCCAAACATCTAAACATCCAAACATCTAAACTTTCACATTTATTATATTAGTAGGATTAGTAGGATTAATATATACCTAGTAGGATGACATTTAATTTCTTAGAAAAAAAAACTGGATCATTTCTAGGACTGATATTGATAAAAGTCTCTAGTAAAAAAAAATGTACTGTATGTATGTGTAATAGTATAAATAAATAAATAAATAAATAAATAAATAACTTCTTACATTCACACCAATTATCTAAGCCCATTTTAATTTCATTAAGAAACTGTATCATGGAAAACTTGATAACGGATAAATATATACTTAAATACTTTTTGTTTGTAAGTACATAAATAAAGTGTAAATTTTGATAGGTTATGCCCGAATACTCTTACGCTACTTATTTTTAGGAGCGTCTCACACATCGCCCTGTCACTTTAAATGTCAATCGTATGAAAGAGATGCCATGATGTTTGTGTTTAAGACGCTCCCAAAGATGATTTGCGTTCGAGATTCGGGCGTTAGATAAACAATTTTTAGAGTTGTAGACGTCTTTTTTATCCCTATATCTAATTCGCACTTATAAACGTAGCACTTCACACTTCCAACTAACCGACAGAATGCTTATGTTATAAATTATTATATACAACTAAGCAGTACTTACACAAAATTAAAAATATAAAAAACTTAGTTGCTGAATTGGGGTCGTTAATGACCCCGTTGTAGGTTAAATAGTCTAACAACTTTTCGAAAACCAGTTGATAGCTATTATAAATCGATATATACATGTACGTAATATTAGCATCCTTTTCTTGAGAAAATATACTACAGGGTGTTAGTGGCACCCTTGCAAAAACTTTAACCATGGCTTCAGACCATCATGCTGAACAACGTACAGCAAGAATTTTTTGTCGGAAATGAAAAAAAAATGGACATTTTGCATGGAGAGTCGAAATATTTTTTCATTTCCGACAAAAAGTCTTGCTGTGCGTTGTTCAGTATAAAGGCCTGAAGCCATGGTTAAAGTTTTTGCAACGGTGCCCCTAACACCCTATATATTACTTAAGAGCACTTCCAAAAATAGCCACCACAGAAAATATAAGTAGGTTGTTCACACTAACGTGGACAGGAGACTAAAAGCTTTTAAAATCGCAACACGTTTCGAAACAACCAATCAGATAGGTTTTGCGAGATCCCTTTTTAGGAGTCCTGTTAGTTCAAATTGGGCTTTATTGCTACAGGTTTAAGATTTATGAATGGTCTAATGGGTAGCAAAATAATTTTGACTTGGTACAAAATCAACTGGACGTGTCGAGTGTTGAGTTATGTCACTGCCAGGACTTCCAAAGGATGGGACGTAACTGAAATGTGTTTGTCTGGATGAAATAAAAGGGTGCGAAAGGTCAAACAACGTGAAACAATGAAATCATTTCTTTACGGAAACGCTGATACGAGTAAAATGTAGCTTGAAAACTGTCTTGTTAGCCTTAAACAGTAGCTGTATCATTGGTAATCGTAATAATAGGTAGAGTGTGTGTCAGATAACTCTGCACGTGCCTGGCGCGTTTTTGGCGCTAGTTACAGTGCATTTTTTTGTTCTAATGTTATAGAAAAGATTACTATAACTATTATGAAAAACGGGATTTTCACCATGTTTATTTTGTTTTTCGAGTTCCCGATATTTCGGCGCAGTTGCACACGCCATGATCACGGAGTAACTGAATAAAGTTAATGCGGGTGGATGGTATTAGGAGCAGACGAATCTGTCTACCCTCTTTCTTGTCCGTTTATTGCGCTCGATACCCGTACCACTGTTTTCGTTCTCGCACTCAACTCGAACTTGTTCGCGACACACAATACTCACAGTATCACTCCGCGGAACACTTTTTTGATTTTTGTTGTTTTTACACAATCGAATCACTGGATTCCAGACATTTGACAATTTAAACCCATCCTCGCGATTGAAATTATTCTTATGCTTTTTTATTTCAATCGCTTCTCTGACCAGTCTTGGTACGTATAGTGGCGTTCCGTCGAAATAATCTGAGGGTTATAAAACTCCATCCAGTGGTTCGGCCCGGAGTGGATCAGGTGTTCTGCAATGGCCGATTTTTGTGTATCGTTATTTTTGACGGCCTTGATGTGTTCCTTAACGCGGCATGCTACCGTGCGTTTAGTTTGCCCTATGTAGGAGCTACCACAGCTGCAGTCAATTTTGTAAACACCAGGTTTTTCCAATGGGAAATTGTCTTTAGGTGACCGTAGACATTGTGCAACTTTCTTTCCAGGAGTGAAGATAGTGTTTATGGAGAATTTGTTCAGTATATTTGAGACCTTATCCTTCACTCCTTTTATGAAGGGCAAATACACTGGCTGTCTGTTTACTTTGCACCTGTATTCTTTTGTTTTGTGTCTGGGTGGTAATTTTCCCTTGTACCCGTTCATACGCAGGACTTGGCGCACATGATCTAACTCATCGTTTAGATGGTCTTCATCACAAAGATCATAAAAATATCGGGAACTTGAAAAACAAAATAAACATGGTAAAAATCCCGTTTTTCATAATAGTTATAGTGATAATGACCATGTAAGTTTAAAATCTTATTTAGAAAAGATTAGTATTCGATTTTTACCGCGCGCAGACTTATCTGACGAGCACTTTAAAAAATTAAAATAAATGGTTTTTTTTTGTGAGGAAACGGAGGGATTTTCTAAGTTGTGTCTAATTCTTATCGCCACCATGAAAACTAGTGCGTACACCACTCGGCCACGCAGGTCGTAAGTAACGATGTGTTTTTTCGTCGTGCCATATAAGTGTTCGAAATAATATTCCATTCTATTTTTATTGAAGTTGATAAACAAATTGAAACGAAATAATTTTTTAAACTTTCACGGTTTTAAACACTGTAAATATTATGAAAAGCGGGATTTTCACCATGTTTTACTCCGTGATCATGGCGTGTGCAACTGCGCCGAAATATCTGGGACTCTACAACAAATCAAAACATGGTAAAAATCCCACTTTTCGTCATATTTACAAATTAAAACGAAAACAAAAGAACAACACGCCCATTAGCAATTCAGTAAAAAATAAAAGGATGCCACGAAAATAGACCTTCGCCATGTCCTGCGTGACCGCTTGTTTTTTTAAGCGAAGCGTAAGCGAAATAAGCGGAACGGCACGTGTTGTGTCGTGTCGTGTACTACGTGCTTACTGTGTACACTGGCGAGCAGGAACCGGAAGTTAGTCCGCCCCAAATTGTTGTGCAAACTAGGAGGGGAAATTGGCTACTAGGCGAGTAAATTTTTGATTCCCCAGCAGTTCTATTCTCTTATTAAGGAAATCCATTTAAATATGTACTAATAAATTAAAATTTTGACATAAATCGTCACAAATAACTGATATAAAAATCGGTTGTCTGTAAAGTCGGTTTACTGACGATAATTTTACGTGATAACAATATGCCGCTGTCTCTTTTCTACTCTGACGTATCGGCCGAAATATCCACTATCTGTATTTAAAAATCATATGCGCTGTTCATCTAGCAAATTGTATAGTGATCAGTGACACGGTTGTTATTCCTTGTAAACCGACTTCTAGATCAAAAAGGAGGAGGTTCTCTATTCGTCTGTATGTATGTTTTTTTTTTTTGTGTATGTCCACCGATTACTCGAAGACGGCTGAACCGATTGAAATGGTTTAAACGTTATTACATCAGGTTGGTTTCCAAGTTGGTCCCATTTTTTGAAATTTTGAAATCGGTTCAGTAGTTTTCAGGAAATCTTGAAAATACTTTAAACCACATCAAAAAAGTAAGAAATAATTCCTCACCAAATAAATAACGTAAGTTCTTTGAAGTCGGGCGGGTTTTA
This sequence comes from Crambus lathoniellus, assembly GCA_949710035.1. NCBI lineage: Eukaryota > Metazoa > Arthropoda > Insecta > Lepidoptera > Crambidae > Crambus > Crambus lathoniellus. Next base: position 2,545,118 of record OX453318.1, on the reverse strand, counting down.
ACAAAAACAACAAAAAAAATGTACATGTTTCACGCTGGGGCACTTTTCTTTCAAAAGTTAGGAGGGGGGGGGGACGCATTTTACCACTTTGTGAGGCTCTATCTTTCAAAAGGTTGACTTTGAGAAAAAATCGTTTGAAATTTTTAAAGACCTATCTATAGACACCACACACGAGTATGTTTGATTAAAAAAATTTTTTTCAGTTTCAGTTCCATGTATGTGGAACCCCCTTATTTAATTTTTTTTTGTATTAAAATCGTACCTACAGCAGTTCACAGAGTACATCTACTTACCAAGTTTCAACTGCGTAGTTTTTATAGTTTTGTAAAAAACCTGTCTGTGACATACGGACGGACGGACATGACGAAACTAAAAAGGGATCCGTTTTCTGCCATTTGGCTACGGTACCCTAAAAATGGCCCTTGTGTTTCCAGTTAAGAAACTGCAACGATCGAATGATGAAGCGTGCGTACAATTACGCAACGATCTCCTCCTTTTTGTTTAAATAATAAAGTAAAAATGACCTGCTGTTAAAACGTGTAATGTATAAAAAACCATTTACCCTGTCTGCGTGTCCCGTAATCGAGTTGAAGATGGCATGACACCCGGCCGTGACGCGCTGGGACTACGTGATCTGGGCGTGCAGTGACGAGCAGAATAATGGGAACGTCCGTGTAGCTCGTGTTTGATTTGGAATGGTAAATTATAGGAGCTGAAACAAACCTAACTTTATACAATTTTAATTCTTTTTTAACTTCTCATGCTCGTAAAGTTCGTGTTTATGTTGGGTATAGGCTGCATAAAATCGATTTTTATGCTCTAGTGCATAAAGTGAAATCTTCGTCTAAAGTCTAAGACTCTAAGACAAAAGTCGTCAGGTAAACAGTAACACACGCAATTAAACTTCGTTAAATAAACTTGTTATTTCATTATCAAATCGAAAAAAAAAAAACTGTTTCTTCAATTTTGTACTTAATCCATGTGAAATTACTAAATTAATAAAACTAGGCAAAATTAATGCGTTTTCTAAGAAATAAGTATTTCAAGAGCATTATGGACTACGATCGATGCTAAAGTCACTGTGCTGTCAAGGCCACGTATAAAAAAAAGAAAAAGAATGTCTTCCCGCCAATATGGCGAAGTCTTTATTTTTCTTTTTTGCAATATTGCTATTTATTTTCCTCACATTCGAAGTGAAAAGTAGATTGTATAACTCGTACATAAAACCCATGATACGTTTTATGCACTTGTTGTACAATCTACTATTTTTCGGCTAACTCAAAATGAATTTAGAAAAAATTATAAAACTATCAAAAACGTTGTCGACGCGCTGGGACTACGTGCTCTGGGCGTGCAGTGGCGAGCAGAATAATGGGAAAACGGAAAATGGGAACGTCCGTGTAGCTCGTGTTTGATTTGGAATGGTAAATTAGAGGAGCCGAAACAAACCTAATTTTATACAATTTTAATTATTTTTTTTGGCTACACCAAAATTAATTTAGAAAAAAATATAAAACTATCAAACACGTTGTAGACGCGCTGCTGGGACTACGTGCTCTGGGCGTGCAGTGGCGAGCAGAATAATGGGAACACGGATAATGGGAACGTCCGAGTAGGTGGTGTTTGATTTGGAATGGTAAATTAGAGAAACCGAAACAAATCTAACTTTATACAATTTTAATTAATTTATATTTGGCTAACACACTAGTATAGTATTATATTATCTGTGCTAACACCAAAATGAATTTAGAAAAATTTATAATACTTTTAAAATCGCGTATATAGCCCTTTACAATCAGTTTATTTTTATAAATATTAGTATTGAAGAAGAATAAAATTCTGAACACATTTTAATTAGAAACTATCTTATTTAAATTGTTACTTTTTTGCTTTCACAATGCAATTTTTATTATTGAAAAATCGATTTCGAAATAGAAACTATCTTATCATTTACATAAATGTTAAACTCTTACTATACATTCATATTCATTGATTTCTTTAACTCTTTTATATTTTTGGAAAATATTAGTCAAACCTTCAATGGATTACAAAGTTGTTTTTAAATAAGTTTCAATATGTTTGTATCCAAATATATCCGTTTTCTCTACTGTACCTAAATAATTATTCATTATTATGTTTTTAAATCTTAGCAGAAGTACCTACTATTTAAAAATACCAACCTACATTCGACTCCATCAAAATCAATGCACCTCAATGAAACTGGCCAGCATCAAACGTCGTAACTGAAATGGCGGCACTAAAATCGGACCGAGATAACAATTTAGAACGTCACTGAACATTTCAAAATGTGCAACGGCAAAAGCAGTAAACTGGCAGAATGCTGGTTCGCAAATTGCACGTTGCAAGCTTAGGTCATTTAAGTCTGACATCCGCGCTTTAACACAAAGTAAAGAGAGAACAGAAGTCAAACTTGATAAAGTCCCACAAATTTTATCTGACCCGGTGGTCAAATTTGGAACTTAAAAACTTTTCATATAAGGAGCTAACACTGTCGATTTATGTCGGTTCGATTCCCAGTGGGGGTACATATTGTATTCGGTTTGGTTGGTGGTAGGACTTGTTCTTAGTCCGCCTGGCTTACACCCGTTTGCACTAAACTTAAAAATCGCCTAAGTCTTTTCCTAGCTAAATTAAGAGATTCTTAACAAAAAATTGCTTTGCACTAACCTTAGGACATTCTTAAATGCACTTTTGGCTATTCTTAACTTACGGGCCCAATATCGAGCGCCTAAGGCTTAAGAAATACCTATATCAGTGATTATTGTCTGTGGCATTGTGAGCAAAGAGTAGTGCGACAAGCTTTTCTGTTCCGGTGATTATCTTTGGAACTAAAACAGTTCATTTTGACAGCTAATTTCGTATTGCAAGTGACTCCTGTGTCACGGCTGTCACCGGAACAGAATAGCTTGTGGCTTTTGTATTCTTGTTTGCTAGAAAGAGACACAACACATGTGACATACGTCATTCATCATTTATTTAAAAAAAATATTACAGATCGACAATCTTTTCTGTTTCCATGACAGCGGCGCTTATGTTTAGCAGCAAAACATGAAAGTATTAGCAAAATGACATTAAAAACAAAACTCGTTAGTTCTAGTTTTGGCCACCGGAACAGAAAAGGTTGCGCACTGTATTTATGTTTTTCCTGACAGTTGAGCTCAGTTGACTTTTTCTTTTCTCGGTGAATTACTCCTACCAAATAAAATAGATAATGCCTTAGCTTTTGTCTCCTTTTAACTTACCAAGGAATCAATGAGAAGTTTCAACCAAAAAAATATCCAGTGACCTACTTTACCTCGCCAGGTTTAAAATCCATAAACAATTAATATTTGAATTCATTCATTCATTCTTTTAGCAAGGTGATGACTAATTTACGACGTAGTCTGTCAGTGCAAACAAAAATTTTAGCTCGGCTGTTTCAGGCTGTTTCTAAGCTAAGATGTATCTTATGTATGACAAGCTCAACCCGAGTTTAGTGCAAACGGGCATTAGTCTTATCTAAGTCCGACGCCGTAACTATGATGTTTTCAGCATTATTGTGTTCCAACAGTTAGAAATATGATAGCCAGTTCCTCAGTGATTGAGGATTTCGGGAGTAGTGCACTTCCACCATATCAGCATTAATATCAGGTGTGATGAAGGCCAAGTGCTACCCTGTTGTGGATTAAAAAAAACTTCTGCATTAGATAATTGAAGGATATTACTTTTCATATTTCATTTTGGCATTCCATAAATTAGTTTAACGTTTTTTAGTCAAATCGTAGCTTTTATAACCCTACGCTACACCATAGTTAAGGCGCGTAAAAATTAAATACGTCTACGTAGGAGCTTGACTTCTCTCAGTACCTTTACTCTTGTGCTTTTACGATGCTGCTTGGTTTATTTCGCTTGCCATAGTTTCGTATTAATAAGGCTATTTGTGTGACAAGTATTCAAACCCATTCTTTTTTTTCTTTTTTTTTATTTATAATGGTCTTGCTCTTGGCTTCACACTGAACCTTAGGGTTGAGAAGATTCAGCTGTTCTGGCGTAATTGAGTAACAATTATGCATCCTTCCGAACTTCTGCATTTCATAAATAGAGGATATTGCTTCTCGTTTAATTTTATCATTAATATAAATTAGTTTTTTCGTTTTTAGTCAAATCCAAGCTTGATGATTATATCATACGTTGTAGAGCGGGCCAATCGCCGTAATTCTATGCAGCGCGTCTTCATCGCGTTTGGGTCTTAACGTTTGACTTCGTATTGCCGTAATGACATAACGACGCACACGTCACGCAAACCTATAGTCCAGGGCCGCTCCGCCCCTGTGTGCGAAGTGTGCGGCGCACACAGGCGCCAAGACAATAGGGGCGCCGCTATCGAAATTATTCATCGAAAAAATTATGCTGAAGCGAGATAGCAAAGAGAAAACGACGCGCGCGGGAGCGGGATTTTGCAGATTAGGCAAAAACAACAAAATCACTTCGTATTAAAAAACTACAACGATTTAAAAAAAATGCTTCTATACGATCCTAAATATTATTGGTTTTCACTAATTAAACCAATTTCCAAAAGTGTACTTAAGTAACCCCATCTAAGAATATTCTTGAATTTTCGTATTTGTTAGTGGTCTTTTCGGAAAGAAAAAGTGTCGAGGCAAAATCAATAAATCGTGTTTTTGAAACCATACGGATCTAGATAAAGGTATGAAGAAATATATATCTTATTACCAGATTTGTAACAACTGTAACCGTCCTACAGTTTTAAATCAAAAAGTCCATACTTTTTCCGAGTAGCGCCTTAACACCCGCCGATGATTTGTGTGAAGAAATTATGTCATGTCAATGTTTTTTCAAAAAATTTAATTTAATGATGTGGCAAAAAGTCAAATAAGACCAAAAAAATAAGAGTGAAGGTACATTAATTCGCAAGAAGCTGAAATTTGGTGAAATTGTTCAAAACATTATTATAAATGATATTTAAAAAGCCCTCATCGATCCGGTACCTGGAAAAAAAACTCTTAAGTCAAAGGTAAAAAAATGGGTATTTCGCGATATTTGTGATCGCGGGTACATTTGGAAAGGTCATGATGACGATTACACCCATGAAGCTCGACTTATGATTACACCTTTCCAAATTTTTTTATCGATATATGGCAGAAACGGTGGCGCTTAGAAAAAAGTATTGAGTCATTTTTTATAGATAATTACATGATTTACAATTTTGTCTTTGCTAATTTTACGATGAAACTTACCGTTTTGCTGAAAAAACGCGAATTTGACATTTGACCTCGATTTTTTTTTTCCAGGTACCGGATCGATGAGGACTTTTTAAAGGAGAGTGGGCAAAAAACTATGGAGCTTGGAACAAGAAAAAAAACTGGCGGCCACTTCTAGAAGTAGCCTCTATTTAATGGTAGTGATATGTGCTTAAATTTTTTAAAAACCTTACTTCGCTACCATGGATAGTTTCAGAGTTACGATTTTTTTAAATATTTTAAGTTTCACTAAAAATACGTTAAAAATGATAGAAATACATTGTTTTATCAATTTTTTTTGTGTTTATATGTGGACTTATGTAACTCTTAAGGTGCGATCACATTCGTCTGACGTCACGTGTTCGGTTTTCATAGTAAATGTATGCACCAGAAGCACACTTCACTCACCCAAGTTCACATAATACAGGCTTCTGCAATTTTTTTGTTCTTTGTATTAGATCACTGTTTTCCTGTTTTTAAGCGTTTGTACACATTCACCTTATCAATTTTATCATCATTTCAGCCGTACGACGCCCACTGCTGGGCATAGGCCTCCCCCAAGGATTTCCACAACGATCGGTCCTGCGCTACCCGCATCCAGCGGCTTCCCGCGACCTTGACCAGATCGTCGGTCCACCTTGTAGGGGGCCTGCCCACGGAACGTCGTCCAGTTCGCGGTCGCCATTCGAGAACCTTTCCACCCCAACGGCCATCGGTTCTCCGCGCTATGTGTCCCGCCCACACCCACTTCAACTGAGCAATCCTTCGAGCGATGTCGGTCGTTTTAGTTCTCCTGCGGATCTCATCATTTCTGATTCGATCGAGCAGAGAAATACCAAGCATCGCTCTCTCCATTGCTCGCTGGGTGACCTTCTTATGAGACCCATAGTAAAAGACCACGTCTCGCTTCCTAAGTCATAACTGGCAACACACACTGGTCAAAGACCTTAGTCTTGAGACATTGAGGTATTTTGGACGCGAATATATGCCGGAGCTTCCCAAACGCTGCCCATCCGAGCTTGATTCGACGAGAGATCTCTTTCTCAAAGTTGGACTTACCTAATTGGATTGTCTGTCCCAGGTCGACATAGTGGTCAACAACTTCGAGTGTGATGTTCTCAAAATTAACTGGAGCGGATGCAACATGGGCATCGGACATGATTTTCGTCTTATCCATGTTCATCTTCAGACCCACTCTTTGGGAAGCATTGCTGAGATCTTCGAGCATTGTGTTCAGGTCTTCCAAGGTCTCAGCCATGAGAACTAAATCATCGGCAAACCGCAGGTGTGTTAGGTACTCGCCATTGATGTTGATGCCGAATCCTTTTCCAGTCCAGTAGTTTAAAAATATCCTCCAACGCAGCTGTGAAAAGTTTCGGAGAAATGACGTCTCCCTGTCTCACACCTCGCTGTAGTTGGATATGATTAGAGCTCTGGTTCTGTAATCGGACCGACATGGTGGGGTTTTGGTATAAGTACGTCAGCACCTCGATGTACCTGTAGTCTATTTGGCACCTCTGGAGAGACTGCAGCACGGCCCAGGTCTCGTTCGAATAAAAGGCTTTCTCATAGTTCACGAATGCCAAACAAAGTGGCAAGTTGTATTCTTCGGTCTTCTGTATAACTTGTAGCAGCGTATGAATGTGGTCTATGGTACTATAGCCTTTTCGGAACCCGGCTTGTTCGGGAGGTTGGAAGTCGTCGAACCTGCGAGCGAGAAGATTCGTAATGACTCTCGAAAACAGCTTGTAGATATGGCTCAGAAGCGAGATGGGTCGGTAGTTCTTCAAGAGTCTTATCACCCTTCTTGAAGAACAGCATCACATCGCTTCTGCCCCATGCGTTTGGCGTTTTGCCCTCGGGATGACAGAGTAGAAAAGCTTCTGGAGGACCTTAAGTATTGGCTTACCGCCCGCTCTCAGAAGTTCTGAGCTGCTTGAGAGCCATTCTAATCTTGTACAGGCTGACGTCCGGGTTATCTTCGGTATAGTGTCGGGTAAGCTTGGCTCTAGGTTCTGTAGCCTTACTTTCAACAGGTGTTTGCGTGGAGTACAACTGTCCATAGAAACTCTCAATCTCCCTCAGGATTTTATATCATGAACAAAATAAAATATTTTTAATAAAAAAATGAACATTATCTTCTGAACTATCCACATCTGAGAGTTATGCCCATAAGAAAAAATGAAGCACATATTCATAACTTTCATTTAGAATTAGAATCTTAAGTGGCCGCATAACTTTTATTTTTCAACCTTTGGTCCAGAGGTGCCCAGTCTCCTTTCATTTATAATTATGTTTTGAAAAATTTCACCAACTTTCAGCTTCTTACGAATTAATGTATCTTCGGATGTCTAAATTGACTGGACTATATTTTATATTCTTACACATTTTAGACTCTTGTTGTTTTTTAACATAGAAAACGTAATAGTTAGTAAATTAGTATTATTAGAAAAAAGTCATTTATTTTGTTATTAATAAGTAAGTATACGATTAGATAGAACATCATAAATAAAGAATGTAAAAATTTAGGAAAAAAAGGTTTTTTTTTAGAAAAAAACCTATTTAGGAAAATATTATCTAATTATATAAAACTAAAGAAAATTTATTTCGGTCAAAATTAACAAAAAGAAATAAAAATAATTAGTTAAAACATTAAGATAGTTAAGATTCGTGAAAAAAAGAGGCGCTTCATAGGTTTCGCACACAGGCGCTGTGGGGGGTCGGAGCGGCCCTGCTATAGTCCTACAATTCTGTCTGATCCGGTGAAATCCGTGACAGAGGAACCACTGGCAATACGAAATTAGCTGTCTAAATAGACTATCGTATGAAAACTGTTTTAGTTCCAAAGATTATCACCTGAACAGAAAACGTTGTCGCACTGTCATAGCTGCGCGTTATTAAAAACGGTTTTACACGTCAACTGCACTTCAACTGCACGTACACTTGACTAATGCGTCATAGAATTACCGCGATCGGTCTGCAGTACTGATACTCTCGTGCTTTTACGTTGCTGCTTGGTATATTTCGCTCGTCAATTGGCATGGTTTAGTGTCCGGATCGTAACACAGAGTGCTGCACTGTAGATGGATGTTCACTTATCGTTACTGGTGTTATGTCGTGCGGGCTTACGAACGCATGTCTTGGTATTCCTTTTAACAGTGACGACGTCAAACTGCTTTATACCGAGAATCTATTCATTTATATTTGTTGCTCGATATAGCATAGCTACTAGTCGAGGAGCATACTCGAAACAAAGTTTATAAGCAATAATCCTACTTTTTTAAATGTGAAAGTTTAGAATGGTGTTGGATGTTTGTTACTCAATCACGCCAAAACGGCTGAACGAATTTGGCTGAAATTTGGGACACAGATACTATGTAGCATGGAGAGAAACATAGGCTACTTTTCATCCTGATGGAAAAACATTACATTCCCGTGGGATAACATCGTGTCGCTAGCATCGGAAAGCTAGTTTTTTCTATAATAAGGTTTCTCCATCACTAGCCTTTTTAATTCCCCCCCCTGCAGGCTAAGGATTAACTCATCCAACTCTCTGGTTGACTGGTAGGGAATGCTTTTAGGCATCAAGTTTGTCATTTGTACCCTATTGTGCAGAAAAGTTTAAATACAATTTGGATTAGTGGGCATTAACGAGGAGCTTTAGATAATACAGTTTGGTCACCCATGTCATAACTGACCATTGCGAAAGTTACTTAACATCAACGATCGCAGGCCGAGCGCGCTAGTCGTTTGGTAAAAGTAAATACAGTATTTTCCTTTAAAAAAAAATGGCAAGCATCAGAACCACTCCACAACGGGAGTATCGTAATATAAACATTTCTGGAATAATGTACTAATACACGGTATTTTTTTTATCACCCCGGATAATTTTAGGGATTATTCTACTCATGTACTCATGAAAACAAACAACTGATATTACGGGACCAACACTGAAATCGCGAAAAAAAAATCAGCTGTTCCATACAAAAGTGCAAAAAATATTTAATCAACATGTATGGAACAGCTGATTTTTTTCCCGGTTTCAGTGTTGGTCCCATAATATAAGTTGTTTTTTTTATGAGTAGGAATAATCGCTAAAATTATCCGGGGTGATAAAAAAATTACCGTGTGTAATAAATAGGCAATAAAAACGGTAAAGATTAATTGAATGCGCTAAAATATGAAATCACCTTTATGGTCTAATCAATATTTCATGTATTTCGCAGCCCAGTTGTTATTACGGGTATTTAATATCATGCTTTACTTGCGACTTATATAGATAGAGCATGACACCCTACTAAATCAGTTTATAAAAGAACGAAGCACCTTCTAAATAACATTAATAAATCAGTTTTCTAATCAAACAAATAAATACAATCTGTCCATATATCAAAATCTCTTATTCGATTGTCAAAGGTACAGTTCGAGCGACAGCGTACAACGAAAACGGTGTCGGCTGTCAATAAATAAAGGCGAAGTAGACCGGTGTGTATCACTTGTTACTGAATTCTTTATGCGCTCCTCAGCCCAAAGGCGGGAAAATAGGCTTGATTCATTTCGACCTTCCATCCCAGAGAGGGTATCCCGAAACTCCCGGCGAAATCCCAACAAAACGCAATACAACCTCCAACGCGTTTCTGACAAGCATAATTTTGCGAAGTGCCTGTACTGAAACTGTAGTGGATGAGAAACAGAAATGAAACGCAGGATTTGTGTGTAACTTTGTTCGAAGTTCTGCGGGTCAGTACGAATCTTGATGACACTGTATTGTTTCGAAGCGGTTTTTGCTCATTTTTTTGTGCCCGAGTATTTTGCAACTATTTGTACGTTGGACTTCGGCTTTTGTCGTGATTCAGGTGAAATGTGATTTCCTTAAATCAGCTTTTTTTTCGGGATATTCGTAATTTTGTTAAAATTTAAATATTTCGATTATTGCATAATACGCTTTCAATATATATTATTTCTTGTAGTCGGTTTATTTCGTTAATTTATTAACCCATAACTCAAAAGATTTATTTTGTTAATATTCAAAGTCAAAGTCAAAAACTCATTATTCAAATAAATTTGCAAAATGAAATACTTTTGAATCGTCCAACATATTTATTTTCCTACCACACCCGTATTTATGAGGTATTATTATCGACATATAAATTAGGTAGGAACATAGTTTATGTTAAAACATTCATTTGCAATGGTTTCTACATTACTCATCGTTAATAACATTGGTACATAGAATTATAAGTAACAAACAAACTGAGCCCGTGACCCAGTGGTTAGCGCAGTCAACTTGCGATCGTTGAAGTTAACCCTCCGCGTACTACGTGGGGTGTAATAAACCCCAGCCAAACAAAAATCTCGGTATATTTCTCAAAATTCGCGTGAACACCTCGAAACCTCGTGTAGCTGGAGTTGTGGCATTGCCAAACCGTTGAGTAATAGTGATTTAGTAGTAGCATCAAAAGCGCAGCGGACAGACGCCTGCAAAATGCAGCCGGGTGTCACAAACCCCACGTAGTACAGGACGTCGCGTCGTCGTCAGTATAGAGTTTTAAAATATGACTATTTCTATGAAGAAATTCTAGAATAATAAATTTTTGTGATTTTTTATTTTATTTTTGTTTCGTACCCTACTAGGCTCTCAAATAAAAATAAATACGACGTTATTAGTTAAGTTTTTTTTGTAAATAGACTTTTCGAACATTGTCTCATTTTAGTTGATAAAAAAGTACTATTTTTGTTACAATGCCTAAAGATATTAAAAATATTTATTATTTGTAACAAATTTATTTTCTTTTTATCACTTATTAGTCCAGAAACGATATGATTGCATATAAAATAAACTTAAAAAATATATTCCCTTTAAAAAGATAGAATTATGTTGGGGCATAGGAAACCCCACGTAGTGCAGGACGCAACTTTTATCCACGTCGTACACGGCAGGTTAAGCAAATTTCGCAATGGTCGGTCACGGGATGCCCATCCTGACCAAAAATTGATTATATCGAGCGCCTCCGTGCTTTGCCGTTGATCCCGGCTACAATTGCAGTCGTTAATACCCACTTTTATGCATTGTCCTGATCCATCCATAAGGAAGGCTGTGCCCCAGCAGTGGGGACAATAAATGGCTGATGATGATGATGATGAACACGGTAATTAGTACTGAAATTATTTTACAGAATTATCTAGTAGAAAAATGGTACATGAAGTATTATAGAAAAAATCGACCGTCTCACAACTTTACTAGTCCCATGAGAGCCATTTGTGAGACGGGTCGATTTTTTTTCTAAAATACCTACTTACTTCATTTTCCATTTTTCAATAATAAAAATTGCATTGTGAATGCAAAAAAGTAAAAATTTATATAACGAATTATCTAGTATTCCGAATTATATCCATTTATTACACCTTTTTCATTTCTGATGTCAAATTTGGAGTTAGGAAGAATCGTTATTATCATGCTGAAATGGGCTTTGAACTCTATAAGCTAAATCATATGGTCCATTTTCCGTTGCATTTGCCCATCCGAAGTAAACATTTATCAATCCATTCAATTACGCTATGAATTGAATGCCATTCTATCATATTACATGATTTACGAGGCGTTTAGTGGCGCCGTGGTTAGCGCATTCAGCACGCGATTGTGGAGATTAAGCAATTTTAGCAATGGTCGGTTTTGAGATGGGTGACCTGACCAACGACTCATTAACTTGAATGCGTTTATTGAATGTATAGGTATACTATGCTAGCGCGCACCCATACTGCATTAGCGCAGTATACCTACTTTCAAGAGAGCGTAATCAAAATACCTATATGTTTGGAAAGTAGGGCAGGCGTACCGGTTTTGGCCACTGTACCGGTTTTGGTCACTTTTTGCTCCAAAAGTTTTCTAAACAACTTTTAGCCATTTTTGATAAAGGCAATTAAAATAAGGTATTTTAAGGTAGTAGTAACAACCGTTAGAATTCCTTGTCATAAGTTTTTTTTTCAATAAATTCCATTTTCTATTTGAAAAAATGTTTTGTATGAAAATTTAAAAAAAATTGTTTTGGATGAAATACTTTACTAACCTTGGTTTTTACAATTAAATTGTTGTTTTGCAATTGACTGGTTTCTAGCGCATTAGAATATATTGATTTTACCCGGGTTTGGTTTTGATTTTTCGCAATACTTACAAAAGTTTAACTATCAGTAAGTGGCCAAAACCGGTACATTTGGCACCTCTTACACATTGTGATTTGTGTGTAATATAAAAAAAACTATATTACTTTTATAAATTTGAATAATGTACCTTTAAAGGTAGATAAATTATCTATAATTTAAGATATAATTTGTGTCTTCAATACCTAAGACCATTTAGTACTTAGTGCTTAAAAGTCAAAAAATCCTTAAAGTGGCCACAAAGGGTACCTCTGCCCTACCTATACTGGATTTATGAGCGATAATCGATACTTTACACCTCGTCGGGTAATAAAGAAATTTTTAAACTATACTACGTCAATAAGTAATAGATTCGAGAGAGAGCGAGTTTGCCTCTGAATCGGAATCACCTTAAAGGAGATTGACCAAAAATGTATGGAGTTTGGTCCAAATGTCCACCACTAACGAGACCCTTGTATTAAAATACTCTAGGTACTAACTTAAAATCAGAAACTGAACATTTTAGAACAATTTTTAAGTTTTTTGTTTGTCTGTCTGTTTTTTTGTTTGTTTGTAAATACTGTGTAGTTGTAACCAGACCGCAACCAAAAATATGCTGTCAGTAAAAAGTTATGACTAATGAAAAATCATGTTTTGTACCTTTTTATGCGAAAACCGCCTTCAAAACAAAACTGCAAACAAAAACTCATTTCCCAAAAACACGTAAAAGTGAAAAATAAATTGAATCATTCAATTCAAAGTACGAAAGTGCGGGACTTTTTCTAATTAATCTTGAACTTACTGATCTGATTGAAGTCGGTGTCAAGCCAAATAGATATTAATATTAATATGTATTTGATAGGTTACAATTTACACCACTCTGCGCATGAGATATTTTTATTATTGTTTCACTATTTTGACATGAAATGAAATGAAATGAAAATGAATTTTGAAATTGAATTTTAAGTATTCGTTCTTGTTACTTTCGGCTTGACACCGCCTTCAATCAGATCAGTAAGTTCAAGATTAATTAGAAAAAGTCCCGCACTTTCGTACTTTGAATTGAATGATTCAATTTATTTTTCACTTTTACGTGTTTTTGGGAAATGAGTTTTTGTTTGCAGTTTTGTTTTGAAGGCGGTTTAATTTTTTTGAAAAATTTTGTTTATTTTTCCTTTTTTAGTGTAAGAAATCTACTATAAGAAACCGCATAATGAGCAAGGGTAGCTCAATGTGCAACGACTATAGCCCATATCTAAATTAGAACACTCAGACAAGCACCACCCTCCAACTCTTAACTGTTATGCAGTTTCCTTCCACCATCAGCTAACCTAAATTACTTGAAAGAATACAACCTAAAGTTCTATTTGCGCTTGTGGTACTTAAAAACATACTTTAACTCCTAAGCGTTAAAGAGTTTTACCTTCCATCATCAGCTTAACTAAATAACCTGAAAGGTAACAACTACAAATATTTACGTATCAACGATATTTAAAGAATTATCCTCCAACTCCTAACTATTGAGGAGTTGTACCTTCCATCACCAGCTACCAGTCGCAAATACTTGAAAATTACTTATGAACCTTAAAGGAATCGTATTGCGCCCGTAACATATTTAGTATTTAATTAATGTTTTCGATGGCCATATGTGGTCTTCATCATCAGTTACTCTTCACCAAATGGTGCTTACCGAAAAAAAAAATTCAACCGAACTGAGAACCTCCTCCTTTTTTTGAAGTCGGTTAAAAAATATTGTTGATAATCATTCTATCTATCGCACATTTTGAACTAATCTACGCATGTTATGTGTCATGCACTTGGTGTGCCGTGTTAGGTTCTCGCTGAAAGAAAAAAAAACAAAATCTCGGAAGTAACAAAAAGAAAAACAATCACTTAGCAAAAACACAAAGTCCGAAGTGTATAGCCTAAGTCGCAATAAGAGTATCAGCAAAAGACATAAAATAAACAAATACAAAAGTCACTCTACCGTGCGTACGAAGTCGCGGGCAACAGCTAGTACACAATAAATTTTCACTGACAGCTTGTTGTTTTTGTGTCCCATACCATGGCCCGCTATTATTTCTCGGCTGCTTGCGCCCACGAGTGAGATAGAAGATGGCTTTGCCCATACTGAAAGTTACTCTCTATATAATGGACTATTAAGTTAGTATAGGTCTCGTTAGTGGTGGATATTTGGACCACTTTTGTTCATTCTCCTTTCTAACTTATCACGTGTTCTCGCTCATACTTTTATGCAGCTTTTTGCGCAGTGGAGTACCACGAAGTATGTTTTCCAGTTGTTCTTTTTGTAAAGATTGCTTGAAAATATGCTCGATATTTGCGCACTAGCAAGGTTTCCTTTCCATAACTGATACGTGCATCAATAAGTATCGGAAAATATAGGTACGCGAGTATTGCACAGCTCTGCGCGCTAGCCTAGTATAGGGCAGAAGCCCCGGTTTTGGCCACTTTTTGCTCTAAAAGTTTTCTAAACAACTTCTCGCCATTTTTACTAAAGGCAATTAAAATAAGTTATTTTAAGGTCGTCAGAATTCCTTATGTCATATGATTTTTTTTCAATAAATTCCATTTTCTGTTTGAAAAAATGTATTGTATGAAAATTTTAAGATATTTGTTTTGGATGAAATACTTTATAAAGCTTTGTTTTTTACAACTAAACTGTTGTTTTGCAATTTATTGGTTTCTAGCGCATTAGAATATATTGATTTAACCTGGGTTTGGTTTTGATTTTTCGCTATATCTACAAATTTTAACTATCAATAAGTGGCCAAAACCGGTACATTTGGCACCTCTCACACATTTTGTAAATTATACTAAAAACAAATTCATTTTTTTAAATTTGATAAATGTACCTTCAAAGGTAGATAAATTATCTAAAATTTAAGATATAATTTGTGTCTTAAATACCTAAGATCATTTAGTATATTTAGTGCTTAAAAGTCAAAAAATCCTTAAAGTGGCCACCAAAGGGTAACGTGTGTGTATCATAGAACTATGTCACTATGAAGCGTTCCGAAAGAAAACGATCAGTGTCACAGAAGTCATTCAATATTGTAATATGACGTAGTCGTCCTAGGTTGTATACATATTACTGCTCGTGACTGTACGTTAAGCCGTTTTGGTACCGTCTGTATTTAATCTGCATTGGGTCATGGTCGATTTCGACGGTTGCGATTATGAAAGTTAATTAACTTTTATTATGGTCTGTCTCAGGATGGGTGATCAAAACTGTTCCAATTGCTGAATACTTTTTTTGTCCCCTTCTTACTTCCTACTAACTACTCCCCGCGGTTTTGCCCGCATTGCATCCGCTCCCGTGGGATTATAGTGATAAAATACCTACAAAGATTCTAATTAAATATTAATTCATCTCTTTTAACTATAAATATTTGCACGCTGACCAAGTCAGCAGAATATGACTGTACCTTCTCTTTTTAAACATCTATAAATTGTAACCATTTTTCAGCAAATAAATTTCATTTCACTTCATTTAATTTCATTTCATTTTCACATGTATTTCGGTAATATATTCATTTTACCTATGTTTATTATTAGTTTAGAAGTTTGGATGAAAAATATTTGATAAACCGTCACATTGTTTTAAAATAAAAGTTAATATTACTAAATTAAATGTTAAAAGAAACTTTCTTGTCACGCTTAGCATGTAATTTCAAAATTCACTTTAAAATCAAGTAAAACTTCGAGTTTTAATCATTAATCCAAATTCATCCAATTTCTTATCTTACACGCTCACAATAAAGTTCAAATTTCAGTGACACTGTGATTCTTAATTTGTTGTCTTCTGTATGCGCAACAGATGTGGCTATTTCTAACTTCGGAGCAATTTCATCTATGCAAATTAAAATTAAGTTGTTATTTTTGTGTACGCCTAAAGCTTTGGGATTAGTTCTCACAGTTTAATTCATGCATAATAATAAATTTAACTCATTTCATTGCGATTTCAGTTATAGTCCAATAATAAAAGTTGTTTGTTTTCATGAGTAAAATAATCCCTGAAATTGTCCGGGATGATAAAAAAATACTTATATAAATCATCTTATTCAACCAAGCTTTCTCTCATCAAAGTTCAAAATCCAAAATTAACCCTCAACTCTCGTGGGTATCATTAATACAATAATTACCCATACGTGCCAGCAAGTGTCAAACTAGCCTATGTGACGTCACCAGTGTCGAGCCCATTTCAAACTCAATACAAATTAATTAAGTTTGCTGTCTAAGCCGAGACAGAATACCCGACACTCCTGATTGACCGAACTGGGGTAGAGCAGTGACTTACAGTATAACCATTGCATGAAATAGTAGTTTTAAAAAATTAAACTGACTTCAAAAAGTGCCCGTCAACTGAAAAAAAATAATAATATCCGTACCTTTTTTTTTGTTTATAGTGAGGACAAATACAGTATTTTCGTATACCGCTAACGGCATGTTGGACTCAGTCAGACAAGGTCTGTCTCTCGCGGCGCCCAGCCCCCCCGCCAAGCCTAATAGGCTTTGCGTCAGGGCTGGGCGGTACTAACCCCTGCCCCGCCCCCTGACGACCTCGAAAGCTCGACAGGAGGGGGGCAGGAGGAAAAATATTTGTGGTCGGTGCCTTTTTCTGGTTTTTTCTTGCTCCGCTTGGCAGTCGGTTTAATAATAAGTACTTTAAATTCCTTTTTTCTACATTAATTTCGATTGTACCGTAATATAACCATATCTCAAAAGCTACTAAATCGATTTTGATAAAACTTAGATGGTTCCCACACCTTATTTAAATCAAAAAGAATAATCTGGATAGGACTTTTAGTTTTTGAGAAATTCGTGGACAAACATAGGGTAAAGAAAGGTATATTGGTGATATAAGTAATTTGGTGATAATTTTGTAAACGGATTACCGCACAGTAGGGCTAGCACAACTTGAGCGCGACTCGAGTGAGAAAGAGTCGCGGGCACTTTCAACCAATCAGATCGCTCGTAGATAGCGCGCGTGACTTAAGGCGATGTGCTGATTGGTTGGAAGGAGCGCGACAAAGAGTCGCGCTAAGTTGCGCTAGCCCTACAGTTCCCTATGCGAGCTCATTCATGAGACAGCGCTAGCGAGTTCCTACGAGTGTGAGGAAAATAGACATATATCACGCGCTACGCTTCAACGTTCCTGTGTTTAGTAAATAATCTTTATATAAAATATCACCAAATTACTTATACCATCAATATACCTTTCTTTACCCTACATATACACTTACGAAATTTAGCCGCAAAATCATAGTTATCCCAATAATTAAACTAAGACAAACAGAGTGCGTTGTACTGTGTAAAAGTTAATTTATTGTAAGAGCTGTTATTTTCCTCTATAAAAGCATTCTTTCAGTGCTCTCCACACCTGAATCTAATTTACTGGAATCAGATACTCTATGTCACATCTAACTGACGTCTCAACGTAGATATGCCGAACTAGTGAACTCATCCCGGGAGCTTCGAAGGCGTAATTTAGTTTAAGGCCCTAACACACTTACCCCGGGGGTGTGGGATAACCCTTAACCCTCGCACTTGCCAATTTTCATAATACGGTAATAAGGGACAAATGACAACGCTAATTTTGATGTAAAATGATGTAATTGAGTGATGGGCCAGGGACTCAGGGTTGGGTAAAGTGTAATGAGGGCAGTGGTTGCTTATTATTTGTTTTTCCTTTTATTTGGTTCTAACATTCCGTACCACTAGCACGAAAAACTAACGTTATCGTGATTTAAATGTCGTACGATTCATAAGCATTTATTTTATTTAATCTTTGTGTAGGGTAAGTCACGGATTTGATGCCGCACTTTTTGAAATTGCCGCACTACTTACTTAACATGTGCAAAATCAACAAACTACTTATGAATACATAAACTACAATCTGTCATCTATAAAATCGCTTAACAGATATTGGATTATTGTAGTTAGAGTATGAGCTACACTGATTTTTGCAGACCTCTAATTTTTGGAGGATACTTGCCGCACTACGGATTGTCGCCTCACCAGTCAAATAGGGCGGACGGATAGTTGCCCCTGTGAGAAATATATTTGAATTTGAGAATATTAATTCAAAAACATAATTTAGAAAGGAAATAAAATATATTGAAAAACATTATTTCATTCTAAATGAGTCATTGACCTACATTCTGCGTTACAGGATAGATGCCACGGTACAAAAAGCTACGTATTTACTGTTATTCGTGTCATTTTATAACAAAATCTATCGTTTTTAAACTTGCTTAAACTTTATGGTATGCTGTGCCAAAGAAATCATAACGATAATCAAAACACTCCATTATCAAAGAAATCCTCCAATGGCGCCTATCCTCCCAAATTTTGTTGTACAAACGAAATAAAGGAATATCTTCAGGATAGATGCCATTTTAAATTATTTCGTTCCAAATCTAATAACGCCGCATCTAAGTAATTTTTTTGATTAATTAATATTACGTGGTTGGACCCGGACCATCTTTTATATTTTCGGAGCATTTTGGTACTGAAATGAAAGAAAAATAATCATATTAGAAGTATGCGTTAATAATTGCGTAAGGAATAAGTGGCTTGGTTTAGAGGGATAGACGCCTTTAAGGGCATCTATCCCGATCAAAAACGAGGCAAGTATCCGTATCGTAGAGGATAGATGCCTTCTTATATAAATATGAAACATAATGAAATAAACAAATAAAAACATGTTTGAGTATTTATTTAAATACCTTACATTACGATCAATACGTCACAAAGACAATCCATTCTTCATAAAAAAAGAGTAGAGCCTCCAAAAGGGCAATGAAATAATTTTGGTCCTTTTTTTCGATCGTCAAAATTTTTGATTGCCGACTGTGACGCACACACTTGCTTTACAGCGCCTCTCACGGCCGACTGGCGAAGTACACGGGGTGAGCTATCTAGTATACGGCAAATCGAGCTTGAGGTCATTACCCTCATAGGAGTTTTTAAAATCGCGGCATGTATCCCACCGCGGCATCTATCCGTGACTTACCCTAAGTATAATTTTTTTTGACTTTGATATTGAACCGTGTTATTTTGTATGAAAACCGAAGTACGAAGGGCATGTGCAGATGTATGAGATAGGTACCCGAGCGGTTCCACAGCGGACGCTACCGACATTGAATGTTTTCAGTCTTTTATACAGGGTGTTAGGGGCACCGTTGCGAAAACTTTAACCATGGCTTCAGGCCATCATGCTGAACAACGCACAGCAAGATTTTTTGTCGGAAATGAAAAAAATATTTCGACTCTCCATACAAAATGTCCCGATAAGTTGCTAAATTTGTATGAAAAGTCCAATTTTGTTTTTTCATTACAGACAAAAAATTCTTGCTGTACGTTGTTCAGCATGATGGTTTGAAGCCATGGTTAAAGTTTTTGCAAGGGTGCCCCTAACACCCTGTATTTATTCGAAAATGTTTAAAAAATAAATATCAACCCGTGCGAAGCCGGGGCGGGCCGCTAGTCGTTATATAGGTATATTGACACACTTAAAATCTTCCATCGGTTCCACAAATCGTCAAAAGAGCATTCCGCATCGTTTTAAACGGCACGATCTGATAGAAGGCTTGCACACTCACTCCGATTCACCCCAAATCACCCCCGATTCACCCCAAATCACCCCGATTCACTCTAAATCGCCCTAACCCCTAAACTCCCAAAGGTGACGTGTCAACAAAATTATTGCCACATCCAAGTGAGCGCCGTAATTTCTGCACCTCAATAGGCAGTCGACAGCAACGTGACCTTGTAACATGTCAATTTTGTTCAATCAATTCCGTACCCAACGACTTATATTTAATAGCATCTACACACGTTCCTATCCGACCGCCGATTTGGTCTGCTCCCAGACCAAATCGGAACGTGTGTAGCGCAGATTTGGTCGGAACAGACCAAATCGGAACGTGTGTAGCGCAGATGATTTGGTCTGGGAGCAGACCAAATCGGCTGTCGGATCGGAACGTGTATGGACACTATTAGAGCTCAAAGGGCATTGGAAAAGTTAGACAATTTTGTGAAAATAAACCTGCAGTTCAAGTTCAAAAACACCTTTTTACAAGCTTTTCATTAACTTGCCATGTTAGTTAGTTTGTTAGTGGGGGACAAATCTTGCAAGCTTATTTTAGTGTCCGATGGAGCTGAAAATTTGTATACAGGTTTGGTTAAGATGACAATACAATATTAAATAGTACAGTCAGCAAAAAAGCTTGTCATAAAAATTAAATTTTTACCAAAAACTTATTTCAAATGCTTTAGACTAGTTTCTAATGATATTTTGAAGAGCTCCTTAGTGGAATTACACGCACTAAGGTTTAATGGGGCCACCATCCCTGTAATCTACAGTTCAATTCCACACCAGGTAGGTAAGTTTTTATTATACTTTCGTTGACTCATGCTTTCATCACAATATAACTCAACGAATATAACCAATTTTTTATCCACTATTTCATTATCTGCCTCAATAGTAGGTACTTAACTTACTTATTATGTCTTCTGATCTGAGCAACTCGTTATAATTTTTTATTTAGGTAAGTACATAACTCATTTAAACTGCTCATTTGTATGAATTTCACTTTTATTAAGTTTAAAATTGTATGTGTATTTAATTCTGTTCTCAAGACATATTTATACGTACCGTAAAATTATGAAAATACATCAAATATAACACAGCTTGCAGCACTCGTTACAGTAAAAGCGGCAGCGGCGAAGACATCGAAATTTACGACAAATTTAATGGCCCCTTCAATATCGGACATACAGACGTGAAGACCAAATAAATTATTGCAAAAAGCTCCGAAAAGTAGTATTTTACTTGAAAAATGGAAAATGAAGTATTTAGAAAAAATCGACCCGTCTCACAACTAGCTCCGATGGGACTCGAACCCACGACCTTTCGCTTTCCGGGCGACTACTCTTAGTTGCCTTTCCGGAAAGCGAAAGGTCGTGGGTTTGAGTCCCATCGGAGCTAGTTGTGAGACGGGTCGATTTTTTCTAAATACTTCATGTTCCATTTTTCTATTATAAAAATTGCATTGTGAATGCAAAAAACTAAAAATTAAAATAACTAGTATTTTACTTATCATTTACATTGTCGCTGGTATCATAGCTCCATATGGCTTCAATCATTATCTGTTAAAGAAAAACAATGGGTTGCACTCCGGGAGTGCCGGCAGAAGTGAAAAGACCTAGACTTTATCACAAAAAAAAGGAATTTGACAAAAAAAAAGAAAAAAGTACGGATTGGATTTTAAACGAGATCTTCTGGCTTCAATGTCGCCCGTTTTCTAGCCTGAGCTATTACCATTTTGGAAACGGCGAAATTAGTCTTCGTATTCTAATGACATTGTAACAGTTTTTTGATCAGGTCACGTGTCCGTCTTACGAATTTTCGATCTGACGGTCACGTGTCCTGACGCGAGTTTAAAATTTTTTACTCATCACAAAAAGTGCACAAGAATTCACTTAAAAAAATATTTTTTTTTGTGTCCGGGTGTTTCATTTACATGATAGTTGGTTCTGATATCATGTTGGTAGGTATTACTAGTTATTAATAACTACTGCTAATTAACCACTTACGGCCGGTTTCAATAACCTATCTGCCGGTAAAAGTAAGCTTATCCCGGTGCCGTTACTAAGCAACCGTTGTTATTCGACACTAATAAAAAAATATCTAGGCAACTAAGCTAGGGTCTGAGGTAACTGGAGTTCTCACCCTGAATAAAAAAGTGAACACCAGCAAATTTGACATTTAGTATGTAGTGGCTGTCAGTTGTCTCATATGACCATACGTATTTTTTTTAAATGTAGGTGAGACGGAAGACAGCCACTGTGTAATTTGTGGTTACAAAAAATTGTTCGTACTGCACTCTCCAGTTACCTCAGTGCTTCATGGGTAAGGCTGTCTTTACCGGGGAATAGGTTACTGAAACCGGCCATAACACTCTTTCTGTCAAATGTCAGAAACAGAAAATCGAACAGAATGTGAAATTCAAATACTGTACCTATTTAGAATAGTAATTAAATATACAAAAATCGCGTCATTAAGGGCAGGATCTTCGAAATGATCGAAATTAACCTATTTTTGATTCAAAAGTAAATAATCAAATATTCTTTATTTTGAGCAGATAAAAATATATGTTGAAGTTTCATAAACGATCTTGATTATTTTGTGGCTAAAAACACGATATTCGTATCTTCAATCGACTCTAAAAAAATTAAAAACAAAGAAAATTTTCATTATTTTTATATTTCTTGGATAATACTTATAATCTCTAATTTACGAATTATATATATATATATATATATATATATATATATATATATATAGAAAAATAGGTACTTACATATAAAAGATTATTCTCAGGCCACTTTTTCAAAAAGTGAATTTATGCTCAAAATAACAACAAAAACATTGAAAAAGTGAGGCTATTTTCACATTACTCTTCACACATAAAGAAAAAGACAAAGACAGCGAGTTTTTGGAAGATCCTGCCCTTAATGTAATCTCTTTGAAAATGGCGTAGTTTTATAGGTTAATATTTGAAATATAAAATAAATACACAAATAAAAAAAACTGTTACAAGCACATAAAGAATGTCAAAGAAAAACCTTCCGCTTGTATGTAACAAGCCGTTAAAATGGTCGTAAACAGCGTCCTTTTAACGGTAATATACCTACGTCATAAGCCGATGAACGAAAAGGCTAGGCCTATAATGACTTTAGTTGTAGGTAGCGCTAAGATTATCATAAGTACATAAGCCAAGGTTATAAGGTACCTAGTCAAAATGATGTTTATTTTGAATTTATTTTAATAGTATCTGCGCCTTGCTGTACCCGATGGCGTCGGGTCATAAGCTACATATTTCATAACTTTATTCTTAATTAGTAAAAACAATAACATAAGAAACATCATATAAATCATCAAGCTAATAGACTATCAAGCCACTATTTGGGTACGGAACCGCCGTCAACCGCCATTAGCAAACCTACAAACACGGGACACTTGATCAATTAAAGTCCATTTGTGATGGAACCCGGCCATTTTGACGTTACCTCATTAATTATAGTGGAGGATCCCGGGCTTGTCTGTAACTTTATAGCTCTATATAGCTGGAAATGTAGCCGCTAGCTAGGGAGTCTTAAATTCATAAAAATAGGAATGAGAATGAACGAGTAAAAAGGTTTTCTAAATGAAATCTTTAGCGGACAGGCAGAAATTCTTTTTGAAGTTAAGTAGCAGATTTAGAGAATTTCCGCTGTAATAGTTTGCTTCTAAAATTCAGAAATATATGGGAAATATACTGTTTCAACATGCCGATTTGTCAAATTTAACACCGATATGTATTTCCCTACTATTATACCATTATACGTTTCTTGTAACTGTCTAACAGTCACAAATATTACTTACTGCAATAAATCTAGAGTATCACTAAACCGGACTCAGGAATAAGCCACTTTGAAATAATGTGGAACAAGTGGATATTGTCATGGAAGGCGATAAGAATACACAACATCACATGTCATGCATAGATCTAAGGGCCTACTACGCAAAATCCGAAATTTCGTTGTAACTGTCCGTCCCTCTCACTCTCCATCTGGACAGAATTGAGTGAAAAGGACGGGGTTAAGATTGCGGCGAATGCTCTAACCACTGAGACGACTTGGTAGTTCAGTAGTTAGAGCATTTGGCCGGATAGTGAAAGGTCATGGATTCGTGTCCCATCGGAGCCATTTGTGAGACGGGTCCATTTTTCTAATAGGTACTTCATTTTCAAGGATTGCATTAGTTAAGCGAAAGGTGTATTAACAAATACACAGAACGCAACGATTATACCTATTATTTTAAGTTTTATTTCTGTCTAACAAAAACAAAATATATTTACGAAGAACCCACCCCCCAAATTTAAACATACAGCTCCTATCTCCAAATCGCACCTTTCCTCAAATTGAGATCTAGTCCTCTAAGAGATTTAATAAAACAAGGAAACAAGCGCGGGCTGAGAGTGTTTCCCTGTAGTAGCCACACTTGTCAGCGGCAAACAATTGTAAATTGCTGCTCGCCTCTCTGATATATCGGGCCATTTTTTACTGCGTTCGCGTGAAAGTGGAGAGGGATGAAGCTTATGAGGTGGGAAAGAACATTGGTTAATTGTAATGCATACTTATTTAAAGAACTTTAAGGTTTCTTTTTGTTTGTGAAGTCAACGAAATTTAAAAAATTGCAATTGATTTTAGGTTATTTATAGAGAAAGGCAAAAGTGAGCTTCAACAACTTGTCAATTGTCACGCAGTTTTGAAAAGAATAGGATTATTATACATCAGATCTGTAATTTTTTTCTAAAGTAAGACGGTATAATGAAAGACGCCCGTCCGTTATTTTTCACGGTTCGTGATGCTATGGGCGTTTGTGCACTACCACTGAATTTTACCGATCCGGAAAAAAACGGATGCTTGTATTTAATTAATTACTAATATAAATGATTAATTATTAAAATACAAGCATCCGTTTTTTTCCGGATCGGTAAAATTCAGTGTAGTGCACAAACGCCCTATGAGTTCGTGATGAATAATGTTATAATAATAAGAATTTAAGTATTTTGCCATGCCCTTACAGGGCTCTTGTTTGTGACTAAACAATTTATGTAACAACTTTGTATACAACAAGACGCAATAAATAAATGATTATTATTATGATTATGTGAACACGGGACTTTAAAAAGGATTAAAACCGTCAAACATTTATGAAAAACGTGGAAAATACAAGATTGATTATTCTTTGCGAACGAGCTCTTATTTGGCGATTATCCATATCTAAATATGAAAAAACAAAAATATTTAGCTTCTATATTTAGCTAAAGTTCAAAAATTACATAATTTTTCCTTTTTGCATTCACAATGCAATTTATATGGTTGAAAAATAGAAAATGAAGTATTTAGAAAAAATCGACCCGTCTCACAACCAGCTCCGATGGGACTCGAACCCACGACCTTTCGCTATCCGGGCGACTGCTCTAACCACTAAGAACGACTCCGTAGCTCAGTGGTTAGAGCCAAACCAAATTTTAAGCTAGATAGATTGGCGCCAGCCACTTGATCAATGTTAATCTGCCCTAAAGCTGGAAATATATGGCTTTAGCTGTCTCACAAGCTCCTTGCACGTACCGTCTACTTACATGTGTTTACACTTACCTACTTGCATGCCTGTATCTGGCAAGCGAGTGGATCGCACATAATTATTTATTTTTTTGGCATTTACGGGCATGCAATGTAAAGGAGGGGACGCGGTGGGCTGCACATTCGGCACGTGTGGACGTACGACAGGTATTCTAGTAGCTGAAGAGTTGTTCATGTTTTTGTTTTGTTGCTTTTGTGATCGTTTCAAGTAGTTTTTGTTTTTTTTATATTTACTGTTACACGATGGGGTATGAGAAGACGATACAATATATAGATTTAAGTATACAGACAGTACTTTACACTACAGTCTTTGGAAACCGACTAGTTACGTTTATAAAAATAAAATAAGTAGGCCGTGACAATGCCTACACAATACTACAAGAATAATTTAATCGTGGAAATGACACGTACTGTCTCGTGAACTGGCTTGTCTATTCGGAATACTGGCATGCAAGGACGTCAATTGTCCACAATTTTATCCTCGCATTTTTATAGTGCGTGCATTATTATCACAATTTTATAGTGCGCCAGTTACTTCCACATGCCAGTAACAAGTATGCATGCTACCGTCCCGTTTTAGAGGAATATGTATCGCCGCCTTTAGTAAATAAATAAATAATAAATAAATAACTTCTTTAAATCACCTTTAAATCAATGCACAACGACAATCGTTCGATAATCGCCGTTTTATTTTTGTAGAAGAATCTCAAACGCAAGATATTTTCCTTCAACACTCGTACAAGAAGTAGGTAAGTATATCGGGAGTTTCCGTAAAATAAAAATTTTTCTATATCAGGCCCGGCCATGTATAATTCAGAAAGGCGTACCGTATATCATTGTGTCATAACAACTCCCTCAGGACCTCTGGAATCTTTGAGGGAACCGCTCATTTTGCTGCTTAATGGCGAGTTTAGAGAGCAATTTCGATGTATTAAAGTAAAAACGAAACAAAATATTTATTTTCAACCAGTTGAAAATGTTATTATATTTTTTGAAGTGTGTTTTTATAATATCTGTTTATTTGTATACGAAGGTGCTTTTTCCATTAGAAGCAGAGAGGATCACTTTAAATTATTTTTTTAATCTTGTAAAAAATCCCTATTTTCCTTGGTCGTGGTATCATTTCACGCGTGAACGGCTGGATCGATTTCGCTAATAATAATTAAAGACTTTATTGCACATAAAAAGGACAAAATACAGAGAATTACTAATCGAATCGAGAATCGCTAACTCATTTTTGTTGTGTTTGTTGTTCTCCAGGGAATGATCTTATGAAAGAAAAAAATAAGAAATTTGCGTGGAAAATAAGAAAATAAGAGAAAACTGAACGACTAATATTAACTTTCTTATGTAACCTTCTTAGCGCTAGGACCCTAACGTCATAAATATCTTTATCTTAAGATTTTGACATAACTGTCATTTGTTTGACAGTTGGCGCGATTGACAGAATACGTGCTGCCACAGCCTTCTCTATTGTCTTATGCAAGATTCACCGCCCACCCGCCCACAAAAAAAATTGCATATGCACACCACAAAAGTACCAGTGCACAAAACCTGCATTTAGCAAGACAGCAACACAACTTGCACGAAGGTGGTCACGTGTAGAGAAATCTAAATTGCTGAAAGGATTGCCCAGTTATAGAATTCACTAAGTCCAAAAACTGACATTTGAGTTTTGCTGTTTCATACGAATTGTCAATACCTACTCGACCAGAATGTATGGAACATCTGATTTTTTTTGTTGAGTTGCAGAGTTGGCCCCATTGTAAAAGTTGTTCATACTTATTCATAAGCACAATCACCACCTAATAGGTTTAGCGCTTATTCATTAAACACGTTGTATATTACGATCATGAGAGTATACTCCTAACAAGTAGGTAGGGCAGAGGTACCCTTTGTGGCCACTTTAAGGATTTTTTGACTATTAAGCACATAATACTAAATGGTCTTAGGTATTTAAGACACAAATAATATCTTAAATTATAGGTAATTTATCTACCTTTAAAGGTACCTACATTTTTCAAATTTATAAGAGTAAAATAGTTTTTTTTTATATTACACACAATATGTGAGAAGTGCCAAATGTACGGTTTTGGCCACTTACTGATAGTTAAACTTTTGTAAGTATTGCGAAAAATCAAAACCAAACCCAGGTAAAATCAATATATTCTAATGCGCTAGAAACCAGTCAATTGCAAAACAACAATTTAATTGTAAAAAACAAAGGTTTATAAAGTACTAGCTGACCCAGCGCGACTTCGTTCCCGTGGCCCTACCCCCTACTCCACCCTACCCTACCCGTACTCTACCCCTACCCTACCCCTACCCCTACCCTACCCCTACCCCTACCATTACCCTACCCCTACCCTACCCCTACCCCTACCCTACCCCTACCCTACCCCTACCCTACCCCTACCCTACCCCTACCCTACCCCTACCCTACCCCTACCCTACCCCTACCCTACCCCTACCCTACCCCTACCCTACCCCTACCCTACCCCTACCCTACCCCTACCCTACCCCTACCCTACCTCTACCCTACCCCTACCCTACCCCTACCCTACCCCTACCCTACCCCTACCCTACCCCTACCCTACCCTACCCCTACCCTACCCCTACCCTACCCCTACCCTACCCCTACCCTACCCCTACCCAACCCCTACCCTACCCCTACCCTACCCCTACCCTACCCCTACCCTACCCCTACCCTACCCCTACCCTACCCCTACCCTACCCCTACCCTACCCCTACCCTACCCCTACCCTACCCCTACCCTACCCCTACCCTACCCCTACCCTACCCCTACCCTACCCCTACCCTACCCCTACCCTACCCCTACCCTACCCCTACCCTACCCCTACCCTACCCCTACCCTACCCCTACCCTACCCCTACCCTACCCCTACCCTACCCCTACCCTACCCCTACCCTACCCCTACCCTACCCCTACCCTACCCCTACCCTACCCCTACCCTACCCCTACCCTACCCCTACCCTACCCCTACCCTACCCCTACCCTACCCCTACCCTACCCCTACCCTACCCCTACCCTACCCCTACCCTACCCCTACCCTACCCCTACCCTACCCCTACCTTTACCCTACCTTACTTCGACTCTACCCCTACTTACCCCTCCTTCCCCTATTTTCTCACCGTTAGAACCTTCCTTGGACTTCCACGAACATTTCAAGACCAAAATTAGCCAAATCGGTCCAGCCGTTCACGCGTGATGTCGTGACCAAGGGAAATAGGGATTCATTTTTACATATATAGTGTACGAGCCAACTCGTACAATCGCCGACGCATCATTTCTTTAATGACCTAATTACTTCATATTAGCAATTTATTTTACACATTTCAGTTCGCATTTAGTCATCAAGCGCACTACGCGTACTCATCATTAGCATAATCAGTTTATACAGTCAAATATACAGTTTTATCAAGTTTATATCAGTTTTCTTATTTTATCAGTAATTATCAGCATCTTTGTTACGGTATCGCCGTACATGGTCCTTCGAGCTTTCGGGAAAGCGGGAATTTCGGGAATCACACGTGTCGCGATCGCGAGTGTCAGTGAACTTTAACCGCATACGTGTCTTTGCTTCCGCTACCGAACTATTGAAACAGTGCAGTAATACAGAATATTGTTCAGTGATTTATCTATAGGATTTTAAGCAGACAGTGAATCAGAACAATAAAGTGACGCTCAAATATCAAGTTTACGGTCGTGCAATATCAATTAAATAAGGAGGCGACTCAGCTATACGTAGTCGTCATCACGCAGCATCAGTAAGCAGTATCTCAAGTAAGATCAGTCCATTTTACATTAACAGCAATGTCTTCAGTCAACGATATTTTGGCAAACCTTCAGCAGCTAACTTCGGCCATCGAAAATGTGTACACCAATTTCAAAAAAGATGGGGCTAGCAGGAAGACCGCTGACTACGTTAAAAAAAGGTTGGATATACTCGATAGCTATTGGGTTGAGTACGAGTCTAATTATTCTAAACTGTCTGCGGTCGACTTGGATCCTGCAAGGAGAGACTATTTAAACAGCGAATTAGAGAAAGTGCAGGAAAGGTACGGCAACATTAGAGCTCATATTCAAAGTTATCAGGAGATGACGGAGGAGAGAGCCAAGTCACCTCTCATCAAGCCTCCTTCATTCGTGCTAAATCCGAATGAATCTATTCAGAGCACCTTGCAACCAAGCAGCACCAGGACCAGCTCTCATAATGCAACGGTAGGCGCATTAGACGGTATGCTAAAGAAACAGCAAAGTAACTTTAAGGCATTTCATCGAACTGTCACGGGGATCGATCTGGACTCCGTGAACGAGAAATGGGAATTTGAAGATCTTCTCCACACCGTCCAATCCCGCTGGGCCGCAATCGACTCTCTGCATTGGGAATTAGACAGCCAGTTCAACGAGCCCAACGAGGAGTATGAGAAACAATTTTCATCTTACGAGAGTAAGTATCAGTCTATCAAGAAAACCATTAACAAGAAAATGTGGTCAATGGTCCATAGGGAAAAATCCACGCCTCAGATGGAAATTCCCACATTTAATGGTAATTATAATACCTGGGTGTCTTTCAAAGACTTATTTAATGAAACAGTTCACAGTAACAGCTCTTTATCTAACGCACAAAAAATGCAGTATTTAAAATCGAAAGTGAAAGGCGAAGCAGAAAGATTAATCCAACATTTAAATATAAGTTCTGATAACTACATAATTTGCTGGGATATATTAAATCAGAGATATAATAACAAGAAACTTATATTCAGTTCCCATATGAACGTTTTAATGAGTCTCCCTACGATGCAACATCAATCAGCTGGTCATTTAAAACGTATTATGATACTATACAAGAGTGTCTTAATGCGATAAAAAACCTGGGAGTCGACATAACATCATGGGACCCCATTATAATTCATTTGTTAACACAGAAATTAGATACAGTTTCCTATACCGACTACATGGAATCGGTACAAAATCCTAGAGAAATACCAAATTTAAAAGAATTTTTACAGTTTTTGGAATCCAAGTTTACGTCATTGGAAGCGTCACGGAGAAAACAAGATATTCCAGCACAAAAATTTCACAATCATAGCACAAATAAAAATGATTTTAATAATAGCAGTAAGCAGCGACCGACTTACTATAAAAATTCATTTGCAAGCAGTAAAGTCGTTTCACAAACACCTATTAACAAAAAGGGCGTATCAGCAAAATGTTATTACTGTGTGTTGTGCAACAGTACCGAGCACGGAATTTATTTTTGCCCTCAATTTTTAGAAATGCCAGCTCACAACAAATTAAAAACAGTTACGAGATTAAATCTTTGTCAAAATTGTCTCTATGACCATCGGGGACAACCATGTTTATCAGATAAATTTTGTCGTGTCTGCAATAAGGCCCATAACCGCTTATTGCATGAGGCATTCGTGCACCCCGCCCGCCCAACAGCGCAGTACACTCGCAGTGGTCAAAATTCGAACGCCCGGGAGGGAAACACAGCGCATGGCAGCGCCGGCGCCGCTACCGAAGCAACAGTTGCTGACACAGGAAGGCAAATCAGAAGTAGCTCACACGTTTCGTTGCAGAGCGATCAGTTCGAAGTTTTGTTACCAACCGCCCTCGTGAATATCCAAGCCGCTGACGGTACTTATTACGTCATGCGCGCCCTATTAGATCAGGGTTCACAAACCTCACTTATAACAGAACACGCCGCCCAAGTCCTGAAAATACCTAGAATGGCTTGTAAAGGTGTTATTTCGGGAATCGGTGATAAGGAGAGTAATTGTAAGGGAATTATTACTATCAGTTGTTCATCAGCCGTCAGCGATTTTACTTTTAAAACAGATGCTTTGATAATGAATCAGCTAATCAGAAACTTACCAAGCTATACATTTTCAAAACCAGATTGGTCTTATCTTAAAAACATTAAATTAGCAGACCCAGAATTTTATAAAAGCAGGCCCGTAGAGATACTTTTGGGCGCCGACATATATTCTATTATATTAATGGATGGAATGTGTCGTTCAGAAAATAATCTCCCGACTGCACAACAAACGCAGCTCGGGTGGATATTAAGCGGTAATGTACGCACTATTCAATGTAACGTCGTTTTACATAACATCGAACAAATTCAGAAATTTTGGGAGATAGAAGACATATCAGAAAAATCAGAAGTATCATCAGAAGACGAACAGTGTTTACAGTTTTATCAGTCAACTACTATCAGACGGCCGGACGGAAGTTATGAAGTTAGGTTGCCGCTTAAGTCGGGTTATGAAAGTCAGTTAGGCCATTCCAAATCAAAAGCAGTCGCTCAATTTTACAGATTAGAACAGAAGTTAAAAAATAACCCATCTACCGCTGCAGAATATAAACAATTTATTAATGAATATTTATCACTAAACCATATGACATTATCAACAGATGATTGTAATAAGACCCTTACGTGTTATTTACCTCACCATTGTGTAACAAGAGAGGACTCGACTACAACTAAATTACGAGTTGTATTTAATGCATCGAATAAAACACAGTCTGGATATAGCCTAAATGACGTCATGTGCCGCGGCCCGAACTTGCAACAGGACTTACAATGTTTAATTATTAAGTGGCGTCAGTATGAATTTGCATTTACCGCTGACATAGAGAAAATGTTTCGGCAAATATGGGTAAATAAAGAAGATCAGAATTTGCAAATGATTGTGTGGCGTGACGATCAGAATAAAAAGCTACAAGAATATCGCTTAGCCACGATAACGTACGGGGCAAAAACCGCGCCGTTCTTAGCTATGATGACATTACGGCGTCTAGCTAATGATGAAAAAATTAATTATCCAGACAGTGCGGCGCCCGCCGTGCTCGAGGAGTCATTTTACATGGACGACTTGATTCACGGTACACATTCCATACAGTCAGCAAAACAATTACAAGGCGATATTATCAAGTTATTAAAAACAGGTGGCTTTAATTTACGTAAATGGAAATCGAACTGTCCTGAAATATTGAAAAACGTACATGAGGCCGTTAACAGTAACCAAGAAAATTTTGATTTTAAGCAAGCCGAGTCAACCAAGGCTTTGGGCCTCGGATGGGAGCCACAGCAAGATAATTTCACATTCCAGTCAAAAATAACGAAACTTTCAAAACTAACGAAACGAGCTTTACTATCAGAAATCTCAAAGTTATTTGATCCTCTCGGTTGGCTTTCTCCGCTGACCACCAAATTAAAAATACTGTTCCAGGACATATGGAAAGCTAAATTACAGTGGGATGACCTGGTACCTCAAAATATTTTAGAAGAATGGAATAAAATCAAAACTGATATTTCCATTATTAATCAGTTAAAAATACCGAGGTGGTTACATACTAAAGAAAACGATCGAGTGGAGTTACACGGTTTTTGTGACGCAAGCACTAAAGCTTACGGCTGCGTCATATATTGTAAAATAAATAGAGCAGACGGCAATTCAGTAAGTTTGGTAGCTGGGAAAACTAAATTAGTACCGCTTAGTCAAAATGTCTCTTTACCACGCTTGGAACTGTGTGGCGCCGTCCTGCTATCCAAGCTTATGATCAAAATCAAGGGATGTTTATCAGATCATGACGTCACTGAGTATGGTTGGACTGACTCTATGGTTGTACTTGGCTGGCTTCATGGAGAAACAGAAAGATGGAAGCCGTTCGTTGCTAACAGAGTAAAACAAGTAACTGCGTCCATGCCTAAAACGTGTTGGCGTTATATCAAGTCAAGCGAGAACCCAGCTGATTGCGCTAGTAGAGGGCTCACAGCTACGCAGCTAAAGGAACACAGCCTTTGGTGGAACGGTCCCAGCTGGCTATCCACGTACCAACCAACGGAAGCGGAAAAAGAAATTAAGTTTTCCACCGATCAGGATGTACGTAAAATTAAATCAGTATATTCAGCACAAAAACAGAATCAACCAGAATTAGTAAACGAACTTTTGACTAAATACAGTTCTCTATCAAAAGCTATCAGAGTATTAAGTTGGATTCGAAGATTTATTTATAGAAACAGTAAGTCATCATATTTATTGATAAACGAGATTAAGCAAGCAAAATTATTAATTATTAAACAAATACAAACAGACGAATTTAGCGAAGAAATAGATATTTTAAAACAAGGAAAAAACATAAGCAGTAGCAGTAAATTATATAACTTAAATCCTATGCTAGATGAGAGCGGGGTACTTAGGTTAACAGGAAGGTTAAGACACGCAAACATCAACCCAGAAATGAAGCACCCTATCATCATCCCTAGCAAGACTCGTTTAGCCGATCTCACGATAGATGAAGCGCATATTCTTACCTTTCATGGCGGGCCCCGCCTGACCACGGCGTTTATGCGGCAAAGGTATTGGATGATTGGCGGAATCAGGGCTGTCAAACAACGATTACGCCTTTGTGTCGTATGTAGAAAACAAAGTCCATCGTTACAGCATCAGTTCATGGGTGACTTACCGGCAGCACGAACAGTACCTTCTAGACCTTTCTATCACTGTGGTGTAGATTATACTGGACATGTTTACATCAAGGCCAATCATGGTCGTGGTATCAAAACCACAAAAGGTTACATTGCGGTGTTCGTGTGTATGGCCACCAAGGCGGTACACTTGGAACTCGTATCCAGCCTCACAACATCAGCCTTTCTGGCAGCGTTACGTCGGATTGCAGCTAGAAGGGGCCTACCGCGTCACATGTACAGTGATCAAGGGAAAAATTTTATAGGAGCAGATAGAATACTTAGAGAAGAATTATCAGAAATATCAGAAACTATCAATCCAGAATGCAGAGCAGAGGTAGAAAATATGGGGATTAAGTGGCACTTCAATGCACCTTCCTGGCCATCAGCAGGAGGTTTGTGGGAATCATCCATAAGGAGTTTAAAACATCATCTAAAGCGAGTAATTAACGATCAGAAATTAACATTTGAAGAATTTACAACTCTTCTATCACAACTTGAAGGCTGTCTAAATTCGCGTCCCTTGTGCCCACTCACGGAAGACCCAGATGATTTAAATTTTCTAACGCCGTCACATTTTCTCTCCAGTGGCCCTGTGTTGACTTTATACGATACAGAAAAAGATCTAAGAACAAGGTGGAGTCATACACAAAAAATATTTAATGACCTGTGGAGCCGCTGGCGTAAAGAATATCTTACTCAGCTGACGGTGAGAAGTAAATGGAGAAAGCCAGAACCAAATATTAAACTAAACGAAGTCGTCATTATCAAGGATGACAATCTGCCTCCGGGACAATGGAGTTTAGGCCGAGTAGTCGAGCTACACCCCGGAAGCGACGGATACGTAAGGGTTGTAACATTGAAAACGAAAAACGGTTTAATGAAGCGACCCGTAGTAAAATTGGCAACCCTACCCGTCCAGGAAGAACCAAAGCAAGAAAATAAGCATCATGCAAACAAATCAGAAAAACCAAAATCAAGAACAACTGAAAGAAAAGGTACAAAAAGGTATACCTTGGCCACAATAGTTACATCTTTACTATTTTTCTTTATGACATTACAGCCCGCACATTGTTTTTATAATGTAACTCCTATTCAGGGAACTAACAGTATTTATTTTGATCGTATACAAGATATGCAATTGATACGAGATGATTGGCGATTAGTTGTATTTTACGATATTCAACCTTATCAAGATGGTTATACAGCACTTAATAAATACATACAATATTTAGACAATTTATGTGTAATATTAAATAAGCAGTCCCACTGTGACGGGGTCTTATTACAGTTACGTCACGAGGCCACTGAACTGCAATATTACAACGATCTTTTAATAAATCATCATGTAAACAAACGCCGCCGTCGCCGTGGATTATTTAATGGCGTGGGAAATTTAGCTAGTACGCTTTTTGGTGTTTTGGATGATCACTTCGCCAAAAAGTACGAGCATAATATTAAACTAATCAGAGAAAATGAAAATCATTTAGCTGCGTTGTGGAAAAACCAGACATCAATCGTAGAAGCAGAGTTTAACATACTTAAACGCATGGAAACCGTAGCAAACCAGCAACAGAAACGAATTCACAAAAAGATCACTATCTTGGAAACAGCTGTTAATCAAGCAAGATCAGAATTTCAGATCGACAGCGACTTTCTTTCAACAGCCATGATAACTAACAATATACTATACAGCTTAAGAAATATTCAGCAAACATTACTCGACGCGGTGACTAATGTCTATAATGGGCGATTTGACTTCCATTTAATACCACCTGACCAGTTAAAACGTGAGCTGTCGGTAATATCAGAACAAATACCTAAAGATTAGACGCTGCCTATCACTAAATCAGACCGTTTAATAGCAATTTATAATTTACTGCAAGTTAGAGCTAGAGTGACACCCAGGTTTGTTATTTTCGAAATAAAGATTCCCCTTATTGGCGTAGAAGTTTACGAAGTTTTGAAACTTATCCCGATTCCTCGACTCGTTGATAACAATAAGGAGATTTCAGTTGTACCAGTATCGGAATACGTCGCTGTTAACCTAAATAACGACGCCTATATGAAATTGACCCAAGCTGATTTAAGCTCGTGTGTTCAAAGTAGTTCGAGAATTACTCTTTGTCACTTAAAAACATCCATTTATACAATTAAAGATGATCAGGACTTTTGTGAGACTTTGCCTAATTCCCGGAAATGCAAAACTGTTTCCGAGACATGTAATAACAGATGGGTTGAGCTAAATAAAATAAATAAGTATTTCTTTTTCTGTTGCGATAAATGTCAACTTAAAATCATATGCGATGATCATATTTCACCTCTGCAAATAAGCAAGGCAGGCTTTTTCAATATAGACCAAGGTTGCACGATAAAAACAATTAATTCCTTGGTTTATTCACACCGACAAAGTGGAAATCAGATCAAATTGAGCCCAAACTTACAGACCCCAGAGATTTCACAGATAAACCATATTATTAATATCTCATTGCCGGAACCGGAACTAAAACAGAAAGATAACTTTGAATTCTCTAACCGTACCATAGAGCTCCAAGAGATAGAAAAGAACCTCGAAATTATGAAAAAGGAGGAACCCTTAGTAAGCAGAATTTCTAGCCACGACGTGCATCATTACGTGGCAATTTATATTTTGTTCGCGCTCCTGGGTCTCGGCGCAACGCTGTGGGCCGGGACGCGATGTAGCCGCAGGATACGGAAACCAGCACCGGCTCGGGCAGAGCCAGTCGTCGAATTCATCACGACGGCTGTACCTGCTCCTTCGACGAGTCATCAGTGTAGTGCAGTGAGTGAATTACAAAATAAAAGTGACAAAAGTGTACGTATGTCGCTTAAAGGCAAAAGTGTTTTCGGAAAAAAGCCCAGTGCGCGAGTGTTAGTGCAGGACACGGGGTCGTCCCCAATAGTCCCAAGACCGGAATTTCGCATTCCAAATGAGTTTGTGGACACGAATTAGATTTAAACTTAAATTAAAAACAGAAATGCCTTTCACCTTGTTATCATTATCATGAAATAACTATTGGGGTACTCATTATAAGTTAAGAAATAATTATATCACCTTGTAACTCATGGGCTTTTGCATCCCTCGCACTAACCTCATTCTTTCTCGCCCGGGAATATGTACGAGCCAACTCGTACAATCGCCGACGCATCATTTCTTTAATGACCTAATTACTTCATATTAGCAATTTATTTTACACATTTCAGTTCGCATTTAGTCATCAAGCGCACTACGCGTACTCATCATTAGCATAATCAGTTTATACAGTCAAATATACAGTTTTATCAAGTTTATATCAGTTTTCTTATTTTATCAGTAATTATCAGCATCTTTGTTACGGTATCGCCGTACATATAGATTTCATCCAAAACAAATTTCTTAAAATTTTCATACAAAACATTTTATCAAACAGAAAATGGAATTTATTGAAAAAAAATCGTATGACATAAGGAATTCTAACGGTTGTTATTATTACCTTAAAATACCTTATTTTAATTGTCTTTATCAAAAATAGCTAAAAGTTGTTTAGAAAACTTTTATAGCAAAAGTGGCCAAAACAGGTACGCCTGCCCTACTCTTGATAAGTACTTACAACTACACATAGGTCAGTAAACCCTCTGTCTCGTGTTCAATAAATTATATACCCAACTAACAATGTAAGCAGAAAAACGGGGGAGATGGTATTGTTTCATTAATTAGGTTTATTTACCCATTATCCACCTTTGGGCGATAACAAGTATATTGGGCAGTAATGAGCCAATCAATACTATGGACGTGAGTTGCTTCTTGATTCGGAACAACAAGGTCTCTGGTATTGACAGTTTTCATTTGCACAACATTATTATTTGCTTAACGTATTGTATATTTTTTTATCTACAACGGGGTAGCACTTAGCCTTCATCACACCTGATGTTAAGTGGTGATAAGGCTGAAGGTGAAAGCGCACTACTCCCGGAATCCTCAATCACTGAGGAACTGGGCTATCTTATCTCTAACTGCCGGAACACAATAGTGCTGAAAACATTATTGCTATGGCGTCAGACTTAGATAAGATGGTGGTAGCTAGCCAGGCGGACTAAGACAAGTCCTAGCACCAACCGAAACCGAATACAATATGTACCCCCACTGGGAATCGAACCCGGGACTTCTTGTTCTGAAATCGGTGGTGTGAACCACTAGACCACAGAGGCGGTAAATATGTCTGTATGTATATATCTTAGCCATAATACCGTTGAACTGGGCCGATCGAGATATGCCTGGGCGCATCACGTTATGATGGCATTACGTGATTTGGTTAAATATGTTGGGCAGATCAATGAGAACAACCTATTTGTCGATTTGTCCACTACCTACTAACCTGGCTATATCAAGATATGGCTGGGCACATCGAGATATGGCTGGACGCATCGTAATGTAGTTTCAATCCGCGACGCTTGTGCGTTCTGTCAGCTGTATGTTTATGTGCGAAAAAATGACGGTCAGAAAAAAAAAGACAAGGATAATAAAAGCAATAATAGTGTGATAATGCAAACAGTGCCGCAAAGGGTGTGTACGACTTTGAAAAATTAAAAACCCTATAAAGTCAAGAATTAATGTTTGGCAGCGGCCGGCGAAGCGCCAGAATACCATTTTCAAAGAGAAATGGTGTTTTGTTAGTGCATTCCCTTCAAAAAAACCCTATAAAGCGAAGTAGGTAATAATGTTTGGTAGCGGCCGGCGAAGCGCCCGAATACCGTTTTCAAAGAGAAATGGTGTTTTGTCAGTGCACTCCTCCAAAGGTTTAAAAATCGAGTCGCCCAAACATGGCCAAACAAAACGTCAAACGTTATGCTCTGAAAGATATGGCGGATATTAGACTGACTGACTGCCAGCTCGGAGCAAGAGAAAGCCAAAAAAGGCACCGACCCCAAAAAGGTAGTTATAGGTACTTTAAAGGTATTAAATTTTCCTTTTCAGTTGACAGGAGCTTTTTGGAGTCGGTTTAATTTACTTTTGTTGCGTTTATCAATAACAAACATACTTACATACAAACAAACAAATAAAAAAAAATCAAATGTGTCCTCTTTATAATATACTCACCTTCCGCCCGCGGCTTCGCTCGCGTGTACCACATAACGTTATTCTTTTTTTTTTTATTTTTTATAAAAACTGGTTAAGCATTTGACCGCCATCTTGCTAAACAGACAGGATGCAGTCTAGGGTGTAGCATGCTTACCCAGTAGGTGCCCATTCACTCTTGCCTTGAAGAGGCCAAGGTTGTAATGACCGGGGAATACATGCGCAGGCAGCGCATTCCAATCCTTAGCAG
The DNA here is from genome assembly GCA_949710035.1 of Crambus lathoniellus. Taxonomy (NCBI): domain Eukaryota; kingdom Metazoa; phylum Arthropoda; class Insecta; order Lepidoptera; family Crambidae; genus Crambus; species Crambus lathoniellus. The sequence continues at coordinate 2,505,675 of OX453318.1, read as the reverse complement.
CTCGCATTAAGAAAGAATTAGCAAAGCGCTTCGTACGGACGGGTGGAATGTCTACTATGTAGGGATGGTAAGCTAACCTGCGTTTTGTACTCCGATGGTGGAAAGGGGCAGGAGGAACAAGATCATGGAGTTCCTGTGCGCACTCTCCAAAGTGTATCCTATAGAACACAGATAAGCTAGCAACTCTACGGCGGTGATTGAGACTTTGTAGTTTATCTTTATCTAAAGTTGTGTCTCCAATGAGCCTCTTTGCACGGTTTTCAATCGAGTCTAAAACTGCTAGCTGATACTTCGCTGACCCATCCCAAAGGTGACAGCAGTACTCCATGCACGGACGAATTTGTGCTTTGTATAGCAGAAGCAATTGCTCTGAGGAGAAGTAACGTCTAGCCTTTGAGAGAACGCCCAGCTTTTTTGCAGCAGTTTTTGCAATCGAGTCGATGTATTCGCAGAAATTAAGCTGAGATGATAGATTGAGGCCGAGAACCTGTAGGTGTTCGGCTAGTGGTAAGGATTCTGCAGAATTATGATATTTTTCCGAGATAAAAAGAAGTTGTCCTTTCTCAAACTGTCCATCAAAATCAGTTCAGCCGTTTTGTCGTGAAAACGGAACATATCTAGACATAAAGACAAACATTTTTTTTTGTTTCTTTTTTTTATTTACAACGGGGTAGCAATTAGCCTTCATCACACCTGATGTTAAGTGGTGATAAGGCTGAAGGTGGAAGCGCACTACTCCCAGAATCCTCAATCACTGAGGAACTGGCTATCTTATCTGTTACTGCCGGAACACAATAATGCTGAAAACATCATTGTTATGGCGTCAGACTTAGATAAGACGGTGGTAGCTAGCCAGGCGGACTAAGAACAAGTCCTACCACCAACCAAACCGAATACAATATGTACCCCCACTGGGAATCGAACCCGGGGCCTCTGGGTCTGACATCGGTGAAACACTAGACCACAGAGGCGGTTAAATGTGTAATGACATACACATTTTTGTATTTATAATATTAGTAGGGATAAGCGTGTTGATAAAGTACTGGCCTTAATCGCACTGCCTCTACTTACTTCAGAAATAACTTCTTTTAACCATCTCTGTAGTGTTTACCTACAAACCACCGGTATCCGGTATCAGACCCCGAGGTTCCCGGTGCGATTCCCAACGGGAATACATATTGTATTTGGTTTGGTAGGTGGTAAGTAGTGAGGGGTTTAGTAGGTATTCCCCCTTCTTGACCCCCATCGAGTCCTTGCGACTGAATGGGGGGTCAGGAAGCGGCTAGGCGAGTCCCACATAACTAACGTCCGCACACTCCTTTTATCTCATAAGGACAGATTCTCATGAGGACGGATTCTCAAAAAGACAGATTCTCAAAAGGACAGATTGTCAAAAAACCGAAAATGGTACAGGGGTACACACAAATCAATAAAAGAATATTACTCACACACTGTTTCCACAGTATAAATTAGTAATTTTCCTAAACTAACTTACCAGCTTGTACCTACTATGGATAACTGATAGAATAAAAAAAAATATATATAACTTTCACTTTTTCTCTGAAAATAATAAAACAGTAATAATAATATTTTTCTCTTTATGTGGTTACGTGGTACTCCTGTCCTTTTGAGAATCTGCTTTTTTGAGAATCTGTCCTTATGAGAATCTGTCCTTAAGAGATTAAAGGCGCACACTGACGTGTACGGGGTATGCGTAAAGACATTCCCCTCACTATAAAAAGACTTATTATCTAAGTTCGCCTAGATAGCTGGTTAGCTTATCTTATCTAAGTTTGTAGCCATGATAATTTTATTTTCAGCATTGTTCTGTTCCGGCAGTTACAGATAAGATAGCCAGTTTCCCAGTAGTTGAGAATCCCCTGGAATCATCAGGTGTGATCAAGGATAAGTTCCACCGCTCTGGATAAAAAAAAATGATATCCGTCCAATACACCATACACCTACAATTGCAATGATCTGCCACTCATGCATTCACATTTGTATGGAAAAATCAATTAAATTAATTAGTCATTAAACAGGTATAATTCACGCTCCGAGAATCAATATCATCATAGCTCACAAATTAAATAGCGCGCACCGGAATGCCATCTGTCCCGGTTAAAAACGGGATAAGAACCGGATAAAATTATGGGACCGGTTTAAACCTCCCGGCTTAATACTTTAAACGAGAGTAATGGATATGAATAATTAAGGGACATATATAATAGGCCGTGGCGTCATTAGGCCTTCCGGTTTGTTTTAGGGAAGATGATATTAAATTCTTAGCTGATTCACTAAAACGCTTATGTGGGTTACTACGGTGAAAAACACATTAGGCTTAACACTTGCGCATCAAAAATAAATCTTGTGAACTTCGTGTTAAGGCGATACTCGGAAAAAATGTACTGAAGCGAGATAGCAATGAGAAAACGACGCGCGCGGGAGCGAGACCGATTTTGCAGATTAGGCAAAAAAAAACACAAAATCACTTCGTATAAAAAAAATTACAACGATTTTAAAAAAATGTTTCTATACGATCCTAAATATTATTGGTGTCTACTAATTAAACCAATTTCCAATAGTGTAAGTAACCCCATTTAAGAATAATCTTTTGACTTTTCGTATTTTTAGAGGTCTTTTCGAAAAGAAAAAGTGTCGAGGCAAAATCATAAAATCGTGTTTTTGAATCGATACGAATCTAGACAAAGATATGAAGAAATATATATCTTAATACCAGATTTGTAACAACTGTAACCGTCCTATAGTTTTAAATCAAAAAGTCCATATTTTTCCGAGTAGCGCCGTCAAGATGTAGGGTTTCATATGCGGTTGACTGTACTTGGGATAAGTAGATTAATATACAAAGATGTAATTCTAATCGGAAGGATGGTTTCGGATTGTTTGGTATACGGAATCCCTCCTTCCGAAAATAGGTTCTCATTTAGATTGCAAATTGCTAATGAGCAGTGTGTTTTCATTGAAATTTATTATGTATTTAATTATTATTTATGTATATATTTATATTAATTAATTCTACAAATTTAATAGAAAGGGGTGTATAAAATTATGCGAAAATATTTATTGTCATTGACAATACAAAATTTTATTACTTATTCAAAAATCTTTTCTTTTTTTTTAAATAAAATTATATTTCCTTTCAGTAAAAGAAGCTAACTAATTTTTTTCCATCTTGTATAATGCAGCTGTCCGAAATCGGTTCGGTAGCTCTACAGATTATGTCCGTAAGGATTGAGGAGCCACTTTTCGTATTTTAATGAAATTAATAAACGTATTTAGTAGTTAAAACATTTTTTAGGATCTTGTATACAGGTTTGGTTTAGATGACAATACAATATTTATGTACAGTCAGCAATAAAGCTTGTCATGAAAATGAAATTTTTACAAAAAACTTATTATATTTATTGCAAAACTATGCAAAAGCTAAAGTTCAGTCAGCTTAGCAATGGGTCGAGTAAAAGATCCGGAGTCCGATCCGGTTCCGAGCCGGGTCCGAGCCAAGCGTGATTCGGTGCTGGTTATTCACGATCTAACTCCTGATGATGCTCCGGGTTGGGTCGAAACACGTGTAGAGTAGTCCAATTGGTGAAGGTGCAAGATGTGTTGCTGTTTTGCTAAATGCAGATATTGCAATGATATTTTTGCGGAGTGCATGTGCAATTTTTTTGCGGACGGGCGGGCGTCATCTTGAATGTTGTGTTTTTTGCGGAAGTAAGCTACATACAATGTGTTAATGAATAAGCGCAAAACACTAAACACCGTCTAGGTGGTGATTGTGCTCATGAACAGGAACAACTTTTACTATGGTGCGTAATGAATGATATAATTTCATTTTAATAACGTTCATATGACATAATAAACGTTAGTCATAACAACACTTCAACTAATTTAATTTTACATAACGTTTATTTCATATAATCATCATTTTATATAATATCATTTAACATACCGTTCATTTTATATAATCATATTAAATATAAAACATATTTGCTATAACTGTCATTTAATATAATTTGGTTTCATATAATCATCATTATGTAATAATTTTATTTGGTATAATTTTGTTTTATATAATCATCAATTAGTCAATTAAATGTATGGGGAAGACAAAGAAGCAGGGGGTACGGGCGGCACCGGGCCCCCAAAAGGGGGGCCACAACGGTAACAAAACAATTGATGATAGGTTAGGTTAGGTTAGAACTGTGAACTAAACAAAGCGCGAGCCGAGCGAGCGAAGACGAAGCGCCAGAAATAGTTATTCGTTGATTATACTAAACTAGCGGCCGCCCGCGGTTTCACCCGCGTGGTTCCCGTTCCCGTGGGAATATCGGGATAAAAAGTACATATAAACCTTCCTCTTGAATCACTCTATCTATTAAAAAAAAAACGCATCAAAATCCGTTGCGTAGTTTCAAAGATTTAAGCATACAAAGGGTCATAGGGACAGAGAAAACGACTTTGTTTTTAACCGACTTCAAAAAAAGGAGGAGGTTCTCAGTTCGGTTGAATTTTTTTTTTTTTTTTTTTTTTTTTTAATGTTTGTTACCTCATAACTTTGTCTATTATAAACCGATTTTAGAAATTCTTTTTTGATTTGAAAGCATCTAGTTACAAATTGGTCCCATTGTTATACGGTCAGGATCTGATGATGGCATCCTGGAGAAATCAAGGGAACTCTTCAAATATTATAGGCACACCTATAGCGATTTTGCTTTTTTCTTAAGTAACTCGTGCATTTGCTTTCGGTAAGCACCATTTGGTGAAGAGTAACTTATGATGAAGACCACATATAGCCATCCAAAACATTAATTAAATACTAAATATTTTACGGGCGCAATACGATTACTTTAAGGTTCATAAGAAATTTTCAAGTATTTTCCACTGGTAGTCATCATCTCACGATGATGAGCTGGTGATGGAAGGTACAACTCCTCAATAGTTAGGAGTTGGAGGATAATTCTTTAAATATCGTTGATACGTAAACATTTGTAGTTTTTACCTTTCAGGTTATTTAGTTAAGCTGATGATGGAAGGTAAAACTCTTTAACGCTTAGGAGTTAAAGTATGTTTTTAAGTACTACAAGCGCAAATAGAACTTTAGGTTTTATTCTTTCAAGTAATTTAGGTTAGCTGATGGTGGAAGGAAACTGCATAACAGTTAAGAGTTGGAGGGTGGTGCTTGTCTGAGTGTTCTAATTTAGATATGGGCTATAGTCGTTGCACATTGAGCTACCCTTGCTCATTATGCGCTTTCTTATAGTAGATTTCTTACACTAAAAAAGGAAAAATAAACAAAATTTTTCAAAAAAAATAAACCGCCTTCAAAACAAAACTGCAAACAAAAACTCATTTCCCAAAAACACGTAAAAGTGAAAAATAAATTGAATCATTCAATTCAAAGTACGAAAGTGCGGGACTTTTTCTAATTAATCTTGAACTTACTGATCTGATTGAAGTCGGTGTCAAGCCGAAAGTAACAAGAACGAATACTTAAAATTCATTTTCATTTCATTTCAAAATAGTGAAACAATAATACACAATATCTCATGCGCAGAGTGGTGTAAATTGTAACCTATCAAATACATATTAATATTAATATCTATTTGGCTTGACACCGACTTCAATCAGATCAGTAAGTTCAAGATTAATTAGAAAAAGTCCCGCACTTTCGTACTTTGAATTGAATGATTCAATTTATTTTTCACTTTTACGTGTTTTTGGGAAATGAGTTTTTGTTTGCAGTTTTGTTTTGAAGGCGGTTTATTTTTATACTATGTAGTGATGAATGTTATATGAAATGAGTTTATGTTATATAACCATTATGTGCTTTAAATATTATACAATGTAAGTATTATAGTAAATGTTAATAATATGAAACGTTTTTATATCAAATGTTCATTATACGTTTTAAAATTATATATTTTGAATTTATATCATTCGTTGATTATACGAAATGAACGTTATATGAAATGATTTTATGTAATGTGTTGTTATATTTTGTGAGTATTATACGAAATGTTGTTATATCATATATTACACACCCCTTTTACTATGGGGCCAACTCTGCAAGTCAACAAAAAATCAGCTGTTTCATACAAAATGTCAATACCTACTCGACCAGAATGTATGGGACAGCTGATTTTTTGTTGACTTGCAGAGTTGGCCCCATAGTAAAAGTTGTTCATGTTCATGAGCACAATCACCACCTAAGAGGTTTTGCGCTTATTCATTAACACCTGATTCATCAAATAGATGATACGTCAGTTTCTGCTATTTTGATATGCTTGCCGTGCAATCGACTGCCCAATGAGTTTTAATAATGTAATTAAAAAATAATCATCAAAAGCGTAATCTCTTGCAGTATAAATCAATCTCACGCCATCGGGGGCACAGCTGAAATATTATTACTTACATGAAAATTTTTAATTAATGCGCCATGACATTCATAATTTTAGCATTTACCTACCTGTATACTACGCGTAATTTTACGTGTAATTGAAAAGTCGGACATGAGTTTTCGTTGTTTTTGCGATGATATACTTTTTTGCTAGAGCACTTCTTTTTCTTGCGACATTTTACGGATTCAAATAGCTTTTTACAAGCATTTTTGTTTTAACTTCGGCGTTGTTTTAAAGGTACCTACATCTGAATTTCGCAGTCATCCAGTATAGATATAGCATTGTTTAAAATTCCTACAATGTAGTGTATATTGACAAAAACATTAAAATTCGTTTTATGCCGTATTTTATTTTTAATACCTACTTCGTGCGATTTCCGCTGTGTTTGATCTGCCCATTTATCCCATAGAGCTAGACTAACACGACGCACTGTGATTCACCTAGAACAAGCTAGCTTGACAAAAACCACTAACGACTTTCTTTGAAATGGCTAATGATTTCAATTAAGGATACCCTCACGATGTCAATTCAAAAATAATAGGTCTTTACATATGAAATTGCCGTTTTTTTCTTTTGTACATATAACTTAACAACTTTTATAATATTAGAAATATATAATTTCTTTAATATTGCGTTACATTAAGACCGTATCGAGCAACTTTTGATAATTTAATAACCACGATATTTGATTATTTACATAGAAAAAACTTATTCCGAAAGCTACGACTATTTTTGTTTCCAGAATTTCGTACTTTATTAGTTGTAACTTAGTGAAAAAATTTTTTTTTCTCTTAACGAATGTGTCATTTAGTAGTTAAAATGTCCATAAATGCGTGTGTAAAATTTTGTAACTTTACATAATATTAGTCGTTAAATAATAACAAAAACGTTAGTATGGAAAAAAAAATAATTACAGAAATCTCCATACAAAACGGCAATTTCATAGGTAAAGACCTATTATTTTCCCCTACCTCCTGTTTAACTAATAGTAATTAAGGTGAGTACAAAAGGATTTACGGAAATGTAATGAAATTATTAGTTTTCTAGCTGTTACCGAGATAATTTATTATATGTTAATTATTGTGTTTGTACCGAGTTTGTGCTATGGATTCTAATCGTCAAAGTAAGTAGTTTTTTTTCATATATTATGTTCACAAGAAGATTAAGCATTTCTCAATAAACAGATGCTACTTGCTCGACATATACGTTTATTATGTAAATTAGAGGAAAAGTTACATGTACCCGCATGTACCCGGGCTGGATTTGGTGTTAAATGATAGCTGAGTCCCTCTAGTATTACAGTATACAAATTTTTTTTTTTTTTAGAACGCGTGTACATACTTTTAAAAATCGCTTTTTTTGAAGAGTGGGCGAAGTATGATAAGGCGGACCGAAACAAATTGCTGTTTTAATTTGTATCATCTAGATATGATCTAGAGGGTATCACAGAGCCTTCGCAAAGAGAACTGAAGCAGTTGATATCCAGAATTTCGGCTAAAATTTCGGCTAAGTGGGAAACTCATGGGAGGAACGCAGACCGCTTTCGCGACAAATGTTCGAACTGGTTGCAGGAAGATATTGTATTTGAAGTGATGGTTGACCATACAGAGCCATCATCTTCATCTCTCAGTACATTACTTGGCCCCGGAAGACCACAAACAATTTTTGAAGAAGCCAGTTTCCGTACCAAGAAAAGAAGAGTTGACGACCTTGTGCAATCGCGAAGTGCCAGTGAATTAGCCGTTGCCGCACAAGTATCAGCCCGATTAGCTGGACAACGTGATGTCGCACAAGTCATCAGAGACGTCAGTGAGAGCCCTAAAAAGTGCACCGCAGCAAAGAAAAGTTTCACAAGTGTTGGTAGTGATCGTGGTAGGTGTTTGTCCAAAGAAGAGGCATTGGCGTATTACGTCGATTCAAAGTCCACAAGCCACTCCTACAAGCAGACTCGGAAGTGGAGCACGAAAGCAGGTCATGAGGTATTTCCGTCTTTTCATAGTCTCAGGAAAGCAAAGACTGCGTGTTTTCCTGGAGAAAATGAGATTACTGTTACGGAAACGCGTGCAGAGATCAAACTTCAAGCTGTTTTGGACAAAACTACTGAACGCTTGGTTTCTGCGCAGCATGAAGTTATCAGTAGTCTCACTTCTACTTCTTTTACGCTTTTGACAAAATGGGGTTGCGACGGAAGTTCCGGTCATAGCACATACAAACAAAAATTCACCAATAGTAATGAAACTGATGAATATTTGTTTGTATTTTCATTTGTGCCGCTTCAGTTAAGAGATGACAGTAGTGGGAGTATTGTTTGGCAGAATCCTAGACCATCTTCTACTATGTACTGTCGGCCAAACAAATTTATTTTCTCCAAGGAGACGACAGATTTTACTTTGACAGAAACTAATAAAGTTTTGGAGGAAATAAACGCATTGCTGCCGACAATATGTGGTACTGACGGAAACGAGGTATCTATCAAACATACCTTACTGCTCACTATGATTGACGGTAAAGTGTGCAACGCTTTGACCGAAACTTCTTCTGCACAGAGGTGTTTCATATGCGGAGCAACCCCAAAACTAATGAATAGTGTTTCCGAAGAGTTTATTGCTAATAAAGATAACCTTGGCTTTGGTTTATCAACATTACATGCCTGGATTCGTTGCTTTGAATGTCTGCTTCACATTAGTTATCGACTTGATATTAAACAGTGGCAAGTGAAGGGCGAAGATAACAAAGCTAAAGTGAAGCAGCGTTCAATGAATATTCAAGCTCGCTTCAAAGAAGAAATGGGGCTAATCACTACATAGTATAAAACAAAGTCGCTTTCTCTTTCCCTATGTCCCTTTGTATGCTTAAATCTTTGAAACTACGCAACGGATTTTGATGCGATTTTTTTTAATAGATAGAGTGATTCAAGAGGAAGGTTTATATGTACTTTTTATCCCGATATTCCTACGGGAACGGGAACCACGCGGGTGAAACCGCGGGCGGCCGCTAGTAGTAGATAAACCAAAGCCAGGATTCGGAAACACTAACGACGGAAATACTGCACGTAGGTTTTTTGGTAATCCTGAGCTGAGCGCTGAAATTACAGGATTAGACGTGACCCTTATTAAAAAATTCGATGTAATTCTGAGATCTTTGTCTTCCGGGTTCGATATAAATATTGAAAAATTTATAAAAATTGCAAAAGATACAAGAGAGCTGTATTTTAGTCTCTATTCGTGGTATAACATGCCAGCCACCATGCATAAAATCCTGGTCCATGGAGCAGAGGTTATACAATCGGCCCTTCTGCCAATCGGGCAGCTTTCTGAGGAAGCTCAGGAAGCTCGCAATAAAGATTGCAGAAGGTTCCGAGAGCATAACACTCGAAAGCGGTCACGTATTGCCAAAAATAGAGATTTACTCAACATGTTGCTGATCACGTCTGATCCTGTAATCAACAGCCTCAGAGAAGTACCAAAAAAGAAATCAGGTTCTCTCCCTTCCGAAGTTCTAGAATTATTAATAGAGCCAGTAAATATACCTGTAAATAATTTAAGACCTAGATTAAGTGCTACTTCTGAGGACTATTCTGTTCAGGATTCGTCCGAAGAAGATAGTGAAAATGAAGATATGTAATTATCAAAACATGTTATTTTAGTCTTTATGTAAATATAGTTAAGATTTTATTTAATTGTATAGTTAAACTTTATTAAATAATTTTAGTCATTCTAATGACATATGTTTGTTTTCACAATGTAAATGCTTAATAGTCAGAGAAATGCGTAATTATATAAATACTTTAGCCATTACATAAATATAGTAATTTGTCTAAGTAGTCATAGTAATTTGAGTAACACTAATATCTGATAATTGTCTTTTTTGTATATAATCAATGTTTTTTTTAATAAATTGTAATTTTAAAATACTTTCTTTTCATTCAAATTTATTCTTGTCCTTATAAATAGTCTTAATTAAGGTATTAGAGTAAGTAATCATCGACAGATAATTTTGTCAAGCTAGCTTGTTCGGGGTGAATCACTGTGCGACGTGAAAACTCCCGTGTTGCGCGAAGCAGAGGGGCTACCCCCATATGGACATAATATGGACTTTAAATGGCAAATGAAGCCATGAAGACAGTCGCGCGACTGACGCTCTAGCTTCACAGACTCTTGGCCGCGTCTGTTTGCTTCAAGCTTAAATTCACAAAAACAATAAATTAATCTAACATTTTGATTTCGAACAAACTAAAAGAGACAGTGGGCTGGCCATGCTGCACGAAAGCAAGGCTCTTTATGCAAGGCAGTCTTGTAATGGCGGCCGTGGGGTGATAAGCGTCCAAGAGGAAGACCACAAATGAGATGGAAGGACGACGTAAAGAGAGTGGCAGGAAGCAACTGGATGCAATTGGCGCAAGACAGGGCTAAGTGGCGATTTTTAAGGGAGGTCTACACGTTGACGGTCGCAAAAGGCTAGAAAGAAAACAGACAATTTCATATCAAAGTTAACATCGCAATCCTTTTGGGTATTTTACTGACACTTGACAAAGACATATTCATTAGTGACATAAATTGGGGGCGACAAATCCGTGCGCGCCACGCACCATCGCGTGCCGGATCTCATGATAACCAGCTACCTAATGTTTGTACACTATGGGTTAGGGTGGTGGTATACTGAAAACTGTTATTTGTTTAATGAGTAAAAGAAAGAAGAAAGAAAGAAAAAGCCTTTCTTTGGGGCACCACAACAAAGTAACACAAGTATTAAATACAAAATCACATAAAGCTTTTGATACGTCCCAAAACGGTCCCGACTTTATTATAGATATCGAATAGTGCCTTAACGTTTTATAGTTTACTAACACTCACTAGGTTAAATGCCACTTTGTTACTAACACTGTGGATATCTGGTTTGAAAATAAAATGTTATTTATTATTATTTATTTATTATAAAATAATTAAATGTAATAAAAAAAGAAAAAAAAATGTTTTTAAAAACAAAACTCATATGCCCATTTATAATTTTAATCCATTCAATGAAAGTTTCTCCAAGTATGCCCCCGCCTTTGTAACGCCCATAACTTAAATAACTAACCAGCAACTTACAAATGTCTTTCGTACTATCGTGACTCTTTTTGATCAATTCTCTTGTCACCGCTTCGCAAGTTCTGAGTGATAACTTAGATCATAACTTAGCGATAAGGGGAGGAGGCAATTTACTTATTTAAGGAAACAAGGGTGTTGATTTTGTATGTAAGTAGGTATAAATCTACATTAAAGTGTTAAACATCCATGAGTAAAGAAATCTCAGAATGTAGTGTAGATTTTACAAGTTTTCTTAGAATCCGAGTTAGTCTGTTTTATCTAAATATAAGTCATATTTTTTTTTTTCAGCCGTACGACGCCCACTGTTGGGCATAGGCCCAATAAATAAGTAAGTATAAGAATATAAGTAAGTATAAGAAATATAAAAAAATCGTATCAACTTAATAAAGACGTGTTTTTATGTAACGTATTCGTTTGATTTTGATCAAAATCTTATGAATTCAGGAGCCCAAAGTAGCCTATCCTAAAATAATACGGACTTATAATAAGATTTGCTGTTCATCCTTTTCATCTTACATAAATTAATATTTACTTACTTATTTAATATTTTACAGATTTACTAAAACAGCAATAAATAGATTTAAAATATTCTTTGTAACATTTGGCTTTTAAAACGTTTGATATACTTTTACTGAACTTGAATTTCACTTAATGAGTCAAGATAAATAGATCTCTTGAGAGATAGATGGTTTCACAACTCTATAATAATAATCTTTAAGGTTCCTAAGCTTTAAAAAGAATGATTTTTATTTGGTAGCACTCAGCCCTCTCACTTGATGTTAAGTGACAATAAAGCTGAAGATGGAAGGAAGCGCAAAGACACTGGTGGGTGGGCCTCTCCATGAATGCGCCAGATTGACCACCAATAGGGAGAGATGGCAGAAGATCGTAAAGCAAGCTACATCGGCTACCCATAGCACTTGTTTCTTGTTGACCACGACCACTCTGACAAGAGTAAAACGATTGAGATGATGATGGGATGGGAGGAAGTGCACTGCTCCAGGCGCCTGGCACTCGATTTACTTGCGCGCTGTGGCGCTACTCTCGCCCGCACAATCCATAGAAGTTAGATTTGCAAAAGAGCTAGGATAATAATATATGCGATAGAAAGAGATGTAACGTCTGGCCGTTGCAAGCTGAATTCCACTTTATTGCGTTGTAGTTAGAGTTGCTATTTATTTAAATGGTTTTAGCGGTGTGCAGCTTCTGTACCTGTACTATTATTTATTCTGAGACTGCGCTTGGAATCCTTAAGACTGGCTGGCTTTCTTATCACTAACTGCCGGAATACAACAATGCTGAAACATCGTTGGTATGGCGTCAGACTTAGATAAGATGGTGGTAGCTGACCAGGCGGACTTATAACAATTCCTATCACCAACCAAACCTAATACAATATGTACCCCCACTGGGAATCGAGCCCGTTACCTCTTGGTCTGATACTGGTGGTCTGATATTAATGTCGAACACCCAAGCTTTCTTTGAGGGCCGGATCCCTAGAAATAAGTTGTTCCAAAATATTTTCGTTCCCGACAGAAATGCCTACACCGGACTTCCGCCGCGGCCGCAGATATGACGTCACGGACGCAGATATGACGTCACGTGCTGAAACAGACACGTTGTGGTGACATCTGGCAATGTAGCTGCGAAAACACTTTTTGCGTAACAATTTTCTTCGTTTGAACACCCGAGATTTTGGCATAAAGAACAAAAGGACCAAAATCTTATTAAAAAGGATAAAAGAGAATTTCAAATACCATCAAGTCTCAGGGCTGCATTTCTTCATGTAAAGAGATTTTTTTACACAATATGAACAAAATTTTCTTAATGTTAAGTAAGTAAGTGATTACAACCCAAAGTTTGTACAGGTAGAATGGCTCGAAAAGATCATTTTAGGGATTCTGAATCCCAAGAGGAAAGAAATAACCTTCTTCTGTCTATATTTTTTTGACAAGGTGAAAATATCTTCTCAGGTTTTGTTTGGAGAGGTTCCCAAGAAATAACTAGTCACAAAATATTTTCTTTCCCGCCAGAAAAGCCTACACCGGACATCCGCCGCGTAGGATAAATATACATACTTACATAAACAAGACCAACTTTTACGTGAAAAACGAACAAAAATAAAATATCATTACAAAATAATAGGTAAGTACTGTTTTGGTGTCGATATCCAGCCTACAGAATTAACTGTTTGGAAGTACAACATTTCGCAATTATTTCACTGTATGACAACCTTCGAGGGCGAGTGGTGCACGTGTCGCATTAAGATAGAAAAAGCCGTGATATTAGTTATATCCCTAGGGATATAATTATATACCGGAAGATAGTTATACGAAAGCAACAAGAGTTCTGTGGTGTGGAAAAAAAATAACTTATTTAAGGCGACCGCTTCGTGATCGCCTTAAATTTCTAACCTATCACGTTTTCTACAGGACTACACTCATACAATTATTTCATTAAACAAATCTAGTAACATAACTATATCACTAGTATTTTAATTATATTCCTAGTAAATTTGTTATAAAAAGCGATTCATTACTATCTTACGGTACATAATTATATCCCTAGGGATATAAATATTATATCACGGCTATAGCTATCTTACTGCGACATACCCAACGGTTTTCAAGGTGTCGCCGCCATCTCTGGAGGTTGGTTTACCGGTTGGTTTGCCGGGATTAAATATTTAAAATGAATTTGTCAACATTTCCTCGGGTCTGGGTGTATGTGGGTATTAACCCGTCGTTATTAAATCTTAACAACATTTAAATATCAACAAAAATTAAAAAATATTCATGAATGCATCATTGCCGCGTCCAGTACGCTCAGCCGCGTCTTACATCCATGTTAGCACAAAGTGACGACATGACGATGACGACCGGTATCGTACGCTTCAAACAGCATTTGTTTGATGATTATTTTAGTCAACCCGCAATGTTGTAAATTTTATGTGTTTGATTTTTTCACAGGTATTTTAAGTTTGTGCGTTTATACAAGTACCTATTTAAGTTTATTTAAGTTGTTTATGTTTCTCAGTACCTAAGTGAAATTTGTATTTCGTATGAGAAATAAAATTCTTTAACCAATTATCGTCGTCCAATTTCCATAACACTGCTCAAGCTACTAAATTAAGTAGTGGTATGTATGTGATGGTGTCCAATATTTATTCATTTATTTACTGTATCAGTAAATATCACAGCTAGCCATGAAGCTCGACTTAATACGGAGGTAACGTATTAAGTCGAGCTTCATGCAGCTAGCTGTCATCACTTTATTTTTATTTTTGATCGACTTCGAGTGCAGTATCGTGAACGTATTATTTTGTATGAAAAGGAGAGCAGAGCCTCTTTCGTTCGTATAAGGAGCTAAACTTCAATAGATGTTTTGACAGCAGCACTTTGACAGCTTTTGACGGATGTTAAAGTATTATTAGATTACCATAACGACAGGTTTTCGTGCTTCGGCTACTGCGACTTCTCTCAATAAACAGTTTATTTGAAACTTTTAGCTGTTTTTTTTATTTGATTGTAGGCGACTGCCAAGGTTTCATAACAAGGCTCAAGGTCACCCAGCGAGAAATGAAGAGAGTGATGCTTAGTATTTCCCTGTTCGTTCGAATCAGAAAATAAAGAGATCTGCAGGAGAACTAAAACGACCGACACATATCGCTCGAAGTACAGCTCAGTTGAAGTGGCAGTGGGCGGGACACATAGCATGGAGAACCGATGGCCGTTTGGGGAGGAAAGGTTCTCGAATGGTGAGCGTGACGTTCCGTGGGTAGACCCCTAAAAGGTGGACCGACGATCGTCAAGGTCACGGGATGCCGCTAGATTCCAGTGAACTACGAGTAAATAGAAAGAAACATAACCGCAACGATCGCAAAACGCGGCTATAACCCACATGACCATCGAGGTTCTGGAAGTGAAGCCCATATACTATGGTATACCCATTATATACCCATTATACTTGATAACCATTAGTTTCCGCGAACTATTCAGCCCGAACAAAAAGCAAACGTTTACTTACATGGATGACATTATAGTTTCTTCTAATAATTCATGACTTCCATGACATCAAGCCCCATATCTCCGGAGATAGTCATCGTATCTCAATGAAACTTATATGGGACCAAATCGAAAGTAATACCCAATCGAACAAAACAACAAAGAAACACCACGTGCTTCAGATACAGTTTTTTTTATAGCATACAAAATAAAAAGAAATAGTAAAAAAGCATAATAACAAAGAGACGAGTACATGGTCTGACGTTAAAATGCCGGCCCCGATCGCAGTAATCCTATAACGCATTAGTCAAGTGTACGTGCAGTTGAGGTGCATTTGACGTGCAAAACCGTTTTTGATAACGCGCGGCTTTGACTGTGCGACAACGTTTTTTGTTCCGGTGATAATCTTTGGAACTAAAACAGTTTTCATACGACAGTCTATTTTGACAGCTAATTTCGTATTGCAAGCGGTTCCTCTGTCACGGATGTCACCGGGTCAGACAGGATTGTGGCACTATAGGTTTGTGTGCGTCGTTATGTCATTACGGCAATACGAAGTCAAACAAACGTCAAGACGCAAACGTGACGAAGACGCGCTGCATAGAATTACGGCGATCGGCCCGCAGATTTAGCACAAAAACTCCTCAAATAAATATATCGGCAAAGGCTTGACATTGAGATACTTTTTGAACGAAATATAATATTTACTGTGCCAATATCCAGTTACCACCGTCTCAAACTGGTTCAATCCGGTTCTTCCCGGTTCCAATCGGTTTATGTTGGCTTATTCCAATGTTCTTTGTAAGCTGCAGAATGCGAGCATACATTTTTAAATGCAAAGTGACACTTGTGATCGTATTAAGGCGTAAAGCAACAAGTGTTCAAATATTTACATGATTTTGTTCCTTGCGTGTGAGGTGACCTTTAGGCTTAACACAGACTGGCGCAGAGTCGAAGCGTCGCGTCATGTTTTTTGTCTTAGCATATTTATCTCTATTTAACAAGCTTTTTCTTAACTTGCCATGTTATTTAGTTAGTTAGTTTGTTAGTTAGTGGGGGACGAATCTTGCAAGCTTAATTTGACCCACTTCCCAGTGTCCGATGGAGCTGAAATTTTGTATACAGGTTTGGTTTAGATGACAATACAATATTTAAGTACAGTCAGCAAAAAAACTTGATATAAAAATGAAATTTTTACTAAAAACTAATTATTACAAGCTTTTTCTTAACTTGACATGTTAGTTAGTTTGTTAGTTAGTGGGGGACAAATCTTCCAAGCTTAATTTGACCCACTTCCCAGTGTCCGATGGAGCTGAAATTTTGTATACAGGTTTGGTTTAGATGACAATACAATATTTAAGTACAGTCAGCAATAAAACTTGATATAAAAATAAAAAAATTACTAAAATTTATTATCACAAGCTTTTTCTTAACTTGACATGTTAGTTAGTTTCTTAGTTAGTGGGGGACAAATCTTGCAAGCTTAATTTGACCTAATTCCCAGTGTCCGATGGAGCTGAAATTTTGTGTACAGGTTTGGTTTAGATGACAATACAATATTAAAGAACAGCTAGCAAAAAACTTATTAACGATATTGCTTGCTATGCTAGTTTAAACATAAAGTTATTTTCAATAATCAATACATGTCAGCCTTTTTACAGAGTCGTAGCCCGTCGCAATAAGTTGTTTACTGCTCGTAAAACAGTCGTTAGCACCGCCCGCACCAGTTAATGGCTAAATGAATGACAATCAGTTTTATGGCGGCGCGAAAAATATTTTTTTAATCTTCCCCTATGTGGAGTCGCGGCAGTGAGGAGGTTTCTATTACATGCAAAGACTCCCTTACTCAGATAAAATTCAAAGGAAGAGTAAGTAGGTATGTATTTCCGAACCTCTTTAGGAAAATTGTAATGCCAATTCTTCTAAACTCACTTTTCCTAGGAAATGTATGTATATCCTAGGAAATCCTAGGATTATCATACTATTCTGAGATTACTTTCGGAAATGTATTTTGTTATAGTTAAAACCCGTGCCAAAGAATAAATAATAGTGCTAAGGCACAGAAGACTCACTCTGCAAACTCATTCAAATAAAAATAAATTTTTCTGCATGAGAATAAAGTCCAATTCCGGTTGCTTTGTCATCGCTTGCCTACCGTTACAATAACCTAGAGTTCGCGCATGCAAGCAAAACTGAACCCAATAGCAACGCGCGAGGGTTTCTATTTCTATGAATGTCTCAAACAGCTCGCTCGCTGGGTGCTTACCATCAACTCTTATTACGGTTTTGTTTAGGAACCTAAACTGATCTGCTTCGCTTATTCGTACCACGACAGCTTAATATCAATGACAGCGATTCAGTGATCGATCAATGACATTTCACAGCTGTCAGAAACTCTTATTTGACTTATAACCCGGTCGATTTAACATGTCACCTGCAGGTTATACCCGTCCCTCTCACTCTCCGGGCATGACAGAATCGAGTGAAAGAGACGGGTAGAAGAAAAAGGACACAAATCGTTCGGTCATTAACATTTAGCAATTCATTTGCGATCCAGTTTTTAGAAGGTCAGAGTACGAAAGAAAGCGATTCATTTTAGGAACCTATTCTGAATCGCGCTATTTTTGAATCGCTGTCATAAAGTTCATGGTAGGCACCCTGGTCAGGGTTACGACTTGCGATTGCGGATTCGGTGAAATTGTGATGGAATATTTATTTATTTTATTTAGGTTCACCAGTGTTTGCTTACGTTGAAACATTTTGACTTAATACTACACAATAGGTACTTAAACTAAACGTAACAAACTTTTAAGGTAAACACAGCATGCACAATAAAAAAGAGAACACTTAAATCTAATAATTAGAAAATGCACAAACTTTAGTTATATCAGTTAATATGAAGTACTTATGTAAAACCTTATAAAATTAAATTAATTTACAAATTTAAAATAATTGACCTAACTTTGGTAAATGAATCCGAATGAATGTCAACTACGTCACTATAACCGTTATACAATTTACATAACCTTGGTATAGGAGAATTGGTACCCAAAACTGACTTGCGAAGAGGCGGACAAAGCGGGGTTATGGGAGCGCGAGGATTTCTTATGGGAACGCGGAGTTTAAACTTTTGAAGTAAAGATGGACAGTAAATTTCACTCTTAAATATTTTATAGAGAAATGATAAATCCAGTAAGTCTCTGCGTTTCTCTAACGTAATCATATTAAAATGACGTAATCTTTGGTCGTAGGACCTTATCTTTTTGTGCAATCCAAATCTATATGCTAAGTTTGACACAAATCTTTTTTGAAGTCGCTCTCACCTCAAGGAATGTGTTGCGTAATGTGGTCTCCATACAGTGCTACAATATTCTATTAGGCTACGCACAAGACTATAGTACAAAAGGATTTTTACCTGTTTGTTCTTGAAAACCTTCGTATTACGTATTACGAATCCTAACATTTTGTACGTTTTTTTACAACACTCTCTATATGAGGGACAAAAGTAAATTTTTCATCAAAAATAACCCCCAAATCTCTGATTTCTTTTGTTTTATTGATGGGTGTTCCATGTACTAGGTAGGTACTTTCTTGCGAGTGAAGCTTTCTACTGAATTTCATGTGGTTGCATTTTTTTTATATTTAATTCCATTTGGTTCTCACGACACCATTCAGTCATACGGTCAACATCCTCCTGAATTCTTTTTATTTTAATATAGGTAGGTAAGGTACATATTGGTAATTTGTTTTAATCAAAGTCGAAAGCATTTAATTTCAGGTACTTACCTACATAAAACTAATAGGTATTTAATGAAAAGGGAATCAAACATTTGTGATCAATACGAAAATCTAGGTAGGTACCTACACCACAGAATAATATTTGCGGTAGGTATCTAACTACTTACCTAGCTGAGATTTTATATTATTTTTATGCATTCACAATGCAATTTTGTAAGTAAAGGAAAAATGTGATAGTAAAAAACCACGAGCCCTATAAGTAGCTTTCAGGCGGTATTCGAACCCGCGCTTCCGGGAATCCGGCCCGATGCTCTGACCAACTAAGCTACCGAAAGGCTTACACGACTCGTCGAATTTTGCTATCACTTGTTACGCTGTAGGCCAGCGTTGCTTCATCAATGTGAGGAAACCCTCGCATCCGAAAGAAACATTTTTACAAATGTTTAACAATCAATTAAGATGATGATGATGATGATGATGAGTTGATCAGAGCATCGGGCCGGATTCCCGGAGGCGCGGGTTCGAATCCCGCCTGAAAGCTACTTATAGGGCTCGTGGTTTTTTACTATCACATTTTTCCTATACTTACCTAGCTCTTTGTGAATCTAGTGATATTTTTCTAAAGTGTGCGTGTGTGTGCCCGTGCCACGGAATATGGTAGGTGCGAGGAGCGAAGTGACGAGCATGTCAGCCCCCTGGGGCCCGATTCTCAGGCATTCGAACTTTTTCAGTGTGGTAATTCGTATGTCGAACATTTTGTTTATGGTTCCTATTGAAAAGTTAGAACTTCTGAGAACGTTTCAAACAAACTAAGCTGTCCCACATGTCAACAAATTCATTTTGACAGCTAAGTTCGTATACGAACATCTATTGGTTTCTACCACTCGTAGCGTTCGACTGGTTTTCGCTCGAACTTTTTCGATTGTGAAATTCTGACAATACAAAAACTGTGTTATATTTGAATTTAGAGCTTATAAAAGTGAACTTTTCTCGATTGCCTGAGAATCGGCCCCCAGATTCACGAACTGTCGGAAAAGGAATCGGATTTGAATTCTGTGCTTTTTCTTTGTCTATTCTATAGTTAGTGACAGAGACAGGGCATACATTCTGCAGTCGGGAGCGTTTCCGACGGTTCGTTGTGGGTATTTTCTTTTTAATCCTTAACCGATTGCTTAATTTTGCTGTGGTAGGCTATAAGTCAGTTTTGGTTACATATAGGTAGGTTAAATCGTCACAAGAAACCAATTCCGTAGCCAAAACTATTTCGCCCAATAAACCGGACTATTAAAGTTACGAATTTCACCGGCCGAATTCAAGATGAAGCTGAAGGTATTGTTATCGGCATGTTCGGGCAAGTTAGGTATTGTTGAACGATGGGCAGACTGGCTAAGTTTGTAGACGTAATATTGTTAAAAGCTAGATTGATTCAGTGGCCTAATTTCAAATGAGTTAAAATCAAATGAGTTAGTTAGTTGTACCTTGGTTGTACCTTTTAGAGTAATTGTGTTTTCTTATTTGAAACTATTCAAATATTGTTTTTTATGGATTATTCGATTCCCTTCGAAAGTCGTCCACAATTTATTTAAATTTGATTTATAATCAACCACTTCAATATCGCCACTGCCTGAGCATTTGCGTACCTTATGGATGGATAAAGGTGCCCAAAAAAAAACAAAAGGTACTTCTTTCAATTATATTTTACCCGTAACCTATTTTATCTATCTCCTCCTTGAAAATTTTTAAATGAAGTAAGTATTTTAGAAAAAATCGAGCCGTCTCACAACCAGCTCCGATGGGACTCGTACTCACGACCTTTCGCTATCCGGGAGACTGCTCTAACCACTGAGCTACGGAGTCGTTAAAGAGCTCAGTGGATAGTGAATACAAAAAAGTAAAAACTATCTCCTCCTTTTTTTAAGTCGGTTGATAAAGAGGTAAAATGTGTATATGATGAAGTACTCCCTGAGACTACTGAACCAATTTTGAAATGTCTTTAGATATTTTAGACAGATACATTATTCCTCAGTGGTCCCGATACTACCTCGGAGAAAAGGATAATCAAGCATGTCATAAAACAACATAAGTTTTTAGTAAAAATTTCATTTTTATGACAAGCTTTTTTGCTGACTGTAACTTAATATTGTATTGTCATCTGAACCAAACCTGTATACAAAATTTCAGCTCCATCGGACACTGGGAAGTTGATCAAATTAAACTTGCAAGATTTGACCCCCACTAACTAACATACTAACTAACATGGCAAGTTAATATAAAGCTTGTAATAAAAACAATTCGAAATTCATTATTTCACACTTGCACTTTCATCGCGTTGTTACTCATAGATCGATAGAATGTATAACGTAACCTGCCAATTTAGTTTGGTGCCTGAAATCCATTGTCGAAGTTGGAGTATTAATCAGTCATTCGATAGTCAGAGCGGTTTGTACTCGTCGATAGATTAAAATTGTATGGTCTCTAGTACTATCGACAGCGTATAAAGCTTACCAGTTCTATGACAAAAAACATTTTCTTTTATGTACCTACCAGAAACTAAGCTGTAGGTTAATATGTAGGTATACCCATACTGTTTACTGTATCTACATGAATGGTCAAAATGTATCAAATATTTAATTTTATGAACATGTCATCAAAATAGGAATGTTATGCATGTCTTAATCATTGACATTTAATATCCAAATACACGAGTTAAAGAAAGTTATACAGCGCGGGAATAACCAGATTTTATAATAATTTAAACAGAAATGGCCGGCGCATTCCTACACAATATGTCTACATGGCTGCAGTCCTCTTATTTGTAATTTGCTATTCATCTCATAATCTACTCATCATGATATATTTCAAAGGAAAAAAACTGAAAAATTTCCTTCACCCTAGTTTAAAATGCGTCTCATTTCGCAACCGCCGACCGTTCCTACACAATGTGTCTACATGGCAGCTGTCCTCTTATTTTTTATTTGCTGTTTTACGATATCATTATCATGTCAGCTGAACGACGCCCACTGCTGGACATAGGCCTCCCCCAAGATATATTACAAAGGAAATAAACTAAGCAAATTTCCATCACCCTAGTTTAAAATGCGTCTCATTCAGCACCCGCCGGCCGTTCCTACACAATGTGTCTACATGACAGCAGTCCTCTTATTTGTAATTTGCCGGCAGCAATTAGTTCTCTTGTTGGAATCTCGCTCGCCTCTAGCGAGCATATATTTATGTGTGAGCCTTAGAACGGCTAGAACCAACCCGTTGAAAGCAATCACGCATTATTCTGAAAGAATTCGTTGCTAAGTAAAGTGTGATTGAAATTTACAGTCGTTGTTTTAACCTCTCAACCGTGGAAATAAAATGTCAAAAAAAAATGAGAGGAACTCCTTATGAGATAATGGCGTTGCAAATACCGTCTTTTACAAAAATACATATTTTATCGTTCTTTAAACGACAATGTACTAGTTGATATATTTCTTATCAATCAGGTATCAAAATAAAGCGATATGATGATGATTGAAACAGTATATTTTGTTCTTATATTTTTTGTAGATTTCACACAGGATCAAAATCATGATTTACTTTGCTATCTCATTATACTTAAACTATTGTTTTACTAAACAGTGGGAGCTTTAGTTGTTCGTTTCAAAGAACAGAGATTAGATTAGGTGCCTAATGTAAATAAACATCAGATATCTTGACCAACTTGTTAGCTGATTCTGTGAAGCCAAAGTTATTATTAGCTTTGTAATTCATGGTCTAAGTTGGTTAAGTCTCTAATACTTAATAACAGTTTAATCGATCAGGGATATTGAAGTAATATTTCATAAAATATTTCCCTGCAGACAATATTAATCAAAATCATGTGTATTAGTAATGGTTGCACAGGTAGTTGTTTGAAAACTACTTAAACACTTCAATAACTTATAAAACCATTTTTGATATTAGTTTATGTGATTGTCACTTAATGAGGGGATTTAAAACACGAGTGGGAGTTTTAATGGCAACCCACAAGTGTTTTAAATACCAAGTTATACGCTACTTTATGTACACTCTATACATATTACCTAAAATTAAACAAAAATATCACTGAGATTTTAAATTATTTTTATGCATTCACAATGCAATTCTGTAAGTATAGGAAAAATGTGATAGTAAAAAACCACGCGCTACTTATAGGGTTTGTGGTTTTTTACTATCACATTTTCCTATAAAAATATCACTTCTTTAAATAATTTATGTAAACGATCACTTCATGTCGAGACACATAATACTTATTTTGATATTTCGCGACTGAAGAAGGTCTTGGAACCCGGGGCGGGAAATCCTACGTTTGCCATGGGGATTGTAAAATTAAATGAAAATATTAAGTGTGTTTTAAAGAGTGACAGCGGTGTCGTAATAGTCATTACGATACAGGTTTTTTTTTAAATTTCTTCAAGATTATCAATGCTATAAAGTGTGTCAATATAATTATGTTCCGGTATGAGTTTATAATTCGAATATTATAACATAAGTAGAGAATAATGTAAAACACTTACCTGAGTTATACTCCAGTAGCGGTCCAGCGATATAAGACACAGATTCATAATAGAAGCAGTACATAACAACACATCCATCGCCGAGTGTATTTCACACCACCAAAACCCAAAAATCCAATACCCCATCAACTCATTAGCTAGCGAAAACGGCATTATCACTAGCCCTAAAAAAAAGTCGGACACTGCTAAGGACGCTATGAACCAATTCTGTATATTCTTCAGAGCTTTCTCCGTCACTATCGCTATTATTACCAACATATTCCCCACTACAATCATTATCATTAATACTGTCACAACCACTGAAGCCATTATTATGTGAGCGGGCGAGTACCCGCTCGGATACCAGGTTTTTAATACCACTTGGCTGATTGTGGTATCGTTTGGCGCGACCGTCGTGTTCGCGTCGGAGCCATTCGTCATTTGCAGCGCGAGAAACTCCTCTTGGCTTATGTAAGTCGGCACCAGAAACGTTGAATTCAAGAGAGTAGCGTTGAACGGCGTGCTCATCGTAGTCTTCGTAAGCAACGTCACGTTCGGTACCATCTTGGTATTGGTATCGGTATCCTCCGCTATTTTCCCAACACCAGACCGTTTCGACGCCAGGTTTATAAAATTGCACTAACTACTGCGTTTTTATGGTTCTATGTTGTTTATAAAAAAGTTAAGTTGAATTGAAATTTTATTTGGCCCCGTATTGTGAGTACGAAAACTTTCATGCGGATTGAAACAATTTAAAAATCGTATTGCCTATAGGAACGGAATATTATATCGCGTAATATTAAAAATTTACACTAAAATTTTACAAGAGACTTCTATATTTTTAATTACATTTAATTAATACCCGTTTTTCCGAACTGTACGCAAAGACTATATCCAAGCATAATATTCGATTGAAGATACTTAATTTTATTAATACAACTCTACCCTATTTCTGTTAACAAATTTCCTAGACAAATACTCAAACGTTATTTACAATTTATATTAAAAATTATTGTTGCATCAATTAAAAATCGCGTGCGTTATACCAAGGCCTCTTATCTAATATTGCTTCTGAATAGCGCGAAATAATACCGAACTACTTGATTTAACCCTACAAAAATGATATCAAAACGGAAACCAACTCGCAAAACAAAAATACCTTAAAAACCACTCGACTCCGCGACACACAAAAAAGCAATCCTAATTTTACTAGTGAAGCGAACACTAAATTATTTTCCGGTATTAATACCGATTACTTGATACAGTCGCTGAACCGGTATTTCGACGTCATCGTGCGGTTTTCCCCTTTCTCCTATCCCAGAAACGGTCTGTTTTAGCGAACATGCTGACAGTTGTCGCGTCCATCACATTTTTTACATTTTCACGGAGGTGTCATCATGTCATTTGATCTGCGTGACTGCTTAATTGGCAGCCATTAGTTTATGTATTGTAATCAGAGTTTGCGTGTTCTGCTAAGAGCTGTTATTTCTTAGGCGTCTCGGCTACGTCACTGTACCTGTAACAAGAAAATTGCACATGTTATAGTTATTAAGCTGAAAACCGGTAATTATAGTGAGGCACGGAGTTTTTGCGTTATTTATACACTGTTGTTTCCTGGTTTGAGTAAAATCGATAGTGTGAAATTATAGAGGCCATTTGTACCTATCTGTACCTATCTATCTATTTCTCATTTGTCATGTTGTGTTAAGAATATAAGTTTCAAGCAAATAGTATTTAATGGCAAGGATACTTTAATATGCAAATTGTGACTGATTGAAAAAAAATGTGCTCATAAATATTGAAAGATCAGAAGTACAGTTTTGTTAATATTTTTAACTAAGTAATAACATCTACATTGATTCATTTAGTGTGAATGTATATTATGTAGGTTACTTAATAGGCAAACATATCTAAACCAAAACATTAATACTAATTTAATGTTTATGTTTTGCGTCGCTGCTGTAATCTTTTCAAATGCGTATTAAATACTATACAATACAAATGTGACTAAACATCTTAACATTGTTTAGTTCTATAAAATAAAATGACTCATTCACATGAAACCAAAACTTAAACAAAGCTACAATACATAAGTCGAAAACCGGCTGTCACAGTTCAGAAATCGAAGAAAACGAAATCAAAAAGGAGGCTAACCCACAAAAAAGTCCCGATATCATCACAATCGACTTCCAAAGTAGCCGGGAGCGTTCGAAACTCCTCGCTATTAATCGAAAGAGCGGCATTACTTTCTTTTCGAGTCGAAACTTTCGCTCATTACTCGCGGATTACTCGATCCCAATCCGAATATTTAATTACGAAAGTTTCCAAGAACCTCCCCAAATCATTGCGAGCCATCGACATTTTTTTCGTGTTAAGAATACGAATCGGCTGAATTTAAAAAACTTTGTATCGCTTTTATTGATTTAACGTCCTTTTTCCGCAGTTGGTGTTATTATGAATTTTAAAGATGCCGAGATTGAAGGATATAACGCCTAAAGATATAAAAAAAAACTTTCTTCGTATATCTTTGACTTTTTCTGTGAGTGTTGAAAACTTCTTTGTGTGATGAATACGATTGTCATTTTAGTCTTATATAAAAGATTATTTTAATTAGTTTTATTAAGTTACGTATTATTCGAATCGAATACTCTATAATTTTCTGCAAAACCTACAAGTTGTTACAAACCTAAATTTCGACTGAAATATAATAAAATGCATATAACCCGTAAAAAAAATAAACTTTAATTGTGCAGTTAAACAATTTCAACAAGCTTTATATTACACTAGTTTTCCGCCCGCGGCTTCGCCCGCGTGGACTACACGACGTTATCCCGCAGGAATGTGACATTTTTCCGGGATAAAAAGTAGCCTATGTTCCTCTCCAGGCTACAAAGTATCTGTGTTCCAAATTTCAGCCAAATCCGTTCAGCCGTTTTGGCGTGATTGAGTAACAAACATCCAAACATCCAAACATCCAAACATCCAAACATCCAAACTTTCACATTTATAATATTAGTAGGATTTTTTATGGTCGCTCTAATACCTAGCTTTAAAACTTGAATGTTTGTACCCATATCTCGCAAATAAAGAGATTTGATTGATTGATTGATACATAATTAAATAGAAAGCCCATTATCTACATTACAAGTACTAGATACTTATATTTTTTCTATAACATAAAAAAATAAACTACCCCCGACCCAAAAAAATACTAAGTATGTAAAAGTAAAAAAAATACATTTCTCTGTCGGTCGGGGCCAAAAATATAATAACTCTTTTAGCACTTCTCCTTTTGTGGTCCCCCGACCGAGAGAGACATTTTATGTTTTAGAGTTTTTTTTTGGGTCAGGGGTTGTATTGAAGACCTTGAAACGTCTGAACAAAATATCTTCACAAATTAATAATACCATCTCGATCGCGTCAGCTTTTGAACAAAACAAACCGCATCATAATTGGGCCATGTTTAGGAGCTTCGATGCCACAGATAGACAGATACACAGACACGTCAAACTTAAAATACCCCTATTTTTGAAGTCGAGGGTTATAAAAAATAAAACATTATTTATTCACTTAGACATAATAAATTATTGTACACACGGCGGCACATCAGACTATACATGTTGACCTTGAGACCGCCTTTATGCCCTACGTAATAAAAGCTGTTATCGCAGTTCAACTGTATAACTTGATGTGCTGCCGTGTGTACTTATGAATCGTTAACATTTTCCTAGTCAAGACTTTAATTAGAGGTTAAAACTAGCTTTGTTAATTTATAGTGCAAAAAAAAAATTATTTGCTTATTGACACAAATTGAAAGCTCTTTCAAGAGACTATCATTTGCCTATATTACTTGTTTATCTTAGTTTAATATTCTCATTTATTATACGAGATCGTTCTGGGATTTAACGAATAAATAAATTCACAAACAAGGCGAAATAATATCACTTACATTGAGAGCTTTTTAAAACTTATTAAGCTTTTAGATTCTTCAGATAATATTATAACATGCCTTATTTGTCAACAGTTTTCTGCAAAACAATTTTCTGCAAAGAGAGATATGTTATTCCACATAACATTTTTGCATTTTCCACTAATAACAATAGTGATGTATTTCCGTCTTCACTTTTGTTTTAAAACAGCTATTCTTCATCTTATATTGAGTTGAAGAATAGCTGTTTTAAGACAATAAAATGTACCATAAACCTTAATAAGCATAAGATTCCTCTGCCTTCATTTATGCAAACAATTTGTGCATGCAATGCAAAAAATTGTTTGCATAAATAAAGGCAAACAAAAGTTATGTCTTTACGTCTAGACTTTTGTCTTAAATCAGCTGTTCTTTATCTTAATATACAAAAGAAAATGCACATTAAACATTAACTGTTTAGTTCATATAATATTGAATTGAAGAATGGCTGTTTTAAGACAAGAAAATGCACCATATGCGTTATTAAGCTTATGGTTCATCTGCAATGAATATGTAAAAAAAAAACTGCAGTAAGAAATATGTTATTTCTTTAAAAAAAATGCATTTTCGACTAATAGCAATAGTCATGTCTTTCCGTCTACACTTTTGTCTTAAAACAGCTATTCTTCAACTCAATATCAGATAAAGAATAGCTGTTCTAATATACGAAAATGTATATCAAATAAACATACCAAAAACTTTATCGTAATATACAAAAGAAAATGCACCTTCAAACTTGACTTGATAGCTTCAAATTCCTTTAAATTCATATGCAACGGGTTAGGAAAGTTTAACCTTGCTACTACCCTCAAGGGTTGGGCATTCTTTAGAAGTAGAGATGTATCTCAACAAGCAACACCAATTAAGCTTGCACAGCCTTTCAACAGACGAACGGACAGAATGTTTGTGTCATGGTATATATTAACTTTACTATTCAGTATTATGCTGTTCAAATGCTATTATGATTTATGATACAACCTTGTGTTTTGTACTGGTTCAAATTCCATCCGCATACTATGAGTCTTTTTTTTCTATTTAAAGTTTTCCTATAGTTACAGAATGGCATTGTGAATACCTAAAATTAATTAAGGTACTATCTTACTATATCCTACTAATATTATAAATGTGAAAGTTTAGATGTTTGGATGTTTAGATGTTTGGATGTTTGTTACTCAATCACGCCAAAACGGCTGAACGGATTTGGCTGAAATTTGGGATACAGATACTTTGTAGCCTGGAGAGGAACATAGGCTACTTTTTATCCCGAAAAAACGTCACATTCCCGCGGGATAACGTCGTGTAGTCCACGCGGGCGAAGCCGCAGGCGGAAAGCTAGTCTTACATATTTATGTCAGTCGTCATAGGTACGTTGTTTCGAAGTATTCGCATTTCAGTAAGTATTTTTTTATTTTAAATTAGTGTTTTATTGTACTGATGGCAGACCATATTACATGCTGAAACTTCTCAAATAACGAAACTTAAATATAGCAATAAACGACTAAACTAAAAAAGTATTTAATCACTTAACACCACACCTAAGTGGAAGATAAAAATTCATCCGGTATAAAATTTCCCGGTTTTCCGGTAAACGCTGGAGTAAATCACTAACACACAGCGATAAATAAAGGGAGCTCCCGGTAGCAGTTGACTAATTAATTTCCCGACTCAACCGCAAACACGTCGATACATTGAACCGGCAAATTTTTAACCGGCTACCGGTACCGGTATTATGCAAACCCCACTTATGATAAACTGTAAATGATATTGCATCGAACCGACATTTTTTTGCCGGATACTAATATAGTTTTTATGCAAAATCGTTTATATCAAGTGCTTTTTTTATATCAACAGCTATTTTTAATTTACTCTCTGCTGGGCAACTCACTCTCTTCATTGACGGATGCGGTCAATGGACCTTGGCCCGTGTGGTGGGGCCACACGGGCCCAGTGCGGGATAGTCAATCTCTGGTCACCCATCCCGTGACTGACCATTGCAAAACTTGCTTAACCGCCACGATCGCAGGCTCCAACCGATTATCGTACCATCCGAAGCGCAAATGAGCACGAGTTAACCCACTTGAGGCTAACATCCTTTTAAAAGGACACCAGATATTTTTTGTTATGTGGCGTCCTTTTAAAAGGACATTAGCCTGAAGTGGGTTAATAGGTTTCTAGTCACCCATCCTGTGACCGACCATTGCAAAACTTGCTTAACCGCCTCGTGGCGGTTAAGCAAGTTTTGCGATCGTTCGCACGCTGAATGTGCTTTCCACCAGATTTAATTCACCCTATTTAAAATGTAATTAATTGGTTTACATCGCTTACCGATAGTGACAAATTATGTTTGTTAATGAGTTTCCGTTTTCAATTTACAATATGGATAATTTGAGAAAAATAAATGTGCCTACACAGGGTGTTACTTTGGTCAGTTGCAAGCCCAAAACAACAGCTTGTACTTATAAAATTAAACAACTGGTCTCAAGAAACATGGGTTGAAATCTGAAAAAAATGTTGGTCCCTTCATACAAAAACGATCAGCTGACTGTGCGGTTTGTATGAGAGACCAAAAAATTGTTTTCACGTTTCTAACCGTGTTTCTTAGGGAAAGTTGTTATTATATATTATTAATATTATGAGTACAAGCTGTGTTTTATTTTTTATTTTTATGTTTTATAATATTTGGAAGGCTTACAGCTAATATTACAAAGTAGATACAAAATATATAACAAGGAGCCATTTACAAGCCTCCACAGGTAACAATAAGTTATACAGAAATTATCACGTTATCGTTCGGCAGAACGAACGTCTAAAAAGTAGCGTCACAGGCTCAGTCAGCACATCAGCACACTTAACAAAAATATGGTTGGAAGAGAGTCAGGCCCCGCAGATTTATTCATATCGAAAGACTTCAGATGCTTTTGGACGACCACAGGGTCGACCTCAATTTGAGTTTAGAAAATTGCAACAAGAGAGTATAATGTGGAGCCTGAGATGAGTTATGAGGTGATGAAAGGGGTGCTAAGAATGTGGAACTTCAAAATGTTCATGTTATTGAAAATTCAAAATAAAATGTCTAATTGGAGGTATCACCAGCTCCTAGGATACAGGATACGTCCTAGTTTGGGAGTTGGGGGATGATTTGTAAACGCAAATGTATCTAATATTGTACACTTAAGTTTTTGCCTGTAATGTTATCGTTTTTGTTGAAATAAATTTTTATTTATTTATTTATTTATTTAACTAAAATAGGCAGAAAAGGCTTGCAACTGACCAAACTAACATCCTGTATAGTGTAGTAAAGGTTATTAAATTTAAAACAATGTTCATTGAACAATAGGGCTTTTAATGCCCAGAATACCAGAGTGCGCAGAGACAAACATAAACTTGTCATAAGAAATGTTCCTAAAACATGTAAATATAATAATAGTTGTCTTGCGATGTGTGTCAGAATATATAGATCCCTAGTGAACTAAAAGTGCTGAATAATTTTTTGTTTAAAAAAAGATTAACGGAATGGCTGAATGACAAAAACTTCTATAGTGTTAAGGAATTTATTGATATATAGATAGATTTAGCTGACCTACTTAATAATTTCGAGACTTCTTGACATTTAATAATCTTGTACCTATTAATTATTCTAGAATTATTGACATTTGCTTTTTTTATTTTTATTTATTCAAAACAATGTAATTAAATTAGACCAATGATGATGATGATGATGACATTTATAAATGATTTGCATGCTATTGTATTAGCGAAACATGAGCACTTTTATTGTTTTTGTGATCATTTTATACCATGTTTTGTGCAAACAAACGATTTTATTTATTAATTAAAAAAAATGATACACTAGTTTTTAACCCGCAAACTTTTGGCTTAATTGATTTTAAATCAGAGACCAATTTCATCGTCGTCAGCTTATTTTTTTACGACCTCCGTGGCCGAGTGGTTAACGCACCGGTTCCAAGGTGCCGCTATCTCTGGAGGTCCCGGGTTCGATTTCCGGTCGGGTAAATAATAATTAATAACTTCTTACGGTTGTAAGACCAAATTATAGAAAATTATAACAAAGGGTAAATATATATTTGAATACTTTTTTTAAATATAGAAAACACTCAGACCGAGACAAATAGACATGTTCATTGAACACAAATATATATTTGTCTTGTTCGTGAATCGATTTATGTTATGCAGTAAAATATCACTAATAAAATATTGAATGGCGGGAATGACTAGATAAAAGACTGTAAAATAACATAATACCTATATATTTTCCAAAATTTGAGTACTTGTGATTTGCGAGTAATCTATAATTTAAAATACCCTATTTTCGGAAACCCTAGCCTTAACGACTGCAAATGAATTCCAAAGGCTAAACGTTCCTTCCGCAGCACGGAGGAGCGCTAAATTATAAATTTTCGGTCACCTATCCAATTTCCACAATTGCAAAAGTTGCTTAGCGGTAACAATCGCAGTCAGGATGTATTCATCAAAGCAGCCGCTGGCTGTTGACTAATTAATCGACGGGATACACCGCAGCCGGCGTCAATTGTGGGTAAGGTAAGGGGAGCAATCCACAAAATGGCGGGAAAACGAGCTAAATAGAAAACTTCGAAAGATTTTTCTTGAATGTTGTAAATACTTACGTTAGGTGTGGAAATTATATAAATAATAAATAATAATAAATAACTTCTTACATTCACACCAATTATCTAAGCCCATTTTAATTTCATTAAGAAACTGTATCATGGAAAGCTTGATAACGGATAAATATATACTTAAATACTTTTTGTTTGTAAATAGGTACATACTTAATATACATAGTAAACACCCAGACCAAGACAAATAGACAATATGTTCATGCACACAAATATTTGTCTTGTTCGAGAATCGAACCCGAGACCACTGGCGCAGAAGGTGGGTAGCCTACCCCTGCGCCAAATCGGTCGTTTCAACAGTTTTTTTTTTTTTTCATCCCGGATTATTTCGGATTATTCTACTCATGAAAGCAAACAACTTTTAATATGGGACCAAAACTGAAATCGCGAAAAAAAAATCACGCGCCTCTAGCGGCGAGTAGCGCGCTTATATAGTTTTCATACAAATTGACATAAATACGGAATCGAAATAATTTGCGTTTGCTTGACATAAAAACTTACACTAGGGGTACTGGTGTTCCATACATTTTGATAAAAAAAATTGCATGGAACAGCTCATATTTTTTATCGCGATTTCAGTTTTGGTCCCATTAAAAGTTGATTGTTTCGGAGTTGAAAATGACAGTAGGTACCCAAATTGTTGTAAAGTTAACCAACATTTATATTAATACGAGTATTATAATATGTGAAAGTGTAGAAATAAAACACTTTCACGGATTTTTTCACGCAATTTATTTAAGTTAATAATAATAATAATAATAAATAAAGGGAATAATAATAAACGTTTATTTCTCTCATCACAAACTTACATTATTATTAACACTTATTCTATAAGACACAGATCATTACTTATTACAATAAATTAAGTTTGTGAGAGACTGATACCTGAGCTAGATAAAAATCAGAGTTACAGGCCATCAGGCTCCCATTTCCTCGGACAAGCTTTTGCGAGATGTCTCTTATTTAAGTTAAATCTTAGTTGTTTTTAGAGATATTTGAAAAAATCTGTGAAAGTGTTTTATTTATATGGACAGTTCGCGCAGAAATCTAAGATGTGTTTATGTGAAAAGGTGTTTGTTAATTTGTTTGTTCATCTTTCAAGACAAAACCGAGCAAAGCGGATCGACGTGATTTTTGGTATGGAGATAGTTTGGAAACTGGAGAGTAACACAGGCAGTTTTTTATCCCGGAAAATATCACATTATATTCTTTATGCACAAATAACGTCATTACATTTTACAGTCATAAAATCTATAAGGCAAAGGTGGACTTATCCCTGAAAGGGATCTCTTCCAGTCAACCTTGAACAATTAATAAGAGAAAGGTAAAGTGGGTGACACAACACAAAGTGCAACAAAACCAAAGTTTTGATCTAACTACAGATTCTGAGACGATCTTAAAAATTTGGATGGTGTTCAAAAATTAACCCTGTATATAAGCAAAAATATATATACCTACCTACATACATGTACCAAACCAACATTAGTTAACATTGTTAGGAAGTGACATTCCCGCGGGATAACGTCTGTCGTGTAATCCACGCTGGCGAACCTGCGGGCGGTATCTGCACAATATAAATTCCAAAAAAAAAGTTGAAATGTCCGATTACATTTAGAAGAAAAACACTCCCTTCACATTCAAAAACAGCAGCAATAACTGACGTTTGAGCAGTAACAGCTCGAAATGATCAAGTAAACAGGTTCACTGAACTATTGACTAATTAATTACGTCCGTATGGATTGAGGAGCCACGTCAGATTTTTAAGGATAGCTATCACCCTTATTTAGTAGCCATGCAGATAATTTTGTAGGTCAAATTCTGAAATTTGTAGTAAAATACATCAAAAGTTATATCACTGCAAAGGTGGCTCCTCAATCCTGATGTTTAGATTGAGGAGCCACCTAGAACTCGTAATGTATTGAATGTAGGTTGCTGAAACTTATGTATCAATTTGTAGCCATCACGTAGGATATCTACTAGAATTTTGAGCACTTTAGTTCTAAAATTCAAGAAACTACAACACTTTTGTTGTGGCTCCTCAATCCATACACAATAGAGTAAATTTCTATGAATATTTGCAGTCAATTCAGATATTCGACATAATGATAATTTAGAAGGAGGTAAATTCTATTGCCTACAATATGAATGAAATACTAAAACATAGTGATTTCCGTAAACAAACGTATATTATTTGGCTCCTCAATCCTGACGTTTATTTACCTGAGATCACAACGAAATCAAAAGCCAGAGACTCTAACGTTTAGTAGGCGTGCATACTAAACGGCTACATACAATTCATTGCTGTATTCGTTTTAATTGCTAAAAATAAAGCTTTTTGGTATTGCTCAAGGATCCGTTTTGAGGGGTGACCATAATTATGTGAATGAAACTAGGATAAGTAATTTTTATCAACATTTAATAATTTTTTTTTACAAAATATAGGTTAGCGAATGGATGAGTACCTATTGGGTCTTGTGTGCTCTTACGAATTCTGGATTCATAGTCATCGTAACACAACACCTCATCCTTTGCTAGAATATGACATTTGTAGTGACCCATGCCAGTGATACTAACTCTGGGAAAGAATTCTATAGCGCCCATTAATGTGTATGAGCTGCCTAGAACTATTATAGATTCTGGTATCTCCTTCAAACAATTTTTTTTGCAATCATTCAAATCGAACGAAACCGTATTTGAAAGTGTTTATTAACAGACTGTTACTGTTGTTTGGTTGTTGCAAGTCTTACATGCGTTTTTATCTTCTGCAATACAAATAGCATCTTCTTTCACCGTTGATGCCAAATACAGAAAACATATTAGTCTCGCGACAGTAAACACACGGCTGCGTTGATATTTCAGAGATTTTTTTTGTGACACAATCCATCATTTTTTTTCACAAATAAAGTAACCACGTAAGGCCTTTTTCTAACCTATCATGTGTTCTACAGGACTTCAGAGGCAAACTTGCTCATAATTGTCACCTCAAAATAGCCTAAAATACACATTTTGCAATCTCATATCTCACAAACTAGTTATCTCCGCGCTCTGATAGTGGTGTTATTGGAAAGGGGAGATAAAAATTTACATCATCTGTACAAAGACTCTACAAAAAGCCTGCGGCTGGATACTAATACCAACCCTTTCAACACGATGTATTGTCAAAGAATATACAGGGCGTCTCAAAACTACGCCACATAGAGGAAAAGTACCTTAAATACTGAAAATATCAAATTTTACTGAAAGGAGACTTCATTTTTATTTTAAAAAGAAAACGAACTGCATTCAAGGAATTTTAAATAATCGCCTGTCTGAACTGGGAATCGAACCCGCTAAATGTAAAAAAAAATCTTTAATTTTATTGTACCGATCGAAAGGCTCAATTATACCTAAGCATTTCTTCTAAGTAACATAGCATCTTAAATTAAAGGAAGACTATGAAATTTTACATTTAATGTTGAATAACAAGTTTTTGTAGCGTTATGGATAGCCTTTTCTGTGAATGTCGTGCGTGCTCAAAACAACTGACTTTAACATTTCAATATTATTACTAACGAGTGAAGATTGGAGCAATTATACCTAATTTCCCTATCATAAGTGTTTGATAAAGTTATAATGTGCTAAGTAATATCACCTCGGTTGGTTTTAAAAATCAACTGTACTGACTGACTGTACATAAATAAATGTGCTGACTGTACGTAAAATCGGAAGGTGCCAACTCGCGCGCGCTCAAGCATAGTTTCCATTAGTCGAGCAGCTCGGCCCAGTGAACTGGGCCGAGTAACTGAGGTACTACTCGACTCGGCTTCCACCGTTTACATTGGTCAAGTAATGAGCGATTTTCTCAGAGGCCATTTAAAAAAAAAAAAAGCTTCCAATTTCTTCACTAGATGGCGTTGAATAAGTATGTACATGTCTATGCTATATTTTGGTATGAAACATATTTAAATTAATTACTTTTTAAAAACCCAAAGGAAACTAATAATATATTAAATAAGTACTACTGTGAGGAACGGAAACGAAATAGGTAAATTTAAAGATTTAGGTAAATAAATAACATCTGTCTGACGTTCCGTTTTACGTAAAAAAGTCGCACCAAAGTAAAATTTATAACGTTTCGTTCCTTCTAACTGCATAGGTGGGACAGCGCCATCTAGTGGCTGAGCTTTCAGAAAATCGCCCATTGCGCCCAGCAGGGTTGCCAGATGTACATTTAAATCGTATTTGTACGATTATTTACCACATTGTTCGATCCCAAATTTTCAGAAAATTTTGGATTTTGTATTAAGTACGATTATTATACATATATTATATACTTAAACATATTTTTTTATGTTTAATATACGATTCTCGATTTTTCGCACCTGGCAACCCTGGCCCAGGAAACAACTCGGCCGAGCAACTATGCTCCGCGCGAGACCACTCGACTCGCTCAGTACTCGGCCCAGTTTACTCGCCCTATCGTTTACATTGGTCGAGTTAGCCTGCTTTTTGTTCATCGCTACTCGACTCGGCCGCCTACTCGACCAATGTAAACTATGCTTCACGAGTTTCACACTCGCGAGTTGACGAGTAAGTCAGTTTGCAATCCATGTTATAAAATATGCACATACAGGGTATTTAATTTCCCCGCACTAGTAGTGTGACAACATGTCTCATGTTTTGGTAGCTTTCTAATATTCACACCAAACAGTGTGACTACGAAGAAAAAAATGCTTCGTAGTCACACTAGTGTGACAAAACGGTGTGACAGCGAGTCCGTTGGGGATATTTCAATTATTTTGTTTGTGAAACAATCCATCAGTTTTTTTTTTCAGAAAAAAGTAACCACGAAAATTAAGGCTTTTTTCTAACCTATCATGTGTTCTACAGGACTTCCGAGGCAAATTCGCTTATCCTTACTTATATTATAAATGCGTCTTTGTCTGTCTGTGTGTTACACAATCACACCTAAACTACTAAACCGATTTGAATGAATTTTGGTACAGAGATAGTCTAGAGCCTGAGAAAAGACATAGGCTACTTTTTATTTCTGAAAAATATCACCTTCCCGCGGGATAACGTCGTGTAGTACACGCGGGCGAAGCCGCAGGCGGAAGGCTAGTACTAAATAAATAACCTAAAATACGATATTTTGCAATCTCATTTCTCACAAACTAGTAATCTCCGCGCTCTGAAAGTGGTGTCATTGGAAAGGGGAGATCAAAATCTACATTTTTCATACAAATAATCTACAAAAAGCCTGCGGTTGGATACTAATACCAACCCTTCCAATACGATGTATTGTTTTTGCAAATATTCTTGCGAGTATATTGATACCCAACCACAAAGTAAAATTAGGTAATTGTACCTTACCTTTTCTTGTTATAATTCCAGGTCTGTCATATTTTGTGATCAAATTAATATAGAAATAAAGTAGCTAATAATAATGTACTTATGAAATTTTGATGAATTATGTATGGCATTTGACAAGACCGCCTCTGTGGTCTAGTGGCTAGTGGTTTACATCACACCACCGATTTCAGACCAAGAGGTCCCGGGTTCGATTCCCAGTAGGGTAATATATTGTATTCGGTTTGGTTGGTGGTAGAAAGGTGGTAGAACTTGTTCTTAGTCCGCCTGGTTCAATTTATTGTACCAACTTGTATATACCGTATTTTAAGCAAATAAACAATTTTATTATTAAATTATTATTTATGAGACATGTATTATTATGTCAAATATAAATTATTTCAAATGATATTTACAATTACTTATAATTATAGTATTTGTTATTAAGGCATCTCATTTTATGGCAAATGAGAGTTATTGCTACTAAATAATTATATCATGCTTTATTAGTACCTAAGTACAAATAAGAATAGTGTTAACAAATATTATGACCAAGGATCATTATGGCAAATGAAATGATTAAAATTTTGTAACAACAAATTATTAAATGTTGATAAAAATTACTTATCCTAGTTTCATTCACATAATTATGGTCACCCCTCAAAACGGATCCTTGAGCAATACCAAAAAGCTTTATTTTTCAGCAATTAAAACGAATACAGCAATGAATTGTATGTAGCCGTTTAGTATGCACGCCTACTAAACGTTAGAGTCTCTGGCTTTTGATTTCGTTGTGATCTCAGGTAAATAAACGTCAGGATTGAGGAGCCAAATAATATACGTTTGTTTACGGAAATCACTATGTTTTAGTATTTCATTCATATTGTAGGCAATAGAATTTACCTCCTTCTAAATTATCATTATGTCGAATATCTGAATTGACTGCAAATATTCATAGAAATTTACTCTATTGTGTATGGATTGAGGAGCCACAACAAAAGTGTTGTAGTTTCTTGAATTTTAGAACTAAAGTGCTCAAAATTCTAGTAGATATCCTACGTGATGGCTACAAATTGATACATAAGTTTCAGCAACCTACATTCAATACATTACGAGTTCTAGGTGGCTCCTCAATCTAAACATCAGGATTGAGGAGCCACCTTTGCAGTGATATAACTTTTGATGTATTTTACTACAAATTTCAGAATTTGACCTACAAAATTATCTGCATGGCTACTAAATAAGGGTGATAGCTATCCTTAAAAATCTGACGTGGCTCCTCAATCCATACGGACGTAATTAATTGACTGAGTCGTCCGGCTGGCTCGTCGCTCAAAACGTTGATTGAAAAGGGATGAGGGTTCCCGGTATTAGTACCGGTACGTATCTGTTTTAAACACAACACTAACTCCGTTTTTTTTATAGGTGAACTAGCTAAGAGCGAGCAAAGACCATTTGGTCTTCATTTCAATTTAAATATTTTCTTAATTCTCACCTTATTTATAAAAGGCAGCCGAATTAAAATTGTGCCGCTTAAAGTCCCAAAGTTTAGGCTATGTTCTGAATCAGCCAATTCATTTTATAAAAACTTATTAGGGTTTTTTTTTTTTTTGTTTTTTTGCATCCACAATGCAATTTTTATTATTGAAAACTTGAAAATAACTTGTCGTATCGGAGCTGGTTGGGAGACTGGTAATTTTTTTCTAAATACTTCATTTAAAATTTTTCAAAACTAATAAACTCTAAGCAATTGCGTAGTTCCTTCCACTCTTGTGTTTTACTGATTCAAGAAATATACAAAAAAAAAAATCTACCTTCAAAATTTAAATGCAATCCGAAAACTGTCAGCGGTATCTGCGAACCGGCACAAGAGCCAGGTAGTCGTCCGTTACATCACTAGTTACGATGGCCGACTTTCGTTTTTAATTGATAGAGCCGGCATTTTTGCCCGTCCACCCGTGTTGCGCTAGGGTTGTGCGGTTTTGATGAACTTATAGATATCTCATTTGGCAGCTCTTGGCCTAGTGGGAAGCGCGATGATCGGGATGATTGACCACAAATTTATTATCTCAACCTGCTCCGTGCTTCGGAAGGCGCGTTTAGTCGTCCCGGCTGCATTTGCTGTAGTTAATCCACATTAGGCCCTCGTGGTGGGTCCTGGTAGGTATGGCCCATCCTCCTTACTGAACCATAAGGCTGCCATTCCATAGAAGCGGGGCGAGCGAGCGGAGCGAGCGAGTGTTGCGGAGAGGAGTTACGGACTTTGTCTAACCATTGACGCGGAACAAGGCAACGGCGCGAGGCAGTGGAGCGGAGCGAGCGAGGCAGCAGAGTGGAGCAAGCGAGGCAGCGCAGCAGAGCGAACGAGGCAACGGAGCGGAGCTGGGCGAGCGAGATAGCGGAGCGGAGCGTGTGAGGCAGCGGAGCGGAGCGAACGAGGCAGCGGAACGGAGCGAACAAGGCAGCGGAGCGGAGCGAGCGAGCGGAGAGGAGCTACGGACTGTACGAACCTAGGCTGTACGCGTCGCTCGACCGAACAATGTTAATGAATTTAATGCTCGATGGGACCGAATCCACGACCTTTCACTTGCGAGTTTGTACCCTATCGGAGTAAGTTGTAAGACTCGTCGATATTTTCTAATATTTCAGTTTCATTAATAATTATTTTTATAAAAATATAAAACCGCCTTCAATAAAACCACATCAAAAAAGTAAGAAATAATTCCTCACCAAATAAATAACGTAAGTACTTTGAAGTCGGGCGTGAAACATGTACAATTTTTTTGTTGTTTTTGTTAAAACCCGCCCGACTTCAAAGTACTTACGTTATTTATTTGGTGAGGAATTATTTCTTACTTTTTTGATGTGGTTTTTTTTAAGGCGGTTTTATTTTTTTATAAAAATAATTTTTATTTCACTCTTTTTAGTGCATCGTGCAGGCAATTTACGTGTTTTCTGGTAAATAGGTATGTGATCAAACTCAAAACCTCCTTTTTCGAAGTCGGTTAAAATACTTTGAGGTATCCCCTTTTTAACAAAACAAGAATCATCTAAATCGGTTTATAAACAAAGGAGTTATGCCTAAAGATACGTATTAAATTCACATTAAGTGGTAACGAAAACGACGGTATTTTCAAGATTTCCTGAAAACTACTGAACGGATTTCAAAATTTCCAAAAATGGGACCAACTTGGAAACCAACCTGATGTAATAACGTTTGAACCATTTCAATCGGTTCAGCCGTCTTCGAGTAATCGGTGGACATACACAAAAAAAAAAAGAGAAAAAACATACATACAGACGAATAGAGAACCTCCTCCTTTTTGATTTAGAAGTCGGTTAAAAAATGCATTGTGAATGCAAAAAAGTAAAAACAATCAATCACTAATACCTTAAAATTTTATAAAATCATATGTGCAGTAATAAAATACGTTTTTAGTAAAAAAAAATTTTTATGAGAGCCCTTTTTGCTGACTGTACTTTAATAATGTATTGTCA
This sequence comes from Crambus lathoniellus, assembly GCA_949710035.1. Lineage (NCBI taxonomy): Eukaryota > Metazoa > Arthropoda > Insecta > Lepidoptera > Crambidae > Crambus > Crambus lathoniellus. The sequence continues at coordinate 2,464,453 of OX453318.1, read as the reverse complement.
TCTAAACCAAACCTGTATATAAAATTTCAGTGCAATCGGACAATGGGAAGTAGGACAATATAAGCTTGCAAGATTGCACTGCAAGTTAAATAAAAGCTTGTAATAAAATTACGTCTTAAGGTTCGTAATATCGACAACATTTGCCACAGCAGAACATCCCTACGTGTCTTCAGGAAGGTGGCAATTATTTTGAATTCAGTAAGCATTACAGACGTGAGCAAAGCTGATTCTGCACTTTTGTTCAGACTACTTAGCCTCGTCGCTTCATACGAGTTGCAGTGACTGTTTCAGTGCTGATAAGTAAAGTGATTTAGCTTTATGTAACATATAATAATATGGTGGCTTTGATTGGAACGTTTATGTGATAGAAGTTTATGTAAAGATTACAGGAAAAATAAAACGATCTCTCTAAATAGTAAACTTTTCATAAATTATCAACAAAAATTATATTAAGTAGTTCCACTATCGGTCCAGAGCTGGCGTTGCCCTAAAACTGCAATATACTACACCGCAAATGCTCTGACGAACTTAGTCTATAGTACGACTGATACAAAAACTATACAGAACTGAAATTGACCAAAAAAATCAAATCTTTCCTCTTTATAATATCTATACCTACTATCCATTCCATACTAATATTTGAAATCTGAAAGTGTGTTTGTTTGTCCGTCTTTCACGTCAAAATAGAGCAACGGATCCACGTGATTTTTGGTATGAGGATAGTTTGGGAGCAGACTGGAGTGTGAGATAGGCTACTTTTTATCCCGGAAAACATCACATTCCCAGGGGACAACGTCGTGTATTCGACGCGGGCGAAGCCGCGGGTGGAAGGCTAGTATTAGTATAGATGTGAAAGTATGTTCGTTTGTTTGTTTGTTCTTCTTTCACGTTAAAACGGAGCAACGGATCGACTTGATTTTCAGTATGGAGCTAGTTGGGAGCTGGAGGGTTACTTTTTATCCCGAAAATTAATACATTCCTGCCGGAAAACGCGGGAAAAACCACGAGCGTAAAGGTAGTCTATACTAATATTATAAAGAGGAAACATTTGATTGTTTGTTTGTTTGCATCGAATAGGCTCCGAAATTACGGGATTTTTTGACCATTAGAAAACTACATTCTTCCCGAATGACATAGGGTATATTTTATCCCGATATTCTCTCGGGAATGGGTACTAAGCGGGTAAAACCGCCAGGAACCGCTAGTTTAATATAAAAGTTACCGGTAATGACACCGTTTCCCCAACTCAGCTCCGAAATACGAAGTCATCAACTCTCTAAAGCCAACAAAATCTGTACGACGCCCACGCTCCAAAACAACGTAAGTACGAAATCATAAATTTTAAGTCACCATATTCGAGGTAACATCTCAGCGGAAAGATTTCGCTTAATTATCACATCGCGTGATGATAAATTAAGGACGCGCGTCTGACTGTACCAATTTATCTCCTTCAAGTCCTTTGTGCGACTGTCTCTTCGAAGGTCGGAAGTCTCGCTCGCTCTCTTCCGTCCTTGTCGGGTAGGGGTGGCTGTTTTTCGGGTAGTAGTATATTTTTTTTTATCCAAAAAGGGGTAACTCTTAGTCATCATTACAACTGATGATAAATAATGATATGGCTGACGATGGAAAGGCACTACTCCCAGAATCCTCAACTACTGTGGTACCTCTAACTGCCGGGAACACAACAATTCTGTAACATTTATGTGGCGATAGAGTCGAGTCGATTCGAGTCCCATCAGAGCTAGTTTTGAGACGGGTCGATTTTTTATTAAACTTCATCTTCAATATTAATAGAAATTGCATTGTGAATGCATAAAATGGTTTATTACAAAACGGTCCAGACTCAGCAAAATCCGATAAAGATTTTTTTTATTATTTAAAATGTTTTTCAAATATTAGCAACACAAAACAAGTCTTTGAGTTCAATAAAACTATCTCGAATATTGAAAATTTTAATATAAGAAGCTTCGATCAACAATAGGTACTAGATGATAAGGGTCACGATCACGAACTAAATGAAAACTTTATATGGCACATACTGATTTTTTTTAAACGGAGAAAAAAGGTTACGAATGTTACGATCTTACATTATAAATGACAGAAGCGTTCCAAGTTTGAAATACCTTATTATTATTGACAATGTCAAAATAATCTACTTATAATTATACTCTCAAGTGGGCGTATAACGCTCGGACATGTCTGTCACTCCAACTATATATCTAGAACTAGGTGTTATTGTTGATCGAAGATTATAAGACATCAAAATTTCTAATGAGACAAGGAGAAAACGACTATCTTTGTGACGTCACTGTTTAAGACGTAGAAGCAAGATTTATGTATAGTCAAAATTTTACAGCTTATAATAAAATTAGCTTGTTCAAATTATTTTTTCTAATTTTGTTTTTTTTACTGCATCATTAAATATCTACATTTCAACCTATTTCAACGAAAACTCGTCTGAATATTTCGCTACCAACCCTACAAGGGTCGTCACTAAATGCGTCGTAATGTACAAATTGTTTCTATTGGCGATCTGCGAGCGGCCCATTTCCTACCAGTCCCGGGTTCGATTTCCGCCGAAACATTTGTACGTACAGCTATTTCTGGACGTTGTTAGTTTCGGGTGAATTAGGGGTGAAAGCTATTTATGAAGTACCTAGCGATTGGGGGTGGAATAGATCAGATAAATGTAAGACAGGTTTAAACAGGTCTTAAGACTTGACGACCGATTTGGCGCAGGGGTAGGCTACCCACCTTCTGCGCCAGTGGTCTCGGGTTCGATTCCCGAGCAAGACAAATATTTGTGTGCATGAACATGTCTATTTGTCTTGGTCTGGGTGTTAGTTAACTATGTATATTAAGTATGTATTTACAAACAAAAAGTATTTAAGTATATATTTATCCGTTATCAAGTTTTCCATGATACAGTTTCTTAATGAAATTAACATGGGCTTAGATAATTGGTGTGTATGTAAGAAGTTATTTATTTATTTATTATTAAACCGTAACAAATATTGAAGTATGTCATCTTTTATGGTTTTAATCGCACATTATATATTTAACACCTTAGAAACCATAAAAAACATGAGATTTGGTTTATAAAGTCCGTCTGTCTTGCCAACATTGGGCATGTGAAATGTTAGGTACAGAGTTGTGAAACAATATCAACATAATTATGTGTTTATAATTTTGTTTTTTGTTATGAAGACTTTTTAAGTTACATTGTAAACAGTTGCAAAATATTTTAGAATTGGCATTCATTTTTCAAAAAAGGGATCAAGGGCTCAGTTGAAAATCAGCGTCAGGCTCTTTGGGTTTGAATGCTGAACTGTCTCCCTTTTTGGCTGCAGCAGCCGTGAGACAACGGGTTCATTGGGCAGTTTGTAACTTTTAGTTTTATTTGTTTTTGTTTTAAATTGTTTATTGTGTTATTGCATTTGCTGTAGCCAAATAAAGAATTCATTCATTCATTCATTCAAACATATTTATTTATACTAAACAATTTTATAGATATTATTATTAAAACCATTTATCATATTATTATAAATTCAAAGCTTTTTTAATAAGTAATTCAAATAATTCGCTTTTGAACAATTTAACCCGAATCTCTGTTAAGGAATGCAGTAGGTAACTTATTGTAAATTATTATACAGCTAGAATAACAAATTATTAAATATGCTACTTTTCCGTGACATCTTTTCGACTTCTCTATTCAACCTTTTATTGGATGTCCTTTCTAAGGTCCCATACATCAGCCCCAGTGATCGATCTGTATAATAAAATGGATGTTCTTCCAAATGAGCTTAGGTAAAGATGGCACCGAGACAATCGCGCCACATCACGCGGGTCGGGATATGCCCACATTTGTCCCGGGATGAGTGTGGAGTCAAGAAAATGGGCCGAAAATTGTGCGGTCAATGTTGGTTGATACGGTTAACGGCCGAATACTTGAACGCTACTCAACTTTAGGAGCGTCTTAAGCTTCGCCCTATTGCATTAAATGTCAAAGCTATGCAAGAGACGGCATGATGTTTGAGACGCTCCCAAAGTTGAGTCGCTTCGTGTATTCGGGCGTAAGTATTTTATGAGATGATTTAGGTTTTTTAAATTTTAATATTTATTTTCTTATCATAAATTAATATATTATTTGAGTAACTTTATTTGGTTCAGTCAAGTTTTCTTGAGAAAGGTTTGACACAGAAAATTGGTTCAGGTACCATTTAAAAGGCCTCCCGGTCGGGCACTGCTCAAAACACAAACGTTTGAAACGATCTAACGCGGAAGAAGTCGCGGGCAACCCGTAGTATTAAAGCTAAATTAAACTTAAAGTTATTGCATACAATTTGCAGTACATTGCTATGTGAATTTAAAGTTATAGTCCTTCTGTTTAGTACTGTACTTACGTATTAAGTACAGAAGTGAAAAATTAAAAATTATTTTTATAAAAAAATGAAACCGCCTTCAAAAAAATCACATTAAAAAAGTAAGAAATAATTCCTCACCAAATAAATAACGTAAGTACTTTGAAGTCGGGCATGAAACATGTACAATTATTTGTTGTTTTTGTTAAAACCCGCCCGACTTCAAAGTACTTACGTTATTTATTTGGTGAGGAATTATTTCTTACTTTTTTGATGTGATTTTTTTGAAGGCGGTTTCATTTTTTATAAAAATAATTTTTATTTCACTCTTTTTAGTGCATCGTGCAGGCAATTTACGTGTTTTCTGGTAAATAGGTATGTGATCAAATTGAAAACCTCCTTTTTTGAAGTCGGTTAAAATACCTTGAGGTATCCCCTTTTTAACAAAATAATAATCATCTAAATCCTTACTTATATTTTAAATGCGTCTCTGTCTGTCTGTGTGTTACACAATCACACCTAAACTACTGAACTGATTTGAATGAATTTTGGTACAGAGATAGTCTAGAGCCTGAGAAAGGACATAGGCTACTTTTTATTCCTGAAAAATATCACCTTCCCGCGGGATAACGTCGTGTAGTACACGCGGGCGAAGCCGCGGGCGGAAGGCTAGTCGGTTTATAAACAAAGGAGTTATGCCTAAAGATACGTATTAAATTCACATAAAGTGGTAACGAAAACGACAGTATTTTCAAGATTTCCTGAAAACTGCTGAACCGATTACAAAATTTCAAAAAATGGGACCAACTTTGAAATCAACCTGATGTAATAACGTTTCAATCATTTCAATCGGTCCATCCGTCTTCGAGTGATCGGTGGACATACACCAAAAAAAAAACATACATACAGACGAATAGTGAACCTCCTCCTTTTTTATTTAGAAGTCGGTTAAAAAACATACATACAGACGAATAGAGAACCTCCTTCTTTTTGATTTAGAAGTCGGTTAAAAATGATGTAAAAGAGTAGGTAATGTTCAAACCCACATAGCAATCTTCAACAAATTGTATGCAATAACTTGCCCCGTTTAATTTAGGCTTAAGTATGAAAATTACAAAAATCGCATTACAGGTTCTATTATAATGAAATTTTGACGACCGAATCGGCGCAGGGGTAAACTACCTGCCTTCTGCGCCAGAGGTCTCGGGTTCGATTCCCGAACAAGACAAATATTTGTGTGCATGAACATGTCTATTTGTCTTGGTCTGGGTGTTTTTTATTATACATAAAGTATGTATTTACAAACAAAAAGTATATAAGTATATATTTATCCGTTATCAAGTTCACGTAGACACAGTTTCTTAAGAAATTAACTACGGGCTTAGATAGTTGGTGTGATTGTAAGAAAATATTTATTTATTATTATTATTATAATGACATATGAGTAAAATTTATTTCAAGGACATTTGACCTACCTTCCCTAATCCAACACAGTATCATTCCTGATACAAAAACAGACAAAAATCTACCGTATTAAACCTACAAGTTCTAGTATAATGACATGAGTAAAATTTATTTCAAGGACTTACCTTCACTAATCCAACACAGTATCATTTCTGATACAAAAACTGACAAAAATCTACCGTATTAAACCTACAAGTTCTAGTATAATGACATGAGTAAAATTAATTTCAAGGACTTACCTTCACTAATCCAACACAGTATCATTTCTGATACAAAAACAGACAAAAATCTACCGTATTAAACCTACAAGTTCTAGTATAATGACAAGAGTAAAATTTTTTTCATGGACTTATCTTCACAAATCCAGCACAGTATCATTCTTGATACAAAAACAGACAAAAATCTACCGTATTAAACCTACAAGTTCTAGTATAATGACATGAGTTAAAATGTATTTCAAGGACTTATCTTCACTAATCCAACACAGTATCATTTCTGATACAAAACAGACAAAAAGCCACCGTATTTAAATAGAAACAATATACAGAAAGAGGGGAAAAATAACGTACAAAAAACGGTACCCAACACGATATCAGTTTCCTTTGTCTCACTGGAAATAGCCAAACATACCGCAATTTTCAGACTGAGTGGAGATAGAATGGGCTTCAAGGCTTGATGGGATTTCAGCCTTCATTAAAATGGACAGGTCTCTCAATACTTTAAGTACAGTGTAATAGAGCGAGTTTGAAAACGCTTTTAGCAAAAAAAAAAACAAATGTTGTCTTTAAAACATGCTTTTGAAAACTGGAATCCAAAATATTATTTAAAAAAACGTGTTGCACTCCGGGAGTGCCGGCAGAAGTGAAACAGGCTCTCTAGACTTTTTCACAAAAAAAAGGGAATTTGACAAAAAAGGAAAAAAATACTAAATATAAATACCGCCCGGTTTTCTAACCTGAGCTATTAGAACTTTGGAAACGGTGGCGAAATTTGCCTACCGCCCGGTTTTCTTACCTGAGCTATTAGAACTTTGGAAACGGTGGCCCAATTTGCCTTTGAAACAGTTTTTCGAGATCACGTGTCCGTCTTATTTTGATCTGACGGTCACGTGATCCTGACGCGTATAACATTTTTTACCCATCACAAAAAGTGCACAACGATGTAAAAGAAGTTTTCACTTCAAAAACCGACTCGTCTCACAACTACCTCCGATGGGACTCGAACCAACGACGCTTCGCTGTTTGGGCTAACCACTGACCTACGAAGATCTTAGAATACTTTTTAAAGATACTGGGCTGACATTCTTTCAAATTCTCAAGACAATAAGGCAACTGAAAAAACAACAAAACAGAAAATCTTAAATTGTGCTATTTGTAACCGAACAAAAGGTGCCTTAGAAACGATACCCGAAAGATTATTTTTTTTAAATCCATCCGAATCTGTACCAATAAGGCGGCGCTATATTAAGGTTGGACCGAATACTTATCATTTTTAATATCGGCCGGCGAGTGGGGCGACGGCATTCCTTCCCTGTGGTCCAAGCATCGAAGACGTGAAGTACCTACTAGATTAATAGTAGATTATACACCGAGGGTATAATGCACTCTTTTATTTCACGGGCTCGATATTGAGTTCTGAGTAAATGAGGGACTCCAGATTTAACTCCCGAGCGTAGCGAGGGTGTTATGAGTCAATTCTTGAGCGACGCGAGGGAATAAAACGGAGTGCTGAGTGCAGCGAGGGATTCAAACTCGCCCAAGAGTAAAACAGCTTTATCCCAAAGGAGAATACTCTACTTTTCTCACCTTTTGCGAGAATATAAAAAGCAATGCTACTTACTAGAAACAACATTTTATTAAAACTTATAGTACCTTATTAAAAAAAAACATACAAATTCACTTTCGCTTTCGTCACTCGACATTATTTTTATTCAAATTATAATCATTCGACTTCAACCTCCTGCTAATACTACACAGCGCTTTGCAATACTCGGCTTTAACATGTCCAAGACTATTATTTTTATTTTTATTAGTGAAAATTAAGTATTAATTTTTTTTTAAGCGCGCTTGGCCTGCGATCGTTGAGGTTAAGCAACGTTCGCAATGGTCACGGGATGGGTGACCAAAAACTTTCATCTCGAGCTGCTCCGTGCTTTGGAAGGCTCGTTAAGCCGTTGGTCCCGGCTGCACTTGCAGTCGTTAATACCCACCAATCCGCACTGAGCCCGCGTGGTGGGTCATGGCTCATTCTCCTTATTCATCCATAAGGAAGGCTAGTGCCCCAGCAGTGGGGTCATTAAATGGCTGATGATGATGAAGTATTAGAAAAATGTGTGTGTTGTGAGACGGGCTTCGATCAACAATAGTGCTAGATGAAGGCTTACCATTGAGTTATAATGTACTAGGCTCACGAACAAAATCTAAACTATCTCTGGCACCTTTATACGGAGAAAAATAGTTTATATTGTTACGATCTTATTATACTTCTTTCTATCTTTATTGCACTCAATAAACACAGTAAAAATACAATTTTAGAAATGGAGTATGCAAGGGAGAGCTTTTCTCTAATAACCTCCTCCTTTTTAATTTTTGAAGTCGGTTAAAGAGATCTCTTCTAGCCAACCCAGGACGTGTGAGAGAATGAAAGTAGGAGATGCAAAGGGCAAAAAAAAAAAGAAAGACAAACACCCACTAAAATATAAAATTCATATACCTGCATACATAATACAATAGTAAAATATACCTACATACATAAAATTATAAAATAAATATATAAAATATATATTTTATAGGAAAAATGTGATAGTAAATAAAAACCACGAGCCCTATAAGTAGCTTTCAGGCGGGATTCGAACCCGCGCCTCCGGGAATCCGGCCCGATGCTCTGACCAACTAAGCTACCGAAAGGCTTACACGTCTCGTCGAATTTTGCTATCACTTGTTACGCTGTAGGCCAGCGTTGCTTCATCAATGCGAGGAAACCCTCGCATCCGAAAGAAACATTTTTACAAATGTTTAACAATCGATTAAGATGAAACAGCCATTATAAGATTTTAAATTATTTTTATGTATTCACAATGCAATTCTGTAAGTATAGGAAAAATGTGATAGTAAAAAAAAACCACGAGCCCTATAAGTAGCTTTCGGGCGGGATTCGAACCCGCGCCTCCGGGAATCCGGCCCGATGCTCTGACCAACTAAGCTACCGAAAGGCTTACACGTCTCGTCGAATTTTGCTATCACTTGTTACGCTGTAGGCCAGCGTTGCTTCATCAATGCGAGGAAACCCTCGCATCCGAAAGAAACATTTTTACAAATGTTTAACAATCGATTAAGATGAAACAGCCATTATAAGATTTTAAATTATTTTTATGCATTCACAATGCAATTCTGTAAGTATAGGAAAAATGTGATAGTAAAAAAAAAAACCACGAGCCCTATAAGTAGCTTTCAGGCGGGATTCGAACCCGCGCCTCCGGGAATCCGGCCCGATGCTCTGACCAACTAAGCTACCGAAAGGCTTACACGTCTCGTCGAATTTTGCTATCACTTGTTACGCTGTAGGCCAGCGTTGCTTCATCAATGCGAGGAAACCCTCGCATCCGAAAGAAACATTTTTACAAATGTTTAACAATCGATTAAGATGAAACAGCCATTATAAGATTTTAAATTATTTTTATGCATTCACAATGCAATTCTGTAAGTATAGGAAAAATGTGATAGTAAAAAAAACCACGAGCCCTATAAGTAGCTTTCAGGCGGGATTCGAACCTGCGCCTCCGGGAATCCGGCCCGATGCTCTGACCAGCTAAGCTACCGAAAGGCTTACACGTCTCGTCGAATTTTGCTATCACTTGTTACGCTGTAGGCCAGCGTTGCTTCATCAATGCGAGGAAACCCTCGCATCCGAAAGAAACATTTTTACAAATGTTTAACAATCGATTAAGATGAAACAGCCATTATAAGATTTTAAATTATTTTTATGCATTCACAATGCAATTCTGTAAGTATAGGAAAAATGTGATAGTAAAAAAAAAAACCACGAGCCCTATAAGTAGCTTTCAGGCGGGATTCGAAACCGCGCCTCCGGGAATCCGGCCCGATGCTCTGACCAACTAAGCTACCGAAAGGCTTACACGTCTCGTCGAATTTTGCTATCACTTGTTACGCTGTAGGCCAGCGTTGCTTCATCAATGCGAGGAAACCCTCGCATCCGAAAGAAACATTTGTACAAATGTTTAACAATCGATTAAGATGAAACAGCCATTATAAGATTTTAAATTATTTTTATGCATTCACAATGCAATTCTGTAAGTATAGGAAAAATGTGATAGTAAAAAAAAAACCACGAGCCCTATAAGTAGCTTTCAGGCGGGATTCGAACCCGCGCCTCCGGGAATCCGGCCCGATGCTCTGACCAACTAAGCTACCGAAAGGCTTACACGTCTCGTCGAATTTTGCTATCACTTGTTACGCTGTAGGCCAGCGTTGCTTCATCAATGCGAGGAAACCCTCGCATCCGAAAGAAACATTTTTACAAATGTTTAACAATCGATTAAGATGAAACAGCCATTATAAGATTTAAAATTATTTTTATGCATTCACAATGCAATTCTGTAAGTATAGGAAAAATGTGATAGTAAAAAAAAAAACCACGAGCCCTATAAGTAGCTTTCAGGCGGGATTCGAACCCGCGCCTCCGGGAATCCGGCCCGATGCTCTGACCAACTAAGCTACCGAAAGGCTTACACGTCTCGTCGAATTTTGCTATCACTTGTTACGCTGTAGGCCAGCGTTGCTTCATCAATGCGAGGAAACCCTCGCATCCGAAAGAAACATTTTTACAAATGTTGGCCTACAGCGTAACTAGTGATAGCAAAATTCGACGAGACGTGTAAGCCTTTCGGTAGCTTAGTTGGTCAGAGCATCGGGCCGGATTCCCGGAGGCGCGGGTTCGAATCCCGCCTGAAAGCTACTTATAGGGCTCGTGGTTTTTTTTTTACTATCACATTTTTCCTATACTTACAGAATTGCATTGTGAATGCATAAAAATAATTTAAAATCTTATAATGGCTGTTTCATCTTAATCGATTGTTAAACATTTGTAAAAATGTTTCTTTCGGATGCGAGGGTTTCCTCGCATTGATGAAGCAACGCTGGCCTACAGCGTAACAAGTGATAGCAAAATTCGACGAGACGTGTAAGCCTTTCGGTAGCTTAGCTGGTCAGAGCATCGGGCCGGATTCCCGGAGGCGCGGGTTCGAATCCCGCCTGAAAGCTACTTATAGGGCTCGTGGTTTTTTTTTACTATCACATTTTTCCTATACTTACAGAATTGCATTGTGAATGCATAAAAATAATTTAAAATCTTATAATGGCTGTTTCATCTTAATCGATTGTTAAACATTTGTAAAAATGTTTCTTTCGGATGCGAGGGTTTCCTCGCATTGATGAAGCAACGCTGGCCTACAGCGTAACAAGTGATAGCAAAATTCGACGAGACGTGTAAGCCTTTCGGTAGCTTAGTTGGTCAGAGCATCGGGCCGGATTCCCGGAGGCGCGGGTTCGAATCCCGCCTGAAAGCTACTTATAGGGCTCGTGGTTTTTTTTTTTACTATCACATTTTTCCTATACTTACAGAATTGCATTGTGAATGCATAAAAATAATTTAAAATCTTATAATGGCTGTTTCATCTTAATCGATTGTTAAACATTTGTAAAAATGTTTCTTTCGGATGCGAGGGTTTCCTCGCATTGATGAAGCAACGCTGGCCTACAGCGTAACAAGTGATAGCAAAATTCGACGAGACGTGTAAGCCTTTCGGTAGCTTAGTTGGTCAGAGGATCGGGCCGGATTCCCGGAGGCGCGGGTTCGAATCCCGCCTGAAAGCTACTTATAGGGCTCGTGGTTTTTTTTTTACTATCACATTTTTCCTATACTTACAGAATTGCATTGTGAATGCATAAAAATAATTTAAAATTTATATATTTTATATAATACATATATATATAATATGATTTTAAATGTTATCAGATGATTTCTATGTATTTGACAACTGTGCTACAAAGTGTTTTTTTAATTTATATTTAAACGAGTTGGAACTCGGAGAGGTCTGAATGTTTGACGGGAGTTTGTTCCAGAGCATTGCAGCTCTAACGGAAAAGGAGTTATGGAGGAAGTTGGTGTTGCTTCTAGGTAGCTCAAGCATCTTGATGATACAAGGCCGCCTAGACCGATTACGTCATCATATAGACAGGAACTACTTATATACTTATAAATTTATACTCGCAATCGCAAGTGGCTCAAGTAGGAGTGTAATCGCTCAGCCATATTTGTCACTCCGACTATGTATCTAGGTACCTAGGTGTTATCATTGATTGAAGGAGACGGGTCGACTTTTTCTAATACTTAATTTTCAATGTCCAAATGTCGTACGATTCTTTTTCAATAAACACCATTTTCTGTTTCATTTTTTTTTGTATGAATATTTTAAGTGATAAGGATGATATAAGATTTTAAACTTACATGGTCATTATCACTATAACTATTATGAAAAACGGGATTTTTACTGACTAACTGTCAGTTACTCCGTGATCATGGCGTGTGCAACTGCGCCGAAATATCGGGAACTCGAAAAACAAAATAAACATGGTAAAAATCCCGTTTTTCATAATAGTTATAGTGATAAGGATGATATCCTACTAATATTATAAATGTAAAAGTTTAGATGTTTGGATGTTTGTATGTTTGTTACTCAATCACGCCAAAACGGCTGAACGGATTTGGCTGAAATTTGGGACACAGACACTTTGTAGCGTAGAGAGGAACGTAGTCTACTTTTTATCCCGGAAAAACATCACATTCCCGCGGGATAACGTTGAGCATTCCACGCGGGCGAAGCAGCGGGCGGAAAGCTAGTTTATAATAAACCTTTGTTATTTTTATTAATTTATTGATTTGCAACTGATTCGTTTCTTTTCTAGCACATTAGAATATATTGATTTAACCTAGGTTTGGTTTTGATTTTTCGCTATACGCTATATAAGCTATACTTACAAAAGTTTGGCTATCAATAAGTGACTAAAACCGGGACATTTGGCACCTTCCATACATTTTGTGTTATACGAGAAACTATTTATTTTTATTAAGTTTGTAAGATGTACCTTTAAAGGCAGAGAAATTCTCTATAACATAAGATGTTATTTTTGTCTTATATACCTTTAGACCATTTAGCACCTAGTGCTTAAAAGCGACAAAATCCTTAAAGTGGCCACAAAGGGGTCTCCTGCCTAATGTCTATCATAATATATTTTACCCGAAAAAAAGAAGAAAAGAAAATCCAATTTGCGAAGTGGGATTGTTTATCGAATCTTAAATGGCGCGTTCTAGGTCGCAGAAGCTGATTTTTTTTCTGAAATCTATCTCGTTTTCTTTCTAGCGGATCCTCGCTAACATTTATCACTTGTGCCAAAAATAAAAATGGCGGAGGGCAAGGGGTGGGTGACGTCACGCACTTTATCAGGCCTTTGTCGGTACTGTGGACGACATATATTTGAAGGCAGTGACATAGTAACCGTCAAGTAATCATTGTAATTGTATACCTTATAAGTTTTTTGTAAAAAATTCATTTTTATGGCAAACCTTTTTTCGTGACTGTACTTTAATATTGTATTGTCATCTAAACCAAACCTGTATACACAATTTCAGCTCCATCGAACACTGGGAAGTGGGTCAAATTAAGCTTGCAAGATTTGTCCCCCACTTACTAACAAACAAACTAACTAACTAACATGGCAAGTTAATAAAAAGGTTGTAATAATAATATAATAACAGGTCAATGTCTGTACTTCGGTTCTCACACTTCCACACTAATTAAGTAGCAAGCAAAAACTAGGTAAGTATTAATAAAAAATTCCAATGCAGGTAGGTAGGTAGGTAGGTAAAAATACAAAATATTGGACACCATCACATACATTGTTCCAATCCAAAACTATAATAGCTTAAGCATAGGTATATTATGGAAACTGGAAACAACGACGGGTATTACCACATACACCCAGACCCGAAAAAATATTGAAAAGTTAGTTTGCAATATTTATCCGGCCAAGAATCGAACTCGAGACCTCTAGAGATAGCGGTACCTCGAAAACCAGCTCGTTCACCTATCGGCCATGGAGTTCGTCAAAAATTTCAATAAAGGTCACAGCAGAATCAACTCGGAAAGGGATCGACACCGTATCGCCTTTTGCCTCGCGGTCAACCAGGCGTCAACCTAACGTAAGCACTAAGCACGTAACTAAACCGGTACCCCTTTGCAATCTGTATTCGTAATCGAAAATTATCGCTCTATCTCTTTCATGTCTTTTGACTGCTTTACCGACATGAGCAGTTCATCCGATAGTTTTCGCAAACGTTGACAGCTAAAATCAACTCATACTAGGGGCACAGATCAGCGTCGGTACGTTCGACTCGGCTACGGCTAGGCGACCGACCGACGGCGACGCCGCGCTTACCGTTCGCTGGTCCCGAGGCGAGGCGATTACGTTACGATTCCGACTAGCGTGCTTTGCAGTAGGGAGTTTCATACAAAGAATACTGAACCGCTCGAGTTGATACGTTTACGTTCCGTTTACGAGTTGATATATATGCTGTGACCTTAAATCGTCGTTCCGTGATGGTATACCCAACTCTATAACACTATTATTTGTCACAAAAAGCTTTTAGGCAATACAAATGTATCCTCTAAGTTATGATCGTTGTTTACGAACGAAGTGACCACGATCGTATTTCAAGAGGTCATCTATCAACCTCACCTCCGTCTAGGATTGAGGCCAGAGATTCGACCCTATGACCTTGAATCTTTGGGTCAGTCAATCGGGAATTAGAACTTTATTATAGAGCTAGAGATTTATTAGATAGAATAAGGCATCATTTGGGCAAATTCTTATGAAACGTAACGCGTAATCTGAGGGCCTACTCTGAAACGCAAAACCCGAAACTTCGGTATACCCGTCCTTCTCACTCTCTAGCCGGGACAGAATCGAGTGAAAAGGGCGGGACTAACCGAAGTTTCGGATTAGCGTTTCAGAGTACGGTCCTTGTACCGTATTCATTTTTTTATTACCCAACGGGGTAGCCTTAAACGGCTTATTACACTTGGCTAAATTCAGCATCTAATTAAGCATACATTGCTTGTTTTGATTGCATCACTTGCTACAAATGAGCTCAAAGAATTAGCCTTCATCACACCTGATGTTATGTGGTGATAAGGCTGAAAGTGGAAGCGCACTAGTCCTGGAATTCTCAATCACTGAGGAACTGGATATTTTATCTCTAAATGCCGAAACACAATAATGCTGAAAACATCATTGATATGGCGACAGACTTAGATAAAATGGTGATAGCTAGTCAAGCGGGCTTAGAACAGGCTTAGTTACGTTATCAGATGAGTTGCGCGTTACACCCTTACAGTGAGTACAATACCTACCCTGCTTTAAGCACAAGTTTAATACAGTCTTATAGAAAATGCAAAATAACAAAGACAGTGACTCACACATATCACTACATAGTATAAAACAAAGTCGCTTTCTCTGTCCCTATGTCCCTTTGTATGCTTAAATCTTTGAAACTACGCAACGGATTTTGATGCGTTTTTTGTAATAGATAGAGTGATTCAAGAGGAAGGTTTATATGTACTTTTTATCCCGATATTCCCACGGGAACAGGAACCACGCGGGTGAAACCGCGGGCGGCCGCTAGTTTGAAATAAAAAAAGATTTTTACGGATTCAAAGTTTCAAACCAAGTTTGCCAAGTTTATTTTTGAATGCAGCTATGTTTCAAAAATAAATGAATGTTTCTTTGAGTGAATATTGCTTTTTCCAATAGGTATTTTAAGTATTTTCTCTCCAAGTATCATGAAATAATTTTCACTCTGTAATATAATTTGCACCCGTTAATGACTACAAAATGCAACCGAAACTGACGTTTTAATGTGCCTTATGAAGCTCTAAAAAATGAATTGGCCACCCTTATTGAGATATCACTGTTACAAAAGCGGCCTTTTGACAAGTTAATCCATAGCGGCCATTTTAAAATCCATCTCATTACCGGTAAATTTGGCCATCTGTCTTGTCTGGCCACCGTTCATCGTGGCCACCAATGGCAGGTTTATGGACCAACCTCCGAGTAGGAAGATTGATTTATTTATGTCAGTCTGTCTGTTACCTTTTTTACTGACTGAATCTATTTTGTGAAATTTCGGGTAGACAAAGATTCCATCTTGGAGAAGGTTTTGTAGGAAAAATTTTAATAGGTTAATACCGCCAGTTTTGCGCATACATGTAGAATTTCAGACGAGGTTCGAATCCGCACCCTTGGTAATCCGAAAGCATTGGACCAGACCGGGTTCGAATCTCGTCCGAAAATATACTCGCTACGCTGGTGGTTTTTTTCCTGTTAAATTTGTCCCTATACTTATTTGCGTTTGTAACTGAAAACTGTATTAGCGCCTCTAGCGGCGAGTAGCGCGCTTATATAGTTTTCATACAAATTGACATAAATACGGAATCGAAATAGTTTGCGTTTGCTTGACACATAAAACTTACACTTGGGGTCCTGTTAAATTTGTCCCTATACTTATTTGCCTTATGAAAGCATAAAATTTTAACACTTTAACAGCCGATCCCGTACACAGTCCGGCATGAGCAATTTTTGTTAAAAAGCTGATCACGTACTCAGTACGTGACTCTAGGTCTAAAAACGTGACTCTAAAATAAAAAAACTCTTACAAAATTTTAATTTTGTAAGAGTTTTTTTTTTTATTTTGTTACCTTTATAACGATTATTTTTAAATAAATACATATATAATATACACGTTTTTTATTTTTATCTTCAAAATATACATCATCAACTTTTATATTATAAAAAATAATATTGATATAACACTTATAAGTACATAATTTATTATAAATCTTATAATATTGGCAAAAATGGCCGGCGTACCATAGAAGGTACGCTAAAAAACGGCCGGCTGTTAAAGTGTTAAACAATGTAGCCGTTTTTAACCCACGACGGGAAAAAGAAGGGTGTTATAAGTTTGACGTGTTTGTGTGTCGCTGTATCTGTGTTTCTATCTGAGTGTCAGTCGTCACTCCTGAATGAATAGGCTGATCTAGATGCAGTACGTTTTGTTTGAAAGCTGACGTGATCGTAATGTACAGACGTTTTAAGGACATCAGCTCTTTTTTTTTACAAGCTTTTTATTAACTTTCCATGTTAGTTAGTTAATGGGGGACAAATCTTGCAAGCTTAATTTTACCCACTTCCCAGTGTCCGACGGAGCTGAAATTTTGTATACAGGTTTGGTTTAGATGACAATACAATATTTTAGTACAGTCAGCAAAAAAGCTTGTCATGAAAATGATTTTTTTGCTAAAAACTTATTGTAAGCTGCGGTAGGGAATTCAAAAAATATGTGTGAAACAAAAAGAAATTTAAAGAAACACAAAATAAGTTTCTCCTCTCGATTGGGTACTATAACAATAGGGATGTTATAAGTGTGTATGTTAAGAGTCCTCCGATAGAGAGAGAGGATTTTAATTTTTGGGGATTGTTTAACGGGAATGAAGTCGCGAGCGTCCGCTAGTATTAGTACGGATATAGGTACTTACATAATTGTTAATTTCGGCCATCCGTCTTATTCGGCCACTACTGGTAGGTTTATGGAGCCACCTCCCAACAGGAAGAGATAGGTATATGAAGCAACAATATGAAAAGCTAGGTAACCGACAAAAACATTTACTTTCGCATTTATAATATTAATATTTTTATGGATGCGAAAGTTGAGAACGATGGCTGAAAATCTGTGTTTTTACAGTGTCGGGTAAAAATAATTAGGTACGCTACAGTCACGAGCAATAGTTATGGAACGACTTAGGACTATGATATAACATATTACAATATTGAATGACTTTTGCGGCACGCAGATAGAGAGTTATTTTTCGGAACATTTCGATGTGACAAAGGTTAATATTGTTTTCATTGCTCAATTTGGTTTTCGCATACATAAGCATACCAATATCACATAAACATAAGTTAGTTGTTGTGATTCCTGAAGCGATATAACCGATTCTCACGCTGATGAAGTCGGAAGCGTCCACTAGTATTAAGGAAATACCTACTTACATAATTGTTAAATTCGGCCATCCGTCTTATTCGGCCACTACTGGCAGGTTTATGGAGCAACCTCCCAATAGGAAGAGATTTATGAAGCAACAATAAGAGGGCACCGCTGACTAATGGTGCTATCTTGACAAGTTTGGGACGTTGTACAGTTCAAACACCTAATGATGGACATCTGTAGTTTCTACTAGCGATAGTGTATTAGGGTGAACGTGGGGTGAACGTTTCTTTATCGTATCACAAGCGGTTTTACCCGCGTGGTACCCGTTCCCGTGGGAGTATCAGTATAAAATAAAGCCTATGTCACTCGGGAAGAATGTAGCTTTCTAATGGTCAAAGAATTTTCTAAATCGGTCTAGCCCCCCTAGACAAGTGGCTTTCTATTAGCAAATTCGCCAGTCGAATAGAAAGAAAATGTATGGGATTGACATTAGCAATTGAAATGTCACGTGACAGCTAATGTCAATCCCACACATTTTCTGGCGAACTGGCGAATTCGCTAATAGAAAGCCACTTGTCTATGGTGAATTCGCTAATAGAAAGCCACTTGTCTATGGCGAATTCGCTAATAGAAAGCCACTTGTCTATGGCAAATTCGCAAATAGAAAGCCACTTGTCTATGGCGAATTCGCTAATAGAAAGCCGCTTGTCTATGGCGAATTCGCTAATAGAAAGCCACTTGTCTATGGCGAATTCGCTAATAGAAAGCCACTTGTCTATGGCGAATTCGCTAATAGAAAGCCACTTGTCCATGGCGAATTCGCTAATAGAAAGCCACTTGTCTAGGGGGTGTTTCTTTATCGTAACACAAGCGGATCCTCGCGCTTTTACCCGCGTGGTACCCGTTCCCGTGGGATAATCGTGATAAAATAAAGCCTATGTCACCCATTGCTATGTGAACTAGTCCAATTGAAGGATTCATTCACGAACTACTGAACTCTAATTCCATGCAAAAACCCTACTTCAAACTTCAAAGATTCCAATGATACCCAGCTAAATAAATCTTCAAAGATCAAACCAACGTGTCAATCACTCTTCAATCTCCATTGACTGCTGGAATCCATAAGGCGAACATTGTTTGTAATAATAGAATACCCTTACATGCTCCGTATAAAACGAGCCTTCTAGCAAAATATTTCCGCTTTTCAGCCAACCCCTGAAATCCGGCTTATAGCCCTATTGAGGGTCAGCTAATAATTTGCTATATCTCGGTATCATTTGATGCCGATGAATAAAATATTATGATTGTGTGTTGTTTTGCAACTTTAACTGTAGTGAGGTTTAAATATAAAAAAAAACTCAAGAGAAATAATAATGCTTATTATAATGCATATTTTTTAATATATATTTTTATATTTTATATATTTTTTATTTTATATTTTATATATTTTTTAATCACATCTCGGTGATGGTGATATTATGTGATTATTATTATCATTCTTGTTATTTTAAACTGATTATGGGTACGAGCCTGAAATAAATGATTTTTATTTTATTTTATTTTTAATTTTTTTTATTTTTATTTCTGTCATATTGATGTCAGCAATTTAATTTCTACTATCGACTCGTACCGCTTCGCACTGTACGAGTATGTAATAATATCTAATAAAAATAAATTTCTTACAATCACACCAATTTTCTATCTCACAAGCTGTTTTTCATTTAACACTAGCTTTCGCGTGGACTACATACGTTATCCCGCGGGAATTTCATATTTTTCCGGGATAAAAAGTATCCTTTGTTTCTCTCCAGGCTACAAAGTACCTGTGTAGCAAATTTCAGCCAAATCCGATCAGCTATTTTGGCGTTATTGAGCAACAAACATCCCAACATCCAAACATCCAAACACCCAAACATCCATACATATAAACTTTCACATTTATTAACCGAGTAGGATTAGCAGGATTATTATCGTGACAAAAATAAGAAAAGAAAAAAGTCGCGCGGTCATGCACAAAAAGTCACGAAGAGCTAAGTAGGGCAGAGGTACCCTTTGTGGCCACTTTAAGGATTTTTTGACTTTTAAGCACTAAGTACTAAATGGTTTTAAGTATTTAAGACACAAATTATATCTTAAATTATAGATAATTTATCTACCTTTAAAAGTACATTTTTCAAATTTATAAAAGTTAAATAGTTTTTTTTATGTTACACACAATGTGTGAGAGGTGCCAAATGTACCGGTTTTGGCCACTTACTGATAGTTAAACTTTTGTAAGTATTGCGAGAAATCAAACCAAACCCAGGTAAAATCAATATATTCTAATGAAAGAAACGCTAGAAACTAGTCAATTGCAAAACAACAATTTAATTGTAAAAACAAAGGTCTATAAAGAATTTCATCCAAAACAAATTTCTTAAAATTTTCATACAAAACTTTTTTTCAAACAGAAAATGGAATTTATTGAAAACAAATCTTATGAGATAAGGAATTCTAACGGTTGTTATTATTACCTTAAAATACCTTATTGTAATTGCCTTTATCAAAAATGGCTAAAAGTTGTTTAGAAAACTTTTAGAGCAAAAAGTGGCCAAAACCGGTACAGTGGTCAAAACCGGTACGCCTGCCTACTAATATTT
The DNA here is from genome assembly GCA_949710035.1 of Crambus lathoniellus. NCBI lineage: Eukaryota > Metazoa > Arthropoda > Insecta > Lepidoptera > Crambidae > Crambus > Crambus lathoniellus. The sequence goes on along the minus strand of OX453318.1, from coordinate 2,443,866 downwards.
GCTCAAATCATTCAAATTAATTTCCTTTTAACCACAAATCTTGGCAGTAATAACTAAAATTAATTTATTTAACTAACCATTGAAAATAAACCTAAACTAATGGGTTATTCACAAACTAAGCACTTACAATAACAACTATATTGAAACACTAAATTATTAAATTGCTCCAGTAATTAAATTATCACGACCAACTTCGTTTCACACATGTCACAATTAAATATATGAAATGTTATGTAATTTTGTATGATTCTATTTCAGCGGTGTAAATTAATTATTTGGTTAATTGGTTTTCAGTATTGGTTTGTGTACTTCATAATTAATAACTATTATACAAGGTGTAAAAAAATAAGCAATAATATTTTAGAAAATGATTGTACCCATGAAACTTTAAAGCTTCTCGTTGAAACACAGGTCAAAATATTTAAAAAAACGTCCCTGATGGGCAGTGTAGTATGGGACGACGAAAAAAATGTATCTTTTTCGACCTATGTTTCTCCGGGAAAGTTCTGCAGTTTAAAGTGGGTAGAATAAGTCCTAAATTGTAGATTGTACAACAAGTGCATAAAACGTACCATTTTTGGATAGTCAATTCGAGGGTAAAATGGGTTTTATCTACGAGTTATACACTCTGCTTTTCACTTCGAGTGTGAGGAAAATAAATAACAATATTGCAAAAAAGAAAAAATAAAGACTTCGCCATATTGGCGGGAAGACTTTATTTTTTTTTATACGTGGCAGTGGCAGCACAGTGACTTTAGCATAGATCGTAGTCCATAATGTTCTTGAAATACTTATTTCTTACAAAACTCATAAATTTTGCCTAGTTTTGTTAGTTTAGTAAGTAATTCAAAATGGATTGTGTACAAAATGAAAGAAACAGAATTAAATAACAGATATAAATAACGAAGTTTAATTGCGTGTGTGACTGTTTACCTGACGACCTTTGTCTTAGAGTCTGAGACTTAGACGAAGATTTTACTTTATGCACTAGAGCATAAAAATTAAGCGATTTTATGCAGCCTATACCCAACATAAACACGAACTTTACGAGCATGAGAAGTGAAAATATTATTGCTTATTTTTTTACTCCTTGTATAAGCTTTAAACGGAATATTAATGGCACACGTGTTTCGCCCCAACCCGAGGCATCCTCAGGAGTTGTTAGACCGTTTTAAAGTAGCTGGTTTTTGCACGGTAAGAAGAAGTAAGCTTCATAATAATCTATACTAATATTATAAAAAGGAAAGATTTGATTGTTTGTTTGCATCGAATAGGCTCCGAAACTAATGGATCGATTTAGAAAATTCTTTCACCATTAGAAAGCTACATTATTTCCGAGTGACATAGGCTATATTTTATCCAGATATTCCTACGGAAACGGGTACCACGCGGGTGTAACCGCGAGGATCCGCTAGTATGTACTATATCTCTTTTCTCACAAAAGTTTATTCGATTCCCGGCGGAGCTACTTGGAGGATGGGTCTTTTTTTTTTCTAATATTTCATTTTCAATAAGTATTAAAAATTGCATTGTAAATGCAAAAAATGAAAATATAATTTAAAAGTTTATGCTATTCTATACAATCATCGATTTTGGCTTGGTTGATACGTTGACGATATGGCAACACTGTTCGGGGCTGCTTCCAGTCCGAAGTCTTAATTAGTTATTACTTACAATAGTAGTAAATAGTAGTAGTTATAATAGTAATAATAACGTACAATACAAGTCTCGCTCCAGCGCAATTTCTAACTGTATTATGTATCGCATTCAAAACAATCCTTCACCGAAATAGCAATACAATTATTGTATTAGTTTCATAAACGTAAATAGTCATAACAAATCTACGGAAACAATAATACATACTGAGCAAACCATAGAGCTAAAAACAGTATTTAAATAGACAAGCGGGGTATAAAATCATAAGTTGACATTAATTATATTTTGTAGCTTTCCAGTCTCATCCAATTTATAGTTTATAGTAGTAGAAATGTCTAAATCAAAGTATAGTTTCTCACATTTTACGAATTAAATTTGCTATGCAATACGGAAAAAGGTCTAATTAGAATACAAAGAATAAAATTTGTCAACAATGAAATCAATAATGCCACAAGGATTATGCCAATAGGATAATGGAATTTAGGAAGATCGCAGATCGCGATATTTTTCTTATTAAGCTTTTAATTTATATCTGCTACTAAACTTGTGAAAAGATATTATTGTGTTATTTAAATCTGGTTATTTAACTGAAAGAATAATGAGTAATTTAGCGATCAAATCTCATGCATATATACGTTATACATTAAAAAGCTAAGTTCAACTTTCATTTCGGGTATTAGCGACCCGTCAGTTTAGAGTAAGAGTAGGCTTATCTGACTGGAGTATAGTTTCACTAAAGGTCCGGTTGCTCGTACATTACAGTAAAGTTAAAGTTAAAATTTAACTATTGTCAATATCAAAGAAAAATACTCGGTCAAAGAAAAATACGTTGGGTTAAAAGTGTTGCCTATACTATTTCATTAACCTTCCCTTAATTACTAATGTCAAAATTTAAACCACCCCCACCCTGTCGGTTATTTTGACAGCCGTTAAATGTGTAATTTGACTGCTCGTTAAAGTTACCGCTTCTTTAACAACGCTTTTTAAATTTGACCGCCGGTTAACTTTACTTTAACCATAATTTAACCCTAAGGTTAACTTAACCAAGCTTCGAGCAACCGGACCTAAGGTAGGTATATTTTGCGTGTCATGTCTACTCGTTCGTTACTCAACGACGATATATTACACCATTCATTACGTACGTAAACTCGGGGGATTTCGTAATTTCAGATTCGTACGCGAAATCATACGTTCAGTTAAAGCTCATTACCGCTACTATAATTTTGAGTAATAATATGCCGGCTGGTTAAACCGTTACGATTATTTTGAGTTATTTCCGTAAATACGCTTAGATCGTGATTTATAAACTCGAGTCGAGTGTGGAGGTTTGGCAGTTATTTGCGGTGGTTGTATGATTAAATTATTTCTCATTGGTTGGGCTATGAATATAATACAAGTGAGTTTAATTAGAGACAAGTAAGATTGAGGGGGAAAGACATCGTTTGGTTGCATGTGCTGAAACACCAGCCAAATAAAAAAACTATATTCTTAAATAAGGTGCTTCTTAAATAGTGCACATAATTTTAAGGGGTCAATGTACTCATGTATACAAACAACTTTTACTATGGTACCAACATTGAAATCGCGAAAAAAAAAACAGCTGTGTTCCATACATTTTGATCTACTCGATTTAAAATTTTCTATGGAACAACTGTTTTTTTTTTCGCGATTTCAATTTTGGTACCATAGTAAAAGTTGTTTGTATACATGAGTACATTGACCCCTTAAAACTATGTGCACTATTTAAAAAAGACCTTATATACACGGTAATCTTTTATTCAGCCCGGATAAGGGATTATTCTATTCATGAAAACAAACAACTTTTACTATGGGACAAAAACTGAAATAGCGAAAAAAAAACCCACTTTTGATTAAATATGTCCATACCTATGCATTTTGTTTTGATTATTAATATTTTAGCACTTTTGTGCTAAAAAATGTAAAATGATTTTTTTTCGTGATTTCAGTTTTGTTCCAATAATAAAAGTTGTTTGCTTTCATGAGTAGAATAGAATAATCCCTGAAATTATACGAGGTAATAAAAATTACCGTGTATAATTATTAATTACTAGCTTTCCGCCCGCGGCTTCGCCCGCGTGGACTACACGACGTTATCCCGCCGGAATGTGATATTTTTCCAGGATTAAAAGTAGCCTATGTTCCTCTCCTGGCTACATAATATATGTGTCCCGAATTTCAGTCAAATCCGTTCAGCCGTTTTGGCGTGATTGAGTAACAAATATTCAAACATCTAAACTTCTAAACATCCAAACATATAAACTTTCACATTTATAATATCAGTAGGAAGTAGGATAGGATTATATCGTTTTCGAAGTAAAATAAATAAAATATCGTTATAAACGACATGTTTAGTAATTCGTGAAAATAATGTTGCTTTCTACTGGTGTAATATTTATTCTAAATAGGCCCAGTAGTTTTGAGGTTATCCATTTTACATACAGAAAAATAAACAAAAGATCAAATCTTTCCTCTTTATAATAAGTATTTAGGTACTAACAAAAAGAAATATTATATTTTTTATGTGGCAACATTATTATTTATAACATCTCTGAAACAGCCTTATTCCACCACAGTTTTTATTTCACGCGTATTACCAGAAATCTAACACAGCTTAAAGCCATCGTATTTCGCACTAGTAGGCCTCGAGCTTTCCCAGTGTATTTATTCTTTTTCTTCCCTCTTCCCTTATTTCCCGATAACAGCCGTACAGACGCAAACTAATATTGGCATTCTCGCATCGTCTATAAATAACGGAACAAAACGCTTCTCGTAAATTGGTGCAACGTATAGGCAACTTTGTAAGAGGCAACTATCGTTAATAGGTAAATGTAATTGGTATTAGGGAAATTAATTGTTGTGAGCAGTAAAGTATAGTATAGTCTATTAATTCTATGCTACTGGTCTTCGGTTTTTGTTTTGAGGCGGTCGAGTTATGAATGAATTTACATAATTCGAAAGCCCTAAAACAAAGTCACACCACACCCTACATTCACATCACATCATACTGTCATAATTATTTTATCTAGTATGTTATAAGTTTTTGTAAAAATTTCATTTTTATGACAACTTTTTTTGCTGACTGTACTTTAATATTGTATTGTCATCTAAACCAAAACTGTATACAAAATTTCAGCTCCATCGGACACTGGGAAGTAGGTCAAATTAAGCTTGCAAGATTTATCCCCCACTAACTAACAAACTAACTAACTAATTACTAACTAACATGGCAAGTTAATAAAAAGGTCAAACACATCTTAGATTTCTGCGTGAACTGTTCATATAAATAAAACACTTTCACGGATTTTTCACGCAATTTATTTAACAACTTGGTTAAGGCGATACTCGGAAAAAATGTGCTGAAGAGAGATAGCAATGAGAAAACGACTTCTTTTCGAAAATAAAGTGTCGAGGCAAAATCATAAAATCGTGTTTTTGAAACTATACGATTCTAGATAAAGCTATGAAGAAATATATATCTTATTACCAGATTTTTAACAACTGTAACCGTCCTATAGTTTTAAATCAAAAAGTCCATATTTTTCCGAGTAGCGCCTTAACTTTTAGTTGTTTTTAGTTTTCCGTGACCACGGCCCCTGGAAAGGTGCCGAAACGTCGGATAAACCAAAAAACCTCTAAAAACAACTAAAATTTAACCAAGTTGTTAAATAAATTGCGTGAAAATTCTGTGAAAGTGTTTTATTTATAATAAGTTGTAAAAAACACTACAATTGAAACACGATTCTGATACGATTATGAATCAATCGACACCACAGGGTGTCGATTCTGCTAACGTCAGTGTTAAGTGGTGATAAGGCTGAAGGTGGAAGCTATATACTCCCGGAAGCCACAATTACTGAGGTACTAGCTATCTTATCTCTTACAGCAGGAACACAATGTCGTCAGACTGTAGGACACAGCACATTACATCAACTCGGAAAGGGATCGACACCGTATCGTCTTCGCCTCGTGGTCAACCAGGCGTCAACCTAACGTAAGCACAAAGCACGTATGACGTAACCAAACCGGTACCCCTAGTATGAGTTTGCCAAACTGTATTCGTAAATTCGACTCTGTATGAAATATGACAGGGAGAAAAAAATAGCCCTTGGCGAGTTTCTTGCCGGTTCTTCTCGTTACAAGGCCTCCCGCCGTAGGATTTACGAACCGATAGCGTAGCTTCATTGACGTTCACAAGTGCTGTATCAGCCTAAAATGAATAAATGATTTTTGATTTTGATTTTGATTTTGATAATCGAAAATTATCGCTCTATCTCTTTCATGTCCTTTGACTGCTTTACCGACATGAGCAGTTCATCCGATAGTTTTCGTAAACGTTGACAGTTAAAATCAGTCAGATCAGCGTCGTCGGTACGTCGACTCGGCTACGGCTAGGCGACGCCGCGCTTACCGCTCGCTGGTCCCGAGGCGAGGCGATTACGTTACGATTCCTATTAGTGTGCTTTGCAGTAGGGAGTTTCATACAAAGAATACTGAACCGCTCGAGTTGATACGTTTACGTTCCGTTTCAGAGTTGATATATATGCTGTGACCTTTACCGACAGACCACCATCTTACCTAAGTCTGACGCCATAACAACAATGTTTTCAGCTTTATCGTGTTCCGGCAGTTAGAGATAAGATAGCCGGTTCCTCAGTTATTGAGGGTTCCGGAACTAGTGCGCTTTTACCGTCAGCCTTATCACCACTTAACATTAGGTGTGATGAAGGCTAAGTGCTAACCCGCTTGGAATAAAAAAAGAATCCCATGACTGACCATTGCGAAAGTTGTCTTCATCTCAACGCTCACAGACCTAACCACTGAGTCACGGAGCAAGATATTAAGATTAAAACATTTTTCATTTGGCTAAAGAATCATCTTAATGTTTGTAACATGTTGAAATTGGTTTCTTCCTATTTTTCTTCCGGCTCAAGGTAAAGAACTTAGAAAGGGCGATTAGCGATTCGAATACATATCAAATGTAGCTTGGCTGCTAGAAGTAAAAATAATAATAATAATAAAATTAATAATATAGTAGACACCATCACATACAGCTAACGAGTAGGTAAAAAAGTAGGTAAAGGTAAAAGTAGGTAAAGGATGATTTGTCTCAATAAAACGCGAATGGATTGGAATTTCTTCGTAGTTTTAATTTTATTTTAAAGAAGAGACTTGTACAATTTTATCTAAATAGAATATCTGCTAAATGGCCACCACGGGCATTTTTGCTGTGTGCAAGTTTTTCATGACACTTTTACACATTTCGCTGCTAATTTCACACATTTCGCGACTTATTTCACCAATAACTCGGCGAATATTTTGTCTATATTGTCTATGTTTTGTGAATAGTTAACGTAGACTTTATCTTTCACGTAGCCCCAAAGAAAGAAATCCAGTGGCATCAGATGGCAAGATCTCGGTGGCCATTTGACATCACCTCTTCTTGAAATTACGAGATTTTTCGACCTTTCGACGAGTGTTTGTAATTGATCGTGAATTTTCGTTAAATATTTGTAAAACTTCTATGCGCTGTTTTATTGTGAAACGCTCCACGATTAATTTTACATGTGTAAGATGACGTATGTCAAATTTCAACCCGCCATCTTGAATATTTCGGAAATAGCGCGAAATTCAAATCCTATATGTAGGTACTTTTGAGACATCCTTTACATTGTTCCAATGCCAAGCTTAGTAGCTTGAGCACTAGTATTCTGGAAATTAGAAACAACGACAGGTATTACATCCACATTCACCCAAACCACAGGAAATATTGGAAAGTTCCGAAAATCGAACCCGGGATCTTTAGAAGGTGCGCATCAATGATGTTTTATATGTAGATACGTTATCTGAACTAAAAAGTGGCGACGAAAAAGTAAGGTAATTGCCCGAAGTTTAATCAGTCATACACAGACCCTTGTCGTGTCAACGCGCTGCAACAATTTTTCGATTACGCCTCAAATAATAAACTTAATGCATTCCTGTGTTTAGAGAAGTTGCAAAAACTATGCCGGATCTTTAAAAGACAAGAAAATTTATTCATTTCATACGTTATTATTGAAATTATAAATTTAAATTAAATTGTAAATAATTAGTGATGACTTTTGCGCTGTTGCCAGTTCGACATGCATGAGCGAGTAAGGTTGTAAAGTTTTGTGAACGCATGAGAGAGACAGAAAACACACACACAGACAGTGCTTGCAATAATTGTTTATCTCTTTTTGACAGAGGGGTTTGTGTATGTCTCCATTATTTTGGTGTAAAAGAGATAGATATGCGGAAATGCCTGTTGTTAGGAAGAGATAAATATATTTTGACAACTTGTGCTTGTTTTTGGTTTCTTTTAACGTGTAGTACGAAATTCGCCATTTTAAAATGCAATTTATTCGAGTGTAACGTGTCTATTAATAAAACGTCATTGGTGCGCATACTATTCGGGAACTCTTTAAGCAGAAAATTTGAATTGATCTCTAAAAACGAGTTAAATCATCTCGATGTAACCAAATTCCACGCAGACGAAGTTGCGGAGCTACGGAGTCGTTCACTGTCGGCGAATGCTTAGTCCGTAGCTCAGTGGTTAGAGCGTTCGCCCGGCCAGCGGAAGGTCATGGGTTCGAGTCCCATCGGAGGTAGTTGTGAGACGGGTTGATTTTTTCTAATACTTCATTTTCAATAATAAAAATGCATTTTGAATGCAATAACGAAAAAACTGGCCATTTCAACTGCGATAAGTTTAAGAAAAATGATATTTTTACCCGCTCCGCTACTCTCAGTGCGCTTCCTCTCATTTATTCCAGCTTACCGAGACCGCACGGTTCGGATTTGGCTGTCAGAAGCAAAAGGAACACAAGACGAATGAGCACTCGACGAAACTTCCACGGATACACATGTACATGGAAACGGAACATGTAACATACGCTGTTAAGGCGATTAGTCATTCTTGATGAATACTAAACTCGTTTTTGAAAAAATTACTGTTAAAAAAACCCAAAATCCGTGCATTAAATACTCAAAATGTGTACCTAGGTATTATAGAGTTCAAATAAACCGCGCGTTAGTTAAAAAGTTGTTAAAAGTTGCGCCTATAATTTGTTTTATTTTAATTAATAGTGCGCAGAGAAATCTAACATGTGATTACCTATTACAGTTATTTAACGAGCTACACTTCTCAAGTCAAAACAAGTCAGTATCACTTCACAACTAAGCAAGTATGTAGAGGCTGGTAAATATGTAGATTTTGCACATGGGGTCTTTAAACCCTACACGTGTCTTATATATTCAGCGTACTTTCCGAAGCATGGAGAAGCTGAAGATAGGGTCTTATACAGTTTAGCGTACTTTCCGAAGCATGGAGAAGCTGAAGATAAGGTCTTATACAGTTCAGCGTACTTTCCGAAGCATGCAGAAGCTGAAGATAGGGTCCTAAACAGTTCAACGTACTTTCCGAAGCATGCAGAAGCTGAAGATAGGGTCCTAAACAGTTCAACGTACTTTCCGAAGCATGGAGAAGCTGCAGATAGTGTCTCATACAGTTCAGCATACTTTCCGAAGCATGGAAGAGCTGAAGATAAGGTCTTATACAGTTCAGCGTACTTTCCGAAGCATGAAGAAGCTGAAAATAAGGTCTTAAACAGTTCCACGTACTTTCCGAAGCATGCAGAAGCTGAAGATAGGGTCTTAAACAGTTCAGCGTACTTTCCGAAACACGGAGAAGCTGAAGATAGGGTCTTATACAGTTCAGCGTACTATTTGAAGCATGGAGAAGCTAAAGACAGTAAATCAAACGGTCACCCATCCTTTTGGTCGACCACAACTAAAGTAACTATACTATACTACTGACTTACTGACGCAACAATAATAAGCACAGCAGACTTGTATACATGTATTTATTCAGTAAGTAAAACTGTTTTTTTAAGATGGGGCCTTCTTAAACTAGCAAATCGCCTTAAGGACCGGAAAACTATTTATTCTTTGAGGGATTCCGTTGTTGATAAATGCGGTCGCGCGAGCCACGTTAAGTTTTGTTTGCGTTTAGTTTATTTGATTTCAAGTGACAAACTGATATACTGCCCTTAACGTTTCTGTGGGTGGAACTTTTAAGTTTTAAACGCAATTTTTGTCGCTCTTTTTAAGCGCACTCTGGTAATGATATTAGGAACTCTATTTGGGATGAAGGAAAGTCTTATTTGTTACATCGTATCGAATAGTGGGCAGTATTTGTATCGGTTTTCTTTTTAATCTTAAAGGGATCGTTATCTTTCAACCGCCGTTGTGGTCTAGTGGTTCACACCACCGATTTCAGACTCGAGAGTCCTGGGTTTGATTCCCAGTGGGGGTAGGTACATATTGTATTCGGTTTGGTTGGTGGTAGAATTTCTTAATCCACCTGGCTAGCTACCACCATCTTATCTAAGTCTGACGCCAAAACAATGATGTTTTCAGCATTATTGTGTCCCGGCAGTTGTAGATAAGATAGCCAGTTCCTCAGTGATTGAGGATTCCGGGAGTAGTGCGCTTCCACCTTCAGCCTTATCACCACTTAACATCAGGTGTGATGAAGGCTAAGTGCTACACCGTTGTAAATAAAAAAGGGATAAGTATCTCATATAATTCAGCTAAAATCTTGCATCTAAGGTGAGATAAGTTTTATCGACGACCTCCGTGGCCGAGTGGTGTACGCACCGGTTTTCAAGGTGCCCCTATCTCTAAAGATCCCGGGTTCAATTCCCGGTCGGGTGAATAAAAATATTGAAAACAAACTTTTTAATATGAAAAAAATTTGGCCAGTGGCTTCAAAATAACCCTGTATCCATACTAATATTATAATTGTGAAAGTGTGTTTGTTTGTTTGTTTATTTGTTTGTTTGTTTGTTTGTCCGTCTTTCACGTCAAAACGGAGCAACGGATCGACGAGATTTTCGGTATGGAGATAATTTGAGAGCTGGAGAGTAACATAGGCTACTTTTTATCCAGGAAAATTATAAAATAAAAATGGTAATTTTGTATAGAAAACCGTTAAACTGTCATACCTCACACAACTGTCATTTCTTAGCCTCTTCCAAAGAGAAGGTATGTCAAAGAGTATGTAATCACTGACATTTTTGCCGCTTAGGATCTTTTTTTTAATAAGTGACATTGTGTCAGGCAGGTGATACGAAGTTCGTGTCCAATAAAATTTATATAGCAAAACAACGTTTGCCGGGTCAGCTAGTAGTTAAGTAAACTATAGCAGTTGCCAATCGCGTCACTAGTCTGCAACAAGCGTTCCATGAAATGTGATTGGTTATCCGACCGGCCGGATTGTAAATTATTTAGGCCGAACACTGCGTCGATGAAAACCAGCCGGAATCACTCCCGCTAAAACTGGTTAACCACGAGTGTGTTTGAAGAGTACTACTGTCGAATAATTCAGGTTTTACTTTGAAACCAAAATATATTTAACTTTCTTTACAAGCAATAAAAATAAAATAAAGTAACTAAAAATTACACTGAACACCATCACAAACATTGCTTCAATCCCAAATTACCTAAGTAGCTTAAGCACTTTTGTGCCAAAATGGGAAACAACGACAAGTTTTTATACACCCAGATGTGGTGAAATGTGGAAAAGCTAGTTTACTAAATTTACCCGGCCGGGAATTGAACCTGGGAACTTAGAGATAGTGGCACCTTGAAAACTTGCGTTGGCCTCTCGATCTCGGAGGTCTTCAGCAGTAGTATTACTTCCTAAGGACAATAAAATGACCTACACCCATCCCGTGCTGATTATCCAAAAGTTGCTTAACCTTCAGACACCCATCCCACATCCAACCATAGCTAAAGTAGCTTAACCACCGCAATAGTTAAACTATCGTAGTTGCCAAAGTTGCGTTACTAGTCTGCAACAAGCGTTCTATGAAATGTGATTGGTTATTCGACCGCCCGGATTGTAAATTATTTAGGCCGAACAGTGCGTCGATGTTGATCACTCAGCCGCTAAAACTGGTTAACCACGAGTATGTTTGAAGAGTACCACTATCGAATATTAATTGATGTTTTACAATGAAATCAAAATATCTAGGTATTTTCAGCAAAATTAAAATAAGCAAGATGTAACGGAAACTATGTAGGTATCAAATAGCTTTCCGCCCGCGGCTTCGCCCGCGTGAACTACACGACGTTATCCCGCGGGAATGTGACCATTTCCCGGGATAAAATGTAGCCTATGTTCCTCTCCAGGATACAAAGTATCTGTGTCCCAAATTTCAACCAAATCCGTTCAGCTGTTTTGGCGTGATTGAGTAACAAACATACAAACATCCAAACATCTAAACATCCAAACATCTAAACTTTCACATTTATAATTGTCGCGAACTAGCCAGTCTGCGAATATTATAGATGGCAACACCGATGCTCGCTGTAATGATGACAGCGCGCCAATTGTAAAAGAGTAAGTAAGCTAATATGGCATTCTGCCTGTAAAAGTTTTATGGTGTGAAACAGGTGCTAAGTGGTAGCTGGTGCTGGACATCTTTACATCCACTAACTAAAGCTAAGTATACCTAACTCAGCTAAGTATGATACCATTTCGTAGTTGTTGAAGTGCACTTTAATAACCAATTATGTTTAATATGTAAACTAATCTATCTTACTGAAACCTTTAACCGAGCTACATTATATTTTAACATGGCCTATATGATCTCCTGTGGCTCTTAGCGCGGGTAGTTGTTTGCCCGTCTCGATTAGAGTCGTCATGTACTCCTGTATGTCTTATGTTGTTCAACCCATGCCTTGAGGTGTAAGGATGGGATCAGTCAGCTCGAGTGACTGAAAGGCTAGTTGCCTGCAATAGCCCCACATCCTTGAGCTGCAAGGATTGCTGGGAAGAGTTGGCTCATGTAAGTAACTAAAGATCTTGTGCGTGGTGATAGAGTCGGCTCGAGCGACTCCGAACCCAAGTAATAAGAATGAGCAACTAGAGGCCTTATTATGACCCGCATCCTGACGTGCTAGGATTTGTCGGGAGAGTCAGCTCGAGTGACTCAAGGCCTGAACCTGATTGGTTCCGTTAATACCCTTGTCCTTGGTCTGCGGGGCAGGTTAGTGTAAGGACATTATGTTAATTTGTTCTGTTGTTCTTTTAATGTGATCATGAGTTTGCCAGTTAATGTCTGTATGGTACATAGTATTTGCGGTAAGAATATGGTAATCGACTGTGTACTTGAATTTCTGTATGTGCGAGAGCTGAGTCACTGTTTGTGATAAGGTTCTCTTAGTGGCACCGAGCGGCTCGGTGTCAGGGTTGAATTTTATGTGCAGGTCACAGCCAAGTCTCATGAAGATCTCAGAGTGGGAAATATTGCTACATGCTGCTGCATAACCATAATAGAAGTAGGATCTAGAGGTATGGATAATAATATTTTTTTCTTTATTCGCAATTGACACCCGTAGCGACATGGTGGAGGTGCTGGGATCTGAGAAACAGCACCTTCAGCAACTCAACCAAATCCTGACAGATGATGTAAAGTTCCTTTCATAATTGATGAATAAGTTTATGGAGAAACAAAGAAACATGCGAAGCAGAGAAGCAGCTTGTTAAAGGATATTCTGAGAAAAATTGTTGTAAACAATAGAAATATGTAGCAATTTCCCACTCACTGGAGATCTGAATGAGAATGATTACTTTAGTAAGCAGATATATGTTTAAAACTCATGATGGTATGCTAATACAGGTACCTACCTATTAGTTAATTATAAGCAAACAAGTACTTCAGACCTTAATTTTATTCTTATAGCATGATTAATTCAAGCTAGTTTTGTTATGATATATTGTTTGCATTACAACAATATTTCATTCATTTTGGTATATTTTGGTAAAGCTCTTATGGTCATTAGTTGTATTTACTCTCAAGAGATGGCGCTAGAGGCCGCATCCTTACAACATTGATGAGATCGTATTTGATTTATTTTAATGCTTATTTCTAATCTGTTGCGTTTATTATAAAATAAAGTTGTAAATTATACCATATTTAAGGCGTGTATGCTGTTTTTACTACCTTTACCCTAAAACCTGACAATTTTGAATGCGAAGAAATTTCGCGCGTATAACGCCATACTGACTTTTTAACCAATAAAGACTAATGAAAACTGACTGGGGGTTGCTAATTGGCCAATTAGCTGACAGTGTTTGACAACGACGAATGAGATCCTTTGAACCTGACGTTGACGTTATGTTTGGTAGCACTTAGTGTTGTCAATGCTTTCGGAAATTCGGTAACTTAATCGATCCTTTAACGATTTAAAGGTACGTTTAATCGATTTAAAATCGATTGAATCTTGACTTTATGACCGGAATACTCTTTGTTTTCTATATTTACCTGTTACCTACAATATTATCTTAAATTATAAAGAAAATATGTAATTGTTTGTGAATATTATTAATTATGTGTATGAGAGATTAAGTTAAGGCAAGAATTAGTAGGTAATTGAAGTGTTAATGCGGCATGGATTTATATTTGTATATTACGGAAAACGGGCTTGAGCTGCCTAGTGGTATATAGCCGTGATTGCTGGCTTGCTTACTCATGTTTATTTTGAGGTAAATATGGTCCTTTTAGCCGTACGGTAAATGTAATAAATCTTAACATAAGTTGTTTTAGAGGGAAACCTACGCCTACAAGTTCGGGTTGCCTCACAAACAACAGGATACGAAGGTTGTGCAGTGAGTGGATTTTCCTAAACTCAGGTACATGTGTTTGAGCGATTGAAACTCGATAGGAAGGAATAGATTGTTGCGTTGCCTTGAAGACACTCGGTCTTGTAAACAAGGATATACGATTCTTTATCAGAGACCATTTCAGGAATCGATTATTCGAATCGGAATACGGATCGGTCATAAGGCCCGGTTTCGGATACGGTACAGTGTGTGCACTACACTACAGTCAACTTTGAATCGAAAAACTTTTCTCGGTTTCCGCTTGTCCCGGACCCAACAACGCGGCGCATACTTCACGTCTACAATTCTTTCACATTTAGGTAAGAAACTTTTTCATCTTTAGTGAAAAGTATCAAAATAAAGTCTGTCAGTTATGTCGATTATGCTGGATTACCGACAATATGTGTAAGAAGTTGTAATCTACTTCCAGAGCGTTCCTAACTTAATCGAGGCACGCGTCCCTTTGCGTGGACCACCGGCCGGCTCCTAGCGAGTGCATCCGTGGAACACACAGAAAACTTGAAATACTCCTTTTGGCCGACAAACAAAGAGATAAGGTACCTACTTTTCTACTTTATGTTCCTTCAAACATGATTACAAAGGAATGAAAACTGGTACTGTGTACCTACCTACCTGTACGTATCCTCGTTTTGTGATGATCACACCGCAGCAGTTGTTGCCTAAGGTTACCTCAAAGGGTGACCCACCGGCCTAATTCATGTCTAGGTACAAAGAATTTCAAAGAAAACTAGTGACTAAAAGTGGATTCTTATTGGAAATGACATAGGTACTTAAATTCTATGTAGGTAGATCAGACAAGTATTCTACTACCCTGTTGTTATGTATTTATATACAGAGATGAAGTTCTGTATGCTCCCTGTGTGTTTTACATTGTAAGAAATAGAAATTGAATGCTTTGTATTCAACATTAGGTATACTGCAGTTGGACGGCTAGTTACATTGAACTATCTACTAGAAGAAATTACGGTGCAGTCTATACCGGTCCATAAGTTGAAGAAACTGAGCAAGATATTTTCTCTCATAGTAAACCAGGTAATTAATTCATATTATAACTTATAAGGGCTAACTAAACTAAATGATGCTGTTTACAAAGTGGACTGATTTTACCTGCCTGATGTTATAACAGTCTCTCTGCGCCTCAGACAATACACAATAGTATTTGTGCGACTATAATTGTAATATGCAATGAGATAATAGAATAAACTTAAGTAATGGAAAGTAATTCTGACTCGGATAAAGTTTTAACAAATTCAAAAATAAATGGGAATAAATAGTTTGTTTATTTGCATATCATTTCTGATGCAAACCAATGAAACGATCTGACTTTGTTTCCATATTCCAGGAATATGGAAGAGATAATTCTAGGAAGGCTTCAACTTTTTATAAAACAATTATCTGACCTCTCGGACAAGGCATGTTCATATGTTACTCTTAACGATGAAAACTTTTGTCAAGCTGAAATTATTGCTGCTAAAATGCAGAATGCGATTGAAAGGTTCAACAGTGAATTGAATAATTATTTTCGTTTAGTAAATGACCCAGCAGTGGATGTAATCTCTGATATGAGTTGTATGCAGATTGCTGCCGAAGAGAATTTAGTCGAGCTTAAAGTGAAATTAAAACAAAGGTCCTTACCTTCTAATAGTGGTTCATCCTTAAAGGATTCGGTACAAATGTCTAATACATGTCGTTTACCAAAATTGAACTTACCTGAATTTGATGGTGAAATAATCAATTGGCACCAGTTTTGGGATCAGTTCCAATCAAACATCCATGGAAGGAATATACCCGATGTAGACAAACTCTTATATCTTAAGTGTTGTGTTAAGGGCGATGCTAAAAAATTTATTGATGGCCTTGACACCACGAGTAAAAATTACAAAATTGCTATTGACTCTCTGAAAAATAGATACGGTAAACAACTTTTTTTAATTGATGCTCATTATTCTGCTCTCACCAAAGTGTCGATATCTGATCAAACAATAAGTTCATATAGGCAAACTCTAAATGAAATTGAAAAACACTTACGCGTACTGGAGTCGCTAGGGGAAGATGTTAATCATAATCACCTTCGGCATCTCATAACTGCAAAATTTCCTGAAGAACTTATCTATGAATTAAAGTTAAAGTCGACCAGTGATTCTATAGTTGAAATAAGACAGCAACTAGAGAAGATAATTTCGGCTCGGGAAGAAGCTAATAGGATTACGCAGAGGAAAGACACCAAAGAGGCTGAGAATTATACATTAAAGACTCTGCATATACATGATGAGGCTAAGAGGGAAAGATTTAAAAGGAAAAGAAACTATCAGCTGGAGTCAAACAATAAGAGTCTTAGTTCTCGAAAGAGATTCTACGATCAAAGAGAAGTAAAGGGATATAATGGGAGAAAAGAAACAAAATTTAGGAAAGATGAGAAAACTGACGAAGGACCATCTACAAAAAGAAGGAAACTTTCATGCATATTTTGCAAAGAAGATCATTACAATGACCAATGCACGAGATATAAAACATTAAGTGGAAGGAGATCTCTGCTAAGAAACAACTGCTATGTATGCCTCAGAAAAGGACATAGTGTAAGAGAATGCAGATATAAGATAAAATGCTGTTATTGCAATAACAACGGTCATAATAGAGCATTGTGTCCTAAGAAATTCACTTTAAAGGCAGAGGGATCAAATGATCCCACAGTTACATCAAACGATACCACCAGAACTAGTACTCTGTCAGCGGTTGGTATAAAGGGTTTAACTATTTTGCAGACGGCAATAGCATTTGCTTCAAAGGACGGGTACTCAAATCAGAAGAAGTGTCGAATTTTGCTAGATACAGGATCGCAGAGGTCCTATATTACGGCAAAACTTGCTGAAGAATTAAAACTACCTGTGGAGGAAGAAGAACGCCTGTCAGTCTTTACATTTGGAGCTAATAGGCCTCAAGAGTTTGACAGTTCTGTTGTTAAATTACAACTAGAAACTCGAACTAAAGTTAAACGAACTATCTTTGTGAACGTAGTTCCAACAATTACTTCTGGAATTCCATGTCCTCCAAATAACTTTAGCAACTGGATAGATAAGAGACTACTAGCAGATGACGGAACCTCTGACTGTGTAGATGTACTACTTGGCAATGATTATTACTATAATATGTTAAAGGAAGAGAAAATACAAATAAAGGATAATCTATTTTTAGTTGACTCCGAATTTGGATGGATTGTGTCGGGTAAATTAGAACCTTGCGTTACAGACGACCAGGCACTATCAGTAGTAACTTATTTCAAAACTGAAGTAGACATGAAACTAAACTCACCTGACCTCCCGTTAGATCAAGGAAATATTCCTCTTCTGTGGGATATTGAAGCTATTGGCATTACGGATTCTCCGGCTGAAACTAGGGAGGAAGAGGCGTTGAAGTCCTTTAATAGTACAACTAAACTAATAAATAACAGATACTCGGTTAGCTGGCCTTGGAAAACCTTTCCTCCTGATCTACCTAACAATTTTGGCCTAGCCTTTGGCCGATTAGTGAATCTAATAAAACGAAGTGATACTGATACTTTACTTTCCTATGATTCAATTTTAAAAGAACAAATCGAAAACGGTATTATAGAAGAGGTTCTTAATCCAACTGAATCGAATAATGATATTATTCATTACCTACCTCATCACGGAATAAAACAGAAGAGCAAATCGATAAGAATAGTATATGATGCTTCTGCGAAGACTCAGGGCAACAAAAGTCTAAATGATTGCTTGTATTGTGGACCGTTGTTACTAGAAGACTTGACGGGTCTCTTGATAAGGTTCCGGTATCATCGCATAGCTCTTTCAGCGGATGTAGAAAAGGCATTTCTACAAATTGCTCTAAATGACCAAGACCGTGAAGTGACAAGATTTTTATGGGTAAAGGATATAACAAAACCTGTGACCAAAGAGAACATAAAGTGTCTTAGATTCTGTAGAGTTCCCTTTGGGGTGATTTCTAGTCCATTTCTCTTGAACGCTACAATAAAACACCATTTGTCGAGGGAAGTAAAGCTGAAGAATATAGCTAACGATATATATGTAGATAATGTAATTACTGGAGCCTCATCGGAAGAGGAAGCATTACAATTATATACATATTCTAAGGAAGCCTTTCAACGAATACCTATGAATTTAAGACAGTGGACTTCAAACTCAGAGAAATTCATGCAAACAGTTCCAGATGCAACTGAAGACAAATTAGTCAAAATATTGGGCTTGGACTGGAACTCATCCGAAGATACTCTGCAGCTCAGATACAATATTGAAACCAAAGCGAATACTAAACGAGACGTCCTAAAAATAATTGCTTCAGCGTATGATCCTTGCGGATTCGCTGTACCACAATTACTGAGAGCGAAACTATTCCTTCAAGAACTCTGGAAAGCTAAAATTAAATGGGATACGCAATTATCTAAAGAATTGTTAGCAGAATGGTTGGCGATTTGCAAAGAACTAGAAGATATTAAGAACATAATAGTTCCAAGATGTTATTTGCAAAATACTAATAATAAAGAATTTCAAATTCACTGCTTCACTGACGCATCATCAAAGGCGTATGCAGCTGTCGTATATATCTTACATGGAAATAAAATTAATTTTATAATTGGGAAGTCGCGATTAGTACCGATAAAGGATCAAAAACACTTACAGATTCCCCGTTTGGAATTACTCGGCGTCTTAATCGGTAGTCGTCTTATAAAATTTGTTCTTAAAAGTCTTCGTGTTCTTGATATCGAAATCTCATTACAAATAATATGGACTGATAGTCAAATAGTGATTGAGTGGCTCAAGACAGATAAACTCCTACCACCCTTCGTATCTAGACGAGTAGAAGAAGTAAAAAAGAACAAAGATTTGCAGGTAAGATATGTCCCCACAGATCTTAATCCTGCTGACATAGCAACAAGACCCATTGATTCTAAATTAGATAAACAAACTTGGATTTCAGGACCTCAATTTCTTTCTAAGAAACAAGAATCCTGGCCACTAAGCACAACTACAACAGAATCATCTTTTCTTTTGACTGGGGAGGGTCTTACGAGTGAAACGTCTAGTCCCAAACCGGGTGAAGCTACAAAAACTATTCAATCAAAAGACGAGGAAAACAAACATAAGGAACAATCAGTCAAGCCAATTAAAAGTACGACAGAAGAAATAAAGGAACTACAAGCTCATTATTTTCCAAGATAATTTAGAAATGAAGAAACCGATTTGAGTCGGAATCTTAATCTGTTTAAAGATGTTGATGGAATTCTACGCTGTAAAGGACGCTTCAAGAACGCAGATTGGTCATTCGACCAAAGGTATCCTATACTTATACCAAAGGAAAGTGACTTCACAGATAAAATAATATACAAGACTCACAATGATAATTATCATGTTGGGGTAAATCATACTCTAAGCATTATCAGACAAACCTTTTGGATTCCACAAGGAAAAAGTAAAGTGCAGAGACTCTTGAGGAAATGCCCAAGATGCGTTAAGCACGGTGGTGGACCCTTTCCGCTTCCACCCACTCCTGCGCTCCCACCTGAAAGAGTTAATTATTCACCACCCTTCACATTCACAGGCTTAGATTACCTAGGACCTCTTTTAGTTAAACATCAGAACGGGACTGAGAAGCGTTGGATATGCCTATTCACATGTCTAGCAGTGAGAGCAATCCACCTTGAAGTTGTCAAGGATCTCACAGCTGAGGAAGGGTTACTCGCACTCAGGCGAATGATCGCTAGTAGAGGCAAACCAGAAACCCTCACATCAGACAACGCAACGCAGTTTAAATTAATGTCAGAAATTCTGGCAAAACCATTTTGTATAAAAAATGATATTAAGTGGCGCTTTATACCACAACTGGCCCCATGGTTCGGCGGTTTTTATGAAAGGTTGATTGGAATAGTCAAAATTTGTATGAAACGAACACTTATGAAACATTTATTGAATGATACTCAACTATGTACCATCATAAAAGAAATTGAAAGTGTTGTCAATTCGAGACCACTTACCTGCGTTGACTCGGAGCTGGAGCACATCCTTAAACCGGCAGATTTTCTGACAGTTGGCCGATGTATCACTTTGGAAACTTCTCACGAAGACTCGGTCATTGAAGGCACAGCTACCAAGACTGAAGTAATCAAAGCTTGGAGGAGGGCACTCGTCATTCAAGAAGAATTTAAAGAAATGTTCATCAATCGATACCTACCTAGTCTGAGAGAGAGGTATAACAATTCGCACCGTGAACCAAGAGTCAAAGCAAAGTCTTCGCCACAACTAGGACAGTTAGTACAGCTTAAACGTGAGACAAAGAATAGACATGAATAGGAAAGATCACAGCCCTTCCCAAGGGTGCAGATGGTCAAAGTAGGATCGCAAAGGTAAACGTAGATGGAAAAGAGTTTATTCGCTCTATAGCACATTTGTACCCCTTGGAAATTGAGAATGAATCAGATGAATATTCTTATAAGGATCAGCTTGAGGAAACGAGACATCAAAACTTAAGCGAAGATGAAGATTTACAATATGTGGAGCCCAACTTCGAAACAGAACCACAACCGAGTTGTAGTGATGACAACCTAAACAATTCAGATAACATTGATAAGAGTAAAGAAGACGATACATACCAAGATAATATGTTCGAGAGGTCAGAATTATTAGATACAGTCGAGAGAATCGACGAAAGGAATCAATCAAAGGATATGGACGCACCGAAAGAGAGAAGAGTAGCAGCTACAAAGGCTTTGGAGAAGATAAAGGAATGGACACGCGACTTGCAGTGTCTATTCTCAGGTCTTCCGGGCGGGAGTGTCGCGAACTAGCCAGTCTGCGAATATTATAGATGGCAACACCGATGCTCGCTGTAATGATGACAGCGCGCCAATTGTAAAAGAGTAAGAAAGCTAATATGGCATTCTGCCTGTAAAAGTTTTATGGTGTGAAACAGGTGCTAAGTGGTAGCTGGTGCTGGACATCTTTACATCCACTAACTAAAGCTAAGTATACCTAACTCAGCTAAGTATGATACCATTTCGTAGTTGTTGAAGTGCACTTTAATAACCAATTATGTTTAATATGTAAACTAATCTATCTTACTGAAACCTTTAACCGAGCTACATTATATTTTAACATGGCCTATATGATCTCCTGTGGCTCTTAGCGCGGGTAGTTGTTTGCCCGTCTCGATTAGAGTCGTCATGTACTCCTGTATGTCTTATGTTGTTCAACCCATGCCTTGAGGTGTAAGGATGGGATCAGTCAGCTCGAGTGACTGAAAGGCTAGTTGCCTGCAATAGCCCCACATCCTTGAGCTGCAAGGATTGCTGGGAAGAGTTGGCTCATGTAAGTAACTAAAGATCTTGTGCGTGGTGATAGAGTCGGCTCGAGCGACTCCGAACCCAAGTAATAAGAATGAGCAACTAGAGGCCTTATTATGACCCGCATCCTGACGTGCTAGGATTTGTCGGGAGAGTCAGCTCGAGTGACTCAAGGCCTGAACCTGATTGGTTCCGTTAATACCCTTGTCCTTGGTCTGCGGGGCAGGTTAGTGTAAGGACATTATGTTAATTTGTTCTGTTGTTCTTTTAATGTGATCATGAGTTTGCCAGTTAATGTCTGTATGGTACATAGTATTTGCGGTAAGAATATGGTAATCGACTGTGTACTTGAATTTCTGTATGTGCGAGAGCTGAGTCACTGTTTGTGATAAGGTTCTCTTAGTGGCACCGAGCGGCTCGGTGTCAGGGTTGAATTTTATGTGCAGGTCACAGCCAAGTCTCATGAAGATCTCAGAGTGGGAAATATTGCTACATGCTGCTGCATAACCATAATAGAAGTAGGATCTAGAGGTATGGATAATAATATTTTTTTCTTTATTCGCAATTGACACCCGTTGCGACAATAATATTAGTAGGAAGTAAGATTAACGCAGAAGTGCAAAAATATTGGTCAATCTTGCTCTTTGGCACGTTTTCGGGTATCCTTAAAGATTACAGGACTGTTCAAAGCGGAAAACTACTTAAATTCAAATGCAAATGAGTAATAAATTGTAAGAAAACAACCCCCTACACAAAAGAAATCTAAAAAGTAAAAGCACAAATTTTCTTTCTTGGTCGGGAGAACAGCAACGTATAATAAATCCTTAAGATTTTCAAATTATTTAGATGCGTTCACAATGCGATTCTGTAAGTAGAGGAAAAATAAAATAGTGATACCAAAAAACACGAGCCCCACAAGTAGCCCCCCATATCCCGCCTGAAAGCAATTTTTTTTTTGTGTTAAGGCTGAAGGTGAAAGCGCAATACTCTCGGAATCCTCAATCACTGACGAACTGGCTATCTTATCTGTTATTGCCGGAACACTATAATGCTGAAAACATCATTGTTATGGCGTTAGACTTAGATAAGATGGTTGTAGCTAGCCAGGCGGACTAAGGAACAAGTCCTACCACCAACCAAACCGAATACAATATGTACCCCCACTGGGAATCGAACCCGGGACCTCTGGGTCTGAAATCGGTGATGTGAACCACTGGACCACAAAGGCGGTTAACTAACACTACTTGCAGGGCTCGTGGTTTTTTGATATCACAATTTTTCCTATATAATAAACCCTTTTAGTCCTTTTTTTTTGTGGTCCCCGACGAGAGGGATTTTTTTGTGTCGGGTTGTTTATTTTTTTTTATTTTTTATTCTTACTTATACCCATTATTAAGCTTGAGGAGCCCGTGGCGCAGTGGATAGCGGGCTTGGCCTGCGATCGTTGAGGTTAAGCAACGTTCGCAATGGTCGGTCACGGGATGGGTGACCAAAAACTTTTCATCTCGAGCTCCTCCGTTCTTCGGAAGGCACGTTAAGCCGTTGGTCCCGGCTGCACTTGCAGTCGTTAATACCCACCAATCCGCACTGAGCCCGCGTGGTGGGTCATGGCTCATTCTCCTTATTCATCCATAAGGAAGGCCAGTGCCCCAGCAGTGGGGACATTAAATGGCTGATGATGATGATGATGATACCCATTATGCGTGTCAGATCCCTACTGCACTTAACTAAAAGATCTGATGACTTGAAACATCTGCACAGATCTTCACATATTATAGCTAAGAACCATGTTAATCACGTCAGCTTTCGAACAAAACCAACTGCATCAAAATCGGTCCATTCTTTCAGGAGCTACAGTGCCACAAACTTTTCTGTTCCGGTGGCCAAAATGTGAAACTATCATATTTTTTTAAATGTCATTCTGCTGTCAAGTTAATGTCCAACCATAGCGCTGCTGGCGGCTGAAGGTCTTAGAAGTCAGGGCCGGGTAAATTGCTACAAAAAAATAAAAACGTATATAGCGCCGCTGTCACCGGAACAGAAAAGATTGTGCCACTCATGAAGTTTGACTTAATACTCTGTGGTAACTGGAGCTCTCACCCTGAATAAAAAAGTGTCGCCAGCAAATTTGACATTTATGTATGTAGTGGCTGTCAGCTGTCTCATATGACCATACGTATTTTTTTAAAGTGTAGGTGAGACGGAAGACAGCCACTGTGTTATTTGTGGTATTCAAAAAATTGTTCGTACTGCACTCTCCAGTTACCTCAGTATTAAGTCGAGCTTCATGGTGCCACTGTATGATGCCACAGACAGAGATAAAAATACAGACACGTCAAACCACAGACCATGAAAAAAAAACTCTTGTCGTCAAACTTATAACACCCCTCTTTCTGTAGACGGGAGTTAAAAATACAATGACATCATTTTAATTCCCTTTCAACAAAAAATACTGAACACAGAAGCGTCACTACATCTGTCCCACTCCCATTACACAACACTTTAAACGTAAAAACATTTCTTAGAAACACACAGACAATGCTAAACAGGGTAAAAGCACCCTGTGGTGGCCACTCGAAACTTCCGAATAATTCAATCTGGCGGCCGACACGATTCCCGAAATTAGCAATTATAATCAGAGCCCCCGGTCACATTAAACAGAACCTTTGTATTTTCCTGTTTATCGTATTATTCAATTTTCTGGGGTTGGTGGGAACACAGTCTAAAAATCATTGTTGCTTCTTGGCTATTTGTTTTCTAGCGGCCGCTTACGACTTTGTATACATGGAAAGTTATGGTGTGATTCACAATAGGCTAGATTGCTTAAAGGTCACCTGAGGAAAATGCATCATTGGGGTATTTAAGCGCAGCTTTTGAAACTGCTACCGAGAACAAATTTCTATGAATTCTTCTTTCGCACAATTCTGGCGAAATCTAATTTAATCAGAAATGAGTGAAATCAGAATTGTACCTACAACATGAAATTGTTTGTTTTCGTGATTGTTCAAACGTGCTAGACTCTACCGGTCGAGTTCGAATTATTATTTTGACATTTGATAGCCTAGTTCTTGTGGAAGTTTATACTATTAAATTAGACCATTTGAACAAAGTTGCTGGCGAGCGCTTGTCTTGTTTTTTTTATCCACAACGGAGTAGCACTAAGCCTTCATCACACCTGCCGGCCTAGCATGAGCGGCTTTTGTCGACGATTGACGCATAATATTATAGAGCATATATCTTGCATACACCTTAGTGGGGTAAGCAAGACAGCATGACGTGCTATAGAAAGAAAGAAAGAAAGAAAGAAAAAAAATATTTATTTGGGGCATCACAGAAATGAAAAATTAAGTAAACACAAAAACACGTAGGTACTATAGGGTATGTCCCAAAACGGTTCCGACTCAGCATAATGCTTGCCCAGCATGGCCAGCGCTGATCTTCCGTCGGAACCGTGTTTGGTGAGGCTGCGAAGTTTACCCAAAAAACCGACACAAAAACAAACAAGTCCGAAACACATAGACGCTAGTGCCGGGATAAACAAAATTAAATTAAAAACAGGCTTAAAGTAAACCCCACACTCTCTGCTCTGGCGACAGCCGTGACGTGACAGAGGACTATATCATATCGCGTGATATAATGATGGCCATGCTCTTAGGGCAGATGTTAAGTGGTGATAAGGCTGAACGTGGAAGCACACTAATCCCGGAATCCTCAATTACTGAGGAACTGGCTATCTAATCTCTAACTGCCTGAACACAAGAACGCTGAAAACATCGTTGTTATATCGTCAGACTAAGATAAGATGGTGGTAGCTAGCCAGGCGGACTCAGAACAAGCCTTACCACCAACCAAACTGAATACAATATGTACGTACCCCCACTGGGAATCCTACCCGGGACCTCTGGGTTTGATTCCGGTGTGTGTGTACCACTAGACCACAGAGTTGTAGAAGTGGTAAGGCGCTAGAATATTGTCAGACGCATGATATAGAGCATATATCTCGCATACACCTTAGTGGGGTAAGCAAGACAGCATGACGTGCTATATCATATCGCGTGATATAATGATGGCCATGCTTTTAGGGCAGATGTGAAGTGGTGATAAGGCTGAACGTGGAGGAGCACTAATCACGGAATCCTCAATTACTGATAGGAACTGGCTATCTTATCTCTAACTGCCGAAACACAAGACTGCTGAAAGCATCGTTGTTATGGCATCAGAATAAGATAAGATGGTGATGGCGGTAGCTAGCCAGGCGAACTCAGAATAAAGGTCACAGCACATACATCAACTCGGCGTTAGGTTGACGCCTGGTTGACGGCGAGGCGAAAGGCGATACGGTGTTTCAACGGTGTTGTTACGGTGATCCCTTTCCGAATTGATGTAATGTGCTGTGACCTTAGCCTTGCCACCAACCAAACCCAATACAACATGTACCCCCACTGGGAATCCAACCCGGGACCTCTGGGTTTCATTCCAGTGTGTGTGTACCACTAGACCACAGAGTTGTAGAGGGGGTAAGGCGCTAGAGTTCCCGACTTATATTGGCAGTACCCCCAACATGAAAGACTATCGTTATCATGAATAGCGTGAGATCGTATTATAATCAGTGATTATAATGTATCAAAACCAGTGCATCATCATCAAATTCAATAGGTACATGTTTGACACTTTGACAGCTTTTGATGGATATAGACATGAAGCTCGACTTAATACTGAGGTAACTGGAGTTCTCACCCTGAATAAAAAAGTGTACCCAGCAAATTTGACATTTATGTATGTAGTGGCTGTCAGATGTCTCATATGACCATACGTATTTTTTAAAAGTGTAGGTGAGACGGAAGACAGCCACTGTGTAATTTTTGGAGACCAAAACGTGTTAGTACTGCACTCTCCAGTTACCTCAGTATTAAGTCGAGCTTCATGGATATAGATCGACTATCTTTTCTATTCGAGTGACGTATGTATTTTTTTTTTCTCTTTTAGCAAATTAACCGGCCTTGACTTCTGAGACCTTCAGTCAGTAGCGGTTGGACAACAACATAACAGCAGAATGAAATTAAAAACAACACGTTAGTTCCAGTTTTTGGCCACCGGAACAGTAAAAGGTTGTCGCAATATAGCATAGTTTGGTCTCTATTTCTCTATGTATAAAAAGTTACTCTATGGCTCCAAGCTAGCATGCGAATGTTCGACTGCTGGGCTCGCAGGGAAGCATTTGTTGCTCGCCTGCGATTGCTTGTTTACAAAATGCTCACGAAAGAATGCTCTCAGTGAGGACGCTCCTTTGCGATTACCAAAGTGACATTTTTCATGCTACAGCTTCTGATATAATAACAAATAAGATGAGTTACTGTATATTTTCTACACTGTGACACGACAATCTGCCTGATTCCGGATGCTATTCATTTGCTAAGTCCCATTTTGCATGCTGTTGCATTTTCCTAAATCGACATCAATGGCGTTATTGACATGAACGCTGTTTCCAAATGCCTAGTTTGATATGCTAATCAGATTATGGACTGTCAACAGCACATTAAGCTGTTCACGTACACACGGCGGCACATTAGACTGTAGCCCCTAGTGTAAGTTTTTATGTCAAGCAAACGCAAACTATTACGATTCCGTATTTATGTCAATTTGTATGAAGACTGTATAAGCGCGCTACTCGCCGCTAGAGGCACTGATACAGTTTTCATACAAATTGACATAAATACGGAATCGCGATAGTTTGCGTTTGCTTGACATAAAAACTTACACTAGGGGTACTGTACATATTGACCTTGAGACCGCCTTTATGCCCTACCAAACAAAAGAGTAACAAACATTTGCATATTCCTCTAAAATTAAGGATTTTGGTACAAATTGCATACCGCGTAAAACAATCATAACGGACTTAAATCTTAGAAAAATGTAGTCCTTTTTCAATTAAAAAAAGGCTTAAGAGATTTTCATCATTTTAAAGCATAAAAAAAACAATTCGAGCTGTCTGTTTCCGCGTACGCCACTTTTCATTTAGCCCACAACCATAAATATTAATTTCAAAGAAAAATATGTCACATTTTTTCTAGAGGAATTAAAAAAGGGCACAGCAAATGGGGTTGTCTTGTATTTTCAGCCTGTAAATTTTCTTTCCGATGGCACGGTGTGACGTTATAACGTAGCCCTTGCCTTCCCTTACTCTAATGGTGTTTATGATGCTCTGTCTTGGTAAGTACCAAATTGTGTTTGTAAGTAACCATAGCAGAAAACAATATGAAAGGTGTTAAAATCATAATCAGGCGGGCATCGAAGATTTTTTACTATAGTTAAAGATTTATTATGTTAAAGAAAAGTGCATTAAAAATACGAAGATTTAAGAGATAAAAAATGAAATAATTGAATACAAAGGACAAAAGTGCGGGTCTTTTTTCTTATTTTGGAACTGATCAGTCTGAAGTTATGTCTGAATTTTTTCAAATAATAAACGATATATCACTATCTATCTATAGATTACCATAACGATAGTTTTCGTGCGATACCTACAGAACGCACGATTAATTGCACTTTATTTTCGAGTTTGTTCACAAGCGTACTTAACAAAAATCTATCTCTTTTTATACTTACCTAGCTACTATTTTTAACGAAATCACCCCAAAGTTCGAGTTATTCAAATGAAACCAAAAACTTGTAAAGCCGCTTAATCCATGCTGCCCACTTAACTCGGTGTCTACAGGCACTAACGACTCAGCCTAAGTTGTTTAGTCTAAAACAAATACCTCCCCAGAATTTGTTTTAGATTAAACAAATTAGGCGCTTGTGTAAACAAGTAGGTAAGCACTTATTGAAAACATTAAGCCTGGCGCACACGGGCAACAGTCCACTACTACAAAACGCCGCCAGCGACCTCTTTTCTGTAGTTTTCATACATTTTATGTGAACTCGCCGCACACGGTGACGCGACGCCGCCGGTGGTCGCTACATTAGTGTAGGCAAGGAAGCTAGTGGACCTCCACACTAATTCCTCAGTCAGGAAAAACTTTAAAGCATGATAAAGTATCAATAAATTAGAAGTATTGTAATAATTTCCGAAGAATAAGAATAATAGAAGCTTAGGCATTTTTTAATAAAAGTCTTAAATAATTAATTAATTCGTTTTTAGGGAAAATGTTCAGTTTAAAACTTTCTTCACCGAACATATTCATGTAACGTACAAAAACAATATAAGAAATATCCAAAAAAATATCCCAGCAGAAACACAAAATTTTAATATAATATTTGGTGTGTCTTGGACCGGAAAATGTCTCTGTCGAACATTTTTACGGAAATGCCATTTTGCCAAGCAGTACTCATGTTTGAAAAAAGTTTTGGATTTTTATCAAGTATCACTACTCATTTAGTAAAATAAATTTGGACTGAGAAATTACTCGGTTCAATATATAAACAGATTTGTATTTTTTTTTTGTTTTTGATTAAATACCTAACTTCAGTGTGGGTTTTTTTTTATGGACATTAATATAAAAGTTTATGAATCATACTATTTTGTAACCCAGCAAAGTTTCATCGACTGACGAATTAATGTATGGGTCTCCATACAAAGAATCGGTTCATTGCCTGCACTACATGCTAGAAATCGCCGTCATGCACTTGTTGTTGCCGGCCACTAACGTCGACATAAAATGCTGCAAACAAATGGGTTAGAAAAAGTAGCGGCTACCGACCGCAAGTGTCTACTACCCGCCACAAGTAGTGTAGGCAATGAACAGATTCTTTTTATGGAGACCCATACACTAATTCCTCAGTCGATGAAACTTTGCTGGGTTATAAAATAGCATGAGCCATAAACTTAACTAAAAACTTATCCAAAAAAAACTCACACGGAAGTTAGGTATTTATACCTAAATATACAAATCTGTTTATATATATTGAACCGAGTAATTTCTCAGTCCAAATTTATTTTACCAAATGAGTTATTTATACTAGTATGTCATACTTGATAAAAATCCAAAACTTTTTTCAAGCATGAGTATGCTTGGGAAAATGGTATAATTCCGTTAAAAAGTTCGACAGAGACATTTTTCAGTTCAAGTCACCCCAATTGTTTTATTAAAATTTGGTGTTTCTGCTGGGATATTTTTTTGGTTATTTCATATTATTGTTTTTATACGTTAAATGAATATGCCCGGTGAAGAAAGTTTAGACGGAGCATTTTTCCTAAAAAAGATATCAATGAAATAAGACTCATAAAAAAATACCTAACCTTCTATTATTATTATTTTTTGGAAATTTATACCATACTTTTAATTTATTGACACTTTATCATGCTGTAAGGTTTTTTGTGACTGAGGAATTACTGTGGGGGTCAACTAGCTTCATTGACTACACTAAAGTGTCTGTCGCACGCTTCAGCTACCTTTGTAGCTGCTACTAGCTTCGAGTGGCGGCGTTTGTGATTGTCGGGTGTGGCTCGTGTGCGGCGACGCTTATAAAAAGTAAACATATTTAAAAAAGGACTGGATCCTCTCACCAAACAAACTATTTGGTGATGAACTTTTTTGTTACTTTGAGTTTGAGCATAATTTTGTCTATTTATATCCATACCCATTTTTAGTTTACCTTTACAAAGTAACAGCCACGTCGCCCTTTCAGGCAAATCGCCATTAAAACATTTGTAGTATTTTAAATATAAATGCATATCTTTAATTATTAGTTAAATTAAGAAATAGCCGAAAAAGGGAAAATGAAGTAAATATTTCGAAAAAATCGAACAAGTGGGACAAGTGCCTTTAGTAATGTCTTGAGTAAAAGTAATTACCTATTTAAAATTGTCATTTTTACACAATAAACAAGAATGTATTTGAAATAAGTGCATTCAAAAGCTGAAATACTTGGCCAAGTTACATTTTAAAGTTCTAAAGGGTAAAACCTAAGTCCTACAACAAAATAAAACCACCATAAATTGTTCCATCTGTTTGTTTTCTTTTCGTATGCTCCTCATCAGTGGACAACAAACCGTGGCCCGGTTCCGACACTAAATAATAATAATAATAATAATTCATCGACCATGAGATTGTATATCCCGCGGAAGTGCGGAGGTCGTGGCTTCTTAAATGCTAAGACATTGCATAACCGCGAGATATGCAATCTTAGGGAGTATTTTCTCCAAGTCGATATGGGGTCTCATAGAGATGTAGTTGCTGTTGACAATGGACTGACTCCTCTATTTTTAGCAAAAGAAAACTGGCGCAAACCTGTAGTACTTAGTACTTCCGACCGCAGCACTGTGTGGCAAAGCAAGGAGTTACATGGCAGATTCTACCGGGCTCTCCATGGGCCCGACGTAGATTTATTAGCCTCAGTATCCTGGCTCCGCTTCGGTGATCTTTTTGGTGAAACCGAAGGTTTTGTCTGTGCAATTATGGATGAGGTTGTGATGACGAATAACTACCGAAAGTATATCCTAAGGGATGGCACAGTGGATATTTGCCGAGCGTGTCATCGTCCGGGTGAATCCCTTAGGCATATAATCTCCGGTTGTTCTCGTCTCGCAAACGGCGAGTATTTGCATAGACATAACCAAGTGGCCAGGATAATACACCAACAACTTGCTCTGAAACATAGTCTTGTGGCATCCGAGGTGCCGTACTACAGGTATGCACCAGAACAGGTCCTTGAAAATAGCTATGCCACATTGTATTGGGATCGATCTATCATTACAGACAGGACTATTGTAGCTAATAAGCCTGATATTGTATTGATAGATCGACACGAACGCCGCGCGATAATTGTTGATGTCACTGTTCCCCATGACGACAACCTTGTGAAAGCTGAAAAAGATAAAGAAAACAAATATCTTGATTTAGCTCACGAGATTGTTGACATGTGGGACATCGATTCAGCAATTATTGTTCCGATAGTCATATCTGCCCATGGTCTGATAGCCAAGAGCCTCGATAAACACCTTAAGAGGCTTGCGTTAGGTGGATGGATCGGGAGTCAGATGTAGAAGGCAGTACTTCTGGACACGGCCCGTATAGTGAGAAGGTTCCTGTCTCTGGATCCTTAACCATCGGTAGCCGGGACCTTGATCTTGCTGCCGTTGGGGAACTGCATTTTTGTATTTTTAAATGTTATATTTTTTAGTGTTATACATTGTAAAAATTTAATGTTTAGAAATATAATTTTGTAAGTATTTAAAATGTAATAAAGGGAATAATAATAAATAAATAATTATAATAAATAATTAATTAATTATAATTAATAATAAATAATTAGCCAAGAGCCTCGATAAACAAGCCAAGAGCCTCGATAAACACCTTAAGAGGCTTGCGTTAGGTGGATGGATCGGGAGTCAGATGCAGAAGGCAGTACTTCTGGACACGGCCCGTATAGTGAGAAGGTTCCTGTCTCTGGATCCTTAACCATCGGTAGCCGGGACCTTGATCTTGCTGCCGTTGGGGAACTGCATTTTTGTATTTTTAAATGTTATATATTTTAGTGTTATACATTGTAAAAATTTAATGTTTAGAAATATAATTTTGTAAGTATTTAAAATGTAATAAAGGGAATAATAATAATAATAAAATAGCTTTATTAATTCCACATTCATAATAATAACATTAGTTTTAAATCACAAATTAATTTCATTAAATTATAAATAAAAGTTTATGAGATAAAGATACAAAATGATTCAATAAGATAATATTAATATTATAAATTCATGCAAATTCGATATTATATTTTATCATGTCAAATAGATTAAAATTAAAATAAGTACATTATAGTGATTTGATTTTATATGGACCCCTAACGGGTAAAAGCCTCCTCCAAAATGTCCCATTTTTGTCTGTCTTTGGCTGTCTCTGTCCATTTTTTCCCTGCTACTGTTATCAGCTCATCTTGCCATCTACAATTAGGTCTACCAACACTTCTTGTCC
Organism: Crambus lathoniellus; assembly: GCA_949710035.1. Classification (NCBI taxonomy): domain Eukaryota; kingdom Metazoa; phylum Arthropoda; class Insecta; order Lepidoptera; family Crambidae; genus Crambus; species Crambus lathoniellus. Next base: position 2,411,231 of record OX453318.1, on the reverse strand, counting down.
CGGGTGGTCCTGTCCATCCAAGAAGTCTTGACGTCCATCTGTCATCAGTGTATCTAGCAACATGACCCGCCCATCTCCATTTCTGGCCTTTAGCGAACAATAGAGCATCCGTCACTTTAGTTCTATTTCTTATGTCAGTGTGTCTTTTCTTGTCTCTAAGTTTAATATTTAAGCAGCTCCTCTCCATCGCTCTCTGTGTTGTTTGAATCTTACAGCTAGTCATGTTGTTAAAGTTCCAAGTTTGGCACCCGTAAGTTAAACTAGGTAGAATAACTGAATCCATCGCTACCTTTTTCAGTGTTACGGGGAGCTTGGATTTGAATATCTCTTTGTTAGCCCAATATTTTTTCCAAGAGATCGCTGCTCTTCTATGTACTTCTTCTATATTTCTTTCTTTTCTAAACGACAGTTGTTTCCCAAGATAGACATATTCTTGTACGTAATCCAGTGGCTGTTTATTGATAAGTATATTGATTTGATCGTGGTTAGTCATTAATTTTGTCTTTTCAAGATTCATTTCCAAACCAACTCTACTACTCGCTAGTTTTAGATCTGATAACATTGTATTTAGTTCTGAGGGGTCTTCGGAAAACACAATGATGTCGTCAGCGAATCTTAGATGGCTTAGATTTTTTCCGTTGATGTTTATTCCTTTTTGTGTCCATGGTAGGTCTTTCATGATGTTTTGTAGTACAGCTATGAACAGTTTCGGTGAAATCGGATCGCCTTGTCGTACACCTCTTCTAATTTTTATTTCTTCACCCTTTCTGTCTAATTTTATTCTACTTGTGCTGTTGTGATATACATTTTTTAGTATATTTATATATTTTTCGTTAATTTCCTGATTCCGTAGAGCTTCCCAAATACTTTTATGTGAGATAGAGAGTTCCGACACTAAATACGTCACTCTAAAGGACTGTACTCACCGGGAGCATTCGTTTCACGAACGAGCGTTTGTAGCATTCTCGAGCACATCCTTCGCGGACCAAATATTTTGGTGAGTACGTAAAAACAAATATAATGGAACTGCATTTTTGTATTTTTAAATGTTACATCTTTTAGTGTAAAAATTTAATGTTTAGAAATATAATTTTTTAAGTATTTTAAATGTAATTAAGGGCATAATAATAATAAAAAGTTTATTACCACTAAAAGCTTTACATAAAATCTTTAAAGTAATATTACATCTAACTGGTTAGATATACTTATGTACCCAGTAAGGACAACAGTACACCCACATACCTAATGTGGGTGTACTGTTGTCCTTACTGGGTCACAACATGACCCGTATGAAGGACAGCCAGTCCCAATCATTGACGATACTATGATGAAATGTCAAAATTTGTGCTCGCGAAGTTAATGCAGAACAGTACTCACTGGGAGCATTCGTTTTGCGAGCAGTAACTGAAATTCGTCCGTTAAATTTTCGGTGCTCTGTGCTGCTTTCGCATTTATTCATGCTATATTACAAGAGGACCATATTCACACACCGAGTGTTTGCAACGTAAATGATGTGTTTACGATGCGAATATACGCCGGACGATTTCTAGGAGTTGTGCTCGCGAAGAGAATGAATAAAGCTTATGAATCACACGCTCACGCAGCGAATGCTCGCTAACCCGAATGCTCCCGGTGAGTACAGTCCTTTAGTACTTGCAACACGCTTGTTATGGCTAAAGGGTGCCCTAGAAACATGTCGTTATTTTCAACTATCACAGTCATGTCAGAACATAAACATTGTATAGGAAAACATGCTATTAAAATGCGTTGTTGTTTACTAGGTACCACATACCTACTAATATTAAATTACGATATGTTTCAGTAGGTTTTTATGATAAGCTTCTTTCGTTAATATAATTGGGTTATGTGGCTAAAAATAATAAATTAAAGCCGAAAGAAATATAGTGTGGTGAAAAATACATGTATTAAAATATGCGTGTTAAGTATTAATTTAAACTTCCTTTAATTTTTTAATTTAAGTGCATACTCAGAAATAACTGGGCAAGTCATACTTGTATAAAGACTGAAACTAAATTACACACACTGAAACTTGCCCAACGTACAATTTCCATACAAATGCTCACTTTAAAATGTATGATAGATGGAAAACTCTTTGCATCTGCGATGAACTTTACGTCAATGGAGAGACTTAAAGGCCCATTGACGAATCACCCACCATTTAAAAAATTGTCAATACCTCACTCCAAGGTTCTTAATAATATTAAAATGCACGTTGGCCTAGAATCAGAGGCGATAAGTTTACTTTTGAATCATCTTATTGCCATTCTTTACACGTTTTAACACGGAATTCTTCATAAGCTAACTTCTACCTTCCAAAAACTCCCCTTCAAGAAGCTCCATAATCTAGAAAATTCTAATAAAAACCTGAAAAAGTTGTTCAGCACAAAGTGTCACTGAAAGCATAAGGAAATGTAAAAAGCATGTAATTTTTTTACAACAACATAGACGCACGAGAACAGCGAACTCAGCCCCAAGTTGAATCTTTATTTTAATAAAAAAACTCCATCATGGTGACGGTCCAGACAGGGTGACCATGATAATGTTATGGTGTTTGATAAACTTAGGTACTTATTTGACACTTATTTATTTATTTAATCTTTATTGCAAAAATACAGCAAATGGTGGACTTAGTGCTAATAAGCATTCTCTCCCAGTCTAATTAATGATAATAGAAATCTATATAACATACTAGCTTTCCGCCCGCAAAGTATCTGCGTCCCAAATTTCAGCCAAATCGGTTGCACGTGTGTTTGTTTGTCAGTCCTTCACGTCAAAACGGAGCAACGGATCGACGTGATTTTTGTCATGTGGATAGTTGAAATCTGCAGAGTGACAAATGCTTATTTTTATCCCGGAAAATATCACGTTGTTAAGTTTTATGCATGTATTTATTGAAATGCTTGATTTACCTGCATGAATATTTTATCTACTTACATCACATTTTTAATTTTTTCACTGCAGGCCTTCCAATATAATAAAATTTATTTGAAAAGAAAAGCTTAATCGAGATGGTACAATGAAATTTTCATATTAGTCCTTCAACGCCCCAGGGACCGTACTCTGAAACGCTAATCCGAAACTTCGGTTAGCCCCGCCCCTTACACTCGATTCTATCCCGACTAGAGAGTGAGAGGGACGGGTATACCGAAGTTTCGGGTTTTGCGTTTCAGAGTAGGCCCTCAGAAACGAGACACAATATTGTCAGGCGTCAATGGCATTAAGAAAATAATGAAGATCCTAGAAGTTTTATCATTTATCATATCATTTTATCATAGTCCTTAAGAAGCACTCTCTGAATTAGTCATCTTTCAAAAAACAGGACTTATCCCGTTAATCCCTATTGAATGCAGCACCTACAGGACAAACTTTTAACAATGTCCCACTCCTTTCTCCGGGAATTTCCTTCTTCCCTGCAATTACCAGTAATAAGTTTTTCACTCGGCGGCCTCTCGGTCCGCCGCGATTGGTTGTACTTAATTAATGTAGAGTTTTAGAGTTTAAGTCCTTTTTAACCGATTTGAGAAATGAAAGTTAGCATTGCCTTAAAATAAAGTAGTGATCGAGAAAAACAGTTTTTTTCATTAATCCTCGACGGGGTAGCTTAACCTGCCAACTAACGGGGTGGGTTTATCTTAACCTTCAGCACACCTGATGATAAGTGGTGATAAGGCTGAAGGTGGAAGCGCATTACTCCCGGAATCCTCAATCGCTGAGGAACTGTCTCTTACAGCCGGAACATAATAATGCTGAAAACATAATTTTTATGGTGTCAGACTTAGATAAGATGGTGGTATAGCCAGCGGAATAAGAACAAGTCCTACCACCAACCAAACCGAAGTACAATATTTACCCCCACTGGGAATCAAACCCAGGATACCGGTGGTGGTACTACTAGACCACAGAGGGTGAAGCCAATGTGAAGGTCTTTTTTATTAAAATAATATTTCGAAATGACTTTTCAGCAACCAATGCTGAAATGAAACTTGGTTAGTTTGTACATTCCTGATTATATTTAAAGTAAAGTAAAGTAAAGTAATCATTTGTTCGGTGTTCCATTATATTAGATACATTACAATACATATTTTCTTAAGCTAGACTAAACCTATGACACAGCCGAAAGGGCTGACCAGCTCAGCTCATGCTGTGGCTTATAGCTACAACGCTGATTTTCAGCTGGACCCATTACATACAATTAATCGATAAATTACTACAATCTGTTGTGGCAAACATCTAATTATTATTTAAGATTTCACTTCTTAGGATCAAATTATTTTTACTATTCTGCATTCACACAGCAATTTTTATTATTGAAAATATTGCAAATGAGGTATTATAAAATAACGCTTACTCGACTCTGTAGCTCGATGGTAAGAGCATTCGCCCGGACAGTGAAAGGTCGTGGGTTCGCGTCCCATCGGAACTAGTTGTGAGACGGGTCGATTGGGATCGTTTCATTTCGAGAAAAAAAAGCATTTGTCTTATACCAATTGCAAAGCTAGAATATACAGAAAGAGTCACTTGGAATTTACGAAATTATTTTGGAGTTTTCAACACAAAAATCTAATGTCATCAAATCTGGAGTTAGACTAAATTTAAAATTAGACATCCAAGTATACATCACGTAAAAAGCCTCATCCTACAGAAAATCAGTTAACGCTTTTCAGTAAGTACTCAATTATTGAGATCCACCCATTATGTCCTTTTGTGCTCTTTTTACCGTCTTTTAGCTCGAGGAATGGGGAAAAAAATTGAATTCTCCTTTTCCACAGGAAATTAGGTTTTCTCCAACAAAACGTTAACCTTCTGCACGGGGGATAATAAGGGAAATGTCGGGGTAACAGGTAAAATATTTACTAGTAAATTTGGCTAAGACGTGTAGTTCTGCTGTTTCACTTTTTGGTGTGATGATAATTTAAGACGATGTTGTGTCTTGTAATAATTAAGTAACTACCCAAGGTTGCCTGGAAGAGATTGCTGTCTACCAATAAGGCCGCCTATTGTATTTTTTATGTTTTTCATAGTGTATTTTAATATATTTTTGTGTTTGAAATCGAGTGTGATAAAGTTTTTTTTTATGTACTAAGTATGTACTAATTAATTCTCCTAAGTTCTCTCTCTTAAGTCCTTAGCATTATCAAATACAAGTTGTCGTTGTGATGATGGTTCGTGGATGACAGATCTGTGTATGTAATACACATACAACACACTCTTATCATCCTTATTTCGAATCAACCCTTAAGGTATACAGTCTAAGTTCTAGCCTTTTTAACTGCAAGCTTTTGGTATATTAGAATACTACGCTCCCATCAGGTAACGCAATGTTATGGCGTATATAATAATATAACAAGAACGAAGTAACACAGAACCAATACTCCAAAAATACGAAACAACACTTTAGGTAAACATTGCGTTCCGACCAACAAATATTAGTAAAACACTACAGGGTGCTTACCATCAACTCTTATTGCGGTTTTGTTTAGGACCTAAACTGATCTGCTTCACTTATTCGTACCACGACAGCTTAATATCAATGACAGCGATTCAGTGATCGATCAATGACATTTCACAGCCGCTAAGCTGTCAGGAACTCTTGTTTGACTTATAACCCGGTCGATTTAACATGACACCTGCAGGTTATACCCTCTCATTCTCCCGGGCATGACAGAATCGAGTGAAAGAGACGGGTAGAAGAAAAGGGACAGAAATCGTTCGGTCATTATGGTACGTTGATGGTCGGCACCCAGGGTGCCTACCATCAACTTTAAGACAGCGATTCAAAAATAGCGCGATGCAGAATAGGTTCCTAAAATGAATTGCTTTCTTTCGTACTATGACCTTCTAAAAACTGGATCGCAAATGAATTGCTAAATGTGAATGACCGAACGATTTGTGTCCTTATTTCTTCTACCCGTCTCTTTCACTCGATTCTGTCATGCCCGGAGAGTGAGAGGGACGGGTATAACCTGCAGGTGTAATGTTAAATCGACCGGGTTATAAGTCAAATAAGAGTTTCTGACAGCTTAGCGGCTGTGAAATGTCATTGAATGATCACTGAATCGCTTTCATTGATATTAAGCTGTCGTGGTACGAATAAGCGAAGCAGATCAGTTTAGGTCCTAAACAAAACCGCAATAAGAGTTGATGGTAGGCACCCAATTTTAGTTATTATGTCCAAACAAGCTTTCCGTCCGCGGCTTCGTACAAACAAACATGCGTACAAACAAACAAATACACTTTCACATCTATACTAATATTAAAAAGCTGAAGAGTTTGTTTGTTTGTTTGAACGCGCTTAATCTCAAAAACTAGTGGACCAATTTGAAAAAATATTTTTGTGTTGCATAGTCCATTAAAATTTATCGAGGACATCTAAAATATTTAAAACATCACGCTACGACCAACAGAATCAGAGCATCAATGAAAAACGTTGCAAAAACGGGTAAAAATATTTCCTTTTAAGTAGGTTTTCCTTTTCCTTAAATAACGCAAATAAAACTGCAGGGCACAGCTAGTTTATTATACTAGTAAGGATACTACCCGTACATTAGCTATTAGCTAAAGGCAGCAAGACAATAACACCTCAATGATAAGTCCTATTAATATCCCATCTCCCAATAATCATGTTGATCGTGCAATCACAGAACCTTTATGTTTCGACACAGTCAATTTAGATGTTCGATAGCACAATGGACCCATTGTTCTAATAACTAGGGTCGCTGTAATAGATCGCTATACTGACTTAGATTCAGACAGGCCTAATTGTGTAAATTAACGTCTTCAGAATCGATAGCAGACTAAACTCATGGAGTATTTTAAAGGGATCGTCTTTGTTATGGAACGTAAGTCGACTCTAAGAATAGTTCAATAACTTTATCTTTATCTTAAAGTTTGAACTAATTTTTTTCTGAGTTTTCGTGACTGGCTCCATTACATAGTGTTTGTTTGTATTTACTAAACTCATTAAGTAGTTAAGTAAAAAACAAAAACCAACTAAGTGAATAGCGCTTTTTGAACTAAGTATCAGATTATTTTAATTCTTAGTTTTTTGCATTCACTATGCAATTTTTATTACTGAAAAATGGAAAATGAAGTATTTAGAAAAAATCGTGGGTTCGAGTCCCATCGGAGCTGATTGTGAGACGGGTCGATTTTTTCTAAATACTTCATTTTCCATTTTTCAGTAATAAAAATTGCATTGTGAATGCAAAAAACTAAGAATTAAAATAACTTGCAATAGTAATTTCATCTTTAGCGATTGCCAAATACCTGGAAAGGTATTTCTTTCGCGTGTGAGGGTGGTAATACCTCCACATTGATGAAATTAACGCTGACTATACAGCGAGTAAGAAGTATTGGATAAATTCGACGCTTCTCGTAACGACTCCGTAGCTCAGTGGTTAGAGCAGTCGCCCGGAAAGCGAAAGGTCGTGGGTTCGAGTCCCATCGGAGCTGATTGTGAGACGGGTGGATTTTTTCTAAATTCTTCATTTTCCATTTTTCAGTAAGTATCAGATTTTAAATCCTATATACTAAAGAGCTAATATAATATCACAAAGTAAAACAGTCAATTTAGATGTTTGGTTTCGTTCCATGGTGTAACCGCCTCTATGGTCTAGTGGTACACCCCGCTGATTTCAGACCATGAGGTCCCGAGTTCGATTCCCAGTGCGCTTACATATTGTATTCGGTTTGGTTGGTTGTTCTTAGTCCGCCTGGTCAGCTATCACCATTTTATGAAGTCTGACGCCATATTATCAATGAGGTTTTCAGCATTATAGTGTTCCGGCACTACTAATAAGATAGCAAGTTCCTCAGTGGTTGAGGATTCCAAAAGTAGTGCGCTTTCACCTTCAGCCGTATCACCACTTAACATCAGGTTCCATGAAGGCTAAGTGCTAACCCCGTCGTTGATTAAAAATAAAAGATTTTGGTCGTCTTAAACGTTATTACCTAAATTCTAAGCCTCCAAATATTCCTTTCAAAGTCTACCTCAGGACTCATTCAGCCATTCATCAGGAGTTCAGAACCTTATCTCAAATAGGTACTCAAGTAGCAGCCTAATGAATCATAAACTCATTACCCAAATACTCGTTTTAATTAGGCGGAATAGGGCTGTACAGGAACCGGTAAGTTAGTTACCCGGTATATCAACAAACTGGGTGCCTACCATCAACTCTTATTGCGGTTTTGTTTAGGACCTAAACTGATCTGCTTCGCTTATTCGTACCACGACAGCTTAATATCAATGACAGCGATTCAGTGATCGATCAATGACATTTCACAGCCGCTAAGCTGTCAGGAACTCTCATTTGACTTATAACCCGGTAGATTTAACATGACACCTGCAGGTTATACCCGTCCCTCTCACTCTCCGGGCATGACAGAATCTAGTGAAAGAGACGGGTAGAAGAAAAAGGACACAAATCGTTCGGTCATTAACATTTAGCAATTCATTTGCGATCCAGTTTTTAGAAGGTTCATTTTAGCAATTCATTTTAGGAACCTATTCTGCATCGCGCTATTTTTGAATCGCTGTCTGAAAGTTGGTGGTAGGCACCCAGGTATCGTTAGCTATAATAGACGGTAAGAATTTGTAAGACCATGCCAATTTAAAAGTATTTAATATGATTGGTTTGTAACAAGGTAAATAGTTCAGTTTTATTATTTCGTTAATGTTATCAAGATTTACGAAATATTTATATTTTTAGGTACCTATAGGTATATAATACACATACACATAGTATTAGTACTATTATGATTTGCAGGTTCGCCTGTTTATTTTTCTTCAGACGTCAAATAACTTAGTTCAGGTCAAGACAGTTACATTATAGTTAGGTACCATAAATAATAGAAGAGATTTCGATTCGAAAGCATAATGCTACTTCCCAGGTGCATTATATTATTTTGAACCTAAAATACCGGCATATATACCGGTACCAGTGAAATCTGCTTCAAGCACTACGGGGAAGATTTAATAGCTTATTCGTGGATCATAAGATTCATAAGATAGGTACTTTTACATTAAAATAAATCTAAAAAAATCAGAAGTACCTATTTTAAAATGTAAAAGTAAATATGTTGCACTTTTATGGTTTTAGGTATAGAAATTGATTTGTTCTACACTGTTCGCTCAAGATCAGCGGCGTAAGTAACTTGTGGAATATTGACAGCAGTGTAACAAAAATCGCGTGTCAAACCGCGCGGTTCCCGCCGTCGTCGTCGTCTGAACTAGGGCTTAATTTTAAAGGAATCGCAAAACTAGCATACATCGTAACTAGCATACGGATGAGAAAGTTAGATTATTTAAACATGCTATTTTTTGAAAATCGTTTGTTAAGATTCCGATTGGACCTTGAAATAAAAACGGCTACAAGATTATGAGAGATTTCTCGAATTCTCTAAAAGTATTGATCCGCTTCATTTCACAGTGAACATCCATGCTAGGTATACTTACTTATACTTATAATAAATATAAAAGTGTATATGTTTGTTTGATTGTCCGTCTTTCACGTCAAAACGGAGCAACGGATCGAGACGTGATTTTTGATATGGGAATAGTTTGGGGGCGGGAGAGTGGCATAGCCTACTTTTATCCCGGAAAAACATCACATTCCCGCGGGATAACATCGACAACGTCCAGCTAGTGTAGAATAGGATATTATGGTGCTATAATCAAGACAGATTCCATCCAAAATCTACGTCATACGTAAAAATGTCAGCATTTTTAAATTAAAATAAATATTCTAGCTGATTTAGTCCATTACACATACTACACAGTTATTTCAATTATATTATTTTCCATTTCCTCCCTCGGAAATAAGTAACTAAGTTGTCCGATAGATTAAGTGGCCTATCTGTGTGACACATTATTAACGAGCGGCGCAAAAGGTGGGGCTTCTATCCTCAATGGGGCCTTTAAAGATGTAGCAGAAATAGAGACAAATCAGCGGGTAATAGGGAAGTGTTGACTTTGGCCTTTTTATCGATAATTCTTTGAATAAAATGTTTCCCTTGTAAGTGGGGAATTTAAAGATGTAGCAGAAATAGAGAGGAATCAGCGATTACTAGGGAAATGTTGAATTTGGCTTTTTTATCGATAATTCTTTGAATAAAATGTTTCCCTTGTAAGTAGGGAATTTAAAGATGTAGCAGAAATAGAGAGGAATCAGCGAGTAATAGGGAAGTGTTGAATTTGGCCTTTTTATCGATAATTCTTTGAATAAAATGTTTCCCTTGTAAGTAGGGAATTTAAAGATGTAGCAGAAATAGAGAGGAATCAGCGAGTAATAGGGAAGTGTTGAATTTGGCCTTTTTATCGATAAATTCTTTGATTAAAATGTTTCACTCGTAGGTATGTAATGATTTTCTAAGGAAGGTTTCACACAACTTTGGTTTCCTAGGGCTTCCAGTGCTCGGAAACCAGGTAAATGCTTGCGCACACGTTTGCAAGAAACTCCATACAATTTTAAAAGAGCATTATCATTTAAGTTTCGCTCTTTCAGAATCGAAAATATTTCGGTTCTAATCAAAGATCAAAATGAAACGGTTCCTGCTCGAAATACCGGTATTTTTCGTTAGCTGATTTCGGTCGCTGATAACGAACGACGAGTTTGAACCCGACAGAAGTCACGTGATTCACAAGGGAGTGAAATACTTGAAATTAACCACTTTTATCCAGCTAGCCAATCGATTCCGCTTCGAGCGACCGTTTAAAAAAACCTGGTTACGATCTTTATTAAGCGGTATTTTGCGAACAATTCCCAAGCCCTGTGGGCTTCATGTAGCGACGGACGACGCCAATAGATTATTGTAGTCCTCAGTGATTGAGGATTTCGGGAGAAGCGCGCTTCCATCTGCAGCCTTATCTACACTCAACTTTAGGTGTAATGAGGCTTAGTGCTACCCCGTTGTCGATAGTAAAAAAAGGATCTCTTAAGGCCTAGACAAGTGACTTTCTATTCTATATATCGCCAGTAGAATAGTAAGAAAATGTATTAGATTGACATTAGCGGTCACGTGACATTTCAATCGCTAATGTCAATCACATACATTTTCTTTCTATTCTACTGGCGATATCGATAATAGAAAGCCACTTGTCTAGGTCCTCTGATTTGACATCATGCTGTCAAAAACCGTACATACAATATTACGTTTAACGGCCGCTAAATTACGGAATCGTAATCTTAAAAGATCACTATTTTGCAATGATATAATATCTACAAAGTAAAAAACAATGCCGCTTCCTGTCCTCTGTACGCTTGGATCATTCAAACTACAATTTTCCCAAAAAAATAACCCTTCTGCTAATCTTCGACGACCGATTTGGCGCAGGGGTAGTCTACCCACCTTCTGCGCCAGTGGTCTCGGGTTCAATTCCCGAACAAGACAAATATTTGTGTGCATGAACATGTCTATTTGTCTTGGTCTGGGTGTTTACTATGTATATTAAGTATGTATTTACAAACAAAAAGTATTTAAGTATATATTTATCCGTTATCAAGTTTTCCATGATACAGTTTCTTAATGAAAATAACATGGGCTTAGATAATTGGTGTGAATGTAAGAAGTTATTTATTTATTTATTATTATTTATTAATCTTTAAAAAAATTTTTGCCCAAAAGCGATTTTGCAAAGAAGACAAGACTCAAGATTCAAATTTGTTTATTCAATTTAGATTGTTATTTACAATACTTGTGAACGTCAAAGAAGCTACGCCATCGGTTCGCAAACCCTACAGCGGGAGACCTTGGAGAAGAACCGGCAAGAAACTCCAAGGGTTGTTTTTTTCTTCCTGTTTTATTTCATACAGAGTCGTCAAATTGAAAAATGACCTTAACATGGTATGACTAAGGTCAGTTTCCATCACAATTACACAATGGGTTGTGATAAATACAGTTAAGTATAGGCGAACTAATGATCATAGCGGTGAACAATTTTCAATTACTTAGGACAAATATAGTTATGCCGCCTTATTAAATGAAATGATCAAAAAGCTCGAGGCATTTTAAACAATCGGCATCAAGCCAAAATTTCTTTGAAGTTTCCCTATTAAATTATTTCAAAGTAGCCGACAAGTTGGATACGTTGTCATTGTTTTGATCGACTTTATGTCATAGCCCCATTGTAATAAGTGCTAAAGTTCGGAAGTTACTTAATCAAGGCGCTACGGTTGAATGGTTTTCAATGAAATTTGATGGCTTTCATTCACTCTTTGGGAGTGCACATAAGGTTTAAAATCCTACTTAAAGTTTCGTAATTTGAAGTCGAAAAATTATTTAAGCTGATCAATTAGGAACTTTTGTTCCATGCTTTATATTAATCTAATATCGTATGGCTCTTGCCTCTATAACTTTTTATATTAAATCGTAAAAACACTTTCATTATGAGCATGTTTCTTAATAAGTAGGTATGCATGCTGTATCTATTACACCTCATTATGAAACAGCATTGTTGTCTTCACTTCCGGAATCTTCAACAACAACAACAATCCTGAAGGTGGAAGCGCACTCTTCAGATTTATCTTCACATAACATCAGATGTGATGAAAGTTAAGTGCCATCCCGTTGTAAATAAAATAAATAGGAAAAAAATTATGTGTGTACAATATAGTCAACATCTTTATCGGAGAAAACTTGATTGAAACTCAGCTATACCCCATCCAGTTTTCCTTATAATAATATTAACACTAGAACACACGCGTGGGCTACATATGTCACCCACCACAATAATTTCATTTTTATTTTTTGTCCAAGTGGACGCGCAGATGGAATCGTGCGCCCGTTCGTGTAAGCCTCGAGTGATAGTCCGTGAGCTTGTCAGTAAAGTGCGGACTCCGAGTACGCGTGATCTCCTGCGCAGCTGTACCTCAAAGTGACGGGGCTACGTATGTAGCCCAAAATAAATGTAAATATAATACCACCATTCGATAATATGTGCTGATTGCCGAATGTAACAATGATAAATGTTCGTTTCAACCCTCAATTTTACAAATAATAAATAAAAACAGTTCCAAAATCCAAATATTGTGATTTCAGACTTTTAGAAACGCACTGATCTCAAGTTAAAAATGAATGGGTTTTTTAAGAAGTTTATAATGTTTTGTTTTTTTTTATTTTGTTGTAAAAACTTTTGTAATAGTGAAAGTAAAAGCTAAATATTTGATTTAAGTATTTTTGGTTGAATAATGAAAAATGAAGTATTTAGAAAAAAATCGACCCGTCTCTCAACCAGCTCCGATGGGACCGGATTAGCTGGTTGTGATGCATAAAAATTAAAGCATTTTGAATGCAAAAAAGTAAAAATTTAAATAACTTAAGTCCTTTTATTTATTCTAAGTTATTGCGTTACATGGCATGGAAAAGGGCTACATATGTAGCCCACGCGAGTTCTTTTGTAACTAAAGGGGGCGCGTGAACTCTAGTGTTAAAAAGATATTTATTCCTGATGTTCAGTCTATAAGCTCCCGTTTTATCTTTCTTTAGCACTGTGAATAGAAATTTGCAAATCATAATGAATTGTTAGAAAAGAAGTATATTATTATTTAGCTTACTTCCGAAAAAACACACATGCAAGATGCACCGCCCGCCCCGCAAAAAAACGGTGCTGGATTTCGCAATTTTCGCACAGATCTCCTGAGGAGAAACCCGTGTAGTCCAATCAATGAAGGTGCAAGGTGTATCGCTTTCGTGCTATCTGCAGCTGCAGGTATTGTGCACTGGTAGTTTCCTTATGTTCATATGCATTTTTTGCGGGCGGGCGGGCGGTACATCTTGCATGTTGTGTTTTTTACGGAAGTAGACCAATTTTTTTTTTCTGGACTTCCGTCAGGTGACGCCTGATTCAATCGTTTTAATCATCATCACCTCGAACATAGTTTTAATCATAATTAAAACTTTGGTCGAGGAAAGTTTTTCTATTCTACACTAATATTAAAATATCGTAAAGTTTGTACTTACAAACTTTAGGTACTTCTTTAGAAAGAAGAATTTTCAAATTCTGATTTTGAAAATTCTTTCACTAGTAGAAAGTTAAACTTTTCCTATGTGTCAGATTTTATCGACAAATCATGCAATACAAATCAAAATCTATCGACACTAAACATCACTGCACTAATCGAAGCGTCTGTCAGGGTTCGGTTAATAAATAACATATTAATTAATATTCCGTGTCTTTGGGTTCAAAGGGAATGATGGGACGGCGATACGTCGACGCGACCGCTATCGATATCCTTCAGGATTAATACGTCTCTTAGATCTTAGGAGAAAAAGAAATTGATGGATAGATTAATAATTAGTCCCCTCTTTTGCTACGAGTAGATACCACCGGCATACATGTAAAATGCGGCAATTTAAGTATGCCAAAACTGGCATAGTTGCGCTTCCTGACACACTCCGAGCAGTGAGTCAAGCAATATGCCAAGCAGTGATTGTCGCATTCTAAGACGCCATACTCGGAAAAAGTATGGACTTTTTGATATAAAACTATAGGACGGTTAGAGTGGTTATAAATCTGGTAATAAGATATATATTTCTTCATACCTTTATCTACATTCTAATTTTCATGATTTTGCCTCGACACTTTTTCTTTTCAAAAAGATCTCTAAAAATACCTTGAGGTATCCTCTTTTTAACAAAACAAGAATCATCTAAATCGGTTTATAAACAAAGGAGTTATGCCTAAAGATACGTATTAAATTTACATAAACTGTAACGAAAACGACAGTATTTTCAAGATTTCCTGAAAACTACTGAACGGATTTCGAAAAATGGGACCAACTAGGAAACCAACCTGATGTAATAACGTTTTAATCATTTCAATCGGTCCATCCGTCTTCGAGTAATCGGTGTACATACACAAAAAAAATAGAATAGAGAACCTCCTCCTTTTTGATTTAGAAGTCGGTTAAAAATACTAGTTAAATAATAGTAGTATAATACTAGTTAAAAAACTTCAAGATTATGCTTAAATGGGGTTACATACCTATACTATTTGAAATTGGTTTTTATTAGTGGACACCAATAATATTTAGGATGGTGTAGAAGCATTTTTTTTAAATCGCTATATTTTTTAATACAAAGTGATTTGTGTATTTTTTGCCTAATCTGCAAAATCCGTCTCCGCGCGCGTCCTTTTTTCATTGATATCTTGCTTCAACATAATTATTCGAGTATCGCCTTAAAGAACGTAGGTAGTTAAATTACGAAACTTACAATCGGCTGGTATCCGACGCCAGTCACTGAAATGAAACCTGTCATTTGTTTGTATTCAGTGACAGGCGGGATACTGGTTTACAGTGCCACAAGCTTTTCTGTTCCGATCATGAAGCTCGACTTAATACTGAGTATTAAGTCGAGCTTCATGGTTCCGATCTCAGAAGTTCCGATGGTCAGAAAGTGAAACTAACGTGTTTTATTCTAATGTCATTTTGCTGTCAAGTTGATGTCCAACCATAGCGGTAGCTGGCGGCTAAAGGGTCTTAGAAGTCAGGTCCGGTTAAATTGCTACAAAAAAATTGATGTATTTTATGCGCTATGTATAGTGCGACAAGCTTTTCTGTTCCGGTGATTATCTTTGGAACTAAAACAGTTTTCATTCGACAGTCCATTTTGACAGCTAATTGCGTATTGCAAGTGGCGCCTCTGTCACGGCTGTCACCGGAACAGAAAAGCTTGTGGCACTGTAGGTATAGAGCCGCTGTCACCGGAACAGAAAAGATTGTCGATCTGTAGATAGTGTACGCGCCTATACAAATATATGGGAGGCACGCCTTGGTGTCTCGTCTCTGCGACTAAAGTCTGATACAAGTTGTCTGGAAGTATTGTAGTGTAAAAACGGGCTAGGTTGATTTCAAGAAGTGCGGTGGCGATCAATCGATGTATTTTATCTAGTAGGTACAACCAGGGACAAATTCGGTGAACCACCTCTAACTTTATTTACCCTAGTTTAATACAGGACCAAATGTAAAAGGGTCTGCACGTAAATGGCGTGGCACCAGCCACACGAAAAGAAGCAAGAAGTGGTTCACCGAATTTGTCCCTGATTGTACACTAGGTACAATAACCAGAAAATGTTTCATACGCTTTAAGATGTGAATGGTTTTATTCGATTTATAAATAATACATTAATTAATACGATGGGTTCAAAGGGGATGATGGGACAACGATACTCGACGCGACCGCTATCGATATCCGTCAGGATTGATGTGTCCTTTAGATCTGGGGATCTTGGGAAAAAGGGATTTGATGTAGTTGGCACAATAAAGAGAAAATACGCAGCCGATATTTGTGGCGCTTTAAGCGCAAGCCATAGGTATTGCCAGCTAGCGAGTTTTTTATACGTTTCACACCGCAAGAGACTTCGCTCGCCTCTCTCTCTCACACATCACATCGCTCGGTTCGTTAGCTCGCTTGCCAGCCGGCGGTGGGGCCTGCGCTTAAGGAGCAGATTAGTTTTAGAGCGCTTATGCCCGAATACTCGTACGCTACTTATCTTTGGGAGCGTCTCAAACATCGCCCTGTCACTTTAAATGTCAAACGTATGAAAGAGATGCCATGATGTTTGAGACGCTCCCAAAGATGATTTGCTTTCGAGAATTCGGGCGTTATGCCTAATGAACTTAATTTATCGGCCAAAAAATAACAATATTTTATAAAACTATTAAATGTGTTTATATAATTATTGTTCTTCGTATTTCTGTAGGTACCTACTTATATTATTGTATTGGTGCATTATGAATATAATAAAGACAGTAACATGCTTGTCACTGACATGTTGAGAGTAGAGCACTACCTCTCCGAGGCGTGCAATAAAAAACATGTTTACTTTTTAACCGACTTCTAAATCAAAAAGGAGGAGGTTCTCTATTCGTCTGTATGTATGTTTTTTTTTTTTGTGTATGTCCACCGATTATTTGAAAACGGCTGAACCGATTGAAATGGTTCAAACGTTATTACATCAGGTTGGATTCCAAGTTGGTCCCATTTTTTGAAATTTTGAAATCCGTTCAGTAGTTTTCAGGAAATCTTGAAAATACTGTCGTTTTCGTTACCACGTTATGTGAATTTAATACGTATCTTTAGGCATAACTCCTTTGTTTATAAACCGATTTAGATGATTCTTGTTTTGTTAAAAAGGATACCTCAAGGTATTTTAACCGACTTCGAAAAAGGAGGTTTTCAGTTTGATCACATACCTATTTACCAGAAAACACGTAAATTGCCTACACGATGCACTAAAAAGAGTGAAATAAAAATTATTTTTATAAAAAAATAAAACCGCCTTCATAAAAACCACATCAAAAAAGTAAGAAATAATTTCTCACCAAATAAATAACGTAAGTACTTTGAAGTCGGGCGGGTTTTAACAAAAACAACAAGAAATTGTACATGTTTCACGCCCGACTTCAAAGTACTTACGTTATTTATTTGGTGAGGAATTATTTCTTACTTTTTTGATGTGGTTTTTTATCTCGCAATTACCTAAAAATCTTTCCAATCCTATATAACCTTGATTGCTCGAAAGGTTTGATACTGACTTTTGACTGCTTCGTTAATTTTAATAGGGTATAATTATAGGCGGAACATCAAAACTCCGTTTTAAAAATTGAAAATAAAAACATTCGCCTCATTTCTGTCTGTACGCGATCTCTGAAAAAATATAGCCTCAAGCGGTAACTATACGTGATCTGAAGATTTCAGAAAATAGTTTTCATGAAAATGTTTCTGTATTTGTGTAAGTAGCAGAAAAAGCTTTTGTGAACTTTTCTAAATGCTCAACGAATAATAATGAAGCTTTTATAAAAATAAAATATATCCATACTAATATTATTTTTGACTTGATTTTGACGACCGATTTGGCGCAGGGGTAGGCTACCCACCTTCTGCGCCAGCGGCCTCGGGTTCGATTCCCGAACAAGACAAATAGTTGTGTGCATGAACATGTCTATTTGTCTTGGTCTGGGTGTTTACAATGTATATTAAGTATGTATTTACAAACAAAAAGTATTTAAGTATATATTTATCCGTTATCAAGTTTTCCATGATACAGTTTCATAATGAAATTAAAATGGGCTTAGATAATTGGTGTGAATGTAAGAAGTTATTTATTTATTTATTTATTTATTATAAATGTAAAAGTGTGTTCGTTTGTTTGTCCATGTTTCACGTCAAAGCAGAGCACCGAGTTGACGTGATTTTTGGTATGTGCCCAGATAACATTTATAACTGTATACACGCTGTACTACGAAAATTTTAAAGACTTTAGGCTGTTCCACTTTGCTGTATTTGGGCTGTATATCCGGATATTCAGACGTTGTAACTCAAAAAGAGGCCCCAAATTATACAGCTCTAAGTGTAGATCTAGCTGTCTAACAGCTGTGCAATAGCTGTACAAGCCGAAGCATTTAGCTGACTTGGAGATTAATTATATACCATTATACAGATATTGTTCTCAAATTTGGCGTGTTTTATTCTTTTGTACAGTTTTAGGCTACAAAGCGTCTGAATATAAGAATAATATTTCGAATGAATCTCTGACATAGTTATTTTCTAACATTTTATTTATCGGATATGTCGGACACACGGCGGCGGCCATAATATAATTTGTGAAGTGAACAAATATTTATTTTGCTATTGGTAAGTACCGATTTTTAGTTTTTGGTTGTTATTTTGCTTGCGGCTGCAACTTTTTCGTGAATATGTATACTAATAGTGAGCCAAAATTCATGCGCCCTCGAAATAATAGATATTATCGAAAATATATATGTAATGAAAACCGTTTAACCCAACTTGAGACTAATTTTATGAGGTCCCAGTACTTTTCTATTTAAAATAAATTAATTGTGTATAGTGTTCTGATAAAATGCTCTGTATATTTCACAACAAAAAAATCAAAAACTAACATTAAAATATCTTATGAAATATGAAACCATGTTTATAGGTTATGATTTAATGGCGTCCCAATTTAAACAGCTCTTGCTCTTTTAGTACTCGATAATGAAGCTTTTTGCGTAACTAAGTCGTAATTTAAGAATATACTACAGCCTATAAAGTAAAAATGTCTGTACGTTAGAATTTAATTACTCTAATAGCTTCTTAAAAGGGAAAATTAAGTATGTAAATATTACAGCAATTTAGGGTTCAATTAAAACAAAGAAGAAACCAATTCACTGGAGATCACATCAACCCAGATTAGACCTTCACCGCGATCACTGATCAAGCGTTAGAATAGTACCTACTGTTTGTGTGTGATTGGGTTTATTATATAATTATAAAAGATACAACTAAGAATCTCCAAGAGAAATGCTGAAGTAGAGTAGACATCTATATCACTACATAGTATAAAACAAAGTCGCTTTCTCTGTCCCTAAAGCTAACGCTGAAAATGGTATGTCTCACGTGGCCGACTGGTTAAAGAACAACTTGTTAACATTAAATACGGAAAAGACCAACTATATCTGCTTTAGTATATATAATAACACGCAGCCCCGATTAGACTTCAACATTAAATTACATTCATGTAAAGATATTGATAAAAATAATTGCACATGTCCTATCTTAGATAAAATTAACCATACTAAATATTTAGGAGTAATTGTTGATCAGAATTTATCTTGGTACCCCCACATCGAAATGATTTCTGCGAGGATTAGAAAGCTTATGTGGATGTTTAAGTCATTAAGACACATTGTCCCTTCAGTCATCATAAGACAAGGGCTGCCGCCGCATAAAAATCTTCTGAATGAAGTGTATATTGCACTAGTTCAATCTGTTATAAGCTACTGCATCCCTGTTTGGGGAGGTGCCATGAAAACCCGCTTTCTACAGGTGGAACGTGCCCAAAGACGTTTAATAAAAATTATGTATTTCAAAAAGCAATTATTCCCTACTGAGGATTTGTATACACTTTCTAACCTATTATCTGTAAGAAAACTATATATTTTAAACATTATTCTTAAAACACATAAAACATTAACTTATGATATAAATAAAATAAACAAAAGGAGAAATACTAATATTATACACATCCCTAAGATTAGAACAAATATTGCTAGTATTCAATTTAATTATAGATCTGCAAAAATATATAACTCAATAAATAAAACATTAAATATCTATCCTAAAACCTACCATGAATGTAAAACCATAGTAATTAACTGGCTCAAAACATTAAATTTTGAACAAACAGAATCCCTTTTAACGTAATCACGATTAGGTAATGTTTTTGATTACCTTTATAACAATTTCATACATCTACCCCATGTTGTTTTAAATCTAATGAAAAGCTATATCTACGTATCTTTTGTAAGAATTGTAATAATATTGTAATCGTATCTACCCAATTCACTTACATATTTTTATAAACAACAATTAAATATAACATTTAAATACGGTTTATACGTTTAAATACATTTCTTACCATACGTATGACCCAATTATGCACATGCGCACAAACATACACTCTCTAAAACCTTTCCTCACACAAAAACATGCACACACACACACACACACACACAGAGAGACAAACTCACGCACGCTCGCTAACAAGCACACACACACACACATACACACACATATACACACGCACACAAACACACTGGCATCACCAACACAGAAGTAGTTTTAAGATCTTTATAGTTACTATTTTATTATTTTGTATATGTACCTTTAACTACCTACTTACGTAAGTTAGTGTTATGAAGGAGCGGGGCTGTCTGGCACAAGTATCATGTAATACTCACTAGACGGTCCCAACCCAACGTATGTTACAATATTGTTGTTATCGAAATAAATATTTTTCATTTTCATTTTCATTTTTTTATGTCCCTTTGTATGCTTAAATCTTTAAAACTACGCAACGGATTTTGATGCGTTTTTTTTAATAGATAGAGTGATTCAAGAGGAAGGTTTATTTGTACTTTTTATCCCGATATTCCCACGGGAACGGGAACCACGCTGGTGAAACCGCGGGCGGCCGCTAGTATAATATAAAAATGAATCCCTATTTCCCTTGGTCACGGCATCACGCGTGAACGGCTGGACCGATTTGGCTAATTTTGGTCTTGAAATGTTCGTGGAAGTCCAAGGAAGGATATAGGGGTAGGGTAGGGGTAGGGTAGGGGTAGGGTAGGGGTAGGGTAGGGGTAGGGTAGGGGTAGGGTAGGGGTAGGGTAGGGGTAGGGTAGGGGTAGGGTAGGGGTAGGGTAGGGGTAGGGTAGGGGTAGGGTAGGGGTAGGGTAGGGGTAGGGTAGGGGTAGGGTAGGGGTAGGGTAGGGGTAGGGTAGGGGTAGGGTAGGGGTAGGGTAGGGGTAGGGTAGGGGTAGGGTAGGGGTAGGGTAGGGGTAGGGTAGGGGTAGGGTAGGGGTAGGGTAGGGGTAGGGTAGGGGTAGGGTAGGGGTAGGGTAGGGGTAGGGTAGGGGTAGGGTAGGGGTAGGGTAGGGGTAGGGTAGGGGTAGGGTAGGGGTAGGGTAGGGGTAGGGTAGGGGTAGGGTAGGGGTAGGGTAGGGGTAGGGTAGGGGTAGGGTAGGGGTAGGGTAGGGGTAGGGTAGGGGTAGGGTAGGGGTAGGGTAGGGGTAGGGTAGGGGTAGGGTAGGGGTAGGGTAGGGGTAGGGTAGGGGTAGGGTAGGGGTAGGGTAGGGGTAGGGTAGGGGTAGGGTAGGGGTAGGGTAGGGGTAGGGTAGGGGTAGGGTAGGGGTAGGGTAGGGGTAGGGTAGGGGTAGGGTAGGGGTAGGGTAGGGGTAGGGTAGGGGTAGGGTAGGGGTAGGGTAGGGGTAGGGTAGGGGTAGGGTAGGGGTAGGGTAGGGGTAGGGTAGGGGTAGGGTAGGGGTAGGGTAGGGGTAGGGTAGGGGTAGGGTAGGGGTAGGGTAGGGGTAGGGTAGGGGTAGGGTAGGGGTAGGGTAGGGGTAGGGTAGGGGTAGGGTAGGGGTAGGGTAGGGGTAGGGTAGGGGTAGGGTAGGGGTAGGGTAGGGGTAGGGTAGGGGTAGGGTAGGGGTAGGGTAGGGGTAGGGTAGGGGTAGGGTAGGGGTAGGGTAGGGGTAGGGTAGGGGTAGGGTAGGGGTAGGGTAGGGGTAGGGTAGGGGTAGGGTAGGGGTAGGGTAGGGGTAGGGTAGGGGTAGGGTAGGGGTAGGGTAGGGGTAGGGTAGGGGTAGGGTAGGGGTAGAGTAGGGGTAGGGTAGGGTTAGGGTAGGGGTAGGGAAGGGGTAGGGTAGGGGTAGAGTAGGGGTAGGGTAGGGTTAGGGTAGGGGTAGGGTAGGGGTAGGGTAGGGGTAGGGTAGGGGTAGGACAGGGGTAGGATAGGGGTAGGGTAGGGTAGGAGTAGGGTAGGGGTAGGGTAGGGGTAGGGTAGGGGTAGGGTAGGGGTAGGGTAGGGGTAGGGTAGGGGTAGGGTAGGGGTAGGGTAGGGGTAGGGTAGGGGTAGGGTAGGGGTAGGGTAGGGGTAGGGTAGGGGTAGGGTAGGGGTAGGGTAGGGGTAGGGTAGGGGTAGGGTAGGGGTAGGGTAGGGTAGGGTAGGGGTAGCGTAGGGGAAGGGTAGGGTAGGGGTAGCGTAGGGTAGGGTAGGGGTAGGGCCACGGGAACGAAGTCGCGCTGGGTCAGCTAGTATAGAATAAACAGAAATATTAGATAACCCAACAAACCAACCAAGGGAAAGGGATAATTGTAAGGCGCCAAATCACAAGTATATAGAATATGCATTATAGCGCAGACCACTGCTATTCGGACTATATTTAAAATTGTATTCTTTAGTCGTTTCAGGTACTTCATCCAAATAATGACCCACAAGAGTCGACTTCATCTACATCAAAAATTGTTTCCGGTCAGGCTTCTAACAAGGAATGCAGCGATACGGCTATTACGATATCAATACGAATGACGAATACATCGTAATGACCCAATATGATAACGAATTACGATACGAATGCATTACGACTTATTTTTTATAGCATTTTGTTAAATTTATTTGACATAGCTCATCATCATTTTTTAGCTCTGTTTGAATTTACTTATATCAATATTAAGACTGAGTAAAACAAAAATAAATGAAACATTTTTGATTTATTTATTTGTAATAACGTAAAATTTTTTTAAAAGGCTCATTTTGCATTGTTACTGTTATTGTATGGATAAATTACTATGGATGGGACACTATGGAGAAATGTTCTTGGATCCTGCCTTCGATCAACAATAGTACTAGATGAAGGCTCACGAACTAAATGAAAACATTATATGGCCAGACTGACATTTTTTTAAACGGAGAAAAAAGGTTACGAATGTTACGATCTTACATTATAAATGACAAGAAGCGTTCTAAGTATGAAATACCTTAGTATTATTGACACTGTCAAAATAATCTACTTATTATACTCTCAAGTAGGCTTATGAGGCTTGGACATATCTGTCACTCCAAGTATGTATCTAGAGCTAGGTGTTATTGTTGATCGAAGGATAAAAAATCCTGCGGTAAAAAATCTTGAAATCTATCGATTACAATTTCAATTAAATTCTTTATTGCAGCTTGAGAAATATTCTTGTCTATAGCCTACTTTTTTAATCTTACTGCGAAATAATAAATGGCGATCAGGCGATCTGCTTCCTCTTCATCTGATGAACTTTCAGATTCAGGAATTTCGAGTCAATTTTTGTAAGTAGTCACTATTCGTCACTATCCAACCCAATTGTGATTGTACGGGACCCTCTTTGCTTGTTACTGATCCAAAATTCAGCAGTACGTATGGCTATATTATCATTGTCCAATAATTTTGGTTGTTTGTACGGAACCCTCCTGGCATGATGACAATGCTAACTTTTGAATTGGCTGACCTAGTACAACTATACTTTGTTCCGTATAAAGTTCTACTGTTTCACGTTGTGAATATGCTTTTATTAGTTTCATTTTTATTCCTCCTGTCCTTTTTTATTTTTTCCATAGTTTTATATTCACAATGAACAATGAATATAATCACCCTTAACAGTATGCAATTAGCCAAAACTGACATTAAGCGATGGGTACATAAGTTTTACTTAGGCATTAAAATAATCGATAAGCTGAATAATTCTCAATTTATGCACTACCAAAATTATAATAATCTGTTGTAACACCGGGGGCTGTACTATAGGGAAAAATTTACGCTAATCGCGTCAGCTTTAGAATAGGGTAAGACTGAACTTTTATGAAGCAGACGGCATTGTATTACACTCTTGTAAAGAGATTTGCTTTCTAAGGGTGTCCTAGATAACCATTGAACAGTTGTTATCAAGCCTATTAACACGACTTTATAATAGAGTACTTCTACACCAATATGCAGATGATAGCAATATTCAATGCTCTTAAACAGAATTAGGCAATACAGAAGTAGAATTCAAGAGCAGTATCCAGTCGATATGCTGCTCTAGTCTTCTAACCTTGCTTGTAGTAGTTTTTTACACTACATACTGTATTTCAGTGTTTTTACGTCCTATTTAAAAGCCATAAGTAATAATTTCGACTATATACAGCCGTAAACCAGCTCTACTGTATAACACTACACAATTAATGCTATAGTACAGTCCTAAGTATATTTTTACGCTTTTATTCATCGTTTATAAAGCTTATAGCTGATAATTAACTGGTAAAAAGAAATTTTGTCAGCCTAAATGTTTATTGGGTGGATACTTTTTATCCCGGTAAAATATCACATTCCTGTTTAATAGTGTCGTCGTGTAGTACACGAAGACAAAAGGAACAAAATATTTTTATTTATTAATGTATTTATGTATACTAGATACATAAATACATCTTCTAACAAACAGCTTTTCTAACCGCCTCTGTAGTCTAGTGATTCACACCACCGATTTCAGACCAAGAGGTCCTGGGTTCGATTGCCAGTGGGGGTACATATTGGATTCGGTTTGGTTGGTTTGGTGGTAGGACTTGTTTTTAGACCGCCTGGCTAGCCTGGAGTAGTGCGCTTTCACCTTCAGCCTTATCACCACCTAACATCTGGAAGTGCACCCCGTTGTGGATAAAAAAAACGATATGATTAGTTATTGGACTCCTGTTACCATTCAGGAAGAGGCTACTAACGATAACTTAGCTTAAAAAAAATTAATATTTTACCGTTCCCTGTGTTCAGGAACCAAATCTAATACAACCTAGACAGATTAAAAGGCATATCATGTAATGTAATGCAATGGAGCGCCGCTATTATAAGAATTTATGTCACAACTAAAAACCCAACTCAATCATTTTAATAGTTCGTTCACAACCTTCACGACATCAATTATATCCGTGACGATTTATGAACAATGAAATTAATCGATTCCTATTATACCTAATCGATTACAGACGTCTCGATCACGCACCCTTCATCTTTTATCACGCTGAACATAATTATAGACTCAGCACAATCGACATTTTAAGTTGATCTTTATTTATGACCTACTACCGATACAAGATAAATTTACAGAAGATAGAATATTAAGTTTACATGTTGCACCTACATGAGGTACAAACTTAAATTTGATATAATTTCAGAGTTCGAAACCTATCCAAAAGTCCTTAAATAGAGGCCTGAAACTACGCTGAAATGGTTCCAGAAAAGAATATGGCAGAGTTTGCTTCGCGCTCGACTTGGCGGGGGCACTGGCGTGCCCCTGGAAAATTAAATATTGGAAACCATAAAAAAACCATAAAGATAAATTGTTCCAATACAAAACATTTGTAGCTTGAGCACTGGTCTTATTGAAATTGGAAACAAGGACGGGTATCACCCAGACCCGAGGAAATATTGAAAAGTTCGTTTTTAATATTTACCCGACCGGGAATCGAACCCGGAACCTCTAGAGAGAGCGGCACCTTGAAAACCGGTGCGTACACCACTCGGCTACTGAGGTCGTCACATTCGTCACAGAGTTTTTACAATTACAATGTTACTATGAATATTCAACAAAGCATTTTCATTTGCAAAATGCTTAAATATATTCATTCCGACTATTGTCCATAAGGAATTAATATTCAAAATAAGGCAATATAAATAAAGTAAGTAAAGAATTTTAGTATTCCCTCATTACTGAAATTAATACCTTCTGCTCAAACAAAGATTAATTTGGAGAATTTTTAAGCTTTGCCTAAGTTATTATCGCTACAGAGACGTATACAGGACTAGTGAGGTGAAAGAAAAACATATCTATGTCGGTTTTATAATTGAACAGGTACTTTTAATATGTAAGAATGTTACGCATCTCGTTATGGCAGGTTCTAGCAAAGGGAGCTCCCCAGTTTTGTCATCGACGAAAGACACAGTTTACCCCATAGTTACGTTCTAATGTCAAAAATGTAAATTTTCAAGAGTTCTCTAAATCTATGACGTCTGAGTCTTAAAAAAATGCAGAACCTTCTATCGGTCTGGTAGGAAATAAAATATATTTCTAAAAAGATTTTATGTTTAGTTGTGAATGTGAAAATCAGAGGTAGATCAAACATTTATATTGCTCATCATGCTAACCCTACTATGTTCTCACAAATATATGTGTAAACTGACGAACAGAATATATTATTCTTACTTTTTGAGGGATGCAGCTTTAAACTTATACCACACATAGCTCCTTATATTTTGTCCTGGGTACATCTCTGTCGCTATAACCAATTATACCGGGTATACCCGGTATGCCCAGGTGGTACTCTAATTAAACCTACGTAGTCCCTTGTTAAATACCTAAAATGTATTTAGTCATAAATAAATTAATTTGCTTGTCACAATGGTTCGTAGTGTCTCAGAACTGTGGCCCAAGTATGCTGGTTTCGGCATACCTAAATTGCCAAATTTTACATGTGTGCCGGCTGTATTTAGTCGTAGAGAACATGGATATCAATCATCAATTTATGTTTTATCATATCCTAAACTAACTATCTATACTTTTCGGTCCTGGGTACATCTTTGGCGCTATAACTAATTATACCGGTTATACCCGGTATGCCCAGGTGGTACTCTAATTGAACCTTTGCAGTCCCTTGTTAAATAAACTGTAAACATTTAGCTATAGATAAATTACTTTGCTTTGCGTGTTGTTTGTCATAATGGTTCGGAGTGTCTCAGAACTGTAGCCCAAGTAGGTATGCTGGTTTCGGCATACCTAAATTGCCAAATTTTACATGTGCGCCGGCTGTATTTAGTGGTAGAGAACATGGATATCAAACATTAATTTGTTTTTTTTTATATCCTCAACTAACTATCTATACTTTTCGGCCCTGGGTACATACCTGGCGCTATAACTAATTATACCGGGTATACCTGGTATGCCCGACTGGTACCACTTGGGCTAAACCTTGGTAGTCCATTGCAAAATAAAATATAAACATGCAGCCATAGATACTTTGCTTTGCGTGTCGCTTGTCACAATGTTTCTGAGTGTCTCAAAACTGTAGTCCAAGTAGGTATGCTGGTTTCGGCATACCTAAACTGCCAAGTTTTACATGTGTGCCGGCTGTGTTTAGTTGTAGAGAACACGCATATCCTCAATTTATGTTTTTTCATATCCTAAACTAACTATCTATATTTTTCAGTCCTGGCTACATCTCTGGCACTATAACTAATTATAGTAGTATAGTATAGTATACCTGGTATGCCCAAGTGGTATTCTTGTTGAACCTTCGCAGTCCCTTGTTAAATAAAATGTATAAAGTCATAGATAAATTACATTGCTTGTCACAATGGTTCGGAGTGCCTCAGAACGGTGGCCCAAGTAAGTATGCTGGTTTCGGCATACCTACTTGCCAAATTTTACATGTGTGCCGGCTGTGTTTAGTTGTAGAGAACACGGCATATCAATCATTTTTTTTTCATATCCTAAGCTAACTATCTATACTTTTCGGTCCTGGGTACATCTCTGGCGCTATAACTAATTATACCGGGTATACCCGGTATGCCCAGGTGGTACTCTAATTGAACCATCGCAGTCCCTTGTTAAATAAAATGTAAACATTTACCTCTTAAATAATTTATGGGGCGTGCTATTACGAGGTTTATTTAGCTATTCGTTTCAGGTGAGAATGAAGGAAATGTGAATCCGAATTGTTGTGGCAGCCCTGTGTGGTGGTCTTGTATGTTATACAAGCAGTAGTCCGTGGCTTCGTCTTCGTTCTAGTTCATCAATGAATTGATCTTACTTGGTGGCTATATATTGAAATATTTATCTAACGAAATTTCCATAAAAAATAATAGTGCTGCGGCCTTCCATCAAAATTCTCACGAACTAAATTAAAACTTTTTATGGCTGAGAAAAAAGGTTAATAATGTACTATGTATGTCATAAATGACAGGAACTACTTATAAATATACGCTCAAGTGGCTCGCAGTAGGCGCATATTTTCTCAGCCGTGTTTGTCACTCCGACTATGTATCTAGAATCTAGATTCTAGATAGACCTAGGTGATTGTTGATCAAAGTTGCGGCACGTTGCGGTTATCTCCTGCAATATATATAAATAAATAAATAATAACTTCTTACATTCACACCAATTATCTAAGCCCATTTTAATTTCATTAAGAAACTGTATCATGGTAAACTTGATAACGGAAAAATATATACTTAAATATACTTTTTGTTTGTAAATACATACTTATTATACATAGTAAAATAAATAAAATAAATAACTTCTTACATTCACACCAATTATCTAAGCCCATTTTAATTTCATTAAGAAACTGTATCATGGACAACTTGATAACGGATTAATATATACTTAAATACTTTTTGTTTGTAAATACATACTTAATATACATAGTAAACACCCAGACCAAGACAAATAGACATGTTCATGCACACAAATATTTGACTTGTTCGGGAATCGAACCCGAGACCACTGGCGCAGAAGGTGGGTAGCCTTCCCCTGCACCAAATCGGTCGTCAAATACATAGATATATACATACAATCCTGATAACTATGCCAGTTTTAACAAACTATGGCACAGAGAAAGATTAATACCAGCAGCAGCTTACTCGTGGTTTCTTCTTCTTTCGAAGGTTCGGGTTCGAACTATTGTTCCTTTCCCGGGACTAATCTTCGGAAGCTGCTGCTCCCGTGTGTTGTGTGCCGTATACACGGCCGTCCTTTTGGACGAAAGGATGGAGTTGAGGATGGGAAGCTATGCGGCTCTCGGCGCGGTCAGCACACCGGGTGAGATGCCATTCGGGAAGGCCCAGCGAGCGCCAGCGAGCGAGCCGCATTGGGAAGGGAAACTTTTTAATATTATTGTGAGGGGGGGAGGATATTTAGGTGATGGATAGTAGATTAGGGGAAGGGGCCAAATCGATGAGGCTTCGTGGCAGTGGCTTTGCTCCCGCGACAGTCGTGTTGGCTGCGATCCCATGCAAGTGAGCGTGGGGTCCATTGTCCGCCCTTGCAAATAGGTTTTTTGATAGTTTTCCTATAAAAGAGTCTAAGGATTCTATATTAAGGTCCTTGTGCAGTCTGTCGTTTCTCACGTATCTCCCTGCTTGCGTGAGCACTCTCAGGGAGATGTTCTGAACTGCCTGCATTTTTAGCTTGTTAGTTTTACTGGCCAGGGCGTACCAGGCAGGCGCAGCATAGGTTAGTCGAGACCGGATGTAGGTTTTATAGATTTGTGTTTTGGTTTTGAGGGGCAGACGCGACTTAAGTGTAGGGTTTAGTCTTCCACGCGCCTGCCTGCTCTTGGTTGTTGCCTCTTCTACCTGCCCCCCCATAGACAGGTTACGGTCGATCAAACAACCAAGATATTTCGTATTGGTTTGCCATTTGAGTGGTTCTCCGTTGAGTGTGAGCTTGGGTGGATCCTTCCTGGCAGCTCCTGTGCGTATGGCGGCCGATTTCCCCCCATTTACGGAGATTCGCCATTTTTCAAGCCAGTCTGGGAGCAGATTGAGTTGCTTCTGCATACGCAGAGCTGCGGCCCTGGGCCAAGGGGCCGACGTGTAAAAAGCGGTGTCGTCGGCATACATGGCCGTCTTTACTTCCGGCTCCCACTCTTTTAGGGTCTCGTTTAGGCTCGGTAGGTCACTTGTGTAGGCGTTAAATAATGTTGGTGAAAGGCAGCTTCCTTGGGGGACGCCAGCTTCGATTGGGCAGGTCTCGGATGAGGCGTCTTCTACAGCCACAAGGAAGCTTCTACTGCTGAGGAACGAGGCTAAGATGTGTACCAGCGCTGGAGGAAGGGTTGTGTTTTTGAGTTTATAGATTAGACCGGGATGCCAAACCCGGTCGAATGCTTTCTCAACATCCAGGAACACCGCCACCGATGCCTGGCGGTTGTTTGATGCTGAGGTAAGATGGTGTATCACTCTCGCTAATTGTAAGGTGGTCGAGTGGCCGGCGCGGAAACCGTATTGCTCTTCTCTCATGGGAATGTGGTGTCTCATGCGTCCCAGGAGTAGCCTTTCGAACAGTTTTCCCATATGGTCTAGTAGGGTTATCGGTCGATGATTTGCAGCTCTGGTACGGTCTTTGCCAGCTTTGGGAATCGTGATTACCTTGCCCAATCTCCATGCACTGGGAAAGTAGTTTAGACGGAGGGCGGCGTTCAGTATGCGGGTGAGCAGAGCTGAGCCTCTACGTGGTAGTTCGGTGATTGCGGCGGGGGGAAGGTTGTCTGGTCCGGGGGCTTTCTTTTTGTTGAGCTGCCTGGCGATTTTCCTTACTTCAGCGGGAGAGATAAAATAGTCTCCAGGGAGTGGAGGCGGTGTTGCGGCCAGGAAGTCGCGAACCTCCCTTTCCACCTGTGCGTGGAAGTCTAGCTGTGTAGAGTGTGCTGGGTTGGGAGTGAACTGCACGGTCAGGTGTTTGGCCAGAAGATGAGCCCGGTCTTTCGCAGCGTATCTTTTCTGTCCGTTTTCGTCTCTGAGTGGATAAACAGGCTGGCTTTGGCAGGTCAGTGCCTTGTTGAGACGGTGGAGCTCGTTGCCTTTTTCTGAGGCTCTATCGATGAGCGCTTCCCATTCATTCGCTCTCCAGGCTTGCACTTTCTCAGTGAGGAGGTTGGTTGCTTTGTTCAGTCGGGTTTTGATCTGTGGGCATCTGGTGGTGCACCATAGCTTTTTGAGCATTTTCTTTTGTTGATGTAAGGCTCTAATGTATGCCGGCAGTGGTTCTCGTTTGGCGGAGTGCTGAGATTGGGTAGTGCATTTGGCCAAGGCGTCCGAAATTTTCTTGACCAAGTCCTCGATGGCCAGGTCTATGCCTTCTGGGGTATTGAGGGGGGCCTGCGACTTGTAGATTCTTTAGTTCTTTTTTGTAGGCGGCCCAGTCTACTCGCCTTCTGGGTTTCCTGGGACATATAATTGTGGGCGATGTACCGATTGTCAACAGAATGGGCAGATGAGGAGTGTCGGCGTCATGAAGCGCTTCAATGTGGACGGGGGTGGTGAGGCCTTTATGTAATGCAATGTCTATGACCTCCCCCGCGTGAGAGTCCCTGCTGTAGTGAGTTGGCGTGTCAGGGCCGATTGCGTCTATTTCCCTGTCTGTGATGGCTTCTAGCAGACGGCGTCCATCGGTTGAGGTGTTTTTGGACCCCCAGACCGGGTGCTTGCTGTTTAAGTCTCCCATGACTACTGTTGGAGTGGATCTATCGAAGAGCGGATCTAGGTCTTCGGGGTGGATGCCAGAAGAGGGCGGACGGTAAGCGGCGTAAACACGTAGTTCCCCGAATGTGGTGTTTATTTTGACCCCGGTGGTTCGGAGGGATTCGTATTCGGACCACGAGAGCTCCTCGTGGATCACGTCCCTTCTCACAAGAGCAGCGGTTCCCCTGACGGCACGTCCCTGTGGGTTGGTCTCATCTCTTCGGTACGTGTGGTAGTTTGGGAGACGGAGTTTCTTTTTGGGGGTAAGCATCGTCTCTCCCAAGAGAATGATGTGAAGATCTTGAGTTTGGGAGAGCATTCTCAGCTCTGACATATGGGGTGTGATGCCTCCTGGGTTCCAGTAAAGGATCCTCAGTTCCTTGGAGTTTGATATATTAGCAGCTGCGTTAGGCCGTTCATTAGCGCCGTTAGTGGATCCGCTCCGGCGTATACTTGCGTTAATGTGGTCAACAGGATGTGCACTGCCATCTCCCGTGTTAGAATCGGGGCCGGAGTCTGCTGCTTCGGGTTCGATGCGTGCGGTTGGGGGGGGCAATAAGGTTGGTGTTGCTGGCGCGGGAGATGCTGTTGGTGCACTTGTTGGCTCGGATGAGCGGAAGGAGGTTGAGAAACCTGAGCGTGAGGCTGAGGCTGTGGCTGTTGAAGCCGGCGGGGTTTTGGGGGGGGTGAGCCGGATCTTGTCAATTCCCCCCCTGAGGGAAAATTTGCTTGGTGTTGTGGGGGGGGAGGGGGAGGAATTTGTTCGACGGTGGTAGTTTGGGTAATTTGAGAGTACCCTTGTTCAGTTGTTTGTGTTTGAGCAACTGGTGTATCGTCCTGTCTTTTACGGGATCTTTGCCTTCTCCTCCTGCGTAGGTTGGGTAACGGGGCCCCCCTTTCTGTAGGGGCGTTTGCGGGTGGAGCTAGAGTCGGGTTTTCTTGCATGTCTGGCACGTCGACACTTAATGGAACGAAATACCCGGTCGGGTGAGATTGAGGTTGTATAGGGGGAGGTTGATGTCTTCTGGGCTTGGGGGGGGGGGGGATTCTTGTCCCCATTTTCCTGGCTTCCTGCAAGTAAAATTTGCAGCGCCTGTCGCTTGCAGCGTGTTCTTGTGAGCAGTTGGCGCATGTGGGGGGGGGAGGCTCGGTCACGGGGGCACTCGGCCACTGGGTGCTCTCCTGCACATCGGACGCACTTTTGCTGGCGGTGACAGTTTATAGATGCGTGGCCGAATCCTTGGCATCTGTGGCACTGCGCTGGGCCTTTACGTGGATTCCAGCTCTCTATTGTTAATCTGCTGCAGATGCTCAAATTGGGCATAAAAAATGCATCCAAATCGTCCTCTGGCGGCGGTGATAACCGGAAATCCGTGTTCTTCCAGAGCTTCTTTGATCTCTGTTGGATCGGTGCTGGCTGGTAGACCTTTTATTGCGGCCTTTGTTGGTCTCTCGTGGAGCGGGGTGAATGAGTACCAGTTTATGCTGGGATCAGAAGATTCGGCATCAAAGAGATAGGCTTGAATTGCTCTGTATTCTTCGGGAGATTTAGGTATGAATCTTACCCCGTGCCCGAAGGGGCGGCCATTTGGGGGGTGCCCTAAGATGGCAGCCAGGCTTCTGAAGTGTGACGTCCAGTTTGGTAGTCTGTCCACTATTATGGGAGGATAAGTTTTAGTTTGTGTTTGAGTTTGAGTCGGCGGTGTCTGCCATGGAGAGGGTTGCGGGGAGGTGGGGGCCGGAGACATTACGGCTTGGGCGTAGGTCTGCGGCGGCTCCTCCTCGTTAAATTCCAGTGTGGCATGAGTGGTTGATCTAGAATCTTCGTAGTTCGGAGATGACGAGTGGGGGGGGAGAGGGGGGCATGGTTGCCCAGCCATCTCTCCCTCTGTGTCGGTGTCTGATGAACTGTCTTCATCCGATCCGGATGCGGATGATGGTGAGGAGCAGCTTGTGCTTGGTCCGGGTTGGGGGGGCGATGGCCCTACACGGGGGCGCTTCGTCCCCGCCGGCAAAGTCGTCATCGTTTTCGTCGGCTTGACGGCACTGTAGGCGCGGGTCGCGTGGATTTACTCCCGTTGGGGGGAACAGGGGATATGGTTGTCCAACAACGTTTCCACTGGTCCTGTCAGCGGGAGGTTTGCCTTGTTTTGCCGGCGTCTGTGGCAGTTTAGTTGTAATCGGCGTGGTATGCTTAGAGGGGCCGGGTCGGGGTAGTCTGGAGCTTCTCGTTCCTGGGCGGTCCGGTGGACGGTCCCTTTGAGGGAGCGACATTTTTGATTGCGCTTGTAATCAAAACTCACTCTACATTGAGGTGACAAACAGTCTTGATAGCAGTTAGAAAATAAAAATACTGCATGTGGGTAGGTCGAGAAAGTAGCAGCGACGGGATAGAGGTGTGAGGGAAATACTAAAAAAGTGGAGGGTAGTAGAAGAAAACTGTGAGGTACACTGTGAATTTTCCAACAGAAAAATATCAGTGTAGCCTCGAAGGAGTGAAAAGTCACACACAGATAAAAGTCACAACACAACACTTAAGCGTCAATTTCGCGAAACAGTCACTATCTGGGATATTTTCACTTTTTGTTTACGGAATGATTATTTGCTGCGGAGGCGAGCTCGACGCAACAAATAGGTAGGTTCGCAGGACGGTCACTCGAAGGCGGGTGGGCTACAACGCGAGCGGAGCACACACACAACCGGCGGCGACGAGGACTCGAACGGAACATAGCAACAGCTTCAGCTTTGTTCGTGTTTTCGTGTCAGTCTTAATTCGTAGCAAAATATTTCGAATTATTTTACATATACTTACTTAACTGTATATTATGCTATAGTAAGACATTTTAATAGTATGGCGGTCAGATCCGCATAAAGGTCAATCCCTTTCCGAGTTGATGTAATGTGCTGTTTCCTTAAGCCTGAATACTTTGTCAATTTAAATATGTTGGTACAGAGAAAGAAAAACATATTGAAAAACATGCAAAAGGACTAAGTAGGTACATCCTTCATCGCGTCAATCCATACTAATATTGTAAAAGTGAAAATGTGTTTGTTTGTTTGTTTATCCGTCTTTCAAGTCAAAACGGAGCAACGGATCGAAGTGATTTTTGGTATAGGGTTAGTTTGGGAGCTAGAGAGTGACATTAGGTACTTACTACTACTAACAGGATAATGTCGTGTAATCCACAGCGATACCGCGGGCGGAAGACTAGTAAATAAGTGGAAAAAAGCGATGGTAATGGTGAAGTGATAATAATGGTTGTATTCTGAAAAAAAACCAATGGCCAAAATTATGTACGGTCTTGATACTTAAAGTGTTGTTTAAGTATCCGATACCTACGTAAAAGGTATTCCTTTTGATGATTAGTTTTCTAAATCGAAATGGTAATAAAATTGTTGTTTAGATTATTTATACAAAGTTTGCATGCTATTTTCATGAGCGAAACATGTGTTTCACAAAAAAATCTGTAACAACTTTATACCATGTTTTAAGCAAATAAAGGAGATCTATTTAATTTTATTCTATTCCAAACAAACCTGAGTAAGCTTAAGAATACCAAATCGCCAAAAATGCAATTGGTTTCCTTCCATTCATAATAAAAGTGGTTTCTCTATTACAAAATGTGATTCCTGAGGTTCTATCTACTGAATCTCGAGTTACAGTAGTTCAAGACATTACAATAACCGCCCTATAACAGTCAGTACCATCAGCCGAGACACTATCTACAAAAAACATCGCAGGCCTATCACACTCTTGACCTCACAGAAACACTACAAAGGATTGGCGAAAAATGTACGCTGTTACCATTTCCTACGCTACGCCGCGGCGGCACCGTGATAGGGTTGCCACTGTATCTACGTAAATGTTTTGTTTTATCTTTTATAATTAAATAAATAAATAAATAAAAAAAGCTTTATTGCACACAACGAAAGAAATACAATTACAAGAAGACAAAATAAAATATAGAAAACAGACAATAGGCGGCCTTATTGCCTAATGGCTATCTCTTCCAGGCAACCTTGGGTGAAAGAAGAAATAAATAGAGAGAGAAAAGGGGAATGGGTGCAAAAACAATTATTGCATTTTGCGCGTTTTATATTAAGTTAATAGTACAATACATTCACCTTGAACTCACTCTTATTTACTTACTACATAATATTACAATATTACTTGATTTTTAACCGAATTCAAAAAAGGAGGAGGTTCTCAAGTCGTGTGTATTTTTTTTTAATGTATGTTCCACGATAGCTCCGCCAATAGTAAACCGATTCTGATATTTTTTTTCTGAAAGACCAAAGTTTCAATTTGGTTCCATGAAAAATTTACAGTAGTCGGTTCAGAAGTTTCTTCAGAATCCTGAAAAAACACATTGTTTTCGTCTGGTAGTTCTTGCTTTACGCTTCAATATCTTTGGGAACTATTAACCAATTTCGATAATTTTTCTTTTATTCTAAAGAGTATATTCCTGAGTTGGTTCCATTGTAACCAAGTTAAGAGCTGATGGTGGAATCCAGGGGAAGTTGAGGAAAACTCGCAAATTTTATAGGTATTTTACGTGTTTTATATATTTATCAAGTATTTGCATCTGCTAATCATGATGTCATGATAATGAGCTGGTGATGGAAAGTACAACTCCCCAATGGTTTGGAGTTGGAGGGTAATTTTTTAAATACCGTTAATACGTAAAGATTTGTAGTTGTAATATTTCAGGTTATTTAGGTGAGCTGATATTATATTCCGCTTTATAATATAAGTATAGATTTTGCCAACCCTACCGTACCTGCTCCATATTAATATTTAATCTTTTGATATTCCCCTGCGTATAATAGTGGCGGTAGAAATTTCACGGGTATTATATAAACAAGATAAGATGCGCAGAGCCCTTTGTAGAGTTCTTTCGTTGGAAATAGGTAGTTTTGTATTTATGATTGTTGAGATAATTTACCTACCTATTTATTGTATTTCTCTGTATTGGAATATAAGGAAACGAAGGTTCTATTTTCTTAAAGTTAAGTGTGACAAACTGTTTGTGTATCAACTTCATAGTGTCTAGCTTAAATTCGGTACAAGAAAAATGCTTTTTAAAAAATCATACAAATTCATCCACTATTTTGCCCATTTAAGATACTTATATTTTGGAAAGAAAATCTTGAATCTTTTTGCGATAGAAATTTCATTATTACCCGAGACTTCGTCTTCTCATTAAGTCCTTTTTCTTTTTATATCCACTACGGGATAGCACTTAGCCTTTATGACACCTGATGTTAAGTGGTGATAATGCTGAAGATGGAAACGCACTACTCCCGGAATCCTCAATCTCTCAAGAACTGGCTATCTTATTTCTCACTGCCGGAACACAATAACAAATGCAGAAAACATCATTGTTATGGCGTCAGACTTAGATAAGATGGTGGTAGCTAACAAGGCGGACTAAGAAGAAGTCCTACCACCAACCAAACCGAATACAATATGTACCCCCACTCGGAATCGAACCCGGGACCTCTGGGTCTGAAGTCGCTGGTGTGAACTACTAGACTACAGAGATGGTTGGTTCTTACGGTACAAACCATATTTTCAGGCCTAATATAAGTCGTGGGCCACACTGGAGCGGCGCGTCTTGCATCCGCGTTGAGCGGGGAAAACAAATAAATTGAGACGGACGGAAGCCACACTGGTGCGTCCGGCGGTTGCCGCGACCGGCGGAGGGAATAGTACGTGTTCGCGCGTCCTGCGGATCTGCAAGTCGCCTCCGCGCCCCGCGGTCGCTCCAGTGTGGCCCACGACTAAGGCTTCAGGCTAGTACAACACAATCGCTTTTACTACATAAATCTTACTAAATAGTTTCCACCCGCGTGAGAAAAAACAATAGAATTTAAGATGCGAGCATAAGGAATCAAAATTTATTCAGCCATGATTTCGTGCAGTGTCCAGCCGCCAGACTTTTAAAACGGCATCTGATAAAAGCTTTAAATACTACGGGAAAAGTAATGTAAAAAAATTATTTTATTTTTCAAACAAAACCCGATCCGAGAAACATTGTAAGAAACAGGAAATGAGATAAATATTAACATTTTACGTAAACAAAACCACCAGGCCTCCGTTTGGCTGATAGGCCTTATCACCCGCTTCCGTCTCGCCTGCCTGACAGATAAAAAAATATTAAGCTTTTCAAAGTTGCCCACGTATTGTCTTGGGGGTACGAGAAAAAGTTTTGCTTTTTTATTTCTTGTCTTTCATTCCGATGATATAAAGTAGGTAGGTACTGTTATATTTTGTTAAAGCGTGCAAAATAGTTTTAAACTTTTCTTGGACTACTGTCCACAAATCTACAAATAATCTAAAAATAATACTTCGAAAGGGTACGATCAAAACCTGGTTGCTATTAGACAAAATTTGACGTGAGTAACATGTTTGACAACGTTGCACAACATGACGCGCTTAATCAACCCTTAACATTTGGAGCAACTCATCGCTTGAAATAAAACAACCTTTAACGGTTATCAACATAATCAAAAGATAAAACTGTTGGTTGGTTCTTACTTACTTACATATACAGAATGTTTGTTTAAAGACGTGCATCACTTCACGGTGATCAGGTGGAACAGCAGTTTTTTTTTTTATATTGACTTTACATCTTGGCCCGTTCGGTATTGCAAATACCTGTATTTTTATTGTTTCTTTGTTTGTGACTTGATATTATATAAATAATTGTGACATTATCTGTGATTGTCATAAGTAAGTACTATAGAATTGATTGAGATTAGCTATTTAATTTCATATTTAAATTATAATGTTTGCACGCCGGGACGCCCCGTTTGCATATGGCAGACATGTAACGGTACACATTTTATCGTCAAGACCTACATTTTAACCACATGTTTTGCAAATAAACGATTTGATTGATTGATTGCACTTTTGTATGAAACAGCCGTTTTTTTTTCGAAATATCGCACTTGGTCCCATAATAAAAGTTGATTGTATTGAATACAAATACCTACAAATACAAATACAAATGTATTTATTGTTAAATGTAGGTAGGTACATTGTTAGTGTACAAAGAGTGTTAAATAGGTTTTAAGTTTCACTACATTTTCACCTTTTACAAGGTATACAATAATTTCCGTAAAAATTAATTAATTAAATAAAATCAAAATTTCAATTTAACATAATTTATAAAAAGGCTTATTAACGTATTCGAGCGATGTCAGGAATTAAACTAAGGATACCTAAAATTATGATGGGTACGTTCACCCCCTGAAATGATGCACGTCTTCAAACTAACACCCTGTATATTTATCTTTCTCTATAGTTCTTACGGTGACGAGATTTTGTTAAAAGTGGCCGCTTTTGGTTCAAACCCATTGAAACTATTGAACGCATTTTATAATGGTGTGAAGTTTTTATATTTATTTAAAAACTTCACACCATTATAAAATGCGTACCTACTGTTCAGTACACCCTGCCTATACCGCGGAATCAGCTTAGCGCAGTGGAAGATTATCATGAATAGAGACTCCGGACAAAAGCTAGGTTTCAGCCGGGATGTAACTGAACAATTGGACTGCGATACACAGCGGAGAGAATGTTAAGTAAGGTGAGGTTACATACGGGTCTGTGTGTCGAACGTCTCCAAGGCAGAAGTGGTGTAAGGGAGCGCGCGCGCCCCTGGTGTTCTTTCTTCGTCTTCTTCTGCAGACCTTACCAATTCGTCACCTTACTCACAACACAAATAACAGCATTCCCAAGACACTGGGCGCTTCAGCAATAGGTACACAATGACACACACGGGGGAGCCTCTTTTATTACGATTTACAGTCCCGACAAAAGCGCGTGGTGGACAATTATCTTTCTTTCAAAACTCCGCGACCAGCCCGATGGATGGCGTCAAAACCTTGGTCGTACAAAACGGGATCACATAGATAATTTAAGATTCAATTCAAACTCGATATGCCAAGCATATTCAACGCGAGCGATTTTTAACAATTCCGCAAAATCAATCCGACATCTTGTTACAAGAATTCCAATCAAGTGTCACTGTCAACTTCAAGTGACAGCCAAATGTCAATTTGACGTGACATTAGAGACGCGTTCAGAAACGTCGATCTTTTCCGAACATCCCCCCGCCCCGGACCGTTAAGAACGGTACGTCAATCTACGGGTAATCGGGAGAGCCCACTAACTGCTCTCTTCAAAACCGAATCTCGAACCAAAACCTCAGCAAAACGAGGAACTCCGTCAGTTCCGGGGTAGAGTTTAACAATGCGCCCCCTTCGCCAACATAGGGGCGGCAGGTTGGCATCCTTAATCAACACGAGGTCGCCAGTCTGGGGTGGGGTGGTTTTATCTGTCCACTTCACGCGCTGTTGTAGGATATGCAAATACTCCATCGACCAACGTGCCCAGAAGTTTTGGGACATCTGTTTCAAAAGTTGGTATCGCGACAAACGATGGGATCCTACATCCTGAATCGGATATTCAGGCAAAGCCAAAAGGGACTGTCCGATCAAGAAATGACCTGGGGTCAACGCTTCCAGGTCATTCGGGTCCGAAGACAACGGGCACAAGGGTCGCGAGTTGAGGACGGCCTCAATTTTACAAAATACCGTATCAAGTTCCTCAAACGTGAGAATAGTTTCTCCAATCACGCGACGCAAGTGTGTCTTGGCAGCCTTTACACAAGCTTCAAAAATTCCTCCCCAGGTCGGACAAGCTGGAGGGCTAAACTTCCAGATTATCCCACGCCGGGAGAGGGTGGTTCCAATGTCTATTTTATTATCAACAAAAAACTTAACTACTTCCTTAAGATAATTACACGTTCCCTTATAATTAGTACCACAATCGGAACGTATCAATGTCGGCAGTCCTCTACGGGAAACAAATCTGCTCAAGGCGGCGACAAAGGCTTCGGTAGACAATTCCGAGACAATTTCCAAATGGACAGCCTTGGTGGACAAACACACAAACACGCACAAGTACGCCTTATAGGTTTTAGCATTACGCAGTCTCGAAGCCTTTACAGTAAAGGGACCGGCGAAGTCGGTGGCGACTCCGGCAAAAGCTCTACATTCCGTGACGCGATCAGCAGGCAAATCACCCATCTGGGGCTGCATGGTCGCGGCCTACAATCGATAACAAGGCAGGCAACGGAAAACCACAGTGCGAATGGCTCGACGAGCAGACAAAATCCAAAATTCACGCTGCAAAATGGCCAACAAAGCATTACAGCCAGCATGTTGTGCATTCACATGGCGATCTGTTATTATCAGTTGAGTCAAATGTCCGGCTTTAGGTAACAAAAGGGGGTGACGAGCTCTATACGGCAGGTTCGCATTTCGAAGTCTTCCGCCGACTCGCAAAAGCCCACTCTCGTCCAGGAAGGGATTTAATCGCGATACCGCGCCCTTCAACTTGCGACGGCCTAAACGCAAAATTTCAATCTCGGACTCAAAACTATCAGCTTGTACTCTCCGGACCCAAAACAAGAGCGCGTCCCTACGCTCGTCCGGAGTGAGAACCGACGAATCACGCCTCGCGCGTGGGTTCCTGCAATTGTACGCAAAACGTCTGATCCAAGCGGTAACACCAAGCAGCTTCTGTAAGGAGCTGTACCGATCCAACAACAAATCCTTTTCCCCGGCGGGGTTAGTCTCCAGGACGCATGCCCGCATATCAGGAACGGCTACGTTCGACAACGCTGGAGAGGGCGGCCACTCCGACTCAGGCCGCATCAACCACTGTGGGCCCCACCAGAGGGGGTGGTTAATTAGGGTTGGGGCTACACAACCCCGAGACGCACAATCCGCGGGATTCATGGTTCCCGGCACGTGTCTCCAAATCAACTCGATGTCGGAATTACAAATCTGCGACACTCGATTGGCCACAAACACGTCCAAGGTGTGCGCCGGAGCCTTCAACCAACAAAGGACGACCTGACTGTCCGTCCAAGCATAAACCTCTTGTATCTTAATAGATCGACCTAATGTGAGCCATACGTGGTTCAACAAACGCATTAGGAGGGCAGCTCCACACAATTCCAACCTCGGGATCGTATGACGAGTCCGAAGGGGAGCGACTTTGCTTTTCGCTATCACCAGATGCACAGCAACAACTCCGTCAACAGTAACGGTGCGGAGGTACACGGCCGCAGCAAATCCACGTTCGGAGGCATCGGAAAAGCCGTGAAGAGTAACTTTACAATTTTCAGAAGGGAGGAATAGCCTCGGCAAATGCACTTCATTAATCTCGGGGAGGGATGAAACGAAGCTCGACCAATCTCGGAGTAACTCGTCCGAGAGGGGTTCATCCCACGACACACCCGAAGCCCATAACCGTTGCAAGAAACACTTGGCCATAAACAGCACGGGGCAAATCCACCCATTGGGGTCAAAGGTACGTGCGACAGTAGACAATACTAAACGCTTGGTCCAGACTTTCGGTGGTCGTAAATCCACACAATAAGTGAACGTGTCAGAGACCGGTTTGTACTGTACGCCAAGGACGGTCACCACATGGGGATTATCAACATTTTCGAATAGGTGGGGGTCCTGCTGGTGCTCTTCGGGCAAACCTACCAGTACATCAGGCGAGTTGGATATCCATTTCCTCAACTCGTAACCTCCCGACTTCAAAAGGGCGGTGAGTTCGTCTCTCAGGACAATCGCCTCTGAGACAGATGAGGCGCCCGTGCAAATGTCATCCACATAGACGTCACTGGCCAAAATGGCGGAGGCGCGAGGGTATCTCAAGCGCTCCTTCTCGGCCAACTCCAACAAAGAACGAATCGCAACAAACGGGCTCGAAGCCAAACCGTACGTATTCGTATTCAATTCATAAATCAACAAGGGGTCCCTAGGACTCTCTCTCCACAAAATCAATTGGTACCTCCTATCCTCTGGATGGATGACCGTTTGTCTGAACATCATCCGGATGTCAGTCATAAATACAATTTGGTGCCGCCGGAAGTTGGTCAAAATGTCTGAGATCTCCGTGTGCAGCTTGGGACCTACATGCAGACACTGGTTCAAGGACGCTCCAGTAGAGGTGGGAGCCGAACCGTCAAAGACCACCCGAATCTTTCCGGATTTCAAAACGGCGTGGTGCGGCAAAAAGAAGTGCTCAACGGAGCGCCAATCCAAATCGCTCACGGACATGTGCCCTAACTCCTCATACTCCCGCATGAATTCAACATACTTCTGGCGGAAGACCGGATCCTTGCTCATGCGACGCTCCATCGCCACTAGCCTACGTTCCGCTAGCGGTCGGGATTCGCCCAGAGGAGGTCGGCCGGCACGAAAGGGGAGACGGGTGATCAAACGACCAGAGCGGAGGCGACCAGTGTTATTCTGGTAATACAACTCGCATTCATCCGCTACTGGGTCAACCCGCGGGGCTGGTGGAGGTTCCTCAACCTCCCAAAACTTCTGCACCACTTCGGAGAGAGACACATTAAAAACAAGACCGCGATCCTCATCAAGGGAATCCAAAACGCGGCGAGCAGGGCCCATCACAACTGTACCGAGTGTCGTCTGCAGAGCTACCAAGCCATCTGGCTGCAAAACTCGCTTCCCCGTCAACAAAACTCGCCCCAGGACATCGGCTCCAAGGAGAGCATCAATCGGGCCTGGGCGGAAGAAATTTGGATCGGCGAGTGGGGAATCAGACACCAAAGACAACATACTCGGTCCCAAGTCAACTGAAGGTTGACGGCCAACAACTGTGTCCAACACAATCGCCGAGGTCTTAATGCCTGGCGTGGACTTATTACGTGATGTAAATGTGAAGTCAACATGCCCTAACAACCCGGGGACTTTCACATCGCCAACACCTCTCACGCCTTCCGTGTGGGGGTGCACCTTGAGGCCCAACCGCCTAACTAACCAAGATGACACAACACACCCCTGAGCACCGGAATCCAACAAGGCGCGAACTTCCACAAGGTCGCCATTCAATCCCCTGACAAGCACAGAGGTCGTGGGCAACAAAACGGTCTCTGGAGGGGTGGCTACAATCGACCGTAAACACGTTGATTGCTAGTATGTGGGGTCCCCAGACGTCCCCCCATGGTAAGGGGGTCGCTCATAGCGATCCAGTGGGTCCCAATCTCCCACATACTGCCTACGTCCAATTCGCCCGGTATCAGGCGAGTTATATCTCCCGGCCCCTTGAAGACGGGGCGGGCGCCGCTCCAAACGCGGGTATTCGGCGAGCGGCGGCGAGAATCGGTGCCTAGCATCCACCGTGTACGTTGCCCCATAGTCGCGGG
Organism: Crambus lathoniellus; assembly: GCA_949710035.1. Taxonomy (NCBI): domain Eukaryota; kingdom Metazoa; phylum Arthropoda; class Insecta; order Lepidoptera; family Crambidae; genus Crambus; species Crambus lathoniellus. The sequence continues at coordinate 2,367,376 of OX453318.1, read as the reverse complement.
GGCACGGTGACCGATTTTCAGAAGGGGGGTCCCGGGGACCCCCGGCTGTGCGAGGCTCAACACGTTGCGGGGGGCTTCTACGACCTCCCGCAACGCTCGCAAAATCGAACCCCCTAGTTGGGGACCGATTTTCCATGGGGGGGTCCGTGGGACCCCCGCCCGTGCGAGGCTCAAAACGTCGCGGGGGGCCTCTACGACCTCCGGCAACGCTCGCATTACTCATCCCCATCCTTGGGGATCGGTTTCCCATGGGGGGGTCCCTGGGACCCCCGCCCGTTTGAGGGTCCAAACGTGGCGGAGAGCGTCTGGGGCCACTCTGGTGGCCACTAGAACTGCTGCGGGATGCAAACACCGCGGGGGGTCCGAGCCCCCCACCCATACGAGGTGATCCTGCAGCGACGCGCTGCGGCGCTCCGCCGCCCTCTGGGCTGTTCATGCAGAGGAGGGGATGGTGGTTGCCCTTACAAAAGCGGCATGGGTGCGCTTGGGTACATTCGCGCTGCATGTGCAGGCCCAAGCACGAGTAGCACCATGTCCGTTGTCGCGCGATCGCTCGACGGTCTTGGACGCGCTGGTCGAGGAACTTATCACAACGGGTCGTGCTGTGACCCGGTTCCCGACAGTACAAGCAGCGGGCGGTCTCCTGGACGGCGGCATAGCGGCCGGGCGCGCGAGGGGCCATACGCCCCCTACGGGGGGGTCCGGTGGGGGATCTACTCTGTGGCACAGGTCGTTCGGGTCCCATAGGACCGGCCAGAGAGGAATTATCTGCCAGTCTACTTTCTCCTTCCAGGAACGTCAAGAGGTCCGAGAAGGGTGGCAGATAAGTCGCACTATCCCCACCATACTGCAGCTCAAAACGGACCTTAACAGAGTCCGGCAACTTTCCCAGGACAATGTGCAGTAACAAAAACGACCACTGCTCCACTGGGAGTTTTAAGTTTTTCAATGCGTTGTAGGCAACCAACAGCGGATTCAACAAAGCCACTCTCAAGTGCATCACGCTGGCAACGCGGGGTAAATTCAAAATGGCGGCAACATGGTTGTCCGCCAGACGTCGTACGTTCTGGTACCGACGGGCAATCAAATCCCTAGCAATAGGGTAGTTTTCATCCGAGGGGGCCAAATGTTGAACTGATTCAAGGGCCTCCCCTTCCAACACGGATAACAAATAAGCTAACTTCTGGCCCTGGGTCAAATCATCCCGGGCATGTACAAGACTATCAAAAATATTAATAAAGCCCTCCCAGTCCTCTAGACGACCAGCAAAGCGCCTTAAGTCTAAGGGGGCCAATCTAGCAAAGAGAGGGGGCATACTCTTAGATGTGACCGGGGACGGGCTCGGTTCATTCTCTCTTGCCACTTGCAAAGGTCGAGCCACCTGAGTAATTCTGTCCGCAAAATCATAACACTGGTCCACATCCAAACCGACTTCTTGTCGCATTTCCACCTCGGCCTCAACAGTCCTTTCCAAAAATAAGGCATACTGCTCATCAACAACAGCCAAACGTATGGGCAGATCTACGTATATGTTCAACAAGGCCTCCGTTCTATCTGGTCGATCCAACAACGCAACCGCAGAAGCTAACCACCGTAATTCAGAACGTATTTTGGCTTTAGCAGAGGAGGCCGTCATTGTAACGTCACAAATTTATCAACAAAAACAACAAATTCAAAATATTCACTATAACACAAAAATCTCCAATAATTGGAGGTTACTAATAACCACAAAATTCCAATATTACAACAACAAAGTATTTATAATGACACAAACTCTTAAATATTTGGAGGTTATCAGAAAACAACAAAACTCACTGACTATTGAAATTCACTCCAAATCACTGACTATTGAAATTCACTTGGATATCACCACAACAACAAGTTAATTTTAATTATTTCAAAGCACAAGTTTCAATGAGTTTCAATGTGTAAACAATGTCCCAAATCATTTAAGTTTCACTAAGTATTGAGTGCAAACTTATTAGCTAACCTTTTATTAGCTATTATTTTAGCAACAAACTTGTCAATATTCACAACTCAAATTTGCTAACAAACTAAATAATAATTATTATGAGCAAAGAAAGGCATCTGTTTACATTTTGGAACTTCAATACATGACAATTAATTACAAGACATGGAACCAATAACAAAGGAATGCCCTTTACTTTTCAAATGCAAGTTAATTACCATTTACAAGTACAAATTAATCTAGTCCGGACCAGCTGGTCAACAAACGGCACTGATTAATGGACAAAGTTTTGGCGTGGGCCTCTCAGGCCTTCAAACCACGCTCCTGCTACCAACAATGTTCAGTACACCCCTGCCTATACCGCGGAATCAGCTTAGCGCAGTGGAAGATTATCATGAATAGAGACTCCGGACAAAAGCTAGGTTTCAGCCGGGATGTAACTGAACAATTGGACTGCGATACACAGCGGAGAGAATGTTAAGTAAGGTGAGGTTACATACGGGTCTGTGTGTCGAACGTCTCCAAGGCAGAAGTGGTGTAAGGGAGCGCGCGCGCCCCTGGTGTTCTTTCTTCGTCTTCTTCTGCAGACCTTACCAATTCGTCACCTTACTCACAACACAAATAACAGCATTCCCAAGACACTGGGCGCTTCAGCAATAGGTACACAATGACACACACGGGGGAGCCTCTTTTATTACGATTTACAGTCCCGACAAAAGCGCGTGGTGGACAATTATCTTTCTTTCAAAACTCCGCGACCAGCCCGATGGATGGCGTCAAAACCTTGGTCGTACAAAACGGGATCACATCGATAATTTAAGATTCAATTCAAACTCGATATGCCAGGCATATTCAACGCGAGCGATTTTTAACAATTCCGCAAAATCAATCCGACATCTTGTTACAAGAATTCCAATCAAGTGTCACTGTCAACTTCAAGTGACAGCCAAATGTCAATTTGACGTGACATTAGAGACGCGTTCAGAAACGTCGATCTTTTCCGAACACCTACTAATCCTACTAATATTATAAATGTGAAAGTTTGGATGTTTGGATGTTTGGATGTTTGGATGTTTGGATGTTTGTTACTCAATCACGCCAAAACGGCTGAACGGATTTGGCTGAATTTTGGAACACAGATACTTTGTAGCCTGGAGAGAAACATAGGCTACTTTTTATCCCGGAAAAATGTCACATTCCTGCGGGATAACGTCGTGTAGTCCACGCGGGCGAAGCCGCGGGCGGAAAACTAGTATTATAAATGTGAAAGTTTAGATGTTTGGATGTTTGGATGTTTGTTACTCAATCACGCCAAAACGGCTGAACGGATTTGGCTGAAATTTGGGACACAGATACTTTGTAGCCTGGAGAGGAACATAGGCTACTTTTCATCCCGGAAGCATATCACATTCCCGCGGGATAACTTTGTGTAGTCCACGCGGGCGAAGCCGCGGGCGGAAAGCTAGTTTTTAAATAAATATTAGACGTTATTCACAAGTCCTTGACTGATTCCTTTTTAACCGACTTCTAAATCAAAAAGGAGGAGGTTCTCTATTCGTCTGTATGTACGTTTTTTCTTTTTTCTTTTTCTTTTTTTTGTGTATGTCCACCGATTACTCGAAGACGGATGAACCGATTGAAATGATTGAAACGTTATTACATCAGGTTGGTTTCCAAGTTGGTCCCATTTTTTGAAGTTTTGAAATCGGTTCAGTAGTTTTCAGGAAATCTTGAAAATACCGTCGTTTTCGTTACCACTTTATGTGAATTTAATACGTATCTTTAGGCATAACTCCTTTGTTTATAAACCGATTTAGATGATTCTTGTTTTGTTAAAAAGGGGATACCTCAAGGTATTTTAACCGACTTCAAAAAAGGAGGTTTTCAGTTTGATCACATTCCTATTTACCAGAATACAAGTAAATTGCCTGCACGATGCACTAAAAAGAGTGAAATAAAAATTATTTTTATAAAAAAATAAAACCGCCTTCAGAAAAATCACATCAAAAAAGTAAGAAATAATTCCTCACCAAATAAATAACGTAAACAAGTACTTTGAAGTCGGGCGTGTTTTAACAAAAACAACAAAAAATCGTACATGTTTCACGCCCGACTTCAAAGTACTTACGTTATTTATTTGGTGAGGAATTATTTCTTACTTTTTTGATGTGATTTTTTTAAGGCGGTTTTATTTTTTATTACAAGCTTTTTATTAACTTGCCATGTTAGTTAGTTAGTTAATTAGTATGTTAGTTAGTTAGTGGGGGACAAATCTTGCAAGCTTAATTTGACCCACTTCGCAGTGTCCGATGGAGCTGAAATTGTGTATACAGGTTTAGTTCAGATGACAATACAATATTAAAGTACAGTCAGCAAAAAAGCTCGTCATAAAAATGTAATTTTTACTAAAAACTTATTAGAAATTGGGCTTAGATAAAAGAAATAAAATAAAATCGATTGGCGGCGCTAGTTGGCTCATGTCAGCCTCTTAAAAGGAAATCAAATTAACGTTGACTCGCCACAGCCTTTTCGAATAGCACCCAATTCCAGCCACCGACCAGCAGTCTCAATTTTTCACGTCACCAAACTGTCAAAGCGAAAGGGTACCACAATCTAATGCCTAACAAAAGAATGAATCAAGTGCTGCTTTCGGACACCCTACGACAGACAAAGACAGCCACAACACTATTGTAGGCATTAAAAAGAGACGCCAAATAACGCATTGTACTCGGAAAATGCTTTTTTCATTAATTTCAACGGCCCTGGATATTTCGGACCGTATCAGTATTGTTGGGTTAAGATAAAAATGGTAGGTTTAGGATCTTATTATGCTCCGGTTCGGATTCCATTTTGGGTAATGTGGTGGACCTTTTTTATTTAGATGTGGATAGAATGGGATAATAATGCCTAATGGAATATGCAGTTGAATGAAAAAAAAACACTCAAAAACACTCAAAGGACTTCCCTAATTTAAATAAGATCAAAAAAATATGAAAAAAAATCGTTTTGAAAAGTAGGCGGCATTAAAAGCAGTCAGTCAGCATTGCGATTACAATTACCATTTTATATGTTTTAGTTAAAATACATATAAAAAGTTTACAGCACATCTATCAATACAACCATTTAACATCACCCCAAATCCTCGATAAGTTCCAAACTTACTGATTAGCTAATTTAAAATTCAACCGCCATGTTTCGATCGCCATCTTGAAATCAGTCTCAAAGTTGCGCGCCAATCCATCAATATGGCGGAGAAAAAAGCGCGCCAAAGGACATTTTTCGGCGGGAGAGCCGCAAAGCCCTTGCGACGCTGACAAATTGCCCAGAATAATGAGGAAGCGTTTATTTTAGCCCAAATTAATGGTCCTGGGACGTATATCGACGGTTTTAATTAAACTAGAATGATATGGATCGTGGCCCGATAAAAGTTTTCAATGAAATCTGAACAACTATTCTGTGAGGGAAACCGCAGTTGAGTAGTGACACGACGGTATTTTGGACCTTAAACTTAGGTGTGAGTGTTTCAACGTAATGTTGGGGAGTTAGTGGGACGTATTAAATACTTTGGCAGTTTTTGTTTGAGATTGTCTGTAGAAGTCGGGTAGTATATCGGATCGGATATCATAAGTACGCTTCGTTTATCAGGCTACTCATATTATGAGGGCATTTTCTTGACGGACCCGTTGGCGAAATATTACTGGTATACCTCCTGAGCCAGGAGTCATTGAGTTCAATCCCTCCCTGGAACAAACACTTTGTTTTATGAACATTTGTGTTTTTTCGTATCTGGGTGTTAAATAAGTATCATCATCATCATGTCAGCCGAACGACGCCCACTTGTGGGCATAGGCCTCCCCCAAGTAAGTATACATTATATGAAATACCTACCTCGTGCTACTTTACTACTATTATTTCGGAATCAGGAGGGTTAAACCCCTAAACAATATGAATATGATATGAACATTTGAAGTCCATAATATATCCTTAACCATATTTTTTGCCAGCAGCCCCCCAGATTAGTGAGTGTGACATTGTGAGATATTTATAATCATTTATTTATTTATTCTCTCAACACTACTCCCATATAAACAGTTAACAAACTGCAACTAAAGTGTATGTAATCCCCCAAAAAATACGCGAGCTTAAAAGTCCACGTACGCTCGAAATCTGTGTCAATACGTTTGTAATGCGTTCTGAATCGAGTTTTATTGACTCAATCCAGCCGAGTGGATCGAGGCCCGCTTATTGGACGCGAGCGATAAACAAAAGTGGAGGCCTGGTGTCGACTCTTGGCTGCGAATTAATATAGGATTCAATATTTTGTACAGTGGGCTAACAGCTAATAAATATGGATGTACTAGCTTTCCGCCCGCGGCTTCGCCCGCGTGGACTACATGACGCTATCCCGCGGGAACGTGATACTTTTCCGGGATAAAAAGTAGCCTATGTTCCTCTCTAGGCTTCAAAGTATCTATGTCCCAAATTTCAGCCAAATCCGTTCAGCCGTTTTGGCGTGATTGAGTAACAAACATCCAAACATCTAAACATCCAAACATCCAAATATCTAAACTTTCACATTTCTAATATTAGTAGGAAACATGGGCTTCGTTTGGCATTTGAAGACCCATATTATGGACCTCAAACACAGAATAATATTTGTCCTCAAATGTCAAACGAAAGTCATGACCATATCCATATTATTTTGCCGATAGCCTTCCAGGGTATTGGGCCCGTTTGCATTGTAAGTCGTCGTTGGGACGGCTTAGCGAAGTACCAACTAGCTGCACTGCACATGATCCAACGCAGAGCTGAGAGGCTAATTGGCGACTAAAAACTGGTGTAGAGCAAGTTTTACATCTATCTCACCGCCGCAAAGTCGCATGTTTGTGGTCTTTTACAGACTATATTTCGGAGAGTGTGCCTTCTTCCATCAGACATCCAGACGCACAGTGGGCTACCACCCTTTCTTGGTTGATATTCCTAAATGTCGCACCAAGCGCTACTCAACATCTTCTATATTCTCAATGAGAACCTCCTCAGTAAGTTGGATCGACTCCTAAACAATTGCATACGTTTCATATATGGACTACGTAAATACGACCATATTTCCCACTACCGTCAGCAACTCAAATGGCTTCCTATCCGTGAGCGTAGGAACCTTAGAATCGTGTGTACTCTCTTCAACCTTTTATTCGATCCGCTTACCCCAGACTATTTGAAATCCAGGTTTCAGTTTCTGGGTGACTCCCATCAAAGAGAACTTCGCTCCAGCAGCAATTTTCTATTGAAAACTCCCTCCCATTCTACTGGCTTCGTCTCCCACTCGTTCTCCATTACAGCAGTACGACTCTGGAACTCCTTGCCTCTGAACATCCGTAGTGCCCCCAGTAAGTGCGTTTTCAAGAGATTGGTTCGAGAGCATTACTTGAATTCGTTACTCTAGGTCCATCGTATCTGACCTTTTTATTATATGTTGTTTTTATTATTTTATCAGTACAAGTATATATCATTTAATTGTATGATAGGATATTATGTATGTATGTATATATTATATTTATCTTAATATATATCTAGGTATATTATTATCATATATATTAGTATTATGTAAATATCTGAGTTTTTATTTTAACTGTATATGAATTTTATTCAATAAGTATCCCTTTTTCTTAATTTTCTTTTGTTGCCGCCATGACTTCTCCTTTTCATTCTTTCCGGTTGACTGGTAGAGAATGCCTAATGGCATTAAGTCCGCCATTTGCTGTATGTGCAATAAAGACTTAATAAGTAAATAAATAAATATATTGCGTTTAGCAAAGGACCGCGTCTGTATTCCCGAGTACTTATAACCCGACCACCTTCAAAGCAAGGGTGAATAGGCAACTTCTGGGCTAGCTCGCTCCATCGTGGATCATGTCTTAGCCCATGGGCTTGATTTGGATCAAGAGCAAACCCAATAAAAGTAAAAAAAGTCATTCACCTACATAACCATTCTGCCTGACCCCGGCATTAAAATTTAAAGCAAATTTTACAATGATATTGATGATGAAATGAAATCCGAAACGTGATGAAGGTAGAAAATTGCAGGAAAAGAGGACGCCAAGAGAAATATGATTCTGACTGGCCATCACATTTGTTGTGTGCCAAACTTTTAACATGAAAATGTGCAATATTAGGTAATCAATAATGTGATTAAAGCCCTTAAATATATTACTTTCCAAGTTTGTGTTGGTTTTTCGCACGAACTATCTCCTGAGGATGCCCCGGGTTGGGGCGAAACACGTGTAGAGTAGTCTAATCGGTGACGGTGCAAGGTGTATTGCTGTCTTGCTAGATGCAGGTATTGTGCACTGGTGTTTTCGTGGTGTGCATGTGCAATTTTTTATGGGCGGTGCATCTTGCATATTGTGTTTTTTGCGGAAGTAAGCTACAAATATTTCGTTTTTCACAATGGTTGGTTAGGGACTTCCGCCAAGTGACGCCTGATTCAATCAAATACTTTGCAAGTTGTTTAAAATAATAGCAACAATTTGCAACAATATTGTTAAACCCTAATTGTGGCGCCATATATTCTTTTTTACATAGAAGATTCGGAATTCGGAATTCGAAAATGGGTTGATAGTTTAAAACCGCTTCCTAATTCACAGGATAAAGTACCTAACCCACGAACCCCACTCATGTACGTAACTTAATTTCGGTCTATCTGGGCTCACATCTACATATTTCCTCTCTAACCCCCAGAGAATCAACGCGGTATTCGTTTCCCGCCATCTTTATAGCGTCACGCGTAACTCCTATTTACACAGAAAATGGCGCGCGAAAACAACCTCAAAAATAACCAAACACGTACTCATTCATTAGAGAGCACACAAAAAGTTATAGAAGCATAAAAGGGGTTTCTTAATTCCCCTTTCACGCGTTAGTCGCCGTTTGATAGTCCTCTTAAGGTCCCTTTCCTGGTTTAGGGTAATCCTGAAGGAAAAAAACGGGTTTGGCTCTAAATTAGAGCGAGATTATCTCTCGAGGGACGATTGCCGGTTTACTTTTCTGCGAGTAAGGCAAAAATTATAAGCGGAAATACCTATACTGGAGCAGGAAACGTAGTTGACTTAAATTGATGAATGGTTATAAATAAAAATGGCGTGCACGTTTTTCTAGATGCTGTAGAAACTTGTATCGCTTTTATTTATGTTTATTTATCTTTTATTTACCAGTTTTTACAATATAGGCTAAATGTAAGTGAAAATGTAAACAATCATACGATATCAAAAATAAATTTCATTTTTATGACAAGCTTTTTTGCTGACTATACTTTAATATTGTATTGTCATCTAAACCAAAATAGCACCAAAATTGCTTACAAAATTTCAGCTCAATCGGACACTGGGAAGTGGGTCAAATTAAGCTTGCAAGATTTGACCCAAACGGACATACATGCGTACATACATACATACACTGAAAGTTAAATGAAAAGCTTGTAAAATAGGACCTTTTACAATAGGGTATTTGACTGTTTTTGAAATGTAGATATTTAATTATGACATTCAGAAATATAACATTATAGAATAACAAATGTGAAACAAGAAATTCAATATGTATTAAGCACTAGCGGATCCTCGCGGTTTCACCCGCGTGGTACCCGTTCCCGTAGGAATATCGGGATGAAATATAGCCTATGTCACTCGGGAAGAATGTAGCTTTCTAATGGTCAAAGAATTTTCAAAATCGGTCCAGTAGTTTCGGAGCCTATTCGATGCAAACAAACAAACAATCAAATCTTTCCTCTTTATAATATAAGTATAGAAAACAAGCGCATTATGAGCTACTTAATTGTGACTCTTGCTATCTCTTTCTAAAACGAAATTTTGTATGGCGAGAGTATGTCGCTACTAGCATGTGACGTCACTGGCTCCTTGTCTAATTAGAAAGTTTGATGCTCTATATCGCTGAAAATATGCAAGATATTTGAAAATAAATACTTCGTTGTGTTGCTAACATTTTAATAAACATTTTAAGCGGCTAAAAAAATTTTTGTCAAATACCCTATGTAAAACGAACGTTTTTACGTATTTATTTTTATATTATCCTACTAATATTATAAATGTGAAAGTTTAGATGTTTGGATGTTTGGATGTTTGTTACTCAATCACGTCAAAACAGCTGAACGGATTTGGCTGAAATTTGGGACACAGATACTTTGTAGCCTGGAGAGGAACATAGGCTACTTTTTGTCCCGGAAAAATGTCAAACTCCCGCGGGATAACGTCCTGTAGTCCACGCGGGCGAAGCCGCGGGCGGAAAGCTAGTATTATTATAAGTAAGTATAGCACTTTTATTGTGAAGATTAGGTACCTACAATAGTCGAACTAGCCGTACTGTAACCTAGCTACCCAGACTACTTACCTTTGAAGATAACGTACACTAGGGTTGCCATCCGTCCTGTTTTCCCAGGACATGCCGTGGTTTTTGGGGTGCCCTGGGCTGTCCTGGATAGTTTCTAAGTGTCGTCCTGGGTTTTTGCTTTTGCGCGGACCCCCGAATCCAGCAAGTAGAGCCTAGTCCGACCCTGCTTGTATGTATATAGTCCTGGCTTTAAACCGAAATGTCTTGGTATTTCTACTTTCAAATCCTGGCTACTTTATTTACAAATAGTTTCTTTGGTATGGCTACTAAAATATTCAATAAAATCCCAAATGACATTAAAATATTACCAATTAATCTCTTCAAGAAAAGACTATTAAAGTTGCTAATTGACAAAGCCTATTACAAAACCGAAGACTTCCTTACTGACATTACCTTATAAATGATAATTGAATAAAACTTTGAAATTAATGAATATGTTTTTTTTTACATTATTATAGCACAATTTAATATAATTTTAAATTTATGATGGCATTACATATACGTAACTTGACATTTTTTTTAAATACACAATAATAATACTGTAGCTTAATGTAACCAATCGTACTGTTTCTATTAATTTTAAATGTTAGTTAAGTTAAATGTTAAGTAATTTCGATTTTTTAAATCTTATTTAAAATTATTGTATACCTTGTAAAAGGTGGAAATGTAGTGAAACACCTAAAAAAACCTAACAACAACAATCCATGTATACTAACCTACATTTCACATTAAAGAGATTTGTATTTGTATTTGTATTTGGCTTTCAAAGTTTGGAGATGGCAACCCTAACGTACACCTAAATCTAACAGATAAATAACTCAATAATATTGCACAAACAAACTGCATTGCTCAATGTTTTCCAAGAAAAGCCACTTGTCGCATCACCGCGCCCCGTGAGCAATCCAGACTAAATCCTTAAGCCGACACAAAGCTAGAGTCATCTAGAGTGCACGCGTCCAACAATGGCGGAAGAAAATTATTTAGCCCGAGAGCCAAACTAATTCGCTCTATGGAGACTCAACAATAATTCTATATCAGTAATTTCTTAACATTGAAAATTAGATTATCTAGTTTAATAAATAATTCATTAGTAATCCACCAATATTTATGACAGCGACATTAAAAAAAAAACAAATACAAAGCTTTAAAAAATCTATAAAAAATAGGCAAAAATGGTATAAGTGTTATTCACTTTACATTTGAATACATTTATTATTATCTTTCGTAAAAGTATATAATCCCCCTATATTTGTAAATGAAAAACAAATAAACTTTAAAAAAAACTCTCTACGTAAACTCAAATTGGCATTACACCTATGTTAAAAATGCTATCAGAAACAACCGACTTCTTCCTAAAGTATTAGTTTCCCGTTTTATATCTTTATGGATTTCGACTTTGGTGCTTAGATATGGTTAACATAAACACATGTTAACGATAAAATTGGTGATAGCATATTTGCTGAAAGAATTGCACCATTTTCGGCGTATAACTTTTTTTTATACCTTCCAATGCGATATTATGTTGGATTCCAAAATATAGTCTCTTAAAATTATATTTAAGGGCCGTTTACAAAAATTTGGCCTGTTATTGAATTTTTTACAAAAATATCAGATAGCTCTTGGGGAATTATCGCTGAACTGGCTTATGCAGTATATGCAGTGTATGTACACAGTGTATGCAATCCATTGTATGTTCACAGTGCGTAGGGGACAGTGTGAGATACGACTAATACTTTGAAATATCAGCTGTGCTTTGTTAAAATCTTAACAAGGAATCCCTTTGATTCTCCTGGTTGAAGTTGAAACATCTCTATCCTTCAACGCCCCAGAAATGAGGCACAATAGATTTTCCATTGTTCTCCGGCCCTACTCGGCCGGTCAGGCGTTAATGGGATATTATAATCCATACGAATATTTATAAGTGTGAAAGTTTATTTGTTTATTAATGTGAAAGTGTATTTGCACAGAACACAGAAAGATGTTTTTCTTGTTTCGTTATATGTTTGTTTGTCCGTCTTTCACATCTTAACAGAGCAACGGATCCACGTGATATTGGTGTGGGGACGGTTTGGGGCCTGGAAAGGACATTTTCCTCTATTCCTGGATGCCACCACCTCGATTGTCACCACTGGTGGCAATTACAGGGACATAGGCTACTTTCTATACCCGGAATAATATCGAATTCCCGTGGGAAAACGAAGCCGCGGGCGTAAAGCTATAGTGAAATTATATTTTTCATCGGATTCTTAATTTTGAAGTTTCCTTAACGTGAAAAAAAGACCTATATAGGTAGGTAATTTACAAACGCAACAAAAATTTAAAACGCGTAAATGGAAGCTCCATTTCTGTTGAATATTTTGCCTTCGAGCCAGTTTTAATGCTCAAACCAAACCAATCAGTCCAGACGGATAGCTATAAAATACCTTTCAGCTTAAAACCTAATCCGTTTATAAATGAAAATAAATCGGTGTTCTTACTCTATTTTACTTATACACGGTATTTTTTTTATCATTCCGGATAATTTTAGGGATTATTCTACTCGTGAAAGTGAAAAGAAAATCAGCTGTTCCATACATTTTGATTTAATATTTTTGTACTTTTGTTTTTTATCGCGATTTCAGTGTTGGTCCCATAATAAAAGTTGTTTGTTTTGGGGATCGTATGGGGATAGTTTGGGAGCCGGTGACATAGGCTCCATTTTATCCTGGAAAAATATCACATTCCCGTGGGATATCTAACGTCGTATAGTCACGTGGGTGAAGCCGCGGGCGGAAGGCTGGTTTATTTATATTATCATAATAGACCTACCACCCAGACAAAAAACAAATAAAATGATATCTTGGATGGGAATCAAAACCTCCTGTTCAGCCTGCCTAGCATGACCATCTTTATATCAAGCGATATGATACGTCATACTGTCTTGCTTACCCCACTAAGGTGTACAGTGCCACAAACTTTGCTGTTCCGGTGGTCAAAATATGAAACTAACGTGTTTTTTTTTAATGTCATTTTGCTGTCAAGTTGATGTCCAACCATAGCGCTGCTGGCGGCTGAAGTTCTTAGAAGTCAGGGCCGGTTGAATTGCTACAAAAAAAAGAAAAACGTACGTAGCGCCGCTGTCACCGGAACAGAAAAGGTTGTGGCACTGTAAGCAAGATATAGGCTCTTTATCAGGCGATTCATGCGTCAATAGTCGATAAAAGCCACTCATGCTAGGCCGGCAGTAGACCAAGCGTGAAAACTGTCGTTATGGTAATCAAATAGTAAAATATACCATCAATGTGCTGCCTGTCAGACATCTATTGAATTTTAGTTCCTTATACGACCGAAAGAGGCGCTGCTTTAGTTTTCATACAAAATTATGCGATCACGATTACAATTTACGATAACGATAGTTTATCGTGCTAGGGATACAGAAGGCACCACTGTGACACTTCAATTAGTTTTTTTTATTCATCAAACATTTTTTTGTGTATAGAGGTTGGCAGCACTGACTCCACAGAAGTCCCTAGCCTAATTAAAGTAGGCTGTCGAAGAAAGAGACGAATAGACGCAATCTGTCTCACCGCAATCCCCAAAGGTCGGCAGCAAGTGGTAGTAATTAATATTAGGAATTGACGAGCTTCCGCCCGCGGCTTTGTACGGGAGAAATGGTACTACGTTTTTGATCACGCACAATTGTGATGACCACATCTACTGTGTTCCACAGTTTATTGAAACGAAGGTCTCTCATGCAAAATTAAGTAAATTAAAACTAGTCCTACCTTATGGTAAGGGATACTGTCCGTAATCCAGGGGGGCTGAACGTTGTCTCGCCGGCGCGCGCCGGGCCAAACGATCTCCACACAACCCCCGATGGGATACTCTTACAGCTAACACTCTTATACTACACACTGCCCTAATAGGCAGCTAAAACTTTCCCGGCGCTTTTCAAAGCGAACACACACGGGTTACAAGTCCGTACCCCGACCGGAGCCCTAGTAGGTGCAAAACGAAATCTCGGTCCCAATATGGGTAGGTAACTTGCGCGGCACGTCGCTACAGAAGCACACGAACTTGTCTCACGGCTGCTTACGGCCAACTGGCGATCCTACACCGGCCGGCCGAGCGCATTGTCTCGTGACCTTGACAATGACAACGCACCGCTCGCAGCGCGGCGCGAACATCCCCCCGTCCCGGACAGTAGCAAACTGTCCGCCAACTCAATCTAAGGGCAGGCGAGAGAGGGTAGCGATCGCTCGCTTCAAAACAGAGTCCCCCACCAGGACCTCGGCAAACCTGGGCACACCATCCGACCCCGGATGAAGCTGAACAATGCGTCCTAAACGCCAGCGGAGGGGCGGCAGGTTTGGATCCTTTACCAACACGAGGTCTCCGGTCTTGGGTGGGGTCGTCCTATCCGACCACTTAACGCGTTGCTGCAAAATGTGCAAATACTCCAGATGCCAACGGCGCCAAAAACTCTGCGTAAGCTGCTGGAGCAATTCAAATCGCGAGAGCCGTCCGGAGGGCACTTCGGAATAAGGATATTCCGGCAAGGCGTTAAGCGGTCTGCCAATCAAAAAATGGCCCGGCGTAAGGGCCTCTAAATCATTCGCGTCCGAAGACAACGGACATAACGGACGCGAGTTGAGGACCGCCTCAACCTTACAAAATACGGTCGCGAGTTCCTCAAACGTGAGGACCGTCTCCCCAATAACGCGACGAAGGTGAGTTTTAGCGGCCTTTACAGTTGCTTCAAAAATCCCTCCCCAGTGGGGGCAGGATGGCGGGGAGTACTGCCATCGTACCCCTCTGCGAGAGAGTGTGGATCCGATCTCAAAATTATTCCTATCCAAAAATTCACAAACTTCCTTTAAATACCTATCGGTGCCCTTGAAATTGGTTCCACAATCGGACCTGATTAACGACGGCATTCCGCGGCGAGACACAAAACGATTCAACGTGGCTACAAAGGCTTCTGTGGTGAGGGCACTAACCACCTCCAGGTGGACCGCTTTAGTGGCCAAACAAACAAATACACACAAGTAAGCCTTTTCCGTTCTAGCATTACGAAGCCGCGATGTCTTAACGGTAAATGGCCCCGCAAAATCCGTTCCAACTCCTGAGAAGGGCATCGATTCGTTCACTCGATCGGCAGGCAAATCACCCATCTGGGGCTGCATCGTATCGGCGCGCAAACGATAACACGGGAGACAACGAAAAATAACGGATCGGATTATTCTCCGCGCTGACAAAATCCAGAACTCTCGTTGGAGGAGCGCGGTCAAAGCATTACAACCGGCATGAGCATTCTTTACATGTCGGTCTGTAATCAACAGTCTAACTAACGGTCCATCCTTGGGGAGCAACAAAGGGTGGCGTGATCCGTACGGCAGGTTGGCATGTCTGAGCCTACCTCCGACACGCAGCAATCCGGTACTGTCCAAGAAGGGATTCAACCGCACCAAGGGTCCCTTCAGCTTGGGCTTACTTGAGCGCAGGGCTTTCAGCTCCGGTTCAAACTCTCGCTGTTGCGTCACTCGCACCCAATGCAACAGAGCGTCTTGCCGCTCTTGTGGGGCGAGGACCGGAGACAACAATTTCTCCTGAGGCTGGCGACAATTTCGCACAAAGCGCCTCATCCAAGCAGTCACGCCGAGCAACTTATCCAAAGAACTGTAGCGGTCTAACAAAAACTCCATCTGCGGAGCCGCCACCGTCTCCACGGCGTGAACACGCATGCCTAGGTCTGGGACTCTGGCCACAGCCGGGGTGGCAGGCCATGAGCGCTCAGGCCGTAACAACCATGATGGACTCCACCATAGGTGGTGGTCCACTAACTCAGGCGCCTCGCAGCCGCGGGAGGCACAATCTGCGGGGTTCAATTCGCCCGGTACGTGGCGCCAAATCAACGGGGCCTTTGAAGTCTGAATTTGTGAGACCCGGTTGGCCACAAAAACCTCAAGGGTGTGGACTGAACTCTTCAGCCAACAAAGGACGACCTGGCTGTCAGACCACGCAAATATCGACTCCAAGTCGACACCGTTTCCCAAGGTGTCGGCAACATGATTGAGTAGCCGTACTAAGAGAGTGGCGCCGGACAACTCCAACTTCGGAATGGTTAGCCTAGTCCGAAGGGGGGCGACCTTACTCTTGGCCGTAACTAAGTGTACGGCGACAACGCCTGCTGCATCCACCGTTCGGATGTAAACGGCTGCCGCGTATCCGCTTTCGGACGCGTCACAAAAGCCGTGCAGGGAGGCTTTAAACTTTCCCGAAGGCAGCATTTGCCTCGGTATACAAACCCGATTGACGTCGGGTAGGGATGACACGAACCTCACCCACTCTCGTAGGAGGCTACCAGAGAGGGGCTCATCCCATGACAATTCCGCAGCCCAGAGCTCCTGTAGGAAGCACTTCATCGAAAACACTACAGGGCTGAGCCAACCGTTCGGATCAAAGGTACGGGCTACAGTGGACAGCACCGTGCGTTTAGTCCAGACCTTTGGGTCTGGCAGTTCCAATCTATATGTGAACAAATCCGGGACTGGTCGATACTGGACTCCCAAAACAGACAGCATGTCTGGAGTCTCCGGATTTTCAAAGAGGAGCGGCTCTTGCTGGTGGTCCTTAGGCAAATCTGCCAATAGGTCCGGTGAGTTAGACAGCCACTTCCGCAACTCATAGCCACCAGCCTTCAAGAGCGCAATCAGCTCATCACGTAAGACGAGAGCCTCATCTAAGCTCGAGGCCCCCGTGCAGATATCGTCGACAAATAAGGCCCCCCCCTCAATAAGAGCAGATGCCCGGGGATAGCGTAGCCGTTCGCGCTCTGCGAGCTCCAAAAGCGAACGGATCGCCACAAAGGGGCTCGACCGCAAACCATAAGTGTTGGTGTTCAGCTCGTAAGCCAACATCGGATCCTGGGGATCCTCACGCCAAAGGATGAGCTGGTATCGTCTATCCTCCGGGTGAATCACGGTCTGTCTGAACATCATGCGGATATCGGCCACAAAGACGACAGCGTGCCGGCGGAAGTTGGTCAAGACATCACAGACATCGTGATGCAACTTCGGCCCCGCATGCAGACACTGATTCAACGACACTCCGGTTGACGTGGGCGCTGAACCATCAAAGACCACGCGGATCTTCCCATTGGAAGTCTTCAAAACAGCGTGGTGTGGCAGGAAGTAATGTTCCACATTACGCCAGTCCAACTGCGAGATGGACATGTGCCCAAGGTCCAAATACTCCCGCATGAAGTCTATATACTTCTCCTTGAATGCGGGATCCCTGGCCATCCTACGCTCCATGGACAACAATCTCTTCTCGGCCATCGGTCGGGAGCTCCCTAAAGGAGGGCGAACCGCCAAGAAGGGCAAGCGGGTAATCAAGCGACCCGAGAGGAGGCGCCCAGTGTTGTTCTGGTAGAACAATTCGCACTCCTCGGCTAACGGATCCAACCGCTTGGCAGTGGGGGGTTCCTCCACCTCCCAAAACTTTTGGAGAACGTCGGACAAAGTAGAACCGACAATGGTCTGGCGGTCTACCGACGGGGTCTCTGGTGTCTGTGGTACCTTTCCCATCACCACATGACCCAGCGACGAGGACAAGGCGACAAGATCGGCTGTCTGCAAAACTCGCTTGCTTCCATACAATACACGACCGAGGACATCCGCACCAATCAACAAGTGTATTGGGCCCGGTCGGTGGAAGGAAGGATCAGCCAAAGCCAGTCCAGACGTCAGCTCAATCGTGGATGGCGGCACTCGCACTTGCGGGAGTGGTCCAACCACCTTATCAAATACTATCGCCGAAGCACCGATCTTCGGCCTTGGCGTGAAGTGGGGGGAGAAGGAGAACTCAACTCGACCAATCGGATCAGGGATCCGCGAGTCTCCCACCCCCCGTACCGCTTCGTGATGCGGCACAAGCAAAAGACCCAGCTGTCGGACAAGCCACCTGGACATTATGCACCCCTGGGCACCTGAGTCCAAAAGGGCACGCACCGTTACAACATTGCCCTTAGGTCCCCAAACATTCACGGAGGCTGTTGGCAACAGCACAAGCTCCGGAGGGGTGGTTGGGTCCGACAGGGGCGCCATTAAAAATTTTGGGGGGGTACTTGTCCCCCTCGCGCCTGAGTCGGCGCGCCAAATGTGGGACGCTCGTACCGGGCGAGCGGGTCCCAATCGGGTACATACTGGCCCCGACCAACAGCACTCCTAGGTGCAGGGTAATACCCGTGTGGGGCGTGCCTCGGTACATAGTACCCCAAACGAGGCCTCTCCATTAGGGGGGGGGAGTAGCAGATAGGGCCCGTGCCCATCGCCACCGTGGCGTACTCTTGTGGTACCCCCCTACCCCCGCCCGTGGCGGGGGCGTCTCTCCTATAGTTCCCCCTCTCCGGGGGGGACTGAACGGGGGGGCTAAGCCCCGCCGAATCTCTAGGGGACCGGTTCCGGGCTGCCGGGCCCCCGCCCGTGCGCGAGGAACTCGAACCCCGGTCGCTCCCGGCGTCCTTGCGGTCCAAACAAAGGAGGGGGTGATGCCTCCCTCCGCAAAGACGACAATCCTCGGTCTGGGGACACGCCGACTGCATGTGTCCCCCCAAACACCTATAGCACCATTGACGCTGTCTTGCAACGGCCCTCCGTCCCTCTGGGCGGAGGCCTCTAAATTTGGCACATTCGTGCACCCCGTGCCTATCTCCCCTGCAATACCTGCACCGCTCACTCGGTGCGGGGGGAGGGGACTGCTGGAAGGCAGCATAGCGATTGGTCGGGCGACGGGGCTGTTCCCTCGCCGCCACCATACGACCAACACCTGGAACCGGGGCGGGCTCCAGGTGGTCCGTCACCCTACATTCGTCCTCCAAAAAACGAAGGAGGTCCGCGAAGGGCGGGAGATACGAGGCGCTGTCGCCTCCGTACCTCTGCTCGAAACGCCCCTTCATTTCAGCGGGCAATTTGGCGAGGACTATGTGCAGCAGTACAAAGGACCACTGATCCACCGGCAGGTCCAATCGCCTTAGGGAGTTGACCGCTGACAGTAGCGGGTTCAGCAACTCCCTCCGTAACAGGTGTACCCGCGTGATTCGCGGGAGGGCCAAAATCGTGGCCACGTGGGTGTCCGCCAGTAACCGGACATTCTGGTACCTGCTAACCAGAAGCTGGCGAGCCACCTGGTAGTTGTCGTCACTGATGAGCAGGTGCTGGATTACCGAGCTGGCCTCTCCTCGCAGGGAGGAGCGCAAATAGGCCAACTTCTCACTAGGGGATAAGTCCCGTCGTGAATCCACCAAACTGTCAAACAAATTAATGAAGCCCATCCAGGCTGACAGATCCCCATTAAAAGTGGGAATCTCCAAAGTAGGCAATCGGCCTAGCAACGCCGTCGGGGTAGGTTTGACCTCCCCGCTCAAAACCGGCTCCCCCTTCCGAACAGCCAGGGCCCTCTCAGCCGCCTCCGTGAACTGGTCAGCCAGCTCATAGGCCTGGGCTACATCCTGCTCCAGCTGTTCCGACACGGCATCATCAGCTGGGGGGGTTTCCATATAATACGCGCGACACTCCATGGCGTGGCGCTCCAGGTCTTGCAGCCGAGCTGCCAGCCCGCCATACCGAGCTAGCAACGCGCCTACCCGGTCGGCTCGGTCTATTAATGTGACCGCACAAGCAAGCCAACGCAAAACTCCTTGGATGCCAGCCCTGGATACGGCGAGCGGATTCGTAGGAGCCATTTATAATCCGTTGAATAAACAAAGCAAACAAAGAAATATAAAAGTGGTAAACATCAACAAAAAAAACAATAGAAATAGGTCGCGTCACGATAATATAAAACACAATTAAAATTCGGACGACATACACGGACCCTACTATTTTCATAAATTATTAGCAACTTACCAATTTCAAGGGCTAACAATATAACGGTATAAACAAAACGTATAGGATTAACGGTATGGCATACCTCGCAAATCAACTACTAAACCGTTATCAACAAACAAAAACAAAACTATTTTTAATAATAATACTCGTAATTTAATACTACTAATAATTAAAACTAGTTCCACTTTTTTAACTAGGCAAGCGGACTCGGAACAAACACTAGTATGTGGTACTAATAAACAACACTTTCGAACGCAACTATTCGTCAAATAAATCCGGACACACAAAAAAAAATATACACATCTAGGCGAGTAAACTCGTATCAAATCACTAGTATGTGACAACAATTATATAAGTGTCTATCTATTATCGGATCCACCAAGTGAGAAACATTCGCTTCGAGAATTTACTAGAACAATTTCTTAGTACTTCAAATCGTCTCGGGATCTTCAAATACCCTCGAGATTTCAACAAAAAAAAAATTTTTAGGTACGCTTTTTATTTTTACTATGAAATTTTATGTAGTTAATTTTAATATGAAAATTAATTATATCAACTAAGCTCTGCTACCAAAAATATGATCACGCACAATTGTGATGACCACATCTACTGTGTTCCACAGTTTATTGAAACGAAGGTCTCTCATGCAAAATTAAGTAAATTAAAACTAGTCCTACCTTATGGTAAGGGATACTGTCCGTAATCCAGGGGGGCTGAACGTTGTCTCGCCGGCGCGCGCCGGGCCAAACGATCTCCACACAACCCCCGATGGGATACTCTTACAGCTAACACTCTTATACTACACACTGCCCTAATAGGCAGCTAAAACTTTCCCGGCGCTTTTCAAAGCGAACACACACGGGTTACAAGTCCGTACCCCGACCGGAGCCCTAGTAGGTGCAAAACGAAATCTCGGTCCCAATATGGGTAGGTAACTTGCGCGGCACGTCGCTACAGAAGCACACGAACTTGTCTCACGGCTGCTTACGGCCAACTGGCGATCCTACACCGGCCGGCCGAGCGCATTGTCTCGTGACCTTGACAATGACAACGCACCGCTCGCAGCGCGGCGCGAACAGTTTTCCTCAAGTTTCGGTAGTATAATACAGTATAGCTAGCTCAATGTTTTTCAGAAAGAGACTATATTTTTGTTTTACTTTAAATCTATACACAAATAAATAAAATTGGAGTGTCTGTTTGTAACATTAAAATAACCGCCTTTTACTACATGCATATGATTATATATACGGTACATATACCAAGATGACATGTTTTACAATTTTTGTCTGTCTGTCTGTCCGTCTGTCTGTCTGTTTGTTCCGGCTAATCTCTGAAACGGCAGGACCGATTTTGACGGGACTTTCACTGGCAGGTAGCTGATGTAATAAGGAGTAACTTAGGCTACTTTTTATCCCGGAAAAATATCACATTCCCTCGGGATAACGTCATGTAGTCCACGCGGGCGAAGCCGCGGGCGGAAAGCTAGTTGGATGATAAATTAGTTAATTTAATTTAAAACACTTAGGTTAAGTTAGGGTTAATGTAAATTCATAATTATCATACTTTTTTGTCAGAAAAAATCTACGCCGACGAAGTCAGGATCGTTAGCTAGTAAATACAAACGTGTAAACGTATCACTTTTTTATCATTATTACCACAACAAAACAAAAACTCTAATGCTGGAGCTTCACCTGCGTCTAATGCCATTAATTAGCGTGCTATTTGATATAATACGCAGATGTAGCCGGATCTTAGCGCGCTAAGGCGCGCATGCCGTTATTAGCGCCGTTAGGCGTCACTCAGGTGAAGCCCCAGCATTAGTGTAAATTTCCAAAGTCACACTTTTATTGTGATCATGATGTGGCAGCAATGTACATAATAAACCGGTAACAATAATATGAACCCTGCTAGGGCACATACTAGTAGCATTATAATATATAAATAAATAAAATGAGATGAAATTTTCCAACACTGAACACACGCAAACATAATAACCAGCAAACTTACTAAAGTGACAAATTAAAATTAAAGTACGTTCGCAGTACACTGCAGGCCACTAAATGTGTATACTGCACGCTAGAGAGGACCTTCGCAATTAAAACACGACATTATAACAAACGGCAAACTGTACGGAGAAGTTGTTCGACACAACATTTAACTCGAGTACCTGCCTGGCGAGTGGGAGTTTCATTATTATTTAGAATAGAATAGAATATCATTTATTTTGACAACACATAACACTTACACAATTAGGTACAAAAGAGAAATTAAGAATGAATTTATATCGTGGTGTATCGTCAGGTGGTATGATATTATAGTGAATTTTACATGGAGGTGTAAGTGAAAATTATTTGATAAAGATAAGGCTTATAAAAGAATATAATAAAGTAGTATTTAATCACAATTACGCCGCCGGCCGGGACTTTGCCTAGTGAGGTTGGCAATGTTATTTCAATTTTGCACATTTTAAAACCATTGAAAACATTTTAGCACAAATAAGATGTAAGTATATTAGCTTTAGCAATTCCGGTGCGTGAAATGCGCGTTTTACGTTTTACGTACCTATTCACTTGTTTATTTACAATTTTTTTCTTTGCAAATGTTAAAAATGTTTTTATGGCAACCTTATTTTAATCTGTTTCTTGAGTTACGTCACACCATCACCGGCAAACTTAGAGCGCACGGATTATATATGAAATCCTGCCAACAACACGCAATTATGGTAGACATATCTTAGACTTCTGCGCGAACAGTACCCCTAGTGTAAGTTTTTATGTCAAAAAACGCAAACTATTTCGAATGCGTATTAATGTCAATTTGTATGAAAACTGTATAAGCGCCTCTAGCGGCGAGTAGCGCGCTTATATAGTTTTCATACAAATTGACATTAATACGCATTCGAAATAGTTTGCGTTTGCTTGACATAAAAACTTACACTAGGGGTACTGTTCATTGAAGTAAAATCACTGGTTACGGATTTAATCACGCGTATATTGCACACATAATCGGTAATTTTTTGTTGTGTTTTTAAAGGTATTGGCACCTTTCCAGGAGCCGTGGTTACGGCTCTTGGAAAGGTGCCGAAACGTCGGAAAAAACTAAAAATGCTTTAAAAACAAATTATGGGTGCAATATACGCGTGATTAAATCAATATATGCGTAACAAAGTGGTTTTACCCAGTTACGGGTTTAAAAAAGTCTTGTTTTGCTTCGTTCGTTATTATTATAATAATACCATAATAAAAGATTCGTATCTTGATGTGATGATGGTCTTAATAAACAAATACCTAAACGAACCAAATAGCAAAAGATACAAAATACAATAAATTTTAAAAAACAAAACACATTGCCCACTTTTATGTCCCCAATTGTAAAGTTAACAATGTTGGCTTACATCCAGACATCAATCGTGCACCTAATATTAAATAAAACGTTTTTGAAAAAAAAAATGTAACCGCCTTCAAAACGGATCTTCAAACAAAAATTAACAAACACTAAAAAACGAAAAAAAAAATAAGATTATTTAATTCAAAGGACGATGATACGTGACTTTTTCTAATTTATCTTGGTACTTACTGAACTGTTTGAAGTCGGTGCCGTCTTATACGTATTGAGGTAATTACGTCCTACACCTCACGCTTGGGACCGGGTTTTTTTTTTATATGTTAGTTATTTCACTCAGTATATTTCGTTCTTATTCTTTTTGGCTTGGCACCGACTTCAAACAGTTCAGTAAGTACCAAGATAAATTAGAAAAAATCACGTATCATCCTCCTTTGAATTAAATAATCTTATTATTTTTTTCGTTTTTTAGTGTTAGTTAATTTTTGTTTGAAGATCCGTTTTGAAGGCGGTTACATTTTTTTTTCAAAAACGTTTTATTTTTCGATTTTTAGTGAAGTAGCTTAAGAAACTACATGGTGATTATGATAAATTGTTGTAAATATCCTATCCGTTACGGAATTCAGCTTTCCATCTTTAGCTACTTAGATAACTTGAAGGAATACAACTGAAGGTCCATTCGTGCATATGGTATTTATAAAACATCATATTATAACTCCTAACTGTTGAGGAGTTTCACCTCTCATCAGCAGCTCACCCTAATAACCTGAAAGAATATAACTATTGGCCCATACGTACGATTAATACTTAAAGAAAAATTCTCCAGCTCCTAACCGTTAAGGAGTTGTAGCTTCCATCACCAGCTCATCACTATGAGATGATGACTACCAGATGCAAATACTTGACTAACTTCAAAAATAAATGGAACGCATAAGGCTTGCCTATATTTGAAAATTTCTCTCAATTTTCCTGGGATTTGATCCCCTGGTCCTGACTTGGTGAAAGTAAGATCAGGGCAGAAGTACCAACTTTCAAAAAAAAAATATTTAAAAATGATCCCCAATTTGATGAAACTATGAAATCGTCCATATACCCAAATAAAGTCTGAATACACATTATTCAGGATAACTCCTGAACTTCTTGCCAGTTCTTGATAAAATTTGAATGGGACCACACGAGAAGCGTCACCTTTTAAATAAAAAAAGAATTATTTAAATCGGTTCATTAACTAAAAAGTTCTGAGGTAACACACATAAAAAAAAAAAAATATACAGTCGAATTGATAACCTCCTCCTTTTTTTGAAGTCGGTTAAAAATGCGTTGCTTTAGCCAACTATTAATGGTGACAGTTTATTTTGAACGCATGTGTACTAGCGATTTATGACGGGCCCGATGGCACAGTAGTACTAATCCTACCTAAGCTCCAGAGGTCGTAGATTCAATTCGGGAAAAATTGTTTGGGTATGGGTGTTATGCCCCCAGTACAAGATGGCCGATCATGGTCGGTGACCATGACCAATACATCGTACATTGACACTTTTGAACGAACAAGTTTAAAAAGGTTCTTTCAAAAGTGTCAATGTACGATGTATTGGTCACGGTCGCCGACCATGGTCGGCCAACCTGTACTGGGGGCTTTACATTTTTGATATTATGTTTAGTGCACAATTTAATGAACGCTAATCGCCGTTATTAAGGTTAGGCGACACGCAGGTGAAGCCCCAGCATAGACAGTGCTTAAACTTTTTATTTCGGTGTCAGATCAATGTGTGTGATGTGGACTGATTTTTATTTATTTAAGCGAGGCACGTATTCGGACCGATTTCGGAAGTCGCTTCGCTGTACCGAAGTGGCGGAATAAAGTGCAATTTAAATTCGGTAAAAGGGGGAAATGTGAATTGGAGCATCAATTCTACAATCCATACTCATATTATAAAAGCTTAAGTACAGACAGAGTTCTGTCAGTGTTTAAGTTTGTCCGTTTTGCTACCCTTTCACGCCTAAACCACTGCATTGATATTGATGTGGCATATAGATAGATTAAACCTTGAAGAAGGAACTATTTTGTATCCCGATTCGAAATTATCCCTAAGGAGTGCGATTTATTCAAATTTAGCGAACGAAGTCACTGGTGGCCACTAGTTATGTATTATATTTGACTCTTTGAGGTCCAGGAACAAGCCCTACCCACCAACCAAACCAAATACAATATGTACCCCCACTGGGAATCGAACCCGGGACCTCTGTGTCTGATTACGGTGGTGTGTACCACTAGACCACAGAGGCGGTTAATGTATGTGAGGTTGTGTGGTATCCTAATTATTACTTCACTAGTTTTTTGGCCGCGGCTACGCCCGCGTGGACTTCACGACGTTATCCAGCGGGAATGTGATATTTTTCCGGGATAAAAATTAGCCTATGTTCCTCTCCAGGCAACAAAGTATCTGTGTCCCAAATTTCAACCAAATCCGTTCAGCCGTTTTGGCGTGATTGAGTAACAAACATTCAAACATCTAAACTTTTACATTTATAATATTATATAGTAGGATTATCTACTGCAAGGATTTACGAACAACTTTATAAAACACAAAATGTATACGTCTATGAGTACTTACTATAGATATAAATAGTAACTTCAAGCCGAGTTGTAGAGGCTGACATGCGATAGCAACCTATAAATTTAGCAAATTGATAGTAATAACATGTTATAAGATACACCAACCATTAATTCTAGAGTATATGATTAGAGTATTTACCTAGGATTGCTGTTCTGGTATAGTATCTACTTACTCGTAAAATATTGAAAAATACGAGTATATACATATAAAAAACTCACAAAAGAATTACAGCTTTTAAACATTTATATTTTAGAGTTTGAGTTCAATGTATGTAATTTGTTTATTTTAGATTGTTGAAAAAACAAAATAACCAAACTGCAATTCACAAAGTCAAAATACAGTGCGTAAAAAATCTGTTTTTTATTTTATTTTAATGAACAATGCATGCGACTGTGAAAATAAAACTTAAATCATTATTACGCTAACCAAGCGTCATACCGTTATTCATTTTAACCAAAATTATGTTTGAAAAAGCTTCTTTTTCACAATATTTTTTAAGTTTTAATTTCAATAAAGTTTCAATACCTACTAATATTAACGTGTTGTATGGGTTTTACTAAAATCACAAAATAGCTAAGTTATTCTTAAACAATATTTAAAAGTCGTAACCATCCATGAGGACCCAGCAGTGGGGATTTAGAGAGCTTATAGAAAAGTAAGAGATTCAGAAATCCGGGTTAAAAATAGCTGGTCGGGATTGCCTTACTCTAACATCCCAATTATTTCCTTACATAAAAATTTACGCGACAAAATAAGACAATGACTTTTTTAAATTCGGTTTTAAAGAAATAGTACCTACGTATCACAAACATTCTTGAGAAAAATATAGAAATGTATTCGTTTCTAATACCAAAAACTAATAAGTAGGGCAGGCGTACCGGTTTTGGCCACTTTAAGGATTTTTTCACTTTTAAACGCTTAGTGCTTAATGATCTTAATTATTTAAGAGAAAATTTATATCTAAAATTATAGAGAATTTATCGAACTTTAAGGTTACAACTTTCAAAGTTTAAAAAAATATATAGTTTTTTTTACATAAAACGAAATGTTCGGAGGGGGCCAAATACACCGGTTTTGGCCATTTTGCACTGGTTTTGGTCAACCAGTTTGCATTGGTTTTGGCCACTTTGATAAAATTACCATATTAATTATGACTTGAGTTTAAGCCTAATTGCTATCTTATCCGAGTTCTGGACTAAAACACTACATGAAACAGTATTTCAATCCCAGCTAGCTTCTTACCACAACTTTATAAGTATACCTTTATCACTTGATTAGAAGAAAATTAGCGGATATAGGCTAGTGTAGGCACTATAGCCTCCATCCGCTAATTTAGGTAGATGGGGCAATAAAACAATAGTGTCTCCACATTTGACATCAGAAACACGTCGATGTCATGTTTGGATAAGATAAGTGTCACTTAACTTTAAGGGACACTTAAACATTATGACTGTAGTCTTCACCTCTAAAATCAACCTATCAAATCAATCTACGACGACCGATTTGGCGCAGGGGTAAACTACCTGCCTTCTGCGCCAGAGGTCTCGGGTTCGATTCCCGAACAAGACAAATATTTGTGTGCATGAACATGTATATTTGTCTTGGTCTGGGTGTTTTCTGTGTATGTATGTGTGCTGATTTTACGTTAATATGAGTGTCACTTAACTTTAAGAGGCACTTAACTTTAAAGGACATTTAACTATTATGGTGGTTTCTATCCTTGGCATCAAAACACGCTGAGTTCACGTTAATATGAGTGACAGTTAACTTCAAGGGGCACTTAACTTTAAAGGACACTTAACTGCTATAGTAGTTTCTATCCTTGGCATCAAAACACGCCGATTTCACGTAAATATGAGTGTCACTTAACTTTAAGGGCCACTTATCTACTATGGTGGTTTCTATCTTTGACATCAAAACACGCCGATTTCACGTTAATATGAATGTCACTTTAAGGGGCACTTAACTTTAAGGGGCACTTAAATTTAAGTAACACTTAAACATGATAGGGTCTTCTATCTTTGATATCAGAAACACGTCGATGTATGTCACGTTCAGTTGAGTGTTACTTAATTTCAAGGGATACTCAGCTTTAAGGGGCACTCAACCACGAGGTTTTTCTATCTATGATATCAGAAACACGTCGATTCGATCGACGTCAAGTTCAAGTGTTGCTTAACTTTAAGAGACACTTGAAGTTTGTCCGCTACGAACTTAAACCTTATTCTTATACATTCATTCCGAAGTACACTCGACAGCACATCAAGTTGAAATGCGATAACAGCTTTTATTACGTAGGGCATAAAGGCGTTCTCAAGGTTAACATTAATAGTCTGATATGCCGCCGTGTGTACCTAGTAGGTACACATACATACAAAATTTTGTAACTTTCCATTTAATAAAGCGGAGCGGAGCTGTGTTTTCATACATTTGACTTCAAGGTGGAGTTAGGTTCTATTTTCAAAAGTATGGAATCGCAACTCCACTCCGATTTCCTCTACTTCAGCGGATAGGCAGCCTTACGGAGTTAAAAGGAGGGAGGTAGCCGGGCGGAGCGAGGTAGCAAAACAAGGTTTTATGAAACACTAGAAACAGAAGAATGAAAAAGGAGCGGAGTGAGGAAACCGAGCATAGAAGCGGAGAGAGCGAGCCAAGCGGGGCAAGCAAGCACGGCTTCCTAACTCTGCTTCTCCATTCGAGTTGCTCGCTTCACTTCCTCTACCGTTTCACTATAAAGCACGGACATTTATACTTATAACTTTTTAGGGCGCCGATTCCCCAAAATAGGGTATTTTAAAATATGGATTACTCGCAAATCACAAGTACTTAAATTTTGGAAAAAATATATGTTATTTTACATTTATTTATCTAGTGCTTCCGGCCGTTTTTTTTCGATTGGTGATATTCTACTGTGTCAAATAAAATCCCAAACATCAGTCTAATAATAATTCAAATATCATATTACTTGCAGTATACTTGGTTTTAGTTAATGAAAAACATATGAAAATAATTGTACTTAAATAGGCGAGGGATTCCGGCCGTCATAAATTTTTTTATTTATTATTTAATTTTTAAATGAATTTTAAGTGATTTTCGATTTGCGGGGCGCTCGCGAGTTCACAGTTCACTGCCGGCTACCGCTGGGTCCGCGCGAAGTGTATAGAGCGTGGCCGAGCAAGCGCTAGCGTGCCTATTTCGGTCGGGATTCCTCGCCTTAAGTCAAAAGTAGCCCTCACCAATACTATTGATTCCGAAGCAGAAACAGTCCGCTCTGCATTGGTGACTCGCTCCGCTCCGCTACCGCGACAGCGGACAACCAAAACATAAGTAATTTAAAAGTGAGTTGTGAGTCTATTAAAATAAAATAACTTAATGAAAAGTTGGGAACTTCCTACTAATGGCAAAGTGGCCAAAGGTGGCACAATGCTAAAATTTCTAGCCCCACTTTTGGCCACTTATGGTTTTCCAACTTTTTGTGACAACAGTGAGAAAACAACACTTTATCCATCTGAAGAAACATATTCAAATGTGATATAAAATATTAAATAACCATAAAATAATTTTATTGTAGAAAAAAAATGATTTTTCAAAACCTTTAACCCTTAACATTTTGCTTAAGAATTTTACAAAATGTTAACTTTGAAACATAACATGGTGTTTATTTCTAAAATATCGTACGACATAAAAAAAAGCTAAGTGCTGTAATTATTAACTAAAAGTGCAATCTTTTATTCGCCATTAATAAATATAAGCAATAGTTTTTTTATTCCTATTTATATAACTTTAAAGTGAAAAGTGACCAAAACCGGTACAGTGGCCAAAACCGGTACGCCTGCCCTACTTACCAATGGTATTTTTTGGTATTTTTACTATAGTAAATAGCTAACCAATATACCATTGGTATTAGTTTTTGGTATTAGAAAGGAATAGTACTCGGTTTTTTATATTGGACTGATACCTGTGGTCTAGTGGTTCACACCCCGGTTGGTTGTTTACAGACCAAGAGCTCCCGGGTTCGATTCCCAGTGGGGGTACATATTGTATTCGGTTTGGTTGGTGGTAGGACTTGTCCTTAGTCCGCCTGGCTAGCTACCACCATCTTATCTTAGTCTGACGCCATAACAATGATGTTTTCAGCATTATTGTGTTCCGGCAGTTAGAGATAAGATAGCCAGTTCCTCAGTAATTGAGGGTTCCGGGACTAGTGCGCTTCCACCTTAAGCCTTATCACCACTTAACATCAGGTGTGATGAAGGCTAAGTGCACCCCGTTGTAGATAACAAAAAATATCCCTTACACACAACATGACACAACCTTCAAAAATAGCGGTAAAAAAGCTATAGTGAACAAGCTAGTAAGTAAGTACACCGCCGCGGTTGTCAAAAAAAACTAAATCATATAAAACAATGAGAGCCATTGCGATTCAATCGTATTCAATATTCTAACATAAAATAACATTCACTTCCCAAACTAGGGGGAAAACCTTTGATATTGATACATATCCGCGTTGCGTAAAAAAGGGGGTGTTTAGGGGAGATATTGCTGACTGGCAGTTTAGGGTGAAAGATCGAGATCCTGTAGTAGATGTGAAATTGTTTATGTTGTCGGAAATGCTACCAACAAGCTTATAAATAAAAAAATATATGATTCATTGTTTTTTTTTTTGACCAAGCAAAAATGAAAAAAAACCGCTAAGTGCGGTTCCGTACCAAAGTGAATATACAACTAAATATTCTGTGAATATTTCAAGCGTCCACCTGTTGCCGTTATTAATGTCGAGCAAAAAAATCACGTTTGTTGTATGGGAGTCCCCGTTAAATATTTATTTTATTTCGATATTTTGACGACTGATTTGGCGCAGGGGTAAACTACTTACCTGCCTTCTGCGCCAGAGGTCTCGGGTTCGATTCGCGAACAAGACAAATATTTGTGTGCATGAACATGTCTATTTGTCTTGGTCTGGGTGCTTTCTATGTATATTAAGTATGTATTTACAAACAAAAAAGTATTTAAGTATATATTTATCCGTTATCAAGTACACGTAGACTATGGGCTTAGATAATTGATTAGATTAGATTAGATTAGATAATACTTTATTGCACACACAAACATAAAAACATCATACAAATTACAAATAACAAGAACAGTTGTACAATTAGGCGGCCTTATCGCTTAGCAGCGATTTCTGCCAGGCAACCCATATTTAGGGAATAATAGTAAACGAAATTAGGGTAGGTTGTGCACAAATAAGTTTGAAGTGAAGAAAATATGGTATTAATCAAAATATTAATCAAAAATAAATAATAATTATAATAATATAAACATAAATAGATATAACATAATATATACTTACATACATACATACAAAGTATAAAATGTAATGTAATGTGCAAAACCGAAAACAAAATAATAAAAAATGAAAAAACATGATAAGAGATACACTTCAAGGGAGGGACTCTTTGGATAGGAAGAACTCCTTAACCTGCGACTTAAAGGAATTTAAGGTTTGTGCACGTCTCACTGTGTCAGGCAGGGAGTTCCACAAATGAATAGCTTGCAGCATAAAGGATTGGCTGTAGGATTTCGTCAAGTTGGGAGGGACATAGAGACGAAGACTATCGGAGGAACGGAGAGGGAGATCGTGTGTGGAAGAAAGGAATTTAAAACGTTCTTTTAGATACATAGGCAGTTTAGGACTGAACAGCACCGAGAAGAGGAGAGATAGGATGTGCATGTCTCTGCGACGACGTATGGGGAGCCACCCAAGTTGTTGGCGATATTGGGAGACATGGTCATATTTGCGTAAACCAAATATGAACCGGATAGAAAAATTCTGAAGACGCTCTAGTTTATTGAGCAGTTCTGAAGTAAGATCGGGATAGCATATATCTGCATAATCAAGTATGGGTAAGAGAAGAGATTGTGCAAGGGTAATTTTGGTGGCTGTGGGCAAGAAATTGCGTAAGCGCCTCAAGGACCCTGCCGCGGCGAAAGTACGCCTACTGACCTCAGTAACCTGAGGACACCAAGACAGCGTTTTGTCAAACAAAATTCCCAGGTTTTTCACTTTGTCTGCAAAAGGTACAGGAGTTCCGTCAAAGATGACTGACGGTAGCTGGCTCGAGTCAATTCTAGACATAAAATAAGGACTGCCGATTAGAATACACTGTGTCTTTTTGGGGTTTACTTTAAGGCCATACATCTTACTCCAGTTTGAAATACGAGCCAGATCTTGGTTTATGGTATGAATGGCTACACTTAAGTTCTCAAACCTTTCTTGACAGTATATTTGAAGATCGTCTGCATACAAGTGGTAGGAAGAAGAAAGATCACGAGAAATAGAATTGATGAAAATTGCAAATAATAAAGGAGAGAGCACACCGCCTTGAGGTACACCGGCAGTAGTAGAAGACCATGATGAAAAGGTATCACCTATGTGTACGCGTTGCCGGCGTCCTTGTAGATAGCTACGAAGCCAGTCAATAACCGTTGGAGATATGTTTAAGGAACCTAGTATGCCCAGCAGAATGTCAAAATCGACATTGTTAAAAGCATTGCTGAAGTCCAGTAATGTAAGCAACGTGAGTTTCTGGTGCTCTATTCCAGCGCGAATGTCGTCGGTTATTTTGACATGTGCAGTAGCCGTACTATGACCAGGTCGGAAACCGGATTGGAAAGGATTCAGGAGATGATTTCTGTTCAAAAAGTCACTTAATTGACGATGGATAAGGCGCTCAAGGACTTTTAAAAGGAAAGGGAGTATGGAAATAGGACGAAAGTCAGACGTAGCAGTGGGATTGGACTTTTTAGGGAGAGGGATGATTTGCGCTTCTTTACATATTTGAGGAAAGCTGCCTGAGGAGATGGATCTGTTAAAAATCAAAGTGATGACAGGAGTAAGGATGTCTATTAAGGGAAGGATCATATTACGGCTGACGCTGTCACTACCGACTGCTGCAGAGTCAATGGCACGAATGTTCCTTTCAACATCACAATCAGAAATTTGACTAAAGAGAAAAGGAGCAGAAACAGGTTTAGGCAGAGAATTAAGATGCAGTAAGGTATTTTGTTTAACGTTAATGTCAAGAGAAGATGTTAAAGAAAAGTGATCATTTAGCTGATTGATATTTAAATTCTGAGGAATACTATTATTCTGTGATTTGCCAATACCCAACGTTCTTAAAAATTTCCAAACTTTTGCGGGGTTACCGTTTTCTACTGATTTATGTATGTGGCGTCGCTGTGCATCCCTACACACTGTATTGCAGCGATTCCTGGTGCGATGGTATTTGTCGCGATTCTCCTCGGTAGGGTTGGATTTATATTTGGCCTTTGCGTGATTCTTTCTATCCATTAAAGATTTAATATCCTCAGTCAGCCACGGCGCGGGAACGTGTTTCAATTTAACTGGCCGTAAAGGAGCATGTACGTCGTACAGTTGCATCACTAGGTCATTGAATAAGCTGACCTGCTGGTCAACAGAATCTGCGTTTGCAATCACACTCCAATCCACATTTTGAGCATC
Source organism: Crambus lathoniellus (assembly GCA_949710035.1). Taxonomy (NCBI): domain Eukaryota; kingdom Metazoa; phylum Arthropoda; class Insecta; order Lepidoptera; family Crambidae; genus Crambus; species Crambus lathoniellus. The sequence continues at coordinate 2,333,653 of OX453318.1, read as the reverse complement.
GGCACGAAGTCGATCCAAGTTCATACCACCAAAATTACGTCGCAGAAGAATGGTAGGCTTAGCCTTAGGGGGACGGATTTTATAGGAAAGATATATCAAATCATGATAAGAGAAGGCATCTGCAGATAACTGCCCCTGTTTGGCAACATTATTAGTTGAAGAAACAATGATTAAATCAAGAAGGGAGGGAGTGCTGTTGGGAAAATAGTGCGTCGCATTGAGGGGGAGAATGTTCAAGTTACAGGAATCAACGAGCGATTTTAGGCTGTTGGAACGAAAATTATTTTTGAGGAGACATGTATTGAAGTCACCCATTATAATAGAGTGAGTATAAGAGGGCATAAGATCCTCTAGGGTTTTCTCGAAAGAAGAGAAGTAGTTAATCCTTAAAGATGGATTGTAGAAAACTCCTAGAAGAACTTTGGTATGAGAAAGCCATACCTCGAGGAAAAGGTGTTCCGCAGTATCTGGAGGAGGGGGCTGAGCTGATCGACTAATGATAGAATATGGGATGTGACTACGAAGATAAATAGCAACTCAACCGTGAGAGGTATTAGTTCGATCATTTCGAATTAAATTAAAACCCGGCAGAGAGTATTGTGTAGAAGGGAGCGACGGATGAAAAAAAGATTCAGATATTAGAATGGCGTGTATGTTGTTCAAATCAGAGAAAGTAGCGAGGAAATCTTGGTAATGAGCAGGAATACTCTGAGCGTTGATATGAACAACATTGAAGTGCCTAGATGCGTCTGAAGTAATAGATTGGAGACTCTCTTTTAGAGAGGGGATACTGCGGAAACTGTCGTCACTGCTCAATCCATCAGAGGAAGAGGAAATAGATAAAAAATCATCACTTTGATTATTTTCTGTGTTTTGCATTAACTATAGAAAAATAGATAATATATATAATTAAATAAATATAAAATATGTAAATAATTTAACAAATTCAAACAAATTATTCGCACATCACCCTACTACCAGCAATAAACTGAATAAATCTTATCTTACACGTTAAAAAGCTAAAATTAAAGAAAACAAAAAAAAAATGACGAAATAAAAGCTGTCATCACTTTTACACAACAAAAGCAACAGCAAAAACTTACAAAAGATGGTAATAAAAACAACACGAAAAATGAAAACAAAAAAAAAATATATTAATAATTGGTGTGATGATTGTAAGAAAATATTTAAAAAATATAAAAAAAATATTTTTTGTTATACCTAGCGGCAACAGAAATACATCATCTATGAAAATTTCAACCCTCTAGCTATCACGGTTCATGAGATACTGGTGACAGACAGAGAGACGGACAGCAGAGTCATAGTAATAGGGTCCCATTTTTACCCTTTGGGTACGAAACCCTAAAAATGGGTTACGCTTTCCAAATAATTTCCTAAAACTCATTGCGAACTTTGCCAATTTGGTTATTAATTGGTATGATACCTTTATATGGGGTAACAAGTTACCCCATATAGAAGTTCAGAAGATAACCAGAAGAAGAGATTTGGTTGGTGGTAAGACTTGTTCTTAGTCCGCCTCGCTAGCTACCACCATCTTATCTAAGTCTGACGCCATAACAATAATGTTTTCAGCATTATTGTATTCCGGCAGTTGAAGATAAGATAGCCAGTTCCTCAGTGATTAAGGATTCCGGGAGTAGTGCGCTTCCACCTTCAGCTTTATCACCACTTATCATCAGGTGTGATGCAGGCTAAGTGCTACCCCGTTGTGAATAAAAAAAAAGTTAAATTATTTAATACAAATGTGTAAGTTTTCGAATGGCGACCGCGTACCGGACGACGTTCCGTGGGCAGGCCCCCTACAAGGGGGACCGACGATCTGGTCAAGGTCGCGGGTAGCCGCTGGATGCGGGCCAAGCAGGACCGATCGTTGTGGAGATCCTAGGGGGAGGCCTATGCCCAGCAGTGGGCGTCGTTCGGCTGACATGATGAAGTGTTTTAATTTTTCTTAAGCCAAAATTTCATGCCTGTTGTTATTAATTTCTAATAATAATTTGTATTCACTTAAACACTTTACCATACATACAACAGAAACAGTGTTTAGATTTCAGACTTAATTAAACCCTTAAAGCCTTAGCAGTAAAGGCGTTTATTTCAGCAAAGATTTGTCATCTATTCAGGTTTCTATGTTTCACCTTCAACACAATAAGATATATGGTTTCCCGTCAACTACTCAAAAGAAACTATGTATATTAATTAATGTGTGCAAGTGATAAATTATGAGTTGTTTAATACGAGTTTATGTGGTTATTGCGTGAGTAGGGGTAGTTCATCATTTGTAATAGGCGATTCTTTGTTAGCAATAATGAATTGAATAGCGCCATCTAGTAGGTCGATGGAAGATAGTAATTTTGTCAGTTATAAAAGAGCCATAACACGTATTAACTATTTAGTAACTAGCTTTCCGCCCGCGGCTTCGCCTGCGTGGACTACACGACGTTATCTCACGGGAATGTGATTTTTTCGGGAAAAAAGTAGCTATGTTCTTGTCCAGGCTACAAAGTATCTGTGTCCCAAATTTCAGCCAAATCCGTCCATCCGTCCAGTCGTTTTGGAGTGATTAAGTAACAAACATCCAAACATCTAAACTTTCACATTTAAAATATTAGCCTTTAACCGAAAAATTTCGATGTCTCTTAAAACGCTTCTCTAGCTCAGCGGTCAGAGCAGTCGCCTGGATAGCAAAAGGTTGCGGTTTCGATTTTTATAGTATACAGGATAGTTTTTTTTATCAGTGCACAAATTTTTAAGATCGACTCAGAATCGGTAAGTGAACAACTTTCCTCTTCTATTCTAGAAACATAGGTGGAAATATAACAAAAAAAAATTGACTCTTTATACAAATCGGACTGATCACGTAATCGATTTAGTATGGAAAGTCCAAAAAGATTTGTCGTATTTCTAGGTGAAAGTTGTTCACTTACCGATTCTGAGACGATCTTAAAAGTGTGTGCACTGTTAAAAATGATCCTGTATGAGTATAATTTTAAAATAAAATAGCAATGCAAATGCAAATAATAGTAATTCAAACTACAGAATACAAAACTTTGAAAATAAAATAAAAGAACAGTGTTGTATTGGAGCATTCCATCAAAATGTCCCACACCACACGAAAGGCAATGCTTTAGCATACTTCTGATTAGCTAAAAGGACTGCTAATGATATCAGAATATTTAATTTCGGATTAGTTACATTCCATCATTATCTTTTCCCACTGTTTTCAAAATATCCTTCTTGGTGCTGCTATACAAACGTAATGCATGAAAACATCAACTTTTGTCCCGCACGTATAAACAATCTTTAATTTTGAGAAGAAAGGGATGAATGATTTACTTACATAATTTGATTAAAATAATCTCTTTGCTATTTTAAAAGTACGGAGATCGCCATTCAGCACACGTTATTTAATTATTCATAACTTTTTAGCCATAGTTACATTAAATATTCTATCAGCGTCCTTTTAGATAAAAACCATATTTTAACTGCGTCCTCGGCAATATATTTTGCTGGAACTTTAAATTTTAGTCAAAAGCGAATTAAAATGCGGCTCTGCTTCACGAATAAATTATGTTTATTCGTGAAGCAAATATTAATTTTATTTGCCTAGTTTTATCGCAATATTATCTCTTCTTTTTTGCTTTAAAAACTTTTACCGTTTATTAACTGACTGCGCCCACCCTATTTTACAAGCTTTTTATTAACTTGCCATGTTTAGGTAAATATACAAAGTATTGTAAAAATATATGTTTCTTTTATATCACTATAATAACATTACAGGGTTTTAGGTTGGTTAAGTTGCAAGTCCAATAAACAAATAATAATAATAATTATATTTTTTTATATGATTATTATGATTACTTATCATCGCTCGAATTGTCAGAAGTCACAACCGTCGTTACCACCTGTATTTATAATAAACATAGATTATTTAAGAAAATATTATTTAATAAATGCCGAATCCCAATCCAATTCCATTTTCGGGTGTACGCCGCACGCGGCTTCTTTTGTTTATGCAGCGGCATCCTTTGTCAAGAATCATCGCGATCAAAGGGCGACACTATCTAAGCGAATGGACTTTACCACAGCCATCTCTATCGTCTTCTACAAGCCATGCGCATAAAGTTGGCAACGTAGTTTTAAGGCGCCGATTCCCCAAAATAGGGTATTTTAAATTATGGATTACTCGCAAATCACAAGTACTTAAAACTTGGAAAAAATATATGTTATTTTACAGATATTTATCTAGTGCTTCCGGCCGTTTTTTTCGATTGGTGATATTTTACCGTGTCAAATAAAATCCCAAACACCCGTCTAATCGTAATCCAAATATCGTATTACTTGCAGTGTACTTGGTTTTAGTTAATGAAAAATATACGAAAATGATTGTCTTTGAGTAGCCGAGGGATTCCGGCCGTCATAATTTAAATTTTTTTATTAGTTAATTTTTAATTGAATTTTAAGTGATTTTCGATTCGCGGGGCGCTCGCGAGTTCACAGTTCACTGCCGGCTGCCGCTGCGTTCGCGTGAAGTGTATCGAGCGCGGCCGAGCAAGTGTTAGCGTGCCTATTTCGGTCGGGAATCCTCGCCTTAAGTATGGTTTTAAGTGAACCGATTTGACACCGTTTGCACCGTTTGACAGGTAAACAGCGAGTAAACCTCGAGTACTGAATCCTATGGAGATGGCATATCTTCTATACATCTATACAAAAAAAAAAAAAATTGGAGTGTCTGTTTGTAACATTAAATAACCGCTTTTTACTACGTGCATATGATTAAATATACGGTACATATACCAAAATGACATGTTTTACAATTTTTGTCTGTCTGTCTATTTGTTCCGGCTAATCTCTGAAACGGCTGGACCGATTAATACGACAATTAGAAGAAGTTTAAAATTGAATTCCAAGATATATAGCAACTAATCTGGATCGCACCTATCCCTATCTGTTAGATAGGTTATTAATTCTGGCCGTAAGTATATACTTAGTTTTTCCTGCATTCTCTATGAAGACTACTTAGTCTAAGAAGAAGACTTTACCTACGTTTTGCTCGCAATCCAGTTACACTTAATCATAATACTAATCACGTAACCTTACTTAAAAGATTACCTTACTCATCCTAGTCTAACCCTCGGCATGACATACAAATTCCATACACCATTGTATGGGTCCCACAATAGCTATTATACCCCTAATTGTGGAGTAATTAACATCAGTATTATACCCCTATTTACTACTAATGTTTTAGAAACAAAGGTTGGGGCAAAGAAACTGTATAGAACTAATATTATAACGCTGAAGAGTTAGTTTGTATGTTTGGTTGAACGCGCTAATCTCAGGAACTACTATACCGATTTGGAAAGTTCTTTGACCGTTAGAAAGCTACATTCTTCCCGAGTGACATGGGCTATATTTTATCCAGATATTCCTACGGGAACGGGTACCACGCGGGTACTACCGCGAAGATCCGCTAGTACACCTACATAATAAGTACGGAAACGAAAAATATAGTGTTTGAAACTCCTTGGTTTAAAAAAATATATGTTGTGACCTCCTTGGAACAATAACTGTATGTTGTAACCTCCTTTGATTTACTCTTTTGTTTAGCTGTCATTCTTATAATATAAATGACAAACTAAAAAGAATACAGTCCCACAAACTTGATCCGGTGGTCTTTTATGGAACTCAAGAGTTTTTCATACTGCTGACAGCTGATAGTCCAATTTCACAGCTAATTTTGTATTGCAAGTGGCTCTTCCACCACCTTAGTTAGATATTTTGTGACACTATAAGTAAATACGTCCCTAACCTGTTTTTTTGCACCTAGTTAGTAGCGTGGATCGCGTAGATTTTCGAACTTACGTTAAAAAACAACAATTCGTTCCGTGCTTAGTAACGCACTTAAATTATTTTATTTATTAAACTTTATTGTACAGTTACATCAAGTAGAGTAAAAAAGGATCTACCAGCCAACCGTTGGAAAAAACGAAACAAGCTAAAAAAAATCTGATTAAAAAATTACACAAATTAAAGACTACCTATAACATATTATAACTTATTAATATTTATTTTACATATATACACATAATTATGTAAATCGTCTTAGTACCTAATATCCGTATAGAAAAATATTGCAGGTCCGAAGTTGTGAAGTACATCTAAAAGCAGTTAAACAACATTTTTTCTAGAATAAAACTTCAAACTCAGTTTTCCCAGAATCTAAACTTCCTATTCCAACTCTCGTTCTTCAGTTATCTAAATAACTTTAGAGCAAAAACTGGGTTAGACGAGTTTTATTCCTGCCTCGAATTTAGCCACTAGAGCGGCGAAAATATTAAATTTCCCGAATGCAAATAATCCTTGAGTAAGGAAAAAAAAAATTAATAACACCAAAAGGTTATCTTGTTACAGCCAAATTTAAAAGTTCCGAACTTGCCGGATGACTTTGGAATTTACGATGACACTTTAAAGAAGCAAAGAAGCAATTGTAAATATGAAATGGGAACGCGAGCTATTAAACAAAAACGATGTCTCCTTTTTTATTTTTCTGGAGAAGTGTTGAAGGTACGCAATAAAAAATAAAGTTTGTAAAGATAGGTATTAAAGTTAGACCTTTAGAGAGTCTAGAATATTTCGTTCCGACCCGCTCACTTTGGGCGTCGGTCGTTTCAGCCCTTCTGGGCCCCGATCGCGGTAATTCTATGACGCATTAGTCAAGTGTACGTGCAGTTGACGTACAAAACCGTTTTTGATAACGCGCGGCTTTGACAGTGCGACAACGTTTTCTGTTCCGGTGATAATCTTTGGAACTAAAACAGTTTTTCATACGACAGTCTATTTTGACAGCTAATTTCGTATTGCAAGTGGTTCCTCTGTCACGGATGTCACCGGATCAGACAGGATTGTAGGACTATAGGTTTGCGTGACGTGTGCGTCGTTATGTCATTACGGCAATACGAAGTCAAACGTCAAGACCCAAACGCGATGAAGACGCACTGCATAGAATAACGGCGATTGGCCCGCTGGATGCTGGTCATCTTCAGTGCGCACTTCGCCTAGGTGATCGACGCCCTGCACCACGGCCCTCCAGGGACGTGGTCGCCTTCGATAAGCTGAATTGCCCGTTCAGGTAACAGCTGATTTCAGGCAGTGTTTAGTCGGTAAGAGTCCGACTACTTTACAGCCGTAAGGGTATCCATGAGGATTCACTGCCGCCTTCCCCCGTTGTCCGGAAGGTTAGACGTGCGATTATTTCATCGTCGAACATTCAACGCAACGATATTGCAGGCACGACGCCCATATCGCCATGCTTCGCAATGTGTGGAACGAACGACAGTAACGCAAAGTATGGAAATCCGCGCGTTGTGCGATGCGTGCGCGGCGAATGCCTCCCAATATCTGTTTAATTAGCATACATAATAATATGAGTTTAATTCATCATTCATTCATTGATGATCGATTTGGCGAAGGGGTAATATACCTGCCTTCTGCGCCAGAGGTCTCGGGTTCGATCCCCGAAGAAGTCAAATATTTGTGTTGAACATTGTCTATTTGTCTTGTCTATAAGTATATATTAAGCATGTATTAACAAACAAAAAGTATTTAAGGATATGTTGGGTCAAGATGGCCTTCTGAATGCTTCTTAATGAAATTTACATGGGTATTTACATTTTGACTAATGGTTATGGCACGTAATAGGTACTGATAAATGTAGAAATGTAAAATGATGTTGACTGATTACATTTTATTTGTTTATTATCCGAGTAGATGACCCATATCTTATAATTGCCCATTAGCTAGCTATAATGATTTCCGTTTTAAATTACAACACACACCAATGTTTAACCTTTTTTTGGACCAGACAGATTATTGTTAGGATCTATAAATTGTATTAATTTATATACCTGCAGCTGCCACTTTCTATATTTAGGTGCTTAACATCGATTTTCTTTTTCACGGAGTTCCGACATTTGGAAATAATGTGTTTTTATGCTTTGATCAATTCTTAAACTATTCAAAGTTTTATTACTTTTGTTTAACATTTATATTTGTTATTTTATTCGCTACGCTTTTGGTTGGTGTTTATTTTAAAGAAACTACCTCTTTTAACCGACTTCTAAATCAAAAAGGAGGAGGTTCTCTATTCGTCTGTATGTATGTTTTTTTTTTTTTTTTTTTGTGTATGTCCACCGATCACTCGAAGACGGCTGAACCGATTGAAATGGTTCAAACGTTATTACATCAGGTTGGTTTCCAAGTTGGTCCCATTTTTTGAAATTTTGAAATCGGTTCAGTAGTTTTCAGGAAATCTTGAAAATACTGTCGTTTTCGTCACCACTTTATGTGAATTTAATACGTATCTTTCGGCATAACTTCTTTGTTTATAAACCGATTTAGATGATTCTTGTTTTGTTAAAAAGGGGATACCTCAAGGTATTTTAACCGACTTCGAAAAAGGAGGTTTTGAGTTTGATCACATACCTATTTACCAGAAAACACGTAAATTGCCTGCACGATGCACTAAAAAGAGTGAAATAAAAATTATTTTTATAAAAAAATAAAACCGCCTTCTAAAAAACCACATCAAAAAAGTAAGAAATAATTCCTCACCAAATAAATAACGTAAGTACTTTGAAGTCGGGCGGGTTTTAACAAAAACAACAAATAATTGTACATGTTTCACGCCCGACTTCAAAGTACTTACGTTATTTATTTGGTGAGGAATTATTTCTTACTTTTTTGATGTGGTTTTTTAGAAGGCGGTTTTATTCCTCAGTGATTGGGGATTCCGGGAGTAGTGCGCTTCCACCTTCAGCCTTCTCACTACTAAACATCAGGTGTGATGAAGGCTAAGTGTTACCACGTTATGAATAAAAAAGTATCTAGTTCTTAAGTTTATTTACTGCTAATATGATTACCGGGTATTTATATTTGTTTTTAAATCTATATATATAAAAATGAATCCCTATTTCCCTTGGTCACGACATCACGCGTGAACGGCTGGACCGATTTGGCTAATTTTGGTCTTGAAATGTTCGTGGAAGTCCAAGGAAGGTTTTAACGGTGAGAAAATAGGGGAAGGAGGGGTAAGTAGGGGTAGAGTAGAAGTAGGGTAGGGTGAAGGTAGGGTAGGGTAGGGGTAGGGTAGGGTAGTGATAGGGTAGTGGTAGGGTATGGGTAGGGTAGGGGTAGGGGTAGGGGTTGGGGTTGGGTAGGGGTAGGGTAGGGGTAGAGTACGGGTAGGGTAGGTTGGAGTAGGGGGTAGGGCCACGGGAACGAAGTCGCGCTGGGTCAGCTAGTTTAAGATAAATTTGTGATGGAAAGTGACCTTACATAATATTATATTATGTTAAAAGTCACTTTTCGATTTGACGACTCTGTATGAAATATGACAGGGCGAAAATAATTGCCCTTGGCGAGTTTCTTGCCGGTTCTTCTCGTTACAAGGCCTCCTGCCGTAGAATATGTGAACCGATAGCGTAGCTTCATTGACGTTCACAAGTGCTGTATCAGCCTAAAATGATTGATTTGGGTAAAAATCTTTCATCAATCAATTTGTATTTGGAGACGCACTGGCTGCATTCTCTCACACTGCTCGGCCATCTTCCAGCTGCGAGGATGTTCGGAATGCTGGGCCGGACGCCGAGGATTAGAGGTGACGACTAAAATGTATAGTTAGTAGCTATCAAGTGCTTTTTTCTGAAAATATATATGTACCTATACCTTTGATCAACAATAACATCTAGTTCTAGATACCTAATTGGAGTGACAGACATGGCCGAGCGTTATACGCCCACTTGAGAGTATATTATTACGAGTAGATTATTTTGACAGTGTAAATAATACTAAGGTATTTCAAACTTGGAACGCTTCCTGTCATTTATAATGTAATCGTAGCATTCGTAACCTTTTTTCTCCGTTTAAGGCTCGATTTCACCAAAGATATTTAAACGCGATTAACGCTATACGTGTTTAAAACGTATTTCTGTTTCATTCACATTCAAACAGATGGCAGAGACAGAACTATGTTTTAAACACGTTTAGCGTTAATCACGTTTAAAATATCAGTGGTGAAATCGGACCTAAGAAAAAGTCAGTCTGTGCCTTATAAAGTTTTCATTTAGTTTGTGAGCCTTCATCTAGTACTATTTTTGATCGAAGATCTATACAAATGATCTTTATTGCATACATGTTGTACAGTAGATTTTATTAAAAATAAATGAAACATGACCCTGCAAGGGCACAGCAACTAATTGTAGGACTATAAATTAGTTATAATATTGTTACGTGTTAATATTAAGAAGAAAATAAAAAAGTAACATATTGATTTAAAATAAACAACTCTTAACATTAAAAAAAACTCTTCAAGACTATAAAGACTGTTATCCAGAAAATACTCTCTTAGTGGTCAATATCAAAATTAAAAAATGTATAATATTTTCTCCGTCTTCAAATTGCGTATGATATAAGTACTTGATCAGTATTCCACCGGCCATAATGTACAAACAAACAGAACGTAGCTAGTTAAATATAGAGAGTCGACTCAGAGAAGTCTCGAAATAGTTCTTACAATACTCGGCATCAGTAATGATTTATATTTATTGATGGAATGGCAACATCGAGTTTATAGGATATCGTAGATCCTATTCATGGTGTAAAGTATTTATTTAAAATGGTTTATCAAATCTCAGTAAGTACACGTAAGTACTAGACAATACCATAGTGTTTACAAAGTTTATCTTCTAAAATAGAAACTAAACACATCTTAGAACTGTTCATATAAATATATCACTTTCACGGATTTTTTCACGCAGTTACTTATTTAGCAATTTGGTTAAATTTTAGTTGTTTTTTGAGGTTGTGATAAACCAAAAAACCTCAAAAAGCAACTAAAATTTAACTAAGTTGTTAAATAAATTCGTGAAAAAATCCGTGAAAGTGTTTTATTTATCAGTAACTTTAAATAAAACATTGTTTAGTTAGGGTACGTACTCAAAAACGGATTCCTTGATATTATTAACTGAAAACTGGAAAAAAAATAAGTTGATTAATAAAAATTTTAATTAGCCATATGTTTTTTATCTACGTTTTCCTGAGCAGTCTGTATCTTACTTTTGAATTTCACATTCCCCTTATTTCCAAAGGATAAGTAAGTATAATTCAATCATTAAAAGTTTTAATTTCTAACATTGAACATAAAATTCGATGAAAAACGTAGATAATGATTAAAAACTCAAAATCAAATATAAAAAAATCTTCATTCAATTTAATATATAAATAGGAAAATTAATTAATTATCTTTGAATCGTCTAATTTTTCACTACCAAGACTTTGAAAATGATTTACCTACATTAGCTTATTGATACCTAACTCTTTTTGCGAAGAGTCAATTAGCACAAACCAATATTATAGTTACACATGGAATAGATAACCTCTTTTTAAGTCATTTAAAAAGCAAACTGACTTTTCAAGACTGACCACTACGCTAAAGGAAAAACAGCTTCAAAGCAGTCCTTATTGCGATACAACTGATTCGTATGGAGTGCAACTAGGTCGGGTGTCGAGGACATCATATTATTATCATACATTGGCCACCAAATGCCATTGTCGACTAATAAACTGAGATTTTACATTATGATATTCAGTACCAAACTCGAACAGTACGGGGACCGTGTCGCAGTCAGCGTTGTATTCAAAACAAAATCAAATCAAATAAGTTTTAGTAATAACTTCATTTTTGTGACAAGCTTTTTTGCTGACTGTACTTTAATATTGTATTGTCATCTAAACCAAACCTGTGTACAAAATTTCAGCTCCATCGGTCACTGGGAAGTGGGTTAAATTAAGCTTGCAAGATTTGTCCCCCACTAAATAACTAACAAACTAACTAAAAAGCTTGTAAAATATGTTTATTGCGAATATCGGTAGTAAGAGATTTCACATAGGTAGCAAATTAGTTCAGCCATTTTCTGCCTTTCTGACATGCAATAATTAAAATAACAGTAATTGAATTAGGTAAGTATAATGCCAAATCTAAGACTTATCAGGGGTATGTATCATAATAACTACGGTCGTTTCGACGATGGTCGAAATATTTACGGTCAAAAGACCTACTGTACAAAATAACTGAACTGATACATGAACACACCGCGCGAGCCGAGCGAGCGAAGCGAGCGTGCCGCGGCAGCGGCCGGCGAAGCGCCAGAATCGACTTAAGACATATTCCCATTTCCTATTAAACTGAAGTAGGGGGTAGGGGGGTGTATAAAGTCGATTCTGGCGCTTTGCCGGCCGCTGCCGCGGCACGCTCGCTTCGCTCGCTCGGCTCGCGCGGCGTTTTGGTCACTGTTCTAACCTAACCTAACCTGAAACGTCTGTTACCGTTTTGGCGTGATTGAGTAACAAACATACAATCATCCAAACATCTAAACATCTAAACATCTAAACTTTCACATTTATAATATTAGTATGATTTCTATTCATTTTCTGTGGTTGTCATCAGCATTCTCATGCCCTTATCCCCCTTTGTTATTGAAAATGAAGTATTCGAAAAAAACGACCCAACTCACAAACTAGCTCCGATGGGACTCGAACCCACGGCCTTTTTACAGTGCGGGCGAATGCTCTAACCACAGAGCTACGGAGTCGCTGGGAGAAGCGTAGTATTTATCCAATAAGTAACTACTACCACGTCCTTATTCCACGGTGTAGCGTGTCTCTTTCTTCCATCAGCCGTCACCTCCCAGTCACCCCTTTCTTGCACATATCAAATTGACGTGGTCGAATAGAAATCGAGCGCAGAAAGTGGAGATGGGTGGGACATATTAAACACAGCCGGTGGCCAATACGACCTCTGTGGTCGAGTGGTGTACGCACTGATTTTCAAGGTGCCGCTATTTCTAGAGGTCCCGGGTATCGATTGAAAACGAACTTTTCAATATTTCCTCGGGTCTGGGTGTAAGTATGTGGTAATACCCGTCGTTGTTTCCAACTTCCATAAAAGTTAAAGAGAAATTGTGTTTGTTTGTTTGTACACCTTTCACGTCAAAATGGAGCAACGGATCGACGTGATTTTTGGTATGGGGATAGTTCTGGGGCTGGAGTATATCATAAGCTACTATTTATCCCGGAAAATATCACACTCCCGCGAGATAACGTCGTGTAGTCCACACGGAAAGCTAGTAAGAGCATAAAATCTTTTTAGACTTTCTACAACGGATTTATACGCGTAAGTACCTATCTATGTGCAAACCCAAATAAGTCATACTAAAGCCAAATTTTAAAGGGTCCAACGATACCAAAGGGTCAAGCGGTATCACGTTAAAACAGAAAGAGATTAATTGGAAGACCCCATCAGACCAATCGACGTCGACTAAAGATCGGCTCGGTCAGCCGGCCGGATTAGCCCCCCAGCAGTTCCAGATAAATCTGGATTAGTGTAAATGCATTACCGGCTCTCTCCATGGTATTGCCCCGCACAATGGACGTTGAATTCTTTATCGTTTGTTGTTATATTTGGAAACGCGTAGGCGAAGAGAGGACTGTCAGTGACGTTTTGGTGTGGTCTAGAATTTATAATAAGTAATACGTATTACTTATTTATAATATTATAAATCTGAGGGCGTACACAAGATTGGATTGGATGCGACCTTTTACTAATAAGTCAACGTCACGTTGTTGGATAAATTCGATGACCATGTATATTTATTGGTCAATTCTCTAAATTTTGATCACCAACTTCATCCATAACGGTGGTAAAAAAACGTTGGACTATTCCTAAGTATTAATTTTATTTACCCCCTGTTTCACAATGTCTGATTAGGTGATATTTTCCAGTTTACTTAGTCTTGACCAGGGACCGTACTCTGATACGCTAATCCGAAACTTCGGTCAGCCCCGCCTCTTTCACTCGATTTTGTCACGACTCGAGAGTGAGAGGGACGGGTATCCCGAAGTTTCGGGTTTTGCGTTTCAGAGTAGGCCCTCAGTTGTGGCCTATCTGTCAAGTAACAGCTAATCAGAACCTACTTAGACATTGTGAAACATGCCCGAAAAAAAAAATTACTGTGACTTTATCGTTATTGCTATTTTGTATGAAAACCAGAGCAGCGATTTTTCTCCTGTATGAGGAACAAAAATTCAATACAAGTGGCACAATCTTTTCTGTTCCGGTGACAGCGGCGCTATGTACGTCTTACTTTTTTTTGTTGCTATTTAACCGGCCCTGACTTCTAAAACCTTCAGCTGCAAGCAGCGCTATGGTTGGGCATCAAATTGACAACAAAATGACATTTAAAAAAACACCTTCGTTTCACATTTTGGCCACCGGAACAGAAAAGTTTGTGGCACTGTACATATATTTGACAGCAGCATTTTGACAGCTTTTGACGGTCGGCTTAAGAACATTTAGGTTTTGGTTGGTTGGTAGCATGAAGCTTCATGGTTGGTAGATATAGTTTTCGTATTATGGCTACTGCCACAGCCTTCTCTATTGTTGCTACTGCCAAAGCCATCTTCTATCTCACTCGTTGCACTGCGCAAGCAGCCGAGAAATAATAGCGGGCCATGCTACTGCTAAAGTTTGATAAGTACGTCCCGCTCGCTTCGACGAAGCCATTATAAATGTTACACAATTTTATTAGCAATCAACGTGAAGTGTTTATCGGTAGCGTCTCCCGTAAATTGTGTACGTGATGCTCTGTATTATGTCTTTGCTATGAAATTGTAGTTTACGTCTCAGGCAGTATGGAGTGTATTAATTTTATTATTTAATAGATGTATCGGTTGTTTATTGACTTATTTTAGACTAGCTTTCCGCCCGCGGCTTCGCCAGCGTGGACTACACGACGTTAGCCCACGGGAACGTGATATTTTTCCGGGATAAAAAGTAGCCTATGTTCCTCACCAAGCTACAAAATATTTGTGTCCCAAATTTCAGCCAAATCCGTTCAGCCGTTTTGGCGTGATTGAGCAACAAACAACCTAACATCTAAACTTTCACATTTATAATATTAAGTAGGACTTAGTCGTGGGCCACACTGGAGCGGCGCGTCTCGCGTCCGCGTTTAGCGGGAAAAACAAATATATTGAGACGGACGGGAGGGGCCACACACTGGCGCGTCCGGCGGTTGCCGCGACCGGGTACGTGTTCGCGCGTCTTGCGGATCCGCAGGTCGCCTCCGCGCCCCGCGGTCGCTCTAGTGTGGCCCACGACTTAGGGCGTTTGTGCACTACCACTGAATTTTACCGATCCGGAAAAAAACGGATGCTTGTATTTTAATAATTAATCATTTATAATAGTAATTAATTAAATACAAGCATCCGTTTTTTTCCGGATCGGTAAAATTCAGTGGAAGTGCACAAACGCCCTAACGCTCCACCCGCGACTCTGTGGAATTGAGTTTTTATAAAAGTTTCATGCAAACTCTGACCCCCTTTATTACATCCGTAGGAGGCGAATTTCTGAAAGTCCTCTCTTAGTGCTCCTCTAGATCTAGGTTCCCCGAGGAACAATACGTGCCTTTGAGCTTTTTGCGCCCAGAAGTTTTCCCTGTGCGTTGTCTGTCACTCAGTAACGCAAGAGATTTATATTGTTCGAGTGTTATATAATTTATAATCACGTTAATTAATCACGGGTGCCTTTGCACAGAAGTGGAGTTGCGTGCAGCAGAGTTTTGTTTGACAGCTGAGCTGACTCCGCCAATGATGTCAAATTATTAAAAAAAAGCTAAATTACAGCTCAGCTTCTGTGAAAACCGACTGTTACAGTTTTGGGCGATTTTTTTCTGAAGAAAAATATACGGATGACATCTCATTTTGTATATTTTTATCAATCAAGATTTAAAGATTAGTCGTGCTATTCACATTGTAATCAAAAGCAAGGCTTGGTTTTTATTGTTCATCGAAGCTTGGTTCACAGTTTATCTATTTTTCCTCAACAGAAAGCATCAGTTTCATCAATGGAGCTCACTGGAAACATGCAGGCAGGCGAAAATGGCACTACCGCGCCCGGACGCCCGTCTGTCCAGAGCTCTCATTAAGCTAAGTAGATCACAGTTACGCCTGGTGACGGGTGCTATAACAGGACATGGAAATTTCAACAGACACCTTTTCAACTTAGGTATCACCGACAGCCCCCTATGCAGAGGTTGCATGAGGGCCGAAGAAACAGCTGCTCACGTCCTGGTCGAATGTGACGGAGTGGCCCCCTACCGGGCGAGGTACCTCGGCTCGCCGGGAAGCGTCCATGAAGCGGTCTCCGACGTGAGGGCGCTGGGTGCTTTCCTGGCAGAGCTGGGCTGGCTGGAGTAATCCGGCTGCACACTCTCCACACGCAAAATAGGCGCAATAAGACGTCGAGTTGCGGAAAACGCCCGTATCGAATGAAGAAGAAGAAGAAGAAGCATCAGTTTTTAAAACGTTTAATTTTAGACCACGTTTTGAAATAGCTCCTGTTAGTAATATTGTTTGAACAAAAGAAAATAAGCAAAATCTTTAAAAAGACAACAGAGCTATTCCATAATATAAGGATCAAATAAAATTTGAACGCATTCCAAAACTAACAGTGGTTACTTTTAAAGAAAAAACACAAAAATAAACACTTGGCATCAGCAGCGCTGCGTTTTAACCAACTCAAAATAGGGAGAGAACCTCAATTCCGTAGTTTTTTGCCTTTTTCGTTCGAGCTTTGTGAAATTCACATGCTGCTGGCATATAGCTTTTAACATTAACAATGCCTTTGTGAAACTTCGAAAATCTGTACCCAAAGCACGAAAAACTCTGTTCTCGTAATCATAAGTATATGTATGAAAACCAAAGTAGCCCGGCTACGGTCATATAGGGAACAAAAACTCAATAGGCAGCACTTTGACATCATTGGTAGCAGAACGAGAGTTTTCCGTGCTCATAGTACTATCTAGAAGTACATAGTAGAAGATATCGATGTTCCTAGGACATCATGAATCGTTGTTTGCCATTTTTGCCTGATTGGGGCTCGGTTTATCCTACTAATATAATAAATGTGAAAGTTTAGATGTTTGTATGTTTTGGATGTTTGGATGTATGTTTGTTACTCAATCACGCCAAAACGGCTGAACGGATTTGGCTGAAATTTGGGACACAGATACTTTGTAGCCTGAAGAGGAACATAGGCTTCTTTTTATCTCGGAAAAATATCACATTCTCACGGGATAACGTCGTGTAGTCCACGCGGGCGAAGCCGCGGGCGGAAAGCTAGTCTGTTTTAATTTGCAGCCTGACAGATTTCCGAAGTTCGGAGCGTTCGCCGGTACGGCCCCTGACTAAAAATTACTGAATCTGAACGACAAATTCAAAACTGAATCTTAGCGTCTTCGCACACGAGCCACAAACACCGCCATCTTGAAGCTAGAAGGAGAAACAAATGACGACTTCCGGCGTCGCCGTCGTCGGTCTGAACGTCCGAACTAGTGTCGAGTTTGACCCACACGAACCACAACCACACCACATCGCAGCAGCAAAATGTGGTTACGTGTGAATAGGGTCGATGCAGCTTTTTGCAGTTGCGCTGTGGTTGTGCGACAAAATGTCATTGTCGCTAGTAGTTGTGATGTGGCTACATCTTATGCGAAGCGTTTGTAGCTGTCGCGTGTGGGTCGTTTGACGCTTAGAAATAGCAAAATGGCCTATTAGTGCAATTCTTACTTTTAATTGACTAGGCACATCGCGTTATTTGAGCGCGCTGTCGACGTGTCTGTATGCGATACAAACGCGCCGTAAAAAAGCGCGCTCCACTCCCGATTTTTAACTAACCATTATAATCCCGTTAATATAGCAATTATATTGGCACGTACCAATGACGTTACTTCATGCGTAGCCTGTCCGTGGCTTGCAGTGGACACAATCGCATACCTATGTACATTTTCTTGTAAAGCGAAACCGTCCGTTTGCGCGTACAATCAGGGACAAATTCATTTAACCTCTTCTTATTCTTTTCGTGTGGCTGGCGTCTCACCGCTCACTTGCAGTCCCTATCACTAATATCATTTATGTACCTATTGTACTACCAGAGTTTAACACATAACAAATAGTAAAAGGGTCTGCGCTTGAATGGCGAAGCACCAGCCACATGAAAGAATTAAGAAGTGGTTCACCGAATTTGTCAATGAATGTACATCAATTAGTATAGAAAAACGCCTTGTCCTACACACTAAGCTGGCGGGGCGTGGTAGGATCTATACTCCGTGACGGGACGCGTGACGGGACGCTTAAGGTCACAGCATATATATCAACTCGTAAACGTAACGTAAGCGTATCAACTCGAGCGGTTCAGTATTCTTTGTATGAAACTCCCTACTGCAAAGCACACTAATCGGAATCGTAACGTAATCGCCTCGCCTCGGGACCAGCGAGCGGTAAGCGCGGCGTCGCCTAGCCGTAGCCGAGTCGATGTACCGACGCTGATCTGTGCCCCTAGTATGAGTTGATTTTAACTGGCAACGTTTACGAAAACTCTCCGATGAACTGCTCATGTCGGTAAAGCAGTCAAAGGACATGAAAGAGATAGAGCGATAATTTTCGATTACGAATACAGTTTGTCAAACTCATACTAGGGGTAACGGTTTGGTTACGTGCTTAGTACTTACGTTGGGTTGACGCCTGGTTGACCGCGAGACGAAAGGCGATACGGTGTCGATCCCTTTCCGAGTTGATGTATCTGCTGTGACCTTTAGCCAGTATGCGAACCGCCTTATTCGTGACCTCTATGCATTCACATCATCAGCCATTTAATGTCCCCACTGCTGGGGCACTGTCCTTCCTTATGGATGGATAAGGAGAATGGGCCATGACCCACCACGCGGGCCCAGTGCGGATTGGTGGGTATTAACGACTGCAAGTGCAGCCGGGACCAACGGCTTACCGTGCCTTCCGAAGCACGGAGGAGCTCGAGATGAAAAGTTTTTAGTCACCCATCGCGTGACCGACCATTGCGAAAGTTGCTTAACCTCAACGATCGCAGGCCGAGCGCGCTATCCACTGCGCCACGGGCTCCTCCTCTATGCATTAATAACACGAAAAAAAACTTTAACACTTTATCTAACAAGAAACTTTTCAATTTATGGTGCATTCCTTTATCACAGCGTTTCCCGTCCAGTAAAGACTACGAAAAATTGCCCACAATTAAGTGGGCTTCGGTATTTAGGTCAGTCGGGCGGGCGATGGCGAAATATTTTGATTTTAAAAGCTTTCGTGAGCTTTATTGTTATGCTAATTTCCCAAAAAGGGTTCAAAAATGGACGAGGATGAGAGAATTCACTCACCAACTTAATAAGCGGTGTAAAATAACGATGAAACAATGTTATTTTTGTTAAAATGTGATACTGCTACGGAAAAAATACCTATGTTTTTAACGACAATCGACATACTAGGAAGAATGTTTTACAACCTTTTATTTAAATTGCTGTGTATGTATGTAGCTAAAATTTTGCATTCAGGTTTGGTTTGGTTGGATGAAAATACATTATTAAATAGCAGCAAAAAAACTTGCCATAAAATGTTTTTTTACAAGTAACTTATTTGAAATAAAATTAATTTTTAATGCACTATCTGCCGGCCGTAAATGTGTCCTATACACTATGGGTAGTATTACGATCTTATAGAGGTATTAAATGAGAATAAAGATATGTTTTCAATCAGCGCCCCTGTTGTAAGTTTGCCTATGTGCAAACATTACCTACTATCGCGCTTGCGTTTAGAATTATATATAGGTACCTTATTTCTTCATTATTACAATATATCTGCCAAATTTAACTCAAGGGTTACAATCACGTTGGCTCAAATTTACACTACGGACGGGTAGCTACTGAATATTTTTTTTATCCAATAGACATTTAACAAATTGAAACGAATTATTCTCAATTTTATAGGAATGAATTATAACTTCTAACTTTCACGGACATTATCATTGTAACCAGAAAAATATAAGTAAGTTAGTAATAGACATATCAAATGTAGAGGTAGGTACTTTTACTTTTACAACACTTAACAAATTCCAAGAGAATAAGAACAGAATCATTAAATAGACTGATAAAGCCTTAATTTTCAGTCGGCAGCTCCCATCCACGACAAATTTTGAAATCCGGCGCGCAATTAAATCTTAACCTTAAGTCGTAGACATTACGAGATATATTAGGTTAAGATGCAAGTTCAGAACTGAAATGGAATCTATTAGGACAGGATAATTTGGGATTATGTTCGGCGTTATGCCACAGTATAATTGGAAGCAGTATAACCATTACTTTGAATGTTTAGCACTTTATTTGTTGTGTTTTCCATCCATTCTGAAGTCATAGTAAACTACATTACAGTTCATACAAAATTGTAAAAATCAAACAAATTAGGTATACAGGTCTGCGGCTGTCATAATCGGAAGTGAAACTGACATTAAATAGCGGACCGATCGCCGTAATTCTATGCAGCGTGTCTTGATCACGTTTGCGTCTTGACGTTTGACCAGGCCTGTCTCACTTCCATACAAGCGGCGCAAAATCCCCGAGATATTTACCAACTATTCTGGAAAACAACCTAATTTCAACCTTTTGCATTGCGTATAGCGTTCATTGTACAATAACTGTCTGCCGTCTCGCTTCAATCTGCTAGGGCTGTCAGAGGTACTACTTTATCTGTGAAAGTAATACACGCGAAGCGAGACAGATGGCTACACATACAGATGCGTGCGCTGCGTGTGCGACAAGTCGAGCGAGTGCCAGCCTATTGAGACTAGTCCGGTGACCGGACGCTTGCGTTTATCATACCTAAACTCGGGAGTGAAATTTCTGTACCGTAAGGTACTAATATATATTCTGTGGTTTGACTTTGTATTGCCGTAATGACATAACGACGCACACGTCACGCAAACCTAAAGTCCCACAATCCTGTCTGATCCGATGACATCCGGGACAGAGGAACCACTTGCAATACGAAATTAGCTGTCAAAATAAAATAGACTGTCGTATGAAAACTGTTTTAGCTCCAAAGATTATCACCGGAACAGAAAAGGTTGTCGCACTGTCAAAGCTGCGCGTTACGTACACTTGACTAATGCGTCATAGAAATACCGCGATCGGGGCCCTGTTCAGGTAGTACTTGACATAGTCATAGATCCAAAGGTAGTAACATCTAGAACACTAAACTAAACTTTTAATATACTTGTATTTATATCTACTTCTACTGGAGGAGCCCGTGGCGCAGTGGATAGCGCGCTTGGCCTGCGATCGTTGAGGTTAAGCAACGTTCGCAATGGTCGGTCACGGGATGGGTGACCAAAAACTTTTCATCTCAAGCTCCTCCGTGCTTCGGAAGGCACCTTAAGCCGATGGTCCCGGCTGCACTTGCAGTCGTTAATACCCACCAATCCGCACTGGGCCCGCGTGGTGGGTCATGGCCCATTCTCCTTATCTATCCATAAGGAAGGCCAGTGCCCCAGCAGTGGGGACATTAAATGGCTGATGATGTGATGATGTGTATATCTACTTGGTGAAAACGAGGGGTAAGATGGAGGTTTTAACAATATTTTTGGTTTCATAGCAGTGCAGTTATTATAGGATATTGCTTTTGTTGCTGCAATCCTGTATTTTCAATGGTTATTTTATGGGTGAAGTTTTTTCTTGCTACAAACTTAGTAAATCGAGTAATAAAGCAGATTTAATATTGACATACTGCATTCAAAGTTGCTACCTTTGCATCTATATGACTCCCAGCTGTTTATGCAATTAAACGTTTGTGGTATTAGCCACAAACGTTCAATTGCATAAACAGCTGAGGTTTCCAGCCTTCCTACCATACATGTAAAATACAGACAGACAAATGGATTCTTACGGCATAAAAAAACTTCGGGAGTGAGAGACAATTATTTTAAGGCGATACTCGGAAAAAATGGGCTGAAGCGAGATAGCAATGAGAAAACGACGCGCGCGGGAGCGAGACCGATTTTGCAGATTAGGCAAAAAAAACACAAAATCACTTTGTATTAAAAAACTACAGCGATTTAAAAAAAAATGCTTCTATACGATCCTCAATATTATTGGTGTCCACTAATTAAACCAATTTCCAATAGTGTAAGTAGCCCCATTTAAGAATAATCTTGACTTTTCGTATTTTTAGAGGTCTTTTCGAAAAGAAAAAGTGTCGAGGCAAAATCATAAAATCGTGTTTTTGAAACTATACGAATCTAGATAAAGAAATGAAGAAATATATATCTTACTAGCTGACCCAGCGCGACTTCGTTCCCGTGGCCCTACCCCCTACTCCACCCTACCCTACCCGTACTCTACCCCTACCCTACTCTACCCCTACCCTACCCCTACCCTACCCTACCCCTACCCCTACCCTACCCCTACCCTACCTATACCCTACTCTACCTTTACCCTACCCTACTTCTACTCTACCCCCACTTACCCCCTCCTCCCCTATTTTCTCACCGTAAGAACCTTCCTTGGACTTCCACGAACAATTCAAGACCAAAATTAGCCAAATCGGTCCAGCCGTTCACGCGTGATGTCGTGACCAAGGGAAATAGGGATTCATTTTTATATATATAGACTAGCTGACCCAGCGCGACTTCGTTCCCGTGGCCCTACCCCCTACTCCACCCTACCCTACCCCTACTCTACCCCTACCCTACTCTACCCCTACCCTACCCCTACCTCTACTCTACCCCTACCCCTACCCTACCCTACCATACCCTACCCCTACCCTACCCCTACCCTACCCCTACCCTACCCTACCCCTACCCTACCCCTACCCTACCCCTACCCTACCCCTACCCTACCCCTACCCCTACCCTACCCCTACCCTACCCCTACCCCTACCCCTACCCCTACCCTACCCTACCCTACCTATACCCTACCTATACCCTACCCAACCTTTACCCTACCCTACTTCAACTCTACCCCCACTTACCCCCTCTTCCCCTATTTTCTCACCGTAAGAACCTTCCTTGGACTTCCACGAACATTTCAAGACCAAAATTAGCCAAATCGGTCCAGCCGTTCACGCGTGATGTCGTGACCAAGGGAAATAGGGATTCATTTTTATATATATAGATTACCAGATTTGTAACAACTTTAACCGTCCTATGGTTTTAAATCAAAAAGTCCATATTTTTCCGAGTAGCGCCTTAATATTTTCATCCACCGAAATGATGAAATGTCGTGCCTTCTTATGTACCAATCATCGAAGATTAAGATTTTGCCAAATTCTAAGTATCACGCATTGGTTCGACTGCCTTCATATCTACTCTGTGACACTAAGCTTTGTAGCTCTTGTTGCATTAAGGGGTCAATTACACCCCGTTGGTGCGACCGCTGCGTCCGGTCCAACGCCGGCTCAACACTGTGGCGACTGGCGACGATAAACTACACTGACACCAAATTGACCGCAGTTCGGAATCGAAACTTTGTTGTTGCTATACGTAGGTATTATATTATATTCATATTGGGGTTGGTCATGCCCAAATTGGCGGTGTAATTTTAGGGGATAACACAATTTAGTATTAGTATTTATTTATTGAAGTCATTATCTTTTTTTTTTTTTTACTTTAGGCTATCCTTAGTATTAGTTAATCATTCCATTTCCAAACAATCCATCCAAATTCTATAATCCCAACCTTTGATCAAGGGGGTTAAATTGTCAAAAGTTGCACGGTCTTAATGTAATGAAATATTAAAGAAATTATATATTTCTAATATTATAAAAGTTGTTAAGTTATACCTATGTCCAAAAGAAAAAAACGGCAATTTTATACTTTAACCCCTATTATCTCTTCATAGGTCGACAAATATGACGTCAACAATTTGAAACAATGAACTGATAAAACAAAAAAAATATAATATGTATCATTACGTATTGATTTATCATACCTAACTGGGTGAACTCATTTATTATTCCGTGGCGCAGACACAATTTGTAATTTCACCATTAAACTGACGTTATCCGTTAAGTGATCGGTGGAGCCCACCCATCAAATTTAACTTCATTTACAAATGATAAAATCGTGAGTTTTCATAATTCATCGAATGGTAGGTCATCGTCATGTTATTATTGTTAATCCTGTAAAGCAAATCTTACTTCCTACTATCCTACTTAATATTATAAATGTGAAAGTTTAGATGTTTGTATGTTTGTTACTCAATCACGCCAAAACGGCTGAACGGATTTGGCTGAAATTTGGGACACAGATACTTTGCCGTAGGATTTGCGAACCGATGGCGTAGCTTCATTGACGTTTATAAGTGTTGTTAAACAAACCTAAATTGAATAAACGATATTGAATTTTGTTTTTTTTTTATTTTGTAGTCTGGAGAGGATTATAGTCTACTTAACACTTAAGTCGGAAATTCTAAATCTTTCCTCACACCTGAGTGTGATGAAGGTGATGTGTTAAGTGATGAGATAGCTGAAGATGGAAGCGCACTACTCCCGGAATCCTCAATTACTGAGCAACTGGCTATCTAATCTCTTGCTGCCGGAACATAACAATGCTGAAAACATCGTTGTTATGGCGTCAGACTTAGATAAGAGGGTGGTAGCTCGCCAGGCGGACTTTTAACAAGCCCTACCATCAACCAAACCGAATACAGTATGTACCCTCACTGAGAATCATCAATCAATTACAAGAGTATGTGTTCGAATCCCAACCGAAAATGGTATATTGAGGGGCTGGTGATCTTTTCTATTACAAAAAAAAAACATTTTTGACGTGATAACGTCTTATAATTCTTATAAACATTGAAGTGGCAGAGGGCGGGACACATAGCGCGGAGAACCGATGGCCGTTGGGGCGGAAAGGTTCTCGAATGGCGACCGCGTACCGGACGACGTTCCGTGGGCAGGCCCCCTACAAGGTGGACCGACGATCTGGTCAAGGTCGCGGGAAGCCGCTGGATGAGGGCAGCGCAGGACCGATCGTTGTGGAGATCCTTGGGGGAGGCCTATGCCCAGCAGTGGGCGTCGTTCGGCTGACATGATGATGATGATGATGAACGTCATATAAATCGATGAACGCCGGCTGCATGCACGAAAAAGTGTCACGTTCCGCGTACAAGCGAGAGCGCGGAACCAGCGATAGAGAGGCACGATCGCCCTAAGCGTTCGGTTCTCTTCCACTCCATCGGCCGATGCTTCCGAGTAGAAGAGAGACAGCGGCATATTGTTATCACGTAAAATTATTGTCCGTAAACCGACTTTACAGACAACCAATTTTTCCTTTTGAAGAAAAACGAAAAAGGAAACTTGATAACAATGAAAAAAAATAAACAGGTATTATTCTTGCTAATCTTCTAATCCTAAGCCAAACCGTAAATCTGTTGGTAGCCATTTTGGAAACCAACAATACTAGCAGCAAAACAATTTTCATTTTTTAAATCGCCGCGCCACAGCGTTGCGACAATCGTGAAAAATTAATTCGCCGGAATTTCTAAATTCTGTCTCGTTGCAAGTGTAAACGTTTTAATGACGAGCTTTATTCATCGCTGAAAATGAAAATGGTAGTTTTTACAGTTGCTGCTTTTATTTGAAAAGGCGAGGCGCTCGGTATTAGCAGTAAGGCCAGTTAAGGCGATACTCGGAAAAAATGTGCTGAAGCGAGATAGCAATGAGAAAACGACGCGCGCGGGAGCGAGACCGATTTTGCAGATTAGGCAAAAAAAACACAAAATCATTTCGTATTAAAAAACTACAGCGATTTTAAAAAAATGCTTCTATACGATCCTCAATATTATTGGTGTCCACTAATTAAACCAATTTCCAATAGTGTAAGTAACCCCATTTAAGAAAAAATCTTCACTTTTCGTACTTTTTAGAGGTCTTTTCGAAAAGAAAAAGTGTCGAGGCAAAATCATAAAATCGTGTTTTTGAAACTATAGGATTCTAGATAAAGGTATGAAGAAATATATATCTTATTACCAGATTTGTAACAACTCTAACCATCCTATAGTTTTAAATCAAAAAGTCCATATTTTTCCGAGTAGCGCCTTAAAAAAACCGGCCAAGTGCGAGTCGGACTCGCTCACGAAGGGTTCCGTACAAAACTATACAACATAGACAGTATATTATAACCCTTTTTTTAGGTTTACATGTCCCGGTGTCTGTCTGTTACTACGGTACCTGTTGTCATTATTAAAGAAGAAAACTGCAAAAAAAATCGTTTGTTGTATCGGAAGGCCACTTTAATATTTATTTATTGTATTCTGTTTTTGTTATTATAGTGGCAACAGAAATACATCATCTGTGAAAATTTCAACTGGCTAGCCATCACGGTTCATAAAATACAGCCTGGTGACAGACAGACAGACGGACAGTAGACTCTTAATAATAGGGTCCCGTTTTTACCCTTTGGGTACGGAACCCTAAAAAGGTAAATTATAAATTTCAGACAATATCACATAAATTGATCTGATACCGTGATAAACAGTTTTAACATGTCTTGTTGTATTCTATTTTTAAGCGACTTCAAAAAAGAAGCTTCTCAGTTTGACCTGTATGTAGGTATGTATGTTTGTCCTGTCCTATGTTTGGCTGTACCGATTTTGATGCGGTTTTCAGGAAAGTATTTGTTATATATAGGGGAAGGTTTTAGTATTTTAACCTACTTCAAAATACTTTTTTTTTTAACGCTCTTTTATAAATTAATGTTCAACAGATCGACGTGATTTTTGGCATGGGAATAATTTGGGTGCTGGAGAGAGACATAGACTTTGCATCTCCTACTTTCATTCTCTCACACGTCCTGGATTGGCTGGAAGAGATCTCTTTTAGGGATGAGCTCTCCCTTACATACTCCATTTCTTATATTGTATTTTTACTGTGTTTATTGAGTGCAATAAAGAGTATAATAATAAGACTACTTTTTATCCCGGAAAAAAATATATTAACTCAAGATATCGTTGTGTTAGTCCACGCGGGCGGAGTCGCGGGCGGAAGGCTAGTATAGCATAACTCCTTCAATTTGGTAATATTAATATTAAATACTCCCAACAGACCAGTTTTTTGTAGTTTTAGGACACCCTGCTTCTCTTTTGAGAGCAGGCATAGGTTTAGAATTATTATCGACATATTTTATTTTATTATTAATTATTATTTTGACCTTTATTTTATCTATTATTTGACTTAATTACAACTTTTACAAGTTTATTTTAATTAGTATAGGGACCCTAGACCTCTTTTGAGGCTAGGTATTAGTACTTATAGGACATTTCCAAAAATATTTTTTGGAAATTTTGGGAAAATTAAAATTAAGTTTTTATTTATACTATCTTAATTAACGTAGTTTTAAGACACCTGGACCTTTTTTGAGGCCCAGGGAATTTTATTTTTTATTTATCTTTAACCTTCCCTATAGGAAATAAAACTTAATTTTAATTTTAACACAAGAACCAAAGATATTTTATTAGAATTTTATTTTAGTTTAGGACTCCTGGACCTCTATTGAGGCCAGGACAATTTAGTTTAGGACAAAATTTTGAAAACATTTTCAAATTTCTTTTAATTTTACAACTTAATTTCAATTGTTTCTTGAAAAATATAAATATTTTACTACTTTTTTATTTTAGCATAGGACTCCTGGACCTCTACCGAGGTCAGGCCAATTTAGTTTTTGGGACTTTTTTGAAGTTTTTTGGATACCCCAAAAACTTAAATTTAATTTTTCCAAGAAAATAATTGACTTTTTACTATAATTTTATTTTAGTTTAGCACTCCTGGACCTCTATTGAGGTCAGGATTCTTAGTTTTTAGGTTCTTTTTTGACTTTTTCGGATTTTACTAGAAAAACTTTAGCTTTTCTTTTGACACAAAAACTAGTGAAATCGACTCGTAGACCTCTCCGGAGGCAAACCAAACATTTTTTGGAATTTTTTGGAACAGAAACTTTTTTCGAAAAAGTTTTTGTCAAAAATTTTTCAAAATACTTTTACATATCCTTGTACATAGAGTCAAAATAAGGCAAAAACTAGTTTTTAATATATTTATTTACGGGTACTTTTGAAGTTATAACACCTTAAAGTCCTATTTAATCCGGAATTTATATCTAAGTAACTATTTAGCTGTTAGTATTAGGTTATCTGAACCTCTCTTGAGGCCAGATATTAGTATTAGGATTTTATTATTGACGACGTTGCTCCCCTGGGGCCCTTGTACACACACTAAGGTCACACATCTTAACACAATACTCCACAAGTCCCTAAACAAAACAAATTTTTAATATTAAATTTTGTCAAATTTTGTCATTTTAACAATTTATTTATTTTATCTTAACTTTATTTTAAATTTTTAACTTTTGCAAACGCACTAAGTACCTGAATAGACTAATAGGTTAGGTTAGGAGGCTAAGAAATTTAAAATTTTAAAATTGAATTTTAAAATTTTTGAAATCCAATTTCCTTTAATTTAGTCTAGTCATTTACTTAAGTACTTACCCCATTTTATTTATTTTATCTTCATTTTAATTCAAGTTCATTTTATCATAATTCAATTCTAGATTTTTACTTAATCCTGACCCATTCATTGCATCTTCAAGTTACATTTATTTCATTTTTAATCATACCCAATCTCACTGCTATTTTATATTTACCGTATTTGTGTCGTTCTAATCTATTAAAAACATAAAAATGGCACACAGACAAAAAACTAAACCCACAAATGCCAGGGAGAGCAAGGCAGTACACGAAACGCCGAGTAGGCTTTCGGGGACGGGAACTAGGATTATGGTAGTAGATCCTATCCTGGAAATGAAAGACCTCATCCCAGCTATGTCCGAACAAGCGTTGCAAGAGGCAGCAGTAAAAGCGAAAGATAGGATAATAAAAGTCCTTGAGCCAACTCCGACCCAAAAATCCATTACCAAAGAGGACAGTACCCATATCATCAAGGAGACTAAAGACCTCTTAGAGATGGTTGAGGAGGCGATACGCAGGATCATGCACGAAAAAGGGACGAACGAATACTACCAAGAAGAAGAGAATAGGAATCGGTGTGGAAGTCCTAGCACTATGGATGAAGTCCGTATGAACAGACTTCAGTTATTCGCAGAGGAAACGGGAAAGAGACTAGAAAACATAGAAAAGTTACTGGTAGAGACAAAGGATAACACCGAAAAGACCCTAGGGAGACAAGAAGAAACCACGAAGGTTATAGTGGAGAAGCTACAAAATATAGACGAAGGTGAAACATGGTTAGTGGATAACGTAGAAAAGATACTAGCGGAATCGAAGAAAAGCACAGAAAAAATCTTAGACAGGCAGGAAGAAACAAAGAATGTAATCATAAAAGATATAAAAAATATAGAAATTACGGAAAAGCCGCAGAAGGCTACCTACGCAGAGGTGCTAACGGAGGCCCGGCGTAGACCGCCCCTTAGCAAAACCCTCCACTCCATCATCGTGACGTCGACCGACCCGATGCTGACTAGCGACCAGGTCATGGACGCGGTCAGAAAGACGGCGGATACTGATGCCGATGAGGAGTGGATCAAAATCCAAAAAGTCCGTAAGGCAAAAGACCAGAAGGTAATAATAGGTTGCGAGAATGTAAATGAAATGGAGAAACTGAGAAAGAGGTTGGAGAAAGAAAAAACGCTGAAGATAGAAAAAGCTAAGAACAAGAATCCGCTCGTAGTCGTAAGATATGTAAAGGGGGACAAGAAGAAAGAACAAGTAGAAGAAGCAATAAGAAGAAAAATGGCAGATAAAATGGACAAGAAAGTAGAAACGATAACCCAAATAGAGGCAATCTACGAAAAAAGAACCAGAAATCCACACGTCGCGCACGTGGTCGTTAAGGTGACCCCCGCAATCTGGCTGCAGTTGACAGAGACGGGGACTATCCAGCTACAATGGGGTATCGCCAAGGTAGAGGATCAGTCCCCGATCATCCAGTGCTCCCGCTGCCTGGGCTACGGCCACATCAGGCGGGTCTGTACGGAGGACGCGGACAGCTGCAGCCACTGTGGGGGAAACCACGTGTACCCCGTGTGCACGGAGAAGGAGAGTCCCCCCAGCTGCCTCAACTGTAAGCGGGCCAAGCATACTGAAAGTCAGCACAACACCTTTGACAGCATGTGTCCCATTAGGGATATGTGGGACAAGCTGGCCCGCTCAAAGGTGGCCTATTGCTAAGGGCCGCCAAAATAGAAAATTTGAATGGCAAGCTAACTTAGTCAGTATTAATAGGGACACAGCAGGGACAACCAAAAGCACACACCCTGGAGCAGCCAAGTACGTAAGAGTGCGAAGAGACGGAGGGCAACCACCCAGACAACGCCGCCACGGAGGGGAGCTGGAAACGCGCTGGACAGGGAAGGTAGTAGCTAAAACAATGTATGGTAACAAAAAATGGTTTTTGCAACCATCCACTTGCGGAGGCGAAACCAACCCACACCGCGACCAGCCCGCCTCCGGGATGGCCTCGGGGCTAAGTAGCCTTATACCGAGACTCACGCCCATACGGAAAAGTCCAGTACATGCACACAACACACACACACAAGGGCCCAAACAAACCAAAGTAGGCAAAGTAGTGGTAGGCAAAAAATTCTCAGTTACTAGTAAACGCCAAGTGAACAGATACCTTACGCAACAAAATATACATACATAAAGAGAAAAGTAAAATATTATTAGAACATAGGAGTAGATACAAAGCTGAAAATATAAAATCTCTCACAGCTATAAGTAGGGAAAACAGACAAAGCAATAGTATTACATTAGCAAAGATATACATATATAAGACATAATAAACAAAGACAAAGAAATCAAGAATAGGGGAAAACATAAGTAGAAATATAAGAATTGCAGTAAATAAAAGAGAAAGAAATAGACGGAATTACAGAAATAAATCTATACATAAGCTAAGTAATGTACTTATTAGAAAGTAAGAATATACTGTAAAAAGGAAAAACAAGAACTGTAACTAGAAATAAGAAACGTAATACTCCAGTAAGAAAAGAAAAGAAGAACCACGCAAGAAGAATCAAGCAAAAAGAATCAAGCAAGAAAAGAGAAGAAATAAAAAAGAAGATAAGAAAATTTGTATGTAAAAGAAAGTAATAGAATATATGTATGACAAATTGTAATTAATGTAAGAAATTAAAGAAATGCAAACGAGGAATTATGTAAGGTAAAGAAAATCAATGTATGTAAAAATTATAAATAAGAAGTAAGCGAAGGGTTTAATAAATGTAAATAAGTAATATTAAAATATAAAATGTAAGGCAAGGAAACAATGTATTAATCATGGCATGTAACTAGTAGTGAAAATACGAAGAATATACGATAGTTATAAACAGTAATAAGAACAAAATGTAATGAAACAGAAATAATAGAATTAGAAAATAGAAAGCAGAAATAATAATGTAAAGTACATAACACAAGTAATACAAAAATGTAATATTATATAAGAAAGAAAATTTTGAAAAGAAAATATCCCAAAAAGGGAAAAAAACAAACAAAAGAAAAAAGAAAGATAAAAAAGACAAAAGCAAAAAAAGGCCTGCTACAAAGCGGGGAGCAATTTAAAAAAAAAAAAAAAAAAAAAAAAAACTCCTTCAATTTAGTGGCTAATTCGTTATTTCGGTGCAACCGCCCGCATAACTATACCCTTATCTGACACTAATTTATAGTTCCATTTTGTTATCTTACTAAAACTACCGGTGAAAACGGGTTAATTTACAGTTTGCACAAATGAGTTATTTTTACAGTCGCTTAATTTTAGATTGGTGAGCGTCATCGAGTCCGTACAGGGCCCCGATCGCGGTAATTCTATGACGCATTAGTCAAGTGTACGTGCAGTTGACGTGCAGTTGACGTGTTTGATAACGCGCGGCTTTGACAGTGCGACAACGTTTTCTGTTCCGGTGATAATCTTTAGAACTAAAACAGTTTTCATACGACAGTCTATTTTGACAGCTAATTTCGTATTGCTAGTGGTTCCTCTGTCACGGATGTCGCCGGATCAGACAGGATTGTAGGACTATAGGTTTGCGTGACGTGTGCGTCGTTATGTCATTACGGCAATACGAAGTCAAACGTCAAGACCCAAACGCGATGAAGACGCGCTGCATAGAATTACGGCGATTGGCCCCCTGGCTGTTTTAACATCTCTTAATTCGACTAGGGAACGCGGCAATTCTTTTTAGGGTTCCGTAGTCAACAAGGAACCCACAGTTTCGCCATGTCCGCCTGTCCGCCTGTCTGTCTGTCCCCAGTCTAGCTCATAGACTAGTACTAGAAAGCTGTAATTTGGCATGAATATACATATTAATCAAGCCGAGAAAATATTGAAGTAAAATATTGAAAAAAAAATTTTTTTTTATGGTTACCTCTCCTACACATGAAGGGGGGATGTAATTTTTTTTTCTGTCTACCCCATAGTGTAAGGTGTCGTTGGATAGCAATTTAAAAAAATATTGCGCAAGACAGGACGAAATCGTGTGCTTTGACATCGGAGGCCAAGATCCACTTCGGGTCGCTGAGCCAGCGAAGTAGTAGAAGGTTTTTTTACCCTGTGATAGAAGTAAGTAGTTAGTAGTAAATGTTTTTTGGATTTTCCCCTTTTCCCCGACTTATTCGTCAACTCGCGAGTGTAAAACTCACGAGAGCGCGCGAGTTGACACCTTCCAATTTTAATTATTTTCTTTGTCGTCAACTCGCGCGCACATTTATTTATGTATAGTCAGCTACAACAACCTTAAGATAAATTTAATATGGGTACTTGGTATTCTAGTACCTAACGGTTTAAAATACAAGGACAATGTAGCTTTGCGAATTATCGTTTGGGTTCTAAAGTAACAGGATAACATAGCTATGGAGGAGGTAGTTATAGTTGCGACTGGTTAGAAAAATCTTTACCTGTGTACTATAACTACCGCCTCCTTATCTATGTTATCCTGGTACTTCAGAATCCAAACGATGATGTGGACCCATATTGCATCGAATTCGATCCAAATGTTAGTAGGTTGATCTTATCAGAATCATTCAGTATGGGCGAAACTGCGGGGAATAGCTAGTTATTTATAGTTTTTGTTCCAATCCGTTTTTACTTGACTGTACTTTATATGTGCGCGCGAGTTGACGACAACAAAAATAATTAAAATTGGAAGGTATCAACTCGCTAGTTTCACACTCGCGAGTTGTCGAATAAGTCATTTTTCCCCCCGATGGACGTTTCGACTCATTTTCAGGGTCCATGGTCGCATGTGTACTCTTATTTTTCGGAATGTTGAATGTATTATTTAATTTCAGTCGCGCAGTGATTATCGCGCTCGGCCTGCGATCGTTGAGGTTAAGCAACTTTCGCAATGGTCGGTCACGAGATGGGTGAACAAAAATGTATTATCTCGAGCTTCTCCGTGCTTCGGAAGGCACGTTAAGCCGTTGGTTTCGGTTGCACTTACAGTCGTTTGGTGGGTCATCGCTCATTCCCGTTATCCATCCATAAGGAAGTTGGTACAGTCAACTGGGGTTACTTTGATTCTAGGGGGTGACTTTGTTGACAACGCTTATTTGACTGAATTATTATCGTTTTCCATTTTTTTTCAACTGACCTATAGTAGCCTAAATGTAGCTATAGATAGTATGCCCATTTTTTACGTAATTACGAAAAATTACTGGTTTTATACTACATTATAAGTTATTAAAATTTTTACTTTTTTGCATTCACAATGCAATTTTTATCATAGAAAAATGGAAAATAAAGTATTTAGACCGAACACAGACCTTTCGCTGGTTTCGCTTTAGCGAAAGGTCGTGGGTTCGAGTCCCATCGGAGCTGGTTGTGAGACGGGTCGATTTTTTCTAAATACTTTATTTTCCATTTTTCTACATTATAAGTTATCAAAGTAACCCCATTTTTCCTAAAGTACTAATACCCCGGTCTACGGTACATTAAAATGGCTGATAATTATTCCAACTAACAGACACATTTCATATAGGTAATCTCTAAACGCCTTGTTTACGTGTCGTGACGATGACGAGGAAGAATTGCATTGTCAACTTTTTTCTAGCAATCTATCAATTAGTGTGGTGTAACAGTCATGTGTTTGGTTCTCACGGCCTCATCCGTAAGAACTGAGGGAAATGCATTTAGTTCCTAAATTAGACGCAAAATGGCGCCACCGAAGTGGATACAATTAATTCTTATGCGTCCTTTCTCTTATGTCGTTTTAATGCTAATATTACACTGTTCAACAAAATTGATTCACTTTGGTTGAAAGGCGCAGAAATATACTGGTGCACATTGACATTGAATGATTCACTTTTACGTTTTACATTGTTCGATTTGGTTGCTTCATCCAAATTGAAAGGCAAAAGTGAACTGTGTATTTCCGCTATAACGATACGCTTACGATACGACTACGCTTACGACCCATGTGCGAAAGAGCTAAATAATCTTATGCGTAAAATGGGGGATATGAAACCTTTCTCCTACGTTGTTTTAATGGGAATGAATTTTTTAAGTACTTTATTGCATTTACAATGCAATTTTTATCATTGAAAATGAAATATTAGAAAAAACCGACTCATCCTCCAAGTAGCTCCGCCGGGAATCGAACCCGGCACCTTTCACTGTCCGGGGGAATGCTCTTACCGCTGAGCTACGGAGTAATTTTTTTCAAATATTTTATTTTCAATATCTGTAGGAATGTATGTTTACAAAATTATTTTACAAGAATTTCTATATACAAGAACTGGATACCAAACATTTTTACAGTATCTCAAACAAACCAAAATTAAACCATGCTCTTTCGCGATTTTTAAACAATAAAAACGATGTGCGAATCTTACAAACTATTGACTTTGACTTTGCCTTTTAAATAATACGTTTGTAGAACAAGGAACATTGGCTGGTTAATACGTTCATTCGCAGTTCACTCGCTACAGATGAACAACAATTCGAAGTGTTAATAACCTTAGAATTGCATGGTAGAAAGACTCTTACTTTGCGCGAGAATAAAATGGTGGATTATACTAATTATCAGTATAGCTATTCTCGTTTATTTTGAAGTTTGGTCGAATCCAGCCTAAATTGTTCTGACCCTAATCGATTAAAGGTTACCTCGATACAGGCTTGCCTAGTGAGGAACCGGAAGGTACTTCGTTTTAGTATTTAATCCTCGTCTGCAAAAGTGCATTCATGTTACTACCAGCTTAACCTTGTACTTTTGTGTAATAAATATATTTTTTTTTTTCATTTCTCTGTTAAGAAACTAAAAGCTGAAAGCTATCATAGGAGCTATCATAGTTGTTGACCACTATGTTTATCTAGGACAGACGGTCCAGTTAGGTAAGTCCAACTTTGAGAAAGAGATCTCTCGTCGAATCCAGCTCGGATGGGCAGCGTTTGGGAAGCTCCGACATATATTCGCGTCCGAAATACCTCAATGTCTCAAGACGAAAGTCTTTGACCAGTGTGTGTTGCCAGTAATGACCTATGGAAGTGAGACGTGGTCTTTTACTATGGGTCTCATAAGAAGGCTCAAAGTCACCCAGCGAGCAATGGAGAGAGCGATGCTTGGTATTTCCCTGCTCGATCGAATCAGAAATGATGAGATCCGCAGGAGAACTAAAACAACCGACATAGCTCGAAGGATTGCATCATTGAAGTGGCAGTGGGCGGGACACATAGCGCGGAGAACCGATGGCCGTTGGGGCGGAAAGGTTCTCGAATGGCGACCGCGTACCGGACGACGTTCCGTGGGCAGGCCCCCTACAAGGTGGACCGACGATCTGGTCAAGATCGCGGGAAGCCGCTGGATGCGGGCAGCGCAGGACCGATCGTTGTGGAGATCCTTGGGGGAGGCCTATGCCCAGCAGTGGGCGTCGTTCGGCTGACATGATGATGATGATGATGATGATGATCATAGGAGATCTTGAAGGAATTAAGAGGCTGCGCTGGTTGAACAGATTTCTAAGAAACCTATTTCAGGCACCGGTCCTTCACAAATTCAGGTTAAGTACAGATTTTACAAGGGGCGTGGGTTTAACACCTATTTGGGACAAACTTTCATGTAATCATTAAATTAATTATCTTTACTACTAATACCTATAAAGAGGTTGAATTTAATTTTTGTTTGCTGGTTTGTATGATTGTAATGTGGTGTTGGAGGCGTATGCTGCGAATTCCATGGACTGCACGCCGAACCAATGTGTCCATCCTCAAGGAGCTCGGAATAACCACAAGGCTATCTTACTAAGTATACTTAAGGATACTTAAGTATTTCGGACACGTCGCTCGAAGAAACACCGATAGCCTGGAAAAACATCTGGTAGTTGGTCAGGTTGGCGGAAAAAGACCCCGCGGTCGCTCGCCGACCCGCTGGTCAGACCAGATCAAAACGCTGACTGGCTTGCCAATACCAAAAGCCATTACCGCCGAGGATAGAACCACGTGGAAGACCTTAGTACATCGGGCCTAAATATTTCACTTTGGACACGAACTTCAGCAATGGAGATACCGACTAAGAAGAAGAATGATTGTAATGGATTTAAACACAAAAACTATGTTATGTTACAAAGGCTATGTTTTATCCCTATCTAATTCTTTACATTGTATATCATCATCACTTTGTTACTCATGTTTTTTGCAAATCCATACTAATATTATAATTGTGAAAGTGTGTTTGTTTGTTTGTTTATTTGTTTGTTTGTTTGTTTGTTTGTCCTTCTTTCACGCCAAAACGGAGCAACGGATCGACGTGATATTTGAAATGGGGATAGTTTGGGAGCTGGAGAGTAACATAGGCTACTTATTATTCCGGAAAATTGAGTAAAAATTGTAATTTTCTATGAAAAATCATTTAACTGTCGTACCTTCGATACAAAACTGTCATTTATTCCATTGCCGTTTCCAAAGAGTATGTAATCACTGACGTCTGCGCGGTCAAAGTCGAATACTAATCTTTTCTATAAGCTTGGAATAAAAAAATGTACTGTAACTAGCGCCAAAAATGCCCCAGTCGCGCAGAGTTATCTGACACTCACTCTACTTCACAGAGTAATTTTTTATATGTAGGGAATAGAGACCAAGCTTGGGCCCCTTTATTGGTAGTGTGTAACTAGCGCTATCTGTTGTCTGGTGTAGGCAACTTTTGGTGTATAAACACACACACAAGATGTTGGTGACCGGGTCCACTATTATATGGCAAAACAACGTTTGCCGGGTCAGCTTGTACTTATATATATATCTTTATCTTTATCTTTAATTAACTTATCTCCCGATTCTCCCGTGGGAACGGGTACCGTGGGGAATCTCATAATTAAAAGAGGCGAAATTAAGGAAAGTCTAAAATATTTTATTCTTTTGTGAAATGCAGCCTGAGATCGCAGATGACATCGAAGGAGGGCGCTAGGTTATTAAAGTTAACTTTATTGCATTAGTATCTATGGTCAAAAATATATGGTCATAGAAAATTTCAAACAGTGGCTGTTTTTTTTTAAATTGTCACTTCCTAAAATATTATTGCTTTTATATAAAATAATTAAAACGTTTACCCATCATAGTGTTTTTGAAACACATAACAACGTTATATATTTATCCTAAAGTTAATACAAACAAGGTCTCATATATTTTTTTTATTCCACAATCCCTGTTTTTTTCGATGAATCGGTATTTTACCCAAATGCACGAATGACTACGAATATGACATACTGACCTATTATTAGGTATCTTATAATCGTATGATATAATACTCAATTACACGTATCGTTTCGTAGTAATTTTACAATAACTATTAATAATTATAATCTCATTTTATAGTTTGTAACAAACACTCTACCACAACTCAAAATACAAACATAAACTCACTCCATACA
The DNA here is from genome assembly GCA_949710035.1 of Crambus lathoniellus. NCBI lineage: Eukaryota > Metazoa > Arthropoda > Insecta > Lepidoptera > Crambidae > Crambus > Crambus lathoniellus. Next base: position 2,295,797 of record OX453318.1, on the reverse strand, counting down.
AAACTCCAAAACACAAGCAAAATTACCCCTTTAATGTTTTTATTAACTGTTTAACTGATCGAGATAGAACAGATAAACTTGACCTACATGTCCATACATTATTGATAGTCCATACTTTGAGATTTAAATAATAGAGACAGTATATTTATATTCTTCGCATTTTTAAATGGGAAAATCAGTAAGAAAAATACATATTGACCGCTTGACCTAAAATTTTTAAAAGCTCTGCTTATGTTTATAACCCTGAAACGTACAAGCGTTAAATCCGTACACAAAATATATTTAGCAAGTTAAGAACTATTATTACAAAATAAATATTCTTAATAATTATTTTGACATAATTCTCGTAATAGACCCAAAAAGACATTGGTTTTCTTATTTAAACTTATTAACTACTTTCAGTGCGACACTTTTATTTCTCGGAGAAAACCTTCAGTATATTCAGTTAAAAAGTAAAGCTTCTTTATACCGGAAACTTGTACGACACTTAAATTAAATAATGGTCATACTTTTTCTAATTAGAGAATACTAAATAACCCTCTCTCGCCAAAATAAATAACTGACGTACTTCGAATAAACACCAATCGAATATTATTCGTAGTAATTTATTTAGCGAGCCGCTAGTTTTGGCGGCACAAATAGTATATTTTTTGCTAGCAATGTCAAAAACCCTCGTCTTACTAGAGGTCACGAGACGAGCCTCATCTAATCCCATCCAATCCCACATACATAATACAATCTAAAGCTATAGCTTGAAAAAATTAGTACTTACAGTATTTGCGATGTGGTTGTTATTCACACAATTTTTTCACAAAAACGCACTGACACAGTTGACACTTTAGCACACATTATTTTTGTGTCACTCGAAGCCGGGACGCGGGAAGCACGAACGCTCGTCCGCTCGCTACGACGGCGCCAAAACGACTGACCAGTCGGGAGAGAAATGTTGCGTTCGTAAACGGGAGATTTTCCCGGGAAATCTCCGGAAAATTTGGGGGAGAATAGGTTTAATTGTAGAGTCTTGAGCTGATAGCTTTTGGCACGCTCTTAATAATTTGACAAACAATAATCTCAGAGTTAGATGGTTCTATATCTCAACAATTGAAATGCGTAAAGTTTTTCCTTACCTTTGGCTTTTAGAAGTATCAATAATAAGCTTTTTTTTTTAAATTCATTACATAAAGTTAGCTTTAAGTTTTTTATTAACGCACTTTACAGTAAAGTTTCTGTTTTGAACATAAACTTACTATAATACATACCTCAAACATGATAGCAAAACGTAAAAAAACACTAAACCACTCTTACACAAACATACCCCAAAAAAAATACCAAAAAAAACACGCGATTCACCCCAAAATGGGTAAAAGTCTGCAAGCAGGCACCCCGTTCCCGAGAAAATGGCGGGAAGTGGCGCCTGCGTGAACCCCCCGTCCCGCGCTCGCGAAAACTTACCGCCAATCGAAGTGACGAATTAGGCCTGCACCCTGCATATGCTCTCCCCTTATCAAATAATTAACCTCCTTACGGAAACACGTGTCTTTGAAAACAAACACAAACTTTTTCTTTTGCGTATTAAAAAAAGTTTACTTTCAATCTCCTTGGAGGCAATAATCTTAACTGTAATTCGACAAAAGATTACCCACCGTGTTTAATTTAATAATTTTATAATTTGAAAAACATACTTTTTACTTTCTATTAAGTATACAAAAAAAATAGAAATATCATTCTTTGATATTGAAGTTAAAACGATCATTTTTTTCCATCAATCAAGAAATGTGAATATCCAACCTTTTTAGTGTGCCAACAAAATGTATACTTAACAAGATTCTAATTTTTTATTTAAACTACAAATATCAACACTGGAAAAGAAATGTTTTTCTTTACAGACACGTTTGGCTTTCAAAATAAAAATACCTGTTATGTAATAGAAATTTTATTACTACGAACTACTTTTTTATGAAATAGCACAGTAATAATTTTAACATTATTTACGCGGTGACGGAAGGGTTAACTGTCAGATTGTAACTTTTATGTGCGTATAACTTTTTTACGGTTCGGAACGAAGGCAAGGGCAATAGATGGGTAGATATTTCGTATTTATTTCATTGGAAGACTGAGAGTTTGACTATATACAGGCTGTTAGGGGCACCCTTGCAAAAACTTTAACCATGGCTTCAGGCCTTCATACTGAACAACACACAGCAAGATTTTTTCTCGGCAAAAATATTTCGCCTCTCTATACAAAATGTCCCGATAAGTTGCTAAATTTGTATGAAAAGTCCATATTTTTTTCATTTCCGACAAAAAATTCTTGCTGTACGTTGTTCAGCATGATGGTCTGAAGCCATGGTTAAAGTTTTTGCAAGGGTGCCCCTAACACCCTGTACATAGTTTGATATGCTTTTAAACCTTGGGTGAAAGATAAGTAAGGTAAAAAGGACAGTGGGGATTGGGTGCAAATACAGGAAAGGATATTTGATATAGATGTACATATACAATACCGAAAGAATATATTTATTTATTGATAGCGAAGGAGAGAATAGGTATATAAGTTTATATGTAAATATTAAGTATGGGAAAGGAAATGACTCTTAACTTGATCGCTGAAACTACGCAAAGAACTACTGGGATTAATAAGGAGAATGGGCCACGGGCCACGACCCACCACGCGGGTCTAATACGGGTTGGTGGGTATTAACGACAGCAAATGCAGCAGGAATCAACGGCTTAAGGTCACAGCACATACATCATCTCGGAAAGGGATCGTAAACGTATCAACTCGAGCGGTTCAGTATTCTTAGTATGAAACCCCCTACTGCAAAGCACACTAATCGGAATCGTAACGTAATCGCCTCGCCTCGGGACCAGCGAACAGATTGCGGGTCGCTCAACTTGCTATCCCCGCGCTTACCGCTAGTCGTCCACGCGCTCACGTCTCTCCATACCCGAGCTAACGGCTCTACGCACAGTGGTCTGAAAATGAAAATGAACATCAACTTTTTTTTTTAATTTTATTTTCTCATATTTTTTTTTACTTTTTTTTCTCTCATTTTTTTTTTTTTAATATGGAACCACTGTGCGGCGAGCCGTAAGCGCGGCGTCGCCTAGCCGTAAGCGCGGCGTCGCCTAGCCGTAGCCGAGCCGACGTACCGACGCTGATCCGGTTTGGTTACGTGCTTGTGTAAGGTTGACGCCTGGTTGACGGCGAGGCGAAGGCGATACGGTGTCGATCCCTTTCCGAGTTGATGTAATGTGCTGTGTCCTTTAACGTGCCTTCCGAAACACGGAGGAGCTCGAGCTAATAATTTTTGGTAACCCATCCCGTAACCGACCATTGCGAAAGTTGCTTCACTTCAACGATCGCAGGCCGAGCGCGCTAGCTACTTCTCATCTGACTCCTTAACCATCTGGTGGGCCATAATTTCTTCCAAATGCGAATCCCAAAGTCCAAGTTTTGATGCAACCATTTGCTATACTATTCATACAAAGTTTACAACGTTTTACATACACCAAAAGCAAACCTGTGGCTTTAAGTCTCACCATAATTTCTTCTAAATGCGAATCCCAAAGTCCAAGTTTTGATGCAACCATTCGCTACTATTCACACAAAGTTTACAACGTTTTACATTCACCAAAAGCAAACCTGTGGCTTTAAGTCTTACCATAATTTCCTCTAAATGCGAATCCCAAAGTCCAAGTTTTGATGCAACCTTTCGCTGCTATTCATACAAAGTTTACAACGTTTTACATTCACCAAAAGCAAACCTGTGGCTTTAAGTCTCACCATAACTTCTTCTAAATGCGAATCCCAAAGTCCAAGTTTTGATGTAACCTTTCGCTACTATTCATACAAAGTTTACAACATTTTACATACACCAAAAGCAAACCTGTGGCTTTAAGTCTCACCATAACTTCTTCTAAATGCGAATCCCAAAGTCCAAGTTTTGATGCAACCATTCGCTACTATTCATACAAAGTTTACAACGTTTTACATACACCAAAAGCAAACCTGTGGCTTTAAGTCTCACCATAATTTCTTCTAAATGCGAATCCCAAAGTCCAAGTTTTGATGCAACCATTCGCTACTATTCATACAAAGTTTACAACGTTTTACATACACCAAAAGCAAACCTGTGGCTTTAAGTCTCACCATAATTTCCTCTAAATGCGAATCCCAAAGTCCAAGTTTTGATGCAACCATTCGCTACTATTCATACAAAGTTTACAACGTTTTACATACACCAAAAGCAAACCTGTGGCTTTAAGTCTCACCATAATTTCTTCTAAATGCGAATCCCAAAGTCCAAGTTTTGATGCAACCATTCGCTACTATTCATACAAAGTTTACAACGTTTTACATACACCAAAAGCAAACCTGTGGCTTTAAGTCTCACCATAATTTCCTCTAAATGCGAATCCCAAAGTCCAAGTTTTGATGCAACCTTTCGCTGCTATTCATACAAAGTTTACAACGTTTTACATTCACCAAAAGCAAACCTGTGGCTTTAAGTCTCACCATAACTTCTTCTAAATGCGAATCCCAAAGTCCAAGTTTTGATGTAACCTTTCGCTACTATTCATACAAAGTTTACAACATTTTACATACACCAAAAGCAAACCTGTGGCTTTAAGTCTCACCATAATTTCCTCTAAATGCGAATCCCAAAGTCCAAGTTTTGATGCAACCTTTCGCTACTATTCATACAAAGTTTACAACGTTTTACATTCACCAAAAGCAAACCTGTGGCTTTAAGTCTCACCATAATTTCCTCTAAATGCGAATCCCAAAGTCCAAGTTTTGATGCAACCTTTCGCTACTATTCATACAAAGTTTACAACGTTTTACATTCACCAAAAGCAAACCTGTGGCTTTAAGTCTCACCAGTCTTCCCGCGCTCGGCGCCAACACACTTCCAATATGAAGTCCAACAGTAGTAATATCCCTGGGGAGAAAATATTCCAGAGCCCCTACCACTGAACACTAGAAAGGGGTAAAATATATTTATGTTGAATTTCACGCAAACGCTGAACCATTCAACAAACAACATCAAGTCGACAAACTGATAAATTTTTTTGAGTGTAATCAGAAATACGAAAACAAGATATGGTTAGACATTTACGAACTTCTCGTTTCCGAACGAAATAATAATAATAATAAAAAATTGAGTAACTGAGACTCATATTGGTAACAAAGGTACTTAAAAGCTATCCTATATATTTTAGTTCAAAATGCAAAATAAGTATAATAGTTAAAACTCGATATTCTATTCAAATAAGGGAGATGATACAAAAACCTTTAAAATTTTATGAACAAATAGTTGTACAGTAGACGCTTATTATTATGAAGATTTTTTATAGCTGAGCTGACAGCTTAACTTTAATATATGCAAAATTTTGTACAAGGGACTTAAAGCTCGTGGTAAGGGCCAGCTCCTTAACGTAGCTTGCAACCGAACGATATTAAAACTCGCAATCGAGTAAGTGGCAATGTTCAAGGAAGAATGCGTCAAGGAAACTTCGAATTAGACGAATAATGTCAGGGAAATGCGATTGGGGTGTTAAGCAACCTTCGGTAAGGTCGGTTAAGGGCTGGGTGATATATTTTTTTTATACCGTCCGTCCTTGGAAATGCTGTCAGTCTCCATATAATACTGTACCGTGATTTTACGTGTTTTGGATTTCAGTTCCGTAAACAACTGTTTCGCGGGAAGCCGCGTGAGGCGGGCAGTGCAGGACCGATCGTTGTGAAGATCCTTGGGGGAGGTCTATTGTCAGCAGTGGGTGTCGTACAGCTGAAATGATGACGATGATGAAACAACTGTTATCCAACAGAGAACTAAAGTTACTTACATAGCTCGAAGAATAAGCAAGCTCAAGTGGCAGTGGGCTGGTCACATTGCTCGAAGAACCGACTACCGTTGGGGCAAACGAGTTCTGGAATGGAAACCGCGTTTAGGCAAACGTAGCTTAGGGTGCCCTTCTACCAGATGGAGCGACGACTTGCAAAAGATGGCAGGGGCTGGCTGCGAAGAGCTGAAGACCGGGCTTAGTGGCCCGAATGAGGAGAGGACTATATCCAGCAGTAGACAAATACGGGCTGATGATGATGATGATTAAACCACTGTAGCGGCACTACTCTAGTTACAATATAAAGGTGCGTCCACACTTGTAGGTAACAATTTTGGTGTGTCCGAACTCTACGGGGTTCGGACGGTATCTTTATAAGTAATACATTGTCTCTTTGATACAGTATTACCACAGCGCGTGCCCAACAAAACTAGCGATGCATGATAAAGACTCGGTGTTCGGACACGCCAAAATGTTACAAGTGTACGATTACTAGAACAAAAGTTTTGCGTACTTAGGCTACTGTAGTCTTAGCACGAAAAACTGTCGTTATGGCAACCGTTATCGTGATCGTATTATTTTGTTTGAAAATCAGAGGCGCCTCTTTCGGTCTTCTAAGGAACTAAAATTCCATACATATTTGACAGCAGCACTTTTACAGCTTTTGAAGGACGGTATAGTTTACTAATCGATTACCATTACGATAGTTTTTCATACTAGGGGCACAGAATGAATAATAGTGCTAAGGCACAGAAGACTCACTCTGCAAGCTCATTCAAATAAAAATAAATCTTTCTGCGTGGAAATAAAGTCCGATTCCGGTTGCTTTGTCATCGCTTGCCTATTGTTATAATAACCTAGAGTTCGCGCATGCAAGCAAAACTGTACCCAATATCTACGCGCGAGCGTTTCTATTTCTATGAATGTCTTAAACAGCTCGCTCGCTGGTTAGGGTTGCGAGCGACTTGCGAGTTCGGTTTTGTTGTTTCTTTTGTTATTTCTTTTATTTAGACACCCGTAAACACAACAGTATCTTATATACGGATTATAAGAACGTTTAGTAGTCATTGTTCGGTGCACAAAAATCACAGCAATTATCGATCGTTCTACGCGCGAACGTGGAGCGTACGAGCCGAGCGGCATCCTTCTGCCATACGCCTGCCCAGCAGGCGCGCCGGCCGAGCGTACCTAAACTGCGGAGTGACATCCCCCTGCTAGGGGTACAGAAATCGCGTTTAGATTATCGTATACGATACGGTATTTTACTGTTATTTTTATTTATTTAAAATGTTTTTTGAAATATTAGCAACATAAAATCTGACGACCGATTTGGCGCAGGGGTAGTCTACCCACCTTCTGCGCCAGTGGTCTCGGGTTCAATTCCCGAACAAGACAAATATGTGTGTGCATGAACATGTCTATTTGTCTTGGTCTGGGTGTTTACTATGTATATTAAGTATGTATTTACAAACAAAAAGTATTTAAGTATATATTAATCCGTTATCAAGTTTTCCATGATACAGTTTCTTAATGAAATTAACATGGGCTTAGATAATTAGTGTGAATGTAAGAAGTTATTTATTATTTATTATTATTTATTATTATAAAACGAGTTTTTATTTTGAATTATCTAGATATACTAATATTATAAAGAGGAAAGATTTGATTGTTTGTTTGTTTGTATGTTTGTTTGTTTGCATCGAATAGGCTCCGAAACTACTGGACCAATTTAGAAAATTCTTTGACCATTAGAAAGCTACATTCATTCTGAGTGACACAGGCTATATTCTATCCCGATATTCCCACGGGAACGAGTACCACGCGGGTGAAACCACTAGGATCCGCTATTCTTGAATATTTTCAATGAAATGAAATGAAATAAAAACAATGTTATAGGACTTCAAACTTTCTAATTAGACAAGGACAGGACGCTATCTTTGTGACGTCACCGAGTTAGTAGCGTCATAGTCTCGCCATAGTAGATTTCGTCAGCTATAGTCGAAAGTAAACAGCTTATAATTCTTTAAATTTTTACTTTTTTGCATTCACAATGCAATTTATATGATTGAAAATTGGAAAATGAAGTATTTAGAAAAAATCGACCCGTATCGACCTGTGGGGGTAGTAATATCTTCACATTGATGAAATTAACGCTGGCTATACAGCGCGTAAGAAGTATTTGATAAATTCGACGCTTCTCGTAACGAATCCGTAGCTCAGTGGTTAGAGCAGTCGCCCGGATAACAAAAGGTCGTGGGTTCGAGTCCCATCGGAGCTGGTTGTGAGACGGGTCGATTTTTTCTAAATACTTCATTTTCCATTTTTCAAGCTTATAATTCGTTTGTTATACAAATTATTTTTTCACCTTTGGTATTCTTAAATGCAATATTTTTTAGTGAAACATTAAATATCTACATTTCAGCAACAGTAAAATACCCTCTACAATGCCCGCATGAATCCTTACCCGTCCGCAATTAAAAGCGTATGTTGAGCCACAGAACACACGTTAGTAGCCGAGACAAGCGTAGAAGAAAGAACCCATTACTCGTAACAACAACCACTGTACAACCTACTTATATATACTTAAACTTACACTTACGCTCACACTTCACTCACTAATATACAATCTGCGGTGTGGGGCACTGGTGCCAGTCTCTCCGTCAAGGGTCAATTCTAATATTATTTAGAACTAGCCGTTCGCCCGCGGCTTTGCCCGCGTGGACTTCACGACGGTACCCCGCGGGAAGGTGATATGTTTCCGGGATAAAATGTAGCCTATGTCACTCTTCAAATTCAAAACTAAGCCCATACCAAAAGTCACGTTTATCTGTTGCTCCGTTTTGGCGTGAAAGACGGACAAAGAAACAAACAAACCCACTTTCACTTTTATAATATTAGTATGTATTGAAACTATCACAAACGCTCAGTCCAATATCATCCTGTCCAACTGCTAGAACGTTTATCAGAAGCGTCTCTTCCCAATGTCGCCACTGACTTAAAAGGGGAGTCGGACCGCGTGTCAATTCTCGTCAGAATCTTCGGGAGAAGTCGCATTCGTTTCGCGTGAGAACATTTTTGTTTGAAGCCGGCTGGCTGTTACACCGATAAGTAACATTGTCGAAGCTAACATGGATGCTTGCTTTGATTGCTTAACATTTAGTGTCTTTTGATAAAGATTTATCTTTGAAGAATTTTTCTTGTTGCTATTGCTTCAAAAATCATGAATTCAAACTACAAAATCGAGTGAGTTGAACAGTGTGCTTTTTATATCTTCTAACCTTTTTCTTATGACTAGTTTTCCACTCGCGGCTTTCCCACGTCGCGCGTCGGCTAGACGATGTTTTCCTGTAGAAATGACTTACCTACTCGTATATTCCCGGGTAAAAAGTAGCCTATGTGCTTTTCAAGGTCATCCTTTATCACTGTGCCAAATTTCGATTTAGTCGCATAATGCCCAATTCGCGAAATGACTACATAGTCGCAAAGTGACCTATTCTCGAAATGTCCAATTCTCTAAACGACCAATTCGCGAAATGACCAATTCTCATAATGACCAATTCGTGAAATGACTAACTTTCTTATTGTATGAAAACAGTATTTTCGTTATAAAATTAAAAAAAAATTGAAATAAATGATTCGTAAATCATTAAATTGCATTTAATTTACTATATTCCTTAATTTCACGACAAAAATACTGTTTTCATTCAGTAAAAAAGTTAGTCATTTCGCGAATTGATCATTATGAGAATTGACAAATGTTATGAGAATGAACAAACAAACAAACACACTTACACATTTATAATATAAGTATGGATAAAGGATTCATTCTCCTCGGTGTAACTGTCAGCGTCGGCGTCGGCGGCGTCTCTTTGTCAGTGTAATCCCCTCTTTTGCTGTTTTTGCGGCACTATTCCTTTGAGGCTGCCGTCCCGTTATTTCCTCCGCATAGATTTTTAAAGTTGAAGACAAACTTCCACACATAATTGGCAAAGAACTAGTTAGTTTTATGGTAATGTTCGTAGTGCATAAATAAATAACTTCTTACAATCACACCAATTATCTAAGCCCATGTAAATATCATTGAGAAACTGTGTCATAGAAAACTTGATAACGGCTAAATATATACTTAAATACTTTTTTAATACAGTTGCTCATAAAGTGGCGTATTGCAGGGACGTATAGCGTTCGGGATGTGGGCTATTACACACTCGAACTTTTTCTTTACCTTTCCCGAACTCGTGCGTTTTCTTTCACAACTGTCAAAATATTGTTTATTAAAAAGAAAAAACCAAACACGAAGTTTTTACTAAAAAAAATCATAGAAGTTTTTATGATTCATGAAAATATTTCTAAAAAGAAGCTACTAATTTGTTTCAATATCAGATTTAAAAGTACTTAATTTTAAATTAAACATTAAATTAATATTAGTATCGGCCAAATTAAATTTATGAATATAAAAAATATATAAAATTGGCTGTATGACCACAGATTACTTAATATGGTATGAAGTGCACTATTTACCATAGTAGGGTAAGTCACGGATAGATGCCGCGGTGGGATACATGCCGCGATTTTAAAAACTCCTATGAGGGTAATGACCTCAAGCTCGATTTGCCGTATACTAGATAGCTCACCCCGTGTACTTCGCCAGTCGGCCGTGAGAGGCGCTATAAAGCAAGTGTGTGCGTCACAGTCGGCAATCAAAAATTTTGACGATCGAAAAAAAGGACCAAAATTATTTCATTGCCTTTTTGGAGGCTCTACTCTTTTTTTATGAAGAATGGATTGTCTTTGTGACGTATTGATCGTAATGTAAGGTATTTAAATAAATACTCAAACATGTTTTTATTTGTTTATTTCATTATGTTTCATATTTATATAAGAAGGCATCTATCCTCTACGATACGGATACTTGCCTCGTTTTGATCGGGATAGATGCCCTTAAAGGCGTCTATCCCTAAACCAAGCCACTTATTCCTTACTAACGCATACTTCTAATATGATTATTTTTCTTTCATTTCAGTACCAAAATGCTCCGAAAATATAAAAGATGGTCCGGGTCCAACCACGTAATATTAATTAATCAAAAAAATTACTTAGATGCGGCGTTATTAGATTTGGAACGAAATAATTTAAAATGGCATCTATCCTGAAGATATTCCTTTATTTCGTTTGTACAACAAAATTTGGGAGGATAGGCGCCATTGGAGGATTTCTTTGATAATGGAGTGTTTTGATTATCGTTATGATTTCTTTGGCACAGCATACCATAAAGTTTAAGCAAGTTTAAAAACGATAGATTTTGTTATAAAATGACACGAATAACAGTAAATACGTAGCTTTTTGTACCGTGGCATCTATCCTGTAACGCAGAATGTAGGTCAATGACTCATTTAGAATGAAATAATGTTTTTCAATATATTTTATTTCCTTTCTAAATTATGTTTTTGAATTAATATTCTCAAATTCAAATATATTTCTCACAGGGGCAACTATCCGTCCGCCCTATTTGACTGGTGAGGCGACAATCCGTAGTGCGGCAAGTATCCTCCAAAAATTAGAGGTCTGCAAAAATCAGTGTACTATGCGATTAATATAAGAATAGGATAGGGAATCCGCCATGTTGTGACGTCAAGCTGTCAAAGTGCTGTCAAACTAACTTCACTTCACTTCAGTATGGTGTGCAAAAAAATAAATTAATAAGGGGGCTGATCATGTCATAGCTTAGATACGATAAATAATAATGTTCGTGCAAACCAAAACATATGAATAATTTGCAGATAATAATTATACAAATCATTAACTTGATTTTTTCGGAAAGTATAGGACTCATGAAAGTATGCTTTTACGAAAATGATCAGGTAATTTGAATTTAAATTAAAATTTTGTGATATTTAACTGAAACCATTTTTTCATACAATGTTCTGATGCTTCAATAACACAGAATAAATTAAATTTTGATTATTTACTGGTTTAAGAATTTAAATAAAACAGGAATTTAAGTAATGAAAATAATTTAATAATCAACTTTACAATAAAATTGGTAAATTGGGGGTCTCGTGAAAAATTGTTTTGGTCTATCATGGTAAAAGGATTGGCCAGCTAGAGTCTGCACGTTGATTGAAGTTAGATTCGGCAGAATCTAGCTGTTACCAGGGTGCGCCGGCTATTGGTATCACGGGGAACTATTCAATCGAGCCACTCGGGGAGGCGCCTTTCGTGAATCCGCCAATTGTAAATCAAAACACAACACATTATGCTTGCTAATGCTATTCCACCTCTGACTGAAGACTTTTTCTTCTGACATTGCAAAGTACTGTAGAAATATGTTCTAGTATTTTATCAAAGCTTTGAACAAATACTCAAATACCACATGTGTCCAAACATTTGTTCAAATGTTTGTGCTATGTCTGGCGCCGGCGGCATAAGGAAGGGCATGAGCAGTAAAGTTGAGTACAAAAAAAAGGGAAGTACTTATGTAAATTTAAAAAATAAAAAACTTTGTTTTGAAAGTGGCAATACCCAAACCACCTTCTGCCAAAATAAAAAAAAACTACAGTGCCACAACCTTTTCTGTGCCGGTGACAGCGGCGCTACGTACGTTTTTCTTTTTTTTGTAGTAATTTAACCGGCCCTGACTTCTAAGAACATCAGCCGCCAGCAGCACTATGGTTGGACATCAACTTGACAGCAAAATGACATAAAAAAAATCACGTTAGTTTCACATTTTGGCCACCGGCACAGCAAAGTTTGTGGCACTGTATTTTCATTTTGTTTTGCACTTTCTTGCGAACTGTACCTTTTCAGAGTGAAGTTTGTCAACAACCCGTCCTATTCTTATAATAATCGCATAGTAGCTTATACTCTAACTACAATAATCCAATATCTGTTAAACGATTTTATAGATGACAGATTGTAGTTTATGTATTCATAAGTAGTTTGTTGATTTTGCACATGTTAAGTAAGTAGTGCGGCAATTTCAAAAAGTGCGGCAACAATCCGTGACTTACCCTATCTGCATAGGAGTTTGCGCAAGTAAGTGAAAAGAAAATAAGGGACCTTATTTCTTAATTTTCTAAATTAGTTTTTTCTGGTTTTTATTGTGGTAGGTACTTAGTATGGTGGAATTAGTGCAATATAAATAATAAATAATAAATAAAAATAAAAAATGTATTTATTTTCTCTCACAATAATATGTTTTTAAAGACTATTACAATGCTTATGGAAAGGCTTTAATGGAAAACGATGTGGTAAAAGAGAGAAATAAGGAAAGGCGCTCCTGTAGCATTCGGATTGCTTTTGTTAGGTTTCATTTCATTTCATATCCTTTAATTTTATTTTCATTTCATATCAATAAAAAAAATCTACTGAAGCCTTGGCTGTATGATCATAGTTTCCTTTGCCAACCCACAATGGGTGAAGAAAACAAAAAAAAGTCTCTGCATATATATTCTTTAATTACGATTAGTTAGTTGAGTTTATTGTGTTTTATTATTTTATTAAATTGCTTAATTTTTTCGCAACTGTATTAAAAATAGTTGTTCAGTACACGTGCGGAACCGTCATTGCAACTTGTTCCGACTGTCAACCCTCACCTTCGGCTGCGCCTCGGCTCGGGTAGACATTTGTCGGAACTCTTTGCAATGACAGGCTTTCCGCACTTGTAATGAAATATACTATTTTTTTAATACGTACTTTATATACATAGAATACACCCAGACCAAGACAAATAGACATGTTCATGCACACAAATAGTTGTCTTGTTCGGGAATCGAACCCGAGACCTCTGGCGCAGAAGGCAGGTATCCGTAGGGATATATCCGGGTTTCAAGTATTAAAACGATACACCTGAACCTACAAGGTTACTAAGTTGTAAGCTCTTATTCGAATTTAAAATCTATTGGAACACTTGGTTTTGCAAATAAATTGCATTCTTTCTTTCAAGGTCAACAAGCAAGAAATGTATCAACAAACAATCTAAGAGATGAAAAATAACATTTTCATCTCTCTGATTCGGAAAGTGATGTATATTTAAACTGCGCATCGGGTTCAAAACTATCCGTTTCACCCTAGGGTGGAAAAGAATTTTAAAAATATAACTGAATTTGGTTACAGTCAACCATAGAGTTACCTCATCGGCAATGAAAAAGTTTTCAACAGATTTTGTATGGGGACGGGACTTATTTAATATTTTCAAAAAACTTATTTAATATTAGATTTTTTTTTTATGTAAACGAGAATATCTCATAAACGGTGCGTGTCGTAGGTAAAATCTAACAGAATTTTCAACCCCCTATGGTACTCCGGAGATACTAAATAAAATTTTTTTTTTTGTTCAAATTTAATTTTTTTAGGTATTTCTTTTTTTGTTCAAAAGTTTTTTTGTTATTTCAAAACTTTTTTTTTTATATATTATACAAAAAACAGATAAGGCGGAGCCCCCGCCACCTTTCCTTTATTTTTCTAGGTAGTTTTAGTTGTCTTTATTGCTTTTCTTATAGAGGGGGATGAAAAGCAGAGTGTATTTACTTTCCTTATATTCGAAATGAAAAGTAGAGTGTATTACTCGGCCGCAAAATTATTTTCACCTCGGGCGACGTATATTGAATCCCTCGCTGCGTTCAGGATTCTACTCTAGAATCCTTCACTGCGGTCTGGATCGAAAATAGTGCCCTCGCCGTAAATATGTTATTTTGCTCCCTTGTAATACAATCTACTATTTTGCAATGAGAAATACCCCAAATTCTCCCAACATCAAAATTATTCCCCCCATAAATCCCCCTGAAAATATTTTCACACACATCATATTATCATTCATATTTCCACAGAAAATTGCTTCCACAGATCTAAAAATCCCCCGAATTTGGGGGAATCCCCTCAACCTGGCATCACTGTCGTTATTGAAAAATTTTCAATGAAGTATTTGAAAAGTCGTCCCGTCTCACAAATAGCTCCGATGGGACTCGAACGAAGCAATGTCATTTACAAATAATAAGCATGTAGTTGCTAAACGCATAATATTACGTTACTAGTTACAGTATATTAGTACAGTACATATGGATAACAAAGATGTGAACGGTTATAATAGGCAATATGTCTATACGACAATACCACTGTGAACACGCTAAACTCTATAAAGTATTTATATGTATGCTGTTCTGTTCATAGATACAAAGAAAAACATGGAATAAACACAGAAGTTTTTTTTTAATTTTTATCCCAAGTAGGAATCGAATCCACGACTCTCTTGACTTAGTTTTATTAAATCTTCGTTGTGTATTTATTTCAGCTGGCAACACTAACTGGGCTTATGACAACACTGGTAAGCCTGGCATTGTGCTAGCAACACAATAGCGAGAAGAAATCTTTCGTTTCAAGTCGGATTGTCGACAGGTTTCCTTTTGGTTGTGTGTTTATTTTATATTTTCTTTAACAGTTTTAAAGCATTTATGGCTTCCTAGTTGCTGCTTGAAGGTTTTTAAAACGATTTTTGTAACAAACGCAGGCACTATTCCACCGATACATACAATTTATGTGCTCTAAGCAATGATGACGTCATTGGCTCTAAGGGTGAATTTGCAAGGCTGGCACTTTATGTCATTTGTTATAAAAAGTTACCTAATATTTAATGGTTGCACTATCGCCTTGAATATGTGTATTAAATAAATATTCTAATGTCAAGAGGTAATTCTCTAACCGGGTCTTCAGGAGCCCAGCTTAAATTATAATATAAATTAATAAGTAAAAAAATAGTATTAAGTTGGATTGAAAATAAAGAAAATATATTCTGAGTTTAAAGAAAATTACTAATCACAGGAACATCAAAATTAAATGAAAAATTCTCAACAGCAAACTCTTCCAGACAACCTTTCGGCACTTAGGAAAAAGTATAACGACTTCAACTTTATAATTACTGGAATACACCATACCATTATTTTTGCCAAAATCATTGGCTTGGCAGAATACATATCGGCAAGCCAATCCAAAATTCATCAAAATTAAGATTTTAAGTTATTTTTATGCATTCACAATGCAATTCTGTAAGTATAAGAAAAATATGATAGTAAAAAACCACCGTTGATGAAGCAACGCTGGCCTACAGCGTAACAAGTGATAGCAAAATTCGACGAGTCGTGAAGGCCTTTCGGTAGCTTAGTTGGTCAGAGCATCGGGCCGGATTCCTGGAGGCGCGGGTTCGAATCCCGCCTGAAAGCTACTTATAGGGCTCGTGGTTTTACACTATCACATTTTTCCTATATTCATCAAAATTAGTCAACTCAAGGTGGCAAGCTATTTGGTAAGTAGGTATAAGAGAAATATTATAAATCCTATTATTATTATAAATGTGAAAGTTTAGATGTTTGGATGTTTAGATGTTTGGATGTTTAGATGTTTGGATGTTTGTATGTTTGTTACTCAATCACGCCATAACGGCTGAACGGATTTGGCTGAAATTTGGGACATAGATCCTTTGTAGCCTGGAGAGGAACATAGGCATATACTTTTTATCCCGAAAAAACATCACATTCCCGCGGGGTAACGTCGTGTAGTCCACGCGGGCGAAGCCGCGGGCGGAAAGCTAGTAAATACATAAATATTGGACACCATCACATACATTATTATTATTACATCACATACATCACATACATCACATACATCACATACATCACATACATCACATACATCACATACATCACATACATCACATACATCACATACATCACATACATCACATACATCACATACATCACATACATCACATACATCACATACATCACATACATCACATACATCACATACATTATTCCAATACCAAACTATAGCTTGAGCACTAGTGTTATGGAAATTGGAAACAACGACGGGTATTACCACACACACCAAGACCCGAGAAAATATTGAATAATTGGTTTCAAATATTTATCGACCAGAAATCGAACCCGGGACCTCTAGAGGTTGAAACCCACCTTGAAAACCGGTGCATTTACCACTCGGCCACGGAGGTCTTCGATTGTATAGTATTTTAAAATTTAAATATTACTTCACTACCTTTTGCTGTATTTGAGCTGCTCAAACTAGTCTTTAATCGTATTGGCATTTTCTAATATTAATTACGGCAACTACTTTCCATCCGATTCACATACAAATCGCGATGGCTTAGCCACCAGAAATTTAGACGTCAAATATTTTATTTGTAGACCTTTTAACAATATAACTCGTACATCACAATCCCTAAAGCTACAATTAATAAATCATGGAGAATACCGTGGCCCCGCCTGCAGAGCCTGTCTGCGAGATGGAGGTGCTCAAAAAAATGGAGGATGAGCACTGCAGGCTGCAAAGACAGGTGACGTGGAATTATCATCATGAGACTATCGCCGACCTTTTTTTGGTTTATATTTTTATTGGATTATATTTTCGGTTGGTGGTAGGACTTGTTCTTAGTCCGCCTGGCTAGCTACCACCATCTTATCTAAGTCTGACGCCATAACAATGATGCTTTCAGCATTATTGTGTTCCGGCAGTTAAAGATAAGATAGCCAGTTCCTCAGTGATTGTGGATTCCGGGAGTAGTGCGCTTCCACCTTCAGCCTTATCACCACTTATCATCAGGTGTGATGAAGGCTAAGTGCTACCCCGTTGTGGATTAAAAAAATAAAATATTTAACTAGCTTTCCGCCCGCGGCTTCGCCCGCGTAGACTACATGGCGTCATCCCGCGGGAATGTGAAGTTTTTCCGGGATAAAAAGTAGCCTATGTTCCTTTCCAGACTTCAAAGTATCTGAGTCCCAAATTTCAGCCAAATCCGTTCAGCCGTTTTGGCATGATTGTGTAACAAACATACTTACTAACATCCAAACCTTCATATTTATAATATTATATATAAAGTAGGATGTTAATACAGTCTTTTCGTATACCGTAACGGCATCTTGGACTCAGTCAGACACAGGCCTGTCTCTTTCCACGCCCAGCCCCCAAGCCTAATAGGCTTCGCGTCAGGGCTGGGTGGTTCTAACCTCTGCCCCGCCCCCTGACGAGCTCCTAAGCTCGAGAGGAGGCCGGATAGAAGGAGAAAGACTCTTCTCCATCTCCCCATAAGGTTACCTATGAAGTCCGTGGTGTGAACCACTAGATCACAGAGAAGGTTAAATTTATAATAACAACGTAAACAAATTTCAGTTTCGCACGATTCAAACGGACAGACTGCACCGGACCATGGGCGTGCATCCTCAGTTCCGGAGGCAGGATGAAGTCATGAAGACATTGAAGAAGGAGTACCTCAACATCCTGAAGGACTTGAAGGTCAGAAGGTTTATTTCAAGTTTGTTTGGTTTTTTCCCGGCCGTACTCAAGGCAGCTGTAACATATCTTTGTAGGGCAATATTACTTTCTTTTGTATTTACGACCCATTCACACGACGACGTTTGACGAATCGACTTTTTCACGATTTGTTAGTTTTTTGACGGCGGTTTAATTCTTTTTAAATGTCTGTGTTCACACGCATCAGGACAGGAATCGTGGGAGACTTTCGTTGACGTTTCGTTTCGTGTTCTTGGCGAATCGTCAAAAAGGATCCCGTGCACTCGAGTACAATACATGAGAAAGTGACAAGAAGAGACTTTACTTATCTTTGTTGACTGTTGAATGCGTTATCCTCTGAACTGTCGGCGGCCATCTTGGCAATTAAACGCGCATCTGTCAGCCTACTTCCGCATTACTTCCGGTTTTGCTTCCAGCCTCATTTAAATGCCGATTTCCATGAAATTTTATTTGGAGACTATAAACAAAACTTATATCACTGGAATCATTATTAAATAACCTATCTGGCCATATATAATAAAGTATAATTTAATGCTGAATTAAATTGGTGAAAGTAGGTGAAAGCAGGAAAAGGGACTTTTTCCTCGCTTTTTGAATTAAATTTGTAATAATTATAAATAAAAGCCTTTATTACGAGTATTATATTTTATTAAAAATTTATAACACACAAAACACAACAAAATTTCGCGGCAGAAATAACGCTTCCACTTTCCGTTTTAAAAAACCAATTGAAGACCATTCACGTTGACAAGGCGTAGGACCACCCACAAAGAAATGGCGCTCTTTTCATCAAATTAAGCTTGCAAGATTTGTTCCCCACTAACTAACTATCCTGGCGAGTTAATAAAAAGCTTGTAAAATATGTCACTATCCGTGTACTTCTAAGTTAACAATATCAAAGTAACTCTATAAAACAGTCAACAAACTACTGCCTCAAAAGACTCTCCCAACCCCGCTTTTCAATAAAGTGTCCTTTGGTTAATAATCGACAATAAAAAGAGGAATGGAAACAATATTTTTCTCGCCGCGGATCTAAAGGCTATCCGCCCGGCTGAAAATGAGCTATCTATTTACAAATAAATGCCACTTACAGACACTTTGTACCGAAAATGATTGGCTGAGCTCTTTTGATCGCCCCCTCTTCTGGAGATTGGCTAAGAATACGAAATTGTTAACGAGAAACGGCTAAGATTTTCACTTTTTGTCTGTTGAATTTTGCGAGTAATCAATAAGTATGTAAAGTAGACTACACAAAGCCGCCGTGCTTCTTTAGTTTAGAACTAGCGGATCCTCGCGGTTTTACCCGCGTAGTACCCGTTCCCGTGGGAATATCAGGATAAAATATAGCCTATGTCACTCGAGAAGAATGTAGCTTTCTAGTGGTGAAAGAATTTTTAAAATCTGTCCAGTAGTTTCGCTGCAAACAAACAAACAATCAAATCTTTCCTCTTTATAATATTAGTATAGACAACGATATTGGTAAAATATTCTAGAGTATTTTTAGTTAAGTATTATAATTAGAGTTTCAGTAATATACAATGTTTGGACGAGATCATTTATTAAAAATATATTGCTAGACTATAGTTTGACCTACAAACATGGCTTGAGTTTACTTATTCTCGTAGCTAATTATAATAACCGACTTATACACTTCATTGATTTAGAGTTTCTCTAACGGCATCCATACTAATATTATACTAATATTATAAATGTGAAAGTGTGTTTGTTTGTTTGTTTATTTTTTTGTTTGTTTGTTTGTTTGTCCGTCTTTCACGTCGAAACGGAGCAACGGATCGACGAGATTTTCGGTATGGAGATAATTTGAGAGCTGGAGACTAACATAGGCTACTTTTTATCCAGGAAAATTATAAAATAAAAATGGTAATTTTGTATAGAAGACCGTTAAACTGTTATACTTCACACAACTGTCATTTCTTAGCCGCTTCCAAAGAGACGGTATGTCAAAGAGTATGTAATCACTGACATTTTTGCCACTTAGGATTTCTTTTTTTTTTAATAAGTGACATTGTGTCAGGCAGGTGATACGAAGTTCGTGTCCAATAAAATTTATATGGCAAAACAACGTTTGCCGGGTCAGCTAGTTAATAATAAACAAAGAGTAAGTTTACGGTTTAACCATAAAGTTAATATACCTATCGGAATAGAGAAACAAAGGGCTGAGCGAGCGGGATGTCACTAGCAACAACACTGTGAGATAAAAGGAGATGCGTGATGCAACGTAACAGAACCGTTTTTGGCTACTGTTTGACAGTTCGTCAGCACTTATCAGCACGCTGAGAATTTAGGTATTTTAATTTTTCGGATTTTACGTGCAATCTTAGATATTTTTAGCCAATATTGGTATGGAAACATGGTGACTTGCTCAGTTATTGATTGTTGTACAACACAATGAAATAATCCCGCAAAATGTTCAGTTCACAAGTAAATTATTCCAAACCGACACCTCCCTTCCTAAGGTTTATTTTTGCCAATGCGCTTCGAATTTAAAGCAAGAATTGTGATAATGCTCTTCAACAAACATTTATTTATGTAACAAGCAAATATTGATTACACATAATGCAGAATTTACGAATATTTTGTGTAAAGAAATAATTTTCGTTTTACACTAGGGCTGCATCAAGTTATCGATATTTCGTGTCCACTGTCTATCACGCGGTAAAAAATGAATATGTATTAGGTACTGTAATTAAAGTACATGTAAGACGTTTAGATATGTATTACCTGTAGGTCTAGCACAACTTGCGCGCGACTCGAGTGAGAAAGAGTCGCGGGCACTTTCGACTAATCAGATCGCTCGTAGATAGTGCGCGTGACTTAAGAATAATCTTGATATTTCTTATTTTTTTGAGGTATTTTCGAAAATAAAAAGTGTCGAGCCAAAATCATAAAATCGTGTTTCTGAAACTATACGATTCTAGATAGAGGTATGAAGAAATATATATCTTATTACCAGATTTATAACAACTCTAACCGTCCTATAGTTTTATATCAAAGAGTCCATACTTTTTCCGAGTAGCGCCTTAAATATGCATACTTCACAGCAGAATCGTAGTTTTAGCCATGCAAAATCCCTTCCCAAGATGGGAATTTTAGTTATATTAATAATATTACTATATATTATATTTATTTGACGAACGATTTGGCGCAGGGGTAGGCTACCCACCTTCTGCGCCAGTGGTCTCGGGTTCGATTCCCGAACAAGACAAATATTTGTGTGCATGAACATGTCTATTTGTCTTTGTCTGGGTATTTACTATGTATATTAAGTATGTATTTACAAACAAAAAGTATTTAAGTATATATTTATCCGTTATCAAGTTTTCCATGATACAGTTTCTTAATGAAATTAAAATGGGCTTAGATAATTGGTGTGAATGGAAGAAGTTATTTATTATTTATTTATTTATATTATATATTATTATTAGACGACCTCCGTGGCCGAGTGGTGTACGCACCGGTTTCAAGGTGCCGATATCTCTAGAGGTCCCGGGTTCGATCCCTGGGGGGTACCGCGTAACTTTATGGATATGAACTTCATACGTTGAACTTTAAGTCAATTTTATAAAAAAAATAGCTACTATAAGTTATTTGTTTTGTGACTTCGGGTATAATGATAGCTAGCTAGCAACGTTCAACAGAACAAAGCAGCAAAAATCTATCAAAATAAGGAATTCAAGTGACAGTTGAAGCCGATACCCATACCCATATTTTTTAGCCGGTAGGCCCCCCAGGTCGAGTAAATGTTGAAAAATAATTTTTCAATATTTCCTCGGGTCTGGGTGTATGTGGTAATTACCCGTCGTTGTTTCTAATTTCCATAATACGAGTGCTTAAGCTACTATACCATAGTAAAACAATTACTATACCTTGGTATTGGAACAATGAATGTGATCATGTCAAATATATATTTATTTATTACTGTAACTATTTAATATTGTCGATATCGATATTAATCTGAAAGCGACATGACGTACATCACTGACACGCATACATAAACAATTTTACACACACAAATGCGATCCAATTTCGGTTTCGTTTGACAGCTCGTGGTTGTTCCTCTATTCCGATAGGTATATTAACTTTATGGGTTTAACCAAAAATATTGCTTAGCAATATTACTCCTTACGTTTGACGTTTCAAAGCATGAAGCTCGACTTAATACTGAGGTAACTGGAGAGTGCAGTACGAACAATTTTTTGAATACCACAAATAACACAGTGGCTGTCTTCCGTCTCACCTACACTTTAAAAAAATACGTATGGTCATATGAGACAACTGACAGCCACTACCTGCCACTACATACATAAATGTCAAATTTGCTGGCGACACTTTTTTATTCAGGGTGAGAGCTCCAGTCATGAAGTTTGACTTAATACTCTGAGGTAACTGGAGCTCTCACCCTGAATAAAAAAGTGTCGCCAGCAAATTTGACATTTATGTGTAGCGACGCACTCACATCGCAACATAAGCAAGATGCCGAGTATTGAAGAAATGCAGGATCAGCGAAAAGTACGAATGTAAACATCGACGCGCAAGCCTGACGTCACACACTACGTCAAGAGAGAGCTGAAGAATTGTATGGAAACATGAATCGCGCTAACAGAGTTTATCAGATGCGTCGCATAAATACAATTTCCAACTACTAACAGTTGGGCCGCGGTCCCCGAGCACAGACACCTAGCTCGGAGGAAGTACTTCCCTTTTCGCTGAATATCTGGCGAAACAACCTGCCTCAGCATTGGTGACCCCGACGTGATTTGAACACGCAACCTTCTGATGTGGCTGTCAGCTGTCTCATATGACCATACGTATTTTTTTAAAGTGTAGGTGAGACGGAAGACAGCCACTGTGTTATTTGTGGTATTCAAAAAATTGTTCGTACTGCACTCTCCAGTTACCTCAGCATTAAGTCGAGCTTCGTGGCTCCAGTTACCTCAGAGTATTAAGTCAAACTTCATGTTTCAAAGTGTCATATTCCTAAGCAAACTTTTTGGTTAAACTAGCTGTAAACTTACTCTTCGTCTATTAATATGGGGGTAAAAGTCTAATAGATTTTATAGAATCCATACAAGAACAAAATTGTTACCCAAAATTGGTTGCTTTATCATTATAATTATAATTTTTTTTTTACAGATTGCCAAGTCCGGCACTCACAAGAAAAACCGATGCAGACTAGAAAACGATTTGAAAAAATCAATCCTGCTTAGAATGCGAACACAAATAGAGTGTGACGGTAAAAACAATGTGATATAATAGCCGCTACACACGCTCCTATCCGACCGCCGATTTGGTGCGGGCGAACTTCACTGCAGATCTGATCCGCGCCTACACACGTTCAAACCAAATCTGCCAGACCAAATCGGTCGGCGCTACACACGTTCCGATTTGGTCTGGCCGACCTCTAGCCGTTGTTGCAGTGTTGCCAGCCACTGCTAATCTCCCAATATTATTATTATTTCTAAATACTGAAAACATCAATTTGCTTGCAATAAATAAATTAAAAAGTAAAATATTTTCGGTTTTTAATGGTTTATTATTATAAAAAAACAATTTCATTATTTTGTTATTTTCAAAAAAATAATAAAACATGCTAAATATTTACTAAAAGCAGCACTTATTGATGAGGTGTTATGCCTTAATTATAAATATTTAGTTTTATGACAAATTGCGAGTTTTTAAATAAAATAAACGAAAAAAAACTAACAGATAAAAAAATCTTTGCGCAAATTGCCATAATTAAACCTTTCGTTTGTTCAGTCTTATGTAAAACTCATGAACGAGCATTAAATTGAATCCTCTGAAAATCCATTAAAGTAATTCTTACTGCCTTAAATATTTCCGCTTTTACATATTTTCTCCCTAAATCTTAGGGAAAACCTCCAAAATTGTCAACACTGCACACTACACACGTTCCGATTTGGTAGGAAGTGAAGTTCGTGCCAACCAAATCCGGCCGACCGCGTCAAACATGAATAATAATAATTATGGTCGGACGACTACGCTACGCACGTCCAGATTTGGTCTGGAGCAGACCAAATCGGCGGTCGGATCGGAACGTGTGTAGATGTTATTAAATACCTCCCCTTATACCAAAACGTGGACTAAAGTTAGACCTGGTTTAAAACTGATGCTAATTCTGTTTGACTTTAGTCAAAGAGTTTTAACCGCGTCTATGGTCTTGTGGTTCACACCACTGAATTCCGAGGTCCCGGGTTTAATTCCCAGTAGAGGTACATATTGAATTCGGTTTGGTTGGTGGTAGGACTTGTTTTTAGTCCGCTTGGCTAGCTACCACCATCTTATCTAAGTCTGACGCCATAACAATGATATTTTCGGCTTTATTTTGATCCGGCAGTTAGAGATAAGATAGCCAGTTCCTCAGTGTTTGAGGATTCCGGGAGAAGTGCGCTTCCACCTTCAGCCTTATCACCACTTACCATTAGAAGTACCAGTAGAAATGAGTAAGAATAATAAATAAATTAAATAAATATTGGACACCATCACAATACATTGTTCGACACTAGTATTATGGAAATTGGAAACAACGACGGGTGTTACCACATACACCCAGACCCGAGGAAGTTTACAATATTTACTCGACCGGGGATCGAACCCGGATCCTCTAGAGATAGTTACACCTTGAAAACCGGTGAATACACCACTCGGCTACAGAGGTCGTCTTTCTAAGAATAGAAAATAACAGTTTTCTTCTCTCTACAGACGGTGTTACTATGATGGAACAGTTAAACGGAGTATTGCAACGGAACAGCAAAGAAATGCGGATGCTAAGGCAACTCAATAACGCGAACATAGGACAGGTCAGTATAACTGACACAGATTACATAGAAGTTCAAAGTTTTTTGAAGTGAAAACTTCTTTACAGTGGCACAATCTTTTCTGTTCCGGTGACAGCGGCGCTATGTACGTTTTTCTTTTTTTTTGTAACAATTTACCCGGCCCTGACTTCTAAGACCTTCAACCGCCAGCAGCGCTATGGTTGGACCAAGAAATTTATAAGTACTACGTACAACAGGAAGGTGCACTCCGTATTTTTGTGTATTTAAAAATACACTTTAATTTTAAGAGGTTAAGGTTTATATTTCAATACAAAACGTCAACGGTCCAGCTGAGACCGCAAGAACAAGGTGAGGGTGTCCCTTTCTCTAAACTTGCCAGCACTCTTAAATAACAGGTTTAGTAGATTTATGGTTCACAACTTACGTTATAAAAATTTAATTTCGTAAAATTTCTCCTTCGTATTACTTTTAGTCAATAGAAAACGTCGCATATTAATTTAGGTATTACCGTATTAGGCATAAAAATGTGTCAGGTCGTTTAAGTTTTTTATGGCTTATCCTAGAAAAGAATTTGAATGATAGATTTCAGAATGTTAAAGTGGCAACATTACAAGCCGAATGACGTTTTCCGTCTTCGTTGTGTCAAGTTCGCAATTCGCTCGTCGCCGCCCGCCGCCCGTCGCGCATGTTCGTGGCCGCCGTAATGGGATGGAGTGAGATAAACTGACCTCGTTCTTACTATCTCATTAGGACCGTTTTTTAGCAGCAGTGCACCTTCCTGTTGTATTATAAATTCCTTGGGTTGGACATCAACTTGGCAGCAGAACAACATTAAAAAAAACACGATAGTTTCACATTTTGGCCACCGGAACAAAAAAGTTTGTGGCACTGTAGGCGGCGTTGTGCACTTCTTGTGATGTATTCTAAGGTGATGGGTAAAAAATTTTAAACTCGCGTCAGGATCACGTGACCGTCAGATCGTAAGACGGATACGTAACCAGCCCCCCTACCGCCTAAGCACCGTCGGCGTCGGCTTGAAGCCGATTACGACGCATCGTGTCATCCTTGTCATGCCATACCAAATGTGTTAACACAATGACAAGGATGGCACGATGCGTCGTAATCGTAATCAAGCCGACGGCGGTGCTTAAACTATTACAATGTCATTTTCTAATTAATTTGAAGGCAAATTTCGCCATCGTTTTCACAGTGTGATAGCAAACAAGCGGCATTGAGAGCCCTTATCACTTCTGCCGGCACTTCCGGAGTGCAACCAGTTGGTTTTTTTTTTGCAAATAAAGTGGTTACATAGGTGGCACGCAATAATAAATAAACAACGATTATTGATTCTTGAAACAGCAATGATTTTTATAACACACAACCAGACATGCGAAAATATAGAAAAGTAAGTTTTCTACATTTACCCGATCGGAAATCGAACCCGGGAACTCAAAGATAGTGCCACTTTCAAAACCGGTGCGTACGCCACTCGCCCACAGTGACTGACCACTTTGTCACAATATACTGATTCTAATACCGGCGCCAGACAAAGACAAATATTTGAACAAAGACTTTGAAGACTTTGCCTTCTGACATGGCAAAGTACTGTAATTTTTTATCAAAGATTTGAACAAATACTCAAATACCCGTGCTACAACGTGTCCAACCAATATTAGTTCAAGTATTTGTTCAAATGTTTGTGATATGTCTGGCGCCGGCTTGAAACATGAACTTGCTACGAACCAGTTCGATCCACAACAAAATAATTAATATTTTGGTCAGAGTACTATTTCTCGTAGCATTCCGTAGCATGCTCAAGTTCCAAAAATGCGACTACGTACTACGACGCTCTACGAGGCGGCTACGAGGCGTTACGAGTTGATTCGGTAACAACAAAGCCTTTCCGACTTAAGGCGATACTCGGAAAAAATGTGCTGAAGCGAGATAGCAATGAGAAAACGACGCGCGCGGGAGCGAGACCGATTTTGCAGATTAGGCAAAAAAAAACACAAAATCACTTCGTATTAAAAAACTACAGCGATTTAAAAAAAATGCTTCTATACGATCCTTAATATTATTGGTGTCCACTAATTAAACCAATTTCCAATAGTGTAAGTAACCCCATTTAAGAATAATCTTCACTTTTCGTATTTTTTAGAGGTCTTTTCGAAAATAAAAAGTGTCGAGGCAAAATCATAAAATCGTGTTTTTGAAACTATACGATTCTAGATAAAGGTATGAAGAAATATATATCTTATTACCAGATTTTTAACAACTGTAACCGTCCTATAGTTTTAAATCAAAAAGTCCATAT
The DNA here is from genome assembly GCA_949710035.1 of Crambus lathoniellus. Lineage (NCBI taxonomy): Eukaryota > Metazoa > Arthropoda > Insecta > Lepidoptera > Crambidae > Crambus > Crambus lathoniellus. The sequence goes on along the minus strand of OX453318.1, from coordinate 2,268,500 downwards.
TTTTCCGAGTAGCGCCTTAATAATAGGTCTTACCTATGAAATTGCCGTTCATTACTCTCATATACTATTGACTTGACTTACAACGGTTTAAATTGTTATACCTATTATATTTATATGTTAACATACAACCATTTGGCTGGGTGGGAAACATGACTCTAGCAAAATTTGGCACTTTAAAGCTTAATAAATAACAAACGGATGCCTCAATCGAAAAACTGTTTTCACAAACAAAACCCGCAATATTTTTAAAATTGCTATCTAACTACATCTCATCCCAGACTATCGGGTAGTCAAGAAAAAATTACACTCCCACTTCACGTGTAGGGGAGGCAAACTAAAATTTACCACTTTGTCAGTGTGATTAATTTGTATATTCATGCCAAATTACAGCTTTCTAGTACTAAGAGTCTATGAGCTAGGCTGGGGACAGACGGACATGGCGATACTATAAGGGTTCCTTGTTGACTACGGAACTCTAAAAATGTTAGTTTGAAAAATCATCAATTGAGCAACATCTTTGAATTTTTTCATACAAGTAGGCAATTTTTAAAGTTAGGCCCTTATATGTATCCTGACATGATTACTTGAGTGATTTCCTAACTAATAATCCTAAGTACACTAATGCAACTCACCCTGAACGCTCCCAGATCCTAATGCGTGGGCAGCAGAGCGAAACCCGCCTGGTGTCCACCGAGAACAAGCTAGAGGCAGCCATGTTGCGGTTCAACGCAGTGCAGTACGAAAACAAGAAGATCCGGGAGGAGATAGAGCACATGCTTAAAGACAGGTAGGTTAAGTTGACAAACATCATAATTGTTTAAACTAGACCGAAGTTCTGGGTGACCAAAATCGTCCGACCAATCCAATTTGGGCCCGCGTGGTGGATCATGGCCCATTCTCCTTATCCATCCATAAGAAAGGCCAGTGCCCCAGCAGTAGAGACATCAAAATAGCTGATAATAATGATAGCTTCTGGATGAAAGGTAGGTGAACAAGCTAGAGGCAGCCATGTTGCGGTTCAACGCCGTGCAGTACGAAAACAAGAAGATCCGGGAAGAGATAGAGCACACAAGCTTAAAGACAGGTAGGTTAAGTTGAACAACATCAGATTTATTTAGACTAGACCGAAGTACAGTACTCGACAGTACATCAAGATAAACAGTTGAACTGCGATAACAGCTTCTATTACGTAGGGTATAGAGGCGGTCTCAAGGTCAACATGTAAAGTCTGATTTGCCGCCGTGTGTACTTTGACCAAAAACCATATTGATCTCTTCCGTGCTTCGCCGTGCTTCGTAAGCTATGGGAAACCGTGGTGGGTCCCAGATGAAATTGTAGTCGTCCGACCAATCCACTTTGGGTCCTCGTGGTGGGTCATGGCCCATTATCCTTATCCATCGTTAATAAAGGTGTGTGTCCCAGCAGTGGGGACATCAAAATAGCTGATAATAATGATAGCTTCTGGATGAAAGGTAGGTGAACAAGCTAGAGGCCGCCATGTTGCGGTTCAACGCCGTGCAGTACGAAAACAAGAAGATCCCGGAGGAGATAGAGCACATGCTTAAAGACAGGTAGGTTAAGTTTGACTAGATGGGTGACCAAAAACTCTCTTAAGCTCCTCCATGCCTCGAAAGGCACGTTAAGCCATTGGTCCCGGCTGCATTTGCAGTCGTGAATACCCACCAATCTGCACTGAGCTCGCGTGGTAGGTCCTGGCCCGTTCTCCTTATCCATCCATAACGAAGACTAGTGCCCCAGCAGTAGGGACATTAAATGGCTGATGATGACCAATCTACTTTAGGCCCAGGTGGTGGGTCATGGCCCATTCTCCTTATCCATCGTTAATAAAGGTGTGTGTCCCAGCAGTGGGGACATCAAAATAGCTGATAATAATCATAAACTTCTGGAAAAAAATTGTGTGAGTGCTGGAAAAGATACCTCGTGTCGCGGTTCAACGCGATGCAGAACGAGATTAAGAACACTCTGTCCGCGAGAAGATCGAGCACATGCTGAAGGATAGGAAGGTAATGGTGATAAATATTGACATAATTTAATCTAAGCTGGACAAGTTTTTGTAAAGATCAGAACCAAAAATGCAACTTCACTATCGCTTCAGAATTTGCTATGGGCTCGTAGCTGATAATTGCAGAAGGAAATTATGAGAGACTTGAAAAGTGGAAAATGAAGTATTTTAGAAAAAATCGACATATCTCACAAGAAGAAGACTTTATAATCTTTTGAAAAATAAACATAATATAAAGTGAAGAGATTTAGCTTTTGTTGTTTGGTAGTAAAAAAATCGTAGTTTAACCTTGCTGACAATTTACTCGGACTAGTTTTTCTTTTGTCTTCTTTTGAATCAGCTAACAATGTTTTTATCAAACAAACTTCAACATAATCTGAACATAAACTGACCTTAAAATATCGACTTCAAAGTACATCTTCCTCAGAGCCAATTTCAACAAAACATGGACCAAAACAATGGCAGCCCTTAACATGGGAAAGAAGTTCCTGACGGACCTGTTCGAGTCGTCGACCCTCGCGTATGACCAGCGAGATGAGCTGTGCACCAAACTACGCTCTGTTCAAGAAAAAGCCAGAATGGACCAGATGCAGCAAGTCCAGGTAATAAGATAAGATTAAGAAATTTGGACTCAACTTTGTTAATCTTACAATAAACCAAATCGATTGTCTCCCTCCGTCAACTACTCCGCACTTATTACATCATGCAAAAGGTGAATATGGCTCAGATCCATCCATTAAAAATTTTCTTAATTTCTGCTAAATCCTGACGTATAGCTATCGGAATAAGTATCGTGCCAAGCTGCGTTTTGTTTATGAGAAAGCCAAAAAGGACAAGGTACAAGAAGTCCGTTGTACACACGTGTGTTGTACACAAACTACTACTGCCACAATACGACTTCTGAAATCAATTAAACATCAAGGTAATTTAGTACAATCATGAACAATAAATTAAAAGCTTCTCTCTTAATCTATCAAAATCACTTAATACTCAATTTGCCGACTCTGTATCAAATAAAATAGGGGGAAAAAACAACCCTCGAAGAGTTTCTTTCCGGTTCTTCTCCAAGGTCTACCGCCGTATGGTTTGCGTAGCTTTTATGAAGTGCACAAGTATTGGAATTGAATAAACAAATTTGTTTTTGACTTTATCTTTCAGGAAATGCGAGATCACCAAAAGGCTTTCGACCACGAGATGAAGCTGTACCAATTTTTGGCGAGGAAAGGCGTGATGAGAGTCAACCCAACTCAGGGGAAAAGAGAAGAAGAACTGAAGAAAAAACAAGAAGAAGAAATGGAACGACAGTACGCGGAACATATGAAAATATTGGAAGACATTTATGTCAGTGAATTGATAGTATTTATGTTCTTCATCGAAATACTTAAATTTTGCTATAAAAGGATACGGCATCTTTTATTAGGGTCACTGGCTTGACTCAGTTGTGTATAGTTACAGTTCTTTTATTTATCAAAGTGTACGTGAATTAAGCAACTTTATTGCGTGACTTTAAAAAAGTTTTGGTAGGAGTCATCGTGAGATAAAAGCATTGTATGTATTGCGATAAATTTTGGTATTGAGAAACAGACCAGTTAGAAGGGCTAATAGCTAGCTTTGATTGCGAGATTGAATCTTAAAAGTTATAATCATACTTGATTTGGCAATAAAACATGATTATGATTATGGAATGATGAATTTAGTTGTAAATTTTTTTCTTAGAGTTTTTTTTTTTATATTTACGTTTTGATATTCCAGGATTACACCGAGGAAAACGACGTCAATAAAATAATAGCCGACTTCGAGAAAGTGGAACACACCAATTTTTCAACCTATATGCTTCTAACTGACTTCTGCGCTGAGAATGTTGTATTAGCTAAGAAACTGGCTGAACTCAGGCAGCAGATTGGTAAGTAATTTAACAATAAGGTACTGGGTTCCTACCATCAACTTTAAGACAACGATTCAAAAATAGCGCGATGCAGAATAGGTTCCTAAAATGAATTGCTTTCTTTCGTACCTTCTAAAAACTGGATCGCAAATGAATTGCTAAATGTGAATGACCGAAAGATTTGTGTCCTTATTTCTTCTACCCGTCTCTTTCACTTGATTCTGTCATGCCCGGAGAGTGAGAGGGACGGGTATAACCTGCAGGTGTCATGTTAGCTTGGCCGAGTTATAAGTCAAATAAGAGTTCTTGACAGCTTAGCGGCTGTGAAATGTCATTGAATGATGACTGAATCGCTGTCATTGAAATTAAGCTGTCGTGGTACGAATAAGCGAAGCAGATCAGTTTAGGTCCTAAACAAAATCGCAATAAGAGTTGATGGTAGGCACCCAGATATTTGTTAAAATTATAACGTACTAACGGATCCTCGTGGTTTTACCCGCGTGGTACCCGTTTCCGTGGGAATATAGCCTATGTTACTCGGGAAGAATGTAGCTTTCTTAAGGTCAAAGAATTTTCTAAATCGGTCCAGTAGTTTCAGAGCCTGTTCGATGCAAACAAACAAACAATAAAATCTTTCCTCTTTATAATATTAGTAGAGATTTTAATAGGAATTGTTGGTAAGATTGTCACTGTTTGCCACATTACAGATCACCTGTATGTAGTTTGCTTCAGAATTAATTCAAGCAAATCAATCAATATTAGTTATGTTTAATTTTTATTGACATTAAACACAATCTGATCACAAGATCAGATGAAATATTATTTTTTTAAACGTTAGTTATTTATATTTGGTTCTATCTAGTTTCTAAGAATTTTTAGTTGCATTGATATTTAATAAGGTAAAAGAGACGTCTGAACAATATGGTTGCCAGTTTAGTTCTCTGCGATTGGTCACCCGATGTGTTGCAGTAGAAATTACTGGTCAAAAACATAGGTACCTAGTGCCTATTTTACAATGTCCGATTAGTCCATACTTTCTCGTTTAATTGACAGTTTTGTATGGACCATCTGTCAATTAACAGCTAATGTGAATTTAATTAGACATTGTGAAATAGGCCCTAAGTATATTTACAGAGGACAGAAGGGATTGGAACGAGATGAAAGCACTGCATCGAGAAGAATTGTTGGAGAAGCTGACGAAGCAGCTAGAAGAGAAGCAAGCGGTGACCAGTGAACTGAGAAGCAAACTGGACGCAAACGTGCAGATGATGAACGGAGCCATGGAGAAGGTCAGCGAAATATTCAGGTAAAGTCATATAAAAACAAACGCAGAAACATCCACTTTTTTCACTATTGCAACTTTGAATGCAGTCTTGTTGTGTCACTTCAATATATTTAGGTCGAATATTACTATCGTAGCAAAACCTGAAGTATCCTAAACAAAACAGACATTTCAAACTCAAGTTTGTGGCAAAAACCGCATCATCCCATATGATTGACGCATAGACAAAAACTAAAATGTTTTCTGTACGCATTTCAGTTCAGCTAAATTGGATGTTGTTGCATTGTTGTAAGTCCGTTTGTGCCGGTCTCCTGGCGCAGTCATCAATGTGCTGAGCCAGAGATCTTGGGTTCGGTCACCATTATAGACAAATATTGATAACACAATGAAACCAGGGAACACAAATAGTTTTTATTTTCATATCAAACACCTTACACTATAAATTAGGTCACATTAGGGCATTAGGGAACATTGAAATGGAACAACAACACTGAAACTGTGTGTTGTTGTTCCATTTCAATGTTCCGCTTCGAAAATCAAATCAAAGTAGTCCTGCCCCCTGATTCACGAACCATCGGAAACGGAATCGGATTCGAATTCTGTGATTTGTCTTTGTCTATGCCATAGTGAGTGACAGAGACGGGGCATACATTCCGCTGTCGGGAGCCTTTCCGAGCGACGGTTCGTGAATCAGGGGGCAGGTCTAAAGTAAAGGCCTGCATCGAGTCCAGTAGGAGCGCAGAGGTCGGTAGGTATTAAAACGGATTTATGTAAGCACAGGTAAATGGCAACAGCAGCGATACGTCGTCACGAGCAAAACACGAACGAGCGACTGGTTGGCTGGCGTAGCGTACTAGCGTAGCGCTTGTAGTAACTTGACGGGGATGCCACTTCGCGCACCCCGCGCCCCACTCCATCGCTGTTGCTTAAGGCCGCTGTACACATTTTGTCAATCATTGGCCAATACATCGTACATTGACACTTTTGAACCAACAAGTTTAAAAAGTTTCTTTCTAAAGTGTCAATGTACGATGTATTGGCCAATGTTATGGTAGGGCCAACGTGTACATTCGGCATTAGGTCCAGATGAGTTAAAGGGAGTGGAGCTTGACGTTGGCTATCGTAAAACTGTTTTAAAAATAAGAGCATGAACAGAAATGTAGTAAATGTTAAACCTGCACTAATTTTCCACAAAGATAAGTAGTAATATCGATGTATGTTTATCTCCGAACGCAACCGGATCTGAGACTGGTGCCCATAATAAAAGTTGTTCGTCTTGGTGAGACCTTTCAAACGACACTACAAGCTTAACTATTGGAACCCTGTACCAATTTGCCCATCCTCCTTTGTTAAATATGCAAGTGCAATAGGAAACGTGCTGCATAAAACGTGAATATATTAACTTACCATTAGATTGGCAGAGCCTAGTATAGGAGTTTTAGAAAGACCACTAATGGCTGTTTTCACCAAAACTTAATAAATCGCCTTTAACTACTACCCGAACAAGTTCGGCACCCGGCTCGAAAACGTCGCTTACACCAACTTACACTCAGATGCCGAGTTAACTTGTTCGAGTAGTAGTTAAGCAACACGTTCCCGGCCAACCTAAGTATACCTACTCGTAGGTTTTTTTTCATCTTAATTGCCACCACACAAAATGAAAGATACCCTAAAAAAATTTCACTACATTTTCTGAAATAAATAATTATTTGTCTTATTTCCAATCCTTTTGACGAAGAAGGTCAACTTCCCAAAATTACCACTTCCTAAGATGACCACTTCCCAAAATGACCACTTCCCAAAACGTCCACTTCATGCCAGATAATCCATTTCTGTCCTCTTTCCTCGGCCAGCGTTCAAAATTTTAAGTTCAAAAAAGTGAGAAATCCACTAAATGTAACTGCGAGAATGCTCGTAGTTGGCAGTAAACGAGTTAACCAAACCATTGAACTAGTAATTACATTATTTTTAGGACTGCTGTATATTTATTGTATAATCTATTCGGATCCTGGATTTCAAAATTAATTTATCTTAACACGACAAATTTTCATACGCCGCCCGAGCAACATGCTCCTCTAAATTAGGACCTTGTCGTAATTAACAAGCCCCATAGCTTGGTTGTATTGCAGTACATAGTTACAAAATGTGGTTTAAACATTGTTTACAATTTATATTTACCTACTTCACTTAGGTACAGACGAAATGAGGTCGCATGCTTGATATAAATATAAAATAAGAAAAATTAATGAAATCTAATAACAACTTATATTAATTTTTAGTTTTTTGCATTCACAATGCAATTTTTATTACTGAAAAATGGAAAATGAAGTATTTAGAAAAAATCGACCCGTCTCACAACTAGCTCCGATGGGACTGGTGATTGTGAAGATTGTGAGACGGGTCGATTTTTTCTAAATACTTCATTTTCCATTTTTCATCTAATAACAAATTAGATAAATACGATAAACGTTGCATTCAATGTTGTTTTTCTAACCTGTAATACTTTTCTCGCTGGTAGAGGTGAAAAGTTGTATGTTTAACATGAGAGCAAATTTTTCTGATGTCTCGTACCTTTAAATCACTCACTGTGCTCAGTAGTCTAAATTTGAATCACTCGCTACGCTCGTGATTCAATTTTAGACTACTTCGCTAGTTCGTGATTTAAATTCAGCACTCGCAGCAACAATCAGGAACTAGCAAAGTAGTCTAAAATTCGATAAGTGAACAACTTTCTCCTAGAAACATGGGTCGAAATACGACAAAAAATTTTGGTCTTTCCATACTAAATCGATCACGTGATCAGACCGATTTGTATGAAGAGTCAAAAAAATTTTGTGATATTTCGACCAATGTTTCTAGGGGAAAGTTGTTCACTTACCGATTCTGAGACGAACTAAAAAATTTTGTCAGTGGTTTCAAAATAACCCTGTATACCTATTTCTTTTTTCACAATACCATGTATCTATACTACTAACGCCCGAATTCTCAAACGCAAATCATCTTTGGGAGCGTCTCAAACATCATGGCATCTCTTTCATACGGTTGGCATTTAAAGTGACAGGGCGATGTGTGAGACGCTCCCAAAGATAAGTAGCTTACGAGTATTCGGGCATAAGGGTCATAGGCCACTTATACCGCACCGCTCCAACACCGCTCCTACCCAACACCGCCCTAAACGAAGGCGACAGCTAGCAGGCACCCAGCAGTCCACGCGGCGACAGCTAGCAGACTCCCAGCTGTCCACGCGTCGACTGCTATTCCTTCTATAGGTGAACGGCGGCGACCGACGGCGCGGCGACCGCTAGCAGTCAGCGCGCGGACAGCGCGCGGACCGCGCGGCGTCAGCGAGGCGTCAACTACCGAGCAGTCTGACGGCGGCGGTAAGCTCGCGGACCGCGCGCTGTCCGCTATTTTATATTGTTACTGTACAATGCATCTACAGTCAACGATATTAAGTCCATATTTGGCTGTTCATACTTTGGTTGGGTGGGAGCGGTGCGGTCTAAATGGGCCATATTCAAGTCATACCTTTACAGATATGACTTGAATATGGGTTAACATACACGTTACAGTAGCAAGTAATCACCATTATACCAACGTTAGTGGTGTCAATCAGAGGCGGCGACGCACGGCGCTTTGATTAAACTGTGTATGTCATAATACATAACATAATACAGATATACGTATTACGTCCCCTGTTACTACGCTGTGTATTATGTTCGACTGCCGGTTCAGTGTGAGCTCAACAACTCCGTAGCTCAGCAGTCGCTCGGATAGCGAAAGGTCGTGGGTTCGAACTTCGAGTCCCATCGGAGCTGGATGTGAGACGGGTCGATTTTTTCTAAATACTTCATTTTCAATTTTTCAATAATAAAAGTTGCATTGTGCATTCAAAAAGTAAACATTTTAATAACTAGAAATAAAGAATTTATTAATATTATTATTAAAGTTGTATCAAAATGATTATCGGAAAAACAAACCTTTTTCCGACACATTTGACACAGAAATTATTATTGAAATACACATGCAGACACATGTACACGCAAACAGATACCTACAGTTTTATTTAAATAAAACATTCAGTATATTTCATTATTTATTGAATTTTATTGTTCAAAATTGGCACTCTTAGACCGTCGGATAGCAAAACTACTGCAAAACTATGCCTCGACGGTATACAACCGTATGGTGTCTGAATAATTGTTCAAAATGATCTACGACAAGAAATTAAAACAAATATCGGCCAAGTGCGAGTCGGACTCGCTCATGAAGGGTTCCGTACCCACTTAACGTACCGATTACGTACACCTAGCAAAAATACCACTGTCATTTTTTGCCAGAAAAAAATAACTTTGTTTTTCATAGTATTCGTATGAATGCCAAAGTTATATTTGCGGTTTTCGAAGATGTGTTATATCTCAAAAACTTGTAAAGCCTACTTAGCTGTGATAGTTTTCCTTTTAACTTCGTCATATGTACTACCATCGTGAATTTGTTCACGTATCCAGAAAAAACCATATGGCAGGGAGGGGGGGACACTTGACTAACAAAATTTTGCACTTTAAAGCTTAATAATTCACAAACAGATGCCTCAACCAAAAAACTGTCTTTACGAACCCACAACGTTTTTGAAATTGCTATCCAACGACATCCCACACTATGGGGTAGACAAGAAAAAAAAATTACATACCCACTTCACGTGTAGGGGAGGTAAATTAAAAAAATATTTTTCAAAATTTTACTTTACCACTTTGTTGGCGTGATAAATATGTATATTCATGCCAAATTACAGCTTTCTAGTACTAAGAGTCTATGAGCTAGACTGGGGTCACGGTCAGACGGACGGACGGACAGACGGACATGGCGAAACTATAAAAGAGCGCGCACATTATGCCGGGGCGCAGCGAAGCGGGCCGCAGCGCATCGCATTGACGGATTTGAGTATAGCACATAGTGACGGGCCGGGCCGCAGCGCATTGACGGATTTTGAGTACAACCAAATTCAAACATCCAATTTCTTCTACTACTGCCGGTTATACCCGTCCCTCTCACTCTCCGGGCATGACAGAATCGAGTGAAAGAGACGGATATAATTTGTAGGTGTCATGTTATCTGGCCGAGTAGTACGAGAAAAATCCGCTTGCTATAGCACACTGTGTCGGGGCGCAGCGGGGCGGGGCGGGCCGCATCGCATCGCACGCACGTAACAAAATCCGCGGCGGATTATGCGGCCCGCTGCGCCCCGGCATAGTGTGCGATAGTTCATATAAAATATATACGAGCGATTTGGACGGACTTTTGCGCTGCGGCCCGGCCCGCTGCGCCCCGACATAATGTGCGCGAACCTTAAGGGTTCCTTGTTGACTACGGACCACTAAAAATAACCCGACTCGCGCTTGCCCGATATTACTTTATACCGCGTCGTATCTGAAATTAAGTTACCAATACAATATTGTACCGGTGCGATTACCAAGAACTTTTGTGAGATTAAAGGACGGTTTATACAGTAGAGAGCAGACTTTGAAAAGTTTGAACGCGTTCAAGTGTTTTGTTAGAAACAATCTTGTACCTGCTTCAGATTAATGTTTTCAACACGATAAAATGCGATGTAGTGTACTGTGTAATGTGATGTATGTACTCTTGCATATTATTAATGTAACTAATAAAGCTAAAGATTGTTTACTGTGTATTGTTTTATAGGCTAAGAACTAGTATTGCATGTGGTCACTTAGAATAATAAATTTAAAAAATAAAAAACCTGCCTGCATCAAAAAACGAATCTAGCATACATTCAAAACGCAGAAAGTTTCTAGACAGAATCATCTTTTGCCATAAATTTCGTATCTATAATAAATTAAAAGGCAGAACCATCATATCGCAGAAAGTTTACAGTCATAATCGTGCTTTAGCATAATTGTCACATAAAAGAAAAAAATTAAATAATGCAACATGCAAGAGTGCAAGCAAGCAGCAAGCAAATGAGTATGCAAGCATGCAGCATGCAGCAGGCATGGGTTGTCACAGCTCCGGCGCTGCGGGGCTCTGGCGTTCCCCCGCAAGCTTATCATCGCAGATGGTTTTCACTCACCACCGCAGCTGGCTTCGCCCAGGCCAGCCTCAGCCACTGCGGTGAGCGTTAAAACCACCTGCTCCTCAGCTCGTGGGCCGCTTCACCCCTCCGCGTCTACGCAGGTTTAAATTACACTCTAGGGGTAGGGCATACAAGACTACGTGGAGTCGGTTTTGCAGCGATACGTTTCTGTCACTAACTTTAGTAAAACAACATTTTAGAAAACACAACCTAATTAATTTTTAACACAATATTTTAATTCAATTGAAGCAGTATGCCTAATGAAATTATTCCAAATAAAATTCTGCTTTTTTTAAAGTATGTCATTTGAAATTATACCAAATAATCATGGTAAAGGATATGCTAAACGAAGTTCTGCGAAGTTCATATTATACCATATGAAATTCTGCCATCTGTTTTCTGCCTTACAACTATCCGTCAAAAGAAGATTATGCCAAGTGTGTTATGCCAAAAAAGTTTCGAAGCATATGGATCCCTTTAAGATGTTTAAAATAAATCCAAGAATAAAAACCTTACCTTCCAGGATGCTGGATTGTTCCCTGGAGCCGTTCCAGAACCTTCTTGGAGACAAGCAGCCGTCGCTTTACCAGTACAAGCTGACCATGCAGCTGATCGCAGACAAAATCAAGGAGCACTTGGAAAATGTGTATTACTATGTAAGTCCTGTTTCTCCTAGCACGAGAACTATCGTTATCGTGATCGTATTACTTTGTATGAAAGCCAAACTAGCGCCTCTTTTTGGTCGTATAAAATAACAAAATTTCAATATAGAATATTAGTACTATTTACAGTATTTACTAGTATTAAATTTATTGTATTATCATGTAGTTATTAACTTTTTGACCAGAAAGTTTTAGAAATTACAGAGAAAGCCAAAATTAAAAAAAATGCATCTTTCGTATCATCTAATGGCAATAATAGACATAAGATAAGATAAGATAAAAATATTCTTTATTCACTTTGTTCAGTACACCCCTGCCTATACCGCGGAATCAGCTAGCGCAGTGGAAGCTGGTATTACTAATATAGACTCCGGACAAAAAACTAGGTTTCAGCGGGGATGTAAACTGAACAATTGGACTGCGATACACAGCGGAGAGAATGTTAAGTAAGGTGAGGTTACATACGGGTCTGTGTGTCGAACGTCTCCAAGGCAGAAGTGGTGTAAGGGAGCGCGCGCGCCCCTGGGGTCCTTTCTTCTGCAGACCTTACCAATTAGTCACCTTACTCACAACACAAATAACAGCGTTCCCAAGGCACTGGGCGCTTCAGCAATAGATACACAAAGACACACACGGGGGAGCCTCTTTTATTACGATTTACAGTCCCGACAAAAAGCGCGTGGTGGACAATTATCTTTCTTTCAAAACTCCGCGACCAGCCCGATGGATGGCGTCAAAACCTTGGTCGTACAAACCGGGATCACATAGATAATTTAAGATTCAATTCAAATTCGATATGCCAGGCATATTCAACGCGAGCGATTTTTAACAAATTCAGCAAAATTAATCCGACATCTTGGTTACAAGAATTTCAATCAAGTGTCACTGTCAACTTCAAGTGACAGCCAAATGTCAATTTCAATTGTCAAATGACATTAGAGACGCGTTCAGAAACGTCGATCTTTTCCGAACATCCCCCCGCCCCGGACCGTTAAGAACGGTACGTCAATCTACGGGTAATCGGGAGAGCCCACTAACTGCTCTCTTCAAAACCGAATCTCGAACCAAAACCTCAGCAAAACGAGGAACTCCGTCAGTTCCGGGGTAGAGTTTAACAATGCGCCCCCTTCGCCAACATAGGGGCGGCAGGTTAGCATCCTTAATCAACACGAGGTCGCCAGTCTGGGGTGGGGTGGTTTTATCTGTCCACTTCACGCGCTGTTGTAGGATATGCAAATACTCCATCGACCAACGTGCCCAGAAGTTTTGGGACATCTGTTTCAAAAGTTGGTATCGCGACAAACGATGGGATCCTACATCCTGAATCGGATATTCAGGCAACGCCAAAAGGGGCTGTCCGATCAAGAAATGACCTGGGGTCAACGCTTCCAGGTCATTCGGGTCCGAAGACAACGGGCACAAGGGTCGCGAGTTGAGGACGGCCTCAATTTTACAAAATACCGTATCAAGTTCCTCAAACGTGAGAATAGTTTCTCCAATCACGCGACGCAAGTGTGTCTTGGCAGCCTTTACACAAGCTTCAAAAATTCCTCCCCAGGTCGGACAAGCTGGAGGGCTAAACTTCCAGATTATCCCACGCCGGGAGAGGGTGGTTCCAATGTCTATTTTATTATCAACAAAAAACTTAACTACTTCCTTAAGATAATTACACGTTCCCTTATAATTAGTACCACAATCGGAACGTATCAATGTCGGTAGTCCTCTACGGGAAACAAATCTGCTCAAGGCGGCGACAAAGGCTTCGGTAGACAATTCCGAGACAATTTCCAAATGGACAGCCTTGGTGGACAGACACACAAACACGCACAAGTACGCCTTATAGGTTTTAGCATTACGCAGTCTCGAAGCCTTTACAGTAAAGGGACCGGCGAAGTCGGTGGCGACTCCGGCAAAAGCTCTACATTCCGTGACGCGATCAGCAGGCAAATCACCCATCTGGGGCTGCATGGTCGCGGCCTTCAATCGATAACAAGGCAGGCAACGGAAAACCACAGTGCGAATGGCTCGACGAGCAGACAAAATCCAAAATTCACGCTGCAAAATGGCCAACAAAGCATTACAGCCAGCATGTTGTGCATTCACATGGCGATCTGTTATTATCAGTTGAGTCGAATGTCCGGCTTTAGGTAACAAAAGGGGGTGACGAGCTCCATACGGCAGGTTCGCATTTCGAAGTCTTCCGCCGACTCGCAAAAGCCCACTCTCGTCCAGGAAGGGATTCAATCGCGATACCGCGCCCTTCAACTTGCGACGGCCTAAACGCAAAATTTCAATCTCGGACTCAAAACTATCAGCTTGTACTCTCCGGACCCAAAACAAGAGCGCGTCCCTACGCTCGTCCGGAGTGAGAACCGACGAATCACGCCTCGCGCGTGGGTTCCTGCAATTGTACGCAAAACGTCTGATCCAAGCGGTAACACCAAGCAGCTTCTGTAAGGAGCTGTACCGATCCAACAACAAATCCTTTTCCCCGGCGGGGTTAGTCTCCAGGACGCATGCCCGCATATCAGGAACGGCTACGTTCGACAACGCTGGAGAGGGCGGCCACTCCGACTCAGGCCGCATCAACCACTGTGGGCCCCACCAGAGGGGGTGGTTAATTAGGGTTGGGGCTACACAACCCCGAGACGCACAATCCGCGGGATTCATGGTTCCCGGCACGTGTCTCCAAATCAACTCGATGTCGGAATTACAAATCTGCGACACTCGATTGGCCACAAACACGTCCAAGGTGTGCGCCGGAGCCTTCAACCAACAAAGGACGACCTGACTGTCCGTCCAAGCATAAACCTCTTGTATCTTAATAGATCGACCTAATGTGAGCCATACGTGGTTCAACAAACGCATTAGGAGGGCAGCTCCACACAATTCCAACCTCGGGATCGTATGACGAGTCCGAAGGGGAGCGACTTTGCTTTTCGCTATCACCAGATGCACAGCAACAACTCCGTCAACAGTAACGGTGCGGAGGTACACGGCCGCAGCAAATCCACGTTCGGAGGCATCGGAAAAGCCGTGAAGAGTAACTTTACAATTTTCAGAAGGGAGGAATAGCCTCGGCAAATGCACTTCATTAATCTCGGGGAGGGATGAAACGAAGCTCGACCAATCTCGGAGTAACTCGTCCGAGAGGGGTTCATCCCACGACACACCCGAAGCCCATAACCGTTGCAAGAAACACTTGGCCATAAACAGCACGGGGCAAATCCACCCATTGGGGTCAAAGGTACGTGCGACAGTAGACAATACTAAACGCTTGGTCCAGACTTTCGGTGGTCGTAAATCCACACAATACGTGAAAGTGTCAGAGACCGGTTTGTACTGTACGCCAAGGACGGTCACCACATGGGGGTTATCAACATTTTCGAATAGGTGGGGGTCCTGCTGGTGCTCTTCGGGCAAACCTACCAGTACATCAGGCGAGTTGGATATCCATTTCCTCAACTCGTAACCTCCCGACTTCAAAAGGGCGGTGAGTTCGTCTCTCAGGACAATCGCCTCTGAGACAGATGAGGCGCCCGTGCAAATGTCATCCACATAGACGTCACTGGCCAAAATGGCGGAGGCGCGAGGGTATCTCAAGCGCTCCTTCTCGGCCAACTCCAACAAAGAACGAATCGCAACAAACGGGCTCGAAGCCAAACCGTACGTATTCGTATTCAATTCATAAATCAACAAGGGGTCCCTAGGACTCTCTCTCCACAAAATCAATTGGTACCTCCTATCCTCGGGATGGATGACCGTTTGTCTGAACATCATCCGGATGTCAGTCATAAATACAATTTGGTGCCGCCGGAAGTTGGTCAAAATGTCTGAGATCTCCGTGTGCAGCTTGGGACCTACATGCAGACACTGGTTCAAGGACGCTCCAGTAGAGGTGGGAGCCGAACCGTCAAAGACCACCCGAATCTTTCCGGATTTCAAAACGGCGTGGTGCGGCATAAAGAAGTGCTCAACGGAGCGCCAATCCAAATCGCTCACGGACATGTGCCCTAACTCCTCATACTCCCGCATGAATTCAACATACTTTTGGCGGAAGACCGGATCCTTGCTCATGCGACGCTCCATCGCCACTAGCCTACGTTCCGCTAGCGGTCGGGATTCGCCCAGAGGAGGTCGGCCGGCACGAAAGGGGAGACGGGTGATCAAACGACCAGAGCGGAGGCGACCAGTGTTATTCTGGTAATACAACTCGCATTCATCCGCTACTGGGTCAACCCGCGGGGCTGGTGGAGGTTCCTCAACCTCCCAAAACTTCTGCACCACTTCGGAGAGAGACACATTAAAAACAAGACCGCGATCCTCATCAAGGGAATCCAAAACGCGGCGAGCAGGGCCCATCACAACTGTACCGAGTGTCGTCTGCAGAGCTACCAAGCCATCTGGCTGCAAAACTCGCTTCCCCGTCAACAAAACTCGCCCCAGGACATCGGCTCCAAGGAGAGCATCAATCGGGCCTGGGCGGAAGAAATTTGGATCGGCGAGTGGGGAATCAGACACCAAAGACAACATACTCGGTCCCAAGTCAACTGAAGGTTGACGGCCAACCACTGTGTCCAACACAATCGCCGAGGTCTCAATGCCTGGCGTGGACTTATTACGTGATGTAAATGTGAAGTCAACATGCCCTAACAACCCGGGGACTTTCACATCGCCAACACCTCTCACGCCTTCCGTGTGGGGGTGCACCTTGAGGCCCAACCGCCTAACTAACCAAGATGACACAACACACCCCTGAGCACCGGAATCCAACAAGGCGCGAACTTCCACAAGGTCGCCATTCAATCCCCTGACAAGCACAGAGGCCGTGGGCAACAAAACGGTCTCTGGAGGGGTGGCTACAATCGACCGTAAACACGTTGATTGCTAGTATGTGGGGTCCCCAGACGTCCCCCCATGGTAAGGGGGTCGCTCATAGCGATCCAGTGGGTCCCAGTCTCCCACATACTGCCTACGTCCAAATCGCCCGGTATCAGGCGGGTTATATCTCCCGGCCCCTTGAAGACGGGGCGGGCGCCGCTCCAAACGCGGGTATTCGGCGAGCGGCGGCGAGAATCGGTGCCTATCATCCACCGTGTACGTCGCCCCATAGTCGCGGGGGCACGGTGACCGATTTTCAGAAGGGGGGTCCCGGGGACCCCCGCCCGTGCCAGGCTCAAAACGTCGCGGGGGGCTTCTACGACCTCCCGCATCGCTCGCAAAATCGAACCCCCTAGTTGGGGACCGATTTCCAATGTGGGGGTCTGTGGGACCCCCGCCCGTGCGAGGCTCAAAACGTCGCGGGGGGCCTCTACGACCTCCGGCAACGCCCGCATAACTCATCCCCATCCTTGGGGATCGGTTTAACATGGGGGGGTCCCTGGGACCCCCGCCCGTTTGAGGCTCAAAACGTGGCGGAGAGCGTCTGGGGCCACTCTGGTGGCCACTAGAACTGCTGCGGGATGCAAACACCGCGGGGGGTCCGAGCCCCCCACCCATACGAGGTGATCCTGCAGCGATGCGCTGCGGCGCTCCGCCACCCTCTGGGCTGTTCATGCAGAGGAGGGGATGGTGGTTGCCCTTACAAAAGCGGCATGGGTGCGCTTGGGTACATTCGCGCTGCATGTGCAGGCCCAAGCACGAGTAGCACCATGTCCGTTGTCGCGCGATCGCTCGACGGCCTTGGACGCGCTGGTCGAGGAACTTATCACAACGGGTCGTGCTGTGACCCGGTTCCCGACAGTACAAGCAGCGGGCGGTCTCCTGGACGGCGGCATAGCGGCCGGGCGCGCGAGGGGCCATACGCCCCCTACGGGGGGGTCCGGTGGGGGATCTACTCTGTGGCACAGGTCGTTCGGGTCCCATAGGACCGGCCAGAGAGGAATTATCTGCCAGTCTACTTTCTCCTTCCAGGAACGTCAAGAGGTCCGAGAAGGGTGGCAGATAAGTCGCACTATCCCCACCATACTGCTGCTCAAAACGGACCTTAACAGAGTCCGGCAACTTTCCCAGGACAATGTGCAGTAACAAAAACGACCACTGCTCCACTGGGAGTTTTAAGTTTTTTAATGCGTTGTAGGCAACCAACAGCGGATTCAACAAAGCCACTCTCAAGTGCATCACGCTGGCAACGCGGGGTAAATTCAAAATGGCGGCAACATGGTTGTCCGCCAGACGTCGGACGTTCTGGTACCGACGGGCAATCAAATCCCTAGCAATAGGGTAGTTTTCATCCGAGGGGGCCAAATGTTGAACCGATTCAAGGGCCTCCCCTTCCAACACGGATAATAAATAAGCTAACTTCTGGCCCTGGGTCAAATCATCCCGGGCATGTACCAGACTATCAAAAATATTAATAAAGCCCTCCCAGTCCTCTAGACGACCAGCAAAACGCCTTAGGTCTAAGGGGGCCAATCTAGCAAATAGAGGGGGCATACTCTTAGATGTGACCGGGGACGGGCTCGGTTCATTCTCTCTTGCCACTTGCAAAGGTCGAGCCACCTGGGTAATTCTGTCCGCAAAATCATAACACTGGTCCACATCCAAATCGACTTCTTGTCGCATTTCCACATCGGCCTCAACAGTCCTTTCCAAAAATAAGGCATACTGTTCATCAACAACAGCCAAACGTACGGGCAGATCTACGTATCTGTTCAACAAGGCCTCCGTTCTATCCGGTCGATCCAACAACGCAACCGCAGAAGCTAACCACCGTAACTCAGAACGTATTTTGGCTTTAGCAGAGGAGGCCGTCATTGTAACGTCACAAATTTATCAACAAAAACAACAAATTCAAAATATTCACTATAACACAAAATCTCCAATATTTGGAGGTTATTACTAACCACAAAATTCCAATATTACAACAACAAAGTATTTATAATGACACAAACTCTTAAATATTTGGAGGTTATCGGAAAACAACAAAACTCACTGACTATTGAAATTCACTCAAAATCACTGACTATTGAAATTCACTTGGATATCAACATACAACAAATTAATTTTAATTATTTCAAAGCACAAGTTTCAATGAGTTTCAATGTGTAAACAATGTCTTAAATCATCTAAGTTTCACTAAGTATTGAGTGCAAACTTATTAGCTAACCTTTTATTAGCTATTATTTTAGCAACAAACTTGTCAATATTCACAACTCAAATTTGCTAACAAAACTGAATAATAATTATTATGAGCAAAGAAAGGCATCTGTTTACACTTTGGAACTTCAATACATGACAATTAATTACAAGACATGGAACCAATAACAAAGGAATGCCCTTTACTTTTCAAATGCAAGCCAATTACCATTTACAAGTACAAATTAATCTAGTCCGGACCAGACTGGGTCATCAAAACGGCACTGATTAATACAAAGTTTTGGCGTGGGCCTCTCAGGCCTTCAAGCTACGCTCTTGGCTACCAAGAAATGTTCAGTACACCCCTGCCTATACCGCGGAATCAGCTAGCGCAGTGGAAGCTGGTATTACTAATATAGACTCCGGACAAAAAACTAGGTTTCAGCGGGGATGTAAACTGAACAATTGGACTGCGATACACAGCGGAGAGAATGTTAAGTAAGGTGAGGTTACATACGGGTCTGTGTGTCGAACGTCTCCAAGGCAGAAGTGGTGTAAGGGAGCGCGCGCGCCCCTGGGGTCCTTTCTTCTGCAGACCTTACCAATTAGTCACCTTACTCACAACACAAATAACAGCGTTCCCAAGGCACTGGGCGCTTCAGCAATAGATACACAAAGACACACACGGGGGAGCCTCTTTTATTACGATTTACAGTCCCGACAAAAAGCGCGTGGTGGACAATTATCTTTCTTTCAAAACTCCGCGACCAGCCCGATGGATGGCGTCAAAACCTTGGTCGTACAAACCGGGATCACATAGATAATTTAAGATTCAATTCAAATTCGATATGCCAGGCATATTCAACGCGAGCGATTTTTAACAAATTCAGCAAAATTAATCCGACATCTTGGTTACAAGAATTTCAATCAAGTGTCACTGTCAACTTCAAGTGACAGCCAAATGTCAATTTGACGTGACATTAGAGACGCGTTCAGAAACGTCGATCTTTTCCGAACACACTTAGACATAATAAATATGTACTTATGAATCGTCAATATTTTCCTACCACCCATTCAAGACTTTTTTAACTGACAAGAAGAATGGGCGCAAGAAACTTGCCAGCGTTTCTTAGTTAGGTAACGACATTTACAAAAAAAAACATATCGTTACTAATACAACAATTGCTTAGTATAAAAATACATCATATTAAACAGTGATTATGTTATGTGTTACATCATGACCATGCATTGCGGTCATTCAAATAATCGTCTACTTTATAGTATCCTTTGCTCATCAGCGACTCTTTTATGTAACATTTAAATTTATGCAATGGTAGTTCAATTATATGCTGTGGAACTTTATTAAAAAAGGCTATGCTTTTCCCCAGAAATGAGGCTCTGGATTTTTCTAGCCTAAACTTGGGAACGACAAGTTTATCTTTATTTCTTCTGTTAAAGCGATGAATATCGCTCTGCTTTGCAAATGTATTATAATACTTTTTCACATAGATTATATTTTCATAGATGTATTGTCCTGCAACAGTTAAAATGTTTATTTCTTTAAATAGATCTCTTAAAGAATCTCTCGATCGGAGGTTGTACATGGCGCGAATAGCCCTTTTTTGGAGCACGAATATACTGTGGATGTTAGCGGCTGAGCCCCACAACAAAAGGCCGTAGGACATAACACTATGAAAATAACTAAAATAGACTATTCTAGCCGTTTCAATATCGGTTAAGAGCCTTATTTTCTTAACTGCGAATGCGGCCGAACTGAGTCTACTCACGGACGGTTCACTTATGCCTTTCAGTTTGGATGATGCAACCAAATTGAACAATGTTAACGTAAAAGTGAATCATTCAATGTTAATCTGCGCCTTAAAACCAAAGTGAATCAATTTGGTTGAACCGTGTAATATTAGGTACCATAACACGTATTATATTTGGCCTGACAACGAACTATTTTACAAGCTTTTTATTAACATGCCATGTTAGTTAGTTAGTTTGTTAATTAGTGGAGGACAAAGCTTATCATGCGTAGCTTGTCATGAAAATGAAATTTTTACAAAAACTTATTTAAATTCATTTACTGCGGCATAATCACTTGCTGTTTAAGGATAGAAAGTGCCATAAAAGGAAACTGTATAAGTGTTGATATAGAACGAGCTGTTGTAGTAACATGCGGATATCACGATTGGGAGACCGATTTAAAAAAAAAACCATAAACTCTAACACCCTAGACCGCAAAAAAAGCGTCGGTTAGAAAAAAAATATATGCGGTCCAGGTGTATAATACTTAAACTTACTGTGTTTTCAACAGGAGCATTTCTTCCAAAAGAAGGACAAATCCAGCACATCACGGCTCAAGAAGTTCACAATACAGCCCCAGATGCCTGACTACTGGACAGCCACGTCCATCGACATGCTGGTTCCTGCCACCCCTTGCCCTGCGTTAGTACTGTCACAGCCTTCTCTATCGTTACCACAGTCGTTACTGTCAATTGCTTATCAAGTTGAATATCTCTGTCATTTCATAGCTATACAGGGTGGCTAAGCGGAGACTTTGAAACCACTGGCCAAATTTTTAAGTTCGACTCAGAATCGGTAAGTGAACAACTTTCTCCTAGAAACATGGGTCGAAATATGAAATCTTTTTTTGACTTTTCATACGAATCATACTGACCACGTGATTGATTTAGTATGGGAAGTTCAAAAATTTTTTGTCATATTTTGACCCATGTTTCTAGGAGAAAGTTGTTCACTTAACGATTCTGAGTCGAACTTAAAAATTTGGCCAGTGGTTTCAAAATCACACTGTATATCTCTCATGGGGGTGAGGTCAGCTCTTCTTGCCATTCGTTTCCACACCGCTCTATCCACTCTCATAATTTTTGACAGTACCTAGTGAAAGCTGCAGTGCCAGATAACCAATGTAGTCATGTGGTCTCCTCTTTATTTATATTATTATTATTATTATTATATCTTTATTGTCAATTAAAATCCTTCCATCTTCATTTAGTACTGATTTAGTGCATGTCTACATCTGTTTATTTAAACTTCTATTCTATACTAACATTTTAAAGCTGAAGAGTTTGTTTGTTTGTTTGTTCGAACGCGCTAATCTCAGAAACTACTGGACTGAATAAAAAAAACTTTTTGTGTTGGATAGTCCATTTCTCGAGGAAGGCTATAGGCTATATTTTATTCCGATACTCCCACGGGAAGGGTACGCGGGTAAAACCGCAAGGATCAGCTAGTTATATTATAATGCCATATCTATCTTGCCTTTATTCATATAATGCGCAATAAGTTCACAATCTTTTTTCTTACTTTTCCTGCATTCTACCAAAATTATGTTTGTTTCTGTATTCCTATACTATCATTATCAGTCTTATTTCTCAAGCTTCATCTCTTTTTCTTTCTAGCAACTATTTTTTCTCTTTCTAAACATTCTTCAGCTGAATTTCTTAATGTCTCTAATATTTCTATATCTCCCTTATATTCTAAATGTTTATCTTCCATATTAATATTATCGTAGATCTCTTACTTATAATTAATTTGCTTAGTAGCAGATTGTGGTCTGTGTTCAAATCAGCCCTAAAACGCTTTACATGAAGTGTCTTTGTTTCTATTTGTATGTGTAGTCCAATTGGTATGATTTTGATACGTACTTTAAAATATTGCATATTTTTATGTCTTTACTGCAGATGCGTCGAAACTCGCTGGATGGCCCGAGTGTCAGAACACCTAGAGGTTCCCTTAGACCACAAGATGGCGCTCGATGCTCTAGACGCGATCATAGCGGAGCCTGCATACCTGCGCAGTGACCGCATTCATCAACTGACAGAATGCCGCGTGCCGCGCAGCCGCGCTATACTGGCTAGAAGATATTTGACTCATTGATGCCTGATGCAATTTGTTTACGCGATCTATTGCTTTGTTCGTTAATCAATAATGTGACTTACAATTTTTATGTAAAATATATCCTGTTAATAAATTACGAGTTATGGTTTAAATTTAATCTTTAGTTAAATATTAGAGAAACACTCGACGCTATCATAGCGGAGCCTGCATGTTGCATTCTTCAACTGACAGAATGCCGAGTGCCACCCAGCCGCGCCATACTGGCTTGAAGACACTTGCACATTGAGAATGCATTGATTGCTGATTGCAATTACAATAATAATAGTAACTTTTCAGTAATCTCTGATAATTTATTATAAATTCAGTTTTGTCATGAAATCTATATCAGCACAAGTACCGTGGTACGCGAGACACGAATTAATGGTACGTTAATTAATGAGGCGAGCTTACGGGTTTAAATTTACGTGACGCCCCGCGCCGTCACCTGCGCCGCGTCCGAGCCTCGCTCTCGCTCATCCAGGTAATGGAGCTGCTGATCTTGTATCATGTGGAAAGGTAATGCTAAAACAGCGATTTTATACAATTCCGGGGAAAGTTCCTACATAATCAATCGACATAAATCTAGAGATTTGCTAATAAGGGTGAGGTGAGGTGAGATTTTAATGAGATTGAGATGTGATTAAGACGAGAATAAGACGTGATTGAGACGAGATTGAGACGTGATTGTGTTTGAGACGAGAATGACGAGATGAATACCGATGAGATTCAGACAGGATTCAGACGAGGTTGAGATGAGATAAAGATGAGATTGAGATGACAATAAGATGAGATTGAATTGAAAAATTGGTGATTGTCCATTTACGTACAATAGATATGGAACCATGTCAATTGTCAAAACGAACACACGAATTCGAGATTCTGATTTGTTAATTACACTTGTGATATAATTTATGATCAATATTGCTTATAGCTTGTTGCACTTTAAGTAAGTAAATTATTTATTTAAGAAGCTGTAGGTAGGTACTATACACAACTAGTGAGTATTAAGATTTCTACATTAGAACCTAAGAGAGTAGCCAGAGATGTAATAAGGAGACGCGGGGCGCTATAAATTTAATGTTGGACAACATCACATACATTAGGTACCCATTACAAAAAAACCACAAGTAAAACTTAAAGCTTAGTGCTGTCTTAATTATGGGTGGTCACGACATGCAATGCAATATTGTAGAATATTATAAAATAAAAACTTAGAATATAAACACTAAATCACACATAAATTATATTTAAAAAAACCTTTTATTTAAAATCAAGCTTTTATTCAAATGTCCTAAAAAGAATAAAATAAATTTTGTATCAAGTCAAAACCAACAAATTTATTACATTAAACAATCTATATGTTTTAAAAGCTTGTCGCTTTAATTTCATATGTCAAATATAAGTAAAAGCATTTGTGTTTAGTGCAAGTAGCCCAGTAACAATAAAATCTCGCGACAAGCTTTTAAAACATATAGATTGTTTAATGTAATAAATTTGTTGGTTTTGACTTGATACAAAATTTATTTTATTCTTTTTAGGACATTTGAATAAAAGCTTGATTTTAAATAAAGGTTATTTTAAATATAATTTATTTTTGTATTTTTAGTTATTACTAGCTTTCCGCCCGCGGCTTCGCCCGCGTGAACTACATGACGTTATCCCGCGGGAATGTTATTTTTTCCGGGATAAAAAGTAGCCTATGTTCCTCTCCAGGCTACAAAGTATCTGTGTTCCAAATTTCAGCCAAATCCGTTCAGCCGTTAAGGCGTGATTGAGTAACAAACATCCAAACATCCAAACATCCAAACATCCAAACATCTAAACTTTCGCATTTATAATATTAGTAGGATTGGACGTGTTTGTAAGTCGCTTCATTTCATTTAATGCATCATTATTGCATGGTCGTTTGCCAGTTAATTTATTACAGTCTAGCTCTTCAACTGCATCAAGTCTGCAAACACACAAATATATTTTACCACCAAAAAGGGATTGTAGATTCTTACTACAGACACACACCATAATCATTAAATACAAGGCATATTTACATAGGTATAAAAGTAGGTAGCACTGTATTACGAACAAGAATAGAAAACACAAATTAGACCCAATAAGACAAAAAGTTCCAAATAAAAATGTGTGTGTGTGCCGCAGCAGTACTCAATGGTCGCAGCTCAGCGTCATATTACTTGTCTTGCAATGCAAGCAAACGCTGATTTTCAGCTGTAAATTTTAGTAAGTATTTCAAAAATAAATACATAAGTAATAACAAGACACATTTAAGTTTCTATCAAAGTTGATAAACATAGTATACCTACTTATAGAAAAAAAGGATTTTTCTTTTCTGTAGGTAGACTAATGCTTGTATTAACTTGGAGCCATCTGTCGTATACTTTAGTGAACTATTTATGTGCAAAGCATGGAAGTATTACATGGTGGAAAGTGACACATGAGTGACACCTAGTAGGGTCTGATAGGCTACACACGTCCAGACCAGACCTAACCGCCGATTTGGTGTGGACGAACTTTGCTGTAAAGCAAATATAATCCGTGCTACACACGTTCATACCAAATCAAAATCAAATCAAATAAAAAAAGCTGCACCAAATCTGGCCTTGGCCAAGGCTTTGTATCACATCACTGGACAAGGCCTTGTATCACATCACTTTTTCTTATCAAATACCCACAGAAATCACCTGGATTTGCCAATGCAATGGGCTTGTAAAGAAAAAGACCTATTAACAAAAAAAGGTCTTGGATTTGAAAAAAAATTGAACCGTACCTGTCACAAAAGAATGACGAAAAATTCTTTAAAACTATTTCGAGTGGCCTGTAACTGACAGGGAAACTTCATTTTTAATTAAATGTCGATTTTTTTTTAATCGAGTAATTGAGAAAAAGCCTAGGTCCAGGGACTTTAAATTATTGTTTTAATAGAAATAATAATAATTTGATAATCTCAAATTTATGTAAATAGTATATTATACTCGTAGCATACTTTTCAAAACCGCATCAAACATTTTTACTGCTTGGTATATGTTTTTAACAGACAGTTTTTTGCCTCCCAACTCATGTTCTTTCTCAAATAACCAATTCAAATCGGGTGTCGGGTTGGGACATGTGTTCTATTACTAGTTGAATTTAGAGTGTGCGCCAGATAAGTTTGCGCGGGGTCAAAATCGAATACTAATATTTTCCATAAGCTTAGAACAAAATAATGTACTGTAACTAGTGCCAAAAACGCCCCAGTCGCAGAGTTATCTGACACGCACTCTATGAAGATTGCGCTCGCTGAATGCTCGCTGATTATAACTTTATGGTACATTGACAATGTGTCAAGTAACCATCACAACAAAACAAGAATATAGAACTTGAAAATTTGCAAGAATTCTGAATTGATAACTATACTGATTATATATTTAATTGCATTGTCATCGGAACCAAACTTGCATACAAAATTTCAGCTCGATTGGACACAGGGAAGTGGGTCAAATAAGGCTTGTAAGATTTGACGAACGGACATACATACATGCATGCATGCATACATACACTGCAAGTTAAATAAAAGCTTGTAAAAAACGAACATACACAGATTAATTTAAAACTAATAAGTAACTACTTAAGTTACAAATTACAAATTACATTGCATACGACATACAAAACAGTGAAATCAAAATGACAAAAAATGTTAAATAAAACAGGCGCAAGATGAGAACCTTGGGGGACACCATTCAAAACATCAAATGGTTCAGACGAATATCCACCGACCACCGTTTTATTAAAAGAATTTCGTTGTTTACTGTATTAAAGGCTCTGCTAAAATCCGTATATATTGTGTCGACTGGAATACGATTGTTTGTCCATAGAGTCAGTAACCAAAACTGCTAGTGATTCTAACTTTAGACTAAAAAGAAACCCTCAGAGACTCATTTTGAATGTGATGCTAAAATCGGCTAAATATATTATAAGCTGCTTAACGATGTGCGTACGTATATTTAATAAAATACCTTCTGACATTAAAATTCAACATGAATCATTATTTAAAAAACAGTTATTTAAATGGTTGAATGATAATAAGCTCCGATGTCACTCGAACCTACGACCTTTCACTGCCCGGGCGAATGCTCTAACCACTGAGCTACGGAGTCGTTAGGAGGTGCGTCGAATTTATCCAATAAGTAGTTCTTACACGCTGTTTAGCCAGTCAGCGTTTAATTCATCAATGTGAAAATTTTAATACTACCCTCACAAATTCCTAATACCTAAGTACTTCATTTTCAATGATAAAAATAAAAACTGCACTGTCAATGCAAAAAAGTAAAAATAATTTTGAACTTGTTTAAAATGAAGTTCCTCACATTGTAATTAGCAAACCTTCCTTAAATTAGTTTAAAATCTTTGTAACAAATCTAGTATTTTCCACCTTCAATAAAGTCCAGCATATTCAGTACTCAGAGGCCACAACCTTTTCTGTTCCGGTGACAGCGGCGCTACGTACGTTTTTTCTTTTTTTTGTAGCAATTTAACCGGCCCTGACTTCTTAGAACTTCAGCCGCCAGCAGCGCTATGGTTGGATATCAACTTGACAGCAGAATGACATTAAAAAAAAACAAGCTAGTTTCACATTTCGGCCACCGGCACAGCAAAGTTTGTGGCACTGTACCCCTTTTTAATATACTATATCTATGCCAAGTTATGTGGCGCTACTCTACTTAATGTTTACCTTATCGACAGTTATTCAAGTTTTTTTTACAGTTGCGTTACGTAATCGCGCGAACTAAAATAAAACCACTTTTTATGGATTTAATCATTGATTTAACCACGCATAGGTATATTGCACACAAAATTGATAATTTAGAATTGTGATTTTAAGCCGAAATCAACCGAAATCAGCGAGCGAAATTACTCGTTTTTTTTAGCAGGAACCGTTTTGATTTGATCATTTATTGGAACCGAAATAACTCCTATTCTGAAAGAGTGAAACCTATATGACGACCGATTTGGCGCAGGGGTAGGCTACCCACCTACTGCGCCAGTGGTCTCGTGTTCGATTCCCGAAGAAGACAAATATTTGTGTGCATGAACATGTCTATTTGTCTTGGTCTGGGTGTTTACTATGTACCTATATTAAGTATGTATTTACAAACAAAAAGTATTTAAGTAAGTATATATTTAACCGTTATCAAGTTTTCCATGATACAGTTTCTTAATGAAATTAAAATGGGCTTAGATAATTGGTGTGAATGTGAGAAGTTATTTATTTATTTATTATTTATTTATATGCTCTTTTAAAAATATGTGAAGTATCTTAATAAGTCAGAGGGGTATGTAGGTAGGTACTATACTATAGCAACTCGGTGCATCACCGCGTCCTTCCTTGACTTTTTCTGAATCACTTTTCTGACCTTCCTCTGCGCTCTCAATTGCATCCTTGATACCATTCTGTCTTCGCTGGTTATAAATTAGTTAGACCGACCCGACCTTCATATGCTGGACTTTATTGAAGGTGGAAAATACTAGATTTGTTACAAAGTTTTTAAACTAATTTAAGGAAGGTTTGCTATTTACAATGTGAGGAACTTCATTTTAAACAAGTTCAAAATTATTTTTACTTTTTTGCATTGACAGTGCAGTTTTTATTTTTATTATTGAAAATGAAGTACTTAGGTATTAGGAATTTGTGAGGGTAGTATTAAAATTGTCACATTGATGAATTAAACGCTGCCTGGCTAAACAGCGTGTAAGAACTACTTATTGGATAAATTCGACGCACCTCCTAACGACTCCGTAGCTCAGTGGTTAGAGCATTCGCCCGGGCAGTGAAAGGTCGTAGGTTCGAGTGACATCGGAGCTAGATGTGAGACGGCTCGATTTTTTCTAATAAGTACTTCATTTTCCATAGTTAAACAAGTTTTTAGAATACTAAATGTGTTTTAAATTTTTCGCACTCAAGGTAATATAAAATAGACAGTATGTAATAGGTACTTACCTAAAATCCGATGACGGACTTGCTGATCTTTAACAAATACTGTGAGCTCCGCGCGGGTTCACCCGCGTATATTCCCGCGTATATTCCCGAGGGAATATGGGGTTAAGGCGCCGATTCCCCAAAATAGGGTATTTTAAATTATGGATTACTCGCAAATCACAAGTACTTAAAATTTGGAAAAAATATATGTTATTTTACAGCTATTTATCTAGTGCTTCCGGCCGTTTTTTTCGATTGGTGATATTTTACTGTGTCAAATAAAATCCCAAACATCCGTCTAATAATAATTCAAATATCATATTACTTGCAGTGTACTTGGTTTTAGTTAATGAAAAACATATGAAAATAATTGTCTTTGAATAGCCGAGGGATTCCGGCCGTCATAAATAAAAAAATTCTATTATTTAATTTTTAATTGAATATTAAGTGATTTTCGATTCGCGGGGCTCTCGCGAGTTCACAGTTCACTGCCGGCTGCCGCTGGGTCCGCGCGAAGTGTATAGAGCGCGGCCGAGCAAGCGTTAGCGTGCCTATTTCGGTCGGGATTCCTCGCCTTAATATATAGCCTACTTTAATCGGGAAGAATGTAGTTTTCTAATGGAGAAAGAATTTTCAAAATCAAGTAGTTTTTGAGTTTATCCATTACAAACATACAAACATACCTACATACAAACAAACCAAATCTAATCTTTCGGCTTTATAATATGTACTAGCTTTCCGCCTGCGGCTTCGCCCGCGTGGACTACACGACGTTATCCCGCGGGAATGTGACATTTTTCCGGGGTAGTAAGTAGCCTGTGTTCTTCTCCAGGCTCTTAAGTATCTGTGTCCCAAATTTCAGCCAAATCCGTTCAGCCGTTTTGGCGTGATTAATTAACAAACATCCAAACATCTAAACTTTCACAATTATAATATTAGTAGAAAGGATTAGTATACTACCTACCTATAGATAGTATCTATAGTTTGCAACTGACGACAGTTTATCGTTCTTATGACATGAATATCACATTACTTGCTGATCAATTTAGTTATTTTTGGTGATCACAAGAAAAGTAGGTACACTATACACTTTTTTCCTTATTTTCATTCTCACTAACCGTCCGGGAAGTTGGTGGGGCAAAGCGCGCCGGACGGCGTGACGTCACTTCCTGGGCTGACGGGAAACAGCTCGACACTTTCATGTGTGTTGGGGCTTTTAGCCATTGCGGGCAGGCGGGTTAAAACAGAGTTTAAAGGGTCAGTTTTAGCTGAGAAGTTTAGTTTACATCTAGCGCTGTTTGATCTGCTATGGAATTGCGTAAAGTCAATCGTATTCATTTGATAGTTCGCATTGTATCATAATAAATGTCATTCCATACAAATTGCAGCCGATTGAATACGATATGAACTGTCAAATTAATACGATTAGCACCTCTGTAGCCTGACCACAAGAACTGTCGTAATCGTAAATGGCTCATTTTCATTGGTCGATAGGGCCAAGAGAGTCGAGTGCGGGAGATTTCTGAAAAGCCTCAGAACAATAACCTAATTGTTCTGAGTGAAAAGCTACCATAGGGATAGGGACAGCATGCCGAGAACCGTTTTCATTGGTCGTTTACCCGCATCCGGGGTGCTGGATATTTCTGAATCGCATTAATTTTTATAACATTGTTGGCCAGATTTCATATTTTGATGAAAACATGTAAATATTGCATAGTGTATAATACTGTCAAAATGTCACAGTATGTTTTCATAATGAAGAAAAATAAAGTACCTATTACGCCCGCTGTGGTATGACTCCCCTTAAGGTCATAGCAAAAGCCATCTTCTATCTCGCTCGTTTCAGGGGGCGCAAGCAGCCGAGAAATAATAGTGGGTCATTCATAGCACATACTCAACGTCGACTCCACTACAACTCAACTTTCAGTGCCACAAACTTTTCTGTTCCGGTGGCCAAAATGTGAAACTATCATTTTTTTTTTAAATGCCATTCTGCTGTCAAGTTGATTTCCAACCATAGCGCTGCTGGCGGCTGAAGGTCTTAGAAGTCAGGGCCGGGTAAATAGTTACAAAAAAAAACGTACATAGCGCCGCTGTCACCGGAACAGAAAAGTTTGTGCCACTGTACAGTATGGCATTGAAATGTAAGCTTTATTTCGTGTTACATACGAGTGAATTTTCAACACAAGTTGAAAGTCGACGACGCGTGGTCCACTCGTCGACGACGCATGGTCCACGCGTTGTTCACCTATTTACTTACATATCAATGCCTTACTAGTAACTATTTAGTAATCTGTGGCCATACCGTTAGTACTATTATATATTATACGACGACCGATTTGGCGCAGGGGTATACTACCCGCCTTCTGCGCCAGAGGTCTCGGGTTCGATTCCCGAACAAGACAAATATTTGTGTGCATGAACATGTCTATTTGTCTTGGTCTGGGTGTTTTCTATGTATATTAAGTATGTATTTACAAACAAAAAGTATTTAAGTATATATTTATCCGTTATCAAGTTCACGTAGACACAGTTTCTTAAGAAATTAACTACGGGCTTAGATAATTGGTGTGATTGTAAGAAAATATTTATTTATTATTCTGTGGCCATACTGTGAGTTGAGTTGGAGTGAAGTCGACGCGACGACAACGTTGAATCGATGTTATGTGCGATGATCTTTAGGCGGCTTACCGATCGCGTTATCGAATTGTCAGTTTCATTAGTCGATTCCTCGCCTGCTGCGGGGAGGTTCGTATGCTGTATAACGATCGAGTTTACGACCAGTGAAAATGAGCCATAATAGTAAACGATACCACCCGTCAAAACCTGTCAAAGTGCTGCTGGCAAATATGTATTGAATTTTAGTCCCTCATACGCCCGATAGAGGCGATGTTCTGATTTTAATACAAAATATAATGATAACGATAGTTTTTCATGTTATATTTGTATTAACAAACATACATCCATACCATACTCACTAACTTTCGCATTTATAATATTAGTAGGATAAGGGAATAAAAAATTAACGAAGAAAATAAATCGTTCGCAAGCCTGTTTGTTTAAATGCATTTGGCTCTCATTACAAACTGCCAAAACGTCGCCATCGTATACCGTTGAATTTAAAATTGGACTTTGCAAGTTCCCAAATGTTTCTTAATAAAATTGTGGACCAGATTGTGACCCCAGCTAGAGTAAATTAATTAAGCTTTTGAACTTTTGTCACAGATCGCAGTGGAATATTTAAATCTTTAGGTCTTTGAAGATGAATTATTAGTACTTACTAGCATTATCTATAAACAAATAATCCTTATAAAGGTTAGACGACGACGACGACGACCGATTTGGCGCAGGGGTAGGCTACCCACCTTCTGCGCGAGTTGTCTCTGGTTCGATTCCCGAACAAGACAAATATTTGTGTGCATGAACATGTCTATTTGTCTTGGTCTGGGTGTTTACTATGTATATTAAGTATGTATTTACAAACAAAAAGTATTTAAGCATATATTTATCCGTTATCAAGTTTTCCATGATACAGTTTCTTAATGAAATTAAAATGGGCTTAGATAATTGGTGTGAATGTAAGAACTTATTTATTTATTATTTATTATTATTAACAAACCCAAGTTAATATAAAACTCTCACGTTACTTACTGACAGACAACGAACAGCCGAAACTACTGGGTGCAAGAAGCTGGGCATGTATGTTCCTTGGGGAGTGTAGGGGAGCATTAAGAGAGGATTTTGGGAAATTCCCCCTCTAAGGGAATAAAAAGGGGGTCCACGCAGACAAAATTGACGACAAAAATTGGCCTGCGTCCTTCTACATATTTTCTACACGGTATAATCTATTCCTCTACCAAAATTCATCAAAATTATTTCAGTAATTTATACGTGAAGAGGCAACATTGGATAAAAACATTAACTTACCATGAAACTCAATACTGGTACAAAAATCACTCTTAGCACAAATACTTTATGGTGTACTATCATTTGTTGTCATTTGTTCTCAAACAACAAATGAAAATGCATCTTTATGTCTTGAGATAAGGTTGATTTTTGTCAAATCTCTAGATCCTTTTGGGAGGTTTGAACGCTTAGATCATTTTGACGCTGACTGTACCACATGGTGAATAACATAACTAAATAACACATACAAATACCATAAAAACATACACGCGCGCACACACACACGTACAGCCCGTGGCGCAGTGGTTACCGAGCTCGGTCTGCGATCGTTGAGGTTAAGCCTTTGCAATGGTCGGTCACGTGGTCTTTTACTATGGGCACAGAATATATCTATGGGTCTCATAAGAAGGCTCAAGGTCACCCAGCGAGCAATGGAGAGAGCGATGCTTGGTATTTCCCTGCTCGATCGAATCAGAAATGATGAGATCCGCAGGAGAACTAAAACGACCGACATCGCTCGAAGGATTGCTCAGTTGAAGTGGCAGTGGGCGGGACACATAGCGCGGAGAACCGATGGCCGTTGGGGCGGAAAGGTTCTCGAATGGCGACCGCGAACCGGACGACGTTCCGTGGGCAGGCCCCCTACAAGGTGGACCGACGATCTGGTCAAGGTCGCGGGAAGCCGCTGGATGCGGGCAGCGCAGGACCGATCGTTGTGGAGATCCTTGGGGGAGGCCTATGCCCAGCAGTGGGCGTCGTACGGCTGAAATGATGATGATGATGATGAATGGTCGGTCAAGGGATGGGTGACCAAAAACTTTTCATCTCGAGCTCCTCGTGCTTCGGAAGGCACGTTAATGGTTCCGGCTGCATTTGCAGAAAAATGTGATAGTAAAAAACCACGAGAAGCTACCTATAGGGCTCGTGGTTTTTTACTATAAAATATTTCCTATACTTACAAAAATTGCATTGTGAATGCACAAAAATAATTTAAAATCTCAATGTAAATTATTGTAAATAATATAGCGTGTGTGCGGCTAGTCATACCTTTACAAAGCGCAAAAACAACCATTTTCCATCTCAACGAATTACCAAGAATAAGTCACACACAAGGAAACACCGCCCTCCCAAATCCCTCCATTAGCTTAAACTTCGCTCCGAGCAATCCTTACGTATCAAACTCGCTCCAATGAAATCCTTTAAATATTTTTGAAACTCTGACGCCCCATAAAGAACATTGACCTGGAGAACTTTGATAGCTTGTAGGGTTGGCGCCACTGAACGAATTACTCCGTTATCCTACTAATATTACAAATGCATTGGTACTACCAATGCTGCGAGCCGCGTGGCCTAATTTTGGTCCGACACTGAGCGCCTACTCTGAAATGCAAAGCCCGAAACTTTGGTATACCCGTCCCTCTCACTCTCTAGTTAGGACAGAATCGTGTGAAAGGGGCGGGGCTAACCGAAGTTTCGGATTAGCGTTTCAGAGTACGGTCCCTGTTTAGATTAGTTTGCTATCGACTTGTTAAGAAGAAGATTACAAATGCGAAAATTTGTGATAGTGCTTGGTACTCTTTCACGCAAAAACTACTTAACGGATCTAGATGAAATATGCAACAGCGATAGATTATAGACTGCCATAGTACATATAATATTTTTTTATCCCTATATTCCCATGAGAACGCGAACCACGCGGGTGATACCGCGGGCGGCTGCTAGTTTCAAATATTTCCAATTTAGGTTAAACAGTAGGTTCAATTTATTCTTATGGCCTGCGACTGCTTATAGTCTGTTCGGTTAGACAGTGTCGGTACACCCGCACGGCATTGTGGCAGAGCGACACTATCTAAGCGAATGGACTATACTGTTTATTTTGCGTGAACTTTGTTTCACACTAGACAAAATATACATACAGATAAACGAATTAAGTAGTAAATCTATATAGGTTAGGTTTAAAGACATTGAGATCTTTTTTGAAAACGTTTTACAATTATACTTAAAACCCATCGAAGGATTTTGCTTGTAAAAAGGGTCTGTTTGTAGCTTCAACAGAAAAAGTATATAAAAATGCACCTGTACATTGCAAAAAAAAATTGAAAGTCCTATAACCAATTACAGACCACCCGAGATAAGCCGAGAGCAGTTAAATTAAATATTATTAAATTTTTGTTGTTAAATGAAAAAATATCGTTTAAGCTAAGCCACTTAACCAATTTTCAAGAATTTTGTCATAAAAATATTTTGAACCTTGGAGGAGAATATTCTTCTACAGTAGTATTATAGCTTATGATCACCTTTATGCAGTGTGACAGCAGAAGCACGATTATGCTTTAGTTAATTTTGAAATAATATTTGAATAGAATAGTCTTTATTGTAAACCCAGTATTAGCAAATAAAGACTATTCTATTCTATTCTATTCTAATATAACGGTGGCAGCCCTAGCTTTATCTGTTCGTGGAAGCCGTGGAAGTGTCGCAGATAGGTGAAAACAATTAAACTTTGTGACCCTCCTCGGGCCGGACGGATCGACGGAAGAACACGTCGATTATTTTATACCTATTATTAGTACGATCTCGATACTATGCACATACATATTGTATACGTCATTTGATTATATGGGATAGGTATCTAGTAATAAAAAAATCGGCCAAGTGCGAGTCGGACTCGCTCATGAAGGGTTCCGTACCCACTTAACGTACCGATTACGTACACCTAGCAAAAATACCACTGTCATTTTTTGCCAGAAAAAAATAACTTTGTTTTTCATAGAATTCGTATGAATGACAAAGTTATATTTGCGGTTTTCGAAAATGTGTTATATCTCAAAAACTTGTAAAGCCTACTTGGCTGTGATAGTTTTCCTTTTAACTTCGTCATATTTACTACTATCTTGAATTTTTTCACGTATCCAGAAACAACCATTTGGCTGGAAGGGGGAGGGGGGGGGGACACACTTGACTCTAACAAAATTTTGCACTTTTCAAAAAACTGTCTTCACGAACCTACAAAGTTTTTGAAATTGCTATCCAACGACATCCCACACTATGGGCACAGCCTTAGTACTAACACTGTGCTATGGGGTAGACAAGATTTTTTTTTTTACATAAGTACCCACTTCACGTTTAGAGGAGGTAACCTAAAAAATATTTTTCAAAATTTTACTTTACCACTTTGTTAACGTGGTAAATATGTATATTCATGCTAAATTACAGCTTTCTAGTACTAAGAGTCTATGAGCTAGGCTGGGGTCAGACGGACGGACGGACGGACGGACGGACGGACAGACGGACAGACGGACAGACGGACAGACGGACATGGCGAAACTATAAGGGTTCCTTGTTGACTACGGAACCCTAAAAAACCACAAGCATCTCAATAATTAGATTTTTGGTTTGACTTGAATCGGCTACATTGAATGAACGTACGTAGGGCAGAGGTACCCTTTGTGGCCACTTTAAGGATTTTTTGACTATTAAGCACTAAGTACTAAATGTTCTTAGGTATTTAAGACACAAATTATATCTTAAATTATAGATAATTTATCTTCCTTTAAAGGTACATTATTCAAATTTATAAAAGTAAAATAGTTTTTTTTATATTATACACAATGTGTGAGAGGTGCCAAATGGGTACCGGTTTTGGCCACTTACTGATAGTTAAACTTTTGGAATTATTGCGAAAAATCAAAACCAAACCCAGGTAAAATCAATATATTCTAATGCGCTAGAAACCAGTTAATTGCAAAACAACAATTTAATTGTAATAAACAAAGGTTTATAAAGTATTTCATCCAAAACAAATTACTTAAAATTTTCATACAAAACATTTTTTCAAACAGAAAATGGAATTTATTGAAAAAAAAACTTATGACATAAGTAATGTTTGTTATAACGTCTAACGTTTGTTATTATTACCTTAAAATACCTTATTTTAATTGCCTTTGTCAAAAATGGCTAAAAGTTGTTTAGAAAACTTTTAGAGCAAAAAGTGGCCAAAACCGGTACAGTGGCCAAAACCGGCACGCCTGCCCTACTTTATTAATCTAAAAATAATGCACATAAAGTTGTAATTTTTGTGTTTGTATTAAATTAATAAATAAATAAACTAAATCAAGTAAGTACAGGTAAGACCACTGATAAAAATATCCAACATTATTTTGCAAATCTCTTCTTTGGAGTTTTTTATTTATACAGGGTGTTAGGGGCACCGTTGCAAAAACTTTAACCATGGCTTCAGGCCATCATGCTGAACAACGCACAGCAAGAATTTTTTGTCGGAGATGGAAAAAATATTTCGACTCTCCATACAAAATGTCCCGATTAGTTGCTAAATGTGTATGAAAAGTCGAATTTGTTTTTAATTAAACTCGCTGTGGTTAATCCTACCTTTATCCTACCTTCCTATCCTACCTATCCTACCTTCTTAATTAAACTCGCTGTGGTTAATCCAAAT
Organism: Crambus lathoniellus; assembly: GCA_949710035.1. Lineage (NCBI taxonomy): Eukaryota > Metazoa > Arthropoda > Insecta > Lepidoptera > Crambidae > Crambus > Crambus lathoniellus. Next base: position 2,231,250 of record OX453318.1, on the reverse strand, counting down.
AAATTTCTAACTTATTTGCTTAAGTTATGCTGCACTAATAACTTAACTCCAATTGCAAATTCTTGTACATTTTCCAATCTTAAAACAATACTAATCGCTAAAACAAGATGGCGCATTCTCTTGTTGCAATCTTCAGTACCTATGCCCTATGCCCAGTGCTTAGGCCCAGTGCAGTGTAAGTTTTTCAATGTGCAAACGTTACTATCGTGTTAGCGTTAAGAATTCTATTTTAGACCTTAGCGCCAGAGAAACGCTGCATTGAATATCTTCCTCACCTCATACTTAAAGTTTTAAGTTATATCGAGCTAAGAAGATTGCGTTATTTAAATCAGTGTGCTGTCGAAACTTAGAGAATATCTATTAAAGTTGTGCCGAAGTTGAAACAGACAGTGTTAGCCAACTTATGGATCTTACCGAGAAATAACTTGCTTCTTATCTTCCTTTGACTTCGTTAATCATGTCTATTTTACCAAACGTCATTGATTTTACCCGATAATAACGTAGTATGAGGAAGCTATGGTATTTTCCTGCGCGATCGAATCAGAAATGATGAAATCCGCAGGAGAACTAAAGCAACCGACATCGCTCGAAGGATTGCTCAGTTGAAGTAGCAGTGGGCAAGACACATAGTATTGAGAACCGATGGCCATTGTGGGCAGAAAGGTTCTCGAATGGCGACCGCGTACTGGACGACGTTCCGTGGGCAGGCCCCCTACAAAGTGGACCAACGATCTGGGCAAGGTCGCGGGAAGCCGCTGGATTCGGGCAGCGCAGGCCCGATCGTTGTGGAGATCCTTGGGTGATTTCCTCTGATGTTTGAAACAAGCATAAGTCAAAAATCGTAGACAACCCCAAAAAAAATTAAAAATCGACATCGACACGTTCTCATAATATTAAGTCCGGATGAAAAGAATGATGATGTGGAACCTGACTTTTATAACCGCCCCTGTTGTCTAGTGGTAGTTACACTCCATCAGTGTCAGACCCAGAGGTCCCGGGTTCGATTCCTAGTCATCATCATCAGGCATTAAATGTCCTCACTGCTGGGGCACTGGTCTTCCTTATGGATGGATAAGGAGAATGGGCCATAACCCACCACGCGAGTCCAATGCGGGTTGGGGGTACTAACGACTGCAAATGCAGCCGGGACCAACGCCTTAACGCGCCTTCCGAAGCACGAAGGAGCTCGAGATGAAAAGCTTTTGGTCACCCATCCCGTGACCGACCATTGCGAAAGTTGCTTAACCTCAACGATCGCAGGCCGAGCGCGGTAACCATGCGACACGGGCTCCTTATGGTTAAAATAACCTTGAAATATTAAGAGATATAAAGGTAAATCTCAAATATAACTTGCTTGTTCACCGTATGAAACCAAATGTGCAAAGATAATGGTGTAGGAAGGAAATGAGGCGAACATGTGCGTACCGTGACGACTGTTGAAGAACATACGGAGTTAATTTTAACCAACTTAAAAAACAATATGGAATTTCCACTTTCATCCCCGTCATATGGGAAAGTTTCTAACGACAAAACTTATGAAACTTTCCCAATTTCCGTCAATCACTCAGTTCGGTCTGATCGAATTCGGATCAAATTTTGCGTGCAGATAAGCCGTTAGCTTGATTAGAACATATTAATATCATACTTTTTATCCAGATACCTATTACTATGGGAACGGGTACAATGTGGGTAAAGTTGCGACCACAGTTGCGACTAAATAGGAAGAGTACAACCAGGGAAATATTCGGTGAACCACTTCTTAATAATTATTTTCGTGGGACTGACGGTTCACTTTATAGCCATTTTTTTTTAATCCACAACGGGGTAGCACTTAGCCTTCATCACACCTGATGTTAAGTGGTGCGGTGATAAGGCTAAAGATGGAAGCGCACTACTCCCGGAATCCTCAATCACTGAGGAACTGGCTATCTTATCTCTAACTGCCGGAACAAAATAATGCTGAAAACATCATTGTTATGGCGTCAGACTTAGATAAGATGGTGGTAGCTAGCCAGGCGAACAAGTCCTACCACCAACCAAACCGAATACAATATGTACCCCCACTGGGAATCGAACCCGGGACCTCTGGGTCTGAAATCGGTGGTGTGAACCACTAGACCACAGAGGTGGTTAAATTTAAATTGAACTGTCAATATTTCTACAACGATTTCTGTGTCAAATGTGTTGGATATGTTGATGTTTCCAATAATCATCTGAAAAACTTTGAAAATCTTTGCACATCCCCAAACTTCCAAAAATGTATAACATTTGTTGAGCTTCAAAGAACAATGTATGAAGCGTGAACAAATTTTCTCTGTGTCTGTGGGGTTACGGGGAGGTTTTCAAAGTGGTTTTAAATTCTTATCGGAAAAAATCACATCAAAAAAGTAAGAAATAATTCCTCACCAAATAAATAACGTAAGTACTTTGAAGTCGGGCGTGAAACAAGTACGATTTTTTGTTGTTTTTGTTAAAACCCGCCCGACTTCAAAGTACTTACCTACGTTATTTATTTGATGAGGAATTATTTCTTACTTTTTTGATGTGATTTTTTGAAGGCGGTTTTATTTTTTTATAAAAATAATTTTTATTTCACTCTTTTAGTGCATCGTGCAGGAAATTTACTTGTAATCTGGTAAATAGGTATGTGATCAAACTGAAAACCTCCTTTTTTAAAGTCGGTTAAAATACCTCGAGGTATCCCCTTTTTAACAAAACAAGAATCACCTAAATCGGTTTATAAACAAAGGAGTTATGCCTCAAGATACGTATTAAATTCACATAAAGTGGTAACGAAAACGACAGTATTTTCAAGATTTCCTGAAAACTACTGAACCGATTTCAAAATGGGACCAACTTGGAAACCAACCTGATGTAATAACGTTTCCATCATTTCAATCGGTCCATCCGTCTTCGAGTAATCGGTGGACATACACAAAAAAAAACTTACATACAGACTAATAGAGAACCTCCTCCTTTTTGATTTAGAAGTCGGTTAAAAAGAAACATTTATGTAAATGATTTCTTTGTCAGATGACAAAGAAATCATTATAGAAACAAACTAAAAGTTTAATTTAAATGATTTCGAACTGAGCGTGATTGTATGAAAACACCTAAAGCACTGTGTCAGTTTATTCTCCAAATGAGAGTATTTGTGTCGGTAGATATCAAACTCGCCTAAGGTCCGGTTGCTCGTACAATAAAGCAAAGTTAGGGCGTTTGTGCACTACACTGAATTTTACCGATCCGGAAAAAAACTGATGCTTGTATTTTAATAATTAATCATTTAAAATAGTAAGAATTTATTTATTTTGTGTATTTTAGGGTTTGAAACATTGAAACTACACGAAATAAATAAATTCTTAATATTATATATGATTAATTATTAAAATACACGCATCCGTTTTTTTCCGGATCGGTAAAATTCAGTGTAGTGCACAAACGCCCTTAAAGTTAAAATTTAACCGTTGTCAATTTTGACCACGGTCAAAGAAAAATACGTTGGGTTAAAAGTGTTGTCTGTACTATTTCATTAACCTTCCCTTAATTACTTATGTCAAAATTTAACCCGACTAGAGAGTGAGAGGGACGGGTATACCGAAGTTTCGGGTTTTGCGTTTCAGAGTAGGCCCTCAGAACCGAGTGAAAGGGGCGGGGCTAACCGAAGTTTCGGATTAGTGTTTCAGAGTACGGTCCCTGTCCAGTACTATGCGATTATTATAAGAATAGGACTGTCAAACGGCATTTTTGATCTTTGTTCCTTTTCTTGCACATCCTACACCCTGAAGTGGAAGCGAAACGCAAACAAATATGGCCGTTTTGACAGTCCTATTCTTATAATAATCGCATAGTACGTATTATTCTGTGCCAGTACTGACGATTTTAAGTATTTTTGTTGTTTCTCATTCAGCAAATAAATGCGGTTATTTTGATATATATCTCTATCTCTTGTCTAACTCCACGGCTTCTCAAAGAATGTAAAGGTGAAAAATTACAGATTTCTTCAATCCAACCTAAGTCAAACATGCGTTTCAAATCATATAAACCAAAGTCCATTACAGCCATGTTGTGTTAATCTGTCATGGCCGCCATTCCCGTTTTTTTTCATATACCTATATCATACTTGCTCAAGTCCAGAGTCGTTTATTGCAATACTGACCAAGACCCTTAACTTTTTTACCCTTTTTTTCGGTAGGCTATATTCATAGCACAGAGACCCAACCAGAGATTATTACTAGGTATATTTTTTTTATACACATACATAACTGGTTAGCCTTCATCATACATGTTAAGTTTGAATTACAATAAAACGTCAATATCCAATAATTGTTTATAGGGGACTTAGGCGTTTTTGATATCTAACGACACATTTGTGCTATTGAAACAGTGTATTTACTGTCGCTTCGTAATAATCGTGAGTGTTACCGAGTATTCTACACAAACCATTAATGACAAGACTGTAAAACATATCCTTGAAGACCGTGCCGATGTCGATACAATGCTATTATTATTGTCTGCAATAAATAATAATTATCGTAATAGTGTTGATGTTCACATAATGAGATATTATGATTGTTTCGTCTACGTTTTACGACACGACAAATTATATTTTATGAGTTAACAATTATTTTCCTACATGTTAATTTTGTTTGTGAATTTGTTTGTGAATTTTGTTATTTGCCAATTTACCTACGTGGCCACATAAAAGAAGGTGTCATCTCATCACACAGAGACAGCCAGCCAGCCAGAGTGACTATTGAATTTTTAATTAAAAATTAAATATATATTTTTTTTTAAGTAAAAATTTAGGTCTTGTTGCGGTTTATAAATAGAAAAAGAAAAAAGTAAAAAAAATACATTTATTTAAATAATTTAAAATTTCTTGCATTCACAATTAATTTTTATTAGGTACTGAAAATGAAGTACTTATTAGATATAATCGAACCGTCATGGGACTCAAACTCACGACCTTCTCATTTATTCACTTAGACATAATAAATAATATGTAGGTAAGTATAGTGCATTCGCTTAGATAGTGTCGCTCTGCCACAATGCCGTGCACTATCTAACCGAACGGACTATACCTAACTTGCGAATGAATCGTCAACATTTTCTTACCGCCCGCCCATTCAAGACTTTTTTGATCGATACGAAGAACAGACGCAATAAACTTGCCAATTGTTTCTTAGGTACTTAACGACATTTACAAAAAATACATACTTATTATAATATCGTTATAATATTAACTACAGCAATTGCTTAAGAGCCATTTCGCAATTACAGCCATTTGGCAGTTGTCTCGCTCGCACAATTCAACATTTTCATAGATTGTGGAAAACACATTGTGTTGTTTAGAAAAGTGTTTCATTATGTCCCTAGAACGCAATGTTACGGATATTTTGTATTAGTTATTTCATTCATTCAATTGAGTATTGGTTAGAATTAGGAAGTCAATTTTCGAAAACTTTAAGCTCGTAGATCTAGTATTATTGCAGTACCTATTGACAATGTTGAAATATGTTTAATAATGTATAACTAATTCTGTTGTAGGGACATAATGAAACACTTTTTAAAAAAACACAATGTGTTTTAAACAATCTTTAAAAATGTTTATTTTGCGAGCGAGACAATAGCAAAGTGCGAAATGGCTCTTAAAGCACAAAAAATTCATAATTAAAATCTTTATCACGCGATAGTAACTTTCAGAAAAATCAAACTTAGGTTCCTACCAAGAAATTTGTATGTTGTTGTAGTACCTACATACACAGACATACATCGAGATATAGGTCTGTGAGTACATACCTACATTAGGGGGCTAAATTATAAGCCCGACTTATCATTTTAGATAACAACGGCTATTTATTGTGCTCACTGCATGGGCTAAGGACTTCCCTATAAATGGATAAGGAGAGAGAAATTTAAAAAAGTTGGTCCCGTTCCCGTAAAACGGCAGGATCTTCGAAATTATCGAAATTAACCTATTTTTGGTTCAAAAGTAAACAATCAAATATTCTTTATTTTGAGCAGATAAAAATAATATATGTTGAAGTTTCATAAATCTTGCTTATTTTGTGGCTAGAGACACGATATTCGTATCATCACTCGACTATGAAAAATTTCAAAAACAAAGAAAATTTTCTTTTTTTTTATAAGTAATATACCTACGTACTTATGACCTACTTACATTATTAATCTCTAATTCACGAATAATATATAGAAAAATAGGTAATGTCATATAGAAGATTATTCTCAGGCTACTTTTTCCAAAAGTGAATTTATGCTCAAAATACCAACAAAAACATTGAAAAAGTGAAAAAGTGAGGTTATTTTCATTACTCTTCACACATAAAAGAAAAGACAAAGACAGAGTTTTTGGAAGATCCTGCGGTGCCCTTAACAACCAGGATTGGGCCGAGCGTACTATCCACTGCGCCACGAGCTACTCTTTTCTCCTCACCTTTTTTCACAAAACTTAACATAATTCTACCTTTATTTAGCTCTGTAAACATTCATCAAAAATTCAGCTAACGTTTTATATACCTAACCTAGAGCGCTCAGAAAAAAATACGACATCTTAATAAACGCATAAAAACAAAATGACGCGGTGTATGTAGACGAGAATGTCGTCTTTCGTTTTACAACTTGTTTTTACGTCGCAATGCTTAAAGGCGTCCTTGATAATGTAGGACACATTGTACCGCCATAATTTGTGTTATTAAAAAAAACGTAGGTACATATCCTTTTTTTACCCGACTACGGCAAAGCAAAAAAAGGAGGGTTATGATTTTGACCGGTATGTGTGTATGTTTGTATGTATGTTCATCTGTTCCCGCATAACTTCTAAACTGCTGATCCTATAATTATTCACAATTGAGGTATCGTTGGAAGCATCTCGATTGTCTGCTGGTTATAACCAGAAATTGAATATGGCGCCCTCTAGACGACATAAAGTTGCGAACTAAAAAACTTTTTTTTGAGAAGAATATCGTGTTTGGTATCAAATGAAAGCACTTGGTGAGCTTGTTTCAAAAATGTATATTTTATTGGTTGTTGCTTGCGGCTTTGCTTGTATAAATCAATTTTTTACTTTATCACGAAATTCATCATCATTATATCAGCCGAACGTTGCCCACTGCTGGGCATAGGCCTCCCCCAAGGAACTCCACAACAATCGGTCCTGCGCTGCCCGCATCCAGCGGCTTCCCGCGACTTTGACCAGATCGTCGGTCCACCTTGTACGGGGCCTGCCCACGGAAAGTCGTCCGGTACACGATCGCTATTCGAGAACCTGTCCGCCCCAACGGCCATCGGTTCTCTGCGCTATCTGTTCCGCCCACTGCCACTTCAATGATGCAATCCTTCGAGCGATGTCGGTTGTTTTAGTTCTTCTGCGGATCTAATCGTTTCTGATTCGATCGAGCAGGGAAATACCAAGCATCGCTCTCTCCATTGCTCGCTGGGTGACTTTGAGCCTTCTTATGAGACCCATAGTAAAAGACCACGTCTCACTTCCATAGGTCAGTAGGCCAGTAATGACTGGCAACACACATTGGTCAAAGACTTTCGTCTTGAGACATTGAGGTATTTCGGACGCGAATATATACCGGAGCTTCCCGAACACTGCCCATTCGTTCTGGATTCATTGAGAGATTTCTTTCTCAAAGTTGGACTTAACTAATTGGACCGTTTGCCTTAGGTAAACAAAGTGGCCAACAACTTCGAGTGTAATGTTCTCAACATTAACTGGAGCGGTTGCAACATGGGTATTATACATGATTTTCGTCTTATCCATGTTCATCTTTAGACCCACTCTTTTAGAAGCATTTCTGAGATCTTCGAGCATTATGTTCAGGTCTTCCAAGGTCTCAGCCATAAGAACTACATCATCGGCAAACCGTATGTGTGTTAGGTGCTCGCCATTGATGTTGATGCGGCATCATTTCCAATCCAGAAGCTTAAAAATATCCTCCAATGCAGCTGTGAACAGTTTCGGAGAGATGACGTCTCCCTGTCTCACACCTCGCTGTAGTTAGATATGATTAGAGCTCTGGTTCTGTAATCGGACTGTCATGGTTGCGTTTTAGTTTATGACCCTGAGCACATCGATGTACCTGTAGTCTACTTGGTACGTCTGGAGAGACTGCAGCACCACCCAGCTCTCAATCGAATCAAAGGCTTTCTCATAGTCCTCGAACGCCATGCAAAGGGGAAATTTGAACTCTTCGGTCGTCTGTATAACTTGCTGCAGCGTGTGAATGTGGTCTTTGGTGCTATAGCCTTTCCGGAACCCGGCTTGTTCGGGAGGTTGGAAGTCGTCGAACAACTTATAGATATGGCTCAGAAGCGTGATGGGTCTGTAGTTCTTCAAGAGAGTCCTATCACCTTTCTTGAAAAACGCTTTTGTCCCATGCCTTTGGCGTGTTGCCCTCGAGGATGACTGAATTGAAAAGCTTCTGGAGGACTTTAAGTATCGGATTTCCGCCCGCTCTCAGAAGCTCTGTTGTGATTCCGTCATCGCCCGCCGTGCCGTCTTGTTGTTTTGAAGCTGCTTGAGAGCCATTGTTTTGAATTTAAGCCGGCATTGGTCGGAGCGTGGATTTTATCAGCGTCGATCTTTCAAGCTTAATGTTGATTTTCAATGTGCCTCTGACCATACGGTGATCGCGTCCTGTCTTAACAGCGTTGATCACACTGACATCATTGAGAATGTGCTTCTTGGTCGACATGTTAAAATCGATCTCGTTTCTGACTTTACCGTCCGGACTGATCCAGGTCCATTTGCCGCTTTTGGGCTTCCTGAAGAAGGAGTTCATCATAAACAGGTTCTCCCTCTCGATGAAGTCTGCCAGCATCTGACCTCTATCGTTCCGTTGCCCAAATCCAAATTGCCCCACTCTCAACTCATCACCGCAACGTTGCCCCAACGTAGCATTGAAATCCTATCACAACCGTGTAGTGGGTTTTATAGCTATGCATTGGTTTCGACACCTCCTCATACATAGACTCCACTTCGTCATCGTTATCTGTCGAGGTCGGAGCGTATACTTGTATGACATTTAGCGAATACCGTTTTGATATTCTGAGTATCATGTACGCTACCCTGCTCGACACGCTTTCGATGGTGATCACGTTGTTGACTAGGGACTTGTGGAATGTGGATGATGAACCCGACACCACCTAGGGACTGTTGTTCGCCCTCCTGGTGGTAAAGTAAGTTACCGCATTGTAGGATAATCGAGTCCTTCCCCTCTCTTCGGACTTCAGATAATCCAATGATCTCCCACTGTTACTTACTAACAGCCTTTTCCAACTCTATGACCTTCGAGTCAGTCCGCAATATGCGCGTGTTGTAGGTTGCCAGGTCAAGTCGTCTGTGTTGGTAGCCTGGTCTTAGCCGGGGATTCTCAGCACCCCCTGCCCCACCGTTACCATAGCCGCTACCGTAGCTAGGAATAGCGGGGCCGCCGGCGCCGTGGACTGGGGGCTGATTTTTTTGGTGTAAAGCCATTTGGGGGGTTGGGTTTGCCATAATCGCCACGCTTGGCCTGCCAAGTGGTGGCGATCGCAGTATGGCCTGCTGTTACATGGAGACGCTGCTGCCCATCTCTTGATGGCAGTTTTCCCTCTGTCGCCTCTTACCACACCCACGAGAAGAGAGGAGGTAATGCTTTTTATGTGCCGGCACTACACAGCACGACATTTTGACCCCAAAATAATGTAAATAAAAATTAAGTTCAAAAACTAAAACCCGACTACTGAAAAATCACGCTTTAAAAAGTACGAAACAAGAAAATATTCTCATCTGAAATTGCCGTGGTCGCATGCCCCTTAATATAACAAAACAATATTTTCATTCTAGGGAAAAGTGGCATACGACCACGGCAATTTCAGATGAGAATATTTTCTTGTTTCGTACTTTTTAAAGCGTGATTTTTCAGTAGTCGGGTTTTAGTTTTTGAACTTAATTTTTTTCTGCTACGTACCTAATAATAATAATATAACTGTAATAATATTTATGTTATCTAGAACATTATCACATTGAAGCGGTCTGAAACAAATCTATCTGTGTCACAAATGTCATTCAATATTGTAATTCGACATAGTAGTTTACATTTATTGCTCGTGACTGTACTGGGTAGGTATGCATTTGACCACCATCCAGCTTATCAGACAGGTCACACATTGAAATGCATACAGTCATGGTCATGGTCATGCTAGACTACCTACTGAGGTAACTGGAGAGTGCAGTACTAAGACTTTTTTGTGACCACAAATTACACTGTGTGTGGCTGTCTTCCGTCTCACCTACACTTTGAAAAAATACGTATGGTCATACGAGACAACTGACAGCCACTACATACTAAATGTCAAATTTGCTGGGCACACTTTTTTATTCAGGGTGAAAACTCCAGTTAACTATCAGTATTAAGTCTAGTTCCATGCATACAGTGGATTGTCATAATTTCATTAAGCATACATCATACCTACGTGCTACCCCGTAGTGCATAAAAAAAACAATTTTGTACAAATGAAAAAAAAACAGTGTATAGCAGGGGGACAGGGATGCGCCCTCGAGCCCCCCTTGGTCTGAGTTTCACAATCGTTTGTCGAGAAGTATTTATTAGAAAAAATTGACCCGTCTCACAACTAGCTCCGATGGGACTCGAACCCACGACCTTTCACTATCCGGGCGTATGCTCTAACCACTGAGCTATTGAGTCGTTAGAGCATTCGCCCGGACATTGCATTGTGAATGCAAAAAAGTAAAAATAATTTCACAATAATGAAATTTATCGCTTTTCATAAAGGAACCTGTTTTATTTTTATGTCGAGGACATAAACATATACTTAACATAAACTGAGCTAAATAAAACCTCGTACATTTAATCGACTCTATTATACTTATTTGGGAGCACCATAAGACTTCAAATTGTCCTCTGTCGCTTTCTTGTAATGTAAGTAGGTATTGCTACGTCCTACTTAAACTTAGTACCTACCTAGTTTATAAATACTTAGTTATCAAAATTACTGATTGTAACATAGTTTAACCGTTAATTATAATTATTATTGTGACACTCTGTACCCACAGTCAAACTACTTATGTCGTTTTGTGGGACAATGATTTAAATTGTATGTTTTCTTGAAGGAAATAAATAAATTATTTATCTATGTGACTTTCTATTTTATTGCAATGTGGTTTTTTTTATGAACATAAAATTAACACTGTTTATTATAATCGATCATATTTATTTGATAAATTTCTAGCTGACAAGAAGAAATTTATATCAGAACCAATTACAAAGAAAAGGTTTAAAATGGAATAATAATAACCTACACAAGCTTCTAAAACAGTTTCCCTAACGTATTTGGTAATTTATACCCAAAAAGCAATAAGTAACAAAAAGCTGATACTAGGATTTATATTCGAAGGCCATCAGAAGGTTTAACTAGGGTTTAAAAGGTAATTTCTCTGTCGGTTTTCAGGAATTATTGGCCAAAAACAAATGTCATGATGGCTGATTAACGATTCAGGAGTGTCCGTAGATTTGCCTATCAGTTGGATGGCTCTGATTTACGGTAACCCTACTATTGTTGCGATGGCTTTGTTTAAAAAAACTAGATTATAATATAACAAACCTGGGTCAGAGTAGAAAAAAATAGATTTTATATTATTTGATTGAATCAGGCGTCACTTGGCGGAAGTCCCTAACCATTGTGAAAAATAAATATATGTAGCTTTCTTCCGCAAATAATCGCAAAACTTGCACCTGAGGATGCCCCGGGTTGGGGCGAAACACGTGTAGAGTAGTGTGATCGGTGAAGGTGCAAGTTTTGCGATTATTTGCGGAAGAAAGCTACATATATTTATTTTTCACAAAGATTTTATATTATTTTTATGCATTTACAATGCAATTTTGTAAGTATAGGAAAATGTGATAGTAAAAAACCACGAGCCCCATAAGTAGCTTTCAGGCGAGATTCGAACCCGCGCCTCCGGGAATCCGGCCCGTTGCTCTGACCAACTAAGCTACCGAAAGGCTTACACGACTCGTCGAATTTTGCTATCACTTGTTACGCTGTAGGCCAGCGTTGCTTCATCAATGTGAGGAATGTTTAACAATCGATTAAGATGAAACAGCCATATTGAGATTTTATATTATTTTTATGCATTTACAATGCAATTTGCTTTCAGTCGGGATTCGAACCTCGTGGTTTGTGGCGTGGCTCGTGGTTTTTTACTATCACATTTTCCTATACTTACAAAATTGCATTGTAAATGCATAAAAATAATATAAAATCTCAATATGGCTGTTTCATCTTAATCGATTGTTAAACATTTGTAAAAATGTTTCTTTCGTATGCGAGGGTTTCCTCACATTGATGAAGCAACGCTGGCCTACAGCGTAACAAGTGATAGCAAAATTCGACGAGTCGTGTAAGCCTTTCGGTAGCTTAGTTGGTCAGAGCAACGGGCCGGATTCCCGGAGGCGCGGGTTCGAATCCCGCCTGAAAGCTACTTATGGGGCTCGTGGTTTTTTACTATCACATTTTCCTATAGAAAAAAGTAGTTTCAAAGTCGTTTTAGTAGGCATACCTAGTCGTTCACGTATAGTTATGAAGGTAGGTACCTACTTACCTGTTTGTTTTAAATTACTTCTATGTTACTACTAGCTTTCCGCCCGCGGCTTCGCCCGCGTGTACTACATGACGTTATCCCGCGGGAATGTGGTTATCCCGCGGGAATGTGATATTTTTCCGGTATAAAAAGTAAGTTACTCCGTACATCAGCTACCTGCCAGTGAAAGTCCCGTCAAAATCGGTCCAGCCGTTTCAGAGATTAGCCGGAACAAACAGACAGACAGACAGACAGACAGACAGACAGACAGACAGACAGACAGACAGACAGACAGACAAAAATTGAAAAAAATGTTATCTTTATATATAAAATTCAAAGTCCTGACTGACTGACTGACTGACTGACTGACTGACTGACTGACTGACTGACTGACTGACTGAGATATCAACGCACAGCCCAAACCGCTGAACCTAGAGACTTCAAATTTTGCACATAGATACGTTATACAGTGTAGGCATCCACTAAGAAAGGATTTTTGGAAATTCCACCCCTAAGGGGGTGAAATAGGAGATGAATGTTTGTATGAAAGTCCGTCAGTTTTGAAGTTAGGATCTTCAAATTTTGTATTTAGGCTGGCAATTAAAAATTAATATTTACCTGTGTCAGCGTTTTTGACAATTCCACCCCCGAAGGGGTGAAAAGAGGGGTGAAATGTTGTATCTGGAAAGTCCTTCAATAAATTTATTATTAAGGCTTATGGTCGGAAAGTAAAACAAATAAGCGAACACAAATTTCGTATTTTTTCGAAAATCAACCCCTTAGAGGTCAAATGGGATAAATAAACCTAAAAATCGATATGGATGTCGTTATTGAGGTTTTATGGGATGATGATTGCAAAAATGGCATTTATTTTGATGTTTAACACGCTGAACATGATTCAACCCCTAAAAGGTTGAAATAGGGGTGAAATTTTGAATGAAAAATCGGGATAAAATAGAAATTTGAACTTGAAACTTTTTAGGCTTACTTCTTAAAACAAATAGGCAACCCATTTCGTAATTTTCCCAAAATCAAACCCAGGGGGTAAAATAGGGGATGAATATGTGTATGAGAGTCCGTCAGTTTTGAAGTTAGGATCTTCAAATTTTGCATTTAGGCTGGCAATTGAAAATTTATATTTTCCTGTGTCAGTGTTCTTGACAACTCCACCCCCGAAGGGGTGAAAAGGAAGATGAAATGTTGTATCTGGAAAGTCCTTCATTTAATTTATTATTTAGGCTTATGGTCGGCAAGTAAAACAAATAAGCAAATACATATTTGGTATTTTTCGAAAATCAACCCCTTAGAGGTCAAATGGGATAAATAAACCTAAAAATCGATATTGATGTCGTTATTGAGGTTTTATGGGATGACGATTGCAAAAATGGCATTTATTTTGATGTTTAACACGCTGAACATGATTCAACCCCTAATAGGTTGAAATAGGGGTGAAATTTTGAATGAAAAATCAGGGGGTAAAATAGACACTTCAACTTGAAACTTTGTAGGCTTACTTCTTAAAACAAATAGGCAACCCATTTCGTAGTTTTCCGAAAATCAAACCCAGGGGTTAAATAGGGTATAGAAACCTAAATCATCTTAAGTACCCTAAAAGTTCTTGGTACCTAAGCTACTCAGAACTAACTTTTTGATTGTGAAACAGACACTTATTATTTACTAGCTTCTGCCCGCGACTTCGTCCGCGTGGACATTCGAGAAAATACTTAGGGGACCAATAACCAGGATCAAAAGTATTCTATGTTTTAATTGTATAAAAATCCTATCAGCCGTTTTTACGTGATTAGGCGGGTCCTCCCTCACCAAGTGAGCAGCCTCGTGCGAGGCCAGCCGCACGTGGCAAGGTTCTGCCCCCAGCTTCGATTCCCATTGGGGGTAGTTACTATACAGGAAAATTTTTTGACCAGTGCACAAATTTTAAGGATCAACTCAGAATCGGTAAGTGAACAACTTTCTCCTAGAAACATTGGTCGAAATATGACAAAAATTTTTGGACTTCCCATACTAAACCGATCACGTGATCAAATCGTCAAATTTTTTTTGACATATTTTGACCTATGTTTCTAGGAGAAAGTTATTCACTTACCGATTCTGAGTCTATCTTAAAAATTTGTGCACTGATTAAAAATTTTCCCTGTAGATTTGGTTGGTGGTAGAGCTTGTTCCAAGTCTGCCTGGCTCTACTACCATCTTATCTAAGTCTGATGCCATAACAAGGATGTTATCATCATTGTTGTGTTTTATTATAAAATACTACCTATATAATAAAACACAACATACATACAAAATCGACCAGCTGACTGTGCAGTTTGTTTGGGAGAACAATTTTTTTTTTTTAATTTGGACCCGTGTTTCTTGAGGAAGTTGTACAATATTATTAGTAAGTGCAAGCTGTGGTTTTGGGCTTGCAACTGACCTAACTAACACCCTGTATAAATTACAAAACAAAGCTTTGAAACCGATCGAGTATCAATTGGGAAATTAGGGGACCAAGAGCAGGCCTATTTCACTCCCCGTGTCGGCTCGAAAACGCGGCGGCAACGCTGGCGTTGTAAATCCATAGAAATAAGGTCCGCAAAAGAGCTAGAATATATGCGATAGAAAGAGTTGCAACGACAACGAGTGGCCGTTCGTGATTTGCCTGCGCCGTACAAGCTAAATTCTACTTTATTGCGTTATAGTTAGAGTTGCTATTTATTTAAATGACTTAGCGGAGTGAACTATCTGTTACATAGTAACTATTTAGTAATCTGTGCCAAGAGTAGGCGGCACTCAAAATCCGTTTTCCACCCATCGTGCAGGATTAAAGACATTTCTAACTTGACGAAGGCCAAGGTTTAGTTATCCTGTGACATTCAACACAGCTGTAAAACGTTCCAGTATACCTACGCTATGTACGGTATAGTGGAACGTTTTATGTAGGTACATAGTACATAGAATGATATGTCGGAAACTGAAGAGCACGTCGTGAAATGCTTAGCGAGGAGTTCGGCCTGCGATCCTTGAGTTTGTTTGTTTGTTTGCATCGAATAGGCTCCGAAACTACTGGACCGATTTTGAAAATTCTTTGACCATTAGAAAGCTACATTCATCCCGATTTATATAGGCTATATTTTATCCCGATATTCCCACGGGAACGGGTACCACGCGGGTAAAACCGCGAGGATCCGCTAGTACTCAATAATTACAATTCATTCATAATTTTTTATAATATATTGTATGGGCTTGCTCTTGGCTTCACACTGAACTCTCTGTTTCTTCAATGTTTGTAGGTATGTGAGAGCAGTAATTATCTAGGAAACAATTTATCTAGGAATCTATATATCCGCATTGGGCCCGCCTGGTAGGTAGCTATTTTACAAGGTTTTTATTAACTTGCCATGTTAGTTAGTTAGTGGGGGACAAATCTTGCAAGCTCTATTTGATCCACTTCCCAGTGTCCAATGGAACTGAAATTTTGTATACAGGTTTGGTTCAGATGACAATGACAATACAATTAAAGTACAGTCGGCAAAAAAGCTTGTCTTAAAAATGAAATTTTTACCAAAACTTATTACTTATCTTCTTTTTCATTAGAAAGGAAGATCTGTGTGCTAATAAAATTCAACGACGATGATGATTATAACAGGTTTGGTTAAAACTGCGACTATTGAGACAAGTTATTATTAATTTAAATATACCTATACATTATTGTTATTATTACTAACCGCCTCTGTGGTCTAGTGGTACACACCACCGTTATCAAACCCAGAGATCCACGTTTCGATTCCCAGTGGGGGTACTTATTGTATTGTATTCAATTTGGTTGGTGGTAGGGCTTGTTCAAAGTTCGCCTGGCTAGCTACCACCATCTAATCTGTCTGACGCCATAACAATGATGTTTTCAGCATTGTTGTGTTATGGCAGTTAGAGATAGCCAGTTCCTCAGTAATTGAGGATTCCGGGACTAGTGCGCTTCCACCTTCAGCCTTATCGTCACTTTAACATCAGCCGGCCTAGCATGAGCGGCTTATAACGATTATTAGAGCGGCAGGTGTGATGAAGGCTAAATGCTAGCCCGTTGTGGATAAAAAAAAGTCATCATCCTACCTTTATTCCTTGAAAGGCCTGAGCTAAGGAAATGTCACAATTTGTGTCGCTTCGCGCTCCAAAGCTATAAGCTACACAACAGGACGTCGCTAACGAAGTCGCTCCTAATATAATAACCGACAATCGCACTGTTTGTCGCAATTTTAACTTTTGATGTTCTCAGGGTTGCTGCTGTTGTAGAAATGACATAAGTAGAAATATTTAGCTTTTTCGGTACCTACCTCTGAAAATAATAAGTAATAGCTATTACCTTTAAGAAAAATTGTGATAGAACCACAAGCCTTTTACCTACTTGCAGGGCTGGTGGTGTTTTTCAATCACAATTTTTCCTGAAAGTATTGCATTGTGAATGCATAAAAAAACTTATTTCGTAGTTCCCATTCGGATGGACTAATTGACAAATAGTTTATTTACGCGAGTTTGCATACCTAATGAGTTTATATCACAAGCTATAAAAATATGTAAGTAAGTAAGTAACTATTTTTCAATAATCCGCAAATATAAAATAAAACATTAAAACGCTATTATACTAATATACTTGTTTAATATAAGAGAATAAATTCTCGTACGTGATGTGACTGTCGAGTGGTAGGTATATTATTATTATACCTATTTGACTGTTTGCCTGTTAACCTGCGGAGGCCATGTCTGTTAACGTAACGCTCTCATAATCGTGTCTCAATCGTGTTTTAATTGTAGTTCACTTGTAGTGTTTTTCATTCACTACCTAGTTACAAGAATTATGACAGTATGATGTGATGTGAATGTAGCGTGTGGTGTGACCATCAGTAGTATTGTGAAAAAGTACCTAAACTTGTAACTAGTGTGTAAAAAGGCACTACAATTGAAACACGATTAAGACACGATTATGAATTAATGTTAGCAGACTTGGCCCCCTGGGCGAACGACATACCGGATTGGACCGGCTTCTACTCAGTGTGAAGGTGGGTCGGACGGGAAAACACCAAGCAAGAACTTAAAAAATTACAATAATAATATCCTCAGCTCTAGTTGACAACCCTAGATTCGAAACGTTCGTAAACAGAGGCACTGAAACTTCAGTCCTACGGGATGTTATGTCTATTAAATTAAATTGGTCTTTACACTGAAAGAAATACAGGCCAAATTGCATTAGCGAAAGACTTCAGCGCCACTTTTGTTAGGTTTATGACCTAATTACCGCTAGAATTAAGAAGTTAATAACATTTGAAGAAAGCGACGAACAATAGCTAAGACTAGGTACCTAGCTAAGCTAACTACTTTCGTGTTAATACAAATACCTACCTAGCAAGCACGCACCAGGATTTTTTTTTTGTCGGGGGGGGTCCGTTGGAGGGGGGGGGGGGGGGGGGGGGGGTAGCTTAGATGTTTGGATGTTTGTTGCTCAATCATGCCAAAACCGCTGAACGGATTTGGCTGAAATTTGGGACACAGATACTTTGTAGCCTGGAGTGGAACATAGGCTTCTTTTTATTCCGAAAATATCTCATTCCCGCGGGATAACGTCGTGTAGTTCACGCCCATCTAATGGACACTTTCGGGGGGGGGGGTCCAGACCCCTGGACCCCCCCCCCCCCCCTGGGTACGTCCTTGCTACCTAGCTATACCTATCTAGATAATAAATCTTATCTATTTCCATTCTACCTTTCCTTTCCAAAATCCTTGAGCGCCTTGTCCTCCACCAAATCAGCGTGTTTGTTAATGCAAGCAAACCACGTCTGTGTTGCTGTGATGCAAACCATCTGCTTAGTCCCTTTAGTCCTAGCGGTGCGCCCCGAAATTCAGAAAATGCTGAAAATGGTGTCAAAGGCATGAAAATCGGAACGATTGATCTTTAGGCCAATAAGAATCTATTTGAACCGTAGCACGAAAAAAAACGAAAAAAGGGAAAATTCGTTTTCTCATTGCTATCTCGCTTCAGCACATTTTTTCCGAGTATCGCCTTAAAGGCTGCTGTAAACGGGTAGAGTAAACGGTAGAGTGAACTAGCATAATAGGTACTCTACCAGTTTTCAGTAGGTACTCTCAGAGGCGGATTAAACGTGGAGAGCGCCCTAGGCAAGCACCTCGTAGGCGCCCCTCTACACACATTTTTAACTAACTTCGAAAGAACGAGGAATCGTCTTACTGCATAGTTGGTAGTTGGTGGTTATGAGTAAACACATTCGGTCTTACTACAAAACACTGTTTAGCTTAAACAGTGTTTGAATGTGATGCTAAATTCTATGGTTTTTAGAATTTTTGTTTGTTTGGTACTTACCTATGTCTTTTATAACTCAAAAACGGCTTGACCGATCTTGACGAAAATTGGTGTGTAGTAAGAACATTTAAGGCCTAATCAGACGAGGGACTGTCCTCCGAGTACTTTTTTGTCCATCGATGTACCTAGATCTCTTATAAATTGTATCGAATAACGCACACGAGGAACTAAAAGTACCGCGGACAAAAAGTCCCCGAAATTACCGCGGACACCGAGAGACTGGACTGGACAAACGTTCGCGGTAGTCCTCGAAAAAAATAGAACTAAGGTAACTAGGCGCAACAACGCACACAACGAACTTTAGTCTGCATTAAGCGCTCGATAGTGAAGTACGTTTCCGGGCAACAAATGACCGCACACCGTAATCCGTATGTGTTGAGTCCGTGACAAGTACTCGCAGGAATTTTTTTTAGGCGTACAGGGACTTTTTGTCCGCCGGGGACAAAAGTCCCTCGTCTGATTATGCCTTTAATTGCGCAAATTATAGGCTTTATGTAAAAAAGAAACGCTGAGCGAAGCGGGTGGGTGACAGCTCGTAGACCATGTCATTGAAATAATGCAAAAGATCAGGCACCCCAACGGATACTTAACATATTAATAATGTTAAATATATTCATGCTTTTTATTTCGTAACCAATTGTCCTATCGATTTATAGCTCTAGTTCAGACTTATCAATGAATTATCTTCGCGCTCTAAAATTACCTTTATTAAAAACTGAAAGAATTATAGCATTCAATAGTTTTGCATAGAAACGAACATATCCGAAGCGCAAACTCAACTCTTGCGTGCGCGCCCCTTCGCAACCTCGCGCCCCTAGGCACGTGCCTAGTTTGCCTTAGGGATAATACGCCTCTGGGTACTCTACCAGTTTTAGTAGAGTAACTGTCTACGCCAAAATTTTCATTTTGTTAGTAGAGTAAACTTTATGTCACTCGGTAAGAAACGCTAGAACAAAATGAACGCCACTCATGCTGGGGCGTACCAGAGGGCCTACTCTGAAACGCAAAACCCGAAACTTTGGTATACCCGTCCCTTTTATTCTCTAGTCGGGACAGAATCGAGTGAAAGGGGCGGGGCTAACCGAAGTTTCGGATTAGCGTTTCAGAGTACGGTCCCAGGACTCTGATTCACGAATCGTCGGAAACGCTCCCGACAGCGGAATGTATGCCCTGTCTCTGTCACTCACTATAGAATAGAAAAAGACAAAGCACAGAATTCGAATCCGATTCCGTTTCCGACGGTTCGTGAATCAGGGGCCAGATACCAGACCAGGGGGGCTACCGCGTAACTTTATGGGTATGAACTTCATACGTTGGGAACTTTAAGTCAATTTTATAGAGAAAATAGCCGCTATCAGTTCCTTGTTTTGTGACGTCGACGGGTATAACGATAACTAACTAGCAACGTTCAACAGAACAAAGCAGCAAAAATCTATCAAGATAAGGAATTCAAATGACAGTTGAAGCCCATACCCATATCCATATTTCTTAGCCGGTAGCCCTCCAGACTATATCAGGATATGCCGATGTCCAACATCGCGTGAATTAACGTGGTAAATTTATAGCGCTAGTGTGGCCGCTCGAATGCCGTAGTAATATTATCGACTTAATTATCGCGATAACGTAGCTACACTGTGTTGGAATATGGCATATCCCGTTGATTATTGGCGTATTCCGATAGTGCGGCCACGGCAGCATCGAGAAATTGTAAGGAATGCTCTAATAAAGTCTGCACTAATTCTAGTAACCGTTTACATGGGTCGAGTAGTCGGTAGAGTAGAGTGGACGCCCCGGGATGGAGGAAAGAAAGTGGTAGAGTAGCTTGCCCGCGGTGCTCTACTCTACTGTTTACTCTAGCCGTGTACAGCATGAGCCAAGTGTTTTTGGGTTCATTTCCCAGAAACATTAAAAGAAATGAATGCGATCGAAACAGATTTTTACAGAACAAGTGGTTTCCCATTCTGTGTAGATTTTCCATGAATGTCAGCACATTTGAATCGTTCCAAATATGACAGTCATTTGCATTTAAAAAATTACATTAGCATCACAAATTAATTGTGTTTATGGAATGGTAATGCTTTCTGTTAACATAACTTTTCTCATTATAATTATTATTTTGTTGCTGGCGGGCGGCACGATTGCAACGTGGGTGCAATCGATACAACCTATAACTCCAGCTGGATTTATAGGTTGGTTGGTTGGTTAGGTTGGTACACACACACAATTAATTTCTGATACTAATTTTAAAAAATTAAATGTACCTAAATGCCCGATTTCCTGTCTGTTGCTATGACTACCATATTTGAAACAATTCAAATAGGCTGACACTCATGGAAAATCTACAAAGAATTGGAAAAACAAACTACCATTTAATTGGTGATAGTGGATACCCATTAAGACCTTGGTGTCTTACTCCAATAAGAGAAACTGTTGAAGACTTACCCGGAACACACTATTCAGATGTATTGAAGCAGGCAAGATCAGTTATTGAAAGATGTAACTCTTTTTATCCACAACGGGGTAGCGCTTAGCCTTCATCACACACACCTGATGATAACTGGTGATAAGGCTGAAGGTGAAAGCGCACTACTCCCGGAACCCTCAATCACTGAGGAACTGGCTATCTAATCTCTAACTGCCGGAACATAATAATGCTGAAAACTTCATCGTTATGGCGTCGAGACTTTAAGATGGTGGCAGCTAGCCAGGCGGACTAAGAACAAGTCCTACCACCAACCAAACCGAATACAATATGTACCCCTCACTGGGAATCGAACCCGGGACCTCTGGGTCTGAAATCAGTAGTATGAACCACTAGACCACAGAGGCGGTTAAAACTGGGTTCTGAAAGGCCATTTCCGGTGCTTAATAAAGTATAGGGATGATAGGGTGCTGCACTACACACCTAATAAAGCGTCCAAAATTATTAAATAATATAATATACTAGCTTTCCGCCCGCGGCTTCGCCCGCGTGTACTACACGACATTATCCTCAGGGAATGTGATATTTTCCGGGATAAACAACATCACTGTCCAGCTCCCAATCTACCCCCGTACCAAAAATCACATTGATCCGTCGCTCCGTTTTGACGTGAAAGACGGACAAACAAATACCTACTAATGGTTTTCCCGTGGGAATATGATACTTTCCTGTGGTAAAAAGTAAAAGTAGCCTATTATAATCCTTCCCAGGGTCTCAAATAATTTACTTAAATAGGTACCAATTTCTGGCCGCAAATTAGCTCGCGCTTAAAATGATTTTCGTATGGGAATGAGATTTTTCCCGCGGTAAGAAGTGTTAAGTATGTCTTTCCCAGGGCCTTAAACTGTCTCTATTCTAAATATAATCATTTCCATTAACTTAAACTATCACCTTTAAAACCAATTCCATTCCACAGCTACGTGCTAAAACTTATTTCACCATGGGAATGATCCTTATTACCGCGGTAAAAAGTCCTTCCTAAGGTCACAAAATATCTCCATTCCAAATTTCATCTGACTCGGTTCAGCCGTTTTGACGTAAAAACAGAACATACAGACAGACAGACAAACAAACAAACAAAAATCGCATTTATAATAGTATTAGTGATAGTAGAAATATGAATATGATTGTCCGGCCGCGACTACGTCCGTCCGTGAGTAATTTGTGGTCGTCCAAATCAAAAGGGACCTTGTGGCGCTCGGCACTTACGCCCTTATTGCTGTTGTTCGAATACAAAACAAACGACAATAAAGACGTATGTGCCGGCCGCAATAAGGTACCTTTTGATTTGGACGACCACATTTAATTGGGTACCTACATCGCAAAATTTCATGTCAAAAAGTAGGTAGATAGGCGTTCTCTAAGGTCTCATCAGTACCATCATCAATCCATTTTAATGTCCCCGCTGCTGGGGTACAGGGTGCCTACCATCAACTCTTATTGCGGTTTTGTTTAGGAACCTAAACTGATCTGCTTCGCTTATTCGTACCACGACAGCTTAATATCAATGACAGCGATTCAGTGATCGATCAATGACATTTCACAGCCGCTAAGCTGTCAGGAAGTCTTATTTGACCTATAACCCAATCGATTTAACATGTCACCTGCAGGTTATACCCGTCCCTCTCACTCTCCGGGCATGACAGAATCGAGTGAAAGAGACGGGTAGAAGAAAAAGGACACAAATCGTTCGGTCATTAACATTTAGCAATTCATTTGCGATCCAGTTTTTAAAAGGTCAGAGTACGAAAGAAAGCAATTCATTTTAGGAACCTATTCTGCATCGCGCTATTTTTGAATCGCTGTCTTAAAGTTGATGGTAGGCACCCAGGCCTTCATATTGATGGATAAGGAGAATGGACCATGACCTTCCACACGGGCCCATTGCAGTTATAGGGTAGTTATGGGGGTTAATCCAAATGCAGCCAGAACCATCGGCTTATCGTGTCTTCCGAAGCACCATAATTGAACAGCCATCCCGTGAAAGACCACTGCGAAAGTTACATAACCTCAGCGATCGCAGGCCGAGCACGCTAGGTACCTATACTTTATACCAAACATGAAAGTCAGATGAGTGGTTTCTTCTTATGCCTATAAGAAGGTTACGATACCTAGACAAACAGTAGCTACTTTCGTATGAATAATATTCGGATATTTTCCTACTCTTGAACAACCAAAATGCAAAAAATCGAGTCAATACTTTGATATGGTACTTTTTAATGTGGCATAGATTCTATGCCACATTAAAAAGTATTTTATAGTGGCAATACGCTAGTTGATATATATCGCTACGCTTATATTACTGTATTATTGATATATACGCTAGTTTATATGCTTAGCATGATTTATGATGCTATATTACTTACTTTGAAGAAATGCTTAGGTATAATCGAGCCTTTCGATCGGTACAAGTACAATAAAAATAAAGATTTTTTTTCACATTTAGTGGGTTCGATTCTCAGTTCAGACAGGCGATTATTTAAAATTCTTTGAATGCAGTTCGTTTTGTTTTTAAGATAAAAATGAAGTCTCCTTTCAGTAAAATTTTATATCTTCAGTATTTGAGGTACTTTCCCTCCATGTGGCATAGTTTTGGGACGCCCTGTATACCTTATTCTACTCTACTACAGAAGGTATAGATGTTGACATATGCGTAAGAGATATTGACATGAATAGATTCCACTCACCAGTAATTTCTTAACTAGTTACTTGTTGTAGCCAACGATCAAACGAGAAAAACAATTTAGGCAAATGATTTACAAACTAAGCAAAGGTAGAAGTAATAAAACACAGTTCTATTTTAAGATTCTGTATTTAATAACATGAAACAATAAATATTCGAAAAAGCAAAAAGACTATAAAGACAATACTGGTTTAGCCAGTCTTAGAGAACATATACATTTCCCACGCACGTATTATAATTATGTTAGACATTCGTAAATGCAATAGGAATGGTTACATAAAGGACATTATGCGTGCAAACAATCTATACAAAGGACACTTTGTTCTTAATTTTATTCACGAAAAGTATCAAGACAAATAATTCCTGCTTTAATGCTTAAACTACATTTTTCTGCATCAAGCTCTTTACTGTCATTTGCAGTATTTTCGTTTCTAATTTACAACAATATCCTTTGGCTAATATAACCTTAATAAATCAACGAGATAATTAAAGGAAAAAATAAGTTGTCGATGTCGATGCTTATGTAGAGTGCGAGCCAGATAAGTCTGCGCGCGGTCAAAATCGAATACGTATTAATCTTTTACATAACCGTAGAACAAAAAAATGTTCTGTAACTAGCGCCAAAAACGCCTCAGTCGCGCGCAAAGTTATCTGACACGAACTCTTTCTTAACTATTGCCATTTTTACCCACACTTCATTAAATATAGGTTTTATTGAGTAAAACACTGACCAGTAAATAAAAAAACTGGCTCGAGGCGCCACTTTCGCGTCTTCATTGTTACAAATGTCAAATTCTATAGAAAAATGTTGTTCCGTCACATTTCCGCAACATGGCGAGGTTTTTTCCGGTCAGGCTTTACAAAAGTGATAATCGCTTGGTTTAAAAAAAAATATGATATTTGTTTGTTTAATATTTTCTTTGATTATCTCTTTGAGTAAGTAAACTCATACGTTCAAATAGAAGTATTAATCTTGATACTTTTTAGTAATACATAATTCCTAATACACTATTATGCTGACACCCTAATATCAACGGGACTTTAAATTCTACGTAGAAAATAAACAGTTGTGCGTTCACAACCTTCTAAATGTTTATAAAAATATCTAAGAAGACAATAATTGCACTTAGTATTGCAATCAGTATTATAAGGTTTAAATTATTTCTTTTCCATGCACTTAACAAAATAAAACGAGCTCTTTTCCAAAGATGTTCACAGTAACATTGTATGAACACAATTAGGTAAGTATGTCAAATATCTTCAATTGATTTTAAACCTTCTTACCAATGTATAAAAGTCTCCTTTACAGACTTTTTTATGGATGTATAAGCAGGATGGATTTCTTATCACACGGGAACAATGCGGATTGAATCAATTAAATATCCTTTCTGAAGCACTGATGAGCTGTTGAAACTTTTTGTCACCCATCCCAAGACCGACCATACATAGGGTTGCTTGACCTCTACAATCACAGGCCAAATACGTTTATCTCCAGACTTAATATCAGTTGAAGTAATGTAACAGTTGTAAATGAATTTTAATTTACAATTTGGTGTTAGCGAGCGATTTCGATGAGAACGAGATAAAACAATCCAAATAAAAGATAAATCTAAAATGAACACGTTGATACTCATTCCTATGTCTAGTTGTAAGTAAAGCGCGTTTGTGCATCCCAATATCTGTAACAAGCAAACATAAAATATATGTAGAGTCTGTCAAGTGAGTCGCGTCCCTAGCGAATGGCGCCAAATTTAAAAGTCCTGTAGATGGTAACCCTGAATATACTCTGAAAAA
The DNA here is from genome assembly GCA_949710035.1 of Crambus lathoniellus. Taxonomy (NCBI): domain Eukaryota; kingdom Metazoa; phylum Arthropoda; class Insecta; order Lepidoptera; family Crambidae; genus Crambus; species Crambus lathoniellus. Next base: position 2,205,308 of record OX453318.1, on the reverse strand, counting down.
CTATTTTGATACTTGATGTTTATTTTAATAATAATAATAATTGCTGATAGTGATGGTGGAGATGATATGGTTACTACTGTAAGTCCCCAATACAATGATATATTGAGGAGTACTCTTGAAGATGTAGTTCGGGAATTTCGATCGACTTCGGTTCACCTTAGACCTCGGCTTCCGCGTTTTCCCATGCACAAAAAAAATAGGGCACTGATGTGTGCTTTAGATTTGCTACTACCAAATTACTTTGATAGTAGTGAAGACCTGGCTGATACTCATTCGATCCTGTACTGTGCGGCTATTACAGCTTGTCGTGTTGCTCATGTCAAATTTCCAAATACTGACACAGCAACACGCCCTCGCCTGGCTGTACCAGCCTGGCAGTGTAGGATTGAGCGTCGTATCAGTGAGGCTAGGGTACTCATCGGTAAACTCAGCTGCTTTAGGGAGGGCAACATGCGCCCTAGGGTCATGCGCTTTGTGAAACGTGCATTCTTGGGAACTGGTATTAGTCCTCAAAATTATATTTCATGCGTCACAGAGCGCATCGACTTCCTGAAGCAGAAAATTTGTGCATGGGCTAATCGTATTCGAAGGTATAGGGTGCGAGTCGATCGCTTTACTCAGAACCGCATGTTCGAGAGAGATCAACGACGTGTTTATGCATCCTGGGAGCGATCGGATCAGAGTGATACTGATATGCATCGGCCGGATGATGATGCCATGATTTCTTTTTGGCATAACATCTGGTCCGTGCCTGTCACTCACTCTGAAGGTGCGTGGATGGAGGATGTTGAGCGTTCGTGTGAGCTTATACCTGATATGAATGAAGTAACCATTGACTACCAAGACGTAGTTTGTGCAGTTCGTTCCTTACCCAACTGGAAATCTCCAGGCCCGGACGGACTGCACAATTTCTGGTATAAATGGTTACCTAGCTCGCACGTTTGCTTAGCATCTCAATTTCAATGTGCTTTATTATCTCAGTCGCTTCCAGAATTTATGACAACAGGCATAACCCATCTGCTCCATAAATCTGGTAGTACTGCGGACCCCAAAAACTATAGACCTATCACCTGTCTGCCAACAATTTATAAAATTCTTACGTCCATTTTGAGATCGAAGATTAATAAACACATTGATCAAAATTCTATTATGATTGCCTCTCAAAATGGATGTAGGAATGGGGCCCGTGGTACTAAGGAGCTACTCCTCATTGACATGGCTATTAACCAACAGGTTCGTCGAAACCGAAAGAACCTATCGACTTCCTGGATAGATTATAAGAAGGCATATGATTCCGTGCCGCATTCGTGGCTCATGAGGGTGCTGGAGTTGTATAAAATAAATACAACTCTACGCACTTTCTTGATATCGTGCATGCGAAAATGGAGAACGGTCCTTTTCTATCCAGGATCTCGACGGGTTCTAGGTCAGGGCGACACTATAAAAATAGAGCGAGGTATCTTCCAGGGTGACGGTCTGAGTCCATTGTGGTTCTGTCTGGCCTTGAACCCTCTGAGTACACTTCTCGGGAGTTCAGGATTAGGCTACCGTTTACGGAGAAATGGTCAAGTAATATCACACCTGCTATACATGGATGACCTGAAACTATTTGCCCATAGCAGTTCTCATTTGACAGCGTTACTGAAGGTTACTGAAGCTTTCAGTAATGCCATTAAAATGGAATTTGGTGTGGACAAATGTGCAGTCATGCATGTAAAGCGTGGTCAGATAATGGAATCTACGGGTATACAACTCTCGGATTCTATTCATCTTAGATCTCTCTCCGTAAACGAAACCTATAAATATTTAGGTATGTCACAGGCATTAGGCATCAACGATGCTGACATGAAACAGTCGTTGCGTGAGCGTTTCTTGGGGCGCCTTTCAAAAGTACTTAAGTCTTTTGTCTGGCGGAAACAAGGTTCGCGCATACAATGGATGGGTCATGCCGGTACTGATGTATTCCTTTGGCATACTTAAATGGACTCAAACTGAACTGGATGCCCTGGATAGAAAAGTTCGTACATTGCTAACAGCACACCGCATACATCACCCACGTTCATCGACCATGAGATTGTATATCCCGCGGAAGTGCGGTGGTCGTGGCTTCTTAAATGCTAAGACATTGCATAACCGCGAGATATGCAATCTTAGGGAGTATTTTCTCCAAGTCGATATGGGGTCTCATAGAGATGTAGTTGCTGTTGACAATGGACTGACTCCTCTATTTTTAGCAAAAGAAAACTGGCGCAAACCTGTAGTACTTAGTACTTCCGACCGCAGCACTGTGTGGCAAAGCAAGGAGTTACATGGCAGATTCTACCGGGCTCTCCATGGGCCCGACGTAGATTTATTAGCCTCAGTATCCTGGCTCCGTTTCGGTGATCTTTTTGGTGAAACCGAAGGTTTTGTCTGTGCAATTATGGATGAGGTTGTGATGACGAATAACTACCGAAAGTATATCCTAAGGGATGGCACAGTGGATATTTGCCGAGCGTGCCATCGTCCGGGTGAATCCCTTAGGCATATTATCTCCGGTTGTTCTCGTCTCGCAAACGGCGAGTATTTGCATAGACATAACCAAGTGGCCAGGATAATACACCAACAACTTGCTCTAAAACATAGTCTTGTAGCATCCGAGGTGCCGTACTACAGGTATGCACCAGAACAGGTCCTTGAAAATAGCCATGCCACATTGTATTGGGATCGATCTATCATTACAGACAGGACTATTGTAGCTAATAAGCCTGATATTGTATTGATAGATCGACACGAACGCCGCGCAATAATTGTTGATGTCACTGTTCCCCATGATGACAACCTTGTGAAAGCTGAAAAAGATAAAGAAAACAAATATCTTGATTTAGCTCACGAGATTGTTGACATGTGGGACATTGATTCAGCAATTGTTGTTCCGATAGTCATATCTGCCCATGGGCTGATAGCCAAGAGCCTCGATAAACACCTTAAGAGGCTCGCGTTAGGTGGATGGATCGGGAGTCAGATGCAGAAGGCAGTACTTCTGGACACGGCCCGTATAGTGAGAAGGTTCCTGTCTCTGGATCCTTAACCATCGGTAGCCGGGACCCTGATCTTGCTGCCGTTGGGGAACTGCATTTTTGTATTTTTAAATGTTATATTTTTTAGTGTTATTCATTGTAAAAATTTAATGTTTAGAAATATAATTTTGTAAGTATTTAAAATGTAATAAAGGGAATAATAATAATAATAATAATACGAGATTGTTGACATGTGGGACATTGATTCAGCAATTATTGTTCCGATAGTCATATCTGCCCATGGGCTGATAGCCAAGAGCCTCGATAAACACCTTAAGAGGCTTGCGTTAGGTGGATGGATCGGGAGTCAGATGCAGAAGGCAGTACTTCTGGACACGGCCCGTATAGTGAGAAGGTTCCTGTCTCTGGATCCTTAACCATCGGTAGCCGGGACCCTGATCTTGCTGCCGTTGGGGAACTACATTTTTGTATTTTTAAATGTTATATTTTTTAGTGTTATACATTGTAAAAATTTAATGTTTAGAAATATAATTTTGTAAGTATTTAAAATGTAATAAAGGGAATAATAATAATAAAACACTTTATTGCAAAAAGAAAACACATAACAAAAAGAAGACACTACAAAAGAAGTACACAAAAGGCGGCCTTATTGCTACGTAGCAATTTCTTCCAGGCAACCTTGAGTTTTATTAGGTTACTAGCGGCCGCCCGCGGTTTCACCCGCGTGGTTCCCGTTCCCGTGGGAATATCGGGATAAAAAGTATCCTAAGTTACTCCTTATTAAGTACATCAGCTACATGCCAGTGAAAGTCCCGTCAAAATCGGTCCAGCCGTTTCAGAGATTAGCCGGAACAAACAGACAGACAGACAAAAATTGAAAAAAATGTTAATTTGGTATATTATGTACCGTATATACTTATAATCATATGCATGTAGTAAAAAGCGGTTATTTTAATATTAGAAACAGACACTCCAATTTTATTTATTTGTACAGATTTGTATAGATTAGAAAATAACGAAATAAATAGATGTTAATAAATTACATGTAATAAACAATCAGACTTGCCACATAATTACTGTTAAAACTTGATTTTTACTCGACATGTTTGCTTGATCGCTCTTATCCTCGATTTTAGCCCTAAGGGCTTGGCTTGTTCACGTTGAAGAAAGACACTCTAATTTAAAAACTTAAGACACTCTACCTGGTTTAGACGAAAACAGACACTATATACGTAGAGTCCCTACGCGCACTAAGGGTGGGTCGAGACGCCTAAGAAGAAACAGTGGGGTCAACCACCTAATCCTAGATAGTAGAATTAGCCCTCCTAAAGAACTAAACTCACCTTAATTGCTCTTCTCGTCTTTAACCTCCATGATCTTAGGGCTCTGGTTAGGGCTACGCGGGTTGTTCCTCCAGATGTAGTACGCCAGCGAGGTGGCGTAGGACAGCCACGCGAGGTACGGCACTATGAGCCAGGCGGCCGTCTTGTTCACGTTGAAGAAAGACATTCTACGTTTCGACAAGCCTTGCTTAGACGAAAACTGACTCTATACGTAGAGTCCCGACGCGCAGTAAGGGTAGGTCGTGACGCGCACTAAGGGTGGGTCGAGATGCCTAAGAAATAATAGTGGGGGGAACCGCCTACTAGATTGTAGAACTAAACCCACCTTAATTGCTCTTCTCGTCTTTCACCTCCTTGATCTGGCTCTGGTTAGGGCTCCGCGGGTTGTTCCTCCAGATGTAGTACGCCAGCGAGGTGGCGTAGGACAGCCACGCGAGGTAGTGCACCATGAGCCAGCCGGCCGACTGGTTCACTTTGAAGAAAGACACTCTACGTTGCGACAAGCCTTGCTTAAACGAAAATAGACTCTATACGTAGAGTCCCGACGCGCACTAAGGGTGAGTTGAGACGCGCACTAAGGGTGGGTCGAGATGCCTATAAATAAACGGTGGGAGAAATGGAACTAAACTTAACTCACCTTAATTGCTCTTCTCGTCTTTCACCTCCTTGATCTTAGGGTTCTGGTTAGGGCTCCGCGGGTTGTTCCTCCAGATGTAGTACGCCAGCGAGGTGGCGTAGGACAGCCACGCGAGATAGGGCACCATGAGCCAGCCGGCTAGCTTGTTCACGTTGAAGAAAGACACTCTAATTTAAAATCTCGACGTTTCGACAACCTGGCTTAGCCGAAAACAGACACTATATACCTACGTAGAGTTCCGTCGCGCACTAAGGGTGGGTCGAGACGCCTAAGAATTAACAATGGGGGGAACCGCCTAATCCTAGATAACACAATTGGCCATATAGAACTAAACCCACCTTAATTGCTCTTCTCGTCTTTCACCTCCTTGATCTTAGGGCTCTGGTTAGGGCTCCGCGGGTTGTTCCTCCAGATGTAGTACGCCAGCGAGGTGGCGTAGGACAGCCACGCGAGGTAGGGCACCATGAGCCAGCCGGCCGTCTGGTTCACTTTGAAGAAGGAAGCAGTGGTCGCTGCGGCCGCTCCGCCTAGGACTACTATCTCGATGAAGGCCTGGTGGGAAGGGTACACTGATCAGATATACTAGGCGATTATTATAAGAATAGGACTATAGGAAAAATGTGATAGTAAAAAACCACGAGCCCTATAAGTAGCTTTCAGGCGGGGAAGCTACTTATAGGGCTCGTGGTTTTTTACTATCACATTTTTCCTATACTTACAGAATTGCATTGTGAATGCATAAAAATAATTTAAAATCTTAAGAATAGGACTGTCAAAACGGCCATATTTGTTTGCGTTTCGCTTCCACTTCAGGGTGTAGGATGTGCAAGAAAAGGAACAAAGACCAAGAATGCCGTTTGACAGTCCTATTCTTATAATAATCGCATAGTACGACCGATTTGGCGCAAGTGTACGGATACTTAAGGTCATAGCCGACTTATACCGCACCGCTCCCACCCAACCAAAGTATGAGCAGCCAAATATGGACTTAATATCGTTCACTGTAGATGCACTTTACAGTAATAATATGCAATAGCAGACAGCGCGCGGTAAGCGAGCCTGCCGCAAGCTAAAGTGCGTCTACAGAGCACGACATTAAGTCCATATTTGACTACTCATACATTTGTTGGGTGGGAGCGGTGCGGTATAAGTCGGCTATGACCTTTAACCGCCTCTGTGGTATGAACCACTATACCACCGATTTCAGACCCAGAGGTCCGCGGGTTCGATTCCCAGTGGGGGTACATATTGTATTCGGTTTGGTTGCTGGTAAGACTTGTCCTCTTGTCTTGTTTCTATGAGAAATAATACTATATAATTCTCCGGCCCCATTCGGCCGGTCCGGAATAAAGAAAAGAAGGATTTTTTTAAAAGGATATTTATTTACAAAAATATAGGTAAGTATAACATAAGCCCTGCCTTATCTATAGTGTAATTCTACTAAAAAGTTCCAAGCTTTATTTTAATGTGTTATTTGAAGACTAGCTGTTTATCGTGTTAATTATAGTGATTTGGAGGCAACTTCGCATTTTTTTTCTATTGAGAAAATTTTATGCAATCGTGTTTTTGAGTAACATAGTCACTAGTATTAGTCCTGAAGTTGGTAAAAATCTTAAAATAAGTCGCCTCGCTAGGGTTTTTTTAAGAGGTGGAAGGGGTAAGGGAGGGTCAGGGGTCCCCCCTTCTTCAAGTTCCACCTGCCGGAAATGCGTAGTTTTCGAGATATAAGCGATAGAAGTTAGTATGAAAATCCTTACAAGTCGCCTCAATAGGGGTTTTTTGGGAGGGAGGAGGAAGGTGACCCTCCTCTTCAAACCCCACCTACCGGGGTTGCGTAGTACCTATTCGAGTTATGAGCGATAGAAGTTTAGTATGAAAATCGCTGCTGCCTATTAGTTTCCGAGAAAATCTACTTTAAAAATTCGCTCAAGAGTACGCATAAAGTCCTAATTTATGTTTCATTTCACGTAAAAAATAGAATTTATAAAAATTCATAAAAAAAAATGACTCATTTCCGGCAGCTAAATTTGCTTAAGCATTTTAGGCGAAGCCCAAAAACACCTCCCCAGCCTCAATTAACCTCAAAGAAGGCGACTTGTTTTAAGATCCAACCCCTGAAGTTTGCTGCATTTTAATTTGAAATTCAGTTTTTCATTAATATTGATATTACAGACGATCATGTAAAGCAATCTAATTTTTGTTGGCCTATAGCGGGCCCTTACCTTAAGATTATGAATTTACTTTTGTGGTTCTAGTTTATGTTACTTACCAGTTTAAAGTCCTTCATCCCGAAGAATATTGGCGTCCATGCCCAGTTGAGGAGCAGCTGACCACCGTACAAAGACAGAGGAACAACTGCATCTTCTAGAATATAAACATATTTTTTTATTAATATTAGCACTTGCAGATATTTGTGTTCGGGCAATAAAATATCTATTGCGTCAGATGCGGGTTATAAAACTTTTATGGCTTTAAATAATCAAGCTAATATGAATAACAAGTAGTTTTTTTAATACAGTCAAATGCAAAAATATTTAAACAGTAAGTATAGGAATATATCATATTCTTTGATCAACAATAACACCTGTACTAATTGTTGATCGAAGGTCATAATAAGAATATTGAAAAACTTCTGTGGCAAATAACCAGTGGTCGGAATAGGTAGTGCCATTTGGGGTGAATGACCTCAAACATTATCAATAATATGGACATAGATACCCCCGGGCCCGGGATCCCGGGATTCTAAAATTATTTATTTATTATTTATATTATATTTAATCTATAGGTCCACTAGGTAATATAATTTCGTTTTAAGGCCTTGGCCTTGGTTTTAAGGCGCGATTGGTTTCTCACTCGTCTCGTGCCTTTTGTGTTAGATTTGTCCAATGTGTCTGCGCATACCGTTTTCAATCGGCCATTTTTCGTTTAAATATCAAGCACAGAACAAATTTATTTTCTTTTAAATTAATAATTAAATGCGAATCTCGGATACTTGTATCAAATCACGGAATAAGGGCATGTCCACGTTATGCTAGCATTCATGAATCCCGCGAAATGGCACTACCTATTCCGACCACTGCAAATAACATAAGAACAGTAATCAAATCTGAGTAATTTAAGCTTAATTTTTCCCAAATAAGTAAATAATTTTTAAAAAGAAGAGAAGGCAAATCTCCACAATAAAGTCAAAGTAGTCTTTATCCCTAAACCCGGCAAAGGAGACTACACTCAACCTAAATCATTCAGACCAATTAGCCTCACATCATTCCTTTTAAAGGTGTTGGAGAGACTAATAGACAGGGAGATAAGGAGCACTGTATTGGTCAGGAACCCCTTAAATCCAAACCAACACGCCTACTCTGCAGGCAAATCAACAGAGTCCGCCCTACATAAGGTTGTTTCTTATATAGAAGACAATCTCAAACACAAAATATCAACACTAGGCACCTTCATCGACATAGAAGGAGCTTTTGACAAAACCAACTTTACCAGCATAAGCCAGGCCCTCTCCAGACATGGTGTCGATCCTACTATTGCCGGGTGGATTGACAGCATGTTAAGAGACAGAGCCATACAAATAGGGAACTTGCATTATTTCATAAATGTAGTCTATCTGAAAGATTTAAGGATTGCATGAAGATATCACAAGCGAAAAAGTTGAAATATGCTTAAATTATTTATTAAATGCAAATCAAAAATTAACATTTCAAAGTCCGCGCGTAAACGCTCAATGGCCGGACGTGACGTCATTTCTTAGGACGTCAAACTTTTCAATGTGCATCTGAAAGGAGTGACAAAGAAATTTTGACAACTAACGACAAACACTAAAAGTGAGTGACCAAAGATTTCAGTTTTACTGACTAGGCTTCGCCAGATAGGTAAATGAAAGAAAACTTATGTTTTTTAGCGAAATCTTTACTAGAACTTGGTTTATCATCCGTTTCTCTAAGTACTTACCATACTTTTAGGGGTTGAATTTTTATTTTTTGTGAAAACGAACAGAATATGGCTACCATCATTTTTTATTGTTTTTTAAGGTAATTAAAAATTAAGTAAGCTTTACGTAAAACGCACTAACATATAAGTATTGAAAATATGCCTATTTTGCATTAGTCTAAAATATTGTGAACTCTAACATTGACAAAGGCAAAAATACTTGTTGTTGCTTGATTGATTATATTGATACTTGATTTATTTCTGCTGCACACTGAAGTAAATATACTGTTACATTGTTATAAGTATATTGTTTAAATGAAGATGTTAATGTTGGTAGAAAATATAAGTACTGAGGTATATTTACTACATATGTATATGTATCAGTCAGCAGGCAGGCCGCCTGCAGTCCTTAGTCGAACAGGCCACCTGATATTCGGTTTTTAAGTGCGCGCACTAGGCCACTTGCAAAAGTAATAACTGCAACGGCCAACTGCAAAGTAAATGCTGCCTTATTTCTATATAATTCTCCGGCACTATTCGGCCGGTCCGGAATAAAGAAATAAAAGAAATTCTTTTTTTTAAAGGGATATTTAAAGGTTATTTACAAAAATATATAAGGTCTTTCTTAAATAGTGCACATAATTTTAAGGGGTCAATGTACTCACGCATACAAAAAACTTTTAAAACATTGAAAACGTGAAAAAGAAATCAGCTGTTTCAAAGAAAATATTAAATCGAATAGATTAAAATGTATGGAACAGCTGATTTTTTTTGCGATTTCAATGTTGGTACCATAGTAAAAGTTGCTTGTATGCATGAGTACATTGACCCCTTAAAATTATGTGCACTATTTAAGAAGGACCTTATAGAACATAAGCCCTGCCTTATCTATATAAGTAGTGTAATTATACTAAAAAGTTTCAAGCTTTATTTAAATGTATTATTAATACTAGCTGTTTATCGTGTTAATTATAGCGATTTGGAGGCAACTTCGCAATTTCTTTCTATTGGCAAAATTTTATGTAATCGTGATTTTGAGTAACATAGTCACTAGTGTTAGTCCTGAAGTTTGCTGCATCTTAATTTGAAATTCAGTTTTTCAATAATATTGATATTACAGACGATCATGTAAAGCAATCTCATTTTCGTTGGCATATAGCGGGCCCTTAATGTAAAACTGTGGGTGTGTGGGCGAATGTGGCCAATGACAGGCCATTGCCTGCAGGTGGACTGATAGTCGGTTGCATTGCATTGCATCTTTTATACTTGCGACCGCATTCGCATTGCCTTGAACTTTCTCGTAAATATTTTAATAGTGTCCACACACTTGTGCACTCGCGACGTTTACCGCTGTGCTTCACATTCCAATATTTGTCTCATGATAAAATGATAAATCCTTAAAAAAAAGTAATAAATGAGGGTAACCATCTGTCAATTTTGTTTTAACAAAAAATAAAAATTCAATCTCTAAAAGTATGGCACCCTCAGAGAAACGGATGATATGCCAACTTCTAGTAAAGTTTTCGTACCTAATAATTAATAAAAATCTAAAAAACCCGAGAAGTAAAGAGCTGGTTTTTTCATTTTTAATGGTAAATTTTTGCAGTCGTGTTTTTAGTTTTTTAAATATTACCTACGTTTTTATTTTAGACTTTTTAGTTCATTGTCAATAAATCATCTTTTTAAGTAAGAACTTACTAATTTAAAAATTCGTAAATTCTTTTCTTTATTAGATAAATTAATACGGAGAGATTTACAAAACTGCAAGTTATAGATGTTTATGGAATCGCTATTTAAAACTCTTCATTTAATACCTACCCCACTCGATGAGATTTAAAAATATTTCTTTTACAATGCACAGAATAATATGCCGCCTAAAAGCCGCCATTTTGTTTTTTGTTAATATTGATGTTCTATTTTCACTCGGGCTTTTAAGACGAATCTGATGACGTATCAATTAACAAAATCAGTTTATCCGTTTAGTAGTTACGAGGGAACATAGGAACAGAAACACATACATTCAGGTCAAAAACGTAACACTTTTTGGGCTTCGCCCGCCGCAGTCAGATAATTTTTGACTTCGCCCGCCGCAGTCGAGTAAAAAAACTTAAGCTTACTTTCATTTATCTATGTGGCGAAGAACCGAAAACGTTGGTCACTCAGTTCAAACGTTTGTCGTTAGTTGTCAAAATAGATAAATTCCATTTATTATTAAACTGTTAACGTTTGTACCATTGTTTCTTCATAAGGTGCTAAACAATTAGATATTTAAAGTAATTTTATGTATTTCTTTAGTTTACTTGCAAAATTTGAGAGATTCGATAATGCACAAATTGTATGAACTCAGTGACCAAGCTAAATTCTTTACTAGATTCGAATTTAAAAATAATTAACACACAATGCTTAATTACTTTGACAGGTGACAGTAAATTTTTAACAGTTGCTGAACTGAGTGTCCAACTCAGAATTAATACGAATTATTTGGAGTTTTGCTTAGGAATCAACAATTTTTTTACTAGATTCTCTGACAGGGTCTCAAGCTGTTTCTCTTTTGGTGGTCACTCCTTTCAGATGCACATAACTTTTCATGTCGCGTAAAGATTCTCTGATAGGCTCTCAACCTGTTTCTTTTTTCGTGGTCAGTGGTCACTCCTTTCAGATGCACATAACTTTTCATGGCGCGTAAATTATTTTTGTAAGACAAAATTAATTTATTTCAGTTTTATTTGACATACAAAAAAGTCAGTAAAACGATACTTTATTACTACTACAATGGATAATTCTTTTACAAGTAAAGCTAAATCTCACAAAATAGAGTGTGCAGTTTTAACTGTGCCTCAAGAGCCTAAACTAAGAGAAAAGTGGATGAAAGGAGCTATATAAGACAACATTCACCCTCTTCAAAATCTGCCTTGCAATATTGTGAAGATCATTTTGATGTAAGTACGTTGTATTCGTAAAAATCATAACCTCGTTAGATCTTGCATCAACAGTGTATAAAGTAAACAGCAATCTCTACACTTGAAAAATTTGAATTTTCCATAAATAACCACCGCACTATGTCCATATAAACCTTAAGCAAATCTCGCGAGTCGAATTTAGTCAAGCCTTTTTCCATTTTGTAGATATTTTTAATGTTTTATGACATGATTTGAATGTATGATTACCTATATGTTTTTGAACTCAGCTTAAGTAACTAATGGAATGACGTCACTGCGCGCTGATTGGTGTTTCAAATCACGTTTCAATTTACGTAACTTTACATTAAAATATTTTGCAAAATAATAATAATTTTGGAATAAATCTTCCACGAATGCACTTTTAATGGCTATCATCATTGGATTATTAATATAATTTCTCAAAATAATTTTAATGCAAGTTCCCCATTACTGTGAATGATACTACCAGAGGAGTAGTCGCCAAAGGATGTCCCCAAGGGGGTGTCCTCTCACCTCTCCTATGGAATATCGTGGTCAATGAGCTGATTAGTAGGCTCAACGACCGCAACTTTCTCACAGTAGGCTATGCAGACGATCTGACCATACTCATCAGCAGGCGAGTTGAGAGCGTGATATGTGACCGAATGAGGTCCGCTCTAAAGGTCGTCGAACAGTGGTGCACTAAACACAATCTAACAGTGAACCCAACAAAGACAGAATTGATCATGTTCACAAACAAACGGAGTCTAGGAAATCTTAAACTCCCAAAACTTTTAATACCAGTCTGTCCCTAAGCAAGGAAGTCAAGTATCTAGGAATGATACTAGACAACAAACTCCTCTGGAATAGACATCTCGAAAGTAAACTAAACAAAGCCACAATCATCTTCTGCCAATGTAAAAGACTACTCGGCAAAAGTTGGGGACTATCACCGAAAATAACGATGTGGCTGTATAAAACCGTTATACGTCCCATAATCACATACGGAGCCGTTGCCTGGTGGTCCAAAACAGAGCAAAGCACCGTCATCAACAAACTGCAGAAATTCCAAAGATTGGCATGCTCTGCGACAACCGGCTGCATGCGAACCACCCCCACAGCCGCCCTAGAAGTAGCCCTGGATTTAACACCCTTGGATCTGTTTATACAACAAGAAGCCTCCATGGCTGCTATAAGGCTTAAACACCTGGGTCTGTGGTACAATCGAGAGGGTCCTCACTCCACATTGTGGAATGATTTAGTGAAACATGAGTCACTAATCGCTGCCCCATGCGATAGGATACCCAAGCAATACATTTTCGAAAAGAAATACCAAATACAGTTATTTGAAAATGACCGAGATCACTCTGGCATACATGAAGTCCGAATCTATACGGACGGCTCCAAGATGGGGACTGGAACTGGAGCTGGAGTATTCTCACAAGATCTGAATATCAAAATATCACTAGCGCTGGGCCAACACAGTTCGATATTTCAATGCAAATGTGTTGCAATAATAAACGCCGCTACCACGGCCCTGTCCAGAGGTATAAAGGAACTAAACATCCGCATACTGACTGACAGCATGGCCGTCCTAACAGCACTGGAGGCCAACACGATCAACTCCAGTATCGTCTACGAATGCCACAAAGTTTTGGATCGTTTAGCATCCAACAACGGAGTAATCCTACAATGGATTAAAGGGCATAGTGGATCACACGGGAATGATGCCGCCGATGAGCTGGCTAGAATGGGATCCTCCACAATAGTGACAGGACCTACACCCATTCTGCCACTCCCATTCAGCCAACTGCGCTCATGGGTAAGGCAACGAACTCGTGCTGCACATAATACTCGTTGGGTAGCTCTAACAAGCTGTAGACAGTCTAAGATGGCGATGACTGCAGTCTCGCCGCGTTTGACCTGCAGGCTGCTCAGCCTCAATCGTCCAGACCTCCGGATAGTTGTTGGTACACTTACAGGTCACCTTACCTTAAACCGACAACTATTTATTATGAATGCGACAGACAGTCCTCTATGTAGAGGTTGCCTGAACGCTGAGGAAACAGCCGCCCACGTGATCCTGGAGTGCGTAGGTTTGGCCGCACAACGAACAGAAATCCTCACAGAGGTGAGGTCGCTCCTAGAACGCCTGTGAACGCCCCAGGAGGCTTCTGCGCTTCTGGAAGGAGCTAGGATGGCTCGACTAGCCATGTTCACGCATAACGGACCAAATATGAGTCTAAATGCGGAAAAATGTCAATACCAATACCAATACCATCTCCACAATAAAAATATTTTAAACAATTATATCTTTAAAGCTATCTGAACTATCTAAGTCATTCCTATTGTTAAATGTGTCACACACATAGTCTACTGTATGCAAGTCAAGTGAAAACTATTCATTAAATTTGTATTCTTTGTGCAACTTCACACATTCTAGAGAATCATGAAATAGCTTTCTCTTTTACGTTAAAACAAGATTAGAAGAGAAGTTTAAGATCTACAACTTGTTACTAGGTGCCGGGCCCGCTGTTATCTTAAAAGGCTATTTTGATGTCAAATGCTTTTTTTTCTATCTGACAATCTAATCAATATATTTTCAATGCCAATAGATGAAACATTAAAAATATATATGTGGTCGTCCAAATCAAAAGGGACCTTGTGGCGCTCGGCACTTACGTACGCCTTTATTGCTGTTGCTAATAAGGTCCCTTTTGATTTGGACGACCACATATAAATAACTCTATCCGTCGGGTGTAGGGTTAATTGCGGCCGGATTTTGCAAAACTCATGAAATCTCAGGATTTTTAGAATTTCCAATAAAATACAAAAGAAATAGTAAAATAAATGCTTAGATTAAAAGATCTTTATAGATCTTTTAGAAAATTAATAAATACTAATTTATCTTAGTAGATACATAACTTTTTAAGTAAGGTTTTTTCTTTAATTATTGATTTATTGCCCCCCCCCCCCCCCCTCCGCTCTCAAACTCAGGCTTTTTCAATGGAAATCAGGCCTATTCTCAGGACTTTCGTTTTTTTCATCTGGTAACCCTAGTCGGGTGGGCCCACTTAGAAAAAGACCCAGACGCCGGAATACCAAAATGTAGCCTATTTCTCCAGAATCTAAAGGAGGACAAAATAGGAGATCAAACTTAGTTGAAGGCTCTAAAAATACGTAGGTATATAAGCGACCGACGACGAAGCCGCGGCCGGCGGCTTGTCTAGTTTATGATACAATGGCATGCTAACCTTTGATCCCATGTTAATAATAGTCTATGAAAAGCTTAGTACAAGTTTGAAGTGCAAGTATTAACATAGACAGCACTATCAGATATATTTTAGGCTAATCTAGTTACCTAACGTTCATAAAAAGTATGTTATATAACAAACACGATAAGCAAACAATATCTTTGATAAGCTACATGCAAGGAGTAGGTAATGTATGACACATTATCTTATCGACACTGCCTATTCTCCGTATTGTCAAGTTAAACATAAGTGCACTGGAGTTTTGTAGTTTGTTTCTATGTGTGGATTAAGATTAGATCTTAGATTAAGATTATTAGATGTAAAAGATCTAAAAACTTAGTTTTGAAACAATCTAAACTGACTGACAGACAGGGGCGGATTTAACAGTAGGCTGAGTAAGCTAAGGCAGATTTTTGGGGGGTGGCTAATTTTACGTATTTATGTTATGGTCACGTCACGTAAATATTTCGTACTTATATGATGAGAACTCAATCCTAACGCAGAAGCTCTTAAACCTTTTGACCGCCATGTCTTCTATAGAAGACAAACGTTTTTGTGTCCTCCACGCTAAGACTTTAATATGAAGATGATAACTAATAATTTATTTTTTTCTTTTATTTTGTCTTCTATAGGAGACATTGGCCATAGCCTACAGGGGGCAAATGTGTTAATCCGCCACTGCTGACAGTACATAAACTAGCCTAAACTAAAGGCTTTATACTTATACTAGCGGCCGCCCACGGTTTCACCCGCGTGGTTCCCGTTCCCGTGGGAATATCGGGATAAAAAGTATCCTAAGTTATTCCTTATTACATCAGCTATGTGCCAGTGAAAGTTCCATCAAAATCGGTCCAGCAGTTTCAGAGATTAGCCAGAACAAACAGACAGACAGACAGACAGACAGACAGACAAACAAAAATTGTAAAAAATGTTATTTTGGTATATGTACCATATATATAATCATATGCATGTAGTAAAAAGCGGTTATTTTAATATTACAAAAAGACACTCCAATTTTATTTATTTGTATAGATTAAATAGTTACTTATAATATTATCATATTTTTTTTGTGTAATTGACATGAGATTGTCTTGGCTGCCCCGCTAAACAAACAGTATCCGTTCTTTATTTGTGCGGGAATATTCTAAGTTCGTCTCACGTCCCAGAGTAGTGTCTAGAGCTTATTCTATCCTTCCGGCGAAGGCAATTCAAAAATAGAAAAACAAACTGAAACTTCAAGTTTTAGGATGCACTGAAATGATGTGCAACTATGTGCGCCCGCACATTGAGCCACTAGTCGCGCTCGCGGCCACTAAACACGACCACTAGTTTCTCAGTGAAGCCACTACACTCGGCCACCAATCGCAGCCGCTAGTGGCTTAGTGGCTGCCACCAGTCGCCGCCACTTAGCCACTAGTTTTGGCTGAATTCCGTTCCTGAGGGCCTACTCTGAAAAGCAAAATCCGAAACATCGTTATACCCATCCTTCTCACACTCCAGTAATGACAGAATCGAGTGAAAGGGGCGGGGCCAACCGAAGTTTAGTTTCAGTGTACGGTTCCTGTGGCATAATGTGCGCTCGATGCGAGCGACAAACGCGGTCACTAGTAGCGACCGCGGGCGACTCCCCACAGCTTGTGGCACAAACACGGCCACTCGAATGCTCGGTTTGCGCCGATGCTATACAAAATGTATGAAAAAAACCTGTTCGCACCTAGTGGTCGCGAATAGTGGCCGCAACTAGTGGCTCAAAGTGCGCCCGCTCTATTAGTTTAGTATAATCATCAAGTTACCAACAGTGTAGGAATAATTTGATTAACATTATGTTGGTCCCACATAACGTATTTCTAAATTATTCCATACTATTCTTAAAAAATCGCAAGAATAATCTACTTTTCACACATAACTTATGTAAAATGTTAAGAATAAAAGCAAGATCATAATACACAAACAAACAGATATACCTGTGAATCCACCGCACTCTTCGTAAACCAAGTAAGAGGCATATCCCATGCCACTGTACAGGGTGGTCCAGGCGGGGCCAAACACCCACTTAGGGGGGTTCCAGGGGGGCAGGTTCAACTCGTCGTACCAGGACTTCTTGTCGGCACGAATTTGCCCAGCAAAGTAAAGTCCGTTGGCCCAACCGCCCAGGTTGGGAAGGATTATTGAGCCAATAGCCGACAAGTTTGCCATTTCTAATATGTATTCCTTGTGTCTAAAATAAATAATGAGTGTAAGTATGTCAAAAATATATTCAGATCAATTAAAAATTGGAACCACTAAACTATTATTATTTAAACCAGTTTCTCATATTAAAATTCTTTGAAAACAAAAGAAAGTTAATTATTTTGAATTTAGTCTTATTCACAATTTAGTTTACAATGTATGAAATTTTTCTATATTTAAGTTATAACATAACACATAAGTAGGTATAAATAAGTTCAGATTTAAATAAATACAAAAAGATAAATAGAAATGTAAGTATGTTAACTCATTTTATATGCATCCTACTAATATTATAAATGTGAAAGTTTGGATGTTTGGATGTTTGGATGTTTGGATGTTTGGATGTTTGTTACTCAATCACGTCAAAACGGCTGAACGGATTTGACTGAAATTTGGAACACAGATACTTTGTAGCCTGGAGAGGAACATAGGCTACTTTTTATCCCGGAAAAATAACAAATTCCCGCGGGATAACGTCGTGTAGTCCACGCGGGCGAAGCCGCGGGCGGATAGCTAGTAGAGAATATAAAACTACAAGTATATTAACAGCATTATTATGTATTTGGTAAAAAAAATTGTTTAATTTCTCTATGGGGAAAAATTCCCAACCAGTCACCCTTTTATTTTATTTTAAATAGGAAAACATCTTTTTACTGATAGAGAAACAGTGTTACTCTTTAGATGCAACTTTAACAGAAAACAAGGAGCTATAAACAAAAGATTTTAATCTAAATTGACCAAATTATATGAATAAATTATTATAAAAAATTCAATTGGAAAAATTATGTCACTGTTACTTTTAAAATTAACAGCTAATATTGTTGTTGATCTAAGGGTGGTATTGGTATTCCATTTATCAAAGATCTTTGTCCAATATTGCATTTGATCAAAGGAATACCACCCTTATTACTATAGTGCTATGGGTGGTATTCCACTTATCAAATATTTTATCACACCCTTCACCCTTAGTACTATGGTAATACGAGTGGTATTCCTTTGATCAAATGCAATATTGGACAAAGATCTTTGATAAATGGAATACCACCCTTAGCTTAAAATTAATTATGATTAAGTAGTAGCATAAATTTTATAAAAAAATCAGAACCAAGGTTTCAATACACTGACATAACTTTGTTCTAGCACAATCTTTGATCAATTTTTGCATCACACAATGATAATCACATAAATTTTTTTTTTAATCAAGATGTTTTACACATTGAAATGCAATTGATACTTCTGAAATGAAATGAGGTATTTCTAAGATTTTTAGGCTATGCAAAAAAAAAATTGTTGTGTACCTACCTGTTAAGAATATCCATAAAAATGAAAAAATATATAAAAGTACACTACCACTAGGTACGTACAATGTTTGCAAATGAACTGAATTGCCTGATATTATTGGAATGAATATAGAAATGATAAGAACACTGATTAAGAATTAAACATACCTACTAAGTTAATTTGTAAACAAATTACCTAAACCTGACCATACAATATACGTACCGGTTGGTTCGTTTGACACCGTAATTTATACGATGATGTAATGGAGAAGGATGTTAACTTTAAAAGCTAGTTTAGTTTATTAAGAATTACGCAATTGTTTGCATAAAGTGGATATTCAACCGGCTTTAAATTGTAAGACAGAGAAATATTAAGAAGGTGCGTATACTTACTTGTAAGTTCAAAGTATTTCCCTTTAGTACTATCGACTGAACTCTGCGTTGAAGAAGATTCTACAAAAAAGATAGTGAAAATGAGAAAATTCGAAATCACTGTGAAATCACTCGGCGGAACTTATATAACCCGATTAATTTGAAAATTGGCACGTTTCTTGGCTATTTTATAAGCCGTCTCGTCTTTCTAATTTAGTCGTATTATAACAGCAATTGACTTGGTCAGATGATTGTTGAAGTCCATTTTACGCTCTGATTGCTGCTCATTTTCAATCGATTTTATTAAAGATTTTTTTCAAATTTTATTTATTAGGAAACATAATTTATCTACAATTTGATCATAATAAAAACAACTGGAACAACTGTACCTAAAACGCTTTTTGCTAATAATTAAACTACTTGAAATAGAATTTGTACGATCGAAACTTGTTCTGAGACCTATGCGAAAACAAAACAAAACGCAAAACGTAAAGGAAGGAAAGAGAAAGAAAATAGTGAAAAAGAACAAAACAAAGTTTTTTTTAACAATATCAGCCGTGTTTATCATCGATATCGATAAACCTTCCGTGTGACTCTGTTTTAATTAATTTACTTACTTTACTTACCTAGGTACATTTCAGTCAAACCCAACTCTAAAAATTAATAGGTAAGTAAAAACTTGTTTGAGATTTTTGTTGTCGTTGTCGTTGTTGTTTGTTAATGTAGTTACTTTGTGGTTAAAATGAAAGTAAAAAATAAATGAAACCTATGTTTTTGTCTATGTAGCATCCATCCAACATCTCCAACATCCATGGAAAAAGCCGGGTTTTAAAACATATTATATAGGTACTTATTGGAAATATGTAGGTATCATAAGGTCTTAGTAATATACTTAGTTCAATTTCTAATTGAATGAATTTGACATTTCAAGAATAAGGCTGTGTGTCCACTAGTAGCCGCTACACACGCTCCTATCCGACCGCCGATTTGGTGCGGGCGAACTTCACTGCAGATCTGATCCGCGCCTACACACGTTCAAACCAAATCTGCCGCACCAAATCGGTCGGCGCTACACACGTTCCGATTTGGTCTGGCCGACCTCTAGCCGTTGTTGCAGTGTTGCCAGCCACTGCTAATCTCCCAATATTATTATTATTTATAAATACTGAAAACATCAAATTGCTTGCAATAAATAAATTAAAAAGAAAAATATTTTCGGTTTTTAATGTTTTATTACTATAAAAAAAAACAATTTCATTATTTTTTAATTTTCTGTTATTTTCAAAAAATACTAAAACATGCTAAATATTTACTAAAAGCAGCACTTATTGATGAGGTGTTATGCCTTTTTTTTATATATTTTTAGTTTTACGACAAATTACGAGTTTTTAAATAAAATATTCTAAAAAAACTAATAGATAAAAAGAATCTTTTCATAAATGGCCATATTTAAACCTTTCGTTCGTTCAGTCCTACGTAAAACTCATGAACGAGCATTAAATTGAATCCTCTGAAAATCCCTTAAAGTAATTCTATCTGCCTTAAATATTTCCGCTTTTACATATTTTCTCCCTAAATCTAGGGGAAAACCTCCAAAATTGTCAACACTGCCAAGTTGGTCCGGTCGGAAGCCTACACACGTTCCGATTTGGTAGGAAGTGAAGTTCGTGCAAACCAAATCCGGCCGACCGCGTCAAACATGAATAATAATAATTATGGTCGGACGACTACGCTACACACGTCCAGATTTGGTCTGGAGCAGACCAAATCGGCGGTCGGATCGGAACGTGTGTAGATGCTATAGGAAAGTCTCTATTTATTTACACCATACATCTTTAGCCCCCAGTACAGCCAACATGATCGGCCATCCTGTACTGGGGGCATTAAGCCCCCAGTACACGTTGGCCGATCATGGTCGGCGACCATGACCAATACATCGTACATTGACACTTTTGAAAGAACCTTTTTAAACTTTTTCGTTCAAAAGTGTCAATGTACGATGTATTGGTCATGGTCGCCGACCATGGTCGGCCAACCTGTACTGGGGGCTTTAGATTTACACGATGCCAATGGGTAGCACAAATAAAGCCCCCAGTACACGATGGCCGATCATGGTCGGCGACCATGACCAATACATCGTACATTGACACTTTTGAAAGAACCTTTTTAAACTTGTTCGTTCAAAAGTGTCAATGTACGATGTATTGGTCATGGTCGCCGACCATGGTCGGCCAACGTGTACTGGGGGCTTTAGATAGACTAGTGTGGGTGGGGAGGAAGGAGGGAAACTAACTTTTAATCTCGCACGACAGAGGGCGTTGGTGATATTGGGATGGGGTTTCTTGATTTATCTACATTAGCGGGCTACGGCGAAGCACAGAATAATATTTGGGCGAAGTATCGTTTTAACTTTCTCTTTCTAACTTACCGGTGTAGTGGCGTATGGAAAGAGAAAGTAGACAATTATCGGCCGCTAATGTAGCCGCCCCGTTAAGAAATACTAATAGGTTCGATTTTTGTCTGTTTGAAATGGTTAAACCTACTGGATAAACTAGGTATACGGGGTATACCTAACCTACTTACTGGACTGATATAAAAAAATCTTGCATCTAATTTTTACTTTTTTGCATTCACAATATTCACAGTGCCTGTTTTATTAGGTAGGTATTGAAAATGAAGCATTAGAAAAAAATCGACACGTCTCACAACTAAGTAACTCCACTCCAAATGAAACAAAATGTTACAGGCTTCATAAGATTATACAGTTTATTTTTTGTCACATACAGCTAAAAATGGTCGATTGGAACTTAATCGCAGCCATGTTCCTTCCCAACGTCGGCGGTTGGATGGGCACTCTCACCATGATAGGGCAGGTGAAGAAGCCCGACGGGCAAGCCTGGTACCAGGTCATAAAGAAACCTTCGTGGACCCCACCCAACTGGGTGTTCGGACCTGCGTGGACGATCTTGTATACTACTATGGGCGCTGCTTCGTATATGGTGTACAAGGATTGTGGTGGTTTCACAGGTCAGTTTATCACTAACTATAGTATGAAAGTAGGTAACTTCGCTTAATCCAAAGCGGAGCCGACTCATGTAGGTACACTCGACAGCACATCAAGTTAAACAGTTGTACGGCGATAACAGCTTTTATTACGTAGGGCATAAAGACGGCAGCACACCAGACTATACATGTTGACCTTGAACATGTATAGTCTGATGTGCTGCCGTGTGTACTTCCATCAACCAATAGTCAAATGGTACCTACCTACCTATGCAACCTTCTCTATAGCCAGTTACGTAGGTTATACGTAGATCCTTACACTCCTTAAGGCTGCCTGTCCATTGATATTGAGTTAGTTGAGAGGAGAAACGGAGAAATTTTAACCAATAGGATTGCATAAAATCTCCGCTCCGCTCCAGTGGACAGGGATTTGCAAGCTAGTTTTAAAATTCATACATTTTCGAAAGCGGCGCGTGGTAGAGGTGCGAGGCGGCGGGCGGAGCGAGGCAGCGGTGTGAGGCCTAGCTACCTTGTACTATTTAGTATTGTGTGGCCTAGTTCCGTACAGTCCGCAACTCCTCTCCGCAACACTCGCTCGCTCCGCTCCGCGCGGACTGGACCTCCGCGTCAATGGACAGGCAGCCTAATGATTCCGCTCCGTTCCCGATGACAACTGGTATAGTGTAAACTAGGCCTTACACGAGATATATATGAATGTTTCAGATGAAGCAGTACTGCCTCTGTCGCTTTATGGTGGACAACTCGTACTAAACTGGATGTGGACGCCTCTATTCTTCGGATGGCACAAAATCGGATTGGTAAGCTCTGTTCATTCATTGATTTTGACTTGGTCAGTTGTTACGGTGATCAATTAATCTATGCTAGTTGATCGCTCGCGGCCGGCGCAGCAGTTATGTCTGTTTTTGTTAATCCACAACGGGGTAGCACTTAGCCTTTATCACACCAATCCTCAATCACTGAGGAACTGGCTATCTTATCTCTAACTGCCGGAACATAATAATGCTGAAAACATCATTGTTATGGCGTCAGACTTAGAAAAGATGGTGATAGCTAGCCAGGCGGACTAAGAACTAGAGTCCTACCACCAACCAAACCGAATACAATATGTACCCCCACTGGGAATCGAACCCGGGACCTCTTGGTCTAAAATCGGTGGTGTGAACCACTAGACCACAGAGGCGGTTAAAACCGCGGTTACCTATGCATAGCCCAGATAAGCATTACTGTTCTGGCTAGTTCATACAGGCGGAAACCGCGCGGCTTGGACGACTGGGCGGCCTTGTTTATATTACCGTTTACTATCAGTCCGCTTGTTGACAAGGGCTTGTCAGTTAGCCGCAACAGGCCACACACTCACAGTTCCCAGTAAGGTTTAGGACGCAATGAGCTAATGCGCAGGCATAGTGTGTGGCCGCTGGGTGGCGCGGACCAATGTCAATAGTTATCGGCCGGACAGAAACTACCGACTACCTACAACTAAAACTGGTGACTATCAACTGCTTGTGTGTGGCCTCAAAGCCGGCTTTCGGCTATTGTCGACAGGCAATGGTCGGTCTAGTATGTGGCTTATGGAGGCGAAGGAGGTCTCGAACGGCAGACGGCCTAATCAGATCTAGAAATGCAAGCGGACTGACTGATAGAAGTATCTGATAGTCTGTGGGGCCTTGGCTTTAACATTCGTTCACACTCTGACCTCGCGGGTCGTAATGTGAAGTACCTACCTAGGTAAGGTTCTAAAATAGTTTCCGCTGTCTACTGGCCTTAAATGAATCGAAATTTTGGACGAGACAGATTTGAGCAACTAACAATAAATTACTTCAGTTCAGGGTGATATCCCGAATCTCGCGACTCGTCCATTGCAATGGCAGACCTGTTTTTGTGTTTTATTCTAGAAGCTTGATTTGTTGTCCTATCCGCTATAGCCTATACTTAGGTATCTATTTATAAGTATATTTTACTGTGTATTTCGTGTTTCATGTGTGCTTTTTAGTCGAATAAATTATATTTCTTTCTTTCTTTAGGGTGGTATTCCACTTATGATATCAAATATTTGATCAAAGAAATGGGCGATTTTCTGAAAGCTCAGTCACTAGATGGCGCTGTCCCACCTATGCAGTTAGAAGGAACGGAACGGTATAAATTTTACTTTGACGCGACTTTTTTACGTAAAACGGAACGTCAGACAGATGTTATTTATTTACCTAAATCTTTAAATTTACCTATTTCGTTTCTGTTCCTCACAGTAGTACTTATTTAATATATTATTAGTTTCCTTTGGGTTGTTAAAAAGTAATTAATTTAAATATGTTTCATACCAAAATATACCATAGACATGTACATACTTATTCAACGCCATCTAGTGAAGCAATTGAAAGCTTTTTTTTTTAAATGGCCTCAGAAAATCGCTCATTGGACGAGGACGAATTTATGAATGGTTTCATTGATAAATTCTTTTATCAAATGCATCCTTTAGGTAGTTCCATAATGTCCCTCGGTTCGAAAATGTCCCCCTTTCCTGGAATGTCCCTTTCCCAAAATGTCCCTTTCCTACAAAATGTCCCTTTCCTACATAAGATAGAATAATCGTTATTGGACAAAGATCTTTGATAAGTGGAATACCACCTTTATCCTTACTCCTTTCCTTACCCCACAGGCTTTACTCCACATGCTGACGCTCGATGCGGCGGTGGTCGCGTGCGCGGCAAGTTTCGGCAACGTCAACCGAACAGCCGGCTTGATGATGCTGCCGTACATCGCTTGGCTTTCGTACGCCACCAGCCTCAACTACTCTATTTGGAAACTTAATAGCGACGAGAAAGTTGCATAAATTTAATGGAAGTTTTTATTTTTTTAGTTTTAGGCGCTACTCGGAAAAAGTATGGACTTTTTGATATAAAACTATAGGACTGGTTAGATTTGTTACAAATCTGGTAATAAGATATATATTTCTTCATACCTTTATCTAGATTCGTATAGGAAAAATGTGATAGTAAAAAACCACGAGCCCCATAAGTAGCTTTCAGGCGGGATTCGAACCCGCGCCTCCGGGAATCCGGCCCGATGCTCTGACCAACTAAGCTACCGAAAGGCCTACACGACTCGTCGAATTCCGCTATCACTTGTTACGCTGTAGGCCAGCGTTGCTTCATCAATGTGAGGAAACCCTCGCATCCGAAAGAAACATTTTTACAAATGTTTAACAATCGATTAAGATGAAACAGCCATATTGAGATTTTATATTATTTTTATGCATTCACAATGCAATTTTGTAAGTATAGGAAAAATGTGATAGTAAAAAACCACGAGCCCCATAAGTAGCTTTCAGGCGGGATTCGAACCCGCGCCTCCGGGAATCCGGCCCGATGCTCTGACCTACTGACCTCTGATAAAAATAATATAAAATCTCAATATGGCTGTTTCATCTTTCATTTGTAAAAATGTTTCTTTCGGATGCGAGGGTTTCCTCACATTGATGAAGCAACGCTGGCCTACAGCGTAACAAGTGATAGCGGAATTCGACGAGTCGTGTAGGCCTTTCGGTAGCTTAGTTGGTCAGAGCATCGGGCCGGATTCCCGGAGGCGCGGGTTCGAATCCCGCCTGAAAGCTACTTATGGGGCTCGTGGTTTTTTATTATCACATTTTTCCTATACTTACAAAATTGCATTGTGAATGCATAAAAATAATATAAAATCTCAATATGGCTGTTTCATCTTAATCGATTGTTAAACATTTGTAAAAATGTTTCTTTCGGATGCGAGGGTTTCCTCACATTGATGAAGCAACGCTGGCCTACAGCGTAACAAGTGATAGCGGAATTCGACGAGTCGTGTAGGCCTTTCGGTAGCTTAGTTGATCAGAGCATCGGGCCGGATTCCGGGAGGCGCGGGTTCGAATCCCGCCTGAAAGCTACTTATGGGGCTCGTGGTTTTTTACTATCACATTTTTCCTATACTTACAAAATTGCATTGTGAATGCATAAAAATAATATAAAATCTAGATTCGTATAGTTTCAGAAACACGATTTTATGATTTTGCCTCGACACTTTTTATTTTCGAAAAGACCTCTAAAAATACGAAAATTCAAGATTACTTATTCTTAAATGGGGTTACAAATACTATTGGAAATTGGTTTAATAATTAGTGAACACCAATAATAATATTCAGGATCGTGTAGAAGCATTTTTTTTAAATCGCTAGTTTTTTAATACGAAGTGATTTTGTTTCTTTTGCCTAATCTGCAAAATCGGTCTCGCTCCCGCGCGCGTCGTTTTCTCATTGCTATCTCGCTTCACCACAATTTTTCCGAGTATCGCCTTAAGGCTAGGATTCCCGACCGAAATTGGCACGCTGAAGCTTGGGGTCGGCGGCGGGCGGCGGCGCAGACAGAACGGAAAAATCCTTGCGGAAATTTTTGAGCTCATTGAAAAATGAACCATGTCACCATAGCCTACAATACAAAATTATATAAATATCAACCGAGAAGTCTGCGTGTCGCCTCGCGCATATATTATTCATACAATTTTGTATTTTAGGCTATGGTGACATGGTTCATTTTTCAATGACCTCAAAAATTTTCGCGAGGTATTTTCTGTTGTCTGCGCTGCGCTGACCCTTGCTCGGCCGCGCACGATAATCTTCGCGCGGACGCAGCGACAGCTGGCAGTGAACTGTGAACTCGTGAGCGCCCCGTAAATCGAAAATCCCTTAAAATTCAATTAAAAATTAAATAATAAAAATTTGAAACTTATGACGGCCAGGATCCCTCGGCTATTCAAATACTATTTTTCATTAACTAAAACCAAGTAGACAGCAAGTAAAAGGATATTTGAATTACGATTAGACGGATGTTTGGGATTTTATTTGATACAGTAAAATATCACTAATCGAAATAAAACGGCCGGAAGCACTAGATAAATAACTGTAAAATAACATATTTTTTCAAATTTTAAGTACTTACTTGTGATTTGCGCGTAATCCATAATTTAAAATACCCTATTTTAGGGAATCCTAGCCTTAATATGTACCTAGCACCCGAGTTGCACACTATTATGTTATGAATATGATACATCTAAAACGATATAATATTAATAAGAAATGGGTTTATTATTTTTAAGCATAATTAACTAAATATATTATTATTTTTATGTTAATCTAATGAGTTTTATTTGAACAAGGAAAATAATACAAGATATTTTGATTTCTATATTTTTATTCGCCTCAAATTCAGTCATTGGAGAGAAATTTGTTATTATTAATTTATACAATCTTATTCAATCTTAAAGACCTAGTTCAAATATTTGAATTCATAATCAAAATAATAGGATATGAACAACAACATGGCACATTTTTATTAAAAAGCAAACGAAAATACTTTACTTTGTGATAGTTGATTATTCCTAATCAACATAAACAATAGAAATGAATATACATAGATACCTATAGGTACATAATAATTTAGTAATTTAGAGCATCGAGGCCTTATAACGGCAGCCCGGCCGAATGGGGCCACACAACAATAGAAAATCTATTGTCTCATTTTCCGGGGCGTGAAGGATTAAATATACCTACTAGAGAAGCAATAGTACATTACAGCCAATAACGGGAAGTTAGACATTACATTATCGAGGATGGTTTGATGGTTTTTAATCATTCGAGGCAATGTAATTGCTTCGTACAAGGCTTGTATATAGGACTTTTCTCAAGAAATGCGAGGAAATAAATAACTGATTGACTAAATACAATTTAATAAAATCGAATTAAATTAAAATTTACATTTTGTATTCCTTGATGTCGCTACTTATCGTGTTTTATTTGAATTGTACATTTATTTAAGCATCGAATAAATCGCCCATAATGTAGACGGTTGCTTGTATTTAGCTAGATCATTAAAATACACCAACAACACACATTCCGAAAACGTATGCGCCTTTTTTCACTTTTCCAAATTAGGTTTTGATATTTAATATCTTTGTTTTGATTTTGCTGGCAGTAAGTTTTCTGTTATTAATTTTGCTTCTGCTATACAAATCAATGATTTAAAGCATATATTACCTTTATATTATCAAAGAATCTTTGAACAAAAAATGTTCTGTAAATATAAAGTGAATAGGTACCTGCGGGTACACACGACAGCACATCAAGTTATACAGTTGAACTGCGATAACAGCTTTTATTACGTAGGGCATAAAGGCGGTCTCAAGGTCAACATGTATAGTCTGATGTGCCGCCGTGTGTACATAGAACAAACATTAATTGATTTAAAAATGTGCCAAGTCATTATGTCATACCAATCAGATTAGGAAACTGAATGCTCAGATTGACTAAAATAGACCAAACCAAATGAATTTTTATTTAAGAGAATTAAAGCATATTTTTAAATGGCTGATTGCTATATTTTTATTAAATTTTCTTGCTACTAACTGTTTTAGTAAATTGAAAGTTCAAACATTTGTAATTTTCTAGCTTTTTATTGATGCAATTGTTAGACTAGTCAAAATGAGCAAACATTGTAATATTAATTACATAATTTTGCAATAACGATTATCGAAATACTCTTGTAATTTTTTGTACATTATTTCTGTACTACTTATACTATAATTTATTATTAGTTATACAACTATGTATTCTTAAACCTATAAACTGCCTGTCGACATCGTTAAATGAATTATAAAATGCAATCCACAAAACTCAATGTTAGATTAAATCTAAGTTAATTAATTATTAGTCAAAACTTTAATTGCTGCTTATTCTTTACAATTAATTAATTAATTGATATCACAGCAATTTTTTTTCTAGTAAACTAAAGTATTGATGAATTTTATATTTGACGGACAATTCGTCAAAATACTTAGCTATGTGCAGACTGATTACACCACAATAAAAAAAAAATGTGAATAAAAGTTAGTTACTATTACTTATATAAAACGAAACTTGATGTATGAAAAAATCTTATGTAACAGCAAAAATAGTCTTGAAAACAAATATAAAAAACATGGGAAAAAGCAGGTAGAGATCATTGCCCTTAAATAAAAAATACACACAACCTACATATCGCGCGCCAGATAAGTCTGCGCGGTCAAAACCGAATACCGAATTATTTATTATTATTTATTATAACTAGCGCCAAAAACGCCTCAGTCGCGCGAGAGTTATCTGACACGCACTCCAACTCTAATGTCACTGTTATATTACCCCATCTAAAAACCATAGGAGCTAGGGCCGTTCGTTACCTTAAAAAAGCCTTAATCAGTCTGCACGTTTAAATTGGAGAAGTTTACTCATCAATGAAATGCGTCTTCAGATACTTCATCATTCCAAAAATGCGGAACCGTTTGGTTCCAATGACTTTGTATAAAGCATCGTCGCAAATAGCGAATTGCTTGTTGTTAGGATCGTGGAGTTGTTTCTCCTTGATTATCGCCCACATCCGCTTGACCACCTCGTGGCGTGGCATCTCTTCCGCACCCATGATGTCAGAAAGAGCTGGAGATAGCTTGTAAGCGCGAGTGTAGCCACGGCCGCCCTAGGAAGAAACAGTCATATAAGCATTTGATAAAATCAGGTGTTACTTGGACTATGTCCAAAGTCCATGTCTGAGCGAACGCGCACTTGTGATTTTTAATCGGGCGATAGTTTGATCGTTCTCGGATTCAGTATAGAGTTATTAAGGCGCTACTCGGAAAAAGTATGGACTCTTTGATATAAAACTATAGGACGGTTAGAGTTGTTATAAATCTGGTAATAAGATATATATTTCTTCATACCTTTATCTAGAGTCGTATAGTTTCAGAAACACGATTTTATGATTTTGGCTCGACACTTTTTATTTTCGAAAATACCTCTAAAAAATAAGAAATATCAAGATTATTCTTAAATGGGGA